>JACTTY020000037.1:0-2400000 GCA_014595695.2 Epargyreus clarus clarus
TACCTAACTGCTAACGCCTATTTAATTATTATAACTAGTATAAAATTTATTATCATTTTCTAGGACATAATTGTGTCGGTTGCAAGTGTTGCAATTCGCCTAGGATAACTTGCAGTAGAATGACTATTCAAGTGTATTATCCATAATTTACTAATACGTAACGCCTAGTCAACTATTGAAATGGGTATGAAATTTAAAATTTGCAAGCACATAAATGTTTGTTGCAATCCGCCTAAAATCACTTGCGCGATGACGACTATTAAGTAGATTTAATTATTACAATTTACTAAAAGGATTTATCTGTAACGCCTGCTTAACTAATAAAATTGGCAGGACATTTATAATTTGCTAGCACATAAATGTTTGTTGCAACTCGCCCAAGTGATTCTTCGACACAGAGTCCCCGAATTTCTTATTACCCATCTTTTTCTTTTTCGAAGAATCACCAGACTATTCAAATTAATTATTAACGTTTACTAAAACAATTTATATTCACCGCATATTTACTTAATTGTTAAAATTAGTATATTTGCTATGACATAAAGTAAAATGACAATAATTATTTTAAAAAAGTTTAATTAATTTCATCATTATAAGCACTTACTTATAATGATGAATTTAATTAAACTTTTTTTCGCATAATAATTAATTATGCAAGATATATGTAAATAAAAGTAAGAGTTTAGTATAATGTATTGTTTATTTTAGTTTTATGGTTATTTTTCTACGATTTTTTTAATTTTACGACATATTTTAAGACCAATTTTCAATTTCACTTTTGTACTTACTGCATCGACACAGAAATTAATTATTACGTGCATTAATGACGATGAAAAAATAGAAAAAACGTAAACATCTAAACGTTCTTTTAAAAAATCTTAAGATGTGTGCAGTCTATTAATTACTTGCGTACAGCAATTTATACTTCATAGAGTAAAATTAAGGTCATTCTAAGTCCATTCTGAAAAGATTCCCTTTCCCAGCAGTGGAAGAGCAATTGGTTGATGACGACGGCGAAAGTTATTTTTAATACATATTGATATATGTGCTGTTTCTATTATTGTCCATCACTCTTTGTTACTTCAGCATAACACCTGCTGCAAATTCTCTTCATCCACCCAGGGTTGACTAGTAGAGAATGCCATCAGGCATTATGTTTGCCCTTTTGTACATTTCTTCTTAGAGGTGATGCAATATTTTTTCAAATAAATAAATCAAGTAATACAAAATAGACAGAAATCAGTTAAAATATAATCAGTTGTATTAATCAAGTAAATTAAAGTCTCGTATAAAATACTTAATTAAGGTTTACCTACTTCCTATAATAATGATTATGATACAATGACTGAATAAATAAATTTTCCATTGTGACTAAGCAAATTATTTTTTCTTATTTGCACACACTGAGTACACATGTGGTTGCAAGAAATATTCAGGCAAACATCTATAAATAATTTAAATATCAGTTCTGGGTATCACCGTCTTTGTGCACACAGTCTTTGTGTGTGTTCATTGCACCTGTGACACAATGAAATTCTAGTGAGGAGCTATGAGTGTTCAATGCGTCATTATTTGTTATTTAATATGAGCTGGGCCCCGCAGTTTACCTTCCGTTTAAAAGTGTAAATACACCGAAGATTTCATGTATGTTACGTGTGTATACGAAATTAATTATCACTTACTTAAACAGTTACGAAAAACATTGTAAGGAAATCAAACATGCCTAAGAGCTTATCGTCGTCGGCTCATATTATCGTCCCTTTACTGGACGTCTCTTCTCAGAGTTAGAGGCGTTGAGGCTACAGTCCAATATCCAAATACGAATTTGTAGACTTCCCACAGTGTTGATAACTTTTTTTTGAAGAAGTTTCAAATAAATACAATTAATTATTCTCTCCTCAAAGCTGTTCGAAATCTAACAATCCGCGTTTATCTACACCAGCATTATAAACTAGCCAAAACCTTTCATCCTTTGTTGTCTAAAAACATTATTAACTGTCATTTACCTTTCCAGATCCAACAAGCCCGGCGATTCCGACAAACTCTCCTGGCTTAGCAGTAAAGGTGATGTTCCTCAACGTATCGACTATGGGGTCAGGTTGCCAGCTCGCGCTCACCCCAGCCAGCACCAGGCCAGTGGGCTTCAGTCTGTCGTTGTTCATGGGCTTCTCCTTCTCACTGCCGTTCATTAATGTGTTCATTATCATCGTTTTCGCTTCCAATGCTTTCTGAGATCCCAATTCTTCCAGGGTTAGGAAATTCTGTAACAATAAAAGTAAATACAACTTCAATTGTAATTCGTCTCGTAAACAAATAAACTTAGAAATAACATTGAAGTCTTTAATGATTCCTACTTATATTTTTTTGGTTTGTGACTTATATCTAAGACTTACCTCCAACCGTTGTATCGAAACTTTCGATTCAGCCAAAAACGCTAAGGCGAGCGGGAAGAAGATATTGCAGGCGAGCTGCAACAGATTGAAGTACTGGACCAGGGAGAATGTGATGTCAGTTCTAATATCACCGCCGTACAAGATGAACGAAACCACAGCAACGTACAGGATGAATCGTTCGGTGAACACGCTCAACGCCGTGGAGAAACCCTTGATCATTGAAGTTCGCATGATGAATTTCACTTCGTATCTGGGAAAGAAATACTTCTCATAAAATCTGGTGAAAGATAGTCTGTAGACATATCGGACCTACTTGGTCAGCTGGTCGAATTGGTAACCTACTCGTCGGTCGACAATAACGTAAGAAGCTAAAAACAAAACTGATGCGGGTTGCCCAGCTATAAAACAAAAAAAAACTGAAAAACAAAACTAAAAAAAACATATTTAATAATTTTATACTTCAACTTAAACCTTTAATAAAATTTTCTACGTTTTCTTTTAACTTATACAACATGTTATAAAATATGTAAATACCCGAGTAATAATTTATTTTTATGTCTATTTATAGTCTAAGAAACGTGTAATATATTCGCTTTTAATTAATAACAATGTAACAATTTACAATTTATGTCAATAAAATTGCATATCATATTTATCAACTGATGTAAAAGATAAATGTGATATATTATATCCACTTCATTTGAATTGATACAGAAACGTTTTATTTCATACAATGTTATAATATTTTGACGTTATCTATACGCGTATATCCAATCAGTCTCGATCAATGTCTCAAGTCTCAGTAGCCATTTGAGGCGTCAAAAATCAAGACAAAACACACTACAGTTTCAAGATTGGTGTCAAGTACAAATAAAGTAATAATGTGGAAGTGGCCGAAGTGGTAGAACCATTCGATGTTCATCTGAGGGTGTCCGCACACCACACATCAATCATCACCAACCATACACGTCTAATAGGATGGTGGTAACTTTGACTATTCAACGGATATCGGTCGATAAAAAATCGATCGATGATCGGTCGAACCATAGCCGATCGATGGTTGAGTTTACCATAGCTATCTCAAACAGTAGCCTTTTACAAATAGAAGAGAATGTGGTCAGTGACGATCCAAGGCGACTGATCCATGTTTTCTACATCTAAATGTAGAGTCTAAGCACGAACGCCAAAGGTGATATTAAATTCTTACAATGTTTTGGCTACCAAAGATGGACATTTGATAATTTATGGATAGTAAATAATCATGAAATTTTGTTCTTTGGTAGGTAAAATTTTGATCGTTTAAGAACGAGTATTCAATTATTAATATCGGAGGCATGAGGGCTCGAACACAAAACTGCGATGCGACGCGATGCGAATTCGCAACGCAGAAAATTGCGGCACGAATTTCTGCGTTGCGATATCGTGCGGCATAGTGTCTCCCAGGGTGTCCATTCTTTCGACAACCGTCAACCGTACGGAACGTATTTTGAAAATTAAGTCGTAACATGGATCGTAAAAAGAAGTGTGTACTTTTGTTATTGCTTAAGAGATACAGGAAAGAGTAACAAAGAAAAATTTTGGGTTCATCCATTTATCATATATCATTTATTTTATATTTAGTTTCCCAAAGAACGGGGCGCTCCTCAATCAGTAATATAAAAAAGTCAACGACGTACTTTGTCTTTTTTTTGCATACGTCTTCCCACCCAACAAATACAGGTCTGTACGTCTTTCCCACACGCTGTCTCAGAACGAACTAAAAATGGCGTCAACAAGTGTGACGAAACATCGCAGGAATGTGCGATGCGAATTAATTCGCAAGTTCTTGCGATGCGTCGAGAGAGCTCGCAGATTTTTACGATGCGACGTCGCATCGCAGTTTTGTGTACGAGCCCTTAACCGGCAGCATGGTTCGATTGGTATAATAAAAACTGACGATCGACCTTGAATGAATCTACCATCGATCTGTTTTGGATTAAAGAGTGAGGCAGATTCAATCTTTTGTGACATTACATCTCAGTTCAATGGGATAGCGATGCATTTAGCATACTTGTTCTCTAAAATTGATTACAGGCGTCCATGGGCGACACGGATTTATCAAGCGATCTGCATGTTCATTTAGTCATCTATTTCTTTTAAAATATCGTATATAAAACACCGACCGTATATTAAACAAGCTTACAGTAGGTAGGTCCTTTAAGTATCTTATAAATATTAAAACAAAACAGTGTAATATAAAATGTTATCAATATGAATCAGCTGTCATTTAAAATATACAAAAGTCATGGTGATATTAATATTGTATTTGATTTTGATTTTTACAACGTAAATATTATGAAATATGATATATTACTTATATCTTGTCATGGTTATATGACACGCGTAGATATCTGATTATAAAAGTGTTCAATTCACGCATGCAAGATATCGCTAAACCAACATGGAAATAGCATAATACACTGATTGTATCAAACATTTCATATCTAGTCTTAGGCTAAGATAACATAAACGGACGTAATATTTGCTAAGCGAGGATTAAAGACTAATTACAGGAGTGGATAAAACTCCTTTGCATATGTACATTTCAGCATTTGAATTGTCCAGGTACTTGCTTATCACGTTGTGGCTTAACAGTTGTTTAAGGGGAGAGTGGGGGTGTGTAAGTAGTGTGGAAAAAGGTCGTCTAGTCTCAGAAATCTGTATCCATATACTTCTAACTAATTATAAATACATTGCGTGTCATTCATACGGACTAAGATAGTCGCATCAAGTGGAAACAGACTGCATCTACACTTGTCACTTGGCGTTAGAAATAAGTAAGACTTAGTCTCCCCCCCGACTGAACCATATTGGCTTCAACTAACTTACTCGCTAAAGTTAACTTTACTTCTTATAGTATGACTTTATCTTAGTGGTTATAAATTATAAACAAAGAGATACATACTTGCGCAGTTTATCCACGAGTTTTTCGAATGGTTTTTCCCACGCGTACATTTTGATCACCTGTACTCCACTTACTAACTCACTCATCACTTTTACTCTTTCGTCTGTCCGTTTTGCAATTTTTCCTCGGAGAACTCCTTGACGATTACTTAAGTAAGCTGAAAGCAAAAGTTAACGTGAGATACTTATTTACATGTAGGTACAGAAAGCAAAGACCTTTTTTAACTCTTTGAAACAGTAATGTAGATTTAAAATTAATTGTAATGTCTCTATTGTCAATGTAGTAATAAAAATAATAAATTGTAAACTAAGATCCAGAACAATAAGCAATTGTGAATATTAGTGGACGTCTTATATGGAACCCCAAGCAGAAACCTTTAAAACAAAGAAGGTTGAGGAGGGGCTAGGTTAGTAGCTCTTAAAACTACAATATGAATTTATAAACATCAGAATCAGTTACCATTTCTGTTTTTACGTATTTTTTTTTATAAAAGCAGAAGAAAGTAGAAACCATGTAGGAACCATGAACTGAAGTTTACTTTTTAACTTTAGCATGGCCTTATTTAGCACGTGTATGTTGACATATAAATGTTATTCACATCATATTTGTGATCTTCACATGTTTCTTATTTATGTTATTACTAATCTATGACTTATGTATTGAACATATTTTGGCCTTATTTGGATGTGATCAAACAGGATTTCTCAAGATAATTAAGCAGTCCCACAGAGACACCGACGAACGCCACTTTCGCTAGCCTACCTTCCCGCATAAATCAAATGAAGTATGCTTAACCATTAACGGCATCTACATGACAATGGAAATGTACCATCGATATCGAATGAAGCGACGCAAACAAAATAAGCTTAGTCATCCAGTCATCTGACATCCACTTAGTTTGTGTTGTCATGTTGTTTACAGTAGGATCATCATTATTATAAATAACCTGAGATAAACTTAAGAACATTTTTCTATTTTGTTTGTCGACATTTTTTTTCTTTTTTGTACCTATTTCTTGGCTTGCTTTAGTGTTAAAAGTTTTTGTGATTACAGGCCATTTTAATCGCCGGATAAGCACTGGTGTAAATTAATGAATTACTTCTTATACCTTTTTGCATCTCTGAATAGAAGACAATAAGGACTTGTATTGTATGCAAAATATGAAATTATTATTATCCTATGAAAGAAATTGATTGATTCTGTTTAAAAATAAAACTACAATAAACAAAAAGAGCCAGTAGTAGGTACTGATTATATTAATTAAGGCTTATTTATTTATTTATTTAATTCACAAAATCCACAGCTTGTAACAATTTACACGCTAAACTTATAATATAGGTCTTGAAGCCAATTACGCCAATTATTAATTAAATCTTGATTACCTTGTATAACTACAGTTTGGATGAATATTACAGCCAGGGCGGCTAACGTGGCCCAGGCTATGTGTTGCCACACCATATATGACACCACGGGGACCACGATGGGCATCACCCACAAGTAGTGCAGGAACAGTGGAGCCAGGTCGAACCGCTGCACATCATTAGACATCAAGTTGATCACTTGTCCGGGCTCAGTCTTACTTAAGCCTGTTCTATTTAATCGTAGAATCTGAAATACGTTTAAATTTCAGGTGCATTTTAGGTGCTCAGGTGTTTTGTATTGTTGACATAATTACACACAAAAGAAGTTAAAGAAACAAGCAATTATCTGTCACAATAAAATAAACATTTGCTTCAGCCCGGAATCGAAGACAAAAACAAGTATAATCGCATTTTTTGCCGTATGAATAAAACTAGACGTTCGTCAACAAATCAATAGTTAGCCGTTAGGTAGGTAGTTAAAAAGGTAGTTAAATTACATGTACCTATACCTACTTGGTAACTAGGTGCATACTATAACCTTAACCTTATGACCTTACGACATAATTTATCAACATAATTTATTGCTTACTTTCCTCATTAAATACGCACAAGTATAAGTTACTATATATTTTATGTTTACTTACTTTTCTGTACAGGAGTGAACAACGAGCTAAGAAGTATAAAGTTACTGCATTTATTTACTTACTTTTCTGTATAGAAGTGAACAACAAGCTATTCGAACTCTCATTCCGACGCATCCTTGGGCTAATTGTGCATGGTTTAACATCAACGACGTGAGCACACTTAGTAGATTCATTGTAAAATTATATATATGCGCATTCCTATACGTTTCGGCTGTTTTCTCTCCAGAAAAATATGCTATGAATAAAGCTAGCGTGTATGGGATGAGGGGCCTGAAAAATTATTTCCTATTAGTGTTAGTCGGTTATCAGACTTTATCGCAAAACTCGATAAGTTATAAAGCAGGGCCAGGTCAAGGTTAAATGTAAATGCAAACTTGCTTTTTATTCAAAACCCCGCTCTGTACCTACTTGTACCTACTTACACCTTGATTTTTAAATATTTAAAGCAGTGTTTCTCAAACTTTTATGGCACGAGCTGTTCCTAACCTGTATTTTTTATGTCACGAACATCAAATCCGAAATTATTTTATTGCCGAACTTAGATATTCATTAAATATAATACGTACAGAAATGTCCTTTAATCGACATTATATTAGTAAGTCATTGTCAACTTTAGATTTTTTATTTTTAACTGATTTTTTATTTTTAACTGAGCTTCGCGAACCCCCGCGTCGCCTTATAGGACTACTCGATTTTAAAAACAATCGAACATAGCTGTCTATAGATACGATCCAATAAAATGTACCTACGTCAAACAGGAATTAAAACGGGTTATTATTACGGGTTTTTTAAAATACTTATGGAGCAATCAAGCCATCAAGCATGTGACCTTATAAAATGGCAGTTATTTTAAATCAAAATCGGACTCTACAATTTCATTTCAAATAAAGATTATTATTTTAATCTATCTATTGATGTTAAATAACTAAAAATTATTTTGATACGTACCAACAAACAATAAATAGAAATCCTACTAAAATTCCACAGATCATGTATTCTACCCAAAATGACCTAACAATGGTTTTGGTGAGTGAGGGCTTGGAGCCCTTTCGGTGGGCGTCTTCTACTTCCTTCTCCCATGCTTCTTCCAGACGGTTCCCTAGTCTACCCGACTGGTCCCCGCTTCGTGCCCGCCACAGGTCGCTTATAGACAGACCTTGCTTATAGCCTCTTTTGAAAAGGTCAAAACTCCACCTGTAACAAAGATGTTTTGATAAGAATGATATTCGGACATCTATGTAGCAACTAGCTTGCTTCTATTTGTATGAATCTATTTTGTAATGCCGCGTCCACGCGCTTGGCACTTGCTGAAAACTTTATACGTACTACAAAAGTTTAGCTCCATTTGGGAATCAAAAGTTAAGCTACTAAAGCTTACAAGCCTACACAAACTAAGTCAAATACTCTATCCACACGTTTAAATTTATTACAGTTTATTTATGTTTGGGAAGAATGTGTGCAGCCTGACCTTATTGCCTACACAATGTTGTTTGATCGCTAAACGATGTCACCTGAAAGTGTAGGTCTGTACTTTCCTCTAAAAGCGCCCACAGGTCTTATATAATTATAATTTAATATAAAGACTAAGCGTTATAGTATAAAGGAAATGTATTTTTAGAGGAAAGTGTTTTCCTGTTAAATAACACTTTCCTCTCAAAGCCCGTTTTCCTTAAGATACAGAAAATACCAATTTAAACACTAGACAATAACTATAAACTCAGTTAAATATATCAATGAGTAGATACATAAGGATTTCACGTTGTATCAGGCGAATAGCTTCAGTTGTTTCTTATCAAAGGAAAGATAAATTTTATCGGTCGTTCCGTAGAGCATTGAATTGTAGGTTCCTTCAAGATGAAAGATACGGGAAAGGTTATAATAGTGTACTCGAGATTATATTCGGCCTTACCGCAATCCGTACCTATAATAAACTAACATAGCTTGTATAGTGATAATTACTAAAACATTGTAACAGTCCCGATAGCCATTCTCAGCTCTACGGAGTCTAACAGAACTAATGTCTGAGCGCGGTACAGCTGTCGGACACTGCCCTGGAGAGCCATGGCTCATCCTACACAGGTGTTTACAGCAATTTCGGCACACATCGTCCTTCCCGAGGTCGCTGATTGGTGCTACGAGCTCCCACTCTTCGCGACTCTTCGGATACACTTCCGTATACAGCTTTATTTTGGTCGTGAGACTATCGTGAGTCTAGAAACAAATATTATGTCCCTAGTCCAATGTCCAGGACGCAAGTAATGTGCGCATGTTCCAATTTTTACTCAATAAGGAAAATCTGGATCATGTCCATCCATCCATCGTACATCCATTCAGGCATTCATGCGGGACGAAATAAATTACCATTCAGCCACAATAGATAACATAACATGACTTCTAAATAATGGAATAATTATGTAGAAAATTATGTTTGTCGTTTAAGTGCAGCAAAAAATAATTATAGTTTAAAAACTAAAAACCACGCTCTAATCGCGCAAGGAAAATCTTTAACCCTGATTCCTGTCGATCCTGGTTCGAAGAATGGGATAAAATTATTAAATTATAAAATTATTACACGAGGTATTGTCATCGGCTCTTGATAATTGTTTAAAATTTTAAATTAATCGGATCGTTCAAAGTGGGTAAAAATCGAGTTTAAAGGTTCCGTTACATACATACAAACCAAGCTAATAAAAGCGTGGTAAATACTTTGGCCACGTTCCTTTGTCATACAGACATACCTTTACTATGGTACTATTTTAGATACACTTACGAGTACGGCCATGGTCGTAAACATCCGTTGACCGTTAACTTGAGTACACAAAAACCGACCTCGACTACGCGTCTGTTATTACGGGATGTGTTTTATCAAGGGAACCCTCGGTAAACAAAGATATACGAGTATATAGTGCATCGTTCGACTCTGACTATCGTCAGAGTCGAACGATGCACTATATACTCTATTATACACTATATACACTATATATTAGGTGTGGTAGAGATATCTCTCTACCACACCTAATGAATCACGCTTCACGAATTCAAAATAACATGACACCTTCAATAAACATGTGCAAACGCACAGAGCATAATTCTCCCTACCTAACAACACCAACAGTGATAAGAGCTGCTGTGTTCTGATTTGAAGAGTGTGATGAGGAAAAAATACTTATTACGAGGCATTCCAACTTAGGCTTTAGTGTAGCAACTTTCCACCAACCCACCATTTAACACCAGGTGAACGGCATGCTCTAGACTCTAGTCGTACAATATCGAATGTCAATTCTACCTCAGACAATGGACATTGAAGCTTACAGTTTAAACATACCGATGATCAAGATAACAGCTGAAAATAATCACAATATAGTCATATATAGTTAATATAGTTTTGAATATTATGTATGTACATAAGTTTTACAAAATGTAATAAACTAATAAATAATCACAATTAACCAATCATAGGGCACAGGACCAGGCGGAAAGACGCTAACTTACGGAAACCTATGACCTTATGACTTAAAAGTGAGAAAAGAGAGCTCAATTAAAATGTAAAAGCGCGCACTCGTTCAAAGTATCTACCCTTTTAATGGCAAACGTGTGTATGTAAGTTGATTATAGTGACACTGAGATAATGTATGATTACAGCACAGCTTCACATACTTAGTTGCATTAGTATGCACTCGTGTACAAGCGGCTTTTATCTTTAGTGTGATGAGACTAGTAAACACTCAGTGTTCATTAGTCAACTGTAGAATGCATGTGCCCTTCAGAGATGATTAGGTGAATCTCATTATGACTTGGATTCAATTAATTACCTAACATGTGTATTTTGTGTATTACATGTGTATTTTGCCGTAGGCAGTAGATACATAATGGAAAAAGGGGATAACATAAAATCGAAGGAAAAAGAAAATGAACATAATTTTAATTTTAATAAACGCAAAGAGACTCAATATTTTATCAAATTAAGTGTAACGCAGAGTAACAACGCTGACGAGGAGTTAAATTATTATTATGTGTTACATCATACCGCAGTTTGGACTTTGGACCTATTAATATGGGTTCAAGGATTCAGATCAAAATGATTTTAGTAGATGCAGTTTTAGTTTTTTTACCAAAATCGGCCTTGTAACTCCTTTCAGCATTTTTCGCTAATCCTTGTAGTTTCAGATTTGGCCCTGATGGCCCGTTTAAAATAATTCACCCTGTATATTTTGATTTTAAAGAAGAAATTAATCAATTATGACCGCTTGCCGTTCCTATGTTCGTTATATTCTCCGTGAACTTACACGGTCCCGTTAAAATCAATTTAATTCTACATAATTGGTATAGTCCGCGCCAAATTGCTAGTCCGCTCTGAAGTTGTTGCGAGTAGGTGTAATCATACAATTTGCTATAGCGACGCAATTCATTCCTATATTCAGAGCGGACTAGCAATTTTACGCGGACTATACAAACAAACCGATGGACGTATATATCAAAGTAAACACCACTATTTAAAGTGGCTATCAGACGCCACATCACAATTCCGTCTGGTCAATGAGCAATTGAGCATTTATTTAATAGCTTCAAAACATTAGGACGCGTCTCTTGTTAAAGTGTTGTGCGTAGATCTTTTGTTGCTCAATTGATGAGCGGCAAGTGGCCGAGTATTTAGTGTTAGTTAATTCTTCATTGAAGCTTATTGTATAAATGTACATTTTCATTGATACAAACAAATGTCTTAATAACTACTATAATAGTACGATATTTGGTCATATTCAGTTATATTGAAAAACGTTTACGTAGTGAATATTCAGTCTGTATGTTATTAAGGAAAACTGTTTGGTTATATCGATATCAGAAGCGCACCTTGTTATTGTTCTCACATTGGTAGTGTATGAAATATCCACAAACGTAATACATATTCAACTTGATTTGCTTGATTCCTTTCTCAATTAAGTCGATAAGAGATGGAACGTATGTACCTATATATGTATGTATGTATGTAGCTATATAAGATTAAGAAAAAAATCATAGTCATGGTTATAATAATTAGCCATGTATAGTTCATTGATATGCTATATTATATCATATAGGAATGAAAACAATTTGCTACGATCTCGCTATAATCATAGCCAGAGAGCATTTAATTGCCTATAAACATTCTGGCCACATATGCTACTGGTATTCTACGTATTCAATTAATGAGTCGCAGCCAATGTCTTAATTGCAAAAACTAAAATATTTTAATGGATAATGTCAGAGATGATTATATTATTTACTTACTGTAAATATTTTGGTCCTCTCATTTCTTAAACTGAGGTCTACTTGTCTACTTGTCTACAACTACTACTACTACTTGTCTACTTGTCTTGTCTTGGGGTCTACTTGTGCAAACATTATACCACATATTGGTATACCCTATAAACGCTGTTAATGAACAAGATGTACAGTGTTGGCAATAACTGGTTTTTCTGTGTACATAGGGACAATTATAACACTTGCGCTCGACCACTAGTCGAAATTTAACTACAGGCCTTTTCAAAATAGGTCGACCCGATAATTCTCCGTTCAGGGATTGACAGATCTTGCTGTTCATGTTATAATAACAACAATGATATAACAAACAATCTGTCGGCCTGACCAAATGAGAGCAAAACCGCTCTTGTCGCTAAGTATGAAAAGCAAGATTTGTCAATCGGCGAACGGTAGGTAGAACTGTCGGGCAGATTAAGTGAATGGGCCCATAGTCTTAAAATTTTGTAATTTTTATATCGATAAAGGACAAAACGGTAATCAACAGACTTCACGTACGTATATCAACGTAAATAATCATTTCAAGATTCATCTTCCATGTACCAGTTGACCTTGCTACAAAGTTAGCTGTAAGTAGGTACTTACGTATCTCCTAACATATGATTTTAAAGTTCTATTATAAATGCAATTCATTGTGCAACGGGTACTGGCGACGTATCATATAAACACTTATTATGAGTGCCCGATACATTATAAAATGGGTCCTACTTCTTTGCTAACATAAACGATGTACGATACGATGATGACATTGTTTTGCATATTTCCCTTTGACCTCAGATCAAGAAGAACTATGTTAAAGTAAATTACCTGAACGCAACGTTAGACTTTCTACCAGTTAGATCCCCTATGATGTGGTTGCCATGAACACGCAGAAACGTGCAAATTTTTAAGGTGGTAGAACCCTTTGTGGATCGACTCCGGCGGCACCATCGCCACACCTATTTCTGCCTAATAACAGCAGTGTTAGGCGCTGCTGTGTTCCGTTTTGAAGGGTGTGGTAAGGGAGACAGACTTTTCCGAGGCGTTCCAGCTTAGTCCTCAGGGGTAGCGGCGCAACTGTGGCCGACTTCAGATAGAAATATCTAATCCTATCTGGGGTTGATTACAAATGTCCATGGGCGGCAGTAGCCACTTACTATCAGGTGGACTGCATCCTCGTCTGCTACTCCTATATTGTAAAAAAAACGCAGAATAAAATTCATACAAAGTTGGCCGGAATCATACCCGGAAACCTCTACATTTCAGACCGGTATGCTCACCGCTCGAAGCCGTCATATTTCATTTCTTGTGAAATCCGTGTAACTTGGTTTACATAATAACGGCTACTCGGTGATGTTTTCAACATTTTTGTATGCATAATATTAACTTCTATCCTAACTAATATATTAAATGCGAATGAATTGGTTTGTTTGTCACTCTCACACATTAACTACAAAATCGATTGTCATGAAATTTTGTACACATGTAGTCAGGGGTTCAGAAAGGATATAGGGAGAGTAGGACCCTTCATCCCTAAAAAAATACCGCTCCCAGGGTTTAGATAAAAAACTGTGACCGCGAGCGAAGTCGCAGGTAAAAGCTAGTTTTACACTATAACAGTCCCAATGATAAATTGAACCGATCACACTTAATTTAAGCGATGACAGTAGAATGGATACGTATTATTTTCCCAAGACAGATAATACGAGACGTGTTTTATAGCATGCGATAACATTGGAGCTAACCCTTATAGAACGAAGGTTCACTTTGTAAGGTTTCTCGAATCTATTAGATACTATTTAAGTGATTATGATAGGTAGGTATGAAAGATATTAGAACTCTTCATGTTTCTACTCCGGAGGTACCACTTCGTCGTCTTTATAAAAAGACAGTGTTAAGAGCTGCAGCTTTCTGGTTTTAAGTGAAGTAAAATTTATCAAAAGCCGTCCTGGGATAGAAGGTACTTACTCCTGTTGATTTGTTGCAATCCAAGAGATTTAATAAATATGTAAGTAATTGAATGTCTTTAGTTACAACACAAAGCAAGACCTTAATTATTGCTTACGCCCGTATATTCTATATAGTAGGCAGGTATAACTTAGTAGTATTCCAGTAGGCAGAAATAGTTCAATATCGATCCTTGATACACAAAACATTGCATAGATTGATTAATAATATTGGGAGTAAAGTGCTCAACTGCCACTTAACTCTATATTCAGGTATAGGAAACAGGAAATTACTAATAAATATTTATCTGTCTGAGAATTAATCCCAGTAATCAGTGTAAAAACATTGTGTTAAGAACATTATTGCACATTGCGATAATATTATGTCGGTCATTGGCGAATGTGCCAACCTACCTATAAAATAATGAATCGATTAGGCCGATTAGGTAAATGTAGTAATTTGCAATATTATAAGACGATAGTTGGTTTAAATGAAGCTATCAAAGATATAATTATCTTTGATAGCCTGAGGTCGTCTACAGATGCGCCGTGCCTCTGAGGATTAAGCTGGAATGCCTAGGCAAAGCATGTCTCCCTTACCCCAACACAGCCGCTCTTAACACTGCTGTTATGAAGCAGAAATAGGTGTGGCGGTGGTGCCGCCGGAGTCGAGTCACAGAGGGTTCTACCACCTTTAAATTATTCAAATGAAAAAGCAAGCAAGGTATTACTAATATTATAATTGATACTTGCATAGCATAATTAATTAATTGCAGCCTGATTCGATTGATACTGCAATCAACATCACCATATTGAATAAAATATAATTAATTTACGTTACGTTTATATGTTTATACCTATAATTATTTCAAGTTCTATAAATTCTATTTGATTAATTAGTACATTTTAGCTCATTTAGTTCATTGTATATATCATCAACACTAATTACTGTCCCATTACTGGGCACGGGCTTCCTCTCAGAATAAGAAGGAATTAGGTCATAATTCAAGGACCATAGTCCACCGAGCTGGCCAAGTGTGAATTGTGCGAAATTTTGTTTATTTTTTGTTCTCAATATAAATTATTCTAGATTTAAGTTAATACTACGCGGCTAATAAAGAAAAGCATTAATTAATTTATTCCGTAACTTAACATACTTAAAATCCTTACTAATATTATAAATCCGAAAGTAACTCTGTCTGTCTGTCTGTCTGATTGTCTGGTTGTCTATTCTTCAAGCCTAAACCACTGAACCGATTTTAATGAAATTTTGTACAAAGATAGTCTGAGACCCGAGAAAGGACATAGGATAGTTTTTATCCCGGAAATCCCACGGGAAGTAGTGATGGCGATCTAAGATCGATTAATCGGAGAATCGATCTTTTGGACCAAAAAACTCGATTATTTTCATATCATAATCGATTATATTTTCTTTTTAACGCGGGCGAATCTTCAAAACTTTTTGCTATCGACTTTTTATACGCCTGCGATTATTTTGCCAGTAAAGAAGATAGGTAAGTAAATAATATTATTAAAGTAGGTATAAACATTGCTCATACCTACAAAATTGTTCAAATTTCAAGGTAATTAAAATAACGTAAATATAAGTAATATTCGTCATATAAGTAAATTAAATTAAAACAATGAATTACGTTTAATTGTACTTTTTGAGTAATAGATATAGAAGTAATAAACCAGCATGCAACCCACCTTATGGTAGCGACCACCGCCACTCATGCATATCCGTAATAATCAAACCCAGATAGGTTCGGAGTCCTGCCTGAGGTCGGATACAGATGCATTGCTAATTTGGTATGGAACGGAAATAACGCCCCGTATAAGTGATATAGTCTTATTTACTGATGTTATAACTTATAAGAGTGAAAATGTGGTAAAACCAGTGGTGCCTGCGTAGACGTATCACAGAGTATTCTAACAACATTTTAATACATTATTATAAGACCATAAAGATACAGTAAGGGAAGGATATTTATCAATTTGTAAGCACGCTATCTTCATGCATTTGTTCTGTTCCAATTGCGCTTTTATCTTGCAATAAATTTCAGCCTCGAATGCACACGTGCAGAGGATTGCATCGTATGTGACTGTTATATGACGTTATATTAATAAATTCATCTCCCAGATATCGTGAAATGTCGAGAGCATGAGGAAAAGGCACATGTAAAACCTTTGGCGGTCGGGTCACAAATCACAGAGTAAAATATAAGTAGGCGCTCAGTTTAGAAGTTCCGATCTTTTTTTGAAAACTGAAACTGTCGTCATACCGTGTGTGTGTGTGTGTACACACACAGTGCTTTACATGTGTGTGGATTAATGCTCGATTGGACAGACATCTAAATGATGAATATAGTTTCTATGATCTGGGTTTATGTATTTGTATTCGTCCTTGTCTCCTTGTACTTCCATGGCAGTCATAAAGAAAATCCTTGTGTGGAGCTATGAATGTCGAAGTTATTTACATAATTATATGATTGTCTAGGTTTATTAAAAGTATAATTGCGTGTATATTTTGTCTCCTTTTTGCCAGCAAATTTGCATTTTGTTAAAAGCAAAGGAACCAGCGAGGCGCAACGTTGTCATTAAAAAAACATAAATTATTAATTTTATTATACTTTAACCTCTCTCAAATATATAGTGGGTCTTTATGGAATGGTTCATACTTATTATGTTCTATTTTATCCCTAAAACACATAAGTAAACATCCGAGAAAAATATTTTAAAACGGATACATTTAACTAATCATTGTAACTTTTAAGTACTACATGAATTATTATCATAATATTTAAATATTATTATACAGACTAATTATCATAATTAAAATGAATGAACGCAGTCCACCTGCGTCTTTTTATTGTAATGGTCACTGTCACCCGAGGTCATGTATGAATTGAGAATGCAGTCATACAAGTTGGCTGCAGATGCGTTGTTACCTCTGACTATCCTACCTATATACCTATATATACCTATGAGGTGAAATTCCTGAGGTATTCCCGGAGTGCTATGACGTGCGGCTCTTCAAAAAAGGTCTTCTTCAAAACCGGCGATGCATTGGCGACTCCTCTGGTGTTGCAAATCTCCATAGGCGGCGTTGACTACTTTTCATCAGGTAGCACGTCTGCTTAATCATTAGGTTAGACTAAGATGCTCCGAAAAAGTGAATATTATGCTTAATTACTGACACACTTACGTACTTTTTAAGGTGATAGAACCCTAAGTGGTTCGACTCCGGAAGCATCAAAGTCACAGCTATTTCTACCTAATAACACCCGTTTTGTGGCAAGGGAAACAATTTTATCGGAGGCTTTTCAACTTTTTCAGAATAAAGAAGGAGGCTTTTTTCAGAATAAAGCAACGGGTGGTGACCGTTACTACAGAGTTCTACTACTACCACTACTACTACTACTACTACTGGAGTATTACTACTTTAAACTAGCATTTACTCAATTATCTAGTAAAAACGCCAACAATTTATTAAACAAATTTAAAATAAAAATATTAAATATTAAATAATTATACCTGAATACATTTTGTTGTAAGTGACTTTGTTATCGATGCTTACCTACGACTAAGTAAAGATACTTTTGTACTTGAAGAGTACGGTCGATGAACCGGTAAATCTGTTATGGACCAGGTATTTTTATCTGTACCTGTCTTATTTTTGTTGTTGTTGTTGTGCCCATTCCGAATGCTTCTAGTGTTTTATTTTATACCAGTGCAAAAAAGCCTCAGTAAACCGGACAGCGAAAATTCGAGAGATTCTTGTTATTGTCAGTCATAGTGACACTAATGAGTTAAATATAATCATAGAATATAGAATATAATCGTGTAGATTGGAAACAAGTGACTATGAATCAATGGCGGACTACGTTCGTTTGTGGCCCGGGAGGAAAGTTGAATAGATGTAGTGTAAAAAGTTCTCCTGTGATTCGATGATTTTTTTTTGGCTGACTGATCCACATTTCGTAGATTGTTTGGTTCGGACAACCTTTTTTTGCAACTGTGTTTAGAAGCCCCCAGGATTGGAATCCCCGGGCGGACCGCAACTTCCGCCCACAATTTAGCCGCTAGAGCTATCAATGTTCCGGAATTGTATGCTACTTAGTCTCTACCACGTTCAAACTATGCCGTATAGAAGAATAAAGCATATTTATTTAGTTATTAAATATAACTACGTATATTTTAAATCCTACGTAAGTTTACAAAACAAAATTTTAGCGGAATACAAAGAGAATATAACCACTACGTTTTAGCGGAGTATAAAACTTGATATGTCATTATTTTGTCGTATAACTGACACATTCACTTTTGGTAATGTTAAGTGTCACGGAACAAGAAGTTAAAGCGTCATATAAGTTCATAACAAGTCATGCTAACTTTCAACGTTAATTACGTTAGTCTGAAAATGTCGGTGTCAGCCACAGGCCCATGTTTAAGGTCCATGCCAGACATAGCCCAAACAATTAATCACATATTTGAACACATGTTTGAACACAGTGTAGCACGGGTATTTGAGTATTTGTTCAAAGCTTGCTTCAAATATTTGCACTTTGCCATTTGGTATCGGTTTTTCGAGCCACATCAAATTGTTTAACCTTCAAAATTTGAAAACTCCGCACATATTTAATATGAGACTGTTACACATGCGCAAAGTCCAGTTGCTAGGAGACCATGACATGGGTTACAAGTTAAAAATTGTAAACAAATAAGCGTTCAAATTTGTGAGCAAAGTTTGTTTCAAATATTTGTTTATGTGGCGCACGGGCCTAAAGGTTTGTGTGTCAGCTGCCAAAAAATTAATTTTCATGTAACTTCATTACTAGTTCATTAAAAATCAATAATGTTGTATGTGACGCCGAACTTACGCGTTGAAAATAATTTCACCGTTCTTATTTTTTTTTAATTACACTTGCTTACTAATGGAGCTTTCCAGACAGGACACTTAATTATGATAGTACCTAGTCACCAACAGACATCGTCCTCAGCGTCCGAGATAGTTGAATTAATTCCGATCCCAAAGAAGTATGAGACAAAAATATTGTAACTGACAATAACAATAATATTGACGGCGCCAGACTCGGGCCATGGCAGACAAATTAATATTTTACTGGGCAGATGAGCACAGTCTGCTCCTGTCGGCGTGGTGCGGCCGAGTTACTTAAAAGTAGTCCAATTTGTAGATGTAAACGGATCTTATAAAGTTTTATTTTACCGATAACATATTGAGTATTTTGTAATAACAGATTGAGATGAACATATATTAATTTTGATATGAATATCCAGATATGTAAATAATTTGTAACATATATGACACGTTGTAATGTTCTTAAGCAATACAAAAAAATACATAGATTTGTAAATAAAATGTAATTTAAAACAAGTAAAAAATACTTCATAATAATATTGACTAAGTATACGTAATATTATCATGACTAGTCACTGTGAATGGTATGTAAGGTCTATTGGGTAATTTAGTGGAGAGATCGAAATACTATATTTACGACTGCAATATGTTCAAGTCAAGTAATATCAGTTGGGTTTCATAAATTAATATATCATAAAAAACACATCAGGTTGTTAATCATTAACATTGTACACAACCCAATATTTATCATTAGATATAGCTTTAGTTGTACGACTAACTTAGACCTTATTATATTTTAATCTCCATATTATCAAGTTGATAATATCAACACATTACTTTCCGATTACTAGGTCGGTTCTTCTTTCATAGTAAATAGAGATTGTGTAGTCCCCCACACTGGACAAGTTGATAGATTTCACACCTTTGAGATTTTTTATATGTGGCATGTAGATTTTAACGGGCCGATGTGCCGGCAATATGAAACACGTATGATCTTGTCCATACACTGCCGCCACACGCGTGACAGCTCGAACAAACTAAACCGCCTTTACCGTAATTTAAGCGACAATATTTTTCTGATATATCCATTAGATTTAAAAAATATTAATTTGGAATTCGAACCCCTAAACCCCAGAGAATTTCAAACTACTGTTTTTAGAAACACCTTTATACTTAAATGACTAAAAAATAATTTACATTTATGTACATAATAAAAATAGTTACTAAGTTTATTTGCCACTTTTTCAGTTGACATCAATTCAAAAAATATTGTATTGGGCTGTGATTGTGAATGACTTTTTCATTCATTCGGCATTATAGCCCGAGCGTCGGACACAGTTTTGTCGTCTTCATCAGATGTTAGCGACAAATTGTACAAGATTTTATAATGTAATAATTTTAAACGTATCCGTAATCGCGTATATTAAACATTATATACTAGTTAGATACTGTAAGTAATAATTTATGTTGATTATATAATAACGTACGTGTATGGGTGAAGGGCAAAGTTGATTTGAGACCGTAAATACGTTATGATTTATCAAATATTGCGTTCATTGACCCCGGATTTGATAAGAAATTACGTTAAACGTGAAAAGTTAAATCATATAAAGCTGAATTTGATAATTTGACTTTGTGATAGAGATAGCAATATGGATGTAAAAAGCTCTCGGTTTATTTGCTACATATATCTATCAAATCTTGCGATATAATAATTTCTTTGAATCAACCACTTACTTTTTCTATTACATTTCTAATCAAGCTTTTTACGTAAATTTGTTAAGAACCCTTCGCATCGCTGGTTTCTGTTGTAATTATATACCCTGCCCACTTACCTACCTGTCTATCTATTGCCATAATCAATTACATCTTAACTATGCTGTTACTAGAATAGATCAGATACCATAGTAACATGCCATACCACAACCCACAACATAACCTTGTTAAGTTTCGAATATTTCTTTACAATATTTATATGTACCAACGTTTTTGTGATAGAAATAGCGAACGAGTTTGCAGGCTACATGATATTAAGCGGTCATTGCGAGAAATGGACACCTGCGTTTAAATAAAATAGGACAGGAGGACACAAATTTTGAAGTTCATTGAAGATGTGTTGCTTTTTCGTACTAGCTACCTTTACGGACAAATTTAAACTGCTCGTATGTACATTACTTATTTACGGGCATATTGCAAAATCCACTTCCAAAGTAGAGATCGGTGCTATGAACACAGTTTGTTTGATGAGTATATGATACGAGAAACATATAAGTGGAACATTTATATATTTTAGCTATGTACCTATCTAATCTATAGTTTAGTCCAAGTGGACATAAAATTCGACGTACTCAGTGTTTGTGGTCACTACGTTATGTTTATGTCGTATAGCTAGTTGTACATATATCAGTCAGTCATACGTAAAGTAGGTATTTCGCGACCGAAAACAAAGCAATTCACTCTAGAGCCAATCAGTTCAGACCAATAACAATAATCATACAGTACTCACCATAAGAAAATTTTCGACAAAATACTGGCTTCATCATGTGGATTTTTCTCTTTCAATGTTACTTTTGAATCCATGGTTATTCATGAAATATTATAACATGAAAAAAGTTCATTTAAATCAGACTAGGGTTGTAAGTAACACCATGCGAACCGTACACGTTCAATAAAGTTCACTTGAAAGTAATGTCATTCAACACTGCCAAAAAACATGTGTGCTTTCGGAGATCCTCTTGCATAATAAACTGGTGTGCTTGTGTATAGCTTTTCGTAGAACCCCGTAACCTACGCTAATGTCACAGATTAAGTGCACAGAATTATATCACGTGAAACCGTTAACTTCACTAATAGCTGTAGAATATTCCAAAAGGTTATAAGTACAAATATTTCGAGAACGCTTATAATATTTTATCACAGACGGAATGGTAAT
Organism: Epargyreus clarus clarus; assembly: GCA_014595695.2. Taxonomy (NCBI): domain Eukaryota; kingdom Metazoa; phylum Arthropoda; class Insecta; order Lepidoptera; family Hesperiidae; genus Epargyreus; species Epargyreus clarus. The sequence continues at coordinate 22,377 of JACTTY020000037.1, forward strand.
CACAGCTGAACCGCGTGCCAGTGTAGATACCCGGCCGCAACCGCCGCGCCACTGAGTGAACTCGCGAGTCGCGCGGCTTTGCGCTTTTCGCTCTCACTCTTCGCCCTACCGTTCACCGCACGTTCCTGTTTCACAAATGCTGAATCACTAGTTATATATAGATACTACAAACATCTACAGTTCATCTTCGCATAGAAATCAATTGGCGAACAAATTTGTCCAATACTACCGGCAATCACGCTACTACCGCGGTACAAATATCTATAATCCTTATACTGTGCTACTACTTAGTTCAAATTATATAATGGACGGTAGGTATCGACTTGTCGCTGAGAGCAACAAGTTAAAATTGTTATTTACCGCACATGATGACATTGATAACAGTAAAAAATACACTAATACCACAGTAGAAATGTACTGTACTGTATGTTTGTACTGTGCTAATACGTCATTATTATACGTTTGACATTATAATAACACTACTATAGATTTTTCCGACGATTGTTCATATTATCCACTCTAAGTAGACTACAGGTGCGTAGTTTTACTAATTCCCCTATTAATCTCCAAAGCAGAATTATAGACGTTCCAATATGTTCAGGATATCATAGGAGAATATAAAAAACAGAATTTAATGACAATCGGCTTTCCTGATCTAAGTAGCAATGAAAAAATCGCAAGCTCTCGGACTTTGACAATACATAAAATCATGTTTAATTTAGTATAATATATTATCTACGCACACCCCAAAATAAGGCCGCAGATAATCGATTTACGTGTATGTTCCAACAGTCAGCTCCAAACGTATATCAATATACGCCTGCTATTCAAGTTTCAAAAATACTCACACATCCAAACGTTTAGAAGTAGCTGAACATAATTAGAACCATAATTAGATGAACGACGAAAACTTTCAAATGTAGATAAACACTGCATTGTCAAAAGTAGCTGAACAATGACTTATCATAGTAGAGACGTTAGCTGTTTTTGCACATACGGTGTTTTGATACTATTGACGCATTCGTGTTCATTTAATTTTGACGCTTTATGATGTTCATCTAATTATGGGTGTTCAGCTATTTACGAGTATGAACGCTTGGCTGTATATGTACGTATTTTTGAAACCTTAATCTGTTCATCTGCTTTTGAAGCTGACTGTACATACTCGTAGCAAAGAAGAAAAGTGATCGGCGTTTATATGGAATACTTATTTATTTGAGGCATTTACATTAAATACACATGCATAAACGCCAAAGAGGAATACGGTTTTGCTTTGAAAATTGTTTGAGTAAATTTTTTTTTTAAGTAAGAGATTGGTACACCGTATGTTACGTAATTTTGTATTTAAATAAAAGAAATGTGTCTTATTAATCTTATTATATAATGAAATTTAAGTTGGTTCGATTTAAACAGATTTTAAAATTCAAGGTTTTAATTATTTAATTTATTAATACTTAGATTTATAATTATGTACGAGGTCACTTTATGTGATTTTTTGTTGAAAAATACTGTTGCCAATTAATATGCTACTACCACAATTATTTTAGTAAGACTTACCTATTTTTTGTTCACGGGTACTTTTTGAAGGTTTCCCCACCTTCAAAAAGTAGCGACGCCGGGTTATGTGAGTTTTTTTCCGCACTAAACCCCCCTCCCCTCACGTGGCCTTACTCAGCGCTTGGTGGAGAACTCCGAGATCTCCAGCGGAACACAACGGAGTCCTCCAAGCACAATGCCTTTCCTGCCCTGAGGGGAACAACTCCCGCACACTAGGTGCTTACGACGGTTTGCGACCACACATACCGTCGTCCTCCACGGGGTCGCTTCCTGGACAGTTCGAGCTCCCACTCTTGCCGCCCGCAACCCCGGAAGCCCCCTTTTAGTCGCCTCTTACGACAGGCAGGGGATACCGTAACCCTATTCTTGTCCCGGGACTACAGGGACAAGAGTAGGACTTACCTGCCTTCTTATTTTCACTGATATTACACCAAAATATTTAAGTTTAAGTTTAAAATTGAAAATATTTAAATAACAAAAATAAGTAAATTAAATGAACTGATAACCTGATTATTTTTAAGTTGGATAGTAATCAATGTAAATATTTTTCAGTCAGTCCCAAAAATACACGTATCATAATTTATAATCTTATCACATCATCCGTGTGTTTGTCTATCATGCAATCGTGGTTTCAGATCTACGTGCGTAATATATTATGATATATATTACATACTTTTATATTTACATGTTTATATACTATTGAAGTAACATTCGAGCACTACCTGACAGTAAGTGGACTGCCGCCTGTGGACGTTACCACCCTCCTCAAATCGGAATATATCAGCGCTCATCACTACTGTTTTATGGCAGAAATAGATGTGACCATAGATAGTATAAAATGTCATTCGGTGGAACGGTGATGCTTCAACAGTTCTAGCACTTTCAGGATTAATAAAAAAACGTTTAAAACATGAACTGCGTCCGACATTTTGCTTAACTTTAGCTCACAAATGGAAGTCTCCAATCACCGCTCGTCCAATCCGTTCACAACCATTCTAGCTCCAATGTGTTATATTGTCAAACACTGCAATGTAGCACACTAGATATCTAACGCAGTCTAACTTATTATACTAACTAGGTATAACGCTAGTATTAGATATAGGGCTATCGGTACTGCGATTGCGATGAATACGACGCTACGTTATAATCGATAATAAAAGTGCGGCTAGAAATACTTTGCAGATATTCTGTAAGGCACGGTTTTTTATTTACTATAATATAATGGCTGCTAATGACTAAAGGAAATAGACAAGACCACCCTCTATTCTAAGAATTCGGGAAAGTTTCACTGATGCTTACGCTATGAACGTTCGAGAAGAAATCATAATTCTGTGAAGAGATTCTTAAACGAAGATATTGTCCAATCATTTTAAAGTACAACGAGCTTTTGCCCGTGGCTTCGCTCGCGTTACGAAGTAATATTTTATCCCCTTGGGGGTAGAATTGATCAAAAGCCTTTCTTAGCGGATGCCTACGTCGTAACATCTACCTGCATGCCAAATTTCAGCCCGATCCGTCCAGTGGTTTGGGCTGTGCGTTGATAGATCACTATGTCAGTCGGTTGAGTTATATATATTTAGATTAGATGACTTTTCGAATACGAATTTAATCAATCAAATGATAAATAAATAGGTACCTTTTAGAATTGCAGGTCTATAACTTATATTCCACTACTGCAACATGTTTCTCCCGTCTCGAACCGTCCGGAGAGCAACCCCGGGAAGGACGGCGGCATGTGTGGACGCATGCCGTCGTAAACAACAGGGTGCTCCCCCCAGGGCAGAGCCCGACCGGGGCATCGCGTTCGGAGGACTCCGGTTGTGTTCCATCGGAAATTCCGGAGTTCTCCACCAAGCGCTGAGGACGGCCTTCGGGGGGGTTTTAGTGCGGTAAAAATCCCACATAACCCGGCGTCGCTCCCACGGCACCGGGTACTTTTTGAAGGTTTCCCCCTCGTTAACAAAAAAAAAGTCCCTAAAACGCGTGGTCGATAATGCAACAATTGCCAAAACGCAGAAAGTAGGTCGTCTGCTGATCTAGGACCTAATTTAAAATTAATTTGTAAAGTTGTTCTCATTATATTCATTCTATTCATATCAAAGAACCCAGGGCAAATAATAATTTCAATGTATATATACCCTATACTATAAAATACATACATAAAGGCATTCAGTGTAGGAAATTTACGCAAACAGCTGTTCATATTACGATACTAAGCAACAGAGTTCACCGTTTTATCGATCGCCATTATCTAAGGTCATTTTTCATTAATTAAATGAACATCGTTGTATTCAACGATATAGGTATGTATGTTTTTTTGTGAAACATGATTGCTTAAATGAAAACCATAATTATACAATTTTACACTCTTCTACGCGTTTTAGAAGGAAGTAGAATAATCCACGATTTTTCAAAACTCTTCCGAAACTAATTAAGTATGTAACTCCTCTTTATAAAAATCGGTTTATAGGCAATAAATAACTTACCTATGTTGAAATTATTTATTTAAAATTTACGTACTAACTTATACTCCTCTATTGGGGTCATCATGATGCTCCCAAGTGTCCCGGATGCGGGGAGAAACCTGTCCCTAACAGTGGGCTATAAAAAGGCAGCCTTTGCTGCCATTATGGTTACCGTGGTATGGTTATATATAAAAGCTATAATCTTTGAGCTACATTTATTGCAACGTCAAATGTTACATATCAGATTCAGAGCGAGTTACGTACGTAGGTACTTAATAAAACCTCACAGTCATAGTGACTTGTTTTTAAAATGACAAGCCAACTTATCTAGATAGATAGTATCATGGAATAGAATAGTTAGTATTATACGAAAATGTTGTTCATAAAAACCAGATGTTAGCGACCTTGAATCTCAAATATTACGTAACGCTGGTGTAATAAATGGATATTTTTATGTAATCCTTCTGAAGACATTTTATTTGTTTCTAGCATGTTTCTAGAGTAAGCACCTCATTTAAATTTTTATATCCTAATCTGGCATAGGTAAGTAGGTACCTATATGCCAAATAATTCGAAGTGTTGTCTTGTGATTTCAAAACAACGGTCTTCTTAGATACCAAGTTAATAGATTAGTAACCAAGTTAAAAATTAAGTATTAAATTTTTGTGCCTGTGTGTTAGTAAGACGTGCTTAAACGACGGTAACAGATTTTAAATCGTGTGCAGATAAAAATAATAACGCCGCAGGTAAAATTAATTGGAAGCAGGGAATATTAAAAATTACAACGAACTATTTTAAATCGTGAGTATATAGGTACTATTACCATACTCGATTTTGAACGACCTTATACATATTTATAGCAATGATAAGATATCCAGTATCGCTGGGTCCTGATTTTGGAAACCTGGTACTAGTCGCACACAAGAGATTTGCGTATGATTGTTTTATGCGGATAAGAGAGCAGTGCATGTCATTCGCCCGTTATTATTAATCAATCTATCCAATGTTTTGCCTACCAAAGATCGGAATTTGGCAAATGCTACTATAAATTGTTAAATTTAAGTTTTTAGTAGTGATAAATCAGATAGATAGACAATAGGGAGATGACCATGACATCCAAAAATCCTTTCCCAATGCCCTCTCATTTACATTCTAGCATCCAGTCTGTTTTAGACTTTCCTTCAGAAGGTTTATGTTTTCATGATTTTCCCACTTCTTAACATTTGTTTTAAAGCAATAGTAATTCCTGGCACAATAAATAATAAAAAATACACCTCCCGAAAAAAAAAACAGAATTTATAATTGTTTTTATTATGAGTAGATATAAATATTCAGGTAATATTAAATGTACTTATGCTTATTACACTATAAAGATCTCTGCACTTTGCGTACATGCTGGCTCTTTGACTCTTTCAAAGCTTCCTCCAATTTATTTGTCAAATGTAATAAGTTAGGTAAGTCACACTGTAGTAACATGTGGTTTATGATGTTCTGACATTGGCTGGTGGCCTTAGCATCATGTATACTTGAATTAACACATATTGGTGACATGCAATCATTTTTGTTTGAAACTATAGAATTATTGTCCTCTTCACTTTGACCAACTCTTTTCGGTGTGGCAATTATAAAGTTTAATGTTACCATCGGTCTTATTTCCTCTTGGCTGTTTCTGGACGCTAGCTGCAACACAAGTATAGTTCATAATATGTAAAATAATATGATTTTGTGTTTCAAAAATATCACCAGTTGAATGTTGAAGTATCTAGTTGATTTTTATGCAATTAAATATTACAGTGTATTCTTATTACCAATTTTTAAAATTTTTGATACTATTAAAAATAGTGTACGTAAAATATAACATACTATAGTATTACTTACATACATTGATTTAGACAATTTACCACATTAATACCCATTAATAATTATGAAAAACTATTTAATGAATGAAATGAAATGAAATATGTCTATTTTGTACAGGCCTAAGATGGCACTTACAAATCGTCAGTTATATTTTTTTTCTTCTAAATGGACAAGTTTACCTGTATTTCAAATCTCCAGAGGAAGTCTTGATAACTTGGATCTTTATTCTGTAACTGGTACAATGCAGTCGACAGCTCACTTTTCTTGGAATTATATAATTTCACTAACACTTGCTGCTGTTCTGGTGAGAACCCAGCTATTCCCAGTGAAGACTTGAAGTTTGATTCTGAAAGCTATCAAAACACATTATAAAAATTCAAAAAAATATTTTTTAATAATATAGAATTAGCAAATGATTTTACAATTTACTTGCTCGTAACTGCTCACTGCCATTAATGTAACTGCCACACTGTAATCAACCCTATTAGTCCTATCCGAAGTTCGCCACAAAGGCATTGGCTACTTCTTGACTGAGTTGGACCACTTTACATAAGTATCTTTCCCTTTGGAATTGATTAACACTGTTGTTATTAGGCAGAAATAAGCATTGTAGCAATGCATCCAGAGTCAACTGACAAAAGGATTCTACCACTAGAAGGTGGTAGAACCCTTTGTGGTTTGACTCCGGCGGCACCACCGCCACATCTATCTCTACCTAATCACAGCGATGTTAGGCGCAGCTGTGTTCCGGTTTGACGGGTGTAGTAAGGGAGACAGACTTTTCCGAGGCGTTCCAGCTTAGTCCCTCAGGGGTAGCGGCGCATCTGTGGCCAACCTCAAGTAGGAATACCTAATCCTATCTGGGGTTGATTACAGATGTCCATGGGTGGCAGTAGCCACTTACCATCAGGTGGACTGCATGCTCGTCTGCTACTCTTATATTAAAAAAAAAACTGATATTAAAAAAGCACAAGTATGAAAATAACTACATTAAAAATGTTCAGAGATAATAGGAGTAGTATTAGCTATATACTTACATTGTGCTTACATCCTTCTGTTATGAGGTATGCCAGTGCATGTATTAAGTCTTGAACACAAGTAACCGAAATATCCAATTTTTCTATAAAAACAGGTAAAACTTGTAATATCATAAACTATCATTTTTATCTTAATAATGAATTCATCATGTTTTGGTCTTACCTGCCGCAATATTATTCTTTTTGTGATTAATCCCGTTATTCAAATAATCAAGGGTAAGTTTACAAAAATCAACCAAGACTGAAATAATAAATTAAATTTATAAGTTTTACAATGTTTACAAAGAATAGAAATTCTTAAGCATGGTTCGAAATTCACCCTCTCCACCTGGGAGTCCAGGGTTCCAATCCTAAGCATGCAACTATGTTTTCGGAAGTTATCTATGAAAATACGAATATTAAACTTCTCAAGATTGAAATCTACCAATTTTTATTTGACCAGGATGCTAGACTATAGCGTAGACTTTTTAACTTTGAGAGGAGACCGTTCCCAGCAGTGAGATAGTAATAGCTTGAAGACGAGTAAATTGTTCGTAAAATATTTAAAATAATACCCTGTGCAGAATGCCCATGCAGCAAACTTAAATGTTCTTTTTGTAATTCACTTAAGAAAAGAATCATTTTAGGAATATTTATAAGACCACAAGATAACAGAAAATATATAATCGCTTTTTCAGTCACTATTATCCCTTGCTCCTTGATTTCAAATCTATTATTTATATTTTGTAAGTTTTGTACGTAAACGGAGTAAACCTTTCAATATAAGTTTGACACTTTGACAAACGACACAATTTTAGTGACATAACAAAGTGACAATGACATGACACGAGACTACAGCTAACATATTATATTATAATAAAATATACTCTGTAAACTAACACTTAAATCCTTTTGGTGGCACAAAAAAATTCTTCATTTTTATAAATTATTTTCCATATTTTTTACTTTCACTAGGTGGAATAGAAATTTAAGATCTTGGGTGCCCTCTTGCCCGTTCTCAGTGGGTTAGTATTTAGTATCAAAGAGTATAGTGTGTATGTATATCCTGCTATTATCAATTTAATTTCGATGAAATCGTGTCAAACCAAGCTTTTTTAAGCACGGATTCGTATGCATAATATTAGCTTAGCCATGCGGCAGACATTCACTGCATTAGTTTCAGTAGTACTTACTTTAGCTTTCAAGTGAACCAATGATCGTGTGCGGCTGTTGTTTTTTACTTTTACATTTAATTGATACAACAAGACCTACGTTTGTTTATTTCAATAACTTTAGATTATTTTGATGAACTGGCGGACTAAGGGTGAGCGGCAGTGCCCGTCCGTCACGGGCCTTCGGTCCGGCCTATTAACACAGTTTGTTGCTAACCTTTCTGCTGAAATATGCTGTACATCGCTGAAATAAATCATCGGTTGTAAGGAACTAACAACCAGTAAAATTCATTGAATACTTATTAGTCAATGAAAAATATCTGCAAGACTTTTGTGAAAGCTTGTAAAGTTAAATTAAGCCACTCAATCGTTAAAATATAGATTTACTGGCTGAATATGTAGATGTGCCATATTCCTCCACTTTTTTTAGCCAACAATGCACGAAACGAATTTGATGTCTTGAACTGTCATTGACTGTATGTATTGTCAAATTTTAATTATTCCCTTTGACACGATCACGTTAATTTCGTGTTTTTACCTTTACACATTAGGATACATTTATAGGATATAATAAGTTATGATTTTAGGCGTCCTAGTTCTAAAAACAGCAAGATGGCTTTGAAGAAAGTGAAAGGAAACTTTGAAAGAATGTTCGACAAAAATTTAACAGATTTGGTTCGAGGAATCAGAAATAACAAAGATAATGAGGTATTTATACATTTAAATAAGATAAATGTATATTTATACAGATTATGAATAGTAAATGAATCAATTATTAATTGGGTGTGATCTAGTAATGGAGTTTATTAACGGTGAATTGTCATTTTAGGCAAAATACATAGCTCAATGTATGGAAGAAATAAAGGTAGAATTGCGACAGGATAATCTAGGAGTGAAATCCAACGCTGTTGCGAAGTTAACATATGTAAGTTTTTCTATATTTATATGGTTTAAATGTTTGCATTCAGAATAATAATTCACTTATTGATTGTTTAATTCAGTTAGTACTGTTTTGTCCTACATAGGCTTCTTAATAGTTTTGTAATTGTATATTGAACTACAATTGGTAGATAAATTAATACATTTATTTCTTGTTATTATGTCTGTGTACAAAAATACTAAAGCCTTCAAAAATAAAAGATAAAAAAATAAAGTATTTTATTTCTATCACAGAATGTATTTTTAACATAAGAGAAAGTTGCAAAGTAATATAATTTATTTGTAGTATTTAATTTTTTTGACAGTTGTTTGCTTACCCAAAATTAGTTTATTTGCTTAAAAGAATCACCAAAAAACTTAATATTCAAGATATACACGTTTTTGTTAAATATCCAATTTTTATTCCAGCTCCAAATGTTGGGATATGATATATCATGGGCTATATTCAACATAATAGAAGTGATGAGCTCGAACAAGTTCACTTACAAACGAATTGGTTACTTAGCAGCTAGTCAATCATTCCATGCAGACTCCGAGTTACTTATGCTTACTACTAATATGATAAGGAAAGATTTAAATGCCCAGAATCAGTACGAGGCAGGGCTGGCCCTCAGCGGACTCAGCTGTTTCATATCTCATGACTTAGCCAGAGACTTAGCTAATGATATCATGACTTTGGTTTGTATAAAATTATTTATAATTCCCAATTAAGGTTTGTAACATTTTGTATGATATTTTGAAAGCAACTAGAGTATGTTACCTGAAAGAGATTGCTGAAGCATATCAATCTAGATTTTACCAACATGTTGGAATGAAAGAAGATCCATGATGAGTAGGTGGACAATAACAGATTGATTATAATACATTTTTTTTAGAAAAACATATGAAATTTGACAATATGTAAATCTAAATAATGAGTAGCTGTCCATTCTAACTTGAGCCATTATTTCTATCTTGACTTTGTGAATCATTAGCACCAATAACACTGCACCTTGGGCCATATATGAGACCATTTATGAAATCAATTTATTTGATAAAATTTCAGATGAGCTCAACTAAACCTTACCTTAGAATGAAAGCAGTTCTGATGATGTACAAGGTATTTTTAAGATATCCAGAGGCACTAAGGCCTGCTTTCCCCAAACTAAAAGAGAAGTTGGAAGATCCTGATCCAGGTATTATGATGTTTTAGTTTTATTTTTGAAATTAAGTTTTAGATTTTTTGCTGCACAGAAGATTTTGGATTTGTCCTATGGCTTTGTTCCCTGGCCGGTTTTGGATAATATATTTTGGCTTTGGGTCTTTATATGTGTTTATGGACCCACATGGAACATGGAAGAACATGTGGAAATAGGGCCTTAAACTGTATCGAAGTGAAACTGTCACCATCCTAAATCTACCGCTGCCTTATACTATTCTAACCTTCAACTCTCTGCTTATAGGTGTGCAGTCTGCAGCCGTAAATGTAGTGTGTGAATTAGCGAGGAAAAATCCTAAAAATTACTTGTCCCTCGCTCCAGTCTTCTTTAAGTTAATGACAACATCTACAAACAATTGGATGTTGATAAAAATCATCAAACTGGTATGTGTTCGTGATTCATTGAGTATGTGTGTCCATTAATTACTGACTTTGTGATCGAGATTATTAACTATGCGTATTGTTGTGTATAAATTGTTTACTTTATCATAATTACTATCAGTAATATGAAGAAAGGGGTTAGAACATTTTTATATTGACTGTGCACTGCAGTGTATAACAAAGTTTATATAGGTAGGTGATGCATAAACAAATAAAACATGTTAGTAATATGGTACACCTAAGGTGAGATGATGGCTGGGTAAGTATGAAGCTACAATCTTAGTCCTAAGGAATGGCATCACATCTGTTATCATATTCAGATGGAACTCCTCTTCTATATGGACGTAGATTAAAAGTTATTCCATATTGCTAACATTTTGTGTTCTACAGCTTAAGGTTACTAAGGTTCTATCCCCTTTAAAAGCCATTTACTTTAATACTATCCATTCATAACGATTTATTGCATCAACATTTTTGAACAAGCTGGCCGAAGACATCAACAGTGAAATACTGACATAATTAATTTAATCTTACTGGTGTTGTGAATTTCCACAGTTTGGTTTAATGACTCAGTACGAACCTGATATTGGACGGAAAATATCTCAAAGCCTCATAGATCTAATTTGCAGGTACCATTTGAGACTTTACGAAGAGAGTTTACCAGCCGCTAGATTCATTCACCACACCTCACCATAAAGATTAAATATGAATGAATATAACCACTATCAACAGACTGGCTTATTCATAATTTGCAAGGCTGAAATAGTAAATTTATTTGCAACATAAACGAAATAGCAAATAGGCTGAGATGTCATTATGATACATACATCTTTCATGTACCTATATCATGAAGTGACATTAAAATGTTAAGATAACGAATTTGGCATTGCAAATTTTGTAATAGCGCCACTGAATTGGATATAACCTACACAAATAAAACAAACACAAAAATTGGCATGTCACACATTTTTTCTTATTTTTGCTGCAAGAAATTAATAAAAATATTACTATTCAAGTTACAAATTAAACGGTGTAAACTTACACGACAAAATTCAATACAACCTCCAACATACATCATCAATAAGCGCCCGATCATTTGCATAAGCTAGTCTTATGTAGTTTCATTGTATTTGTTCCAGTTTGGTGCCTTAACCCCATTAGAGCCCCGTCTTGGCAAGAAACTGATAGAACCATTAACTAATTTAATACATAGGTGAGTCGGACACGCGATGACCCTTGTTATACTAAATACTACTATACATGCTCTATGGGGTGAAGGGAAATAGAAATATGACCACGATGTCATCGCAATGTTTGTTAGTTACAACATACTGTGTACGTGTGAGGCTTCCACTGCTTTTTTCAACTTGTGCTTATTTTAATTTTAGTATTGATTTAAAGATACAGTTAGTAGCTTTGTTAGTTATCACGAAATGTTATCACCGAGTGGCGTAATTAGTTTATTTCCTTTCCTGTTGCCACAGTTTGCTTGAACCACTTTCCTGTGAATTATCAGTGGATCACGCTCGATTTTGTATTTTTAGAGATCAATTGAGTGTGAGTTTGATGTTTAACTGCAATCACTAAATGCACAGAAAGTATATAAAATTGTATATAGACTGAAACATGCTGGCATACATGGTGTGCTGTTGTTTCTAGGATTGTAATGTAAAGAAACTGATAATACCATAGAGACTTACCTACATTGGCAGAGAAATTTAAAAAATACAATATATTACGCGTGTGGCGCCATATGCACGTAGACGGAGAGCGCCTTATTATTCTTACTTGTTTTCGCCTATTGGTAGTAAAATGTGAGGATTCTTTATTGTTAACACTATAAAGCAAAGAACAAATAATGAACAAAATTAAAAAAAATCAGAAAGGTATTTTAAAAATAATTTATTTATTAGCCTATTTAGGTACATAATAAAAAGTAGCATTTCTGTAGGTATCGCCAAACTTTATGGCCTCATATCAGACAAATAAATCTTAAGTGAAACAAAAAATACATTTCAATTCTATTGTCATTGACATACATATATAGCGTTTTGGTCAGATTTTAAGTTTGAGAACGAAAATTGATAAAACCAGTATTAATTAAAAATAAAAAAATCCGTAATATTAAAAAATTTGCATAACTAATTACTTCAATGCTCGCGCTCGTACGTACCGTATATTCAGAGGGGTCATAGAGTTTGGCGCTACATTTTCGTGTCGTTCAGTATTGTTATGTCGACAGCACATCGGCGATGTCGCTGCTGTACGAGTGCATCAACACGGTGATCGCGGTGCTGATCAGCATCAGCAGCGGGATGCCCGGCCACGCCGCCTCCGTCCAGCTCTGCGTGCAGAAGCTGAGGATCCTCATCGAGGACAGCGACCAGAACCGTCAGTTTTCATAATATCTGACCCATCTCCCCTTATTTTTTTTCTGTTTCACTTTCAGCATAGTCTTTGCACACAAATCTCTCCACACAAACGAAATCTCGGTTAGAAAATAGCCAATGTTACTTCCTACAAAGATCACGTTTGGTTAGAAAATAGCCTATGTCTCCTAAGTAGGCTATGTCTACTTCCTACAATCTTTGTACTACTCTAGTACTACTATCAATGTTACTTGTTACAAAGTTTTCGTTTAATTTGACAATGGCTTGTTACTTCTTACAAAACATTCGTATGGTTAAAAATAGCCTAGCCTTGTATAGTGCTCCAGTGTTCTGTACAAATTAAGTCAAACTTGCTAATTTTAATGGTTGTTTCTTGTTTCAATAAAGACTAATGTGAAATGGCGGATTTTGTATATATTTCTAATTCGCACATTGTAGAGAACGACCTGGAGGAAAATATTTAGAAAAGAAAGAAAGAAAATACTTTATTCAAGCATATTGCAACACACAGTCCAATTGCAAATAGACAAAATAATTAAAAAAAGCACGGTTATAAAACTAGTTACTAAAAATAAGACAATATGTATAAGTATATAAATAAGACAGAATCCTTATAAAAATGTAAGAGTAAAAAAAAAAGTAATAAAAATACAATACATAACTAAACTTCTATGTGCTGCAACAAACATGAAAGGGGACAAACTCAGCGAATGCCATGAGCAGGTAGACTGCGTCATGGCTCTGATTTTCAGTTAGCCCCGTGGCGTAATGTTGATCGGACGGCTGTCCGCGTGCTTGCTAATGGTGCCGTATTAACACGATTTACTGTGTATTTCCAACACGTGAGACACTCAGGTATCGCGGTAAGTACCTCCATTTTATTATTAACGGTAAATTTTAAATTTGTGTGTAACGAAAAATTATACAAGGCGTCATGGAACACTACCTATCATTATTTCCAGGAAACAAATCGAGCCAGATGTACTCGTACCTACAGTATCGACGATAACATGATGAGCTGCCAGTTCATACTAGTACCACGTCGAACATTGGAACCCTGCCTCCCTGTCTATGAGCCACAATCTATAGGTAAGTTAAAATATAAATTAGACTACGCTTTGAGATAATTATATTAAAAATTATATGGTCTCATTGTATTGTTCAATAATAGCCTACATAAGTAAACAATAATAACAAGTAGTATCCTCAATTAATTAATGAAATAAAAGTTCTAAAATGAAATGTAGGGAAATATATATGAATGTATTGATATTTTATTTACGTGCATGTGTGTGTGAGTGAATATATAATGTTATTGTTCTTTACTATACTTCTAATAGATAAACCAAATAGTCAATATTATTTTATTTGTTCTTTAAGTAGTAAATTTTTAAGTTTATACTTAAAACTCCCTAATGATTTCAGGCTACGAAGAGGAGGAGGCAGGTTGTTCCAACACTTCGTGGCGCTGTACCTGAAGCTGCCCCTGAAAGCAGCTGAGCAATAGGACGGGTACCACAATTTATCCGGAGCTGATCGGGTTCCATCTTTTAAGTGATCTCTAGCCCACGCCAGCTTACTAAATAGATACAAAGGTTCTTTATTTTTTATAATACCAAATATAAGTGTGGCAAGGTGTAATTACCTGCGGAGGTCCATTTTTAATATGTTAGCGGTATTGATGTACGGAGTAACATGGCAGCGAGGTGGGATATTAAAACAAAAACGTGCGCAGGCATTCTGTACTCGTTGGATGACTTTTTTAGTACGTGCAAGAAGCCGTGGCCCAATGAGAGTATCCGCGTAATTGAACTTAGAAAGAACAAGGGCTTCACAAAGGTTAATGCGCAAGGTTACACTTAGGTAATTTCTTATGCGGTATAAAGTTTTTAGTCTATAATAGCAATTACGTACAATGTTTAAGTTATGCTTCTCGAATCTGAGGTGTTCATCGATGACCACCCCAAGGTTACGTGCCTCTGGCACTCTATCGATTGCTTCTCCATTTAAAATAATAGCCGGACTTTTTGCACTAATCTTGCGGACCTGGGTAGGTGTTCCCATAATCAAAAATTTTGTTTTTTTCGGATTTAGTATTAAAGCGTTCCGTTCTGACCACTGCGCAATACAATTAAGGTCAGAATTTAGATTCGCCACTGCAACATCAGTGTCACTCGGTTTAAATGATATATATATTTGTATGTCGTCTGCATACATATGAAATTTGCAGAACTTTATATTTTCTGTTATATCTGCACTATATAAAATGAAAAGGAGAGGACCCAATATAGAACCCTGAGGCACACCTTGATTGATATCCTTGGAAGATGAAAGATTTTCTGAACTATCACTACCTTTTCGAAGTTCCACCATCTGAGACCGATTCCTAAAATAGCTATCAAACCATTTTACGGTGTTAATGCTAATGCCATAAAACGCAAGCTTAGAAAGCAGTAATGAAATATTTAGTGTTTCAAAAGCACGTGAAAAATCTAATAAGGCCAAAATTGTACCATCGCCTTTGTCCTGCGCTGTCAAAATATCGTCCACTACCTCAATTAATGCTGTGGTGGTGCTATGCTTCTTCCTAAATCCAGACTGCCTGAGAGGTAGAATATTGTTCAACTCGAGGTAGCGGATTATTTGATTAGAAACAATACGTTCAATCACCTTCGACAGGCATGGAAGGATGCTGATGGGTCGTAAATCAGATAGGACAGCTGGATTGTTTATTTTTGGTATGGGCTTTACAAGAGCTCGCTTCCATGCGTCAGGGTAGACACTTGTTTCAAACGACTTGTTAATTATGCTTGTTATCGTAGCAAGGCAATTAGGTAATGTCATTTTTAACATATCAAGTGATATGCCGTCACTCCCCACTGCGTTGGAACTTAGAGAATTCAAGACTTTAGCGACTTCAGTTTCAGAGACAGCATTAAATTGGAATGTTTCCGACGAAAACCTGTTGAATTCAAAGGAGGTGAGTATTGATATAGTAACATCATTTATGCCAGGAACTTGCAGGAAGTGGTCATTAATCACATTCGGATCGTCAAAATGCGAAGGGAGATAGATATTATTGTCTTTTATTTGCACGTGCCGCTTAATATGTTTCCACATTATCTTAGGTTGTCCCAAATTCGAATTGATATAAAAATTAAAATATGCAGCTTTTTCATAATCAATAGCAGTACTTACAATGTTCTTAAGCTCTTTGTAGTAAGCTTTATGTGAGCTTAGCTTAGTTTTACGAGCTCTGACCTGCGCCTCATCTCTCGTTTTCATCATTTCCTTTATATTGTACGTGATCCAAGGGTAATTATTTTTATTTTTAATATAACATTTTTTAATTGGTGCGTATTCATCAAAAATTTCCAAAATTATATTATTAAACGAATTGATCATGTCATTTACATTATTTAGTGTCAATATATAATCCCAATTTACACAATTTAAATCTTCATTAAAACTATTCATATCTATACTTTTTAGTGATCTAAACGCAACCCACTTAGGTTTGCAATTTATTTTAGGGAAATCAATTACACACGTAACAAACGCGTGGCTACTTAGTTCTTTAATGTAGTCAACATTGACGCAAGATGCAGGCGCACTGACACAAACCAGGTCCAAAAGAGTTTCGCTGCTGTCCGTGTAATGCGTAGGTTCTAGTACTAATTGTGAAAGATTATTAGCGCTTAAAAATTCGGAGAGCATTTTAAAGTTGGCGTAATTTTTGTTCAAAAAGTCTATATTAAAATCTCCCGCTAGTACTATGTGATCAAACCGAGCAAAGGAACTAATGGAATCACTAAGGGCATCAAGAAATAATTGTACGCTTAGCCATGGCGGGCGATAAGCAGTGCCAACGAGTACAGATTTACCTCTAACTTTAATACTCAACCACATTTGCTCGACCGTAGGACATAATGGATGTTCCAGCGTTTGCGCATGTATGTCGTTTTTTAAATAAAATCCAACTCCTCCACCACGAGCTCGTACTTCCACCGGCCGGGGAATATGTCGAAGCCGATATCCCGGGACTGTAGGGGCACGGCCCTCCTCCCCTGCCCGAAGCCACGTCTCATTGATGGCCATTACATCGACTGAGTGCCGCATCATGGCTACTATAAATTCATCATGGTTAGTGCTTAAGGAGCCTGGATTAAGCAAACCTACTTTTAGTTTGTGTATCTTAATCATATTTGTAACTAAAAATACTATAAATTATGTCGCAGACGCCATAAATTAATATATTTGTATAAATATAATGTAAACTTGAAAATCGGTGTATTAATTGAAGAAAGAGATAATTTATATATATGACAAGTTTAAAAATATCGACATACGCGCTTACGGAATTAGTATAAAATGAACTTACTTTGCTTAGATGTAAGCAGTTTACCTGTGTTACGTTGCAGCACATATTACAGTTATAAGTATAATCAGAGAAATAACAAATACCTAAAAATGTTCCCAATCGTATTAATTCTAAGCTACAAGACATGTAATCAAGTAAACAAAAATACAACAATGAATACCTGACACAAGTTAACCACCACCAATTTAATAAAACACTTATAGATTCATTTATATTAATAAAATTCATGTAAAGTATAAACAAGTTTTCTTTAAGGCACTTATAGTAAAAATGCATACAAGATACAACAAAAAAAAGGAAATTCTTAATTTTTAATTCACAACCAACAAAGTAATAAAATAATACTAAAAGCATTATGTGCCGCCACAAACATGTTACAAACCAAAAATTTTATCTATATCACCATCCGTGCGAAAACGAAAACGAGGCGTATTGGAGTCCCTACGCGCATAAATGCATCCGTCGCGCGTCCACATGTAACGCCAACCTTTGCGCCGTCCCTCCTCCCGTACTTTGTAAAAAAGTTGTCTGTTCGTACGAGTGAGGCGTTCGTTGACATAGAATCTACGCGGTTCCGCACCAGCGATCAGTCCGGCCGTGTCGGCCCCGCGACGCACGCGCGCTGCTCTTAACAATTGATCCCGCACAGAACGCCGCGCGAGTCGCACGACTAAGGGTCGCGGTCTCAACTTCTCTGCACCTGAGACATTGTCGGGATATTTACGAACGCCTGCGCGCATCACGCTTACAACGTCGCGCTCCTCTAGAGAGACACCAATTTTCGTGGCCAATAGCGTTACAATATTGAGGGGATTCTCGCCTTTAATTTCTTCTACACCGGCTATCTCGATGTCGGTTAAATATGATACTTGGTCGCGGTCATTAAGCTGGTTCTTAAGCTCGACGAGAGTTTCCTCCATCTTAGAGGCATCTGATAGAATATTGGTATCAGGTGCCCGCTGTTCCAACATCGTAACTCTCTTTTCGACATCACCAACCCTGTTGCTTAAATCTCCTATATTTCTATTTATTTTCAAAATTTCCTGGTGGAAAGAGGCCATCTCCTGTAATATAGTGGTAACCTGCTCACGGATAAATCTAATATCCTTTGCAAGATCATCCCCGCAACGCCCTCTGTCCGCCGATTCAACAAGCGCATCCGTGAACTCCGTGTCCGTGCCACCAGTGCTGCCATCTGAGCTCGGAGTACCAACAGCCGCGACGCCCGCGCACGGAGCCTTAGGTTTACATCCACGGCAATGCCATTTTGATATTCGGGCATCACTGCTAACTTTAACGCATTGCTTATGAAATGACAGCGAGCATTTTATGCATTTAACGGAGTCTGAGGTGGAAGCGAACCTGCCGCAGGCATTGCACTTATTGGCCATAGCTGTTTTAATCTTATAAAATAGTTCAAAGGTGTGACAAGAGATGGCACTGTTTACGAATGTTATTACAATTTAAGTGTTAAATTATGTATGTTGTCCAATATCTTGCGTAAGTTAATTTCTGTGATATAATTAAGTAAAAAATTAACACTTAGTTTATAATTAAAGTGATAAAGCTCCAAATGCAGTTTTATTAACACCTTAAATCCGTCCTTGAAACAACAGCTGACTATGACGGGTGACGTTAGCAACAGCTGATGTTAAGACTCGTTGCACAACACAAACAAGGTAATATCAACGAGAACACTTTAATCTAAACACTATACGGCACTACACAACTATACTGTCCACATATAAACGGTAATAGTTTGATTGAGACTATTGAATCATAATAAAAATAAACAAAACATAAACTTTGCACTGTGACAGCCGGCCGAACTACCGCCAATCAATAAATTTATTCAAACAAGTTATACTCAGACTATTTTATAATTCTATTTTCATAGGATCATTACAAAGATTAATTTTATAATGACGTAATGTTTTGTATAGTCCGCGCCAAACTGCTAGTCCGCTCCGAATATAGAAACGAGTCGCGTCGCAATAGCACATTGTAGATATTAGAAGGACGAAGACAGCGCGGGATCTCCCCGGTATCCGTCCGCCGCCTGCTCTCGCCCACGGGTACATAGCTGCATTAGTGTACCCTTACGGAGTATATGCGAACTAAACCTGCGCGCAACAACTTCAGTTTGGCCCGGACTATATTACGCTACGGGGGCCTTTATTTATAAAAAATCAGAAACTTCGAATTTGGACCTTTTTTGAGAATACACATTTTTTATATTAATGTTTGTTTCCAGTGAAATACCTGGGTCTGCTGGCGATGTCACGAATACTCAAGTCGCACCCGAAGTCTGTGCAGGCGCACAAGGACCTCGTGCTGGCTTGCCTCGACGACAAGGACGAGTCCATCAGGCTGAGGGCTTTAGGCCTGCTCTATGGCATGGTAATATTAATATGAAGCACCTGGGAGATACCCATTTTGTTATGACACTGTAGTAGCCAACGAGTACGCACGTTACTTGATGGTAAGTGATCACTGGTAAGTGATCGCCGCCGCATGGACTTCTGTAACCAACTATATAAATAACTATAATTATAGTTTAAAAACTAAACCACGCTAAAATCGCACAAGGAAAATCATTAATCCTGATTCCAAATGATCCTGATGAGGAGAATGGGATAAAATTGTATAAATAGTGTATTGTCATCGGTTCTGCATAATTAGTCAAAATTTTAAATTAATCGGAGTGTTCAAAGTGGGTAAAATCGAATTCAAAGATTCTCTTACATACATACATACATACATACATACAGTTGAAGCTAATAAAAGCGAAGTAATAACAGAGGTCCTACCTGAAGCCGATTACAGATACTTTACCACTCCTCAGGACTTAAGATAGTGGCTTCATACGTTAATGGGCCTATATCCAACCCCTCGTCATCAAAATGCGGAAATACGAATATGAAAGCATGGTAGCGATTACACAAATTAGCTGTTACCGTTTAGCTATCCAGCCTACGCCAGTCCCATGTGTTGAACATTGAAGTTCGGGTTAGACCGTCACTAGTATCAGCGCGCATGTATTGATGTACATAGTTACTTCAAAACAATAATCTCCATACAGGTGTCGAAAAAGAACCTGATGGAGATAGTGAAGAAGCTGATGGTGCACATGGAGCGCGCGGAGGGCACGCTGTACCGCGACGAGCTGCTCACGCGCATGATCGAGATCTGCTCGCAGAACAACTACCAGCACGTGGTCGATTTCGAGTGGTACGTCACCGTGCTCGCGGAGCTTACCGAGATGGAGACCAGCGCGAAGCATGGTGAGATGTCTATAATATTGTTTCGGTTTTATTTAGTTTAGAGGTTTAATTAGTAATATGCCGTTAAGTATTATAAATTAGCACAGATTGAACTCGAATTGTAGTATTTTGTATTAATGTAGTTATGACATAATTATATAATAAAGAAATAACACGCACCAAGGTCATGATCGCAATCTCATCTGCGATTTGTATCATCTGGACACCATTTAGACTTTATACCAGAAGTACTAACTAATACCATTAAACCTGCCCCTAGGTTGCATAATAGCGGCGCAGCTGACGGAGGTGGGCGCGCGTGTGGCGGACGTGCGCGAGTTCGCGGCGCGCGAGAGTGCGGCGCTGTGCGCGCGCGCCGCCGCCGCGCCGCCGGGCCGCGCCTCGCGCGAGGTGCTGTACGCCGCCGCGTACGTGCTGGGGGAGTACTGCACGTGAGTACCCGCAGCGTGCGGCACTGTGGTCTGGTGGCGCGGTGTTTAAGGGATTTTTAGTCTTCATTTATGGCCATCACGATAAACTGATAAAGGCTAGTTTATACGACAATCCCATGACTATTACTGTTATGTAAAAAGTAGCAATACTTTTGTTTTCAAATTTAAGGGAGTTATCTGTTTTTTTTTTCTAATTTTGATATAAATGTTAGCCAGGATAGATGTTCATTATAGGTCTATCAAACTGTGTACATGTATGTAATATTATCAGTCTAAGTAGAAGACAATACAGAATTCAATAAAGCTACCTGTTCACGAACATGTTCTCACCCGACAGCGACGAGGCGCTGATGCGCGAGTCGATCTCGCCGTTGTCGCTGTGCGCGGGCGTGTGCGGCGCGCACATGCGAGCGCGGGCGGTGTGCGCGCACGCCGCGCTCAAGCTGTGCGCCAAGCTGCTGCTGCGCTTCGAGCAGCGCGGCGATCTGCACTCCGCTGTGTCGGTGAGTCGCTGATATAGGGTATTCAGCGTGACTTTTGTAGTATTTAAAATGATTTTTAAAATGGTGAAAATTTTTATTTTTATTTTAAAAAATCGAAAAGAACCCAACAACGTTGCTTTAGTAAACATGGTAATTTTTAACAAGGAACATAATACCCTATTCTGAATTTTCTTAGCGATGATATTCACTCAAAAAAGTAAACTACATCGTGATTTGTCTTGTACAATTAAAAACTCATGTGAAATAGTGTTAAAAAAAATATATAAATTGGACGAGAAAAGTTCACCTTCAGCTAAATCTAAATGGAAACAAGTGTGATTCTTAACAAAATGCTTAAGTTAGCTGGTGCCATATGATATCACAATAAATAATTTGACATTATAATTCTAGAAAATTTTCAAATTCTGGAATTACATAGTTACTTCAATCTAATATAGACGTGAGTGGGACGCGCAAATCAATTGGATAGGGAACGTAAATATGTCATACTGATGTAACAAATGTTTAAATGCATATAACAAACCCCACACTGTTATATAATTAACAGGTGATCCGTGAAACGCTAGCCGGCATGCGACCACTACTTTGCAGCGAGGATATGGAAGTACAGGAGCGTGCGCACAATGCGACCGCGCTGCTGACACTGGTGCTCCGCCGCATCAGCCCTGAAGACGCGGACGCAGCGGACGCTGTGGATGGGACGGAGATAGCAGACGCACCGCCGCTCGTCACGGACATGCTCGTCGATCATGAGCAAAGGTATCTTAATGATAATAATAATAATGCATATAGAGGTCATAGAAGTACAGGAGCGTGCTCACAACGCGACCGCGCTGCTGACGCTGGTGCTGCGCCGCATCAGCTCTGAAGACGCGGACGCTGTGGATAGAACGGACGGAGTGTACTCACCGCCACTCGTCACCAACATGCTTCGATCACGAGCAAAGCTATCTATACTTGTCTTAAACACATAGTGTGAATAGGAGATGCAGGAGTGCATAGTACTTAACCGCATTGCTGACGCTGGTGCTCCGCCGCATCAGCCAGCCGGGGACACGTTTCTACAACGACAAAAATACCATATTAAATTTAAACAAATTGTTTTTCAGTAATGGGCTGGAAGAAAAAGCGGACGAAGACGAGATAGTAAACGGTGAAGAGTCGCCCAAAGGCTTTAGTGATGGGCTAATCGAAGAACTGGCCAGCCTCTTCGAAGGAGAACTAAAACCGGTGGCGCCCAAAGCGCAGAAGAAAGTGCCGATGCCTCCAGAGTGAGTAGTAACTAACTAACATAGTAATATGTTAAATTACTTGATTTGACTGGTTATATTAATTTTTATGCTGGATAATACAATTTAAACAAAATATTAATAATAATCATAGTAAAGTCTGCTAAAAATGTTAGCCTTCTACAGCTTTCTACAGCTTACTTGGGTTAGTTCAAGTTTACCAATTGTAGTATTAGTAGCAGTTTTACACTACCCGTAATGTTGTTACTTCTGAATATAAATTTCATTTCATTTTAATGATTTTCAAAAAGTGGTTTATGTGGCCTTACTCTGAAAATTAATTATTTGAATTTGAATGTAATGTAAGTTCATATATAATATGTGTTTGGTCGCAGGTTGGACCTGGACCAGTGGCTGTCCCGGTCGCGCTGGTCGTCGGAGAGCTCGAGCTCGGAGGACGAGGGCGCGGGCGCGCAGTTCACGGCGCCGCCGCCGCCCGCCAGACCCGTCACGCACCTCACCGCTGACGAGCTGCAGATGGTCAGTCACCGGCTACATACATACACGCACACGCACACATACATACACACACACACACACGTACGCACACACACACACACAACAGGCACAGGCACAAATATATGTAAAGAAAAAGTTTATTTTATTTTTTTTGTCTATGGTATTATTTCATTATTGTCTATTCATTTGTGACGTTCAATTCAATGTCACATTAATTTAAATATAAAAATATTTTCGTGGAATGGAAAACGTTAAATATCGTTTCTCTATTTACAGAACAACATTCGTTTCTTTCCACAAGAAAGATCATTATTATATATATTTAGGTTGGGACTCCTTACCCTTCTGGTCTTTGATATACTAATAATGTAAAGATTATTCGGGTGTACACGCGCAAGCACGGAAACACGCTTTCACACTTACATGCACACACGAACACACAAAACGCGCATGGATTTTCGTGTAATAAACAAGTATAAGATATCACAATTTCATTAATGAGATGAGGTAATTTCATTTTATATATGCCATAAAACAAAGACTATTTATAATGGAATTTTTTTTTCTTTATTGGTTCATTAAACTGGACATAACACATTACAACAAACATAAGTATATGCTACTTTACAAAAACTGACTTTTTAGTGGTAAGTCCTTCTAGAAGTGAACACTACATGCATTAGAAAGTTTTTGATTACACTTCAGAAATCCTTATCCTTACTAATATTATAAATCCGAAAGTAACTCTGTCTGTCTGTCTGTCTGTCTGGTTGTCTCTTCTTCACGCCTAAACCACTGAACAGATTTTAATGAAATTTTGTACAAAGATAGTCTGAGACCCGAGAAAAGACATAAGATAGTTTTTATCCCGGAAATCCCACGGGAACTAGGGATGGCGATCTAAGGTCGATTAATCTTTTGGTTCCAAAACATCGATTATTTTAATCGATATTAGTAAGGATTGAATCATAAACTATGCATTTGATCAAGTGATGATCTTTAGCAAAGTTGAAGGTACGAATTTTCAGTTTTATGTATATTAGTATGTTATATTTTTTTTAAACGCGGGCGAAGCCGCGGGCAAAGACTAGTACAAAATAAATTCTTTAAAAAAATATAACAAAGGTTAAAAGCAATATTAATAAAGACAAAAATAACTTAATATATCTACTTAACAGCGATTATTTGATTTTAGTGAAATATAAATACCAATCATAAAGGTAAATACTCATTTTTACCTTCATATGACAAATCAATAAATGAATTGTGGTAGAAATTTAAGAGCATGAACACTTTTTTATGTTAACAGCTTCGTGAGGCGCGTCGCCAGGAGCAGGCGAATAATCCTCACTACCTGAAGGACGACTCGCCGCGCTCGTACCAGCAGGACGACATACCCGTCGCGGAGATTGCTCTCGAGGTGCCGCTGCAAATACAAGGTGAGGTGTCGAAGATAGATAATGCTATTATGAACTCAAGTGTAGGTGCATCTTTATCACTAATGTCGGAAGTTTCGAAATTAATTCATATGCATAATAGTTTTTATGTTATGTTCTTATGAACATTGTTGTCGTTCCCGCTATAACATCCTGGCAACATAAAATAATGTTTCGAAGCACATTCTAGTCTTTTAAGTTATCTGGTTTCAATGGTAGTTCCGTATGTAAACACTTATTCATATAATTATTATATTTATTTTGCTTATGTTTTTAAAATACTTTTTTTTATATTGTAGACTACAAAATAAATAATCGTCGGTTGTTGTTTTAGGCAAGAGATCTGATAAGTACTTAATTTCAAGAGAAAATAAGAAATCTAAGAAGGAGAAGAGGCCTACAAAGAAGAGGAAGAACAAGAACGAAAGACATTCCAGTGAATCTGAAAGTGAAGGTAACATCATTTTAATTATGCCTTAATTTATTAACAGATGTGGGTGGATTAAGTAGGAAAGCTTTATCTTAATTTTTTAAACAATTAACAACCTTTAAAACTCTTAATTTTTTAAACAGCACTGTCTAACATTGTTCTTATAAGGAATAATGATTGTGGTGCCTCCGAAATCGAACTACAAAGAATTCTACCACAATATAATATAAAAATAATAAGAGATTGATAAAATGATTTTAAGGTGGTAGAACTGTGGTTTGTTCGATTCGATTCCTGTGGGCACCGCGTCCTTTCCGGCCTGGCCAGCCACACAGATCGCGTATTCTAGCGCTGCGCTAGGTGTTAGCGCTAGAACAAAGTCCTGTCGCGTTCTTTGTGACCACTTACTAGTAACTGAGTACAATACAATTCAGCGGCGTCAGGATTTACTTCTAGCGATAACGCCCTAACTCGGTGCTAGAATACGCGATCTGTGTGGCTGGCCAGGCCGGGATGGACGGTGGTATCTGTGGTCGCATACCGTCGTGAACACCGGACGGTGTGGTGAGCGTCAAGCTCACCTCGGCGGAGGACTTTAGTACGGTAGAGGGTTTTAGTGCGGTATAAATCCCACATAAACCTATGTCACTCCCACGGCACCGGGTGCCTTTTGAAGGTTTCCCTTTCGTTAATAAAAAACAATGTGAGCCGTCACGGGACGCCTGGCAGATGTGAAACATCGACATTATTTTGTAAAAGTAATATGCAGAAAAGAACATATTGTGATAGGAACTAAATATGTCATAATGATAAAATAAAATATTACGATTTTTTTCCAGATAACGATGATTATTTATTGAATAAACATTTATTTTCATTAAATATAAAAATTTACGAATTTATTTCAAATCGTGACTACTTAATTATCGCACAGTCGATTGCGCACGGCAAGCGTCGCCACGCCAGAAATCGGTTTTACGTGCGGCTATAGATGTTTCACATCAAAAAAAAGCCGCTTAGTATCGTAATGTTATATTCCCCGCAGAGGAGGTGCAGCGGCCGGCGGTGGCGGCGGGCGGCGAGCTGCCGGACGGCGCGGCGCCCTCCGACGACGAGCCGCCGCCGCCGCGCGACGACCCGCACCGCGCGCTCGACATCGACCTTGACCTGTCTGTATACACTGTATATACACGTAACACGCGCGTGCGCATGAGCGCAGTATGTATGCGTGTGTGTGTATGAACACACACACGCATACATACCCACGCACACACACACGCACGCACGCAGGCACGCACACACACACACACACACTCACGCACGTACGCACACACACACACACGTACACACAAGCGCGCGCATACACTTATACGCACGCACTCACTCACACACACACACGTACACACACACACGCACACGCATACATGCAAACACACACAAGGAAAGAAGTCGACGGAAAATTAAGAAGACGAACCAGGAAAGATAGCTCAGGCTAGGTACCTCTCTCCGAGACGCAATGCCTAACAATAGTCCCAATGCAATACCTAAGAATAAAATTTTATTTTTAGTCCATAGTAGTCACAAAACCAGATTACCCAAATGACATCTGGCAGACTCCGACATACGAGATCAAGGTCTCCATCTTATGACACAAATGTATTTGCACCTCTAGAAAAAACACAAACATGTAGCCTCGCGTGAGAATCTAGTGCACATGCGTGCCACTGGCATTCCATCGTTGCATAGATACCTTTCCTGTTACGTCATGTAAGTTGCTCGCAAATGATGCGAAAAGACTGCAAAGGATTACAACATGCATGTGAGTGCTATGGGCACGCATGGTAGATATATATGACGGAAAATTGGCCCATACACCCACAAACATGCACGCACGCAAATACATGCACATAGTGACATACACAAACATACACACATGTACCAAAACAAGCCTATTCAAAGGCAAGTGTATTCTTGCCTACACTTGCCTTTGAACAATATATTTGTTACTCCATTTAAATTTAACGGAAAATGTATTAATGTACATTATTTACATTACAGTCCATTACGTGAGGACGAGGTGCTACCGTCTAGAATATCTCACTATCCAGTACCTGAGAGTAGTCTGCTTACTAAGAAGCGAGAATCGAAAAAGAAGTCATCTGACAAGAAATCCACCGAAAAAGTCACTAAGAAGAAGGATAAGAAAGTGAAGCGTATTAAAAACCCAGATCTGATGTTGACACACGACAAGAATGATGCCAGTGAGGACTTACTTATCAACAATATTGATAAAACTGAGGAGAAAACCAGTGTGGAAGATGTCGCGGCTGATCAAGTGGCCAATGATAAGCATCACCCGAAAAATAAGACTGAGAAGCATAAAAAGTCGAAGAAGGATGCAAAGGAGACCGACTTGAAGAAGAAGAAATCATCCAAGAAAGGTTATTGATAGTTTTGTAATTTAATAATAGATACATCTTTAGACTGAACACAAGAAATAAAGTGTGTTTTTTTTATAATATATGGGTAGCAGACGAGCATGCAGTCCACCTGATGGTAAGCGGCTACTGCCGTCCATGGACATCTGTAATCAACCCCAGATAGGATTAGATATTCCTACCTGGGGTCGGCCACAGATGCGCCGTTACCCTTGAGGACTAAGCTGGAACGCCTCGGAATAGTACGTCTCCCTTACCACACCCTTCAAAACGGAACACAGCAGCGCCTAACACTGCTGTTGTTAGGCAGAAATAGGTGTGGCGGTGGTGCCGCCGGAGTCGAGCCACAAACGTTTCTACCACCTTCGAACGTCGTGTGTGTGTACTTCTTTGCCCTTAAAAAAACAGTGCGTGGATCAATGTGGACACGCTATATAATGTAATAAAACAGCAAAATGAATAATTAAATACAGTTCTCACGACATACGTATATGGATATATGGGTGTAATATTTTTTTCCCCTGGCATACCTGTATGGATATGGGTCGGGTTTCTGCACCAGAACCAGAGGTCCTCAGGGAATAAACCCGTGCCTTTATTAGGGACGCCTTATATAGGGTCGACCTATCTGCGAAGACCTGCGAAGTGAGTCAGTGTCAGATTGTCAGGCCTACTACCCTCTACACACTACACACCTTCTACACATACACGTACTACACGTTACACGCTATTGTGTTATCCGAGGCGTTCCTTACACCTCAGGTACGAATCTTATCTTACTTGGGGTTGATTACTGCTGATGTCGCTACACATACACGTACTACACGTTACACGCTATTGTGTTATCCGAGGCGTTCCTTACACCTCAGGTACGAATCTTATCTTATTTGGGGTTGATTACTGCTGATGTCGATGGGGGCAGTAGCCACTTACCATCAGATGGACAATATATTTTTATTTTACAGTATATTGGTATATCTAAGCGCTGTCTTACAGACCTACAAATACATAGGACTTTAGATAAAAATTGTTTCTTTTTTTTTCAGAAAAGCATGAAAAGAAAACTGGGTACGAAGAAGCCTTAGGAATTTCTACTCCGAGCAAGGAAGTAGTATAGTGTATTTATAACATGTTATTATCATTTGCAATTACTCCGATTCATTTTCACACGCTGTCTCTGTGCAATCGTCGTTCGAACAATTAGTATATTTTATTAATGTTAGGTACACTTAAGTAATTATATACATATACTTAGGCATTGTTTTCCTTCATTTCGAGCGAAACGTGTCCATTTAACAATATATTTCTATCAGTATAGATTAATGACATATATGTATAATTATGTACAGTTTTATTAAAAATATTTGAGATTTATGCAAAAGTGGATTTTTATTTAAATATCCTGATTGCCTTTAGACTCATACGGATCACTTTCTAAAAGGACAATACCAAATAGGACAATTCTCAAAAGGACTTCCAAAAAGGATAATTTCCAAAATAATAACTTTTAACAAAATGAAAAAGATATGTTATTTTTATAATAGCAAGTTTTCCTTCCGAGTCTGAAGGTCCAATATCAATAAATATAAAGAGCATATCAAATTGAAGAGTCAAGTTGAAAGATGTGTACAATAATGGCTTTGATATGCATGTATGATGGCTTTGAATCATGGTCTTCTTCTTCGTCGTCTGCCGTGGTAAGGACACACATCGCCTCCCCTGCCGCCGCCACCGCCACCATCAACTTTTTTGTAAGTGATGGACACCTAAAAAAAGTATTTGCATGTTAATGCGGTGTGCGTTGTTTTAGTAACAATTTGTATCTTTATAGCTTTTATAAGGCTCTTTCACCAGAATCATTTTTGTCAGTAATTGGATTTGATTTAGATTCAGTTCAGATTTGAGCATCAGTGAGTGAGGAGATCCTAATATTAGCATGTAACCTATGATTAAACAATTTTTGAGTACCGTTGCAGTAATGGGAGAGAATGCATTATACATTCGGGTTCGGATTATTACGTAACAGGCGAACATTCTTGTTGAGGCAGTGCCCACTTACTGGTCAGCCCTTCAAAACGCCAATTAGTATTAATTGGCACAATTGGTTCAATTGACGATCATTGGTACAATCCACTTCATAACGTAGGCGAGATACGACCATATTTTTATGATCGATTCATTGAACGTAGTTCTTACTTTATAAGTACACTACTATAAATATGTATATAACGTTACTTTAAACGTTAGCTCTAAGAAGTTTTTAAGGTAATATTCACCATTTAAAAATTTAAATATTAGTAACAAAATTACTTCCTCATTTCCAATAACACTACTCAATACTCAATAATTCTATTTTCTTGGTGGGATGTATCTACATGCAATAAAAATACATAAAAAAAAGTAACAGCCCAATAAAAAGCAGAAGCAGCGAAAAGAAAACTACATTTATAAACCGAACATGATTTATTACAATACGACCATACACAATAGGCGACAAATAAATATCACTTGGGTACATTAGGTATGTTGTTGTTGTACTTTGACATTACATAATAATATTCCATATAAATACGTTTAACAAACACAACTTAGACAAATATTTCGCTATATACAAAGGAACATACGCAGTACACAATGTTACAAATACTCTATTATTGCAATGATACACGTAACGGGTATAGCCACTGAGGCACCCACAAAATAAATACTTACAAAAGATACGAAGAATTCGTAACTATTAATTTTAATCCTGTTTAAATATTTTATAACTGTAACACTGATACATGAAATATAGTGAAATACGAAGATTTACTCTTAATTAACTACAACCTTACGGCTAATGCAACGTTTAGATATTCGCTAACGAACCCCACAAATAACTCATCTATAAATGACGAGTATGTAAACGCTGTGTACGCATACAGACCCATAATCCGATAACGGACCATCATCGTGGCAAATACACCCGAATAAATTATCAACATACACGTACTCGCGTCTTCGTCATTACTCGGCGAGTATCCAAACGTTGCATAAAATTAAATCATACCAAACTAATCAATGTCAATTATTTGATAGTGTTATATGGACCGGAATATCAAAGTACTGTAATACTTCCCAAATGTTTAAAATGTTTAAATAGATGACTAACTAATATCATGTAATACATCGCTTATTTATTGTACTAGTGAAAAATAAATAGTAGGACGATAATGTTTTCCTTTAGTTTTGAACATCTCGCTGATGATCTAAGTGTTATTTACACACGGCGACTTTTAGCAGCGATACAATCTCAAAAAAGTCTAGATATAGTCGCCGTAATCTCCCACTCTATCCGATGTCATCCGAATTAATCGCGCGTTTTTAGCGATACAAACGCACGTTCACAAAACGGCAAATCGCCATGTGTAGTTACACTTAGAACATCAGCCAGTTGTTCTTAATTGTATATTCAAATGTCAGTATTTGACGCAAGATGTTTTGATGTTCGTTGTATGTATAATACATACATTTCCACATACATAATATATTAGCGGCAATACAATGTATTTAACATACACTTTAACAACATTACTCGTAACTAACAACGAGATATTTCAAATAGAAGAATAATTTAACATTCATAATCATGTCAAAAAAATAACCATGACATCTACTATGCTTACATTAAAAATATTAATTTATAATACAATAAATTAAATAGAAACCACTAATTACACAAGCAGTGTTCGACGACGAATATTCGAAAAGATTAAATGAGATTAATATTATAAAGTAATGTCTAATGGAGGCGTTTGGCTACGTGTAACAATACTGATGGAGTTTACTTCTCGAGCATGTATTTAGGGATGTCGAATTTAACCTCGACGCCGGCTTTCTTAGCGAGCGTGACGATCTCGGAGAGCTGCACGACGAGCTTCGCGGCCTCGTCGAGGTCGTCGCGGGGCACGATGCGAAGCCCCGAGTCGGCTATCAGTTTTCTGGCTTCATTCACCTTTGTGCCCTGTTTTTAACATTGTACACTTAGTAAACTGAATTAAAATTATCTTTCTGCAAAGAAATTGTGCCAACTCTACTAACAAACAGTGCTATAAAAGTGCAGATTAAATTATATAACAATAACTTAAGACGATTACTTAGCTATTTTCTTATAGAACTTCATTTTTAATTGACACAATATTGTTGTTTGAAATAAATAACAAAAAGTAATTAAACATACCTGAAGTCGCACAATGACAGGAATTTGAATGTTCAGATTCTTGGCAGCGTTGATGATACCCTCGGCGATGACGTCACACCTCATGATGCCTCCGAAAATGTTAACCAATATGGCCGACACTTTAGGATCCGATAAGATAATCTTGAAAGCTTCCTGAAATTGAACATTTATAAATATGCAAATCACTATCTACTATCATTATCATAATAGATAAGATATAATTTTAATTGTTAAGAAATCAATTAACACTTATATATACTTCAATTTACAGTAAATAGAAAGATTATATGAATCTTATCTAAAGTTATATTTCTGTCCTAATAATGTGATGTTATATTGTTATTATGATATTCATACTGTTAATTTGTTAATAAACCAAATTATCATATTTACATACCAAATGCCTGGTTAATAAAGTGACAGAAAATTATTTACTTTATATTCATGTTATATTTATACGAAAATAATATCATTAACTCACCGCGACAGCCTGAGCGGTGGCGCCGCCGCCGACGTCCAGGAAGTTGGCCGGGTCGCCGCCGTACAGCTTGATGATGTCCATGGTCGCCATGGCCAGACCGGCGCCGTTCACCATGCAACCAATGTTTCCTGCACACAAAAAACATCTAACATATATTATTTCAAATTTACAATTTTAGTATACGATTTTGTTATTTATTGGTTAAGATTACGTAAAGAAAATGCATTGCTTTTCTTCTTTATTATATCTATATGAAATTATTACGATTACAAAGGTTGTTTGGACACAATATTGTTGCGTGTCTGCAGCATACAAATCAGTTAAAAATCATGTAAATGTTTACATCGAGTTTAATTCGGCGTAAATATCTATCGTTTAATTATAGATTTAAAGTTCTTTGTTCTAAATGCCTGCATTGTATTATGCATTTGGCACTGTTCATATTGGAGTTAACCTACCTAGGAGTTCACGTGATGTTCACTTTACAATATATCGTCATTTTTATGAATTACTTAAGCGTTACAATGTGGACATACCCACATTGTCATACCAACCAACCAACCAACATCGTATTGCAAAGTTGTTACAATTAAATGTAACAATACCTGATAAAAACAATGTATTATTAACATTGTGTTTTGTATACAAAGATATTAAAGATAGGACAAAGCGCGTAACAAGCATGCAATTTAGACTGCTACTAAATAGAACTTTGTAAAATGCACGAGTGCATAAAAAATAATTACAAAAAGACCTTTTTCGTGCCACGTGGGTTTCCATCGACATGCTTCTCTCATCTAGATGTGCAAAAATTAATTTAATTCACGAATCTTGCGTGCGTTTAGTTTTCATGACTCGAAAAGTACCTATCTATGAAACCATAGGATGCTAGCGGTACGCATGCAGCTCATATTTCACCAACCGCGCAAGAGGAATAATAAAACATATGAAGAGAAAAAATATTAGAACCATACCGTCAAGAGCAATGTAATTCAAATCAAATTTGGCAGCTTCAATTTCCTTGGGGTCTTCTTGGGTGATGTCTCTCAGAGCGAAAACTTCCTTTTGTCTGTAGTGTGCGTTGTCATCAAACCTTAACTTGGCATCCAAGCAGAAGACTGTAAAAAGATTTTTAATTGATTTTAAATATAACAAGTATTACATAAGTGAAACGCTAAGAAATAATAATACTTTATTAATCAGTAGTATCGAATGATATTTTATCCGCTTGGGTATTTATCCAGGCCATGAAATAGCTTTTCTGTAGGAAATATTTGTTTCTTGTAATATCAAATCCAAAAAAAATGAAAATGTCTATTTGTGTCATCTATTCCACACAATATTATCAGTTACTCAGTTATCAGTCATGATATTGGCTTACACTTGAATTGATTAATTAATTTTAAGTGTCATTTAAATTGTAAAAATTTTCTCCCTCCAAAAGGTCTCGCCTGGGCGGACCACCCTTTCCTACCCTTAGTACGTTACGGCTCTGGTGTTAAACTTGCTTTAAGCATTATTAGTATCTACTTACAATTTCCGCTGAGAGCATCTTCAGCGTAAGGGTTCACTTCAATCAACAGAGCATCCTTATTCAGGAATAAGTCGTACATTTTCTTCATAACATCGCCAGCCTCGGCAGCTCTCTCTTGGAGGCCAATCTAAAAAACATTCTAGCTTAATAACTGGTATTTGAAATGACTGATAGAGTTTCATTTAAATCTAACAACCTTGATCAATCAATCAAGGTTTTAGATCAAAGTGAAAGTTGCAAAATTCTAATTAGAACATTTTTTCTACATATGGTTTTCAAGTATAAACTTTTAGAAGCAAAAACAACTATGTACAACTATGTACTTTGCTTCTATACTTAAGTATTTCTCAAAGACAATATTATTTTTGTAATCGCTAAATCCAAGAGTTTTTGTGTTACCGAAAAAATAACTTATATGAAAAAACTGCACAATACGTTTTCCTCAAAATAATTTTCTTATAGCCTTTTTTATTTCTGCTGTCTGACATTACTTTAGAATATCCACACATGACAATATAAAACCACAAATATATTGTTGATTCACACACCCTTTGAACTAAGACATTACTATTATATTACTAACAGACAGAACTATTAACACACTTGTACATAAAAACACGTGAAACAAACTACCTTTTCAATAACCCGGTTGACTTGTTCATCGGTGATGCCAGTTTTAATATCAATCGGTTCAGAAGTAATGGCATCCGGATTCTCTGCTGCTACATCCTCAATGTTCACACCACCTTGAGACGATGCAATGATGACTGGGCCCTGTAATAGTGATTTAGTTGTTACATAATTATGTTTTATTACTTTTGCCCGTTGTCGTTAATAATTAATAAGTTTAATTACGTAATTGCTTATTTGCAATACTCAGAAAATTTTATTATGATTTGTAAAACCTTTGTATTGTGGTTTACCTTGAAAATATATTAAGATGGCACTCACAAAAATGTAATATATTCATTTTCGCATGATAAAATACTAAGATAATTACGTTTTGTAACTGAATATAATAAATCTTAGTGTAATTACTAGAGATGCGCCGAATAGTGGTTTCACCGAATATTATTCGGTTTAACTTTTACCGAACCGAATATTCGGCCGAATTATTCGGTTTACCAATTCATTGTTTTGCCGCGTAAACAGGTTCTAATATTTCTTTTATAGTGTTCATTATTGTCAATTTGCCATTTACCTGTGTTCATTAAAACTTTAAAATATTGATTTAAGTTTAAAAAAAAAATACTGATTTGAGGTTTAAAATTAATGTTGACTATACTAATAATAGAATCTATACAAATAATTAAAATTTAAATGACTGTTTGTAATGTCAAAATAACAACATTTTACTAATAACATATAACATAAAAGGAACATATATTATATAGGAAAATATAAAATAACAAGTTATACGGTACTTATAATGAAAAAAAAATTATTTAAATTTTGGTTTGTTCCGGCTAATCTTCAAAATGGCTGTACTGATTTTGACGGTACTTTCAATGGCAGTTAGCTGATGTTATAGACAGTAACATAGGGTACACTAATTTCAGAAAAATAATTAGGGATAAGCGCAAAAAAGTTAAATCCCATGAAAACTTCAGAGTATTTACACTTTTAACGCGGGTGAAACCGCGGGGCACAGCTCATAAGTAATAAATATGTTCATTTGAGGTTTTAAAATAAATGTTGCTTTGAAGTTTAATTGCTTTATGTTATTAAATTTGTCATAGGATTTCTTTGACTTAAAATATAACATAAATCTTACATAAGAAGTTTTGTGTTTTAGTTATGTACCGTGTCGTGTATACACGAAAGTAGACATACATACTCGAACCGAATATATTCGGCACCAAAACCGAATAATTAGGCCGAATACAAATAGCAAATAAGATACTGAATACGCCGAATACCGAATACCAAACGAATATTCGGCGCATCTCTAGTTGTTAGTGTGGTTACACTATTGATGTGTGTGGTTGTAGAAATAGACTTAATTTACAAAATCTGATTGGTGACAAAATGACCCAGCAGAAAACCTTAGCCACCCAATTAAAAGTACAATCTTGCAGAAAACAACAAGAACCAAATTTCTTTTAATAATAATAGTGAAGCTTATACGCACATTAAAGCTGCGCTCCATCATGATAGCTATGTAGAATTCCCTGCGCGGAAACTTTCTCTCGGTCACCATCACCATGTTGCATATCCTTCCCCCAGCGCCTGTTTGCTTCGTCACCAAGTATTGCTTTAACATCTTGCCCACAATCTCACCGGCTACCTCAGGCCTATTATAAACATTATTCTTATTAGTTTAATTGAATTATATAAACCAATTTAATTATAGATATTCATATAAGATGCTTTCTACATTCACAACCCCACACTAGGATTCAATGTGCTATGGGTGCTATAGACACACACAAAGACAGAAACATATATATGCAAACCCAGAACGGAACATTCATCATTTAGATTTTTGGTTGACTGGGAATCGAACCCAGAACTCTTTATGTCAGACTCATATGGTGACTGCTCTGCCAAGCAGGTCGTATGTTACAAGATAATCATGAATTAGGAATCACTGCGTAGGCTAAAACTTTACAGCATTCATTTACTCCTAGACAGTCAATTTTTTTTTTATATAAAGAAAGCTAGTTGCTGACCCGGCAAACTTTGTACCGCCTCAAAATCTATTTATCAAATATATTTCATATAAAATATAGCCTATGTTACTCGTGGATAATGTAGCTTCCGAATGGTGAAAGAATTTTTAAAATGGGTCCAGTAGTTTTTGAGCCTATTAATTACAATCAAACAAACAAACAAAGTTTTCCTCTTTATAATATTAGTATAGAAAAGATTAGATTAGTATAGAAAAGTAGCAAAAATAGCATACAGTCCACCTAATCTTAGGTATAAATATTTGAAATTTAAGACAGACACATCTACTTCCATGAACTATAATGCATCACAAATAAGATTGTGTTATCTTACAATTTACATACCTGATGTTTATTCTAAAAATATTAAACAACTTACCTGTCAACCATTCTGACACCACCTTTAAGACCATTTTTGAAGGCACCCTTGCCCCTGCCTCCTGCAAGGACCTACAAAAAAAAATATTTTGATAATTTCACTGTACAAGTTGATTGAAAAGTGGGCAAAAAGATTTACAAAAGAAACTGGTAATAATGGCTTGGTTGTAATAACTAAATAGACACCGGCCAAATTAGCATAACCACAAAACATAGCAATCAGTTAGAAAAACAATTTATTTCACTAAAACTATTTATTTATGCCAATTTCAGTTAAAAAAAATTGTTCCTAGTATTATTTGCTTCCAATCTTATCATATCTTGTGCGTTTTCCCACCCTGCACTTGAGTCATATAATTTACACTTTCCTTATGTTAATAAAATGTATATTCTTGTAAAAACCATTAGATACAGTAACCTAATTTAATGGTCCCATCAATCCTATACTATCAATTCTAAATGTATAGTAATATTACTAAAAAACTAAAAAAAAATGCTTTCTACAGCCCCACACTAGGATTCCCTGTATCGTGGGTGCTATGGACACGCACAGAGACAAATACACCAACACCCAGACCCAGAAACAGAGATCTAAATTCATCAATTAGAAATCTGTCTGGCTGGGGATCGAACCCGGGACCCTCTGCGCGTCAGACCGGCATGGTGGCCGCACCGCTACGCGGGTTGTCAAGTCGTATTTTTTATATCATACCTGTGCTTTGAGGACAATGTCTTTGGTGTTAAGTTCCGTGGCAAACTTGACTGCCTCGTCCTTGGTCTTGGCGATATTGAACTTGGGCACGGGGATTCCATTGTCACGGAGCAGTGTGTAGCTCACATACTCGTGCACATTCAGGTGCCTCACTTGCTGCTTGCTGGGGAGGCTGGACGCTGCGGTGGCTGCCAACAACTGTCATACACATTGTTATTCAATATTAATAGAATATCACACAATGAAAAAAAGATGCTTTCGACACTTTCACACCAACACTAGGAATTCCTGTTCCATCGGAGGTCTGGAAACACACAAATTCACATTTATCATTCAGAAATCTATCTTGCCAGGGATCAAACTAATAACCCTAATGAGAGTCAGAATGGTATGGTGACCACTCTGCCAAGCAGGTCATCATGTAAGAGCCATACTAATCTGTCTCAAAGATGAACATGGGTTTTTAAAGATAATGATTTGATGGCTTGGCTTTGCCAGAAATATTTCTGTATTTGTCTTAACTATTTAATTCATATTGGAGAGCATACGACCACAGAACTAAAACCAAGAACTAATTAATCCTATTAAGCACATAAGTCCGAAAAATCGATTGATTCGAACTTAGACGAGGCTAAATACCGCTAGTCCAACTACTCTCAATACCATCCGAAAATAACACTGAGGTCGCCGTCCAAGTCTAACACTGTCAATGCGAAGTTCAAGTTTACTTTAAATATAAATTTATATGACATTAACACAACAAATATACGTCATTCAACAAAATCAGGTGTAAAGTACAAAAACGTATTCAAAATGAAAAATAAACACTAATAAGCACGAATGATGACGTAATTACACATTGAAAGGGACAAGGTCGAATACATAAATATGGTCTAATTTAGACAAATGAAGGAGTTTTGTAATCCTTTGGTTATGTAACATAAAGTACGTACGGGGAAATTACGATTTGTAAAAAAAACTTTTAAACTATTTGTTAAATACATAGTAGATTTTAAAATACGTTTTTGACAAGGACAATGTAAGCTTAGTTAGTTTCTAACAATAGGTTAATAGATCTCATTACCTTTGATCCATTTTTCAAAATTACTGTTTCAGCAAGACCAATTGAACGAGGTAGTAAAGTCGCCATTTTTCCACTAGTTTCCTGCTTGGAGCAGAATTTTTGACTCTTGGTGTAATTTGAGTTTGAGTGGAACAGTGACTATTCGAATGTGTCAACCTAACGTCAAATAATGTTGACAATGACATTCTTAATTTTTGAAGGGGGCAAGGAAAAAATGTTATTCTGTAGATAATTATTAAAAATAAAACAGTGTACTTAAATAATAAAATGTAATCTAAAACAAGAGAATTTATAATTTTTAGACACTTATAACACGACCAGATATCAGAGGTCACCACAAATGGCCGGAACCATCATGGCGCCACCTAGACAGCCTTGGTAGAAACTAAATTAAATTACATACATAAATTGAGAACATTGCCACTAGATGGGGTAGTTTTAAAATGTGTATTTTATAGAGTTATGTAGGTATTTTACAAACGTTTTGTATTAATATTAATTGTGGAAGGACTTTCTTCTCTAAAGAATTTCTCCAACTAAATTTTCAAAAAAAAAAAATAAGTAGACAATGATTTTATCAACAGACTTCATAAGTTTGGTATTTAGTATGGAACAGCAAAAACTCATTTTTAGAGACATGGATAGGTACATGTGAAATTAAAAAGTGTATTATTGTATTAATGCATTTTTATTTTGAACTGATATGTTGGAAACAGTGTCAATATTTTTATTTTTCTCATCATTCCACACACCATTTCCAGAAAAGTAGTGATTCTTTTCAAGTAAATAGAGTATCAAACTCAATTTCTGCGTATTACTTAGTTTCTGTAAGTCTAAAAACTCATATAGATGCAATGGCTGGTTACTGTCACAGCTTTTATTAACCAGATTCATAACATCCTTAACTTTATTCCAAGGATAAAGTAAAATTGGGCAGTTTTCGTAAATATCTTTGGGTGAAAATTCAGAAGATAACTTTTCATACACATATTTTACTTGAACCAAGGGTATGTTGATCCAAAATGGATGTCTTTTGACTCTCTTTCGTATGTCATTCATACTATATGTATTGCCTAGGGACTCAGATATACAAAAGACTAGATCTTTGCCTTTACCCAAACGATCACCAGGTGCCTTCTCAAATATTTCATAATGTGCTGTACTTCCTGACAGAACGTTCAAACTTAAACATTTCTTGTTCATATCATATAAGTGTCTTAATCGTTTCATCGCTGTGTTGTTATAATGGATCATTTTTAAAAATCTTGGATGATTTAAAAAGGTTTTAAATTCTGGTATGCTTCTTGCTTTTTCCAGCCTTTCTTTCACAGTTTGAGGGCTAAGAGTATAAATTTGAAAACATCTTGTCTGAGCATCATTACTTATACCAAATTCTTCAAGCACATTCCTGATTTCCAGTAAAGACGTATAACTTTTAACTGCTAACTTTGGATACCTTCTTATTACTTCTTTTATATCAATTCCACCAATTGATCTTAATTTAAAAAGGATATGCTTCAAATTGTCTGGATCGGCATGTATTAGATAAAAGTTTGATTTTATTTTCACTGTAGGCATTGAGATTTTTGTCTGTAGTATTGAGAGTGTTTCATTTATTACAGCCAGAGGACGATGTTTAAGAGTTGGGTATATTTTGAGGCCTCTGGAAAATTCTATCTCAGTTATATCTAGTATCAATTCAAGATACCTTTGGATAATTTTGAGTCTCAGTGAGTATAGGGTAAGCTTATCTACATCACCATAGACCAGAGTAGTGAGTGATGTAGGCCACTGTGTCATACAATTAGCTAATTTATTTTCTATGTTGACGAGTGGTGAAATAACACCCAATGTCTTCAATTCTCCTATAGTCTTTTCTTTTATTAAAGACATGTAAGATACTAAATGTTTAACTGACAAGTTCAACACACCACACTCCTCTAACACTCTGTACCGAAATTTTAATGTGACGGGTAGTATGCTACAGATTGATGGATCATTCACAACTACATCACTGGGAAATCCTAATTCATTAACAGTTTTGACTAGGTTCTTAATCTCGTCTCCATTTAGTTTTTTTACACATCGATTTTTTATTTGTAGAAATCGAGCCTGGCTCTCACTGATATTTAGATATTTGCATAGGTCTTGCAAACTTTTTTCATCCTGACAATAGTACTTCACTTGTACATGAACCTTCGAGCCACAACTCAGGACACGGTGATGGAAACATTTAGTCATCAGTAATCGTAAAATCATCTTAATTGCTGTACAATTCAATCACATTAGAATGAAGTATTTCGATTTTTATAAATATAGAGAAAAAATAACCTTTTTATTAGCAATGGTTACAATTCTTCATTTCACTGCTGACAGGATACAATTACTTAACCACATATTCAATTTAAATTTATTAAATCGAATTAGAAATTGAATAACATTTAGTAATTACAAAACCAAAATAAATAATAAATTAATAATGACAATTTGACAGATTGTCAATGTCAATCAAGAATCAACATTGCCATGTAGCGAATTTGAAGAGCGCAAACCATGTAGGTATATTACGTGCCTAAAGATATCAAAAATCTATAGAATGATTGTTAATGTAAAATCTAAAATACTTTCCTGTATTTAAAAACAAATATTTCGTCAATCATTAGCGCCATTAACTAGGCAGAACTCTGAAAATTCCATACCCATGCAACAGATATCGATAACAGATAAACGACGTTGTCAAATAATTTTAAACTTTCGAAGTGACAACTGACAGCTAATTTGGGTGTGTTGTGTTTGTTAGAGTCAGACGTCAGTGACATTATTTGTTCGTTTTTATTTTTGTTTTACGATAAATTTTAACTGAAAATGGGCTTGTCTAAATCAAAAACTGGTTTATTTGCCGTCGGCTTCTATATTTTCGCATCTCTATTTATCATAGTTGCGTTTGTAAGTCCTTATTGGTTAGTAACGGATGGCAAGCTGAAGAATCCGAAATTTGTGAAAATAGGTGAGTTCGAAACCTGAAACCGGTACCTATACTGGGGAAGCACCGCTACGCCTCATTCTGCCTAATAACAGCAGTGTTAAGCGTTGTTGTATTCTGATTTGAAGGGTGTGGTAAGGGAGACATACTTTCCAGTTAAGTCGCCGACCTCAGGTAGGAATCTCATCTTATCTGGGGTTAATTACAGCTGTTCATTGGCGGCCGTAGTCACTTACTATCAGGTGGATGCAGTCCATCTGCTATTCCTGTCCTAAAGAATAACACAGGTGGCATGTTCCAATATTAAATGATTACATTAATTGCAGGTTTATGGGAAGTATGTTTTAACGGTTTCGAGGAAGTACACCATTGGTATGATACAGTTTTCACTGGCTGTTGGTGGATATTTGAAGAAGAGTATTATATCATTCATGATGTTCTACTACCTGGATTCTTTATAGCCACTCAGTTCTTCTTTACAATCACACTTTCTTGTGTATTGGTGTCAATGTTCTTAACTAATCTG
The DNA here is from genome assembly GCA_014595695.2 of Epargyreus clarus clarus. Classification (NCBI taxonomy): domain Eukaryota; kingdom Metazoa; phylum Arthropoda; class Insecta; order Lepidoptera; family Hesperiidae; genus Epargyreus; species Epargyreus clarus. Next base: position 64,592 of record JACTTY020000037.1, read on the forward strand.
TATGTGAAGAAAGACAAAGATGACGATGGATATGTGACTCTCTTGGTGACTTTGGGAACTGTTCTAGTTATTGGTGGTAAGTTATTTTGTGGCCTGCATCCATAGATTAGTAAAGATTACTCACTCCTAACAAGAAAATGTACCCAGTTTTGAGAATTGAAATAGTTGCGTAAAAATGTTTTGCCACGTCTCCGTGCTAAAATGTCCCTAAAATATTTAAAATTATTATTATAAATTATTTAATTATTATGTAAATTACGCAGTATTAGTTATGTATTCGTAAATTTTCTCTAAAAATGTTTTTATTTGTCAAGAATTCAAAAAAAGAACTTACTATAATAAGTCATTTGCGGCTTCATTCAATTTCAAGGCGGCGAAGTATCTTTACTAATCTATGCCTGCATCTATTACTGCCCTATAAGAGTAGTGTTTGTCTGGTGGGTATATATGATAGCATTTATACATTTACTGATACCTTCCACATGGCTGTTATAGAGCTATGTGTGCAATTCAGAAAAATGGCTATTGTCATCTCTTTGTAAAGTTAATGTACTACCAATACCACTCTTATTCAAGGAATATGAAAAAAAAACATTGTTAATTGTATCTTATTGAATTATTGTTCAAAGAACATGATGGATATGATAGTATGATGTTATTTAAATGTTTTACTTTTGAATAATATCTACAAAGACACTGTAAAATCTGTATTATGTAAAGCAATACATATATTACATTATTTAAATTTTTCATAAACAATAATGATGTAAATTTATTAGAAGAAATAGTTATTACACTTATGGATTACCTTTTGTATTTAAGTAGTCACATTTAATTTTCAATGTATATTATAATATAAATGATAAACTCAATTTTTTATAATTTTATTACAGGCTTTTCAGGAATCATATCAGTTGTCACTTTTGGAGCAAGAGGAGATGGACGAGACTGGATGCCAAACTGGGAGCACAATGACCTAGGCTGGGCATTTGCTCTCGGAGTTATTGGTGTGATCTTCCTATTTCCAGCTGGCATTCTGTTCTTGGTGGAGGCCCGAGTACAAAAGTATAAGAGGCTCCATGAAATGCAAAGCCGAGAACCATCTTCCTACACTATGCATGAGAGAAAGGCAGCATACCCAGGTCACACTGATATTTAATTTATAACCATCATTTTACTTTTTACTTAACCTGTACCGCAAAGCTTTACGTATATAATTATAAGATTTTATATTTCCGTCCAAAAATAAGATCTGTTAACATGTCCGTCCAGGCAATATAAAGAATGTCAAGTATGTAACACATATTTTCAAAAATGATAATTATGTGATGTGTTACAATTTATCTGTCTAATGTACAACAAGAGTAAACAGACACAAACTTTTAGTTTTAGTCAAATAATTTAGCTTGTAAGGAATGATTTATTTTGTATTTTATGATTACATTATGTATTTATAACATATTTCTTATGACCATGATTCATTTCTGTTACATGATATTATGCAAATAACCGTTATTTTTATAACCCATACCATGATTTGCATTTCCTGGAAAAGCCATAGGGCTTAATATATTTATATTATTATTATAGCCAATGACAAATTAAGAAAATTCGTAAAAACTAAGACGTATTTTTAAAAACGATTATATTTGAATAACTTAAAACATATCTGTATAAGGTGTGTTGACCAACTTAAATACTTAACTGAAAATGCTTTGTGCCTTATTTTAATATAAATTTCTATGGCTTAAGATTGTAAAATGTAATAATTATAGGTTATTGTGTTTACCTGTATTTAATACTACATTCATGTTCCAACTATGTTATGATAACTAGGGAATAACATAACTGTATCTTTACTTAACAGTAATAAAGTCATAGTTATAGATAATTCTTATTTGTATTTGATTACATGTCTAATTTGTATTTCTAATATAATGACGTGTTTTACAATAAAAAGTTTTGTTATTTTCAACAACTACTAAGTTAATTTATATCATGTACCCAAGCTTCAAAGTGTGCTTGTTCAATTTTCGACTTGAAATTAAAATGTGAAGGCACAGTTTCTTTACAAAGTAAAGCATGCTTGGCTGCTTCAAATCCTATAGAAATACATTGTTGTTCATCTAAACCTAATAGAGTGCCGTATATAAATCCACTGGAAAAGCAATCTCCGGCACCTGAAACATTTTCGACGTTTGTTATGATATTAGCTGGATACAATCGTACACGTATACGTTCCTTTCCATGTTCATGGATTCTTTGAGCTGTAACAACACCTTTAGATCCAATAGTTACAATTAAAACATTAACGTATTCTGATACTATTTTGGATAAGTGTATGATTTCATCAAGGTGTATTCTAGTATCGACTACAATATTTGGCTTTATGAGACCAGCCATGGCTCTTAATTCTGATATATTAGGCGATGAGTACGCTAGTCGATATTGTCCACGGATTGTTTTAATTGCTTTTCGTCGATCTGTTGGTTCGAAGAACACTGAAACAAAAAGTTTTATTTAGTAGATAAGCATAATCATAGTCTGCATTTTAAGATGGTATCTTAGATTTTAAAGCTTCGATCACTAATAAGTATAAAGTTTAGAATTATAATACTACTAGAAACCTCACCGGAGGACGATGTTGCTGCCATCTAGTAATTAATTTGCTAAGTTTTAACCTTCAAATTAGTTCGTCTAATCTATTCCCTAGATGGCGTAACTTGTAAACTTAGATGTTTACTTCTAAGTGAAAACCCCCGTAAAGCTTTAACTATTTAAACTAGAATACAGATGCGCATAATATTGTTGTTACAATAATGATATTCATAAAATAAATAATGTTATGTCGAAAAGAGCGAATTCGAGGCCGCTATACAAAGTATTAAAACAAAAAGGCTGTCAATTTTTGACACATTGTGGTGATTTTATGACAAGGCTGACAAAAGACAACGCCCAAAAGCAGTGTTGGCAACCGTACGATAATTATCGTACATGTACGATAATTTGATACCACCGTACGATGTACGATAGCGAGTCATTATCGTACGCAAATGTACGATAATTGGCTACTTGAAACTTTTTGGGAAACTGTTTTAATGAATTCATAAACGTATTATATATATGCCTTTAATTGATAATTTTTTCGAAAAAAGGGCGATTTATTAAGAAAAAATATATTTTTATTACCGTATCCGTAAAAAAAAAAAAAAAAAAAAAAAAAAAAAAAAAAAAAAAAAAAAAAAACGCCACCTCGAGTCGACCTGACTCGGCACATCTCTACTCGCGCCCGCGTTCTAATGAAATGTACGATAATTTTTCGGCAGATACGATAATTTTACGCCCCTGGTACGATCAACGCCATCTCCCAGGTTGCCAACACTGCCCAAAAGTGACATTATTCTATTTTATCGTTACTTCATTCATGCGATAGAATCGTTACGTTACGAATGTTATGACGATAGGGAAAACGTGAAAACAAACTTTTTGTAATCCGTTGGTTTGTATTTGGTTTCATGTGAGAATTAAGGAGCAGTTTAACGTTCGGAAGTTGAACGTTCAGAAGTGTAGCGGCCGCGGTGTGACTGTGATGCCAGTGTTTTGACGAAGCCTTATTCAAGAGTTTGAAGACAACTTCACTATTAGCGTTTCGTTGACCCGAGGATTACAAATTCGTAAGTAGATACATGTTAAATAACAAATATTTCTGTGTGTGTGAAATTAATTCATGAATGTACTTGTAATGTTCATTATTATCACGATTAAAAACGCTCTACACAATATGTTTGGATATATATCTAAATTATTATCAATATGTTTCCGTTTAATATATACACAAGATGCTTTCTTGATTAGTTAGATAGGAAATTAGTTATTTATTATTCATAAATCTCTTGTGACTTTAAATATATTTTTCGACTGAATCATTATGCTTTTTTAAACCTACGACTTCAACAAATTAAATTTAAATTGAATAGTATAAAATAATAGGCAAACTTACCAACAAAAATACCAAAGAGATTCACGACATATTTTAGAATTTTATTTTATATGCTAAACAATTGTCGTTTTTTGCAAGATTGAAGTTATAAATGAGCTAAAGTCCAGTTTAAAATTGCAGGTACTAATAGACATCTGTAACCAACTCTGTATATAATGAGAGTTCTGCCTGAATCCTTTCAGAACTAAGATGGTTGTCTAAGTAACTCAGCTGTCCACATGATGTTGTCTGCTTCTGCCTTGCTCTCCCCTACATCATTTTGGGTTATGCTAGATGCAGATTAATGGCAAGATCTAATTATAATTAGATACAAGACAACAAACAAAATGTAAATTTAATATAAAGAAAACAAGTGGTTCATTTTCTTTTGAAACTTCACTCTCTGGCAGCAATTTATTTAAATCCTTCTAGGTTGGTACTTTTGAGATTTTGTACCACTACATGTTTAAAGACTTTAATTTTATATAGGATAAGCTTATATTACTCATAATGCAAATTATGCGAACATTTTAATAATACCCTAAATCTATAGTTTAATCTAGTGACTAATACCCTCCTTGTTATGTAAATAACTGCTAATGAGATCAAATGCAATCATCTGCATATCACTACAATGTTAACATCCATGTGTATCATATTAATGCATAAACATTAACAATTCAAATATGAGATGTTCAATTAAACATAATAATTTGTCTCGAGACTAACCTGGTCTCAGTATTCCTAATGAATGAATCATCTTTGACCAGTTGTAATTATGAAGATCTTTAACCCGATGATTCATACATCAAGTAAACTTATAATTATATAATAACTAGCATTGGTCCACTGGTTTATTAATGAGAAAATCATAATAAAACCTGTACATGCCTATAAATTGATTTTGATTTACGTCCATTATTAATAAACAATATATTGAATATTTTGTAAACAAAAAATGGAAATTTACTCATACCTACTACAAGTTGACAAATCTTTAATAGGTCAAAATCGGATGGATTGACAAAGACAATAATTTGTTAAGTTTAATTCTTTTAAACAGAAAGTCAGCTTACATATCCTAATACACACCTCACAAGTTTCATTGGTTTTTTTTAGCAAAGCTTTCAATTTTTGGTCCCTTAAACAATTCATTTTCTAAAGAAGATATAAATTATGTATTATGTATACCAATAAAAAACAACCACATAAAAAATTACAAGTGTTTTACTCTATATTAGTTCTCGAATATCATGCCACTAAAGGCGTCATGAAAACGTGACGAAAATTTATACGCGATTTATGACTTAATTATTGCATTTATGTAGTATCACAAACTTAATTAGTATTGTCGTGACTTGGTAATGAAATATTTAAATATTATACTTTTTACCCGTGTTCACTCGTAATCAGGGGTATGGTACCATTTTTCGGAATAAAATGTCCCCTATGTTCTTGAGAATGTGTGTACAAAAACAATTTCAGTCTCACATTTAATGTTATATAAGTTTCGATTAGGATTGTCAATAATGCAGGTTGGGGCAGGTTGTTTATCCTAGAATATTGACAACATGTTATAGTAAAACGGAAAGAAAATAAAATATTGATTCAACTCAAAACTATGATATAACTTTTTGATTGAAATATTGAATGTGATTTTAAATATTTTATTTATCATGTAGGCCAAGTGCAAATTGATAGACTTCTCACACCCAAAGTTTTTTTTTAAAGAACTTGTAACATGTAAATTTCCCTACGATGTTTTCCTTCGCCGTTATATCAAGTGATGTACTGGGATTCGAACCTCGGATCCCAGTTTGAGAAGCTGAATATTAACCGACTAATTATTTTTTACGCCGTTCGGAATCTATCGGATCTCTTTAATCAATCGTTTATCGTATATTCGTATTGCCTTTACAACTCGTCTTAAAATTAGTACATTTGCATTTACCTACTGTGCATATAAAACGTTAAGTTTAATGTATAATACTTAAAAGATACTATCAAGGATCAACGATTTTAGTGGCTGAAAATAAATTATTATTTTTTTGTTTCATTCTTATTTCCCACAGTATCCAATGCGTGTGAACTTTTTAGCATTGTTACTGGGTGAATGTAACATACGAATGAACCTCCATTGAGTTAGTGTGGATTGCGAAACTTACCTAAGTTTTGTTATTCATCTCGGCCTTACCTTGCGCTCGAGTATTAACTAGGGTTTGCACTATTTTTGAAGAAGAATTGTACGACAAAAATATTTTTTTATTTACTATTTTAGGGAAATATTCGTACTTTAAGAAACTTGCTATAAGTTAAAACGATAATTTTCTCGCGTTTCGGGTAAGGGCACTATGAGTGATCCTCATTATTTATTACGATTACGGATTACGATGAAAATATATCAATGTTGCACTTTAATATGGTGTACAGGTGACAACCCTAAAAACAACCTAATATTATGACATGAGACCGTGTGCTCCACATAAGGCCTGTGCCAAGGTTACTACAATTATTCATCTCAGAATCTCAGTTCATACAAATAATGACGCCTGTACTTGTTGTTAAGGGCAGTTAAGACCGAATTGTTAATTAAAAGTAAAATAGAAGGAAGTTATGACAAATGACCCAGTAACAAATGTGACCTAAAGCAGAACGTTAATATAACGCTATACAATTTTTTACATATTTTTTGCCCACTTAAGCGTAAAACCGTAAAAAATTGTTACAGACAATGAAGAATCGAAGTTTGGCGGGCAATTGTGGCATTGCTGTGTTCGTTATTGCCCTTGTGACGGTGGCATTGGCATTTGGCACGCCTAGCTGGCTCGTCAGTGACTATAGGATACGGGGGGCGAGATTGGATAGGTAAGACCCTATGATTGAAAATTCAAGTCTATGTTATAAATTTTCAATTCGCAACTGTTTCGGATCTTCCTTTGACTGCACACAAAACCAAATGTTGATAACCAAATAAATTATTACGTATCATGAATATAAACATAATCCAAAATTATATACATTTTTTTATGAACATATAAGTATTTAATGGTTTTAAAGTGCCAATATTTTGCAATCGCAATTTTTGTATCTTATTGTTTTAATAATGATTAATTAATTATTTCAGACTTGGATTATGGAGTCATTGCTTCAGGTCACTGCCGGATCCATTGGATCAATATCAGAGACGCTTCTTTGTTGGTTGCCGATGGGTCTACGATCCATTCACCACGGGTTACGACAAAATACGTGGCTATTTGCTGCCTGGTAAGATAATGATTCATTTTTTTCATATGCAACAACAATGTGCGAATAATATTCGTAAAGTTAAATTTTAGAGTTATTGGAAAAAAATAAGTTTCACTTTCAGTATTTGTACCTATTTAATATCTTCACACTTCGATTCTTATATATTCGTGATTTGTTTATTTATAGGCTCTAAATACTCACAACATCAATAGCATTCAAATTTCAGGTTTAACTGAATTTTTCAATAATATTTTGTGTATAATTCATTAATATACTAACTTATTAAATAAAAATCGGACTTAAATTCCATCGCAATTCTGAGACGATTTTAAGTTCGACCTTCTGTGTTGAATTATATACCTACTTACATATAATCAAAATATAACTTGTTTGAAAATATTCCCACACTACAACATTATATGGAAAAACAGTCTTGAAAACTCCGGTTCTAATTATTTATGGTATCAGAACCTTATCACATTGAAACAACGACAAGGATAGGCAAATGTACATATTTTTCACAATGTGAAGTAGTCGCAAATTTAAAAAAATATTAGAACCGACTTCTATCTCTACAAAATAATTTAAATATATGTTGGTTTAGTACATAATTGTGACGTCTGCGTTCATATTGTACCCTCTGTTTACGTCATGATCCAGCGAAAATCGAAATATATTGAGCGTCGGCTATCTTTAATTTATCGAAACGGTATGCAATTGTGGAGGGGTAAAAAAATGTAATGAAATTGCGAATTTCTCACAAACCAATTTTCTGTGACCATTGTTTTTATGACAATGCTTTAGTACCTAAAACTTAGATAGTCAATACTTCTATGGTGTATTGGTGTTCCTTCCATTGTCTGAACATTCTATGTACAGTACAGTACCTTTGATAAGTAAAATATATAGATATGAAGGTGGTAGAACCCTTTGTGGTTCGACTCCGGCGGCACCATTGCCACACCTATTTCTACCTACTAACAGCAGTGTTAGGCGCTGCTGTGTTCCGTTTTGAAGGGTGTGGTAAGGGAGAAATAATTATCCGAGGCGTTCCAGCTTAGTCCTCAGGTAGGAATATCTAATCCTATCTGGGGTTGATTACAGATGTCCATGGGCGGCAGTAGCTACTTACCATCAGGTGGACTGCATGCTCGTCTGCTACTCCTATATTATAAAAAAAAAGACGGAGACGTGGCAACACTTTATTTACGCAACAAACTCGTTACACTATCTTATTAAGAGTGTGATCGATCTATGTATTTTACTCATCCAAGGTACAGACTTATTTATATCCGAGTTGTAAATTAGTTTTAATTTAGTCGGAATGCATGCGAACGCCTATAACTATTAACTGCAAATTACACCGTACAACCACAACGATTATGTAGGTCACTCACAGCTATTTTTGTAACTATACTCAATTAAAATGTTAATGTACTTAGTATTATGGGACTGTAGTATCTAAGTATACCAATAAGGAAAATTGGATGGTTTGTCTGTATTTTCAAAATAACTCCGATCATCCTCCGATATACATATGATTCTTTTACTCTTATTCGTAGGTGTTTATCTAGGAAACTATTGCAGTAAATGAAATATAAATACACAAAGATAGATGATTTTATCAATTGTGTAAAGTCCTTGCAAATTGCAAATATTCTTTCAAATATTTCGCAGCAAGGAACTTTCTTATATATGTATAAGTATAAATAACACTTTAAGTAGTATGTGCAGTAATATGTCTGATTTCTTGTGTTTCAGGTTTCATGATAGCAACCCAATTGTTTTTTACATTATGCCTGCTCGGAGTAATGATATCTACAGTTCTGGTTCTTATTTTCTTCCTATGCTGCGGTCCTGACCAAAACAGATTTGTTACGTTGATTAAAACGATAGGATTTATAATGCTGGGTTCAGGTAAGGATAAAACGTATTCTGTATACATTTTTAAAAGTTTACAGACATCCAAATAACCAATGTCTCTGTAATGCCTGCCTAGCTTTGGATAAAAAGACGGTGACTACCCTCTTATAGAGCTTTAAAAATGATTGATTGATTATACTCCTCAGAAATTTAGGCTTTACCGATTTTCATCCAATTTTATATGCATATGCAGTAGGTCTTAGAATTGGCTACTATCTATTTTTCATACCCCTAAGTGGTTTTTCACCCTTAACATTTTTTTATTTATATGGCAACAGCGTTTGCCGGGTCAGTTAGTAATATATAACACAGATATGATATAAAAAAATATTATAAATTTTTGGTAACTTTTGATTTAGATAAAAGAGTATGCTAGAGTATACCATTGCCAACTGCACTGGGACAATCCCAGTGTAGTTCTTGGTTGTGTAATGGTCATTAACATTACTGTTGTAAAGCGTCTTTTTTATTATTGAAGGTATTTTTGTTATATAATTGTTACTTGTAATTTTAGGTATAAGTGGCACGATTGCAGTTATAGTGTTTGCATGTTTTGGCAATACTGATGGCTGGATGCCCGATCATCCGAACAATTACCTTGGTAAGTTTCATTTATCAACGCTTATATGTATTTTTATGTAATTGACCTAAAAAGTAAACACGACAATGTCATTCATTCGTGAGAAATCATTTCTAAAACCGATTTCAAATATTATTACAAATCTAGATAGATTCGTAACTTAGTCACAGATATGTAATGACATGAGGACTAAAATAGATTATCGTATATACTGTACAGAACAAGGCAATGACTGCAGCCTTCTTCTTCAATAAGTAAATAATAATAATATACATATAATACTTTTTCAGGTTGGTCTTTTGGCTTAGGTGTCGTCGGCGCAGTAGCGTGCTTGGTAACCGCGGCACTATTCTTAACCGAAGCTAACATACAAGCAAAGAAACGTAACAGGTTGAAAGAATCTCAGGCACGTTTTGAATTAGGTCACGAGTCTCAAGCCTAAACGTACACGAAAATACGAATGTATTGTATGTATTATTATTAAAATAATAGTTATTATAAGAATACAATGTTCTATTATGTGCCTTTAAGTTAATTGTAAGTAATGATACAATTTGACCATGATTTTTATGTAGTGTTATGATCTGATAGCATGATAAGTTTTATAGTGTAATGATGATTGATTGACTACACATCATCCAATGCAAAGATGGCGTTATCTATATACTGACATATATGAATGGATATTACAATATGTGTAATTTTCTGCAATTGCAGCAGATGATTGGTTCTAATGTAAGTTACATTTTGAAAGCCAGTTCATTAATTTAAGATTTTAACTTGTAAATACTTACATGTTTACATTACACAAATTATAAAAATATGTACACATTGTCGCTTACTACTTTATAATGTAATTTATGCCACCGAGTAAAATATTATTCTGTAATATACTTAGGAATGTGTACATACACGGATTACAGTATAGTTCAAGTATGACAATAAGCAGAAAAGTAAAAAATAACACTTTCATTGCAACTGTTGGCTGATTTTAAATAAATGTTGCGTTGTTGTTATAAATATAGGGATTTTAATGTAATGGCACAACTACATTTGTATATCATCTGTTAAAAGCGCAAAGACAGATAAAATATTAGTATTTTAAAAAATAGTATAGATTATATCATCGATCTATAACAGAAATCAATTACGTCATATCCTTAATCCGTCCATTTTCGGTATTTTTTTTAAATACCTTAGTTGTATTTAGTTTTTATATAATTGTAATTATTTTATCAAATTTATTTGTATTTTAAGATGTACTGTAATAATGTGCTGAATATTTTTACACCAAAATCTTCTTTATATTATTTATATATGTATGAAATATTAGTTCTCCTTTATATTAATGATGAAATAATAGGAGGCTTAATATGTAGCTTAAAATATATTTGTTTAAGTCGAGAATCTCATAATTGCTTTTAATTGCCAAAAGGGTGGAATTGTTTGAATTCAATTGATATTATTTTATGTAATTTCTAATATTATCAAATCAAAAAGATATTCGTGACGAATTTATCAAGAAAGAGGCAGCTGCACAAATATAAGTTTACATTTACATTTCCATTATTGAATATGATTTAGTTTTTAAGGTCTTAAAATATAATATGTAGGTACCTGGATCTACCGTCCATTTTTATAACATCACGGGTGTATAAGTTGATATTTCTACTTATAATTTATACTTACAATATCAAGTTTAATAATTTTTACTGATTTTATATGTATATTGAAAATAAACTTTTACATTACACAAAAATGCCTTTTACTTATCTAAACCATATATCCTTTTTTAGTCGCCATTTATTCGCTCAAAGAATAGGGATGGCGACTTTTCGGAAAAGATCGATCGGAATCGAAATGTAATAAATCGATTCACGGGACCGCTCCTTCCGCCACCATGGAACCTTAGCCCAGGAACAATAAAAATTAGTACCATCTCTAGTCACGTGCTTTGTCCAACTGAGTTTCAAAACTTTCAAACTTTCAACCTGTTCAACTGACACTGACACTACTGATCATAGCATAGATATGCTATGCTACTGATAGCCTTCCGGAATGCGGACTTCAGAGCGGACTAGCAGTTTGGCGCGGACTATACATCTTCACAAGCTTACGTCGATTTTCGTCTTGTAATTCAAAATACAATTTCGGTTCTTTTCTAATCCCGGGATTTGCCAAAGATAATCCCGGGATTGTAAACAGATAATGTTAAAAATCAGAGGAAAATTTACCTACTTAATTATCTTATTATTGAAAATATAAAAAAGATATGTATTACTAACTTTTAATAATCAGTAGGTATGTAACATTAAACATATAAGCTTTAAAATAAAAAGATTGAACTAAAATCCTCCAAATAATTAAGTAAAATTCATTATAAATATTTTACAGAGATTATTTATTACGCCTAAAATAGATTATTAACTTTAAATTTAGTTATGCGGGTTATGCTTAATTAATGCCATTATGCCAACTTACGCCATCTTTAAGCCTAGTGAGTAGTGAGGTACCAGTGCTATTATAATATTCGCTGTCACAAATTCACGACAATAATATTTTTTATAGCATATCACAACTATACCGAAAATAGCCTGTGCAAATAGATGGTGTACGAATCGAGTATATAAAAATGAAATGTGCCTTATAATAAGAAAAACCAATGGTTATTGTAAAGTTTATTCCGCAAACTCCGCCAGTCGTTCGTTCAAATGGTGTTAACATAATAACATGAGTAACATGTTATTAAAAAAAACGAAATTGACGCTCTTCAATAACTACATTATATTCGTTCCCTTTGCTGAAACCTATCTGATGTGTTCACGCGGTAGTACACAGAAAGTGCCCTCAAACGTTTGTTATTCTGAGAACAGACCGCTTCCACTTCTCGAGACCCAATACATTATCGTATATTTTAAGTTTCGTTTAAAACCTCGTTTTTCTTTATTTCAAACTAGAGTACCGTCGCAATTTTCAAATATATTCTGAAAATCAATTGTAGAAGTGAGTTTCTTAAGAAAATGAATGAAACGCATAAAATGGTTTTGCTTAATTTAATTATCACATTTATAAAATTAATTTAATTCGCTTATTGATATTATACAATTACAGTATAACATAAACCTTTCGAATATTTTCATGTTCAACGTAACATGAAATATTTATAACAATGGGTCACTTAAATCTAAAACTTCTAAACCCCATCCCGTATCATCGCTTTCTATGTTTTCCTCTGAATCTTCCAATATCATACTTTCTTCTTTTTCCATTTCAAATAAATTCAAGTTTATTTGGACAGACATTAGTTTGTGGTTTATTGGCTCAAAATAATTATTATTTTTGTCCCAAGTTTGTGACTGGATTTTCATGATTTTATTGCAAACATTGGATGATGAAGATACGCTTAAAATTTTAGAAGCTATTACAGCAACATGTTGTTGCGAAGCAAATGTTAGCCACCATATCCTGGGCTCGAGGTCTTTTACAGGAGACCAAATCGCCTTAGATTCATGAAAAAAATTTTGTTTCAATTTGAAACACGCCATATTTTTTAAAACCTTTGATCCATTTAAGCCGACTGCAGCACAATATTTCCTTATATATTCAGATGCTATTGATATTTCTTCATCATTTAAGCCTTCGCCGCAATATCGTGGATCTAATATGTAAGCGGCGTAGTGAATTGGTAGCAAACAAAGGTCTTTCTTAACTTGAAGAATTGAAAGTATAGTATTTTTTTCTTCCGGGGTTAAAAATGAAATTGTTTCTAATTCCTCTGCTGTATTTTGGACTAAATTTTGATATATTAATGGAACATCTGATAACCAGGTTTTGTCATTTTCACGTGCAGTAAGAAGAGGACAAAGAATTTTCATCACCTCGTCAACTTTAAGCCACATTTCATCATCTAGTATAATATCTCTTATTTCATCCGAAATATTTATATCATTAGATTGAACAGTCAACATCAAGGCTTCTTTATTTATTTTATATGATTTGAGGGTATTAATCGCTTCACTCCACGTGAATGATAATTTCAGAGGGCTAGGTTTTCTATATTGTTTAGTTTGGAACATTAGGAATTGCGCGTATACCATTGGAGTATAATTGATATATTCAATTACTGTTACTGTTTTGTCTCTTACTTCTTTGTAGGTTTCATTTCTGTTCAAAACCTCTGATATCAGATTCAAGGACGAATTTATGCATTCTATGCATGTGATGTGTGGATATATAGATGTGATAACATTCGAAATTTCTTCTATTTTTCCAATATTTGCAATTATGATTGCTACGAATTTTTCGGGATCTATTTCGTTTAATGTGTTAATGATTCTACTGCAAACATAGTCAACTTCTTCGTTTTCGGTTTCACTGTCGGGATATTGCTTATAAAAAGTAGGCTCCGGTGTTGCAACAACGAAATTGATTACTCTTCTTCCAATTATATTAGTCCAGTAGTCGCAAATAAGCGTAAGGGCTTGTGATTTCATGATTTTAAAATCGACAATATTTTTGATACGACTATATTCACCTTCTAAGAGAGAATCCCTTAAATTATCACTCGTCGGCAACGCATATGACGCATCAAACAGTTGAAAAACTTTCTTCCAGTACTCAGATTCAAGAAACGATGCAGGTAAACCACTGGCATACATAGCTCTTGCTAAAGCCGTGTCTCTATCTTTGTGGTTATTCGGTTGTTCCGGCAATGAATTTGCATTAAATCTATGCAAACTACCAGTTGAAGCAAGCAATTGTTGCGGTGGTGAATGAATAGGAATTGAACAGCTTATAGTGTTTCCCTTTTTCTTTAGTTTAATTGTATCATGGTCTGTAACTTCTGTGGCATTTGGATTATTTAAATCATTAGGACATCTTTTACACTTTAATAGATGGTCCTTTAATCTGTTAGCCATTGCATGCCTAAATTGAGCACTGCAATATATGCATGTTACATGCTTTTTTGTACCATTTTTACTTAGAGTCAAAAAATGTTCCCATACGTTACTAGAGGGCCGCGGCATCATCCCTCATGAAAATGATTGTTCGTAGTTTGTAAACTCGTACTAAATTTTCAGCGGATTTTTCATTTTTAAACTGTTAATTAGCAATTTGGTCCCCAATACAAAACAATAATTGGCACAGTTTTAACAATAATACTGTATCTATATTCATAGATTCACTTGTACATTGTTAGAAAATAAATGATAATATATCGTGTAATTTTTTGCGGAACAGTCATTTTTATATCTGAATAATTCATGAGAAAGTGATTATAAGATGCCGACTTTGATTGTGCCGCTCTGATGACAGATTGTTATTGATCGAATAGGACAAATCGACGAACTTCATAGGGGTAAAATGAGTTAACTTCACATATTAGGTCAAAATAACTCGAGCAGCACTTGACTCGAGTTGAGGCTGGCAAAATTTGTCCAAACATAGCATAACTAAAAATATATCTTTAATTAATACATTTTAATTTTAATCCTAAAGAATAAGTCAGCGTTAATATATAAATAATAATTTGTAAATAAATAACTTTTTTTCAGCTACATGTCTCGAATAGAATAATTCGAGTTGAAATTGAGTTATGGTAGTTTTACCCTAAGTTCATGGGTCTTGGCACAGCCCTTTTTGATGAATGAGTTTATGTTATTGGCATGATTGAAAACAATTTATTAAATAAGTAATTACTTAATTTATAAAATTACCGTATGTATATAGTTATTAAAAATAAGTTGAGTATATTTTTGTTTAATAAACGTATAATGTAGTAAAATATTAGGTGTAATAGAAAACTTGATTAGAGTACTAAATCCTATTCTAAAAAAGGAACAAGAAAAGTGCAGCCATCACAACAATGTCAATGATGATAATTTAATTGTATAATTCATCATCATCTTTTGAACATTTAATAAAAGCCATTTTATAGATTTTTGATACACGTAAGGCTTTATAAAATCGTTTCCTTTGCTTCAATTTATTAATAAATGGCGATAGAAAATATGTAGATCGAAATAGAGATGTCAAAAGCAAAACTCAAAACTGTCAAATCATAAATGAACCGTTGTTTACAGGATTGTTTATTAAAAAAAGTTTAAGAATTAATGACGATTAATGTTAGTTTTTTTCGCAAAAGATTGAAAATACTAACTGAATACTGCATAGTTCGCTACCATGACTGCCGATGCAAATAACGAGTATCCTAAGGCTTCAAGTAAGTATTTGGGCACGCCCATTACACATTTCACCCTTCGTGCCGCAATTTAAGGACAGTTTGTATAAACGTATAAATAAATTTTGTTAGTACACACGTAGGTCGAAAATGTTTTTGGATTTTCTTTACACATCCGAAGTCAAACACTTTATGTACTATAAATAGGAAAATAAGAAAATATTAGTTTATTAATTATTAGTTGATTATTAAAGACGTACTTACAGAAAGTTTTCATACAGCAGTAAAGATATTATAATTTATTAAAATAACTTATGCTACCTTATCTAATCTCTTTCAACAGTTCTTTGTTGTCTAATTTTGTGACACAAATAAAGTTAACTAATTATCACTACAATAATTACTTATTACAGATGCCACACTCATAGGAGCCACTATCACGTATGTGGCGGGATTGTTCTTGCTGCTGTCCTTCGCGGGGCCGTACTGGATAGAGTCATATCCGGAGATGTATTCTTCATTCAAGCATATGGGTCTATGGGAGTATTGCTTTGATCGCTTCCGCTTCCCAGCGTATCAGTTTAACAAACTGTTCCATGGATGCCATTACATTTTCAGTCAGGTAATTAATTTATATGATTAAGCTAACTCGGTTTTCTCAATTTTCTGTCATCTGCTGCACATTATAAATATCAGGATAAAATTTTCTAGGCCCGCCAAAATTCCTAACCTGTTACTTTTATACTTTTCTTATCATTCAAGTAATGTCATGTAATAAGTAGGTTCTGATTAAATTTTAAAATATAATAGCAGAACATAAATTGACTACTTTCCCTGAAATGTTTTAATGACTCAAAATTTTCTCCACGCCCTATAACCATCTGTACACCTCCAGGTCCCACATGAGGGCATTATCGTCCACCTTGAGATAAACTTCAAACCATTATTAATTGTTTCTATGGTGCTAATACTTATTTTCATAAAGCAAGCATATGTAATGCACACCAACTTAGTCCAGAAGTGTATGCTTTTATGTATTTTGGTGTGATACTTTAAGATGTAACAAGCCAATGTATATACAATATATTGGGGTCGTGGTCCACTTGTGGTTACATGTAAGTTGAGTCATAATAATTGATGAAAATGAAAGTAGGATCGCATAAACTGAAAGCAAATAATAGTGTTGGAAGCAATAGACTCAAAGTACTACAAGACTTTTAAATTGGAGAGGTTTTTTGATATGATCTCTCGAAAGTCCCTGTATTCCATTCTGATATGTTTATGCCATCACTGGCAATATGCAAACGTAAAACTCTAATTTTGTTGATGAAAACTTATTTTTATCAAGTTTTTATTGGCTTGACCTGTATGTATATATGTAACGGAATCTTTGAACTCGATTTTTACCCACTTTGAACAACCATTCAATTCTAAATTTTTAACAATTATCGAAAACCGATGACTATATATGATTTTAATAATTTTATCCTATTCTCGTCATCAGGATCTTTAGGAATAACGATTTTCTTTGTGCGATTTTAGCGTGATTTTTAGTTTTTCAACTATAATAATTATTATTTTTTTCCTTTAACTAACTTTTCTTTACAGGAATATTACGTAATCCGTGAGTGGCTGCTCCCCGGTTGGCTGATGGCGGTGCAATCGTTCGTGACGTTGGCGTTGATGCTGTCTTTCTCCGCGCAAGTCCTGCTCGCGTGTGTGATCGTGCGCATGCCCCTGCGCACCGTGCTGCGTTACGAGTGGATCTTCGTGTCTGCCGCCTTCACTATGGTGGCTACGTCCAGTGAGTTTTGTTATATCGTGTTTATATTAGAACTTGCTGTTACCCATGGCTTCGCCCACGGCACGGTTCCCAACTTAGGGGTTTTCCCCCCAGATTTAGGGGGTAAATGAGTGGTATGGGATATTTTTAGGGGTTTTCTGAATATATAATATTCAGAATACAATAGAACTATTCAATCCAATGATAGTAATTTTAATATGATCAACATATTATATTCAAATAATAGTCAAGCAAAGTTTAATGATGGAAGTAAAAAAAAAAAAAAAACTGGAAACGTGTCATAAGCTGGCACGGCGTCCAAAAAACAAAAAAAAAAGGAAACATTTTCTGGAGCAAAAAAAAAGGAGCGCACCTAAGCTGTTTTTAGGGGAATTTTCAAATAATTGAGGCAATTATAGGGGGTTTTGACTTAAGTTTAGGGATAAATATTTTTGAGAGTTGGTAACACTGGCCCACGGTTAGAGGTCGATGTTGTCGATCTATCCCGGAATAGTACTTTTTTCGGGATAAAAGGTACCCTATGTACTTTTATGGATCTTTGAGGCCTTATGTGTTGTACAATATTTTATGACAACCGGTTTACTAGCTAAGGCGTGAAATCACCGCAACTGCTTTTTCAAAATAAAATTGTATTTCATTTTCGAGTACATAAAATATTTATTAGTGACTTTTCGACTACATTAGATCAAAGTATGTAGGAGTGCCTCACTATACCGGTCTGACACACAGGCGGTTCCGGATTCGATCCCCAGATATCTAAATAATTAATTTAGATTGTTGTTTAGGTTCAGGCAGTTTATGTATTTGTCTGTGTGTCCATGGTATCCACGACACAGGGAATCCTAGTGCGAGTGTTGAAAGTGTTTTTTTAAGAACGAAAAATTTTTTCCAGGTGTCTGCTTGTTTCTTGGAGTGGCTATATTTGGGGGCAACTGCTACCGTCGTGATTGGCTCCTGTACCCGTCGTTCAACGTACTCTCCTGGTCTTATGCATTTGCTGTTGTGGCATTTATTTTGTTTGGTGAGTTTGTGAAATAATTGTTATTTATACTTTATATACATGTACCAACACCAACACATAAATTTTACGGTTAATACTTGTAATGTGGTGCTATATTGTTTACATGAGGCTATTTTCTGAACTGACTGATCTTTTATTTAACTTCAGAGCAATTCCAACATCTGAATATAAATCTATGTGCAATAGTCATAAAACGGCAAATCGTGATCCTTTTGTCCAAGCGGTCTTCTGGTAGATTCCTAATACTGTTTAGAGTTGGTTATACACATGTGCATGGGCCTTAGTAACCAATTCCTATAGGACTGCATATGTTTTAAGATCTCTAACGTTTTTAAAGATATTTTTTTCAACGTTAAAACAAGTGATAATTCAATTAATTTGTAATATGCACATAACTTTGAAAAATCAGAGATGCTATTTTAGTATAACTATTATATTTTGTGTACAGGTATCGCAGCGGTGCTGTTGTTTTTGGAGTCGCGTAAGTTGTATGAGCTGCGTTTGGAAGCCAAGAACCTAGTGGCTCAGATGCAACACAGCCAGCCGGAGCACGCCTTGCATCACCTCCGCGACCAGCTCCACCAGCAACAGCAACTAGGCTATTTTAGAAATTAGTTCCTGAAATATGCCTAGGATGCCTTTTCTCAATTTTTTTTAACCTCACGAATAAACTTAGGAGTTTACGAAGGTTTCTTCGAACGCGAATTCACGATGCTAATGGTACTTTATTTTGAATAGCTTGCGTTGAATTGTTTGATCGATCTGAAAATGCAATTGGTAGCGATGAATGCGGAATCATTCACTTACAATTGTTTTAACTTATTCTTGATGCATTTATTGACGAAAATGATATATAAAGTATTTAATTAAACATATTATGGTATGTTTAATTGTCTATAGAATTATATTTGTAGTACTCATTTAACTAAAAATCTGCATTGCTCATGGAAATTTCGGTTTATAATTGTGTATTTTTTTAAAAATAATGTGTATTTTATCATATAAATTATTACGTCTTAGGTCATAATTATACTACGGATATTTTGTCGTTATGTTGAATAATACAGATTTTTCAGAAAAAGGTTAAGCTTATAAAATTCGCTCGTTAACGCCAGTATTGCATTTTTGATCGGTCAAATAGTTTGGCGCGTCATATGCGACTTTTTGAACCACCTCAAATTTAAAAATTATGCATTCTACATATACAGTTCTAATCTTAATAAGTATAAGAATGTTATTCAAAGATATGGTTTACGATCAATTGATGTAACATTCCATAACATATATCCGTCCGAAATATAGTTGCTACTTTAATTTTTAGTTTTAAGCCACATTTCTTTGACTGAAGTGTAATGACGTAAGATGTGAGGTTAGTTGGGGTAATATCGGAGGTATGGTAAAGCCGTACGATTGTAATTGTAGACTAAGGCCGTTTGTTCACCGCCACCGTAACCGAGCCGATACTGCGTTCTCAGTATTGGATTATTTCGGGCCGATTTTAATATGACGTGACGGTGTTGTGTTCTGCTTTGAAGAGTGTGGTAAAGTAAGGGAAGTATTACTTTTCCAAGACATTCCAGTGTAGTCCTCAGGAGTAGCGGCGCATCTATTACCGACCTCAGGTACGAATCTAATTTTATTTGCGGTTGATTACAGATTTCCATGGTCGGCAGTAGCAACTTACCATCAGATATAAGCTACTACCAATGGTAGATTGGCAATATTTTTTTACATTGGCGATATTATACAACCACGCCATGATGTACGTGTTTGATGTGAAATTGTGAACTTCTAATAATAATAGTTTAAAAACTAAAAACCACGCTAAAATCGCACAAGGATAATCGTTAATCCTGATTCCTGACTATCCTGATGTGGAGAATGGGATAAAATTATTAAAATCGCGTATTGTCATCGGTTCTTGATAATTATTAATTTTAAATTAATCGGACCGTTCAAAGTGGGTAAAAATCTAATTCAAAGATTTCGTTACATACATACATACATATAGATACAACCCATGCTAATAAAAGCGTGTTAAAAAGATTTGCTTACAATTTTAATCATACAGTTTAACCCTGCAGAAATTACACCAACTAATCTTATTTTAGTATTGTTAGATATTTAGTTAAGTTTCTATATGTAATAGAATCTCTTTATCTTTTATTTGATATTATTTCAGCGATCTGATAATTAACGAAATGTATTTTGAAAACTGTTGTTCAAATGAACTTTAAGGAATGTTTCGACGAAGTTAACTCCGATATTTTAACAATATTAGTACCTGTTCGCACGTTATTGATATTAAAATTAAAATATTTTTATAAACACTAGGTTTATATACTTACTCTTAATAATTATGTACTTTTAATCGTAGTGAAAATGCCTTAAAGCTTAATGAAAATAAGTATGATTTTTACATGGACAAAATAAATATATATAAGGTAAGATATTGCGTACTCCTGGACCTATCTGATTATAAAGAAATTGATGATAACACGGAGGTCGGAGAACCATGTTTTAAAATGAGACCAATTATATTCTTAGGCTTGTCTTTATATAAGATCTAGTACACTGTTGTAATACCAGAGAGTTTGTTTAGTTTGCGATGGCTATGTAACTATTTTGTCTATGTGGTTATTATAAAATTAAAAATGATGTGTGCATTAAATTATGTATTACGAAAAGTGATATTTTTATATTTGAGATAAAAAATATGAGTATTTTCTGGATATGTAGTTTTGAAAAATGTTTTTTATTATTCACGGGATTTTATTCCGGTTCTATATTGGTTATAAAACTTTTAGTTAAATGGTTAATAAAATATCGCCACCGCATTTTAATACACTGATCTTTCTATGTCACAGTAAATGTCTTATACATTGATACTTTTATCAATTTTCAATGTTTGTATATTATGCATTTTATTCTTCGATCACTAGTTCTTATTAGTGATCGAAGATTTTATTAAATAAATACGTATAGGTCGTGGGGTAGCGCTTAAAACACATATGTGTCGCATCGTGGCACGGTGTGACGTGGAGAGTTGCGTTGTCGCGTGGTGGAAATCTTCGATGTATACGATCTGATTTAAATATGCATGGAATTATGCAAGTTAAATCAGACCCACTTGCATGCATGCAGGTAATGGTTCTAATTTAACTTGTAAGTGTTATATGTATGATTAGCATAATTCCTAGTCATACATATTACAGGTAAAGTTAAATAAAAGTTTTAAAAATCACTATGTCGAGAAAATTGCTGATGCAAACTTGCGTTATGGTTTTTTCGTGATATCCATCATTCATAAAAATACAAACATTTCGTACACCATGAGGGGAATCATTTGTAAGTGAAAATAACGCAGAATTGCATTACCAATTTTCTCGACATCGTGATCTTTACGATGCAGTCGCAGATTTCCACGACGCGACATCGCAACTTTACACGACGTCGCAACGTGCCATGATGTGTTTTAGCCTTAAGTACCCCGTAGTAGTCCGTCCCTGCATTGTACAACATTATTACTGTTATTGTACTTGCACTAAAATGTAATCTTAAATATGAATATACATATTTTTAATATATTGTTTTTTTTATTCACTTATGCTACCTTTCTTATTAGGAAATATCAGTCAAATGTTTTAAGAAACATGGCCGTCACGCGACACCCGATAGATGTGAAACATCTGACTTTAAGGTTTTAGAAATAAATAGCTAGAGAATAATTCTGGAAACAAAAAAACAGAACTGCTCACAAATGTAGCCTATGTGAGTCCCAGAAATTGGACGAGGTCAACGACACCCCATATTAGGTATTATGTTAAAATCTGTAAATACGTTGAGGTGGCATGACGCTCGATAAACTTAAAGGAAAATAAAGGAAGCAATAATTAAATACTTATACGAGTAAAATAAGTAAAACGAACAGTTTTGTTACTAATAGGTACCTAAAAACATCGAAACAAACAGCAACGAAGTAGGTATATGAATCTGTGGTCATTTTGGTAGGACTTGTCTGGGATTCATTACAGATGTCCACAAGCAGCAGTATCCCTTTACCACCAGATTGTGTATGCAGTGGTTATATTTTATAAAAGATTGTTCTCAGGTGACACCGGCAAGCGAAATAATGAATTTATTTGCACAACAAAGATGAAATCTTACCTGGTTTATTAAACTGTTGACACAACCTTAGAACATGGTCCATTGTTGTCTGCGGCAGGTTACCATCCACCACGACCAACGGCGCATTCTTTAAATACTCCACATGTCTGTCCACCTACAATCATAAAAAACTTATTTAGATTTTGCAAGTGTTTAACACTATTAACTATTGTAGGGTAACTAAATATTAAGTAGGGTAGGTTAACTTAGGGCTATAGGTATTGTATTTTTGGAATAATAAATGCGTATGGGGAATTTGAACAACTATGCCGGACTTTACCTTAGCCAAAATGATTATGTAAATTTATCGTAACACAGAAGGATTTTGGATTTAGTTAAAACTTAGAACTAGCCAAACGCGCGAGGTTTTCAAATTCGGCGATATTATTTTTCAAAAAGAATATTTTCAACAGAAAATTTTCAAAAAACATAAATAGGTATAGGATGTCGAGCGATGGAGAGCGTGGCAAAAAAAATCTAAGTCTATGCTTAAAACGATGACGCGAGGGTCGCCTACCCTTAAGCGATATCTTTGTCCGAAGCTGAAGACTAAAATGTGGAAGGCTTTAATACTTCTGAGTCAATTCCATTAGAATAATAGAGGCCATAGCCTAATGACAGAAGACCTTCATGTGGCGCGCGCGACTCAAAGAAGATGTGAAGAAGAATAATTGCTGGAAGTGGCACGCCGTACATAAGATTGTGTAAGGGTGGTCCTCACATGTTGAGAAATACTGTGATTTTCTGGTGTAGTCTTGGGAACAGAATAGAGCTACTCTGCGTGTTGTAAGAGGTGATAAAAATATTTCGATTGAATCTTATTTCTGTGTTCCTTTTCTTTTTAACTTTGTATATTATTGGATAAATTGATTCGCGTGCTTATAGGTCGATCGACCCACGCATGTATTGGTATTTAATTGTCTTCAGACCCTATTGTCAAAGGCATGCTAGTGATACGTATGTTTACCTATAATGTGTTACCCACATCTGACCTTTGGATATGAGACCCAAAGGTCAAATGTCTTTTCATATAATATTTATTGCATTTTGTGCAAATATTACATTGCGTTATGAATAACCTGTGCTGTTAACTAAGGTTTAGCAAATTTAAGCGTAGGTAGAGGTAGCGTAGGTAGGTAAAAGTTCTTAGGTTTTTTCGATTTCCAATAATTTTCGAACGGCTTCAAAAATGAGTTTTAATTAAATATGAATAATGAATAATAGAACAAAGAAGTTCTAGTTGAAAATTTGCTTTGGTAGTAAAGTAACTGCAAAGTAGATTTATGTGATAATTAAAAACATATTTTACATTATATATAACTGTATATAAACGTAATTATAAATGTCATTATATCTAGTGTTTAGTTACATAATTTTAGTTAGTTCCTAACTCCATATGTTTATACCATATAAAAAATATTTTCGCAGTATGTTCATGACACGCTTTTACTGAAAACGCCTGAAGTAGTGCATCTAAATTTGTTGTTTTCCATACAGGATATTGCATTCGCTCTCGAGAATTTTATTCGAGAAGAGATGGGTGAGTTCCTACCAGCAATTTTATATTTTATACAATTTTCTGCCGCAAGGAATTTTTATAAGTTTTTAAACTAAGGAAATATTTATCAAACAATATCGGACAATGTAATAAAGAACGATGTAAGGTTTTGATAATTAGTGTATCCAAAATTATTAAATGATATATTCATTGGATAGTTCACCTACTTTGAAAACGTTGTCCTTTTTTGTTAGTTAGGTATAGTTATTTTATATAGGTAGTTATTTTTTGTCGATAAAAAAACTACAACGCATAAATATCTGTGTCATCAACCCAATCCGAATAAGACCTAACTTCCTATAAAATTAGCGTATTAAATAAAGCAACTATTTTGAATAGTACAAAATAAACCTATTGTTAAAATTAATATAATTGAGTGTGTCCTGATCCATTTTTGTTGGTTGGATGGATGTCACCAAGAATACGTAGGTATATGCATAGAATTATCATATTGACTTCCCAAACTTGCTGATGTGATGCATCTATGCTCTAGAACGGATAGGATTTTAATTCTCGAGGAAGACTTGGATTTTGTAAATATATTCATTAGTTTCTTCAGCTCCTAAGCATGATATTACTACTTCTCTCTTTCCTGTCCGTATAATTTTAAAAGTAACTTGTTAATAAAACAACAGTCATATTATCACTTACCAAGTCTATTGTTATGTGGTCATGGATATTCATGTCTCCGAGTCCTAGAAGACATTCGCCCTTGGCATCGAAAACCGCTGCATACATAGAAGTTTTCGCATCTTTGACTGTACAATCTGAAATTTTATAAACAATGTTGAACTGCCCGGCAGATCGGTCATCACACCGCTCTGACACGCAATTTGTTTTGGATTTGATCCCCGGCCAGCCAAGACATCTTCATTAGGTATGAATTTCGTTTTGTTTCCTGGGTAATCATATTAGTAGAAGATCCGAAGCTAAATCGAACTGGACCGAGCTGATAATAGAATGAAACTCATTTTATAACGAAATTAGTACATTGGGTAATACATTAAAAATGGGTTTGCTAAAAAAATCCTGGACAGGATAATTTTAATTATTTTTTGAAAAAATAATTTTCATTTTGCAGACAACCCTATATCAACGTTTTCACAATAAAACAGCGCTTCTACTGATATAAAATTTTATCTATTATCATCATGAGTGAAAGTAGTTGCCAGCGAAATACCTGTTTATACCTGACAACCCAGTAGTTCGTCCACGTAAATAATAGGCAACCCAAAGCCTGCACATTCTGTATGTTTTTAACATTCACTCAGAATAGAATTTTCTTATTATCTTGATGTTGCAAAATTTAATTTTCAATTAAATTTTAATTTTTCAAAAAATAATTAAAATTATCCTGTCCAGGATTTTTTTAGCAAACCCATTTTTAATGTATTACCCAATGTACTAATTCCATTATAAAATGAGTTTCATTCTATTATCAGCTCGGTCCAGTTCGATTTAGCTTCGGATCTTAGACCATATAGGTATATTTGTCTTTATGTGTGGCCGGGGCACGCACACATACGAAACATACTAGTGTAGGGCTATGAGTGTAGCGGTAATGTGTAAATAATAGGGTACTATGAATTATATCATAAATAATTGCCTTTTGGCAATATAGGAGACACTAGTGAATCAGGTTTTTTTATTATGATCATTATATAAAGTAATGGATGGTCATAACTGTCGTCAGGAATCACGGCCAGGACGGAGCCATGATGTTCGTTAAAGAAAATGTAGATAAATGATATTTCTAGTTGGTACGTAATTAGACTGATACATTTTATTACAAAGGTCAATATAGGTCATTTTAATATAAGTACACCGTAAATACCTATTCATGGTCAACCCATTACAGTTCCACTGCTGGGCACGGGATTCCTCTCAGAATGAGAAGGATTAAGCCATAGTCAACCGCTGGTCAAGTGCGTATTGGTAAACTTAACGTACCTTTAAGAACCCTTTTTTAAGATCTATAAGGTTCTCGTGTCACGTGTCACTAGGCTATCACTGCTTTTGTTAAAGACAAAGTTGGTATTTACTGTTAGCTCGTATATATTTTTACAACGCGTTCGCGTCTTGCTGAGCTCGTAACTCGCTTGAAGAAAAGTCTGAAGTAAGATGAAGAACAGTTACTGTCCTTACTGCTCACGGTTTAACAGTCGAGAGACTCTACACTACTTTGTTATATTGCACGTTTATAGTCTAGACATTAAGTAAGAAATTTTGTTTTGTAGAAGTTTAGGAATCGCAGTAAGGCAGCGACAGCCACTATGGTTGAAACTCGGGATCTCGAAGACGATCGAAATTCCGAGGAAAATATAATAAGGAAGCCTAATTGTATTTTTTAAAAAGAAGTTTTCAATGTTCAACTCTACCAATTTGCATTTAGTTAGCGCGTCAACTCCTCTTACTCTAAGGGAGACTCATGTCCAGCAGTGGGACAGTAAGTAAAGAGTTGACGACAAGTTAGCACCTACCCCCATTTTTCGAAGTAGCTATATTACGAAAATACGTAAAAATATGATGACCGTGTAAAAATGCGTAAAAACTCCAAATCAGTCAGTATTTTAGAAATTAGCTTAGTGTCGTATAAATAGTGAAATTTGTTCAATATTATTAATTGATACAGGTCATAAAAAATACTACCATTAAGAATAAGTCCAGGGGCGATATTCGTCAGGAATTCCCCATCTCCGTCTTGCCCAAGAGCCGTCAAGAGCTTCGTACGCCCGCCTCGCATCCGCCACAGCGCTTCCGCCATGTTCCGAGCCACACCCCCTCCACATTGCTCCATTTTACACGCGTGGGTACTGCCATCCAACTGGAAAATAAAATATGTTGATATGTGCAACAAGGCCTATGGATGAGACGTCAATTGCAAAATAAAATGTTTCTTTGAGAGGCATGTAGAAATGTCTATGTGTGCGCCAGTTTTACATACTCACTTAACGAAATTATAATGTAGGTACTTTGTTACATTGTAAGACATTAAAATGTATATATTGAAAATTCTGTATTGTATTTGGATAAAAACGAAATATTAATATGCGATCAAGTATTCTTATTATTATATGCGTTTATTTAAAACCAGTTTAAATATGCCGGTAGCCTTTTATCAATATTAGGTAGTATTTATCAATTTAGTTCAGTAACTAGTTTTTATGAATACAATAGTATCTTTGGGTTTCTTTAGCTTGGCAGAGTGATTGCTCCACCTGCATACGCAACGAGAGATCGATGTTCTACGCAGCCATAGTGGCGCCAGTACGTATGCGGTTAAAGTATTGTAGCAGGTCACCGACAGTAACAGCCCGGCGTCGAATTAGCACTGCATCTTTTTATCAGTTATCTAAATATATAAAACTCAAAGGTGACTGACTGACATAGTGATCTATCAACGCACAGCCCAAACCACTGGACGGATCGGGCTGAAATTTGACATGCAGGTAGATTTAATGACGTAGGCAAAGAAAGCTAAGAAAGGATTTTGATCAATTCTACCCCCAAGGGCATTAAATAGGGGATGAAAATATTGCTTCGTAACGCGAGCGAAGCCGCGGCCAAAAGCTCGTCCTTGATAAGAGAGAGGATAGGAAAGTGATATGACGCCCTAACGTGGGCAAACAACGCGGGTATTACGTCCACTCCCAATCATCGAAGTGATTTTAGAGGATGAGACTCTTTGTGATACAGTGTAAAGAGCGCCGGTGCTATTTTTATTACATAAAAAGTCTTGTTGACTTGTGCACAGTTGCATCAATGTCGCACAGTGTCTTGGGTCTCTTCGCTATTCTTTCATATTTTTATATAACTATTTAAACATATAAAGACGCTTTCTGTAGTCACAATGTCACATAAGGATTCCCTAAAACGAATACACAAACATCCAGACTCAGAACAGATATCTAAATTCATCATTCAGATCTGTCTGGCCGGGGATTGAATCCGGAACCCTTTTCATTTTAGACCGGCATGGTATATCGACATAGCCACGAGGCAACGATTATTTATTTCTATTTAAATAATTATAGTTTAAAAACTAAAATCACGCTAAAATCGCACAAGGAAAATCGTTAATCCTGATTCCTGACGATCGTATTGAGGTGAATGGGTTAAAATTATTAAAATCGTGTATTGTCATCGGTTTTTAATAATTATTCAAAATTTTAAATTAATCAGACCGTTAAAAGTAGGTAAAAATTGAGTTCAAAGATTCCGTTACATACATACAGGTCAAGCTAATAAAAGCGTGGTAAAAAGACAACATTTTCAACATTAAATAAAAGGATTAACGAACCGTGTTACTTGTAGTTATTTTGCGCCACGAAGTATTTAGTATCGCATGTCTGGCTTTACGTTAACGTGTGAAGATAGGACTGGTTTATTGCATGCGAATATTAATATAAGGAGTTTGGTCACGGGACTACGGGTCGAGCGTTGTGGCAGTTGTACTGTCAAAGAAAAGAGAAGCCTGCTATGTGTAGGTATTTTATTGGTTTTGTAATGGAATGGCTAAAGATAGTACATGTAGTTAAAGATGGTCACGGAACTATGGGTCGATTATTGTGGCAGGTGCACTGTAAAAGAAAAGAGAAGTGGCATACTTAGGTATTTTATGTGTTTTGTGACCTATTTTAATTTGGTGAAAGTTGTGCTTCAGTGGCCACTTAACTCAATTTATCATACAGGTTTCTTCATGTTGTTTTCCTTCACAGTCAAAGTAAGTAAACACGAATTTTTCCAATACGTACATAACTTTGAAAACTCAGAGGTGCATGACTGCGATTCGAACGACGAACCCATCCTCCTTTTTCTTGTTAACGAGAGGATGCCGTGGGAGCGACACTGGGTTATGTGGGACTCTTACCGCACTAAACTCCCCCCCCCCCCTCTGGGATCTCCAACGGAACGCAAGCGGAGTCATATTAGCGCTGTGCCCCGTCGGGCTCTGCCCAGATGAGCTTGTCGCTCGCCACACCGTCTGATGTGCACGACGGTATACGACCACACATACCGCCATCCATCTCGGGGTCGCTGGCCGGGCGGTTCGAGCTCCCACTCTTGCCGTGAACCTACCTATTGAAAGACCAAGTTTCTAACCATTCGGCTATCACTGCTGTATCAACAATTGTTAAGATTTGTTGTGTATATTAAATTCCCATACTATAAATCCAAGCTTGAGCTACGTACTCTTTGACCACTAGCAACCCTTCCGGGCGCTGCACCACTGATCGTATCGGTAAGTTGCACGCGATTGCCTTGCTGAATTATGCAACCTAAAGTTGCATGTGGCAATATTTAAAAAATAATTTATATTTGCGCTAACGCTAATGCTACTTTTTGTGCGGTTGACACCGATATGTTTCCTGCAGATTGGCTTGTTTTATGACGCTGCGGTTCTATTTTTGCGCCAAAGTGCGGTTAAAAATAAAATAAGCGACTGAAAAGAAGCTTTTCTTTGATAACGGCCTCTGAGTAGTGCTTTTTTATAAAACAAAAGTTGTAAAGGAGTATGCAGTCAGCTTAATAGTAGGTACTGATGTGGTCACGGCCACGTGTTTCTATTACCCCACTCTTCAAATCAGAACACAGCAGCGCTTGATATTAATATGATTTGGACAAAACACATTTACAAACGACCTCAACAGAACTCCTGTTCTTTTAGGAGTCGTTTTCAAATGACCATGGACGGCAATGACCTCTTATAGTAACACTCAAGTAGAGACACTGTCAGTAAGAGAGAGGAGTTTAAGCCATAGTCCATCGCGCTGGACAAATGGGAATCGATAAAATATTGGACACCTTGAAAGCTTTAATATAAATAACTCCCAGACATATTTTCTCACGACGTTTTTCTTTATCGTTATAGCAAGTGATAACTTTGAAAAATTAGAGGTGTGTGTCTGGGATTTGAACCTCGGCCCCCCGGATCGAGAGGTCGAGTTTCAATCGGAGACGATGACTGCCTTCAGCTTTACTGTAACCTAAGGCACAAGAAAGACACATCATCCCAGATAATATGGTAGCACAAATATCTAATGGAAACTTAATCCACATAACAAATTGAACAGCAAACATAAATAGTTACATTACTCAGAGATTAAATCATAAATTATGTTTGCCAAAGCTCTTGTATTAATTAAATGTCCAATAATCGGTTGTGTGCCTTTGATCTAAGCATTAAATTACATATTAATGATAACGATTGATGACTCTCAGGATGTCACACTTCACAATGATTAATGAGTTTAGATGAAAATCTTCCGGAGAAAAAATATTATGCATTGGATTTCATCACATAAATCTGTTTCTGTTATTACATGATGTGTAATAACAACACAATTTATAACTTCTTTTAATAAAATTTGTCTTTTTTGTAAAATTTGAATAGTAAAACAGTTTTAGCAAGTTGCATGTCAAAAATATACAAGAAATATTCGATATATACCTAAGCAAAATTTCGCTTTTACTTTTTCGTTCTCATATTTGTAATATCCCTCTTCATTCTTCACAAGCTTTATAAAACTGCTAGAATATTAGAAAAAATACTCACATACTAAATTTTTCTTTTTTTCTTTATGTCTTGTACAGTTTACGGATTGAAAATTAAAGCAAACTATCGAGAAATCATAAAATGTAGCAATAAAAATATTATTTTATAACCGTATTCAAGTTAAATATCTTTATTGCGGTCAAATATAAGAAATCACAGTTTATCAAAATCATAAATTAATAGCCAAAGCTTATCCATTGGATTCAGCACTTATCCAATCAATTCCGTCACAACGGCTTTAAGAATTTAAAAATTAAAAATTAGGATTAGGTAACATGTTCTTCAGGCGTAGAAATACCTTTGAAAAATAGCTATTGTTCACCCATTCAAGCTCAACCCGCGTCCGCTGTTACGTACCCAAACATATTGTTTACAATACGTCAGAACCACAGATCTATGAACGGCAGTTCTATACGCTTGAAAAAAGGCTGTATATTGTTCAGCGTATAGAGCGCTAAAAGAAATTTCAAACGCGCCGAGCTTGGAGTAACCTTTTAATTAAGAAAGCTCCTGAAAGTTTCTCTAATCGCAAAAAACGAGGTCTGCGAATAACATCTTTATGGAACAATTCTCCTAATTTCAAAGAACTTAATCGATTTAACGTTTTTTTCTAACTTTTGTTATGGGGAACATTTTCTTCAGCGTGGAAGTGCCTATCAAGTTTGGCATTAAATTCATAATTTGAGATATTAATAAGTTTTACTATACAAAATGAAAAAATATAATTTTCAAACAATGTTTTTATTTATCGTTTATATTAATAGCATATCAGCGTAGATATCACCATTTTACTATTCAGAAATAAGAACTAAATCGTTAAACGAAAGAAAAAGATAAGAATCGTATGTTTACCTCATAACCGTTTAGAACGAGCTTAGCGTACTATCGGACAGTTAATAGAAATACCTGAATCCTATTTTGGCAGTAAACAGTTGATTTTTTCAATGGTTTTGCAATGGAGGAGGGCGCTAGAGGGCGGCGATATCGAGCGTGGGCGCGCCGCCCCGCGCTCTGAAGCCCTAGAGCGGACAGGCCAGTTCGCCGTGAGACTTCGCGCGCGCCCGCCGGCTCCATCGCACTCCCGCCGCTACACGTATCCAACAGTGCACATGACATACGTTTCATATACTCCTACTATATATACACGTGCTTCTATATAGTGCGACGCTCCCCAACGGCCGCCAAGGTCTTCTAGTGCATGACTCCACGCGACGACCGGCTCGCGAAAACGATTGAAATTATTAGTGTGATATAAATTAAAATGATTTGTGACAGTAGTCTAGTGTTTATCGAATAAATTGGGTGGCGGCGGCGCCACGTCTACGTCATGTTACAGGGTAAAGTATTTTATTTTATTAAGAAAATTGTCTGAGTTTTTTATTATTTTTTGTATTTTTAGCGGATCTATTTATATCTCTCTATTAATGTTTATAATTTTTTATATGTTACTAAGTAATTATTTGTGGATATTATATTACTGTACCGGTAAAAATTGAGTACTTATACTAATTAAGAGTTTAAATAAGGGTGCGTGTTA
Organism: Epargyreus clarus clarus; assembly: GCA_014595695.2. Lineage (NCBI taxonomy): Eukaryota > Metazoa > Arthropoda > Insecta > Lepidoptera > Hesperiidae > Epargyreus > Epargyreus clarus. Next base: position 97,144 of record JACTTY020000037.1, read on the forward strand.
TAAATTAAAACGCCATAATTATTGATTACAAATTCATTGAGAAAGACAATTGAACAATCCTAGAAAAACATTTCTAATATTTTAAAATCGTAGTAGTTTTTTTTATAAATAATGAAAGAAACAAATTGCTTTACTTAAGAAAGGCAATCAGGTCCGTTTAAGTGATGAATAAATTCAACTAAGAAGATATTGAAGGGCAGACTACTATGGAAAATAAATAGCACAGTAATGCTGCCAAGCTCTTGTTGTAAACTTCGATATGCCCTTGGGGAATTGCCCGGAACTATCAAAGTAGGGCCCTTGTCTCCTCTAAGAAGCCTACCAGATTATGTTCTATAAATATATAATGATAATTTTGGTTATGGTATAAATCTAAGTTCGGTTTCTTTACGTTTGTTTTATGAATACTTCTAATGTTACTACGTATCTAAGGAAAGTAATAGGTACTCGTATATAAGTGTTTAATAAACATTTCCTTTAGATCTGTAAAATGAATGTCACATAATTGATTCCATTTATGATTGTAGCGAAATAAATAAAGATTACATCTCAAATTATATTTACAGTTTTACGCTGCTTATTTTATATTTATAAAATAAACATTCACATTTATTTTATGAAAAACCTTCTCATTTATAATTTAGTGTTCTTATGACGTGTTCTCATTTTGTCCTTACATAACATAAGTCATTCCAAAAACGTTTGGAGTAAGATATAAACTTGAAATGGAGGCTGGAATATTCTAGGTCCAATTCCATCAAGGCTTAGGTGCTTAGGATTCTTTAGTTCTTATGTGGGACGCTTTTTATGTACTATTTTTAGTGTCTCATCGTTCAAAATGTTATTTATCATGAAAAAGGTGGCACATTTGTATCATTTCTTATGTTAAGAAATAAAAAATAGTATTGGTTAAATTTATACAGCAGACTTTTCACTGTGAAAATACAAAATCGATTTTTATAATCTCAAGGGACTTACTGGGTTCGTGTCACAAACTTGTTATGCATACAATTTACAAGAAGTCAAACTGTTTAATAAAGAAAAAACTGAATTCTTAAATAATGAGACGACCATTACAAAGTAATTGAGAAGAATACATATGAATGAAGTTCTCTAATTTTCAGCAAACCCTGAGCTTCTTGATAATCCTGATGATCCTGATACTTGTAGAACCCTGAGCTTCTTTTCGTTATTAAAGAGAGTATCGAAAATGTTTATTTGGGTCTACAGTATATTTTTTATACAAAGCTGGTATAACTGTCAGACCTGGATCTCATATGTCAAAATAGTTGGGCGTATGTTGATAAAGTCTCTGCCTATTTCTGCCATTCCAATGTTTTAGCTTGTAGTAAGTATGTTTGCAGACTTATCTAAAAGAATTACTGATTCTCACTTTAGTCCTTGAAGGCAGTCCGGGGAAAGAGCGTATCTGTAATCGATTTATGGTAATGGTCACTTGTTATCACGTACATACATTTACTACCTACTTTTTCTACTTGTATTAAACAAGTAGCCAACGACCAAGCAGTTCATCTGAATCTGAAGATGTCCATGAATCCTAATTCAACCCCAGATAGGATACTACCGGATATATGCCACATATGCTTTGCTATCCCTGAGGGCTAATTTGTAGCGCCTTATATAATTTATCTCTCTTTACCAAAATCTTCAGAGATAAAATTATAAAAAAAAGATGCTGTTATAAATCTGAAATAATCCGGAGTTATTACTTTTTCAGGTATAGCTATACGAAGATAAAAAATCTGATCAAGCACTCTATATACTTCTCTATGTGAAAAAGTTATAATTACCAAAAATTTTAATAAACCCTTACAATCACCATTTCTGAACTTCCATTACAAGTAATGTAACGTTAAACGATGTAACATTCTAATGTTACATTGTTTAATCGTGTCAAAGCATCTGTCGTTTCACATTTGCTCTGAATATATGCTACATTATCCGTAGCGGAATGCTACGCCGCTCGAGTTCTACGTAAATTGTGCTTTGTAAGATCCTGTTAATTAAATTTTTAATCATAACGGCTCCGTTGTTTGAGAACTGTTCTTATGTAAAAGTGATATTAGCAATTTGTATATAAAGGCAGTCTTTATCTCATAATTGTATGTTTGAAGGTGGTAGAACCCTCTGAAGTTCGACTCCGGGGGCATCACCGCCACATCTATTTCCGCCCAATAAAAGCAATGTTAAGCGTTGCTGTGTTCTCGTTTGAAAAGTGTAGTAGGGAAGACAGACTTTTCCGTGGCGTTCCAGCTTAGTCCTCAGGGGTAACGCCGCATCTGTGGTAGATCTCTGGTGGATATCTTGTCTTGTCGGGGGTGGAATACCATCATGTAGAGTGCATGCTCGTCTGTCACTCCGATATTATATAAAAAAGATGGAGTAACCATTTATATCTAAAAATTAAAAATAAGTGGGACATTTGTTTTTGTCGTGTCTGAAGTAAACTCAATTATGCTGCAAGTGCGTGTTGGTGCTGTTTTAGTTTATTTACTCGTACTTATTCATATTATTCGACGACCAAAATGTGAGTTTTAGCGCTTGGAAAAGGTTGTCGTACCAGCAATACCGTTTTATTTATTAATGTAATTCCCAAAAGGCTGATACTAACTTAACTTTATCAAACAAGCTTTCACAATTTTAAATTACGTTCACAAATATAAATTATTCGGGCGTTTTTTCTGTTTATTATATGTTGGAGTGATGTTTGAATTTAACTTTTAAAGTATTATTTGTATATTTAAAAGCTGTTAGAAACACAAAGAATTTGTTGTGGTCTCATTGTGATATATGATACGGTTGTGTACTTCCAAGATACTCGCAACAATTCTTGCTTGCTTCGGTTTGAAAGGAGTGAATAATAAAAGTGAAATATCACACCTTTAGAATGATGACGTGAACGTAAATATCATGCACTCAAAAACAGGCATGTTGCTATCAATTCCCGTTAAATAAATCGATATTTGCAATGATTCTTGCTGAGTTTACAGTAATTACACAATTGTTAATGTTGCATTGGATAGTTTAAGTTTTTAAGTGATTTTTTGTTTATAACTGACAATTTTTGCATTTCGTCATTAACTGTCCCAGTAGGGCAGTTTTCTTTTGGAGCGAGAGGGGTTTAGGGCATAGTCTACCACGCCGACCAAGTTCAAATTGGTAGATTTCTTACTCCATTGAGAACTTTTATTAAAAGATCAAGGCCTATTAAGTCAATGCAATTCTAAAAGTGTGATGTACTCATTGGTTCATGATCCTCCATTTGGGTCATTACAGATGTCATGGATTGTCTTCACATCATGTAGACAATATGTCGATTTGTCCAGAACAAAAACAATATCGCTCAGTGGTGAATAAAAAACTTAATGGACGTAATGGACGGATGACGGATGTTCATTGACAAGTTTCCGATACTTCTCGATGTGTGAAGGGAAATAAGAACTGAATGCGAGTGTTAAAGTCACTATAGATATATTAGAAAGATCAGTATGTAAGACGCAGGCATCTAAATTGCGAGAAACATTAAAACAATTTAAAGGTGGTAGAACCCTTTGCGGTTTGACTCCGGCGGCACCACCGCCACACTTATTTCTACCTAATAACAGCAGTGTTAGGCGCTGCTGTGTTCCGGTTTGAAGGGTGTGGTAAGGGAGACAGACTTTTTGGAGGCGTTCCAGCTTAGTCCTCAGGGGTAGCGGCGCATCTGTGGCCGACCTCAGGTAGGAATATCTGATCCTATCTGGGGTTGATTACAAATGTCCATGGGCGGCAGTAGCCACTTACCATCAGGTGGACTGCATGCTCGTTTGCTACTCCTATATTATAAAAAAAATAGTAAAGCTTATAAAGCAATTAGTAAATGTACACCGAAGAAAACTGAATAGCATCGTCTATAATCATGTAAAAGACGTGTACACAAGTATGTATGTACATAAGAAGTTACTTAATACTTTTTATTGTAAAAATAACAAAATGATTCCAAAAAACATCCTACGTGCCAGTATGTACTCAACATTTGTAAGAAAAAATCTAAATTAATTCAAATAAATAATTACTCGTATAATGGCAATATTTTTTTATAATGTAGGTGTAGCAGACGAGCATGCAGTCCACCTGATGGTAAGTGGCTACTGCCGCCCATGGATATCTGCAATCAACCCCAGATAAGATTAGATATTCCTACCTTAGGTCGGCCACAGATGCGCGGCTACCCCTGAGGACTAAGCTGGAACGCCTCGGAAAAGTCTGTCTCCCTTACCACACCCTTCAAACCGGAACACAGCAGCTCCTAACACTGCTGTTATTAGGCAGAAATAGGGGTGGCGGCGGTGCCGCCGGAGTCGAACCACAAAGGGTTCTGCCACCTTCAATTACACCAGTGGCAATACGAGACGCTGTGCAATACGTTTTTTTGAGTTGTACTTGTTTTGGCGCGATTGGTAAAGATGATGAGAATAAATTCTTACAATGCTCGCGCACACTAGCATCTATAATCGTCATCATCTTCTTATATATCATCGTCATCGTCTTCTACTCCTATATAATAAAAAAAAAGAAAAAAAATGAATAAAAAATCTGTTAAATCTTATTACACGTATGATGCTTACAGGATAGCAAACAGTTATTTATATGCACATAATTATTAAAATGCAACCGTCATAAATGAAATTGTCGTTTCGTGGTTAATTACGTATCTCGTACACAAAACATTTAAACCTCATAAAAATGTGATTACAATAAGTGATTATGTAATTCGAAAGTTAATTCCCTATCATGACATGTTATATATGTGTTAATGATCCTGATAAAAATTGAAGCGAAAAAATCCAAATGTAGGGATTAAAACATTTCATTTATCATTACTTCCGAGAATTTGATCCTTATAAGCAACACTATCAGATAGAGGAATAAAATAGAGGGTCTATTTTTTTTTCAAAATGAACTCGTTCGGTTCCCGGCTCGGGAAAAAGAAATTAAAAAAAACTAATGACGCAGCTTTAGTTTTTATCAAAATCGGCCTCGTAACTCCTTTCAGCATTTTTCGCTAACCCTTATAGTTTCGGATTTGGCCCTGAAGGCCTATTTGAAAATTCACCCTGCATATCTTTTCAGTTTTTATAAACTAATTGAAATTTATTTAGGCAGTTACACTAAGAGATAAGAGTAGATGCCGGATTGCAGGCTGGTTTACATATTTATGTGGCGATCATCTTAGTCCTCAGGAGAAGCAACGTATCTGTGATCCGCAGGTAAAAAATATTCTACATGGCGTTGGTCACGGACATACAACGGACCTAGTGAGAAGACTCAAACGGATTAAACCCTTTGAGCTTGTGACTTGACACAGTATAGTGTTAGTGAAATAGTGATAAGTGAACATTATAGAACACAAGAACAATGTGTCTATTCCCTTATGTGTTAAAACAAAGAAGTGCAGTGTCAGAGGACGCCACCTTCATTATATGATTATTTAGCAGTTTAAGTTACTCGTTAGTCTTAAATTAGGCTAGATCGTAATTAATATAAAGTACCTATTACTCACTTGGTACTTTATACAAACAAAAAAAAAATGACTTTGGTCACAGATCCATAGGTGGGACCACTAACCATTAGATGAACATGCTCGTATGCCGCACCAATCTTATAAAAAAAGCTACTAAGAAAATAGCGTCTTTCGCTGCAACAATCGACACATATCTAGCAAAATTGAACACAGTATCGTCACTTATGTAACTGCATTTGCGTGTGAAGAAAATATAAGATGATGAAATTGGCTCGTCGTTGCCAGCTTGGAGCCTCCGTTGATTTACTTATTCATGCATCCATGAGTCCTGGCGAGCGGAGCCCCGAGGGCCGCCAATAACGCACGACGCTGTAACCCTTTTATTGAATTTCTCATATAGTAACGTACATTTCTGTGTAATATAATAAACGGGTATGCAGCTCTTTTTAGACTGCAGAGGGTAATGTTATTGAGTGTATGCGTTTTAGTGGTAGTGCCACCGTAGTTAGGCCACGAAAGTGAATGTCTACTATATAATTCATATCAAACGGATATTGTATTTTTTATAATATAGGAGTAGCAGACGAGCATGCAGTCCACCTGATGGAGTGGCTACTGCCGCCCATGGACATCCGTAATCAACCCCAGATAGGATTAGACATTGCTACCTGAGGTCGGCCACTGATGCGCCGCTACCCCTGAGGACTAAGCTGGAACGCCTCGGAAAAGTACGTCTCCCTTACCACACCCTTCAAACCGGAACACAGCAGCACTTAACACTGCTGTTATGAGGCAGAAATAGGTGTGACTGTGGTGCCGCCGGAGTCGAACCACAAAGGGTTTTTTAATCGTTTTTTTCTTGTTTGTCGTGTAGCTATTGGTATGTTTTGTGTTCAATAAATAAATAAAATAAATTAAGGTATTTAAATATTAATTTTGTTATGATTATGACGACCCGCGTGGCGGAGCGGCCACCATACCGATCTGACGCGCAAAGGGTCTCGGGTTCGATCCCCGGCCAGACAGATAACTAAATGATGAATTTGATTTCTGTTTCTGGGTCTGGGTGTTTGTGTATTTGTCTATGAGTGTGTCCATGGCACCCATGACACAGGGAATCCTAGTGTGGGACTGTCGAGTGTAGAAAGCGTTTATGATCAACCATTAGATAATAAAAATAATAAAAAGGAGACATTGAACGTCAGCTATAAACCTTGGTCTACGGTATTTGTGCAAATCTATAGTTTCATTTGATGGGATTCGCAACTGAAATGCACATCTCTCACACTCTTTCTCTTTCTGCGGCCCACGTTTACTCCTGGACATAACTCACTGTTACGATTTCAAGAAATCAGAATTTACTTAAAAATTGTAGTTACTATTAAATAATATGCCATATATTACGGAGGCCGCCAGAAAGGTACAATCGATACGAAATAACTAAGCATCAAACTTCAATAACAACTTTTACATTTGACAATTAAGTAGTAATGTATAATACGATAATAACTAACGTCTTTGTTTAAAACCGATATGACTTTGACACAAGATTTTATAGCTTTCCTTCATTTTAAATTTTATTACTTAGTTTATAGATTCCTTCTAGAATCGCACATTTTATGGACGATTTCTCACTACGTTTATTACATATCTAATGTAATAGTTCTAGTGATTTAGGTCAGTGTCTTCATAACCAAGTGTTAAATGAAAATGGATGGATTGATCGCTAGCTTCTTATGCCGGCTTTAGTGTTTCGTGTTTCGTTAAACTTTGTCGAATGTTTTGTGGACGATATTAATACATTGGACTCGGGTTGGGTACTAAACACATTCCTTCATCAGTCCAATTCAGAGCAGAGTGGTGAAGTATGCTCAAGGCCTCGCAAGGGGGTAAAAAAGAGGACACAAAAAGGGCTGGATGGAAATTATGATAATTAGAAATGGAGGTGTCAATTTTGAACATTGACATTTCCATATAACATCGTAGCTAATAGGTTCAATTTCTAACGACAATTCATGCAAGATTTTTTAGGTTTGTAAGCAGAATCCTATTGGTAATTCTACGGCCGTTAGCCGTCAGTATTACCTTAAAGGCTATATAAAACGTGCATCGGGCAGCGAAGCGAGAGCTGGGCGGTGTACAATACGTAGTCAAGCTGTATATTTAGTAGCCGGTTGAAGTTATTGTTGAATATATTTTACCATGGAGGATTTTTACAAAATATAAAAAGAGCTAACGTAGGTATAAAAGAATTGCTTATATGTTTTTATTGTAAGTACCTAACATTGCTCATGCATACTTACAACCGACAAAATTTGCCTCATTACATTAAAAAACCATAGATATCTCTACGTCAGTAGGATAATCAATGAAAAAAACTAAGAGTAAAATAAAAAAAATAAAAAAATTGAATAGGCTTCACGCTCAAATAAAAGAAAAAAATGTCCACTAAAAAGCCTACTTAAAATGAGCTCAAGAAACAGACAACTTTTCAAACGGCTTTTATAATATCTTGACGTCATCCAAATGACTCGAGTTACCTAAAAGTTGTTTAAAAGTACGCATAGATACTTAAATCAAGATTGTACAAGATTTAATAGTTTCTTAGCATGTATTACCTAAGTATATAAGATGTAGATATATTTTAAAAGCATGTTTGAAAGCAATGATTAAAATTAATGTATTTAATCTTTATGGCGAAATCTCCCGATTTAATTTTGAATTGTACGTATGCATTTTGGCGCAACACCAAAAATGTATTTAGGACACACTAGATAGGAAATTGAAAGTTTGAAAAATACATTTTCTTCTGAACAGTGACAATAAAAACTTCTTTGAACATTGAATGGTAAAAACTATAGAGAATCACCGCGATCATGTATGTAATAATAATAACAATATTCTTTAAATATTTTTATAACGATAAAATTTTGATAATTCTTTTGTTTTTTCTGGCTCATGGCTGGTTAGAGCTGCAACTATAGATAAGAAAACGTTATATGTTATATATGCCTTTACTAGTAGTAACACGACTTCAATACCTAAGGGGTAAAATGAGTGAAATAGTTAGATATTCCATTTTTCAATAGTTCCGTAATTGTAATAGAAAAACGCATAGACAGATAGACAAAATCAAAGTAATTCTATAAGATATACATTTTGTTAATATACAATTCCTTAAATATACACGCAATTACTACGCTACAAACAATATTTGCAACATACATGAATTGAAGTGTAAAGTAATTTCATTACGTTAAACACACACACACACACACACACACACACACATACACACACACACACACACACACGCACACACATACACGCATTAGTCGAGCAGGAAATATCTTTTTGTGTATAATGTTTTGTACCGCAACATAAAATGTGTAGTGGCAGCATTCGGGGAGCCTTGACCGTCAATTCCCGCATAACATCTCAGGGAAATCGGTGCGGCTGAAAATCAGCGCAGTTCTGGATTTGAGCTGATTTGATTTGAGCTGAGCCGTTTTCATTTGCTCTCAATATGTAATATTCCAAATTAATTGTTTACTTTACTTGTGTAAAACTTCTTGAGGCAAAAAACCAATCTTCTTCTTCTTATTATTATTATAAATATAGATAAGATATATTGTCTTTAGTTACATAAAAATACACATATAAAATACATCACGGTTTATCTTAGCAACACAAACATGAGGAGTAGTGCGAGGTGTTTGCGCTACGAAAATGCATAACGTGGTGCAGAGTGCTTTACCTGCTGGAAATTTATGGAGAAAATCCCAATAATAACACGTTCCTTTGAGCTTTAAGAATGCAAAATATAGAAAATTTATGACTTTATTTTACTAAAATGTTTATTCAAAGTTAAGGCGTGAATCGCGTTTTCAGCCACTGAATATGCACCTAGGTTAACATTACTTCTAATTTAATATGATAAAAACCTACCCCTTTTAACCGACTTCAAAAAGGAGTCGCTATTTTAGTGATAAGATCGCCGGTTGTACCCTTAATTATTTATTATTGTTGTTTTTTATTTCATTGTGTCTTTCGTGTGCAATAAAGAATTATTGTATTGTATTTTTGGAGTTTACTCCTTAAGAAACGATTTGAGTTATAAGGCCCGGTACGGAAATTTTATGAGGAGTAAAATCAAGTGTAACACGAAATGTTGAGGCGTAACGTAGAAAGAGACAAACATATATATATCTGTAGGATTGAACGTGTAAAAGAATGAGATGGAATACATTACACAACGTATCTCATTCTCGGGGTCTCCTCTTTGCGCGATACTTCGTAGTCTCACTGTATAGTTCACTACCTCCAGTCTGAGAGTTGAATGTGTGCGTATGTTTGTACGTGTGTGTTGCGCGCCTGCGTATATGTTTGTTTCTCTTATCATTTTAGCAGATGCGTTCATTTACCCTTTTTTTCTATTCGATATATATCATAATTATCGTTCGTAAGGAGTAAACTCCAATCGTGCGTCGTAGCTGACACACACACACTTTTTTTTTTTTAAGATTTCGAAGTCCCTGCCTTAGTAGTAGCAACGTATCTTTGACCGACCTCTAGTAGTACTCCAATATTATCTGAGCTTGATGTCTATAGTCGGCAGTAGGTGTATTATATACAAGCTTACTATTTCAAAAATTAAGAAAAGTATAAGATAATAATAAAATTACTAAATGTTATACAAGTCATATCAGCTATTAGTCTCGACAGGAAAAATCGACCACTATTAAAACTGCTATTATAATTAATACGTAAACAGGACAATGTAAAAATGTATCAAGTCACCATTTCTTTCAGTCCAAATAAACTGGATTGTAGAATTTCACTGGATATCTTTCAATCTTAAGTAGGGTGTATTAAACTCTGGGCATTGATTCCATCATTGGCAGATTTCCTGGGGTTCATTTGGCACAGTGGAAAGTTCACACCACATTAGTTTCTGACGTAGCTCTTGGCCACCAGCCATAGCACTGCGTAGGGATGTGCGATATTTTTATACGATCCGTCGTATCGATCCGATATTGAAAAGATCGATAAAAAACATATGTAAGAAAAATGTATTTTCATTGAAATGAAAATTAATTAATTTATATATGAAAATTACTTAATGGTTATGTCTGAAACTAACCTATGTGAAAAGTTTTAAAAACAATACGTTTCAAAATAAGTTTTGACTTTCACACATATGCAGTTAAGGCATCATCATCATCATCAAAGTTTTATCATGTCTTTAAATATTGTTTTCTAAACATCAGGTATATGCTACTTACAGTTAATGATAAATTTGATATGTGCGATTCGATTTTTGAATCGATCTTTTAAAAAATCGAATGTCGTCCAATCAATCCAAAAATCTTGATCGTACGTTCGCGATCCGATCTTAAAATCGGATGTGCACATCACTAGCACTACTCGAATCGAGGATTCAAATTGTTCTATTCAAACATACCATAATGGGTATCTATATATAATAGAAGTTATTTTTCGGCTGCATATCTAGGTTGCTATCTTTTTCAAATTTCTGCCAGTGTAATGTAGAACTAAATGCGCCAAGATTATAATCTTTCTCGTCACTATACTAAGTTAATATTATAAAATATAACAAGTTCAATTTACGTTCTCGTGGAATAATGTGGATGCCAGCTGACTTACGACTGAGGCTAGTCCTAAGGCTTCAGGTAGAATTCCCTTTCTATGTGGAGTTCGTTACAGATGCCCATGGGCGTCAGGAACCAATAACCATCAGGACTGTATGCTCCTTTGCGACTGCAATCTACAATATGCATTTCTATAATGTTATTTAAAAAATGTGAGCATGTAATACCTAAAAATGTTGGTAATGAGTTTAAAAATATCTTAACATAGAAATTAATATTTTTCATAGAGTACAAAAATTATTATAATCAGTGTAATATTATAATACAGTTGAATTATCTGCGCTTTTATCTGCGGATTTTATCTGCGCTTTAACATAGTTTTACAGCTTAGTATGTCGTTCTTAAGCTTAGCTAAATATATTTTCGGTTCTTTAATACCCGCGTGAATTTAGTGTGACGGTGTGAGCGTATTTCACTGCATCCTACATCCCAGTGTTTTAATCTTCGCCATTTAAATTTAAACCTTTCTGTAACTCAGAATCTCGCTGTATTTACTCCAGGTTTTTGTGATATATTTTTAATTTCATGATATGAAAATTTTGGTTTTAAAATTTTTCATTTCAATTCGAATACATACTTTTTCATTAGCATTTTTATACAGATTTAAAAACATTATACTACTTGGTTCGTTTTTACCTAAAGTTTTTACTTAAGAACTTGTTTATACAAAGTGAATAAACAAATGGAGTTTTGTAACTGAAAATACATGATTAAATTTTTGAATAAAAGTAAAATTAGGTAAAAAATTACTCCGTATAGATACATATTTCAGCTATGATATTATCACAGGTATATTTCCACATTTTTTAAAGTACTTGAAATTTAAAAAGATATTTTAAATATACCTCCGTATCACGTAACCTATTTACTTTTTAAAAAATTATACTTTCTTTTAAATTAGAACTGAAATAATTCCGTCTCATTTATGTGTGCATAAAACGAAATAGAAATTCTAGGTCTAAAAACTGCTCATTTTTCTTAGAGCCACATACGCCTTGATTACAAGACCGCAAACCACTGCCACCGTTAGTTGAAACCGGCTGCTTGTATTGTACACGGTAATTACAGTGCAGCTGCTATTACTAAGTTCTTGAAAAATATAAGATGAATTACACTGGTCTGCAAAAAAAAATTTTTTTGCCCTCCTTATTATTATTGTGATGGATTATTATAGATTTGATACTGCTAAAAAGGAATATAGTTTTGAAAATTATGTATCACGTACAGTTTTTTTGTAATGGAATTAATAAAGAAAACTCCTTTTTTATTTGTAATTGAAATCGTAACTTTAATAATTGAGAGAATATTACATATAATTGATATCAAATATTAAAAAAAAATCTATCTTATTATAATACGCAGTAGAATGTAGTATTTTACTTCGTAGTTTTTTTATTTTCATATTTTCCATCGGTGTTTCACGGCGAATTAACCAGCAAAAGTCAGCAAGCATTGCTTCTGACCATTTCCCACTATAACGTATCTCTATGTATAATATGTCTTGATGAAATCTTTCTCCATGCTCATTTGAGACTGCACCAAGATTTGCCGGGAAGAATTCTAGATGGGAGTCCAAAAAATGAATTTTAAGGGACATGTTGCATTTTAACGCTTTGTAAGACGCAAGAAGCTCTTGCGTCTTACATATTAATTTTATTCCTATTTTTTTTCGTAAAGCCCTTTATCTCCGTCATACAAAAATACTTATTAATTTTCACTAAACATATCAATATAATTTGTTACTTACCAAAATACGTTGAATAAAACGAAAACAATCACTTATTTTTTTTTTACCCAACTGACCGCTATGGAGTCGCTATCCGGACTGCGCAAGCGCATGTAATTGTTCAAAAACAATGTGAGACAATATCATTCTGTCTCTCTCTAACACAGTAAACCAGTTTTGCGTGGACAAATGCGATATAAGCTGATTGAAGCAGAGTTATAAGCAGTGTTAGTACCAAAAATAGGAGAGAAAAACAGGAATTATAAGAAATAATAAAAAATCATTTAAAAAAAAACTATATGTGTCAGCAAAAAATGGAAAGCAGATTTGGATTCAGCATGTTTAACTCTTCATAGTAATCTATTTTTTATCCAAGGGAGGATTTTGTTGCAGACCAGTGTTATTGTACCACATACAATATAATGTATTATGTAGTTTTGGAATTCTTAGAACCCTCTTAGGTTCGACTCCGGAGACAACTGGTTTCTGTCTTATAACAGCATTGTTAAGCGCTGCTGTGTTCTGCTTTGAAGGGTGAAATAAGAGAGACATACTTATCCGACTTATTCGTCAGGGGTAGCAAACATGTCCAACCTCAGGTAGGAATCTTATCTTATCGAGGGTTGATTACAAATTTCCAAGGGCGACAGTAGCCCCTTACCATGTGGTGGGCTGCATGGTCGGTTGTTGTATTGTATATGATATATAGATATTTGAGATTAATTATTACATGCTTTAACGGCAATCGCAAAACATCATGAAAAAATCTATATGCCTGTAAATTCCTATACAAATCTTAAAGACAGATGAGGTCAGACGGACTGTTACTTACGTGCAATAATTACTTGTTAAATAAATAAGAATAGAAGAATGGAGAATAATATTCGTATTGCATAATATGTTTACGTAGCATAATTTTAAGCAAACGGAACGGCGGATCAAATGACGAATTTATTTTTCTGCTTCAGATTTAAGTAAAAATGTATACGTTTGTAGAATATACTACACAAAACATTGTGATTAATGTACGGAAGACGTCACGAACTTTAAACTTCATATACATATTAATGAATAAACAGTCGTCAACGAGATTAAGAATCGCTGCACTAGAATTTCAAATCAGACAATGATGGATGTGCAAACGCTAAAATTATTCTCAGCAACACAGCATTTTGCTCAATTCTTCCTCTCTATAGTTCGTTTTTCAATGCTGAGGATCGTGATTTCTTCGCTTTATGGTGTCCAAAGATTGCGATTAGTGGCCTGGCGTATCGCCTCGATGACCAGTATCTTTAGATGGTCCGATGCCTGGTCTGACCATCGTTTTGAGCTGCATCCACTGGGTCTCTTGCCCTCCATCTTGCCTGTCACCAGTAGTTTTTCCAGGTTTTTATTATTTCTTCGGGCTATATGACTGCAGTATTTAAGGATGCGGTGCAAGCAAATACTGGAAAGACGTTGGCAACGCTCTATTATGCTCAATTAATAAAACGGATATAAAATAAGAAAGTTTACACAAACAAACGATGTCTCGTTTACACGTAATTATACATGTTGGCGGGCGCGTTGAACTCAGACACCTAATCAATAAACACAACACTTGTTTACATTTCAGAGCTAAATAAAGAAATAAACAAACACCTTTACTACTTTATATCTACAATAGAAGTTTGTATGTTGTACATGGTCGCGCGCGTGTACATTTGCGCTTGCAAGCATATGTACACATACACCCATGCATGCATGCATGATCGTGAGATCATGCATGCATGCATGGGTGTATGGTGTATGTGTATGTGGTGTATGGTGTATGTGTATGTGTACGCATGTGAATGCGTGCATACTAATCGGTGGTCTAGAAAACAATCTCTCCACAATCTGATCAATACAAACCGTCCATACAAAGTAAAAAATATTTTCTATCTCTCACATTTTTTTTATACGCTACGAACGTAAAAATTACAACTACTGTTTTACTACCAGGAGTTTTTACGTTTCGACAAATATGACTGTTTTGGTATTTGTTTACGTATTGGCCCATACGATTTCCTAGTTCTGACACAGTCCGCTAGGGGCGCTGATTGGAATTTGTATGGGCAAATACGTAAACAAATACCAAAACAGTCATATTTGTTGAAACGAAAAAACTCCTGGTAAGGGTACTGATGTATGTAAGAAAATCAATATCAACCAATTGACAAAATATAACGAAATATTCCTTCACTGTTTAAGCGTGTGATATTTAATTTCTACTACCCACGTAATTAAAAAAATCTGAGGTGCTCAACTGGGATTTGAACCCCGCACTCATTGAATAAGAGGCCGAGTTTCTAACCGCTAGGCTATGACTGCTTTTCAGTAAATGTCTTAATGGGACCTTAAAAGATTGTTGTTTTACAAAATTCTCTAAACCTAATAATTGTACAGATTACAGAAGAATATCTAAATCCAATTAGGTAATTTGATTATAAGAATCCAATTACCCGATCCAAGTAACCTAATAATACATAACGTCCCAAGCCGTAGATTTCTACCTTTAGATTGTTTGTCCACTGCACCGTTACTGAGCCGATACCGAGAACGAGATTATTTTGGGGCCGATTTGAATATGTCGTGACGGCGATAGTTTGTCCACCGCGACCAATATCGGCGGTTTATTTTGTTCCTGCTGTCACGCGTGTGACGACAGTGTATGGACAAGTTCCAATGTGTTTTATATTGCCGGCACATTGGCCCGTCAAATTGTCGGCGCCGATCTAGCGCTCACGCCAATCTACTCGGAATATCAGCGGCCGGGATGACGGTGCTCGGGTGACGGACGTGCGGTGGACAAGCGGCTATAGTAAATGTATGTACGCTACGTTGACGCCGTCAATAATTATCGGTATCGGCTCGGTGACGGTGGCGGTGGACAAACAGCGTAACAGTTACGATAAATAGATAGTGATGTACCAGACATCTGTATCCGTTACTTTTAGAGGATTTTTTTCATTATTATGTATATGAAATTAAGTAGGTAAAAATGAAACAGATTTAATCACCATTTAAATTAGGTTTATTTCTTAAAATCACAAAGGCATTTGTATTGCACGAGGTAATGTAGTCTGGTACAGGATCCCTAGTATAGTTTTCATCATTTATTAATAACAAGCTGATTTTTCGTGAGTAGCTTCGTTTCGACAAGACGCCCAACATTTTTCCTTACAGCAATGTTGGTAAATGGTAGCTTGATGGGGCAGCAAGGATAAAATATGTTGACCGGACGAATTCTAAAAATTTATTACTAACCAAATTTTTCTTTGTTAATTATCAAGATAATTATTTAAATAACGTGAAAAAATATTTGTCCTACAAAATATAAGGTTTTTATTAAGGCGTCCCCCCTCTCCAACATGTATCATAAACAAGGTCATGAAAAATAATTACTAACCAGCTGATTTTTTTTTTATTGGCTGTCTACCATTTACATAGTCTACCATGCACATTGTCCTACAAATTGCATGGTATGTCATCTCGGACCTACGCTGAAAAGATGTTAATTCTGCAGGATTATTTTTTTTATTAGTAACTGTAGGACAAAGGTATCACGTGATAGGATAATATAATTTTTATCTAAATAAAACAATGTCCTACAAAAAAAAGGGTAACTTTTATTAATCCTACAAGATTTGTAATTTAACTATAATATAATATAAATAAACTATAAAACTGGCGGACTGGAATAACGTACTTCGCAATTTGTAGGACAATGTGGGTAGTAAGCTGTGTAAATGTTAGACAGCTAATAAAAAAAAATCAGCTGGTTAGTAATTATTTTTCATGACCTTGTTTATGATACATGTTGGAGAGGGGGGACGCCTTAAAAAAAACCTTATATTTTGTAGGACAAATATTTTTTCACGTTATTTAGATAATTGTCTCGATAATTAATAAAAAAAAATTCGGTTAGTAATATTTTTTTTTGATTCGTCAAATCAACATATTTCATCCCTATTATTTTAGTTATAAACCACAATCGAGAACTTTCGTACGAGAATTTGTTGGGCGTCTCATTGAAACGAAGCTATTCTGGAACACTCAGCTTGATACTAATTATTTTTACATTAAGTATTAGTACTACAACTTTTAAGTGTAGGTCCGAGATGACATACCATGTAATTTGTAGGACAATGTGCATGGTAGACTATGTAAATGGTAGACAACCAATAAAAAAAAAATCAGCTGGTTAGTAATTATTTTTCATGGCCTTGTTTATGATACATGTTGGAGAGGGGGGACGCCTTAATAAAAACCTTATATTTTGTAGGACAAATATTTTTTCACGTTATTTAAATAATTATCTTGATAATTAACAAAGAAAAATTTGGTTAGTAATAAATTTTTAGAATTCGTCCGGACAACATATTTTATCCTTGCTGCCCCATCAAGCTACCATTTACCAACATTGCTGTAAGGAAAAATGTTGGGCGTCTTGTCGAAACGAAGCTACTCACGAAAAATCAGCTTGTTATTAATAAATGATGAAAATTATACTAGGGATCCTGTACTAGTCGTATAATCATTTATTGTATTGAAGTATCGATTCGGTCGGGTATGAAGTAAGGGACTAATTTTATTATTCCTAATTAAAATCATAATTTCTTGCAAATTTCATGTTATATGTTTTTTTTCAAATGATAGCATTTTCAAACAATTAATTTACATAGATACAACGTACTAATGACAATAATTGTAATATTAATTGTATACGAGTAATGAGTAAGAAATCGAGATCCGTATCCGTATTTTCGGATATTGATACTGGTTATCCAATATCCATATTTATCACCGTATCCGTTATACATTTTTATGATCCGGCACATCACTGCAAATAAAACAGCCTTCACCTCCACTGTCGATTATTATTTACCGATTTCTTCGAAATGCAATGATTGTTTATTGGAATGGACGAATCGTTAGTATAAAATTGCAAATTCTCCGTATTCATGTTTACATAATACAGACGTTAAAACGAGCCAGAATGCTCCTAGTGATTGATTTGAACGTTGCGTGTGAGCTATAACTAATCATTTTGTAAAAATGCTATTCGACAAGAATTTTCGTTGTCAATTTTAATATAGGTAGGTTGAATGAATAATTAAAAGTTGGAAGCTTGTTTTCGATGTACAATTTGTCGCGTTTAGTTAAACCGCGATTTAAAAGTTTGCATTTATTCCAAATTAGATTTACTTTTTAATATTTTCATTTACAAATTGCCATGCACTACGCAATGAATTTATAAAAATGAACTCTGATTTAGGTTTATATATTCCACTTTAAATCGACACCGAATAAACATGATAATGCGTGTAAACCTACAAAATTTCAATTTGATCAATCTAAACTAAAAGTCCTAAAGATGCAGTGCTTCCTACAGATGCAGAAGCACTGCATCTTTAGAGCAACTCATTAGTGGTATTTGCCGGTTTAAAATCAGTAATGTAAGCATGCTGCAGAAACAATCCTCTGTGTTAGTTAGGTCAAGTTGAATTATAATTGTGTATAAGATATTTATAGACAGAAAATAATAAACTATGAAAACTATGTAGTTCAGTATTTTCAATATCTGCATAGATATTGAATTATTTACATTCTCTTGTTCCTTGTTCGAACTGAAAGAAATTGATTCACATTTCTCCAGTGCTTTGAGTGCAGCTGATTAAAGTTGCATAGTTTTTTATAGTTTCTGTACTGGATATAGAACTGCAGTTGACAGATAACTAATAGAATTTGCGGGATTTAACTGTTTTTTTTGGTTTTAAAATTACTGACCAAATGTGGTGAAGACAAGTTGCTGATTAGAGTAAAAACGGACATGAGCGCCATTTGTAGTTACAAGTGGCAAGAAATTAAATAGTGAAGCTCTTGTAGAGTTTCCTGTAGCCGACGAAGCGTATTGACGATCCCTAACCCACTTCCATGTTGACAAGGGGTCAATGTCGATTATTACATGGCCTTCTTTTTTATAGCTTTTCCTTATAAGTTACAATATTTCAGGGAGTTCGCTTGATTTATTGGTTTATATTTTTAAGAAATTGAGCCAAGAACTTCTTAACTGGTTATAGGTCTGTAAATCATATTTAAGAATAGATTAAAAATATTTTTCCAGTTTATTCATTAGTGCAGAGCAGTGTGCCGGCTCATTGTCATTTTAGCTTCTTAAATTCTAAAGCTATGTCAGTAACTTAGATTTCGTCCTTGATAATCTTAAATTGTGTGTCATCCTGGGCTATCAATTAGTCATTTATATGATATGTATATATTAACATTGATAGGTATTAACATTTGATATATGTATGTGTTTTGATGCTGTACCCGGACGCACTACGAGTCTAGTCTGATAACAAACGATATGCAAGACGCGTTTTCCCTTTCTAAGTATTGCATTTCTTATTTTCATATGTTATCTTCATGCGTCATATGTTAAACCGATTTTAGGATAAACATCCGACTATTATCAATGAGAAGACCGCATTTTGAAGGCAACTGTCCGGATCAATCAGGATAATGTAATATCGATTGAATCCGTTTGTTGTACCGTCTTCTCAATTCTTCGCAGCCGAAATCCGTATCAGACATTCATAAATTCGGTATTATGCGGCGCTCATCTCTCGAGATCCAGTGGAAATCTAGGACCGATAATATAATAATATTTACACGTGGGCGGGTTTCGGTATTGAGTTGCCACTCACAAAAAATCCTCGCATACGTTTGATACATTTTCGTCTTATGTTCATTTTTTCATGTTAAAATGAAACCAAGTTTCTTAAATGTTCTAGTAGTATCTAAAAAAGGCATTTTTCGTTGATTTTTTACAGGAGTTACTTTAATGCAAATTCGTTTTTATTTCAAAATTAATTCAATGAATTGAGAAAGTATTTTTATTTTTAACGGTTTCAATATTTTACTGAAGTAAATAATTGGTCACTATGGCACCTACGTTGCTACTTTTTCGGATTTAGTTAATCAATCCCACTCTTACCTCATCATGACCAAAACGAAAGACAGTTAATGAACACTTTAACTTCAAAAGGGTGAGGATGTACGCTGCTGCAGTAAACTGATGAAAGGTAGAATACCAGGTTTTCAGACACATTTATAACAAATAAATGGAGTGGCTCGTGGGTAAGAAATAAATTGGCATGCTCAACGTTCGTGTACAGTCTGCCTTATGATATACTTATCTAAAAGCAAAAAGATTTTGGTTGAGAGAGCGGTTTGTGTCTGATCGATACTGCAAATATACATTTCTTACGTCCTTATTGTTTTCTATGCATTTCAAATGTAGTGCGACAAAAGATCTCTTGTATATTTTAGGAATGGCGGTCTGATTGATTAACGAAGAATTGTTTATTGGAAATTATTTTTTTTTTTTTTTATTTTCAATCGATTGAAATGACCATAGATAATCAAAAATCAACATGCAATTTAATATTGTTACAATTTATTTTCAACAGCACAACAATAAAACATCGTAGATCGATATCCAAGCTTTTTGGCTCGATGCTTCAGATTTCGATTGAAATCGATTTTTCTCAGAAAGAATGTTTATTTTGTATGAATTTAGGTTAATGCACAACATTTGTAACTTTAAAGCGTTATTTACAAATGCCCACATAATGTCACACATAAAAGTCGGCGTTGACAAAGTGTACGATAGATCGTTGGTTTTGGCAAAATGCTTGTTATAATACATTATGTGGCTTGTATTCGTTTACATTGACCGTTTGCCAACATGCACCCGGTTGCTATTAAACTAAATGCTTATAATATTAGGTAATATTACAGCGGTTTTCAAAGTGTGTACCGCGGCGGGGGTCACCAAGCCCGTACACCAGTGA
Source organism: Epargyreus clarus clarus (assembly GCA_014595695.2). NCBI lineage: Eukaryota > Metazoa > Arthropoda > Insecta > Lepidoptera > Hesperiidae > Epargyreus > Epargyreus clarus. The sequence goes on from JACTTY020000037.1 coordinate 117,946, forward strand.
TTCGGTCGCAAAACTCAGCAGACAAAAAAAATAACTAAGACATAATGTTTAAAAATATATGTTTAGTAAGAATATATTAATTAAAAGACATTTCCAGGTAGTTAACTATGTATCGAACCGATATTTAATAATAAAAATATTGTTGCGCGAAATATTTTCATACACTAAGGGGTCATGCCATTCAAAAGGTTGAAAAACACTGACCTATTAAATTCATCCTGTTGTATATCGGGCATGTGGATATAGGAATGTTCGAGCAATTTCCTTTATTAAAATTGCTTGTTATATGTACGTGACTGCATCCCATTAGTATTTTGCTGCTGGATACGTGTGAACCGTGAATTGGACGCTATGAGCGGTGCTGTTCATTGCGATTTGTTTGAGAAATAAGTTTGTAACTAACTTGGACTATTTATGCTTAGATATTCGATTAAGCTTTATAATACACATTAATTGACGTATGTATTTTCAAATGCTTGTAATATCAGATATCTAATCAGTTAATTGCCCTCTTTGTATTTCCGTTCTGTATGTATGAGAACTCGTAGAATAATCTGTTAAAGTTCTTGGACCCTAATGCGTCACCCAATTACCCAAGCCAAGCAGTGGGATGGTAATAGGTTGAAGATGATGACGATTAAATATACGTATTTTATGTCATTGACACGCATTTAGATCACATAAGTAGAGCATGCAGTCCATCTGCCTATCTGTGATCTCTGATCATCCGCAGATTTTAATGGAATCCTATCTAAGATTGGCCACAGATGCGTGCCCTGAGGACTCAGTAGAAAAGCCTCCTGTAAAGGGTGTCTTATATGTGTCCCACTGACTACTGCGTTAAAGCCAGAACACGGTAGCGCTCAGTACTACTGTTAGAAATATTTTCCATCCAAATGCTCGTATTTCTTAACTAAATAAATGTCCAATTTACTTTAAAAGAGATAATCTTAATGACACGATATTTTTACTTCACGCTGCGGACAGAGTAGGTCATAGAGGTCACACGTTTTGGCGTAACGACATTATTCTGTGAAATCTAGTCCACTGTCTACCGAAACCGGGAAATGAGTTTTCTCACGCAACTTTCGAACTTTATTTTCGTATGGAAAAACGTGTTAAGCGTGTCGCGTTGCGCGCGGAAGCCGCTCGAGTGTGTAATTCGCAATAATAGCGCGTTTACAATGAATTAAGTGGTGTATAAGTTTGTTATTAGGGTTCCGTACCCAAAGGGTAAAAACAGAACACTATTACTAAGACTTCGCTGTCTGTCCGTCTGTCACAGGGCTATATCTCCGGAACCGTAAGAGATAGACACATGATTTTTTTACAGAGGATGCATAACGGTTGCCGCTATAACAAAGGAAACTAAAAATAAAATAAAGTTGAATATTAAAGGGAGTCCACCTTTAATACAACAAACGGGAATTATTCGGCATTTTTCGATCTAACTGTTAAACCGTACTAGGAAGACGATTGATTTTTTACCCGACTGTCAAGGAAGGGTTATGTTTTTCGCGCGTATCCTGTATGTTTGTCTTTCTTTATTTGATCCGATCTAACAAACGGCTGGATGAATTTCAACAGTTAAGGTGTCATTATATTTGTCTCAATGACCCAAGTGTCCTTAGATAGGTATTAGTAAAAAAAAAATCAAAATGGCGGATTTTTGGCGTGAAATAGTAACACATTTAAAAAAAAAAGTTAACCGAACCTATCGAGTAGGGTATCAAATGAAAGGAAATTAAACGGAGATTATAAAAACATATTTGTATATATATAAAACAGCAAGGTGACTGACTGACTAACTAAATGACTTTTTCATTTTTCAGAAATCAACGTAAAGCCCAAACCAAGGACCTTACAGTTCTGAAATTTTGCACATAGGTTCACTATATAGCGTGAATAATTACTAAGAAAGGCCTTTTGGAAATTCTTCCCTTAAGAGTTTACTACTATAACTGGTATTACAATAAATACAAATAAGAAACATAAAACATATTTTAATTTTATTATACGTTGTTTACGTATCATTCATCATAACCCCAACGCCATCTATTGTTGTGTCATATAATTAAGTATTGTTGAAAATAATAAAATGAATAAAAACAATGACCATTTGGTGGTACGCAAACCTCCATGTGGGAGTTCGACTCGTACTTGGTGATTTTTTTAATTTGGTAGACAGGTCTTACGTTTGGGTGAGGTTTTATATCATAATTAATCATAAATTCTGACGTCTAACATGGTCGCCTCATGTAAGTCAGCCGGCATCCACACTCTTCCATCGAAATACAATAACTGTTTCTCGTTAGGAATAGATGTGACGGTAATACCTCTCCGGTAGAAATATACTGGTTCAACCACCCTCCGACAAATTTGTCAAAACTGCTGATAAATAGTGTTTTTCCAAAATGCACGAGGTTATACGCAATTAAATTAAGGGTTTTCCAATTTTTTGCTAGACTTGGGATACTAATTAACCAGAAACATCCTAACATATTTTCATGAAAAATACTGCAATGAAGTCTTAAATCTGAAATGCAATAATTTACAACTTTTTGTCAAAATAATGACCGGACTTTGCTAGCTTAGAAAGTTTTTTATACCAAAATACGAATCTTTAAAGTAATTGAAATAATCTCCTATTTCATGAATTTCCAGTGTTATGACTTTTGTTACTTTTTTAATGCATATACCTTAGTGTATAATTGTTCTTTAGAGAAAATATAAGACGCTAGAGGGCAGTAAATTGCAAGAAAATAAAAGGCTGTTTTGCGTAACGTATAATTTGCTAACGTTCACCCATCATAATTGGCTGCATATAAAAGGAACTTCATACCAGGGATGTTATGCACTTCGGTAACCGTAACCGAATCTATCGGATATCCGAAAGAAAAATATATCCGAAACTGTATCCGAAAGTTATACAAATTCCGAATAATTTTAGATGGAGTGGACTCTAAATGGTATATTTTATGATAAGTTTTGGCCCGATCAATTAGATTTAGTACATTTTGGATACTTAATGGTTTCATTTTATTTTCGATACAAACAAAATGAAACCATTACGTATTTATAGATTTTTTTAACATCTACAATTTAGCATTTTAAAATGCCTACAAATATAATATTTGTATCTGAAACTCTCCGAAACTATCGGATAATTCGAAAGAATTCCGTATCCGTAGCCGTATACAGAAACAATAGAAACATTTTTTTTATAAATCCATATCAATATTCAGATCCGAACTTTCGTATCCGTAACATCGCAACTATATAAGAATAGTACAGGTTGCATAACGATAGGGTACACCAGTATAATTCAAAGGCCATTAAATTATTACGGACGACAAGGAACTGCGTCGTATACATTAATAAGAGGGGAAATTTATTGTAACCTTAAGTATTTTTATGGCTGCTGCATTTTAAATTAGCTTTACTGTACAGTTTTCTATTTTTTGTACCGTAAGTTTAAAGCAAGAAATCATATACTTACAGGTTTTATTTTCACCGAGGGAGAAAAAATTACAAAATGATGTTTAGGTATAATAGACACACACCATCTCAATTAGATGACTGTGAGAGTGTGAGTAGCCAAAGGCATCGTTAGTTCGTTAATAAACATATATTACGTTTCAAATAATATCATTCACTACACCGGTTTATCGCATATTTCGTACTAAAGTCAACTTATTCAAGAATCTAAATGGAGTATTGATGCACAGTTCAGAGATTTACCGGGCAGCAATAACCTGCTTAACTTACATACTTCCTTTGCGGTATGACGTAGGTATTTTCGAAAAGGCACGAAAAGCCACGTCATGGTAGGAAATGCAATATCCGCTTCGGACCTTCCGACTGGCTTGCGGCCGATTTTACCTTTAATACCCTACATTCATGACGCTTCGGATTTAGTATTGAGGAAGGTACTAACATTTCATGTAGGGTATTTTACGTGTATGGTACAAATCAATATATTGTCTTCTGTTATCTTATTAATATAATTTAGTCAAAAATTGGCTAGCTAAAAATGCTTCTATACGATTAAAGAGTACTTTGATGATAAAAATTGACATAATTTTCCTATTATTATTATATATTGACTTGATTAATATTATTATCAATTATTAATTTTGACATGGTTACATCCGTCTTAATCTTAATAGCATTTATCTTTAATACTTTTATTGTTAATCCTAACATTTTAACTAAGTTTTCAAAATGTGTAACACCTGTAAAGGTAGCATTTAATTGAACTTTCTGTATCGTTATTGAACTATTGTACTAAATTCTTTACACAATAAAATAAATAAATGTGTGTGTTGTTGTTGATTTATTCTTACGTCAAGCCATGAAGGTCCCACTGTTGAGCAGTGTTTAGGCCATGAAAGCCTACCACGCTAGCTAGTGCGGAATGGTAGAGTTTATACTTCTTTGAGTTTTTTAAAGATCTTTCTGGTGTGTATATTTCATAATGATATTTTCTTTTACCGTTAAGGTAAGTAAAGTTAATTTATAATATAATAATAACTTAGAAAAACCCAGAGGCCTGGTATTCAAACCTTGTACCCCCTGATTGCGATGCCGAATTCTAAACCACGGTTATAACTGTTTAGGTTAGGTTAGGCTAACCTAACCTAAACTTTAGGTCATGACCTCTCACCATAAGAAAGAGTGCACTCCTCCCAGATACTTTTATTACTGAAAACAATTTAAAAATCTCAAACGGATATTCCAATTTCGTTTAATCGTACATTCGAGTTGTCGTGTCCGCCAACGAACTGTCGTGGGTCTGACATTCCACATGAACCGTCCCCGCGAGTTCCAAATAAAAAGTGACGAACGGCGAGAGATGGGTAAATTGGATTTCATATGGATTTGGCATTCAAAACAAATAAACGAGACATGTGGACACATTTTAATACCGGGTTTTGGACTAGTTTCTTATTTCACGAGCGGTCATTTTTTGTGCATATTCAATATTTATACTATGTATTATAAGAACGTATATACAGTGTGCATTATTTGGCACGCCCTACAGCCAGGGTGCAGGGTGCAAATGCAGGGGTTGGATTCGACTAAATTATGGGAATGAGATAGGTTATACTTTTAAGTAATCGAGTGTTTTTGCCTTTACAATAATAATGTTTATTATGTTAAAAACCTATCCCTAAGTATAGGATTTTTGTTAAATATAACAAGACGTGTATTTCTATAGATAACCACGGACTAACAACAGAACCAAATAAACTTTTCCGGTAAATATATTTTAAGAGAGTACAGATTTAGGTAGTTAATTCACAAATAGTAGATCTATTCTTAGTAGGCTCGTATATCATTACAAATTTATAAGTTACCAAACAAAATAGAATGTAAAAAGTGAACCTACGAAACCCATTGATTTTTTTTGACATATGAAATGTTATTTAATAATGATAACATTCGTTTTAAACATTCGTAGAAGCTACTTTGTAAGAATAAATGAATTTATACTTGTGACAAGCAGCCCCACTCTTCCATTACAAATACATTATTATAATAACAATAGACTGAGAGATATAAATTGATAATACAATATTATAAACTTGATAACAATGAACAAACTAAACATTCATTATTATAAGAGTACCAAATTGAATTTATTCCCAAATAGTTCGCGTAAGTGGAGAAACCGAGTATCTAATGTATGTATGTATGTATGAAAGCTTTATCTGTTTAACCTCATTTAACACATTCTATATAATACGTATTGCTCTTACTGTCTCTTAGTTTATTAATGAGAAACCGCGCACAAATCCGTTCTTGTGCGTGTAATTTCAATTTTTCGCAAGATATCTAGATTTTTTTGTGAAAAGTAAAATAAACATAAATTACTTCAAAGTCACATAAAACTATACTCTCGTGTATCGTCCTTATGAAATCATTAGTCATAGCAAGATTGTAATAATGACGCAATAATATAACTTCCATAATATAATAAATTAAAATAAATTACAAAGCAGCTTTAACAAAATATCGCGTTCACTATTAACATTATTTAACCGGGCGCGCATGATGCTCGTTTGTTCGAATCTTGATACTCGCACACAGACATAATTATACACTGGCATAATAGAAAATAATAGGGAGAAATTTCATACTTTACATTCAATAACTTCAAAAGAAAGAAGAAAGTAACTTATGAGAAACCTTGTTTATTTCGAAAAACAAATAATGCTTAAATTATTGCGTAATAATAACCTAAACACGCCTACTACCCTAAGTGCCTATTCACACGTCCTACATCTACACCATGTGTAGCAACAAAATGTCGGTAAACAGTTTTCCCTGTAACAGCATCGCTGTAGTTCCTTGTAGCTGTGTGGTAATTACAAAAATGTGGCTTTGTCATAGAGTAGTCGCCACTTATGCACTGTGTCGCTTGAGTTGTGTTGTGGTTAAAAAGTGGTCAGTGTCATTGTCCTCCACACTGATGATTTGGACGGGAAAATTTAAATAACACTTTGTATTTTCATACGCATAGATCTCGTTGTAATTTCGACGTGTGAATAGGCTAAGGTTGTCGAAAACAATTCGCTTCCTTGGCGATAGAGCCGTTCCCATAATCTTTATTTACTTTATTTCTTTTGTATGTTTCTTGTTTGTAAGATAAAGTGTATTTGTATTGCATGTAAGTAAAACACTTTGATGTAGGAAAACAGATTGAGTAAAGGAATTACAATTTATGAGTAAACAATAGTTTTTCTGTAACCTTATTTCGGCTGTTTACTACTTGAAGGGTTTTGGTGCCTTAGACATATCTTTTTCACGCACCCTTTTTCTTATTGTTTATCTAACTAATTCTGACTAAAATCACACTACTCTAGTGTCTCTATTAGTCTCGCTAGAATTTTAGATAGAGGTAACAAAATCCTATTTTCTGAATTTTGGGAATTTTGATTTTCAAGACTGGACGCAATTTTTTTTATAAAGACAAGATGTTGTGATTTATCAAACTAAGGTTGTTTACGGAAACAATTTACATAATATGTTGTTAGCCGATAAAGATATGATTTTGTCTGTCACTGCCCGTGTCTGGCACGATCAATGTCTGTAGCTTGATGAAGATACGATTAAGCCCATCATTTTGTTATTAAGTTGTCTGTGGTCCAACAGAAGGCATGTAACTAACATCCTATTAATACTTCAGTGTCACGGGACTGTAGAAAACTTTTGCCGTAGTGACAGTTCAATTTTGGTGCCCTTAGGGAACAATCTTCGAGTGCAAAAGTTAAATAAACTTTTTCCCCTTTGGCTCAAGTTAAATGTCGTCAAAACTTTTCACTTCGTCGTATATTGCATCTTTGTAACAGTTATAAGATTTTGATTGTTTATTGCTTGTATTTTATTTTATTCCGATTGTAAATAGTCGATGGGTTCTGGCTTCATTCGTTGGTGGGAAGTAACTTAAACCGAGACGAAGTGGAAGTGGCAGTAGTATGATGATTTTTTTATATAATTTGTTTTAATCACATAGTTATTCGTTGCTATAACAGTAAAAACGTATTTCTAAAAGCTTAGACCGCTTTAACTGATACCTAAATTTACAAACTCATGTCGCGATGAAGTGACTGTCATTTTTCATGACAAAACTCATTTACTAGATGTCAGTGAGAAATTCCATTCCAATTCCATATCTGAAAAAACAAAAGTAACTAATTGCTTTTTGAACATAATTCAAATGGTTTTTAGTTCATGTCAATCGCCACTACAGTTTGGTACACCAAACTGTTGCGCAGAGAGTTCTAGATTCAATTCCCGGTGAAGCAGGCGTGATATTATCTTAACATGGATAAAAACATAGTCTTATTCTGATACGTTGTTGATATTTCTGGGCACGGGTCTCCACTCAGAGAGACGTCACAGTCCATCAAGCTAGCAGTCAAGTCAATTCAAGTGCGAAGTGGCACTGCACACATTCTTCATAACATTTTCTTACAGAACTCTCAGCTGTTGACGTTTTCTTTTATCTTAACTGTTTGAAGAAGTGGTATATGATTTTTAATATGCAGATAACTTTATAATCAGAGTTCCGTATCCGGGACTTGGATGATTTGAATTTTGAGTTTCAATCAGAGTACCTATGTTGTTGTCATGGGACAAATAATTCCAAAAATGGTCCTAAAACTGGCAATTCTGAGAATAATGTATATAAGCTTTCGTCATTTACGGTTGACACTATGAAATCTGACAGCAAAATACCAAGCATAGCACAAGTGACCCTGATTTCCGGACGCTTGCAGTAAAAGACCTCATCTCAGCGCTATACACGACACACATTGCTCGAATACTTTCGACTTTAGACACTGAGGAATGCTGCTCGGGAAATTCTTTGTAGGTTAAATAGTTTGAGAAATGAAAACATTAAGAATAAATTATTTTAAAAATATATAAAAGGGTTTTATGTTGTTTCATGTTGGATTTAGAATGACGTGAGCAAACTGATTAGATTTGAATGACGTTTTAGATGATATTGCATGATTATGCGAACCGAAACATTTGGAATTTCAGCCAAACTGGATATCAGGAAATAGGTCTTAGCTTACAAGATTAAACCTAACATTTATTGTAACTAACATAGCAAGTTAAAAATTATAAATAACGAAAACATACCCAAAAAATAGAATATATCCAGGAATTGAGATGGAAATACTAAATTTGAAATTTCAAAAACAAATACATCAAGCTGATGCCGGAAATTCTGCAATTCTAACTCACTCGTATGTAACAGAAGTTTAATATATTGCTTTGAACTCTATTATTTTCAAACATGTGTGGAATAGACAAGCTATTTTATTCTAAAATGTAGTTCTGTATTCATTTTGGATTAAAATTATCGACCGCTACCTTTTTTATAGTGCGATTTTTTAGGGTTCCGTATCTATAAGATGTCAAAAGAATCTTATTACTAAGGATTGGCTGTCTGTCGGTTTGTCTCAGGGCTTCATTTAATGAATATAATCTGGAGATCCGAGATTCGAATCCCACGCAAGCACCTCTGATTTTTGGATGAAAACATTGGGCAAAACCTACATGTTTGAGAGTTCTTTAAAAAAGTTTTCAATGGTGTGCTTGAACTAATACACACTAAACTAGCGTGGCATATGGCCAACTGACAATGGTTAACCATGGCTTGAATCCCTCTCATACTGAGACCCGGGAACACGGAGACCTGTACCCTTAGTTTTTACGTTTTGACAAAAATGACTGTTTTTGTTTACGTATATCCCATATATTTCCCATAAGTTCTAATACAATCCGCTAGGGGCGCTGATTACTAAGAGTACTAAACCAGAAGTAGGACAGCAGGGAGCACTGAGTACTTCAATATATACTCACATAGAGAGTTGAGAACGGAACCCTTAGTGAGCGAATATTTTTCGCACTTGACCGGTTTATATTTTGCTTTTCAGTTTTACTCTCACTCTCATCCATTATCTCTTTGTCTGTTACGTCAATCATGCTTGCATAGTGGTTTCCATTTGGTATTTTGTGTATTTGATGATACCTGCGTGGGATGTGATAACGTAACGTCGTGAAATGTTTGATCGCTTCATCATGTGCTTTGATATTTTTAGAAAAATTGATAGAGCGCAGTATTACCAAATATTTGTATTTTTCTTAACTACATGTAGATTAAAAAAAACATTAATACAGATGGTATATTATATAGATGACCTTTATGGCGCAGTACTTACCGTACCGATCTGACACGCAATGAGTTCTGGGTTTGAATCCTGATTAAAATAATATATATTTTTGGTTATGAGTTGGGTGTTTCTGTTTTGGTATATGTGCATGGAACCAACGACATAGAAACATTCTAGTGTGCGGCTATGTCTGAAGACAGGTGGGTATAGGTCTTGCAAACGGTAATTAGTTGAACATTTCCAAAATTCTGTTATATTCATATAAATTGCATAAAGGATGAAAAACAGGCAAAATTAGTCATATCATTCCGAAGATAAGAATCAAAGGTTAACGATTTTTGTATAAAAATGTAAAGACAATTTGAAAAACATCACGTCCTTCATTATTACATATTTGTTTATTTCCACGCGATTAAAAGTGGCTTTCTTACGTAAGTGGATTTTTTATTAATCACTGTATTATGGAGGCTTCATTTCCATCGCCGGAAGTTCTCCCATGTCGAGTGAATTGATCGCGGAAGGGGAGCGTTTCAACTTCCGGTTGCTTAACCCACATTTTGTATCGTTTTATTTTTATTAATTCTCTTATTAAGTGATATGCTAAATACAGGTTTATTTTTCTGGCTGTGGTCTTTAAATGCATATTAGCTATTGTCTGTATTCTCACATACATTTTAATTTTGTTTTGGGATATATTTTGATAGCGCTTTATTTTGTTTTACTAATTGTTTCATTTTTTATGACTGAAATAGCAAACCAGTGGCACATATAACATAAGCACATAAGTGGCTACAGTCGTTCATGCACATTTGTAATCAAACCCAAACAGGAATAGATTCCTACCTGAGATCAGCTACAGATGCACCGCTACCCTTGAGGACTAAGCTGGAATGTCTCGGAAAAGCATGTCTCCTTTATCACACCCTTCAAACCACGTCACAACAGCGCTTAACACTGCTGTTATTAGACAGAAATGTGGCGGTGGAGCTACCAGACTCGAACCACAGAGGCTTCTACCACATTCAAACCAAAACAAATAACGTAAGTACGTACGTACTGTTTCGTATAATCCTGGTTATATACGGATAATGAGAGATAACCTTTTGCAATAATCTCACATTTCGCAGCACCCCTGACAACGTGACTCATGAAGTGCCTACACGTTCTATTCTGGGATGCAGAGACGGAATAGTGTTTGTGACATTCCAAATATACACGGAATGAGCTTCATTATTTCCTTTGAGTTAAACGGAGATATTATATTCGTGTCTATTCACGTTTCTATGCCTATTGTTATAAATGATAGCTGTAATAAACTGTTTTTGGCTCGAGATGTAATATTTTACAATGCATTTGTGGATATCGATATCATTTAAATAAAGGATTGGCATTTTAAGTAATTTCAACGGTGTAACGGTCCGACGCACCTATTTCTACCTAATAACAGCAATGTTAGGCTCTGCTGTGTTTTTCTATCTATCTTAGTCCTCAGGAGTAACGGCGCGTCTGTGGTTGACCTTAGGTAGGAATCTAATCCTATCAGGAGTTGGTTACAGATGTCCATGCGCGGCAGTTGCCACTTACCATCAGGTGGACTGCATGCTCGTCTGCTACTCCTATATAATAAAAAAATAGTTTTCAGAAATTTCTTACAACGCGTGATGTCATCACTATCATATAATGTGAATGTCTCTTCCTTTGTCCTAATCGCACAAAAGAGAAAAAATGGAATATGGTTTACCTAATTTACAAATGATACATACATACAGGTTAAGTATATGGGCATAGATATTAACGTAGGCATTGATATTTCGTGCCGTCGGGTCCTGATTTATTAGTATATGTACGTTGAAAATACGCGTAAATTTGATACTGATTTATCTTTTTCAGATTGTAGCAGACGTCTGCGAAATTCGGGATCCTCATTATGAAGATCATTAGTTCGCTACATAACGAGAAAACATATTCACAAGGTGAGTATTATGATAATAATTATATTTATAAAGAGTGAAAAAAATGTATTAAATGTTCTATACACATTTTAATTTTTAAATTAATATGTTATATGTTTCAAGATTTGATGTCGGTAAAACTCAAAAGATGACAACTTTAAAATACATTGAAAAATAAGTAATTAAAATTATTAAACGGCATTTTAATTCAGGAATACAAAAGTCTCCTTTCAGACGTAATGTGTATTATAATAAATAGATTGAGATCGAAAATGAAAGGAAATTTAAATTTCCCTTCAAGTGTCCTTAACAAATGCCTATTCTATTTTATATACATATATTTTAGATCTTTAAAACATAAATGGTGGAATTTTTTAGCAGTAAAAATCTTGACGACACCGGCGAATTCTGCAGTGAAATCATTTTGTAAGAGTCACAGAGTCCGGGAGTGCACTTAAATGCACACTGACTACGAAGCATAGACTTCTTGTTAGGGTTCCCAACGTTTTTGAAACGCGAGGACGTCCCATTTCAAGGGCGTTGGAGGACGTGTCTAGCAAAAGTTATGAGAGATGTTAATAATACCATTTTATTATTACAGTTTCTCCCCAAAGCACTTTTTTCGTTCCCCCGCTTTTTCATTCTAGTGGAAATTGTTATTACATTCAGTTTTTCGGATGGACTTGGAATATTTTTCTTATCATGCAGATTTATGTTCGCCTGCGTGTTTCACCAGCGTGCGTAAATGAAGAGAAGTAATACATGAGCGACAATGAGATTTTGCTGACGATAAGTGATAATCGGCGTTCTTTGACGACGGTCGATACGAATTGCCCTTCGTGTCTCTTCGCCTCTCGCGAACCTGTAGCTTATAGGAAAAGTACTTATGAAGTATGATCAGAGTAAGGGAGTAGGGACTAGAGTAGTAGAATGAGAGTGTCATGCATTCGGACCAGTACGCGAGTACAAAATAGTGTGATAAAATAAATCCTTTAGTCCATTCTACTTTCCAATATTTTACTTCCTGTATCTAGTATAAGATGTCATTGCCTGTATCTAAAATGCTCTTTTCCTGCAATTCCAAAATCTTAAATGGTATCCTATTTTTTAATATTTTACTTCCCGTACTGGTACTGTCCTACAATTCTATGCAAGCGTGGTTATCCTACTGCTACCGTAGCTAATATCACTTTTATTTCGCACTAGAGCCCGATAATTAAGCTGGTTATCACATGTGCGCTGTAACTTAGGAAAATGTACCCTTGCAATATTGGAGCCTAGTGAACAATGTATTCGGTGTTTTATGAGGGCTGTTTTGTACCCAGCCTGTATCACTGAAAATGTTATCGGTTAGGGTATGTAGGGCGTATGTAGATCACAATTTATTACACTTCTTGCCTTTTCGGCTTAGATTTCCTTTGTGTCTTATTGATTGCTGTTGTTTTAGTTTTGGTTGTAAATATTTGTAGTTTGCCCTATTTTATTAATTTCAGAACATTAAAAAATTATTGCATAAATCCATATATGTCATTTTCCATCGTTAAAAATACTCAATGAATTAACTAATGTGCCAAGGAAGGCGTTCAAGTCAAATTTCATCATTCAGGGGTAGCGTCGTTGATAGAATTAAGATTGTTTATATATAGAAGCAGTAAATGAGAAAGCAGTCCATCTGATGAAAGGTAACTACTGCCGTCCAAGTACACCCGTAAACGACCACAAATAAAATAACAGTCCTACCTGAGGTCAGTCACAGATGCTTTACCACCTCTATAAGCATGTTTATTTTGCTTTTCTGTTTTTTTTTTATAACATAGGAGTAGCAGACGAGCCTGCAGTCCACGTGATGGTAAGTGGCTACTGCCGCCCATGGACATCTGTAATCAATCCCAGATAGGATTACATATTTCTACCTGAAGTCGGCCACAGATATGCCGCTACCTCTGAGGACTAAGCTGGAACGCCTCGGAAAAGTATGTCTCCCTTACCACACCCTTCAAAACAGAACATAGCAAGGCTTAACACTGTTGTTATGAGGCAGAAATAAGTGTGGCGGTGTTGCCGCCGGAGTCGAACCACAAAGGGTTCTACCACCTTTATAATCATTTTGTATTATCATATCCAGTTTTCGTGTTATACATAAAAAATAAGGTTGATTGGTACGTACGCTCAGACTACAGAGTACCTAAGTCCCATCCTTTGTAATTGGTACACGTCCCCACAGAGTGCGGTCAATTGAGCAAACACAGCTGCCTCTAATTTCCATCGAGGCCTCACGTTCAACGCTCGAGTCCTCACATTACTCTCTGTTGTCTGTTGACATGTGTTACTAATTAGCGATCACCTACTAAATAGTGAGGATGATTTATTTTTTTAGTTCCATTATATGAACGTGATAGAAGCCCTAATCATTCGACTCTGCAGGCGTCATCGCAAGGCCTATTTCTGCCTTATACAGTGTTAAGCGATATGTTCAGGTTTGGTCAGTGGTAACGTAAGAGAGTCATATTTATTACAGCCGTTCCAACTTCGTCTTCAGGTGTAGAAGCGCATCTGGCAACCTCATGTACTAATCTAATCTCGTCTGGGGTTGATTACAGATATCTATGGGCTGCAGTAGGCACTTACCATCGAAGGACTGCACGTTCGCTTACTATTTTTAACACGCTTTTATTAGCTTGGGTTGTATGTATGTATGTACGTAACAGTAACGGAATCTTTTGAAAAATTATCAAAAACCAATGACAATACACGATTTTAATAATTTTGTACCATTGTACTTATCAATATCCTCAGAATTAACGATTTTCGAGGCGAGAGAAAGCGCCTTATGGAGAGTTCAGGCAAAGTTACTAGATTGATTTTTAGTTTTGAAAAATAATAAAGTTATTTCCCTATAACTAAATGTACTGAAACATATCTATAATGCCATATTGTAGAATGATTTTTAGGATTCCGTACTCAAAGGATAAAACGAAACCCTCCGCTGTCAGTTCGTGAGACGCAGAGCTTTATCTCTTAAACCGTAATAGGTAGACACTTGATTTTTTTACAGACGATGCATAATGATGGTCGCTATAACAACAAATACTAAAAATTAATAAAATAAATATAGTTCAAAAAACTAAAAAACACGCTTTTTGAACTATATTTATTATATTAGAAAAAAGGCTGTAATGGTTTGCCGACGCCGATAGCTCTACTTAAATTATATTAGCTAATTACGTCATAGCATCAATAGCAATTTATGTGAAGACTGCTAGATCGGCCATTGGATCTCATGGGGTTTAATAAAATTAAAACGAATAAACCTAATTTATCGCTGGGGTATACTTCACAGCCGTCAGTACCTACTCGTAATTCTGATACGATTATTTGAACAATTTTATCTCTCCATTGAATATTCTACATTAGATGCTGTGAGAATACATCCTTTGAAGGTGGTGGAACCCTTTCGTAGTTCGACTCCGGCGGCACCACCGTCACACCCATTTCTGCCTCATAACAGCAATGTTAAGCGCTGCTGTGTTCTGGTGTTGCAGGGTGTGGTAAGGGAGAGATAATTTTTCGAGGCGTTACAGCTTAGGACTAAGGGGGAGGGGTGCATCTGTGGCAGATCGTAGGTAGGAATATCTAATCCTATCTGGGGTTGATTACAGATGTCCATGGGTGGCAGTAGCTCATACTGTATTTTAGGCACAGAAATCTAAATATGATTCTTTTATAAAATTCGAAGTCTTCTGGTTTATAAATACTTCTTCAAATTTATATAAAAAATGGTTGGTCATGAATATATTTTTATCTGTAAGGACAAATTACGCATGCTTTAGTATGATATCATATCCGTGCATGCACCCGTGTTTCTTGGCACGGCATTCAGATAAAATTACAAATTGCTAATATAAAATCAAAATAGATTTAATAGCGGCTTCTAAATCCTTTTACTTTATTATTCTCATTTTCGTAGATTTTACGACCAAGGACATTAAATGTATAGGTCCATAGAGCAGATATTATTAAGATTTTCATACAAAAACTTTCATCCCGCTTAACACTGACAACATCTCGGATTGATTAACGTTTGATATATATTACATAACAAATTATTACCAATTGGTAACACGCCATGGATGACACATTTTCTCCCCTTGCGTGGTCTATCGCTACTTATAGTTGAATGTATTTGATAATGACCTAATTATCGGCGTATTCCACTTCGATATCGGTCGGTAGGTATAGTCCTCGTTGTCCCTGTAGTTCCGTGACTAGAATAGGGCTACGGTATCCCCTGCCTGTCGTAAGAGGCGACTAAAAGGGGGCATCCGGGGTTGCGGGCGGCAAGAGTGGGAGCTCGAACCGTCCAGTATGCTACCCTGGGAAGGACGGCGGTATGTGTGGTCGCATACTGTCGTAATCACCAGAAGTTGTGGGAGGAGCGAACGCTCCCCTAGGGCAGACCCGATCAGGACATCGCGATTGGAGGACTCCGGTTGTGTTCCGTTGGAGATCCCGGAGTTCTCCAACAAGCGCCGAGGACGGCCACCGGGGAGGTTTTAGTGCGGTAAAAATCCCACATAACCCGGCGTCGCTCCCACGTCGTCGGGTACCTTTTGAAGGTTTCCCCCTCGAAAAAAAAAAGAAAAAAAGGTATAGTCCTCGTAAAATTGCTAGTCCGCTCTGAATATAGGAATGAATCGCGTCTCCATAGCAAATTGTATTACTGCATCTGCTCGCAACAACTTCAGAGTGGACTAGTTTGGCGGGGACTATAATAGTTCAAGTCTCAATATCCCTCTAATAATGAAGTACGACTGCTTACCTCCATTAGAGGAAATCTAATAATAGTTTAGAGGACTGCGCACTTAGACTAAATTCACATAAACATGTTTAAATTTTCCAGATTTATTTTTAGTTTGAAGTTTGCAAATACGTCAAGGCTTATTTACACACGTTATTTATCAATCTATCCAATGTTTACTCACCAAAGATCGAAATTCCCGGTAGAAATTGTCAAATGTTGAATATCTTCGAGAGTGAAATTTTGAAAGATTGAGTATTACACGCATTAGTAACATAACATAGGCGATCCTAAATTCATTTTATGATCAAATAAAATACTTGAAGTTCAACATAAATATATTGTAGCACAACAATACTTTAAGGATATTTTAGGACGACGTCTAATACTAAGAAAGTACCAACCAAACGGGTAGAATTGTTCGCAGTGGTAATATCCGCAAATTACCTGTATATTGTCTGGCTGACCGAGTTCGGGGAATGGTCTTGCATCTGAATAATGTATGGCCGTAAACCCCACCCTCTGTTTATTGCCTTAATATAGCATACGGGAAATATTTTCAATACACTTCTTGATATTTTAAGCACGTTTTCCAACTGAATTGTGGTAATGATTTTTCATTTCAAAAGGAGGTTTTATGTTCGACTGTATTTTTTTTCTAAGATTTCTTTTTATCTTCTGTAGTCGGTCACGATCAAACCGCGCTGTTTTTTTTTCGGAAATCAATTTGCAATTTTCACTTAGTACATACTCCATATCTGTGAAATTCAGAACCTTGTGAACCTTTTTTTTTCTGTTCTGTGTTCAGTGCCAACTAGATTGGCGATAATAAAAATAATATACTTCTTAATGAGTAAGTAGTAAGAAGTAGTGGTGTATTATACATTACTATGAAATACTCGTATTATAGTTCGTCAGTTAAGTATATTGATTTTAGAGGTAAGTATTAAAGATTTATATTTCCTACGTTCCCTAGAAAATATTATTTTAAAACCTTTTCCATTTCATGTGTAAATACAATCTATAATATGATATAGTGTATCAGAATATAATCGTTCTGATCAAAGGTCTTGGTCTTCACACTTTGTGGTATACTAATTTTGTTGGGAGTTCAGGATAACAAATCAAAGCCTTAGATTATTGTTCTTCCAATATATTACCATCATACATCCAGTATATTAATTATTTCACAATCATAAGCTGGTCACGACTCAACTATCAGAAACTTCTGTATTAGCCCCCTTTTCCTACGTTTTTTTCGCGCCCAAGCTTCCATTTTATTTTTTTTTAATTTTAGTCCCGAGTGTCATACGAATAGATACGGCCAACAATGAAACCCGAATGCAAGGTTTTTAATCCATTTTTAACCAATGTTTTGTTTTATTTAAACTCAATTAAAATGTAACCTTACAATTTATATTTATGCATTTATATTTGTTCCGTTCCTTAGAATTATGCTCACTCCTTTGAACAATTTGTAAGACCTTCTCGCCCATAGGCCTTCACAAACTATCACTTGTCACGTCGATCACACTATCAATTTCAATATAATTTAAGGATTTCTATATAATTTAAAGACTTTACGGTAGTTGTTAATGCAATTTGTTGTTTGATAGTAAAAACAGGAAAATATGTGGATTGACGGATTGACACTTGATCGACCGTGCGATTGCAAACGTCAAACTTCTGACAGACAGATCGCTCGATACATTTTTATCGATTAAAGTTATAAAAAAAACATGTTAAAAAGGAACAAATGCGATTATTAACCCACCTTTGATATTTTCAATTGTTATCCAATTCGCAAACATAACAGCGATAAAGTTTAAGTTTATAAAACCTTTGTGGTTCGACTCCGGCAGCACCACCACCACGCCGCCGTACAGCAGCAACAGCAGTGTTTAGCGCTGCTGTGTTATAGTTCGAATGATGTAAGGGAGACATTCTTATCCGAGGCGTTCCAACTTTTTCCTCAGGGGGTAACGCATCTATTGCTAACCTCACGTAGGAATCTAATCTTTGTCCCTGTAGTTCCGGGTCTAGAATAGGGATACGGTATCCCCTGCCTGTCGTTAGAGGCAACTAAAAGGGGCTTCCGGGGTTGCGGGCGGCAAGAGTGGGAGCTCGAACCGTCCAGTATGCTACCCCGGGAAGGACGGTGGTATGTGTGGTCGCATAACGTCGTAATCACCAGATGTTGTGGGAGGAGCGAACACTCCCGCAGAGCAGAGCCCGTTGTCGGGTCGGGAACCTTTTGAAGGTTTCCCCCTCGAAAAGAAAAAAAAAGGAATTTAATCTTATCGGGGGTTGTTAACAAGTATCCATGAGGAGCAGTAGCATTTACCTTTGCTACCTCAATATTACGATCAACGACTTTCCTAAATTATAATCTTATGAACCTAATTTACGTTTCTTTTGGATGCTTCTATATAGTTACGACATTACAATACAATTTTGTGCTTCTAATTATTTTAATGACGTGTTTGTGGAGTGTTCTTGTATGGCGGAGGACATCTCTCTATTAGCATTAATTGTTCGGTTCTTGCTACTTACGTTAAATAATTAATTTTGTTTACACACATGTTTATTCTGTTCACATACTGTTCGGTATTCCCTTTGTTTGTTTACTTCCTTCTAAATCTATCGTAAAAACTAATGACTACGTGTCTCAAAGGGTTGGATACCATTTTTTTTGTTAGTTAGCCAACGGTGGGACCATCATTGTTTGCTTTAGAAGCTCTAGAGCTCTAGAAATTTCAAAATTATTTTATTACATTGAATGGATGACAGAATATTTAATTAGATAGATTTATTTTATGTTAAGAATAAAAAAATAAAAGAACGCAACATACCGGGTTTAACCAGGACCTTTAAAAACTACTAAACGATGTAGGTGACGTCATAAATACAAAAATGTTCGAGTATGTATCATCTCTTTGAATTATTTACTGTGTTAGTATCTTTGAGTATTTGATATCAACGTAGAAGATATGGATGGGTATGGATAGTTTCGCAAACACGGCCATTTGTCATCTCTATCGCCATCAATATAGAAACGTGAGATCGTATGTTCAACGAGCACATATTAATAACTAACCTGTCTGTATTGTTGATATTTGTTCTAAATTAAAACTCTACCGAAAGATTCAAACAAATATCATCAATATTTCATAAATCATTCATTTCAAAAGATAGTTAGTTATTTCTAATACCTTTTTTTTTTTTAAAACAAGGTTTTAGTAACATCATTTTGTTTTTTGATTACTTTTCAGAAAACTCTTTAATCAAAAATATTTGTCCGCCATCTTGGGGAATCCGGCATATTGAATTTAGAATGACGTCACTAATAATTATGCGTTGTCATCCACACCACACATGTAAGCAAAATTTCAGTAATCGATTAGAGTTGAGACTGGTTTAAAACTCAGTAGCAATATTTGATCCTCGCTTACATACGAACTAACAAAACATGTGATAATATAAGCTCGTATAATAAAAATATGTATGACATTGCATGATCCACATTGAGGAAATATACGTAGAAAGATGATCTTCTTTGCCTGAACGTATTTTGTATGATTTTATATTATTTATTATTTATATTCCATATATTTTATATTCCTAGCCCAGTAATAAAGTTCGTTAATGCTCAAAGCAATATCTGAATACAATATCTCATCCCAGAAAATTTATCCTTAGGGAATATTAGGGATACCTTTAAATGAAAAACATTTTGTACAGAAAAATAGCGTCTTATTGAAGGTCAATAACCCAATTGATTAATAATAGCGCTATTCATGCATCATCAGTCGACAGTGATAGCTGGAGGGTGTTTTGCATAGCAAAGGAAAAATTGGCACCCCCGTTTTTGGTGCTTTCGTAGTCAAGCCCGTTGACAAGCAAGTGACTCAAAACTAGGCATGTTGATTTTGTATTCGATTTCAATGGACGTCTGGTAAAACGACGGAGAAACGATCGTTACAAATTGATCTTCATTTTTCTTTTATTGCTGCTCTGGGAACATTGTAGCGAAAAACACAGGTAGACTTCTTAAAAATTCGAGTTTCGGTTTATTTTATTGTAGTTTCAGCCACTCGATTTCCGTGCCGCTAAGGAATTTTGTTGGCAAATCAAAAAGTAAGAGTTTAAAGCAAAAATGAACTATAATATATAGTAGGAAATATCAGTCATATCTCAGCTACTTGAATATACACATTCAGATATCTGAGATATGACTGATATCGAATTAAACATCGATGTTTTTGGTCTAAAAACAATTCGTCAGTTAATCGATACTAAATCAACATCCCTACTCAACGTAATTACACAACCTAGTACGCAAACTGCAATTTATTTGAGAGAAGCGAAGTGTGCATACCTATTAAAACGACAAAACATCGTTTAGGAGAAATTGTGAGGTCGGTACACAGGTAACGGTGTCGATAAGGCACGACCTTAAACTATCAGAGAGATTGCTTTTTATCCGCCGGCGACCTCGGCTTTGAGGGCAAATTTAACTAATAATAAAAAATGTACGCTGCCTTCCTGTAAGCTGATGACGTAAACGATATACTAAATAGGATAGGGTCGAGGGAACATAAAATCTCTAAAAATAGAATCTTATTTATGACTGTCATTCATTTGATTGCTGAAAATTTAATAAGTTCTTGAGTTCTTAATTTTAAAACGTTTTCTAAAACATAAATGTATTATGATAGATAGTTTTTAGCCAAAATCTCGGCTCAATTTAATTCTTAATTAATTACATTTTATGTAATTACAGAGTACCATTAAGTACCTACTCAAAAAGTTGAAAAAAAATCTATCTCGCGTTCTGTTCCGAAAATTCATAGTATAATTTTAGCTGACTCGTGTTATCCCTATTGTATAACATTGAATTTCAGCCCGTCAATTACGCCTGTATTATGATTAATTATTCATCAACTGTTTTCAACTAAGGAATTTACTCTTGCGGCCCTTTTATAGAATAATTGTTTGAATAATGTTCATCATACCGTTACTTCTAATTCATTATGTTTAAGATAGCTTTTTTCATATAGAAGCAGCAAGCGAGCTTGCTTTTCAACTTATGGTAAGTGACTACTGCCGCTCATCGGCATCTATAATTAGAATCACATAAGTTTAGATCCCTATCTGCAGTCATCCACAAATACGTTGCTCCTCCTGAGGACTATGTTCGAATGCCTCGGAAAAGTATAACTGTTTTACCACACCCTTCAAACCAGCACACAGCAGCCCATAATACAGCTGTTATAGGAGTGGTGCTGGTGTCGAAATGCAAAGGTTTCTACCACTTTCAAAATATCCCTTTTCTTTGTTATCCATTCCTTTTTCCCTAATTACTTTTGAAATTTTTACAGTGAAGGTATATATTTATAAATAATAAACGTAGATAAAAGGTGTATTTCCACAGTATAATTCCTTCGGGAACTGTCCAATTTTCCGGGAACAAATGTTAATCTGTTATCTGACAGTATGTCCGTCAAAACCGGCAGACGTTAGTTGATTGGCTGAGGAGTGAAAGTGGAATACAAAACAACAGATAAAGTAGGTATAAAATGACAAATATACCTTTACATCTACACATAGAAACTAAAAAGAGTTAGTAGACAGAAGAAGAGATTTTTACGTTTTCTATGTTCAAAATGAATTCTAGGTACCCAAAAGCATTAAAAGTACATGTGGTTGTTTTATGAAGTTGAGGTAGCAAGAAGGGATTATTCCTGGCAGTGGATATTTAGGTGAAAGGAGAGGCAGTAGACTAAAACCTAAGGACTAAGTTACAACACCTCAAATGTGTCTTTTCCAAACCTTCCCAAACGGCAGCTTTAACAGTCTGAAATAGGAATATAAAAACGCAAAAATAAGAAAGTCCATACGTTGGCATGTTTCGTGAGGATGCCCGTTAAAATATGACGTCGGATTAGTCAGGATTTGAGCGATGACGTCAGCTTTGCCGAGAGTGAAGCAGCCCTGGGGAGCGAAATCTGGAGACCGGGAGGGATGAAACTTCTGATGTTATATTACATTCACATAGTTTTTTGCATGTAGAATAGGCAAATCAGCATGCAGTCCACGTAATGGTATGTTAACTGCCACCCGTGGATATGTAATCAATCCCGAATGAGATTCCTTCCTAATAGAGTCCTACTTGAAGTCAGCCACAGACTTCCTATGGACTAAGCAGGAGCTCTTTGTGGATATTTTATCTCTCCCTTAACACGTCCTTCAAATCAGAACACAGCTGTGCTTAACACTTGCTTATTAGGCAGAAATGGGCGTGCTGGTGGCGTGGTGTCTCCGAGATATAATGATAAACGGGTGTACTACCCTCAACACTTGTTTATAATTAGCACGCTACATTTGGCTGGGCATGAGTCTCCTTAGAGTGAAAGGGGCCATAGTTTACCTTTGAGAATTTCCTTTATTAAAGAACCCTAAGATATATTGGTTTTCTCACTATGTTGTTGTTCACCGCTATAGAAAGTCATAATTTATTTCTAATATTCAAGCATTGGTTTTTTTATCTTTGTTATTATAAATTTATCTTGGCCTTGTTTCGCGCTGCCTCGAATTTCTTTCGTAGCATTTTAATTATCAAAATTCTTGTGTTGTTCAAAAAAATGGTAACAAAACATTTATTTTCAACAAGCAAGTTGGGAACTCAAGGTTGTAACATAGTTACATAAAAGGTTATATATCAAAATACTTGTTTCACTTTATTTTCGATACTAAGGATCTTAGAATTTAATACCTTTAAGATAAGATCACTTTACAAGGTAATGCTTGTTAGCTTGCAAAATGTTCTTCAGGTAAAGAGAAACGTTTATAAGATAGGTTTAACTTTACATTGCAAAACCTTCAATACTATGACGCTATATTTCTTGCGCGTATCACAATACGAGAAACCATTACAGGATAATATTTTTAATATCAACTCAACATGACAATTATGACAGCATTGACTATTCGCCAAAAGTGAATTATCTCTCTCCTCGCCTTACCTCACCTCTCCTCTCTCCTCCTTTCACCACATTAGAACATCTCTCTCCTGCTTCGTAAGACATTAAAGCATGTCAACTGCTCAGTTACAATACTTTTATCGATATAAATACAAACACATTTTGCGTTTTACCGTTTTTTTTTTTTTATAATATAAAAGTAGTAGACGAGCATGCAGTCCACCTGATGGTAAGTGGCTACTGCCGCCCATGGACATCTGTAATCAACCCCAGATAGGATTAGATATTCCTACCTGAGGTCGGCCACAGATGCGCCGCTACCCCTGAGGAGTAAGCTGGAACGCCTCGGAAAAGTATGTCTCCCTTACCACACCCTTCAAAACGGAACACAGCAGCGCCTAACACTGCTGTTATTAGGTAGAAATAGGTATAGCGGTGGTGCCGCCGGAGTCGAACCACAAAGGGTTCTACCACCTTCAAAGCTTCAGGTGTAATCCCTGTACCCTTAGTTTTTACGTTTGTTCGAAAATGTTCAACGTTTACGAATTCGCTTATACAGCGCCCATGTGGACCGTGTCGGAACTAAAATTTTGCACTATGAGTTTTAAAAAACCGAATAATCAATTGTAACAACATTTAATTTTACAAATATAAATAGAATGCATTTATTTTTACATTTTTATTTAATTTGATAGCATTATAGTTCCGTTTTTGAAACTTATGCTGTATAATTTTAGTTCCGATGTCTACGGGAGCGCTGTATGCGGTAATTCGTAAACGTTGAACGTTTTCGAGCAAACGTTAAAACTCGTCCTAGGGGTACTGTTCTATATGAGTGGGTTACCGATTCCATTGACTGCATTGATCAGTTACCGTCAAATAGGCTGTATACTTCAATGATGTAAAGAGTAAATATTTATTTTAAAAATGACTTATAGTCCTAATCAAAATAAACAAATTTAATTTAATCCCCAAATATTCTCGCTGTATAGTTATTTATTGCCACTTTTTTGTTACGTATAATAAATAATTCCTATTGACCTTCGCAAGTTACAAGATACACTTTAACGTTTAATTTCTGAAGGCTCTGACCCTACGGCCGATGGGAGTTAAGGCCCGAGGGAGTTTCGTGGGTTTCAATGCATGTTTTGGTTACAGAAAGCAAACAGGGTTGTTTTGTTATCGCCCCTAGTAATGCTTCAGCCAACAAAGGAAAAAGTTTATCAAAATATTTAATTTTCCTTTTTCATATAATACTCATAATTTTGGATATTTCGAATTTGAAGTACCGGTTTATAAATTCAGTTATGTTCATTAGCTGTAATGTAGGTGCTCTTCTATACTTTTACTGTTCTAGAATAGGGTTACAGTGTCCCTTGTCTGTCGTAAGAGGGGACTAAAAGACGGCTTCTGGGATTGCGGGTGGTCAGAGCTCAACAGTCTAGTAAGCTACCCCGGGAAGGACAGCAAGGGGCATCGCGTTATGAGGAGTCCGATTGTGTTCCGTCGGAAATACCGGAGTTTTTCACCAAACGCCGAGGACGGCCAACGGGGGGATTTAAGTGTGGTAAAAATGTCACATAACCGACGTCGCTCCCACGGCGCCGGGTTTGAAGGTTTCCCCATGGTGACCAAAAAAGGCCCGCTTCTTTACAAATAAGATTACACAATGTTCTAAGATCCTTAAAATGTAACATTTTTCCTCGAACAATAGTTTTCGATTAATTATCGCTTGACCTTGATATTCTCTAGTATCTAAGCCTTACGAAGTCATAAAAATAGTAGTTGTTAAGGATGATTTAAGAGCCCATTAATAGACATGACGTCATAGGCGGACACGTTATACGAAAACTACAAAAAGGAAGTAAAGTTCGGATGAATCTTTGTCTAATCTTAGTATAGCCGTTACTAGAAGTGCTCGTAATTCTGCTTCAATGTACCGTAAAATAGTCGTAGTTACTGAATAAATATCTAATCTTTAGCTATTGTTAAAATTGGCTAAGTGCGAGTCGAACTGGTATACGGATGGTTCCGTAAACCCTAGATAGGATTAAATTCCTACTTGGAATCGGTGACACATGCGCCGCTATCTCTGAAAACTACCACTGGCATAACCAATAAAGTCTTGGAAAAGTATGACTACCTGACTCTCCCCTTCAAACCAGAGCACAGCAAAGCTGATATTATTCGGAAAGAGGTGTGGCGGTTGAGCCGCCGGCGTCAAACCACAAAGAGTTTTACCACCTTCAACAGATTTCCATGGGCGGCAGTAGCCACTTACCATCAGGTGGACAGCATTCTAATCCTATATTATAAACAAAGGTCTATCTACATACAGATAGATAGATTAGCTTATCTTATCACGTTTGTAAATTTCATTAATTTGTCAAAACTGTGAGTGTACAGTTATTTTACGGCTCACAGCGTTGTGAGTAGCAATGCGAGAGATTAGAACGTAAAGGTTATACTGATATATTATCATTTTGTTGATATTTTTCATATTTTTTCTAATATGTACTGTTAATTTTTTTTTTTTTTGGAAAATTGTTACTCGCAGATACATATACAACACATATATACGCAGTGATAGCCTAGTGGTTAGGAAACTCGGATTCTTGATTCGTCGCATCGATTTGTCGCACGCACCTCATATTGTTCAAAGGTATGTGCGTATTATAAATTAATTATCAATTGCTTAAACGGTGAAGGAAACATCGTGAGGAAGCATACCTGAGAAATCTTAAAAAAACCTTTCAAAGGTTTGTAATGTCTACCAATTCGCACAGCCAGTGCGGTAGACTAGGCCTAATCCTTCTCATTCTGAGAGGAGACCCGTGCCCGGCAGTGGGATCGTAATGGGTTGATAATTATTATATACATACAAGAATGTTCGATTAAAGTTAACATTATATTTACTACATTAGTAAACGGTATAATTTAACTTCGCTTTGGAGAAACACAGATTATTAGGAAGTTTGAGGAAGGAATAATTTTGTAGAAGCACGCTCGCTTTAATGATTACCCTCAATTATAGAAACGGGAACGAGTTTATTAAACAAACTACTAGACGGTAGTTGTCAAAACACAAATCTACATACTATGATAATTGATACTGGTATAATATTTATTTTCGTGTATAGTTCACAATTATCCCAAGTAGAAAGTAGCATTAAGTTACCAATTATCAGTATGAAGGGTTAAGTGGCTATCTTTGAAGGTAGAACCCTCTGTGGTTAGACTCTGGCGTCACCACCTCCACACCTATTTTCTGCCTAATAACACTAATTTAGCGCTGCTGTGTTCTGGTTTGAAGGGTGTGGTAAAGGAGACATAATTTTTCGAGGCATTTCAGCTTAGTCCTCAGGGGTAGCGGCGTATTTATGGGCGAACTCGGGTAAGAACTCTATTTTTACCTTTTTATCTGGTGATTACAGATGTACATGGGTAGTAGCGACTTACCATTAGGTGCACTGCATACCCGACTGCTACTCTTATATTATAAAAAAAATCATTTACAACTGATAAGATGTGGTGTGGTAGATAGTCACCATCGCCGCTGAAAGCACATTTTTTGTCTCACTGCTCGGCACAGGTCTCCTCTTAGAGTGAGAGGGGTTTAGGACATAGCCTACCCTGCTGGCCCTATGCGAACTGAAAGATTTCAAACGCGTTTAAAATTTTTTAAAGAACTTTCAGGTTTTCCCACGGTGTGTTTCTTCATTTTGAGGGCAAGAAATAATTTTCCTTCTTGGTCACGTTTGGTTTACTGCATCTATTACAATCATTTTGTTGTTGTTTTTGTATAATCTCCAGATTCTTAAGAGACACTGCCAAACTATATTCATAGTTTGTTTACCGATTTATATTCGTAATAAATTAAATTAATAGTTTTTAAATGTAAAGCGATATGCTCATGTATATTATTCCGTGGTCCAGATTGCAGGGTAAGCCAAGTTTGTAATTTTAACTTTAAAAACTTGTCGTTAAATTTAATATTGCAATATAAAGCTCATACGTTTATACGTATAATGTAACATAAACATTAAGCATATTCACAGAACGTTAATTTGGAAAGCAAAAACGTTTACTTTGAGTAAAAAGAATTACGTAACTAAAAAAACCTTGATTGCTTACATTAAATTATGCAATATAATTATATAGGCTTTTGGTTGGTAATAAAATCTGTGTTTCAAAGTTTTTGGATATTCCACCTTTCAGCATTTTTCGCTAATTCTTATAGTTTCGAATTTGGCCCTGAAGGCCCGTTTGAAAAATTCACCCTGTGTACGTAACCGTAGGTATACTTGTGATTTATCCCTTTAGTTCCGGGACTAGAATAGGGCTACGGTATCCCCTGCCTGTCCTAAGAGCCGACTAAAAGGGTTTCCGGGGTTGCGGGCGGCAAGAGTGGGAGCTCGAACCGTCCAGTATGCTACCCCGGGAAGGACGGCGTTATGTGTGGCTGCATACCGTCGTAATCACCAGATCTTATGGGAGGAGCGAACGCTTCCCCAGGGCAGAGGCCGATCCGGGCATCGCGTTTGGAGGACTCCGGTTGTGTTCCGTCGGAGATCCCGGAGTTCTCCAACAAGCGCTGAGGACGGCCACCTTTTGGGGGTTTAGTGCGGTAGAAATTCCACATAAACCGGCGTCGCTCCCACTTCGTCGGGTACCTTTTGAAGGTTTCCCCCTCGAAAAGAAAAAAAGAACAAGGTATACTTGTGATTATTTAAATTCCGGTATTTTTAACATATGTGTTGACGGTACATGCGTTGACGGCACTCAACAAAGTCAGCTTAGACCCTCGTCTTAATGGGTAGGTATCTCAGAGCGGCTCCTACAGAGATTATTCCGGTTGAGTTACCGTTTGACATCTGAATATTGTCAAGAATTCGCTGCTTTAGTATGTAAACGGAACTCTAATTGGATTTAAGATATCCCGAAGATTTTGTAATTGATTTAAGTATATATTTACGATTGTCACGTAAGTTCTTATGACTTTTTGGTTTTTCATGAAGAAGTTTTTTAGTTATTCCCTTTCAAGTTGTACTGTCTACACCGTTCAAAATATGGCATTGAACATTACATACTTACATAATTAATTACGCAGAATAACCGACTACATTTTTAATACATTGGGCTATTTTTTTTTTAAATTAGAGTTATATAAATATACAAGCATAAAATAGGCAAAACTTCAGCTAATTTCTGCTAATTAGGATAATATTTAAATTTGGAATAAATATATTAGTGGTGAGAGGACGATTATATTAAAATAATTTAATAAGCTCATCAGTATATAAGTAAGTTGTTTCTTATCTATCTCTCGAAACGGTTCTCTTTCGGAATAAAAATAACCTTATACACTTTTCTAAATCCCTGACAATGTATCTACAAAATTTCATGACAATCGGTTACTTTGTCAAAGTGCGAAAGTGTAACGAACAATAAACTCACATTGCCATTTATATCTAATGTTAGTTTGGTCTAGCGTAATATACTTGTGTAGTATACACAATACTAAGTTACAAAGTCATCTACTACTACTGTCATGTCACAGCAGTCGTGCTGATACCACTTGACGTAACGCTGTCGAGTGTGCTTGTGCTTGTTCACGCTGTGCTCGATTTGCATTTCAAATCGTACAAGTTACTTGTGAATGTCATTAGTCAATATATTGCATAATAGTAGAAGATCCGAAGCTAAGTCGAACTGGACCGAGCTGATAATAGAATGAAACTCATTTTATAACGAAATTAGTACATTGGGTAATACATTAAAAATGGGTTTGCTAAAAAAATCCTGGACAGGATAATTTTAATTTTCGGATCTTAGACCATAACTTAATGTTCGCAATCAAAATGTTTCTTTACGGAATGATTACGTCTTTTTCCGAAATGTTTTTGAATATGCCCAATATCTATATTATGGGAAATATAAATGTCTTTTGTTGCCATATATTGATTATAATGATCATCTAACGATAAACGCCTGTTTTGAAATCAACTAAATTACACATATCATATGTGTAGTTTCACAGCTTTTATGCGTTTTCGACTACTTGAAAATATTGCCTATGTAACTCCCACAATTTAGACGAATCTAGGAATATTTCATATGTTAAAATCTGTCAAACCGTTTGGCCTGTAGGATGTGACAAAGAAAGATACACACATACATACGCTTGTAAACATTAGCCTGCGTATTCGAGTAAAAAGGTTAAGAAAGAAACTATTATGTCTTCTACAAAAGAAACTACATGTACTTCAACATGCTAACAACTACTCACTGAAGTTTCCCTGATACAAAGTGTAGTTACTTTTAATCGAAGGGATAAAAGCCTAAAAGGGTTTCGATGCCCTTAGGGAAAAGAACTTCAAAGTTTCTTCTCTGAGGCATACATGTGTTGAAAGTAGATAGTAGAAGTTAGAAGTGTAACGAATTAATGCCATTGTGAGAATCAAGAACATAAAAGTCAATAGAGTTACCGCTAACTATGCGATTGTAAAACATTTCTTTTTTCGAGTTGAATGTTCACTGAAAAGTCATTTGAGCATGTATCACATGATAAATATGTAAATGGATCAATATCAAAAGGACGCAGTGCGTTCCCAATTAGTTATATATTAATATTATAGTTATTTTTATGGATTCTTTATTGAAGTTGACGGAATATTTTTCGTGTGAAAATTTTAAAGTAAAATTTAAGTTTCAATGAGTATTAAAATATAATGAGTATTAAAAGATAATCCAGTTGTTGGAAAATCGGCATGTAAACCTGAATCCCAGGCTAAAATAATAATCACTTGAAATATTTTTTTAAGCTATTGCATAGCTTTTATCGCGGGCTTTGAGCGCGGGGACCGAATCGAGAAATTCCGTAACGAAAATTAATAACACCTTTGTTGGATATCAAGTCTCCAGGCAACCGAGTTGTTGACTGTCAATAGAAAAATATTTATATAATTGAATAAAGTATTATTTTACATTCCTTATTATTTTATTTGATATTGGCGACGAGATGTCGAATGAACTAAAAAACAATGAGAAAATACGAGCCACATTACGTGGGTTAATGAAACGAACCGAAAATTACATTTCGGGAATAGAAAAAATTGACAATGAAGAAATAAATATACGACTGAATTCTTTACAAGAAAATTTGAACAAATTCTACGCGATTCAAGAAAAAATTGAATGGCTTACAGAAGAAGAAAATCTAGAACAGGAAATAAAATACAGGTACGAATTTGAAGAAATATATACAAAGCTAAAATTTAAATTTTTGAATGTACAAAAAGAAAATAATAGGCTAATACCTGAATGTTCTTTTATATCGGCTAGAGCGGAAGTTTATTTGATAAACTGTTAACTGTCAAGGCACGCTTGAGACGTACACCTAATCCAAAAGGGTTATCACCTTATCAGTTAATGTTCGGCAGAGAGGTAAGAACATATATGCATGCCTTATTTAAGAAATCCGCCCCACTATCCAGATTACATTACAATGCACCGCCAACGAAGGAGTTCGGACAAGGTGATAAGGTACAAGTCCGCAGTTACACCAACCCAGGAGTTAAATGGGAGTTCGGAGTCGTCATCCGAAGATTAGGTAGACTCCATTATGAAGTCAGAACTGAAAATGGCATACTGGTGCGCCGTCACCTTGACCAAATGCTGCCGGCGCCCCTGGTGGTGTAAGTAAAAATAGCGGTGGAGGACTGTTGGATATCAAGTGTCCAGGCAACCGAGTTGTTGACTGTCAATAGAAAAATATGGATATAATTGAATAAAGTATTATTTTACATTCCTTATTATTTTATTTGATAACCTTGATTCGTCAACTTGAACACAGATGGCAGTAATACACATTTTTTTATAATCCCTGCGGAAATCTTAAAATTGCGTGAAGTATATTTTATAGCTGATATTTGCAATGTCTTATATAATGGAGATATGATAAAATAGTGGATAAAGATGTATTAATGTAAATGTTGATGATTATGGAAGAATGTATTGTATTTCTGTAATTCCTTCTGAGCGTTTTCATAGCATAAAAAATGCTATGTAATAGCTTTACCGCGGCAGTCTCCGAGTGCCACACGTATTTTTTTCTTTACGAAGGGGAAACCTTCATAAGGTACCCGACGACGTGGGAGCGACGCCGGGTTATGTGGGATTTTTACCGCACTAAAACTTCCCCGGTGGCCATCCTCAACGTTTGTTGGAGAACTCCGGACGGAACTACGACGGTATGCGGCCACATATACCGCCGTTCTTCCCGGGGTCGCTTACTGGATGGTTCGAGCCCCTTTAATTCACCTCATACAACAGGCAGGGGATACCGTAGACCTATTCTAGTCTCGGAGCTACAGGGACAAATCACTTGAAACCTATGAAATATTACCAACATGAAATATTACTGTAACCAATAGGTTGACAACGATATTTACAATAATGTATTATTACGATATCAGCGTATGAAAATATTATACGGAAAATGAATACCCATTAAAATGAGTAGTAAAATTGTTATTATTTTCCAATCGAGATTTCATGTTATATGTAAATATTGGTACTCAAATGTAGGGCGGAAATGATGTTTTTATTGCATTATACACAACATCGAAATTTTCCAATTTGATACTATTTTATCTCCTATTATCGTTATTATGATAATAATGACACTGGTATTATAAGGGACCGACATGCGGCAGGTTTCAGGTTCGATCCCCGGTTAGATATCTAAGTAACGAAGTTAGTGTCTGTTCTGGGTCTGGGTGTTTGTGTATTTGTATTTGGACTTTCAGACAAATTCGTGTGGGGTTAGGAGTGTAGATAGCGTAATTTTTAATATTCGATTCTATAATTTAATATAATTTGTAAAACTTAGTTCTGTTGTGTTCATTTACAATTTGGTACGTGGCAGAGTTCGTCTGCTTCAACGGGGACGATACTACTGCCACAGTCATTTCCAGCGAAGCACTTCTGTGTTTCGATGGAAGGATATCGGCTGAGTATCTGCACTATGATTATCGTAGTTGCGTATTGGCGGCGGCAATGTGAGGCGACCCTCTTATTCGTCAGAAATGGCAATGTGACAGCGTATCTGTGATCGCCTTCAGGTAGAACCAGTTCTACACGTATATGGCGTCGGTACAGATGTTCATGGGCGGCGGTTACCATGTTAACTGCAAGTTAGTTCGCTCCAATATAAAAAAATCATATGATAATCGTCGAAAATTATATAGTAATTCAAATCAAATGGAAGCTTTATAAATGTTATTATCGTGCGCGCGATTGCTCGGTTTATTACGTTACGGACCGGCCAGAGGGCGGCCATTACCATTACCATACCAATGAACCAGTAATCTGTGTTTATTAAAACGTTTATAGTTTCATTTCAAATATTTCCGCTTTTGGAAATTAGATTTTTATGAGCCTGGGTGTCAACTTTTTATCCTTAGGACTTATGCAATATTTTTAAATATTTGTCAAGTAGAGACAACTAGGCGTGAATACGTCTAAACTAACTCATGTGTGGTCGGTACTCGCCCGTTCTCGACATGCTGTCGTTTTTTTAGCAAATCAATTTGTTATGTATCTGTATTTTGCACAAAGTTTACATAATCGTTCACTCGGCATATAATTCGCGAGTATAAGGACGCTTTTCTTGACGTATAGAAAAAAAATTAAGAACATTTCAATTTTACATTAAAACTTATTTTAATCGCGTGATTTTTACTTGACAGTGTAGAAGTAACGGCACCTTGTACCGTTTTCATATTGCCGTAAAAGTTTCAAAGAGTAGGTGTTCGATCCACGATAAGGTATGAAACAAGTTTGAATGTGCTTAGTTTACGAGTATCGTTTGAAACAGTGTGGAATCGCGTGTGAAATGCTATCTCCAAGCGGTGTTTGGCCTGATACGAGGCGCTACTTCGCTGAGGTGCACCACACTGCAGTGATTTTCCTTCACTAATTATATTCATAGGTTTACTAGGGTTGTATCTGATACGAGAATTCGGATCTGGATATTATCATAATTCAGAAATATGTTGAGATTTTTATGGAGCCCATAGCACCACTCGCCGAAGGATCAGGTTCTATTCACATCATTTGGATCCGTAGCAGTCCTCTTTTGTTCTGTTTCCACGTTTCTTTTTGCCATGAAAATGCAAGATGTGGATTCTATTTCCCCCTGAAATAATTTTGAAGCGTTATGACATGGAATTCTATAAGTATGTAAAAAGAAGTTGCACCATAAAATTGTCCGTTTAATTATATTCCAATATGTCGGTTACATGATTTCGATATTTATAACAAAATATATATTAGCAATATGAAGTATTATTATTAAAAAATCTTATTTTGGCTCCGCCCACATTTAATTTATTTGAGGCTCACAGCCCACGCAGAGACAACATACCGATAGCAAGTTGGTTTAAAAATAGAACAATTGACGTCATATTATGATACAAAAATACACAAAATACGTGCAAAAATAGAATATGTATCAATTTTAAACATCTTAGCAAAAATAAATTTAAACTTCATAATTTGGCAGAAGTCAGACTGAGCAACAGTTTCGGATATTTTTATATTTTTCGGATATTAAAAGCTTTGTTAGGGTTTGTTTTGGGTACCGAGAATGGTATCATCCCTATTTCATACGTCACTCTTATCAGAGTTCCCTCGGCGTTAGCAACACATCCATTTTCTTGTCTGCAAACAAATAGCAACCAGGTGGGTTAACGACCTCTTACGTGGGTGTTTTACCTGATTCCAAAGGGTACTTTTTCGAGCGTATGTATTTATGTCTCATGCTTTGACTCGCTCGACAACCCAAATGGCTTTCCGGATTTTGACATACGAGTATGTCGTTGGATTCATCTAAGTTGTGGATGTGACATAAGATATTATTTTTAGGGTTATGTACCCAAAGTGTAAAAATGGAAACCTATTACTAACCCTCCGTTGTCTATCCGTCTGTCCGTCTGTGACAGGTCGGTCACATCTCCTGAATCGTAAGTAATTGAAATTGAAATTTTTAACAGATATTTTTATAACGGTGGCTGGTAACAACAAATACTAAAATTAAAAATGTGTTGAAAATGGGGTTCGCCATAAAATAAACCACTGTATTTCGACGTTTTTCGCTTCATCTATTGAACCTCAATGGGTAGACAGTTACAATTTTCACAATGCATTTGATTCAAAGACTCCTATAATAACAAATACTAAAAGTACATAAAATAATGAAAACAGGGGGAGAGAGAGGGATGGCGAGGTATTTAACTATTAATAGTAGTAGTAAGTACAATCATTAATAGTAGTAATAGACAATTCTTAAGATGCATGTACTACAAATAAAACCTTTACGCACCTACTATGGAAAAGCGTGAATCTCATACTTTATTTATTTTTTGTATAAAATATAATTAAACGCTAATTGAAAAGCAACTGTACTAGCTACCTATTGTATAAGCACTTACTATTTTGCAGGTTGTCACTACCTGTAAATGGAAATATGTGTACTAATACTAAGCTATACTTAAGAAAATACCATTGTCAGTCATGTACAACATATAGTTCTGTTGGTAGCCCTTAATAAAATAAATAAATTAAAAAAATACGTGTGGCACTCGGAGACTGCCGCGGTAAAGCTATTACATAGCATTTTTTATGCTATGAAAACGCTCAGAAGGAATTACAGAAATACAATACATTCTTCCATAATCATCAACATTTACATTAATACATCTTTATCCACTATTTTATCATATCTCCATTATATAAGACATTGCAAATATCAGCTATAAAATATACTTCACGCAATTTTAAGATTTCCGCAGGGATTATAAAAAAATGTGTATTACTGCCATCTGTGTTCAAGTTGACGAATCAAGGTTATCAAATAAAATAATAAGGAATGTAAAATAATACTTTATTCAATTATATCCATATTTTTCTATTGACAGTCAACAACTCGGTTGCCTGGACACTTGATATCCAACAGTCCTCCACCGCTATTTTTACTTACACCACCAGGGGCGCCGGCAGCATTTGGTCAAGGTGACGGCGCACCAGTATGCCATTTTCAGTTCTGACTTCATAATGGAGTCTACCTAATCTTCGGATGACGACTCCGAACTCCCATTTAACTCCTGGGTTGGTGTAACTGCGGACTTGTACCTTATCACCTTGTCCGAACTCCTTCGTTGGCGGTGCATTGTAATGTAATCTGGATAGTGGGGCGGATTTCTTAAATAAGGCATGCATATATGTTCTTACCTCTCTGCCGAACATTAACTGATAAGGTGATAACCCTTTTGGATTAGGTGTACGTCTCAAGCGTGCCTTGACAGTTAACAGTTTATCAAATAAACTTCCGCTCTAGCCGATATAAAAGAACATTCAGGTATTAGCCTATTATTTTCTTTTTGTACATTCAAAAATTTAAATTTTAGCTTTGTATATATTTCTTCAAATTCGTACCTGTATTTTATTTCCTGTTCTAGATTTTCTTCTTCTGTAAGCCATTCAATTTTTTCTTGAATCGCGTAGAATTTGTTCAAATTTTCTTGTAAAGAATTCAGTCGTATATTTATTTCTTCATTGTCAATTTTTTCTATTCCCGAAATGTAATTTTCGGTTCGTTTCATTAACCCACGTAATGTGGCTCGTATTTTCTCATTGTTTTTTAGTTCATTCGACATCTCGTCGCCAATATCAAATAAAATAATAAGGAATGTAAAATAATACTTTATTCAATTATATAAATATTTTTCTATTGACAGTCAACAACTCGGTTGCCTGGAGACTTGATATCCAACAAAGGTGTTATTAATTTTCGTTACGGAATTTCTCGATTCGGTCCCCGCGCTCAAAGCCCGCGATAAAAGCTATGCAATAGCTTAAAAATATTATAAAAACAAAAACAGTAATCAATTTTAAGCTTATCACCTTTTGTTTTTATATTAGTCTCGACCAGTTATTTTTAAACTGTTGTTGACGGTACACCTGCGTGTAAACTGGATACGTAATATGATTGATTGTTACTTTACATAATGTTATCATCCGCAGAACACTAACGGACGTCTGTAATCATTTCCATTATTCATGACACCTACGGTTATTCTATTTATGTTTTAGCATGTTTGTTACGTGTTGTATGTGAGTGACATAGTTCGTTTTTATAGGTTCGAGGTTAATTGCTGTATTTATGAAACGTTAGTTAATAATTTCAGTTAATTTAACTTTATATCTTAGCACCCTTAACTTGTTGGATGTTAAAACCGTTTCCTTTAGGATTTGGAGCGAATGGAGAACAATGATAACGAGTTATAAAAATATTGCAAAAAATACCTTTCTTCAATGATACCTACATTCTTTTAGGTTCTTCTCTATCGCCAGATCTGCTTGTATCTTATAACAAGTCAAGTATTACAAGTCAAGCGTTGCTGTGTTCTGATTTGAAAGGGTGTGGTATAGAAACATATTTATTTGAGGAGTTCCCACTTAGTCCTCCGCATCTGTGGTCAACGTCAGTTATGTATAGGTCGCGCCAAACTGCTAGTCCGCTCGGAAGTTGTTGCGAGCAGGTGTGCATACAATTTGCTAAGGCGACGCGATTCATTTCTATATTCAGAGCGGACTAGCAGTTTTACGCGGACTATACCTATACAAGAACTGATTTATGTTTCGTAATTGGTTACCTGTACAAATAGCTAAAACGAATAAGGAACTGTTTGCTTTAAAACAAAACCGTACGTGATGCATACATGGTTATTATTTTTTCGCTTTTGGTAAATAACAGAAAAGAGCACGTAGCCAATTTGATTTATTGCCGAGTAGCACTTTCGTGAATAGGTCCATTTAGTGTTTGGAAGCACTACAATTAACATTCATGAGTTCCCGCTTCTGTGTGGGAGCAACTATTCACACGTACCACGACCACATTACACCATAACCCCATCATATCACAACCAAACCATAATGACAACCCTGTGCGGTTGCTGGCCTATTTGCACCAATATACATTTACTTACAAAATTTCGTACCTTAGCCCGCACAAATTTGTATGAAAATGTATAGATTTTTCGCACTCATCCCATTTTGCTTTCCCATTCAACAGTCATATTGTCACAAGACAACATCCCAACATCGTAGTTACAACGCCATCAATAAACAAATGAATGAGGGGCCACTATCTCAAAAACAGTTTTTGTAGTCACTTATTACAAGTTGCACGGTTCCTATTCACACGTCACTGCTTGCATATTAACGAGTATCACTGGCGTAGTGGTCTCGTACATGTGAATAGGAACTAAGGCTTTGCGGCGAACCAAATCGTGGGAAAACCAGGAATGGGTTTGCGGACCCTGGCCCCGCGCCAGCTGCTTGTTAGATTACCAACGATATATGACGATGGTGTCTATTAAAATCTTTGACATGTGATTTATATATCATCTCATGTGTAGATGATTGATGACTTTAATCCTTAATAATCCTTACTAATATTATTATTTATATTTTATATTATAATATTATAATTATAATAATAATATTATAAATCCGAAAGTAACTCTGTCTGTCTATCTGTCTGTCTGGTTGTCTCTTCTTCACGCCTAAACCACTGAACCGATTTTAATGAAATTTTGTACAAAGATAGTCTGAGACCCGAGAAAGGACATAGGATAGTTTTTATCCTGGAAATCACACGGGAACTAGGGATGGCGATCTAAGATCGATTAATCGGAGAATCGATCTTTTGAACGCAAAACATCGATTATTTTAATCGATATTAGTATGGATTGAATCGTAAACTATGCATTTGATCAAGTGATGATCTTTAGCAAAATTGAAGGTACGAATTTACAGTTTTATGTATGTTAGTATGTTATATTATTTTCTTTTAAACGCGGGCGAAGCTGCAGGCAAAAACTAGTGCAATGCTAAATGCAGTGCAGACAGCCTAGTGGTTAAGAAACTCGTCCTCTCGTTAGAGTGCTCCAAGGTGCAAATCCCAGGCACGCACCTTTGATATTTCGAACTTATGTGCGTATTAAAATTTAATTATCACTTGCTTAAACGGTAAAGGAAAACATCGTGAGGAAATCTGCATACCTGAGAAAACAAAAAAAAGTTTTCAAAGCTATGTGAAGTCTATTAATACGCACGTGGCCAGCGCGGAGGACTATGGCCTAATCCTTCTCATTCTGAGAGGGAGACCCGTGCCCAGCAGTGGGACGATAATGGATCGATGATGATGACATGACTTTAACCGAATTAGGAAATAATATTTACGTCATAGACATAGAGTATATCAGACGTGTGCTGTGGCAGACAAAACAGTATTCTCCATACCGCGTAGACACGGGCCGTGCTTGTCAGAATATTGTACAGAACTACTAACTTTCCTTTGAAGTGTGTTTTCAGATGGTGTTGGTTTAAGAATAAGCTGTCTGTACCTTCAATTTACATAAATCATATAAGTGTTATCAACAAGTGTGTCAATCCAGTATCGGTCCACTGCTGTAAACTACCTCACTTGTAACCTTAGAAATTTGAACCTCACACTCATCGATTCGCTAGATTCAATCACTAGTCCCTGTAGTTCCGGGATCAGAATAGGGCTATCCTCTGCTTGTCGTAAGAGGCGACTAAAAGGGGGCTTCCGGGGTTGCGGACGGCAAGAGTGGGAGCTCAAACCGACGGGGCACAGCGCTAAGAGGACTCCGGTTGCGTTCCGTTGGAGTTTCCGAGTCCTTTACGCAGCGCCGAGGACGGCCACCGGGGGGGGGGGGGGGGGGTTTAGTGCGGTAAGAGTCCCACATAACCCTGTGTCGCTCCCACGGCACCGGGTACCTTTTTGAAGGTATCCCCCTCGTTAACAAAAAAAAGATCCAATCACTATTCAATCTATTAAGTATATAAAATACACTTTTTCAAGTTTTTCGTGTCGGGTGCAAAAATATTGTTTTTTTTTGCTAGCAGCAAGAATTAGGAATGGAATACTATTCGTGATCATCAGTTTCAGAAAGCCATACAAAGCTACTTTCAAGTTTGAGCTACGATCGTATACGTTCGTACGACTTACAAAGTTTTTCCTTTTGGTAAAGTTTCGTTTGCCAATTCCGTTAAAGAACGTCCTACTCATACATAGATATGTAAATTTTCCGTTTCCGACAAATATAGGAATTGGAAAACAAGAATCTTGTCTATCTACCCAAGTAATGGTAATAAGTAGACTTCAGAGGTTCAATTGATACATAAAATTTCGTTAGTTATATGACGTGTAAGGGATATTGAAATGTGCACATGTTGTTACATTATGTCTTCCAATATTTTTAGGCATAGAAAATTATGTGTTTTTTTTCCATTCATGAGACACATAGGCTTAGGATATAATCGGATAGATTTTTTATTATGACCTTGTAAGACATTTTCCAGAAATGCTTACGGCCTTGAGATTGGTTTGTCTAAATACCATAATTACTTGAATGTGTCGCTCTTAAAATCTTAACACGATGGGAAAATCCTTCGTCGACGCATACGTAAAATAATTGATTTAAATATCCGTGGACTATTTCCAGTGCCGCTGTGCCACTGGTTTGCAGGTCATCGGTTCAGAAACACAACTTTTGTGTGTGGCACGCATATTTAACACAAATAGTATGTCAAAGAAAGGGTATCACGATTTGAAATTTTAGTTTGTATTGAACGAAATTATGACTAACAGTATGAGAGTAACCGTTACTTTGAAATAAGAATTAATTGAAATTTGTGCAATATTCCAAGAATTAATTCATAAATACATTAATGAATGCAACGCCATTGAAATGTTTTCTAAACTATTCAATCCGTTGCTTTGAACATAAATAAACGTCAATAAATATTCCAACTTTATAAAGAACTGAA
The DNA here is from genome assembly GCA_014595695.2 of Epargyreus clarus clarus. Classification (NCBI taxonomy): domain Eukaryota; kingdom Metazoa; phylum Arthropoda; class Insecta; order Lepidoptera; family Hesperiidae; genus Epargyreus; species Epargyreus clarus. Next base: position 158,294 of record JACTTY020000037.1, read on the forward strand.
CGGATATTTGAATAGCATTTTACTATTAAATTTTACGACAAAGATTCCTTTTCCATGTTGAATCTGGACGGAAAATGCAAAATGCGATATCAGAGAGATATTTTCCGAGTTCATATCGCTTCCTGGATGACTATTATTATGCGAACAAGTACGAGTTAAAATAAGATAAAGTCATATTTATATAGTTCGTAGATAGCTATGTTTATACTTAGTCCAAGTAGGAAATTAAAATGCCATAGAATATATATCTATCGAGATGCATATCTGATATCTGAGATATGGGATGCTTTAGAATACCGTATTGTGACACAGGGTGTTTATATTTATAAATATAAAATAATCGAAATAAATATACATAATAATATATAATGTGACATTTGTAAAGGACAAACGATCTAAATATGTTCAGAAATGCTCATTGGTAGGTGTTAAAATTTCCGATACCTATCTAAAATTAATATCTGTTGGCATTCGTCTACCCTTAACCAAGGGAGGTATGAGAAATTATGTACAAAATATCTCCATATAACGTATGCTATAAAATAAATTACTTATCTACAAGTGTTGCAATCTTGAGCTCGCATCCGTAGCTCGAATTCTTAGCTCGTATTTCTCAAATCAAATCAAATTTATTGTAGAACATGGGTACAAACATAATATTTTGAGTACAACCGCCACAGGTGGGATTACAATAATTGTGCAATAAAATATAAGTAGCAAATCAATGAAACATCTAAAAATATTAATTAAACAATAGAAATATAATAATAATTATTAGATAGTAATTTAAATTTAATGGAAAAATAATAAATATTGGATAACAATGTTTATTACATAGATTTGTCATTTAAAAAGTTACTTAATGAGTACCACTTGTCAATTAAAAAAATATATAGTTTCCGCTTAAATAATTATATTTCAATAGTGGCACGGACCGTTGCGGGTAACTTATTATATATAATTGGGGTTTTGACAAATATACTTTGCTTATATAAGTGTGTTTTGGATGTATTTATAGGTTTCTCCTTATAAATAAACAGTTTAGCTACGAGAGCTAAGCTAACCCAAGCGTTTAGGAACGTAGGACTTAATTTAATATGATGGCCTGTTTTGACAGGCGCTGTGGCTTACAATGTACCTGCAACGCCGAACAGGGCGGCGTAACAAGGTTTCCTGTGACATTTACTGAACGCGTGCTATTTGATCGAAAGGTCACGATATATGAGGCATTTGGTAACCCGTCGCTGAAAATAGTTAAATGCGAAAGGTGTGCTTTTAATATTTCTCTTTAATATATTCGTCATTTATTCTATTTTTACTTTTTAGGGTTCCGTAACCAAAGGGTAAAAACGGAACCCTATTACTAAGACTTCGCTGTCTGTCCGTCTGTCACAAGGCTATATCTCTGGAACCGTAGTAGATTGACACATGAAATTTTTACAGAGGATGCATAGCGGTAGCCGCTATAACAAAAAATAAATATATGCCGCTATAGCTAAAAATAAAATAAAGTTGAATATTAAAAGGGAGACCCCCCATACAACTAACCGGTATTTTTCGATCTAATTGTTAAACGGCACCAGGAAGACGGTTGAAATTTTTACAATGCGTTTACTACTATAAGTGGTATTATAAAAAATAAGCAGCTTACAAATAAGAACCATAAAACATATTTTAATACAGTTATTTTAATTTTATTACACATTGTTCACGTATCATTCATCATGACCCCAACGACATCTATTGTTGTTTAATATAACTAAGTATTGTTGAAAATAAAAACAATGAACATTTGGTGGTACGGAAGCCTCCATGTTCGACTCGTACTTAGCGAATTATTGTATAGTATAGAAGTAATAAACGAGCGTGCAGCACACCTGATGGTAGGTGGCCACTGGCGCCCATGGATATCTGTAACCAACCCTAAATAAGATGAGAACCTATCTGAGGTCAACCACAAATATGCTACCCTTGAGGATTAAGTTGGAACGCATCAGATAAGTATGTCTCCCTTACCATACCCTCCAAATCGGTCATACCAGTATATTATGATTCATTACGAAATATTTAGTTTACTCAGTTTATTAACTACTTGTAGCATGTTTATAAAATCAGCAACCCCGCTTTAAACTTGATTTTAAAACTTCAAGAGTTTAAGCGAATCGGGTTGAAAATAATCCGAGTAAAAATCTGTTTAAATACTCCCACACGCTGAAACTTAAATGAACATTTTGTATTAACGGTATAATGCAATTGCTAGCGGTAATGTCGCCCGATGGTGCGGTCGGCGAAATTTAATTTAACAAAGTCGCTCTAAATGATGCTATTCATAGCTACCGTACATTTCAGTGACGCCTTAGGCCTCGGTCAAAATAGCGTAAAGGGCGGATAGCGATTTCGTGACAGATAATTTAGTAAGTGTATTTTACAATACATATATGAATCCTAAAACGTACAACTTCAGTACAGTTAGTTAGTTACATTCATTTATAATTAGAAAATATTTATTATAACATCTTTAAGTATTTCGAGTAAAATATTCTTAATCAGCGAGCCAACATCCATATGTGTACCAAAATTCAGATTGATCAGAGGTATGGGCTAAACGGATGTATACCCATGAAATGCAATGGGGACATTATTGATTATCTAATTGCGTATCGTAAATATATATCGGGACTTTATTTATTATGATACTTTTAAGTTTTCTTATTTACATGGTTGATATATTTATATTTATTTATTTCTGCCTATCATACACGAGTTTAAAGCCTGACTTTTAAGAGACATTTTTCCCATAATACAGTTTTCATCTGCATGTTTTAAAGGTGGTAGAACCCTTTGTGGTTCAACTCCGGCGGCACCACCGCCACACCTATTTCTACCTAATAACAGCAGTGTTAGGCGCTGCTGTGTTCCGGTTTGAAGGGTGTAGTAAGGGAGACAGACTTTTCCGAGGCGTTCCAGCTTAGTCCTCAGGGGTAGCGGCGCATCTGTGGCCGACCTCAGGTAGGAATATCTAATCCTATCTGGGGTTGATTACAGATGTCCATGGGCGGCAGTAGCCACATCAGGTGGACTGCATGCTCGTCTGCTATTCTTATATTATAAAAAAAAATGTGGTTTCGCATGCGTGCCACTCGTATTTGTAACCTTGCGTAGATACTTTTCCTATAATTATAGCAGCTTCCGAAGCGGTATGACTACAGCAGAATTTACGCGTGCGTGTCTTTACCCGCCGCGTGACAAGAAAAGGGACGCTCAAAAGTACAGAGTACTCATGTACGTGTGTATCAAACTTGTGTGTGTAAGCTTTTTTATATGTATCGCTTTCCGCTCTCCACACTAACAAGTGCCTTAGTATGTTCGGGAAACGTTTCGTTTATTCACCCATAGCTCTCGCACACTCATTAGGAAGCTCAAAACAGCTACGCTACATATTAAGCAACGTAACTTTATCACTATAGTAATCCAGAAATTAATTTGTAGATAGTCACGGGTGTGACACGATAATTACGGGCGCAGTGTAACGTAAACGGCGTAAACACGAAAATTATCAGAATTTACCGATACTTATCGTTTATCACTGTTGTTCACCAATGCGGAATAGATTTAGCAAATATTTTGGATTAGTGTTGGAAGTTTTTGGTGTTTACACTTCGGTGGTACAGCCGATATATTTTAGAATAATATCAGTAGTGATAAGAACTGTTGTCAAATAAAAAAATGTGAAAAATATTAGCTTTGAAGGGTTTATTAAGCATTTATTAAGTTTATCTGACTTCCGGTAGAATTTTAATCCGATTTTGGTGTTTATGTACACTTACGTAATGTGAATTCCTTTCAATAATAAGAATAACGTGAGGTATCTTATTCATACAATAATCTTAAAAAGTTCTCAAAGGTGTTTGAAGTCTACCAATCCGAACTTAGGCGCCGCGGTGGACTAGGCCTAGAACTCTTCTCATTCTGAGGAGTAGACCCGTGTTTAGCTGTAGGATAGTAATCATCATCATCTTCATCAACCAGTTGCTGTTCCCTTGCTGGGCACGGGTCTCCTCTCAGAATGAGTAGGGTTAAGCCATAGTCCACCATAGTCCACTGGCCAAGGTCAAATTGTTGTTTTTTTAAGATTTATCAGGTATGCAGGTTTCTTTATGATGTAATGGGTTGACAGAACCCAGGACAATTGTATGATAGTGTGCTGCTTCAAATTTATTAAAAAATCTGCACATCTTACAACACTTATTTACTAACTAACTTTATGGTGTCGATGTTTTTCTGTTGGTTTTGTAAAAATCGCCTCAAAAGAATTATCAAAGATGTTACCATTTTCATTACATAATTACATCGTTCAAACAATTTTCATGAGCTTTTTGTAATTATACTTCTTTCAGCGCTTTAAGGGTAAAGTTATGAGTTTGAGAAACGTTTATCTGCGGTTTAATTTCGTTTTATTTTTTCGCTAATACGCGAGGTTTATACCATCAAGATTTTGTCAACATAAAATAGTCATTATCAGATTTATACTAATATTATAAAGAGGAAAACTTTGTTTGTTTGATTGTAATGAATAGGCTCAAAAACTACTGGACCGATTTTATGAACTCTTTCACCATTCGAAAGCTACATTACACACAAGTAACATAGGCTATATTTTATATGAAATATATTTGATAAATAGATTTTAAGGCGGTACAAAGTTTGCCGGGTCAGCTAGTATAGAATATAAAGGTGACATATGAGTTGACACTACTGACACATTAGATATAGATCCTTATACTGCACTTCTGAGGACTAAGATACAAAAGTCAGCCTTCATCCACATCTTTCTACAGAAACACAGAACTATGTGTAGTTTGTTCTCTAGTGCATTGAAGGTATTTAATAACGAATTAACTTGTTTTCCTTTGACCTTACCTTAATAAGACACAGGCTCTGGGGATAAATGTAATTTATTACGGCAAGCATCTCTCAGACAGTAGTTGTAAAGTTCGTCGGAGTGGACTGTGCAAACTTTATCTACAAATCCATGCTGAAATATGCAGCCTTATTTGGTATGCGCCCCTATTTTCTATTGCGAAACACGTTTAACGTTTTAAGCGAAATATAAACTTTGTATTGCTGAAATACGTGGGTATTCGTAGATGTTATTGTTAATTAACTATTTCTAGTGCTATTTGTCTATCTACAATCAAATTACTACTACAAGCAATAATAGTCTAGTGGTTAAGAAACTCGGCCTCTTGATTGAAGGGTACGAGGGTCAAATCCCATGCAGGTACTTCTGATTTTTCTAAAAACTTATGTACTACTAGAAATTAATAATCACTTGCTTAAACGGTGATGGAAAATAGCGTGAGGAAGCATGCATGCCTGCGAATTCTAAGAAAAAAGTTTACAAACAAGACACCCGCTTAAAAATTTATAAAGTCGGATTTATTGTTCTTATATTAATTCTCTTGTTTTTATAAACAAATAACTGTATAGAAAAAATACCAAACATCGTTTTAATCGTTCGTTTTAAATATAAAGTATTACATTTTTATTTATGCAAAATATAAATGTGAAACGAGCTTAAATAAACTACTAAACTAACTGAGTACTTGTACCCATAATAACAAGAGTATATACTCGTAAACGCAAATTTTGCGAGCTGTATAAAACTCTCGACTGTGCACTACGTATGATGTTTTAAACGCTAAAAATTCAGCACAACTTATTCTAACTGGCAAACGCGTTCGTTCGGAATAATCGCCTTTTTTAATTACTGACTTTATAACCGTAACTTGAACAGAAATACAGGTTTTGTGGACATTGGCTTAACGAGTATTGCCGAAATGGTCATCAACACACATTCATTTTGAGATACTCCTGTTATCTCTCGCCGCCACTGAATTTTGCCGTTTCATTTACGTGTATTGTTTAATTTTATATTTTGTTATTATTTTTAAGGATTTAAAACATTTCATGTAGCGTGGTTTACTTAATTCTAAAATAATTTGAATACTCGTAAATGCAATTTTTTGGCGAGCCTGGAATTTGTCTTGAGGTTTTACTTCACGACAAATATTTAGGTGGGTTTTCTGTAAAGAATTAATTCTTGAAATTTATGAAAATTAAGCTTTCTCCAACGTCGAAAGTATCTTAGTTTATTATTTAAAACATTTTGAACTTACGGGTGTACTATTATAAAATATTGTATAGTTTGTGCGAAAAGAGCAAAATGTAAGGGAAACAGGAGACGCTGGATGGTGTCTTCAAGTAGCTGGAAGAGACATCATGAACTGCATTGCTTTACTAATGAGCAGAAGACTTAATATTCATTTTCAGCAAACGAGTCTGTGATGATGATTATGGTGATTATAAACGACTGGTTGTTGTTATTTACACCTACGTAGGCGACGCATTTAATTATTATTATTATTTTATTTAATTCGTTGTAAAAAGGAACATTTTTTTTTTATAATATAAGAGTAGCAGACGAGCATGCAGTCCACCTGATGGTAAGTGGCTACTGCCGCCCATGGACATCTGTATTCAACCCCAGATAGGATTAGGTATTCCTACCTGAGGTCGGCCACAGACGCGCCGCTACCCTTGAGGACTAAGCTGGAACGCCTCGGAAAAATCTGTCTCCCTTACCACACCCTTCAAACCTGAACACAGCAGCGTCTAACACTGCTGTTATTAGGTAGAAATAGGTGTGGCGGTGGAGCCGTCGGAATCGAACCACAAAGGTTTCTACCACCTTCAACTCAATTAAAATTTATATAACAAAAACAAAACATATTCTTATAACTGTTCTCGTTTTAGACTTAGAATTTTATTTGCGCGTTTTAAGTAAGTAAGTTGAATAAATATGTTGTAACATTAAATAAGTAATCCGTATATAAATACATTAAAATTTAAAATCAAAGTGATTAATATTGTTTATTATTATTAAATCGCAAATCGATGATGTTTTAACACCTTAAGTATTGCCAATGTACGAGTACAAGTCATGTTTAAACATGAAATTAATTAATTAATTGTAATTGTTTGTCGTTGCATATTGGACACAACTTTGTCATCCAACGAACAATGAAAGTGTTAAAATGAGTTGATTAATTAGTATCTTTCCAGCGGTGACTTCAAATCTCTTTTCTGAACCAACATCAACTTAAATATTTTTTTACTTTCACTAAGACCAATTTTAAAGTCTATTTTTGGAGTTTACTCCTTAAGAAACGATTTGAGTTATAAGGCCCGGTACGGAATTTTTATGAGGAGTAAAATCAAGTGTAACACGAAAAGTTGAGGCGTAACGTAGAAAGAGACAAACATATATATCTGTAGGATTGAACGTGTAAAAGAATGAGATGGAATACATTACACAGCGTATCTCATTCTCGGGGTCTCCTGTTTGCGCGATACTTCGTAGTCTCACTGTCTAGCTCCAGTCTGAGAGTTGAATGTGTGCGTATGTTTGTACGTGTGTGTTGCGCGCCTGCGTATTACGAAGTTCTGCCACAACTTGTATACTGCTACCGAGTACAGGGTATGCATGCTGTATAATAAATGCATATAGTAGCATCTATTGTATACATCTATATACAACGTACATAAACAGCAACCTAACCATCAAGTTTTATGTTTTCGAATCGTATTCTTTACAACAATTATTCAAACCCTGTTAAACAGATTAATTTAAAGAAAATGTCGCATGATTGGAGAACATTGACGTCTACAAACATTGTATGGCAACCGTTTGAGGATTAAATGATTTCCAATAGATAAGTTGGAAGGCTTCTTGTAATTCGTTGTTACGTGTAATCTGCCTGTGATTCTTACGATTACTACGTTACAAAACTTAGCTCTTCAATGTACAATACCTTTAGTGAATTTCCATTTAGCACTCTTGTACACCAGTGTTTCAAAGAATCTCTTCAGATTACACTCATCATTACTTATATTATAAATCCGAAAGTAAGTCTGTCTGTCTGTCTGTCTGTCTGGTTGTCTCTTCTTTACGTCCAAACCACTTAACCGATTTTAATGAAATTTTGTACAAATATAGTCTAAGACCCGAGAAAGGACATAGGATAGTTTTTATCCCGTAAATCCCACGGGAACTAGGGATGGCGATCTAAGATCGATTAATCGGAGAATCGACTTTAAGACCCAAAACATCGATTATTTTAATCGATATTAGTCGAAGGATTGAATCGTTAACTATGCAATTGATCAGTGATGATCTTTAGCAAAGTTGAAGGTACGAAATTTAAGTTTAATGTATGTTAGTATGTTATATTATTTTCTTTTAAACGCGGGCGAAGCCGTGGGCAAAAACTAGTTAACACTAAAACACTGCACTGAAATTAAACTTTGCGATATTATTTTAGCACAAATACAGAAGTAGCGTCTTCATTCCGCGGCGGTTTAACGTATACTGATTAGTGAGCCTATAATGAAACAGATTTTTGATCTACCCGTATTCTGTGCCTTTTGTACCTTTGCTAATTTGTAACTCACTTATAAGTACTATTTTAACTTTTTTTAAAGAAAACTGAGTTACAAACGAACATAGTGTTCTCTTGATGGTAAGTGGTCATAGTCGCCCAGGGACATATGTAACCAACTCCAAATAAGATTGGAGTCCAACTTTTGGTCGCGTTGCTACCCCTGAGGACTAAGTTGGAATGCCTCACGAGTGGAACGACAAAAAGTTCTACAACTTCCAACTATAAATGGTACGTTAATTACATTTAGGCAGTAGTCACTTACTTTATGGTAGTCTGCATGGTTGTAAGCAAATTGTATAATACAAAAATATATAATGCATAGAGTATTAAGCCTTACCTTTGTATAAACTTTCTTACACAGAGTAATTAAGTATGATTAGCTATGAGTAAGAGGTTTTTGAGTAGTTCGTAATAACACGCGTAGGTAATTTATTAGGGTTCCGTACCCAAACGGTAAATACGGAACTATATTCCTAAGCCTCCGCTGTCTGTTCATCTGTCCGTTTTTCGTTTGTCTGTCTGTCACAAGGCTCTATGTCTTCAACCGTATTAGTTGCAATGTTTACAAATATTTGAATTTCTGAAAAAGTATGTAATATGCCCTATCCATCAGACGGGCGGATGGACGGATTGCAAACTCAGTAATGCAGTTATTTTCTGTAGCATCCATCCATCCATCTACTTTTTAGGTCCACTGGAGATAGGCCTCTCCTAATTCAACGGGTTATACGCCCTCGGTTGTAAGAAGTGATAGCCTAGTGGTTGTGGTGTGGAAACTCGGCCTCTCGATCGAGGGGTCCGAGGTTCAAATCCCAGGCACCCACCTCTGATTTTTCAAAGTTATGTGCGTATTAGAAATTAATTATCACTTGCTAAACGGCGAAGGAAAACATCGTGAAGAAACCTGCATACCAGAGAGATTTATAAAAAAATCATCTCAAAATTATGTGTCTCAAAATTTAAATTTAATCTCAAAGGTATGTGAAGTCTACCAATACGCACTTGGCCAACGCAGTGGACTATGGCCTAATCCTTCTCATTATGAGAGGAGACCCGTGCCCAGCAGTGGGATAGTAATGGGTTGTTGATGTAATATTTTTACCTGTGTTCTTCAGATCATCGGTCCACCTCCGCCTTTTTTTTGTACAGAACCTTGGAAATCTAGTACAAGCTTATACTTGATGTAAAGATTTCTCGATACTCACTCAATAACAATGACTACCAGCCGCTACGCAAGTAACTACAGATTAGAAAAAAGCTTTTCCGAGCTAATGTAGGTATAAAAACAGCTATAAAATCCATGTTTTATGAGCATTGCACAACTTGAAAGGCACATTATAAAGTGGGCAACGACATAAAATAAATAGAAATTGCCACTTGGCTAATAGATGTATTATGTATTATTTCTGGCTTGTTGTTGAGTGATAAAAGCGACTATTTTAATAGGTTTTCAACTAATTTTCCGCCAGTAAATTGTACCTTTACTTGGCTTGTTAAGTTGATTCTACTTAACAAGCCATTACCAGATTTATATTTGACAAAGTCATTTAGTAATGAAGTCATTAAGGATATAATATCAAAAATATGACACCTTTTTAAGTAGTGTACGAGAAGAACGTATGAGACGTACGTATGAGAATCGATTAGAATTACGTACCCTAAAGCCCGTTATTAATAATCAATCTATCCAATGTTTTGCCTACCAATGATAGGACAATTTCTACTTACTAGAAATTAACAATTTTTTACCTTGAATAGGCAAACATTTGAGAAATGTATTATTTATTTCCTAGTGTAAATCGTTCGACATTACTGTGATAGGGTTTTCTTCGTTCGTGATAGAGTATACTCCAAGTTCTCCCAGGATAGGATTCGTACTCTTGGGCAGCGGAACATGAAAATAATTTCAGACATCTGTGTAACAATTTCAAATTACAGTTAGTTTCAGTAATTAAATATCTTAAGCTTTATTTAAAGGAAACTCGTAAACTGTCCCGAGCGTTTTTTTATTATATAGGAGTAGCAGACGAGCATGCAGTGCACCTGATGGTAAATGGCTACTGCCGCCCATGTACATCTTTAATCAACCCCAGATAGGATAAGATATTCCTACCTGAGGTCGGCCACAGATGCGCCGCTACTCCTCAGGACTAAGCTGGAACGCTTAAGAAAAGTATGTCTCCCTTACCACACCCTTCAAACCAGAACACACCACCGCTTAACACTGCTGTTGTGAGGCAGAAATAGGTGTGGCGGTGGTGCCGCCGGAGTCAAACCACAACGACTGACAATGGCAGACTTTGTAATTGGTTTTTAAATAATTTATATTTAGCTCACTACGTAGATTTTTATATAACCTTACGAGAACTGTTCATTAGTCTTAATAAGCGCGTAACCAAAACTTTGTGTTAATACTAATCATGTTCATGGTTTCGTTTATGAGGGATGTTTATTTTATTACATTATATATGCCATATTGTAATTAAACCATTAATTAATAAAATTCAACGTGTAGGTGGGTGTGTTAATAAATAATACAACGGAGATAACGAATAATTACATTTTATTAATTTGGATATTAAGACAGAATTAATGAGTAATTTTTATTCAAAACAAAAAATCTGACTGCTTAAAAATAATTAACTTGAGAGGGAAGTCATGTAGCTTAAGACATTCTCACAATTTAGAGGAATCCTACATGGAACAGAAAAAACAAGTTTTCTATGGAATCCAACGACCTCATGGTAGAATGCTACTAGTCATTTGAACTGTAGGGCGTATCTACCAAAGAACGAAGTAACTTAGCTACATACATAGGTTCGAAAAACGTCACCCTCCTCCGCATACGTGTAAAAAGAAAATAGGTATTGAAATTTAGTTATCTCGTACATTCAAGACTTTTGACAAGTATAACAGTAATATAAATGGTCAATTTTTCAAATGGAATGGAAGGCCCATTTGAAAAAATCACCCTGTACATTACGTTCAATTTTTCACTTGTCATAAATTGTTATTAAATGTATTGTATACATATATGTATATATGTACAAAAAATACTTAAAAATGCAAAAGTTATTTCAATAAAAAAGAACTCAATAAATTATACAATTGTGCGCATCAAACATTATTTGCAAAACGAACAAACAGTATTATGATTATTTTTCTGAAAGGGTACAAGGGAGTACAAGGCTTTGAAGTTATAGTCAAACGAAAAATTCGGACAATCGAAAACTGGGTCGTTGAGCTTTGTAAACACATTTAGGTTCCTGTTCAAGTCGGTTGCGTTTGCAAAAAGTTTTATAGCACAACAGACAATGTGTGAACAATATCAATGAAGATTCGATACGATTGTTGGTTTGGTTTGACACACTTAGATCTTAAAGAGGCAAATGGTAGTTCTATGAGGTCTGAATGCGGCTTTACTATCTATCAGCTTCCATACAGTAGTTGTTTTTTTATAACATTGGAGTAATAAAGCTTATAGTCCAAAGTGGTTACTGCGGCCAATGGACATCGATTCAGGTAGATCTTATCTGAAGTTGATCGCATACGCCTTGTTAACTCTGAGCACTAAGTCTGAATGCCTCAAAATACTATTTCTTCTTTATTACCTTCAAGACATAAGAAAACAACCGTGAATTCACTACATTCAATTAAATTCAATAACATGAAGGTGGTAGAACCCTTTGTGGTTCGACTCCGGTGGCACCACCGCCACACCTATTTCTACCTAATAACAGCAGTGTTAAGCGCTGCTGTGTTCCGGTTTGAAGGGTGTGGTAAGGGAGACATACTTTTCCGAGGCGTTCCAGCTTAGTCTTCAGGGGTAGCGGCGCATCTGTGGCCGACCTCAGGTAGGAATATCTAGTCCCATCTGGGGTTAATTACAGATGTCTATGGGTGGCAGTAGCCACTTACCATCAGGTGAAAAAAAACATTGTTCGCAGTTATGTACAGGACTCAAGGGTGGGTTGTGGTCACATTAGGCGTTCTAATATTTTCCTCAATATAACTACAATTATGATAATATTTAGGTAGTCGTTCTCTCGTGCTTGGGACGAATTTTACGTACATTACAATGTTAGCCTGCAGATAAAGTTTTTCTTCGCTAAAAATATTTAACATAACATATTTTTTTTATTATGTCACTTTGTAAGTGCGTAGCGTCCGTAATAATAAATCTATCCAATGTATTGCCTACTAAAAATCGAAATTTGCCAATTCCTGTCTAGTAGAGATTGTCAATTGACGATATTGCGTAGGCATTTCATAATGAATACCGTATATTTTTGACAATTTCTTGTCAGTTTATCATTACGGGAAATAATATTTAGAACATGTTTATTCAAAGTATAATTTAGAAATCCCCATCCATACGTCACGGACCATAAGCATTTTAACATTAAAATGTCGTAAAAGTGAGGACCGGTAAAATGATACGGCTGATTTACGGCTGAAATTTAATATAAGCGCGGCGCTTTCATGATTTATTTCATTCATGTCGTTATTACGTTACTTAATGTTGTTTTTTTTTTCTTTTTATAAGTTTGAAGTAGTGAAAGAGTCCACCTGATGGTAAGTGATCACTGAGGGTAGGGGACCAGTTGTCCCTATAGTCCCTTGACTAGAATAGGGCTACGGTATCACTTGTTTGTCGTAAGAGGCGACAAGGAGGCTTCCAGGGTTGCGGGCGCCAAGAGTGGGAGCACGAAGCTTCCAGCAAGTAACCTCGGAAGGACGGCGGTACGTGTAAACACCAGTTGTGTGGGAGGAGTGTAAATTGCTCCCCTCAGGGCAGAGCCCGACAAAGTTGTGTTCTGTCGGAGTAGTACGAGTATATCGGTAGTAGCATAAAATAAAATGTAACTAGCAATTTGTAAGTGCCTCCTCAGGCCTACACAAAATAAATATATTTCATTTCATTTAATTTTAGTAAAATAATAACGAGTAGATTATTATTCTACATTACACGAACATCATTTCTAATGTTAGCTTAACGTAGGTTAAGTAGAACTCATTAACCAAATTTCATAATAATTTACTTTAAGTAAATTTTGTATATTACTTAAATAATTGAGCACGTTTTCATAAAATAACAATCTTTGAATACTTGATAATTTAAATAGTAAACACTAGAATTGAGGCGTCTCTGGAAATATTATTTTACCTACCTAATTAAGCCTTATAACAGCAGTGTTAAGTACTGTTGGCCTGGTTTGGGGGCTACACACGATGCTTTCGGAGAGCTTTCGGGAGATACACGAGGCTTTCCAACTAAGCTTTTAGAGGTAGTAGCAAAACGGTCGCCGACCTAAGGTAGGATTCTAATGTCAAGTGTTGGTACTCCTACTTTATAAAATAAATATGTTTTCTTTTTAAGAATATATTATTTAGTAGATTCTGGGGATGTAATTAACAAATGGTATTGATTCCATGTCATTTTAAGTAAAAAAAAAAAATCCAAAAGTTCCGCGACTGCTCATATCGTTGTGGATAAGTCTATCAGCAAGGAGTGAAATAGAATCTTTTAAATGTACCATTAATTTTTTTTTTGGAAACACAATTTTCAATACTTATGCACATTCACGTTCAGTTCAGTTCAGTAATAATAAAAATCAGCAAATTTCTACTAATAGGTACTTCAAGAAAGTATGGAATCACTTAAAATATAATAACCGAAAACCGTTCGTCACAACAGAGATATACTTTAAAAGCAACCCAGAATCTCCTTTGTAACTGGAATAAGACATAATTTATCACACTCGTATGACGGAAAGCCCGTCAAGTGGACACCGAGAGGCGGAAAACAAAATATATGTAAACGGCGGCAACTTTCACTTCATTCGTGCGACCTTATTAAATCTTGCTCTGTGGAAAGATTGCTTATCTTCGCCGATATAAATCATGTCTATGAGGGTGTGGGGTCCCTCCCACTCCCGAGGGTCGGGTGGTCGCTTACGAGGCCACGTAAACGGACCCGATCTATTTTTAACCCAAATACCCGCTTGTACATGGATTCAGCTGTAAATATCTCTTAGCTTTATTCCAGTGGATTTCTGTCAGCAATATCGCCTACTACGCTCAAATTGGAACATTTTGTACGAGATCAATAAGGTCGAAGGACAATTCGAGGAAAACTTAAGCTCAACCTTTATTTAGACGTTTTTAAAAAGCCGAGTAGGCGGGCCGGCCTAAAGAATTAATTAAAGGAAATAAGTAACAATATTTTATTAAGTCTGGGTCACTTATTGAGGGATATACCTATGGTAGATGTTGTAGGAAGCTACTAAAGGATTACATGTAGGATATGAGTACTACCATATTACTGTTCTACTGTCCAATCGGTGCGTGAAGAGCTTATTTCCAGAAAGAAACCCATTTTGCCTGGATTAAACCTTCCTAGAGAGGTAATTTATAATTATTTTTATGATTGAATGTTATTTATGAAGGCAGTGATAGCCTAGTGATAAGAAACTCCGCCTCAATCGAGGAGGCCCAGGTTCAAATCCCTCTGATTTTTCAAAGTTATGGGCGTATTAGAAATTAATTATCACTTGCTAAACGGTGAAGGAAGACATCGTGAGGGAACTCTTATAACTTATAAAAAAAATCTCAAAGGTATGTGAAGTCTACCAATACGCACTTGGCCAGCGCGGTGGACTATGGCCTAATCCTTCTCATTATGAGAGGAGACCCGTACCCAGCAGTGGGACAGTCTTGATAATTCTGATATACAAGTAACGGCCATAGGTTTTTTTTAATATGTCGTTAAATAAAATTATTACTTTACGACATAGAATACTCTGTTCTACTAATGATATGCCTTCATGCGAGTGAACTTTAGTAAGTTTGTTCAAATACAATCTGTTTTAGTTTGATAAACAACTAAACACAAATGTTACGGTACGAACACAGTTACTAATTAGTGCTTGGCTCTAAATACCTCGGAGTTGCAGCTAATGCTCCAATCTAAACGAAATAACTGCACGGTTTTGCTTTAGTGTGTTACCACTTTATTGCTATGTAATGTTTAATAAGCGATATATGTTTGATGGTAGAATTATTCGTGACTGAACGGAGGTAACACCGGCGCACCTTTAGACAACCCATAACAACATTTTTAAGTAGTTATTACAGCACTTAACAACATTGTTAATTGTTGTAATTAGATTGTGGTAAGGTTTATAAGAGGCGTTCCAACTTAGTTTAGGTTAGGTAGCAGCGTATCTGTGACCAATCTTAATTGCACTAAGTACTGACTAAGCTGCCTGCCAGAATGTACCCATCCCTTATCACACCACAAGCGGAACACAACAGCACTTAACACTGCTGTCATAAGAGAAATAGATGTGGCGGTGTTGCAACCGGAGTCGAACGACGAAGTCGAAGTCACCTTCAATGCTAAATATATGCTAAATGGTAAATTAAGGTAGTAGAACCCTTTGTGGTTTGACTCCGGCGGCACCACCGGCTCAGCTATTTCTACCTAATAACAACAATGTTAAGCGCTGCTGTGTTCAGGTTTGAAGGGTGTGGTAAGGGAAACAGACTTTTCCGAGGCGTTCCAGCTTAGTCCTCAGGGGTAGCGGCGCATCTGTGAACGACCTCAGGTAGGAATATCTAATCCTATCTGGCGTTGATTACAGATGTCCATGGGCGGCAGTAGCCACTTACCATCGGGTGGACTGCATGCTCTTCTGCTACTCCTATATTAAAAAAATGAATATTTTATTATAGAATTATAATTGCTGTGCTCTCTATAAATGCTAATACAGCAAAATATCCAATAAATGAGCCGATATCCGCCCGAGTATCCAATTACTATCTATTGTTGTATTTAAACGCAATGACCCGATTGTCCTCAATGTTTTCCTATTGTCACATTAATTGAAACCATAATATTGACATTAAATTGTGAAGAGAATGTATATTTAGTTTTATATGGTAATTTATTTCATAATGGTTTGTACAATAACAATATTATATTCGTGGTTTATATTATAGAATAGGTATACATTATATAATCTAGAAGCTCTATTTATATATCTAATCGGTTGCCTCAGAAATCATAGAAATATTATAAAAACAAAAAAACCAACTACTTAAAACTATAGAACATGTAACTCCAACAATTTTGACAAATCGTAACGACTTAGCGAATTTTAGCAACGACACCTCGTTTGTTTAAATTCTTCAAGCCGTTTGGATCGTAGGGCGTACCAAAAAATGAAACATACTCGTACATAGGTCCATAAGCTTATTTAATCAGCTTAATTTAGACTATTTAATTTACATCAAGATGATCAGAGGTGCGTTACTACTCCTTGAATGAATTACGGTCACCTAATATGTACCTAAGTCTTAGCAGTGATAGCAGTCATAGCCTAGTGGTTAAGAAACTCGGCCTCTCGATCGAGAGGTCCGAGGTTCAAATCCCAGGCACGGACCTCTGATTTTTCAAAGTTATGTGCGTATTAGAAATTAATTATCACTTGCTAAACGGTGAAGGAAAGCATCGTGAGGAAACCTGCGTACCTGAGAGATTTATAAAAAAAAGTCTCAAAGGTATGTGAAGTCTACCAATACGCACTTGGCCAGCGCGGTGGACTATGGCTTTATCCTTCTAATTATGAGAGGAGACCCGTGCCCAGCAGTAGGATAGTAATGGGTTGATGATGAAGCTTATTTAATCAACTTAATTTAGAAAAAGAGGTGCGTTAATACTCCTTGAATGAATTATGGTGACGTAATATGTAAGTCAGCCGCCATTTACACCCTTCCAAAGAAATGCAGAATTTCTTCACAATAGAAATACCATATAGTTGTGGTACCAACACGGTTCTACCACCTTACAATTGAACTAGAAAGCCTGAGAACTTTACACTACTGCTATAAGAGAGAAATAGGTGTGGCGGTGATACCATCGCACTGCATCACGAAGTCTCACTCTAAAATTTTTCAGATACATAAATTGCATAGAGCAATTAGATAGCTAGATTAAACAAATTTATATGAAATATTTTAATATTTGAGACCTTGTTGACATAAAGCGATTGCATAACCGGGCGCCGCCATATCAATATATTTTCAGTCGCATACGTGTACCAATAAAAATGCCACATGCTGACGACACACTGATAAATACATTCTCGTATTTAATAATTTCACAGACACGTGTGGTTATTTTTGTTCCGTTCATTGAAAATGGCGAATCAAATAGTATTTAAAATAACGAGATAAAATGGCTTTGAAAAAAACAAGGAGACATAGACAATGACATTTTAATCTATGGCTATAGCCATAGATTAGTAAAGATACTTCGCCGCCTTGAAATTGAATGAAGCCACAAACGGCTTATTAGTAAGTTCTTTTTTTGAATTCTTGACAAATAAAAACATTTTTAGAGAAAATTGACGAATAAATAACTAATACTGCGTAATTTATATAATAAATAAAAAAATATTTCAAATATTTTAGGGACATTTTAGCACGGAGACGTGGCAAAACTTTTTTATGCAACAATTTCAATTCTCAAAACTGGGTACATTTTCTTGTTAGGAGTGATTAATCTTTACCAATCTATGTATAGAGCGGACATTGTAAGATTTTCATACAAAAACGTTCTTCCCGCTTCACACATACACCATCTCGGATTGATTTGGGCATATAATTATTTCAAACCAACTTGTGGATGACCCTTTTCCTCCGCATTACCGGTTTAAGTATTACTATTATGGTCATAGATTAGTAAAGATTACTCACTCCTAACAAGAAAATGTACCCAGTTTTGAGAATTTAAATAGTTGCGTAAAAAAGTTTTGCCACGTCTCCGTGCTAAAATATCCCTAAAATATTTGAAATAATTATTTATTTATTACGTACATTACGTAATTATTACGTGAATTAGTTATTTATTCGTAAATTTTCTCTAAAAATGATTTTATTTGTCAAGGATTCAAAAAAAGAACTTACTAAAATAAGCTGTTTGTGGCTTCATTCAATTTCAAGGCGGCGAAGTATCTTTACTAATCTATGATTATGGTAAATACTTTTTGAAAATAATATGTTTAACGGAATGTCAATTTTTAAAGAAATTTATGAGTTTTGTAAGTTGCCCAAGGTGAGTGTAAAATTTTCTGATAAGTACCTAAGTACCTAGATTGCCATATTCATCACAAAGATTACAGGATCGCACAATTTTGAAAATTCTAAATGCAATCCAACCTGTGGAGATGAAGTATAATATTTGATAGCAACTCAGAAAGATTTCCTTTGTGATCCATACCTAACGTGATCATACGTCTTGATTTTAACGAGACCGTCCCGTTTCCAGGTACTTTGTACCAGTGTCCCGAAGAACGACTCGGGGAAGAGAAAGTGCCCCTTTTTAGTAAAAAATAACGACGAGAACTCATCAAAATTATGGAGGACTCTCTCTTGCCGACTTGAATACACAATTTAGAGACTATTTATTTAGTCTTCACGACCTATTTTCGTCGACTAATTCAAAGAAGGCGGTGCGAACCCATGCCGTAGCGAAAAATTAATGGATAATTTATTTCAGTGGCGTACCAAAGAAATAAATTGATCTTTATATAATTGTGAACTTTTATCTAAAAAATTGCGAACATAAAGTGTCCCGTTTTAAAGTAACATAAAAATTGTTAATATACCTAGCGAGAATATCCGTAATCTACTAACAACGGTTGCTTATACTGAACAAGAGAAGGTAAGTGTATTGAACAACTGAGTAACTAGATTCTGAAGCAAAGTTTTGCTTTAAATCTAGGTTAGAGTCATCAGTCATGTGAGCCGTGGTCCAGACTAAAGCTAACAGTTGAGCGATTCATTTTACGCTAGTGCTGACTTTCTTCAACGTATCTGGTGTCAAATTTAAAGTTTTACTCTTTTTTCATATCTTTACTGTCAATTGATTAAAGGAGCTTTTTTGTCACGCGGTTCTACGCACGCAGGCGTGTCCCATTAGTATGCATGGATTAACTTGTTGTCTACAACTAGTAATAATGAGAATGCTCTTTGCGAACGTCAGTGTTAGGCGCTGCTGTGTTCCCGTGAGGCGTTCCAGCTTAGTCCTCAGGGGTAGCGGCGCTCGTCTGCTACTCTTATATTATAAAAAAAACAAGGATACTAAATAGGGCTATAGACAATGACATTTTAATCTATGGCTATAGAGCCATAGATAAAGATACTTCGCCGCCTTGAAATTGAATGAAGCCACAAACGGCTTAGTAGTAAGTTCTTTTTTTGAATTATTGACAAATAATGAGTTTTGTAAGTTTCCACCGTGAGTGTAAAATTTCCAAATCAGTATATTGCCATACTCATCACAAAGATTACACGATCGCACAATTTTGAAAATTCTAAATGCAATCCAACCTGTGGAGATAAATATAATATTTGATAGCAACTCATAAAGATTTCCTTTGTGACCCATACCTAACGTGACCATACGTCTTTATTTTAACGAGACCGTTCCGTTTCCAGGTACTTTGTACCAGTGTCCTGAAGAACGACTCGGGGAGGAGAAACTGTCCCTTTTTAGTAAAAAACAACGACAAGAACTCATCAAAATTATGGAGGACTTTCTCTTGCCGACTTGAATACACAATTTAGAGACTATTTATTTAGTCTTCACGACCTATTTTCGTCGACTAATTCTAAAGAAGGCGGTGCGAACCCATGCCGTAGCGTAAAATTAATGGATAATTTTATTTCAGTGGCGTACCAAAGAAATAAATTGATCTTTATATAATTTAGAACTTTTATCTAAAAAAAATGCGAACATAAAGTGTCCCGTTTTAAAGTTACATAAAAATTGTCAATATACCTAGCGAGAATATCCTTAATACACTAACAACGGTTGCTTATACTGAACAAGAGAAGGTAAGTGTATTGAACAACTGAGTAACTAGATTCTGAAGCAAAGTTTTGCTTTAAATCTAGGTTAGAGTCATCAGTCATGTGAGCCGTGGTCCAGACTAAAGCTAACAGTTGAGCGATTCATTTTACGCTAGTGCTGACTTTCTTCAACGTATCTGGTGTCAAATTTAAAGTTTTACTCTTTTTTCATATCTTTACTGTCAATTGATTAAAGGAGCTTTTTTGTCACGCGGTTCTACGCACGCAGGCGTGTCCCATTAGTATGCATGGATTAACTTGTTGTCTACAACTAGTAATAATGAGAATGCTCTTTGCGAACAGTACCCTTGCCATGAGTTTTTACGTTTTGACAAATATGACTGTTTTGGTATTTGTTTACGTATTTGCCCATACAAATTCCAATCAGCGCCCCTAGCGGATTATATCATCATCATCATCATCATCATCATCATCATCAACCAATTATAGTCCCACTGCTGGACACGGGTCTCCTCTCAGAAAGAGAAGGATTAGGCCATAGTCCACCGCGCTGACCAAGTGCGTATTGGTAGACTTCACATACCTTTGAGATTTTTTTCTTTTTTTTATAAATCTCTCAGGTATGCAGGTTTCCTCACGTTGTTTTCCTTCACCATTTTAGCAAATGATAATTAATTTCTAATACGCACATAATTTCGAAAAATCAGAGGTGCGTGCCTGGGATTTGAACCTCGGACCCCTCGATCGAGAAGCCGAGTTTCTTAACCACTAGGCTATAACTGCCTTTAGCGGATTATATCAGAACTTGGAAATTGTACGGGCCAATACGTAAACAAATACCAAAACGGTTATATTTGTCGAAACGTAAAAACTCATGGTAAGAGTACAGTGTGCGTGTGTATTTTCATATGTGTATGTGAAAAAAATATCTATGACAATATGACCCAATTGGTACGCATGCGAAAAAATCTGCATCTGAATACATACCCGCATGACGGGGAAAAGGGCCTAACTCGTATTTATTATTCGGTATATCAAGTTAACGGTTCTGTACAGTAGTGCAACGGTACAGTAAGAGTAACGTTATAAAATAAAATAATGCATCATCAACTCATTACTGTCTTTCTATTAGGCATAGGTTTTCTTGCTCATGAAAAATGGATTATGTTTTACTACGTCGGCCAAGAAATTCAGTTACTCACACTTTACATTGGTAGGGATCACATAGCTTTGAAACAGTTCCTTTAAAGGTATCTCAGATATAAAATTTTCCTTATCATATTTTTTTTCACCTTTAAAGCACGCGATAAATAATTTCTAACAACATTACATAAAGATAAACATAGTAAGTAAATAGGTGACGAGAAGATTACCTTAGTAAATGCGTATTGCACTTGTGAGGATACCAAAGATAATATAATAAGTATTTGACCGATTAGGCGTCGGAAACCTTTTAATAACGAAAAGCCTTGGATTATGTACGGACGATTAGGTTAAACACATCAACACGTATATGTTTCTTTACTATACAACTAATTCTTATGATTACGTGACAGTGAAGCAACAGGAAAGGAGAGACGTGTACGGGAAGAAATGGAAATAAACATAATTACACTAAAAAATATAAAACCCCGACTACTTATCAGTACCCTCACCATGAGTTTTTACGTTTCGACAAATATGACTGTTTTGGTATTTGTTTACGTATTGGCCCGTACAATGTCCAAGTTCTGACACAATCCGCTAGAGGCGCTGATTGGAAATTGTATGGGAAAATACGTAAACAAATACCAAAACAGTCATATTTGTCAAAACGTAAAAACTCATGGTAAGGGTTCAGTATAGTCAATCCTATAATTTGGACGAAAGTTAAAATCTGTCACTCTATTCGGGTAGTAAGGCGTGCGAAAGAATGACAGATACATACGTACATATATACGCTCGAACAACATTAAATTATTATTTTATCGTCGGTAAAAACTAGCAAAGCAGATTAACAGATTTATACTCATTGCTCTCTTTCATTCTATTCAGTCTTCTCAGACTTTCTCATAAAAGCAGAAGACCAAAATAATTATAAATATTTTTTTATCCGTAATCTAACTTATCTTTTGTTCGTTTAACTTGTTTTCAAACTTCCTTAACTTATCCTGAGGATATCCTGATGCCATAAAGAACATACATCTGGTAGCAATGGTCTATTAAAAAAAAACTAGTACTCTTAACTTAAGAAATTAAATAAGGGTAAATAGGTATTACGGTAATATTAAATTAACTATATCGTGTCGAGGATTATTGCACCTGTGGGCTACTTAAGTTTATATCGTTTAGGTAATAGCTAACACGTAGGAAGCCTTTTTCCTTGTCAGCAAAAAAGTAACCTACTTGAGTCACGCACTTGTTTCTTTATTCGTTTTATCTACTGGCTTCGCTCGCGGTGTCTGTCGCGTTATTATGATGATGAGAATAATTTGGAAGAAAGGTAAAAGAGAAGGTAGGCGGTAGAATCTAGGGTTCGACAAGGTAGGTAACACCGCCACATCTATTTTAGTTTCATTTTTGATTTCAGTAGAAGACTGACTTATCAGGCGATCAGTTTAGTCTTCAGGCGTGGAAGTGCATTTGTAAGTGGCTACAGGAACAGTTGTTCTCAATCGACTTGATACATGAAAGACGGCAGATCCATGGAAGACGGCAGTGATCGCTTACTATCAGATGAACTGCATGCTACTCAAGCCTTATACAAGAAAAAAATATATATTTTATGGTGGACAGTTTATGGTGGAAATTTGGATTTAAAGGTCGATGGCCAACATTTTCGGCTATTTTTAGTTAATTTTCTAATGAAAAATATATGTGTAGTAAAAATATCATCACAAATAAATTTCTACTATAACACACACGACTAAGAAAAGCTGTGACCTTATCCAGGTTTTCTGTATAGTCCCAATCCTTTGTTAGGGCATCATGACATAGACACTATAACGATAGGTCATTTTATGAAATGGCGCAATTTCGCGAAATGATAAGGTACTTCATGATCGGCCTAATTTTATAAGCGGACTACGATACTAGACAGAAAATGTTTGCTCTTTTTGCTTATCTTCTTAACCGTATTCTATCGTGCGTATAACTAAATTATATTTGGACCTTTGAGAAAACGTATGTCATACCAACAGGATATTTATTTTAGCTTCTTTCTCATACTTAAATGACACCAATATGATAATGACTATTGGTACAGCTCTGGTAGTGGGATAATTGTGAGTTGGTGATGATTTATGTCTGCCGCTTGATTTCATCAACGATATATGGTCTTCATCATTAACCTATTATTGATTGATATTATGATCGGCAAATTTTACTCACCTTTCAGAACTTTTTTTTCAGAACTATCAGTATATGTTACCTTTCAAAGTTAAAGATGGTACCTAATAATTGTTTTGTGATTTGCACATTACTCCACAAATTGAGGTGAGGCCTGAGATTCGAACCTGGGACCCTTAGGCGGTATCATACTAAGAGATCACTTGCTTCTGCTCCTTATCTAGTCAAAATTATTATTATCTTCTGAATCTGTGGTGTGTACTTTCTGTTTATATTCTCTTTGCTTTTTGTTTTATCTGTAGTTTGATGCCGACGCGGTCGGTGCTACAAAATTATGTGATGTAAAAATCAGAAATTGAGAATAAATTATTTTTGTCTGGCATCAACACAGCGAAACCATAACTGACATTATTAGTAGAAATTCGTAGAAGGCATTCGGTAAAAGGCATTAAACGTATTCAATTATTCCAACATCAAACACATGTTGGGTTTAATCAATTTGAACTTTGAGTTAAATGTATGCTCTAACAAATGTGACGACTTTTGGGTATCACATAGAGACCTTCCTGTGGCCAGTTAAAGGACGGAAGTACAACAATTTCAACAGAACCCTCGGGATAAATAAGGGACAATTACATTACCATTTGCGAGTAAGCGGTGACCGATTAATGTTATTTATGATGGATTCAATTACGGGATGAAACCTTGCTTCACCTCTTTATCTGTTATATGTACACAAGTAATGTTTTCCTTGCGTATTTAGTCAACAAGTATTTTAAATTACTCTTTATACAATATTAAGCCTAGTGTTGTGTACTGATAAACGAAAATTTTCAAAAATCTTGTTAAAAATTAAGTGTAAAACTACATTATGTTTTTCTGCATCAAGTGATAATGAGGAAATAATAAATAATAAAAAGCACTACTTGTATATGTCGGTAATTGTATTTTATTTAACAACAACAAAAAAAATTTAATCGAAGTTTTCGAAGGTATGTAAAGTCTATCAATTCGCATTTGGCTAGCGCGGTGGACAATGACCTAATCCTGCTCATTCTAAGAGGAGACCTGTGCCCAGCAGTGGGACAGTAATGGGTTGATAATAAGTTGATGGTGAAACGTCACTATTGTGAAAATAAATATTTTTTTAACAAATTTTCTAGTTATTCGCCGGAACTCACACAACGACCTAAACAAGGCCTATTGTCTCTACATACACGTTCAGCTTTCGAGATGCGGAAATATTATTATTATTCTTTTTCCGTTTCGCACAATGTAATTACTTTCGTAACCGTTCACAGTAAAACAAGTACATTTAGACATGTTATTATTCTGAATGGTATATTTTTCGTTTTATACTTTTATTTCTGTTTATGACATACCAATTTCTTCGTTTTAATAGAAGCTCGAGTGGTTTTGTAGGTAAGGAAAAACATATGAGCGACATTGTGTTATTACACGAACGACCCGCGTGGTCGGTCGTCGGTCGCTAGCGACAGGCGGCGATAGTTGGCGACAGTTACCGGCGATCGTTGGCGACGAGCGGGAACAGTTGAACAGACGGTCGTCGGCGTGGGCTGTCGCTCGTATATAAGCTGCCTGTCCACACTTCACAGTCACCCACAAACATGTATAGTACTAATCTAACCCAGATCGTATTGGAGTTATACCTGAGGTCAGCTAACATGCGTTGCTACGTTTGAGGTCTAAGTTGGATAACTTTGGATTTGTCCTTCAATTCAGAACATGACAGCTACTCTGCAGTTATTAAGCAGAATAAAGTGTAGCCGTAGTCCCATTAGTGTCTTACCACATAGGATTTTACCCCTTTCAAATTGTAAGCCACTACCATATACAACTGTATACCTGCATGGAAACAGGAAAATTACTTGACCCAAGAAGCACTTAGCACTTTGTATAAAGTTAAAGGAGTTTAACAGAGTGGCGGCGTGCGGAACGGACAACTCAGAAGCGAGTGTGCATTTTTAATGAATACGTCATAAAACAATCTCGGCGCCTCGTATGTCCTACGTTATGAGTTGTTATGAGCATGACCTTTCAGTAAATGAAGCGTATGATGGTGGGTGTGGAATAATTTGCCGCTATTGCCTTATTTTACAACGTTTTTATTAACTTGCCTCGGGTCTTCTCTGTTCGGGTGGAATTTGTAATTACTTTTAAGTAGTAGAGTGCTGCGGTGTTCTGGTTTGAAGGCTATGGTAAGGGAGACACTTTTTCGAGGCGTTTCAACTTAGTCGTCAGCGTAGCAACCACATACCATCAGGTGAACTTCATGCTCGTTTAATATTTCCATATTACGAAAATGCTTGATGGCTTAGCTTCTCACTTACGTGTCTAGTATTTAAATTAAGATTAGGGTATCTCAGATAAATATACCCTTACCACGCTTTTCAAATTGGAAAATTGCTTAACACTGAAGGAAGAATACCTACGGAGTCGAATCACAAAGGTCTCTACTACCTTCAAAACATATACACATTCGTCAGTTACAGTTGAGATTGCACACTTTAATACAATTTTATAAAAACAGTACAAAGCTGAATGGCAAACTAAAATTAGAAGTCAGTAACTTTTTGCGGTTCGTGCCCAGAATAATCCCGGATTTGGGAACAGCATTTTTCGAGCTGCACGTTTCGGGAGAGCTGTAAACAAGCGTACAATTGTCTCAACTGTTGGAACTATTGTGGTTTGAATTGAGTTTATGATTTTACTTACTTTTTGTTAGCGAGTCGCAAAGGACATGTAATTACATCTAGTTTGTTATAAATCTTCCTGCTTGAGCTGATTTTGAGCGAGTATTGTGGGATATCAAGAATTTTGTAGAGCAATTCTTTAATACTTTTTGAAACGTGATAAAATCAGTATGGTTCGACCGGGGAGGTACCACCGCTATATTTATTTGTAGCGTGAGCAATTCTTGCATTTCTATGGAAAGGTGTAGACGCAGGTTGACTTACATAATTTACGAATCGACGATTTTAATCCTTAGGAGTAGGTAATGCATCTCTGTTATCGGTTTCGGGTACAACCCTAGTTATGTATGGAATTGATTACAGTTGCCCATGTTTAGCAGTGACAACTACCTCAGGTAGACTGCATGTCTGCATATTGTGATCTTAAAAAATCTTTTCAAAAACAAGCTTTTTATAACGTCATTTTGTTGTATATTTTCCTCAGAAAATCCTTTCACTTATTAATTGTATCATGGGGATACATATGTCCGCCATATTTTACTTGGAATAACGTCACTTAACTAATCAAGTATTATCTTCCAAAGCAAAATTTCAGTTCAACCTATTAAGGTCAACTATTCTGTAATTCAGTTGCAAGATTGGACCATCAAATACGAACTAACAATCCAAATGAAATAAAAGCCTGTACAATAGAAAAATACATTTGATTTAAAACAATAGCACAAACCCGAAGCAATATTCAAATCATGGTAGACTACACGGAAACCGAAGTAGGACGTGGATTTTGCAACGTGCACGTTTACCCGTCCAATTTCATGTTAGTTGAATCAATAGTTTTTGCGCGGACGTGATGGAACTCCGGATAATATTCAAATGTATGCAGATTGGTGATTGGTTTTGGGTTATATGATCGTCTGGTACATTTTTTAACGTTCCTTACTTGAAATGAACGGCGTGGGTCCTTAATCTTTGCAAAAAGCACCCAAAATCTTCAAAATAAACTCGACTTAAAAAGTCATATTCGGTTGTAACGCAGTTGAATGAAAGGTGGTAGAACCCTTTGTGGTTCGACTCCGGCGGCACCACCGCCACACCTATTTCAGCCTAATAACAGCAGTGTTAAGCGCTGCTGTGTTCCGTTTTGAAGGGTGTGGTAAGGGAGACATACTTATCCGAGGCGTTCCAGCTTAGTCCTCAGGGGTAGCGGCGCATCTGTGGCCGACCTCAGGTAGGAATATCTAATCCTATCTGGGGTTGATTACAAATGTCCATGGGCGGCAGTAGCCACTTACCATCAGGTGGACTGCATGCTCGTCTGCTACTCCTATATTATAAAAAAAAAAAAAAAAGTTGGTTTGGGGTTCGACAAAAGTTCTATAAGAGTCGGTTTTAGGCAAAAATCCCTTGAACTTATTCTAGTGTAATCATATGATGTAAAATAAGAGAATCAACATTACGAAGTGTGTCTTAGGCAATATAAAATAGTTTTTGCGCGAACGCGGTTTTGGCTTATTTTGTATAATATAGGAGTAGCAGACAAGCATAGTATAGCATGGTAAGTGGCTACTGCCGCCCATGGACATCTGTATTCATCCCCAGATAGGATTAGATATTCCTACCTGAGGTCGGCCACAGATACGCCGCTACCCCTGAGGATTAAGCTGAAACGCCTCGGATAAGTATGTCTCCCTTACCACACCCTTCAAACCAGAACTCAGCAGCGCTTGACACTTATGTTAATGGGCAGAAATAGGTGTGGCGATGTTGCCGCTGGAGTCGAACCAAAGGGTTCCAGCACCAAAAAAAAATAAGTCTAAATAAATCTAAAATAAGTGAATCGACATGATGAAGCATGCAGGCATAGTTGAATCAATAGTTTTTGCACGGATGTGGTAGAACTCCGAATAATATTCAAATGTATGCAGATAGGAGCAAAAACGGAATATTGTAGATTGCAGACCGCCAACGATGGCATTATACGTGTTTTTGAATAATTTGGTCGGTAATTTATATTTCCCGTTCGAAATGGTTTGAATATACGCTTGGGTTGCAGCATTATTAGTTTTCAGAGTATGATAGTTAATATTATTAACGTGTTAATGTGGTTCGCTTTACGTTTTTATGTGCAAGTTAAAAGTTCATTCCATGTAAATTTTGTTTGAAACTGAATTTGGGGTTCAAATGTAAGGTGTTGATTAGTGTAAGAAGTTTATTTTAAATTACAGTGGGTTTTTTTCACTGGGCGAACATATCATCCCGTACAAACAGAGTAAAAAAGGAATTATCCACCCCATAAAATTGTATAATATTAATATAATAGATACATTGTGAATGTCATCATCATCATCATCATCATCACCAACCCATTACTGTCCCACTGCTGGGCACGGGTCTCCTCTCATAATGAGAAGGATTAGGCCATAGTCCACCGCGCTGGCCAAGTGCGTATTGGTGGACTTCACATACCTTTGAGATTTTTGTTTTATAAATCTCTTAAGTATGCAGGTTTCCTCACGATGTTTTCCTTCAACGTCTAGCAAGTGATAATTAATTTCTAATACGCACATAACTTTGAAAAATCAGAGGTGCGTGCCTGCGATTTGAACCTCGGACCCCTCGATCGAGAGGCCGAGTTTCTTAACCACTAGGCTATCACTGCGAATTGTGAATGTAAAATACCTTAATATTGTTTAATAAAATTAATAAGGACATAGCTTTAGTATCCTGTCTTACATTTATAGTTTAAGTGCTCTACCATTTAACTGTTACGTAGTTGCACTGGCTTTGCCGTTGGAAGTTACTGAAGGCTCAGAAAACGATTACCCTGGCAGACACTCGCTAGTTAAGACCCAATAAAACTGTACTTTCTAGCGTAAATCGATAAAAATAGCGCAATAAAACTTTTTATGGGAGAACTCAAAGGAGCATCTTATAAATTATACGGCTGTCGTGACAATTGTACCGATGTTGGAGTTGAATATTTATTATACAACAAATCTTACTGAAGGTACGAGTATGATGACTTCATCCCTTATGGTATCTACTTTATTGTATTTTTTTACAATATAAGAGTAGCAGACGAGCATGCAGTCTACCTGATGGTAGAGATACTGCCACGCATGGACTTCTATAATCAACCCCAGATAGGATAAGATTCAACCTGAGGTTGGTCACGGATGCGCCGCAGGACTAAGCTGGAACGCCTCGGAAAACTATGTCTCCCTTACCACATCTCAAACCAGAACATAGCAGCGCTTGACACTGCTGTATTTAGGTAGGAATAATTATGAGATGTATACTACCCACTGACAATGTGAATAAAATCTTTGTGTTTTTGATGCTAGGAAGTATACCTACTTATGTTTATAGAGCCCTAACAGGCTAACCTTAACTAATGTAATCAATTTTAATAGTTTTTGGCCTATCACAGTTCAAAGTTTGACAATTTGAGTGGACAAAAATTGGCTTTTAGAAACTGTTTCTTAAATAATCATTATAATATCAGTTAATAGGTAAGATGAGTATATTCGCGATGGGTACTTAATTAAGTAGTATAATTATTATGAGATCAGTTTCACGGTAACTTTACACTGGATATATTATAAATACTTGTTGAGGTTTCATAAGCCGCTGGTTTTTAGGTTCATTTATCTTCTGCATTAATAATATAAAGCTGAATAAATTGTATTTTGTACACTGTAGGTATGAGTGGTACTATTTAAAAAAATTGTGAGCCGTCACGGGACGCCTGGCAGATGTGAAACATCGACATTATTTTGTAAAAGTAATATGCAGAAAAGAACATATTGTGATAGGAACTAAATATGTCATAATGATAAAATAAAATATTACGATTTTTTTCCAGATAACGATGACTATTTATTGAATAAACATTTATTTTCATTAAATACAAAAATTTACGAATTTATTTCAAATCGTGACTACTTAATTCGCACAGTCGATTCCGCATGGCGACGCGTCGCCACACCGTACACACTACTGCATATAGACTGTATATATATACCATCGTATGGCGTGATGACGGCATGCGTCGCCACGCCAGAAATCGGTTTTACGTGCGGCTATAGATGTTTCACATCAAAAAACGTATGTGAAGGCGTAGGGCACAGCTACTACAGTACATACATAAAATCAATAAAAATAAAACAATTCCAATTAGGCTACCCACACACGCCCGTTCAGAGAGCGCTGTAGGTGGCAGTTTGACTGTGCTAATTGCCTTACATAATTCGCCAAACACTGTTAGCGACAGGGCTTAGTATTTGCTAATTATAGTCGTGTTATTTATTCGATTTTCTCTCGTTCCAGGCAATTTCGAAGGTGTAGGAGTACCAGCTTCCACATGCCACCTAAGTAAGCTAAGTAGCGATCATCTATAGAAATTTAATTCATTTGATGAATTTCGTACAGTATTTTTAGTTAGAATACCATACATTCGATCATTATGCATATAAAAGTATTAGGACACGCGGTAGTGCGTCAGTCAAGTTCTCAAAAAATCTGGCGATACCGCACCGTGTGTTTTATACGTGTCACCTGTTTTATAATAACAACAATGCTATATGCACTATTATCTTCTTAAAAAATGTCGTAAAACCAATCACTCTGTTTTGTACAACAGTCATTGAAAAAAATAACATATTGACTTTCGCTACATGATTTATGTGAATTAAAACATAATTAAGCGATAAAACCTTTGAAATTGAAAACAATAGAATCACGCCAAGATTTACGAGTATGAATTTCGATTCGAACGTCAATCAACGTTTCGATTAGCGGTTACGATATCGACTTTTCATTAACGTCATATATGATAGGCGCCCCGATTTCCCGCCTTTGACAGCCTTTGATACAATCGATACCCAATACTCCTACAATGTCCAATAACCAGAAGTTCGTGAACATTAATCATTTACTTTTGTGGAGACATCCAATAAATAGCGGAGGAAAAGTTTAAAGTGCCCTTCCCGATCATAACATCGTTTGAGGTTTTTCCAGCCTTCTGGGCTGTTTGAAACTTTCTCCATTAAAACTAATATTTGTGTTAATTTATTATGAAATGCACTGAACTATGGCATCACGAGCTCAAGTGTAGAACGGTCGAGGCAATAAAACTTTGCAGAATGCTCCAAGTCTGAACATCATAATAACATTCATTTACATTTCATTCAATTGGATCCAGTTTCTTCACTTCTAAATTAGGTTACATAGTTTCATAAAAGTTTACTGGCGAATAGTTTCGAAGGCAATGTAATAAATATTAAATTTTTGTATTGGAAAATAGCATTCTCTGAAGTTATCAATTTTAAATTCAGTGAGTTGAGTGAAGCTGTAGTGCAAGTAGTTTGTAATATTTATTTTTATAAAGTTGCAAGTGCAGTCCATCTGATTTAAAGTGGATACTGCCGTTCATGGACATCTGCTATCAATTGCATATAGAATAGGAGTCGTACCTGAAATTGGTCGCAGATTAACTGCTATTCCTAAGGATTAAAAGGGAAAACCTTAAAGAGGATTACCCTCATCGCAGTCAAGTATTACCCCACTGCTGGGCACGGGCTCCTCTGTCACATAACTATTATTGAAAATTTATGTATCATTGAACATCACCCCAACGCCATCTATTTTGTTGTGTCATATAACTAAGTATTGTTGAAAATAATAAAATGAATAAAAATAAGTACAAAATAATGAATATTTGGTGGTACGGAAGCCTCCATGTGCAAGTTCAACTCGTACTTGGCGAATTATATTCTAACGTTAAAGCAACTTCAACTCACCTATAAACCTAGTCTGAAATAAAATCAGAGATGCCTGATATTTAAACAGTAGCATATTCGAACCTCCCTAGTATTAGGACAAAGCTAGCACAGCATTACTTTTGCACTTGCATAATCTATATAATTTCGTATTGTTGATGTTTTATATAAAAGACAGTGCAATCAATAACAAATGATTGATTAATGGTTGTATGATATAAGTATTGAATAAATAGGTTTCCATTCATTCGCTCCAGCCACCCCTAAAATCAATATCTTGTAAATATATCGGTTCGTGTCAGGAATCATTAACCTTGTTGCAGTTTTTATCACTTCACATTCCACTGCCCTTCGAATAGTATTCATCTATACATGTAAATAAAATTCAGGTGTCTGATTGTGATGTAAAAGTTCGTTCCTAAATTCAGTACATAGGTACCTTACGGATAACAAAACACAATTATTAAAATTTTTGTTTGCCTGTCTGTCTGTTTGTGTCTTCCAGCTAATATCGGAAACAGATGAACCGATTTTGATGGCGCTTTAATTGGATGTTAGCTATTGTTATAAGGAATAATTTAAGCTACATTATTTGAAAAAATAATTATGAAATCCTATGAAATCTTTCACTTTCAAACACGGGTGAAACCGCGGCGCACTACTCGTATATGTTTGTATATCGGGTGATTAATTAGAACCTCTATAGAACTAAAACAAACTTCAATTAAAAAAGCATTACGTATAAAATCCCAGTCTAAAAACAAAAGGAACATGTTTTTTGTAGACTCTTTCTTTTATAACAGTAATGTAGAGTTGCAATAAACACTCTGCAAGCTACTATGGTCTATTATTATTATTATTTATAATATAGGAGTAGCAGACGTGCATATCAGAGAATCCACCTGATGGTAAGTAGCTACTGCCGCCATGGACATCTATAATCAACCCCAGATAGGATTAGAGCTTCCTATTTTATATTTTTAAAAGTGGAAGTAGCAAACGAGCATTCTATCCATTTCTGTAGGACTACCATGAGTTTACAAAAGTATTACTCGCTAGCGACTGCGTAAAATAAATGTATGAAAAATTGTACAGCGCCTCTGGTGGTTACTCGTAGAACTAAAATCCGTAGTGACGTAACTCGATACGTAAAAAACCTATCGAAATCAAATCGCTAGCGAATGTCATTATGATCTATTGCCATACAAATTCGGTCCCATGAGTCATTAATTTGACAGACGTTGTCAAGAAATACCGTAACGATAGTAGTTATGTTATTCACTAGCAAAATGACAATAGTTTTCTATTTACCATTTCTATAGTGGCGTTTCTATGCCAACTCATGGTAATGCTACTGATTGAAAGTGGTAACTACTGTCCACGAACAACTGTAACCCGCTCTATATTGAAAAGGTTTTAACTAAAACCAATTATAGGTGTATTGCCACTCCTTGTCTCTGTAGTTCCGGGACCAGAATCCCACATAACCAGGCGTCGCTCCCACGGCACCAGGTACCTTTTAAACGTTTACCCTTCGTTAACAAAAACAAAAAAAGATATGTTGCCACTCCTAGGATATTTGTCTTACCACTGGTGATTCTACCACTGCTCAAGGGTAAATGTAGGGAAATAAAAAAATATTTTTCCTAGCGGTATATCGGTATTTAATATAATATTAAATCACTTGTCGCATTAATCCTCTCAATACTGTGCTTACAAATCTTTTGATTTCGTTATTCACAAGGTTGCTCAATGAACTCATCTCTTAGGGATAATATAGCGCAACAAGTGTCATTCATATAACACCTGGTGCTAATAACGTTAAAGATCGAGAGCCTCTCCTGAGCGGTGAATGAAAATAAAAGTCTTCGTAAATCGTTGCAAGCATTCCAAAAAGATTGTTGTTTTATTACAGATAAATGTTTTTTCGCGTTTTGAAATGCAAATTAACATTCAGATTAAAGCAGATCAAGCAGATGGTGTAAACACATATTAGTGGTTGAAACGCGACCTTTCAATCGAGGGGTCCGAGGTTCAAATCTCGCACGCACCTCCGATTTATCAAAGTTATGTACGTATTGTAAATTAATTATCTCAGAAATCTTAAAAAAAATGTTCTGAATGGTATGTGAAGTCTACCAATAAGCACTTAGCCAGCGCGGTGGACATTAGCCTAATCCTATACTGAGAGGAGACTCGTGCCCAGCAGTGGAACACTGATGGGTTGATGATGACTCAGAATAAATAATAACTATACAATTGTACAAATCTAAAAACGGAAAAACTAATGGTGACATAACTTAAGTACTAATTGTAATAGAAAAATATACCATTTAGTACTTTAGTTATTAAACAACCATTAATATTTTGTTGTTAATTTGTCTCAGATAAAATATTCATACTTATCAGTACAAATGTACTAAAAATTAGGCGACAGTTTAGATGGGCATACCTTTAATACTTTTTTGGGTGTAATATCAAACATTTCGATTGAGGATTTGTAAAATTCAAATTCAAGTTTCTCAAGCTTGACATATATCCCAATATACCGTTGTTATATTTTTTTCTTATAAATTTTCCTCAATTATTTCGTTCTTTACATCTATAAAAGCAATTTTAAAAACATTTATCCCATAATTTTAATTTTTCGACGATATAATTTTGAGGAGAGACCTTCACAAATAGAGGACTTCGTACTGTGTGATGTAAACTACATTTATGAAAATTATCTAGGGTCCTTACCTTAAAATTAAACGGCATAGGAGGGCAGGGTTGCTACGTTCAGTAATTGTAAGATATTAATCTAAACAATAAAAAAAATAATATATATTATATTCTTCAAATTTCCATTAACATAAATTTCTTAAAGCGTCGTACAATAACTCAGGACGATTTATTAGAAAACTAGGAAATTGAGCGCGAATGTTAAAATATTACCTTTTGCGGACTGTAAACCAAACGAGGCTACCAAAAACTTTGAACATTACTGCAATATCGTTGCGGCAAATGTTCCCCTAAGTCTATTCACACGTACGACAACTACACTACACGATAGCAACGAAATGTCGGCAAGTGGTTAAGTTTGAATAGCATCGCTTCAACTTGTCGCTGCGTTACGTTTACTACAAATTAGCTACATCTAGCTATTATTAAAAAACAAAATCTCAACTACTTAAAAATATAGCATATATTATATAGTCACACATAAATATAGCATATATTATATAATGCAATAAATGTAAAAATCCGTCAAGTCGTTTGGGCTGTAAGGCATGCTAAAGACATACATGCTCAAAAAACATTAGCTTCCGCAGTGGGGTAAAAATATGTCTTTACAATACAGCACTCATACACGATTCATATTGTCCATTTAGACGGCAAATTATGGTCCGTGTTGCGTGCATTTACGTTACCTTGCGGTGTTGTTTTGTCGTTATGATTATGGTTACGTGTGAATAGGCACTAAGGATATTTTCCAAGCTGGAAGTTTTGAGTTCTTTATAATGGACAAGTTGATTAGTAGGCGTGGTGCAACCTGGCACGGAATCACGGCAACCGCCGCCTGTCACTGCATCGCATTGACTGAGTACTGCAGTCCACATCCATCACCTGCTACTACCCTTACAGCCTACTGTTACGGGTCTCACACTATTATTAATAAAAGCGTAAAGGAAACCATTTCTTTGAAGAATGGTCCGTTAATATTTTATTAATAATTACGAGACGTGACGCATACCAAGTTCTTTGAAGTTTGGTTCGTTAAGCTTTATTATTTTGTTCTTGGGAAAGTGTGTTCTTTAGGCTACAGCTAGAGTACCTTGCAATTATATTCTACGCAATCTTTTTAACCGTTAAAGCAAGCGATAATAATTTTCAATGTATAAAACTTCACATAAGAGGTGTGTGATCTAAATTTTCACTTAGAGTCAGGAATATACCCATATTTAGTTTAAACTGATATTTAAATTACACTATATCATCAGATGTTTAAAGGGGAGGTTCAAAACAGTAGCGAAGTGTCTTCGCGCAGGCCTAAGGCGAAGAAAACAAAAAGTCGTGTAGTCTCTTAAATTCGTCGCAAAAACTGGCTTAATATTTCAATATTCTTTTCTCGCTTTGCTTGGTCCGGAATAAACGAAAGAAATTTCATTGTCTCTAAAATTATGTCTAAGCATTTTCTTCATACACAATCCCCTCTTTTACACGCCAATGGCTCTGTGCCACGATTCATATAACACCTGGTTGTTGCACAATTTAAATGCACTGAATTTACCGTGACTGCATTTCCTGCAAAATAGTAATTTGCGGTCGTAAAATTTCATACAAAATGTAGCAAGTCGGTTTCGCGCGGAGTAATACGGTTTGGCATCAAAAAGGCTGGATTTATGGTTTTAGTGGTGACAAAATTGGTGCAGTCAGGTGCCACTGCCACTTTAGATAAATAGGTTATTGAATTGTGCACTGAATATTTCCGAATGGCTTATCGCACGGCAATACTAGCCTTGCAAGTTAAACTCT
The DNA here is from genome assembly GCA_014595695.2 of Epargyreus clarus clarus. NCBI lineage: Eukaryota > Metazoa > Arthropoda > Insecta > Lepidoptera > Hesperiidae > Epargyreus > Epargyreus clarus. Next base: position 195,017 of record JACTTY020000037.1, read on the forward strand.
GTTGCGACACCTTTAAGCCAACTTTTGCAAGGTTTTTGAACACTAAAATATTTAGGCCATTACAATACAATTGATTGGGGGGCAAAATATAGAATTTCTTTTTTTAAATTCTACTGGAGATTCTTATGAGAACTTCTTATGAGCCTTGTGAGAACTTTTTCCATTTTCAGTCTTGCAAACCTGCTGAGAGATCATGCGCTATAAGGCGTCTTTCAATATTGACACTTCAGGACATTTCTTACTAATGACCATGATAAATAAATGATGTACAATTAGATACATGTGGAACGGTATGTTATGTGTGTGTTTCTTAAAAATCATAGGTTACTTTAAGATAAACTTTACCCAAATAGAGTCATTTATTCACTTTTTATTCAATCAAAATTTAGCTACTCTTGTTATCAATGCGCTAAGTAAAAGCCAAAGTTATATACGACGCTTATAAGCGCTAAGTAATATATACGTCAGTTTTAACCTACGTTTCTAAAACATTTCAATTAAAACAAGTAAAGCGTAAAAGCATACGTGTGCAGTAAGTATTAATTTAAATTCGTAGAATTGTTTACGAGAACATTGCACTGGTGGTCGGACTGGGAGAATTCGCTCACAACTTGGAAACTAATTTCCGGCGCCACAATGCAATCGTTGGAATCGATGTGTACCGTTGATTGATTCTAGACTACTCCCTTATAGGGTTACTTGGTTACTGTCTTTAATTGGCTGCAAGCCTTTTATTGTCTTTCTGCTAGGCACGTGTATTTTGGAAACTAGGAGAGACCTGAAACGCTTTTACGATATTCTAATGAAGGTAGTAGACCCTTCTATGTGTTGACTCCGGCAAAACCACCGCTACATCTATGTCTGCCTAATAACAACAGTGCTAAGCGCACCAGAACACAGTAAGGTAAGGTAAGAGTGACATACTTATCCGAGGCTTTCCAACTTAGTCCTTAAGGCTAGCAACGCACATGCTGCCAATCTCAGATAGGATTCTACTTTTATTAGGGATTGATTACAGATATCCAAGGGCGGCAGTAACCACTTTACCAGATGGGCTACATGCTCGTTTGATATTTTAATGTTATAAAAAAATCCTGATCGCCAAGTTCTTTTCTATCCGTCAATAAGACTTTCTAAGGAATCCAAAGGTTTGACAACTGCGATGATTAAAACTGGGTCTGACGGCTTAATGTACCCTTTAGAACACGGAAGCGAGCATGGCATTTAACCACTGGGGTTCACCCGTTCAATTCCCGAACGTACACAAGGCAATTTAACTTAATAGATCGATTCCAATCTATGCAAGCCACAGGGTTATGTGTCCAAATAACATTAGGCTATTTTAACAACAAACCACAAGTTAGAATAGCGATGTGGTTTGAAATTAGGCCTCTTTTATTAGTGGGATTGAGATTTATTCCTATTTGAAACATTAATAATCACTTGTATGTGTTTGTGTGTGTGTTTATGTGTGTGTGGGCGTGTTAGAGACGAAGACTGTGGAGTCTAAAAAATCGAACTTAGTTGACGATGTGGACTTTGGCTTAAGCCCTGCAAGACCTGTTCCCGGCATTCGACAATAAGGAGAATGATAACAAACTTCGAATGAAAAGCAGAAAAGGGCGATAAACAGACAAAACGTTAATTTAAAGTCGTTCACAGAACTGTTTGCTACCCACCACGGCTACCGGTCAATGAGAATTTCCTCTCAAGTTGGGAACTAATTTCCTGCGGCACAAAGCAATCGCCGGTCGATGTGTGTGCTATCTCTGATAGACTACGCGGCACCCCGTTGATTGATTCCAGACTGCTCCTTTATAAGGTTTGCTCGGTTTCAACTATGGGTACCTACGTTTACCGTTACCGTTACTGTTGTAAAGCTAAAGGGGATGTTCTTGTGAGCATTAACTTACAGTAGCTTTAGAATTTCTAGCACTGGACCTTATTTTTTCAGCAGCAGTATCTCGTCTGATGAGATTTAATTTTTGGCGGAATAATGCTAAATATGTTTATTTGACGGATTATTCATATTTAATATCATAAATTCAGCTTCATTTTTTATTGGCAAGACAAAAATTAATTTGGAAAATCTAAAATATAGTTCTTTCATGGTGATATGTATTTTAAATGTTACAAAAAATAATTAGCATTTTTAACGGCGTAGGAAAAAATTCAAAAGTCTTACATAAAAAAACTCTACAATGTTCTCAAATGAGTACAAAGGCTATCGACATGCGTTTGACGTGCCCAATATACGAGTAATAATGGGACAGTAATAATTGGTGCCAAAATGAATTACCAATTTTAAAGGTGAAAGAAACATGAAAATTCGCTATAATGTTCCCAAATGAGTACAATATGCACGAATACACGACAGTAATGAGTTAATGATGAAAATTGTATTTTTAATCAATTAGGTTTAAAAAAGCAGTGATAGCCAAGTGGTTAAGAAACTCGGCTTTTTGATAAAGGGGTCCGAGGTTCAAATCCCAGACTCTGATTTTAAAATTATTTTAAAGTATTGCAGGAAAACATCGTGAGGAAATCTGCATTTTTTTTTATAATTTAGGAGTAGCAGACAAGCGGACAGTCCACCTGATCGTAAGTGGCTACTGCCGCCCATGGACATCTGTAATCAACCCCAGATAGGGTTAGAATTCACACTTGAGGTCGGCCACAGATGCGCCGCTATCCCTGAGGACTATGCTGGAACGCCTCGGAAAAGTCTGTCTCCCTTACCACACCCTTTAAACCGGAACACAGCGCCTAACACTGCTGTTATTAGGTAGAAATAATTTACCTGAGATATCTTAAAAAAATGATGAAGCTTAAAATAAGAGACATCTCGTCTCTATTAAAAGGCTGAGGGTTCTCGAAATGATTATTTACAGCACGTTCGAGTGACGTCCTTTCTTAATAAGTATTAAGAGGAGATCGCTCCTTTATATCTATGTACCGTATCTTAAGACTACGAAGCACGTCCCATCGATTGGTTCCCGGCTGTTCTTTTATAAGGTTTTCTTTTTTTAGAACTCCAAGAAAATGTTCAATTATTACGTATCACCGAGACTGAGTTGATAAATAAGAATTGATACCGCTGTATATGAATCAGATAAAAATATGTTTGCGTTTTATTTATGTTTAACAGGCAAAGTCATATTTTTTGTGTACGTTGAATTTATTTTCGATGTGAAAATATTGGCATACCTTTAGGGTAAGACTGTCTCGTATGCCGTGACGGTGACGGCATGACGTTCTTTTTTACCGTCATGCTGATTGCTCTGCCCCCAATTCTGCCCCTTATGTATGCCTAACACAAAATATAATAAAAAATAAATACTTAGTTGCTTCTCCGTTTGTGTGCGTACTGTTGTTTTTACTACACGAAACAAGTACTTTATAATTAATTCTACCTAAAATTTTATTATTGGCTTTCTTTAATTTTGAATTATTTTAGGAACCATCAACTATGATGATTTACGTTATACTAAGTGCCTCGTAATCGCAACATTTTACTTTTATAGCAATATTTTTTCATATTATTTCTGAATACAACGCATCTTTATTACTATGATCGATTACATCTATAAAGTTTGATATCTGCTCAGCACGTTCTATGGATTCATTCACAATCTCTTTTATATTTCCATTTAGATCTACTTTCCAAATCGCTTCCTTTATTGCTTGAGGAAACGTAAGAATAATCCAAATTACATATAACTTCTACACTAGATCCTTATAAATGTTTTATGGAGATACTCTTGTAGGTTCATCACTCTTCAAAGAAGTGTGGGTGGTTAATGGTTATAAAGTAAAAACATGTATGTGCGATGGTACGCTTCAGGGAATTGCTGACAAAAAATATATTTTTTTGGATTTATTTAACTTCATACTTTCCACTTTTTTTGCAACTTCGTTTAAATTACCTCAAAAATTTTATCAAGTGTTTAAAATTGTTTAGTGTCAAATCCTATTACTTGTTTTTCATTTATAAATTTACTTACATTACATTTATACATTTTCTCTTTGCTACGAGTATATTGCTACCATATCTCTCTCATAGTAAAATTGCAATAGCCAAGTAAAATCTCAAAGTATAAACTTTTGATTTTACTCAAATAACATCTGAAATCTGCTGAAAAATAATACTCGCCGTATAATTTAATGACAGCTCCGCAACTTTGCAGTTACAGACTGAAAATTATACAGAAGCCCAACTTCGACACCCAGCCCTCGGTCGCCAGCAGATAACACCGGTCTACAGAATTTTTGAGCATGGGTTATACATACGTTATTTTTATTCCTTTTATACCTAGAAATAAGAAAAAGAACAGAAAATAGTTCTGAATTTACTTTTATGTGTACAAATTGGAAAATTCAAATCAATGAAAATATAGGGTCTTCTAACAAGGACTTCCGAACTTTGAAAGTTGATAACGGTCATCTTACTGAAGCAAAATCTGTCAAATTAGTTTTAATTTATTCAGTTTGTTCTGCCAAATTACCATGGACGTTTAAAGCATTCAACAACATGAACAAATAATAAAATTATTGTATCAAAAAGCTATTCTGTTCGGGCAACGCGTGCTACAATCGTCCGCTACCGCGTGGTCGCCATAATCGTCCTACCGAGAGGACTATTCGCAATTTGGTGGATAAATTAAAGTCTACTGGGTCATTAAATGATTGACTAACATCCGTATACCAACGAAACGGAAGATCTGCCGAAAACATAGCCGCTGTCCGTGAGAGTGTGCACTAGAATCTGAGACAGTCGATTTCCCGTCGCCCATAAGAACTCTGCCTTTTGCAGACCATAACCATAAAAGCCGTGCGAACAATTGAACGATGTTATATTCTACACATAATGGCAGCAATAAGTCCTTCAAACGAATAAAAAAGATCGATAATATATCACACACAATTTGTTTTATATAATTTTAAAGATAGGAAACGCTCAATGAAAGACCCTATACATGAAAAATGGACACAGTTGATTTATTAAAAGATACACAAACATCAATTAATGATACATTCTTATAATAGAAATTTTAAATAGAATGCAAGTACTTATTAATCAACACTAAACAGTCGTTGGTAGATCCGGATAATATGTTTGCTTTGATTTTTTATCTTTGTGTGGATTCATAATACAAAAATAACAATCTATGCGATGATTACTGAGTATCCTCCAAAATCTTGGCACTGCAAACTTCATTGCTCTTTTTTCACCTCGGTACCAACCTACAATAAAACGTACCATATTATAACCTAATTGAAGTTATTATAAAATAGTTATTAAAATAAAAAAATGAATATAAACTCACCGTCCAGAATATTTCTGCAAGTGTTACCTGACACAATATGTGAGGCCCATTTTTTATCTTGATTTTTAACAGGTATACAGTATACAGATGGAAGTAAGTTGGTATGCCTCGGAAATCTTTAAATTTGTACATAAATCGTTCCTTTTTCTCTCATATTATCATAAATTCGCCGCAAATATAATAAAATATGTCGGCGTCTCGTTTACAACATCTCGAAGTCATTTTGTACAGACTGATACAACGAAAAAAAAATGAATTACGTTATTCCACTGAAATAAGCAATCACTTACTTTCGTACACAAGGAGCGATGCAAGAAACACTACACTCCGCCCCCTTGCCACTCTTTTGACAACGTTAGTGTGCCAAGACCGACTTTATGGGACTCGAAAATAAAAAAAATGTTAAATTGCTCTAATTTCTATAAAAGCAAATATTATCGATTTGTAATTTCATTTTTTTATATATATTTGCTTATATAATCAGAATATATTAAGTGAAACTCATGCACAAAAAAAAAAAAAAATTGTTGACCTATGTAATCAATACCGCAACTAACTACTCTTTGTCTTGACGCGAGTTACTTTAATTAGAACAACTCATTGTTTTAGACGTGACTTTACATTTTAGATTCATTATCAGTTGCTATATAATTTTTAAGTTTTCTTTAAGTTCTCATTCAGAGAGGAGCCATGCCCGGCAGTGGGACTGTAATGGGTTGATGGTGATAATGGTGATGATATGCTTTAAAAGTGAAGGGAAATCATGTGAAGTCTACCAATCCGCACTTAGCCAGCGTGGTGGATTATGGTGTTTTAATAAACCGTATTCATTATAAATTTAGGCCTCGAATATTTCTTGTCTTACCAGAAAACCAAATTAGATTAAGCACTCATTATACTAATATACTCTTTATTACAGGAAGTTGTAGATGTTCAATTAACATATAAAAATTCTACCAAGTTTACTTGACATCTAACAATTAATTATCCATTTCCTTTACAAACGTTGGGACAGATTTCTTTAAGGTTGTGGACTAAACGTTCATTAATCATTTTAATTGTCTTACGGAGAGTCACGGAAAATAAATAGCAGTGTATATCAGGCTGTTTGTTTAATTCTAGATTTTGTCACTTAAGTAACGTGAAAAGTAGATTAATTTATCATGAAGTAGATGAGAAATGTCTCGCCGGATTGCGACTTTTTAGTCAAGCTTTTCATAGACTTTTTGTTCGTTTTCGATATGCTGACAATGAAGTTTTTGTCTTCATCGCATTTCTCTCGTACTTTTGTTGTAGGAGCGACATTTAAACCGAATGTTCTTGCATTTAAAGCTCATGGTAATTTTCTAGACCTTTGTGAACGATGAAAAAAGAGCACTGAAACGAGGCCACTCCACAGCTCCCTTTGGTTGTTATTTCGCTTAAACACACAACTAAAATAAACAAACACTGCTTCTGGTAAGTGAACTTTATAAGACAAAAATACTTTTAGCTTAGTAGGTAAATATATTATGTACAATGTAATTTTGTTCCTTGAGCCAGGTATTAGAAGATTTTATCATCATTCCTTTTCGTTGCTGGTAGCAGAGACCAAAACAAAATGTGTGTTTTGAGTATATAAGTAGACGAATATATATTTAAGTTAGATACCGTAATCTATACTAATATTATAAAGAGGAAAACTTTGTTTGTTTGTTTGATTGTAATGAATAGGCTCGAAAACTACTGGACCGATTTTAAAAATTATTTCACCATTCGAAAGTTACATTATCCACCAGTAACATAGGCTATATTTTATATGAAAAATATTAGTTAAATAGATTTTGAGGCGGTACAAAGGTTTCCGGATCAGCTAGTATTTAAATATAATGCTGATACGAGTAATATAAGGGTAAACGTAACAAGTAAATATAAAGCCAAAGAACCTACGAGACAAAGTAAGGAATCTAAAAATATATTCAGTTCTCGAAATGAATAACTGCTTCGTATAAAACTTCCGCTGACTCTTGTTACTTCACATTAATTAACTGGAAGACCCGAGCGATAAAATCGTTGGCTTAATAAAGACGGAGGAGGTCACTATCTCACATAATCATTCTACTCCGTTAAACATAATGATTAGATGAATATTATTTTTGCGAGCATACTTGAGTAGGGATGGCGATCTGAGATCGATTAATCGAAGAATGGGTCTTTTGGGCCCAAAAAATCTAAATATCTAGGATCGATTCAGTGAATAAATCTTTCATCCTAGAAAATCCAAAGTCGATGTTTTCGAAGTTGGTTGAATGTTTTATAGACATTTTTGCTGACGAAAAAGTATTTTACTCCTTGTTTGATCCTGATGCCTTTTTTTCGCTATCTTCGCCCTTTTTAACTGAAAGGATCGAATATCGATTTTTAAAGAATCGATTCTTTGGGACTCGATTTTTTTGTGCATCGTTTCAAATCGATCTTTTTCGGAAAGAATCGCCATCCCTATTGGAGTGCGGAGTTGCGTCTAATAAATTGTAACATTGATTTTCGACAGGCGTCTTGTAATATCGGCCAAGGGGTCCTCTGTGAAGGAATAATTGCCCTAATTTAATTTAGTTATAAATAAATTCATTACGTAGAGAGGAAAATATCAGCTACAGCGACCTTGAAGGAGACTTTTTTACCTGATTGTGGAGGGTATTGTTTTTCGAGCGTATGTAAATGTGTCTCTTTCTTTGGCGCGCTTTGGAATCCAAACGGCTTGACGTATTTTAACACACTCGTATGTGGTAGCGACATATACATATTTTTAAGCTGTCGGATTTTTTGTTTTTCTAAATAATTTGAATCCCAGGAACGCATGTCTAATTTTTAGTAAAGCTAATTTTAACTAAAGCTGCGCGTCTGAGAGTTTTTTAAAAAAGTTCTTAAGGGCGCGTGAAGTCTACCAATTGGCACTTTGCCAGTGCAGTTAACTGTAGGCTTAAACTTCTCTCAATTTAAGAGAATGCCCAGCAGTGGGCCAATAGTATGCTGGCGATACCCATATATATTCCCAATTGCTATGGGATAAACATACGCTTACATATGGTAGAACTCTTAGTGGTTCGGCACCGGTGGCAACACCGCTACACCTACTCTGCCTAATAACAGCAGTGTTAAACGCTGCTTTGCTGTGGTTTGAAGGGTGTGGTAAGGGAGACATACTTTTCCGAGTCATTCCAGTTAAGTCCTCAGGCGTAGCGCATCTGTGATCGATCTCTAGTAGGAATCTAATCTTATCTGGGGTTGATTACAGAAGTCCATGGGCGGCAGTAACCACTTACCATCAGGTGCACTGCATGCTCGTCTACTATTACTCATATACTAATATTTTAAAAGAAGATTACATAACGATTACAATTAGGTACTAATTGTTGTGTTATCTACGTATGTTTACGATGTAGACCTTTATAAAACCTAGCTTTCCCAAACAATAAGGCATCTTCTTTTGTTCACAAAAGGGCAAAGTCTTCGCTTGCTTTGTTAAGATTATTCGGAGGTTGTATTATAAGGAAAGTACCTAGGCTAAGTAACAAGAAAGTTTATTCAATAGGTTGCTCGAAAACTTCGTTGAAGATGGATATTTTTAGGATCTTCATTTTAATATCTCGATGAGTGCAATATTGAGGCAGAAAGTTCCTTTACATTAACAGAGCTTCGACCATTTATTATTACAATCCCATTTTTTCTTGTTTTGTTTTTTGTTAGGACGAGCAATGATAAATATCAAATTTTGTGCTTGGTTTACGGCACCACGGCAACGCATTAAAAATCAAATTAGAAAAGTGTGTTGAAAAATTGAAGTCTATTTTCAATTAAATCATTTTGATTAAAAATTTCATTATTGTTACTAGCTACTAATTTGTTTTGTTAGTTAGTTGATATGTATGTGAAGATTAATCTCGTATATTATAATATCAATCTTAAAGTATCAATTAACGACATTTGATAATACAGATCGAGGGATGCCAAATATTTTAGGCAACAACCATCTAGTCTCGCTTAGAGGAAGCTTTCATCGACTTAGTAATTATTTAGACTCCCAATTCATATACTTTCCAGGTGATATTTCTTAAATAGCACCATTTTAAAGCCGGCCTTATGAATAATATATTGACCTCGTAAATTATCACGTACATTATCCATCAATTTATATGCAATCGATATTATGTCAGTATCGATTAGAGCGTAGTCCTATCCAATCAGCGCTTAGAATGCTTCGCGTGTTCACAATATTATGACCAAGAAAATATGACTTGTTTGGAGTCTATATCTTTATATCATCCATGTTCGCTACAGTGTGGCTCGTATGGCCCTGGAGGCACGCCAAACACATATTCGGCTATTCTATTGGTATAACATCGCACTATTTGAATGTGTTGCTTACACGATGTATGTAAATAACAGCGAGCTATAATATTTAAATACAGTTTGTTTCATTTTCTATTTTAGCAAATTTGATGTAATGATAACTGGTCTGAGGATTCCACATTCGATTTCCCAGCGGACATGATATTTATAGCACTCTATAAACTCTATATATCTTTATATATATATTTCTTATGTGCGTGTGTATGTCACTGAACTCCTCCTAAACGACTGGACTGATTTTGATGAAATTTGCTGTGTGTGTTCAAGGGGACTTGAGAATGGTTTAGATTCACAATTTAGTCCGTGGGAAAAGGTTTTTTTTAATTAATTTTTAATTCGTAAGTAGTTGTTGATTTTGGAATGTTTCACATTGGATTCGACAGACTTCGCTACCATCGCAGTTTCAAATATTCTATCTATTTTTCAAACCCGTAAGTGATAAGGGTTGTTCACCCTTAACATTTTTTTTTATTTATATGGCAACACAACGTTTGCTGGGTCAGCTAGTTATTATATAAAAAATAAAGTAAAAATAAAACGAGTCCAAGTCAACAGAGACAAATAATGACAAAAATGAATGTGAGTATAAGTATGAGAACAAATACAAGCATAAGTGTAAAACCAATCCTTGTTCATTTACACTTACTAAGGATCGTTGTTGTAGGTACAGATTTTTACCGTGGCTCACCACTCATATAGTTTTATACAAAAACGAGCTTTTGCCCGCGGCTTAGCTCGCGTTATGAAGTAATATTTTCATCCCCCATTTTATCCCCTTGGGGGTAGAATTGATCAAAATCCTTTCTTAGCGGATGCCTACGTCATAACATCTACCTTCATGCCAAATTTCAGCCCAATCCGTCCAATGGTTTCAGCTGTGCGTTGATAGATCACTATGTCAGTCAGTCACCTTTGAGTTATATATATTTAGATTGTAGGTGGTAAATTTTATTTCAGTTAACGTTTATTTTACTTACTTGAATTGACTAGTTTAATTAAATTTCACGCGCGCTAGTCTAAATCGTAACTAATCTGCAAAATTAAGCAATGTCGGACGCTGTCGGGAATTGGATGGGTGAATGCTTGGAGCTAAATTTCATGCGTGCTTCTGTGCTTTGGAGGGCATGTTAAGCCGTTGCTAATTATTATTATTGAATAGCTGTAATTAATTGCTATTGGAAACAGTACAGATGCTTAGAAATCGTCTAACATAAGTTGACCATAAACCTTCCTCCATGTTCGCATTGGAGCAATATGATTCAGGTCTTTTTCAGTGGTGGGCGAAAATCTGTGCACTTAATTGCATTTAGGTTTAATTTTGTCATCTTTTAAAGTCAACCGGCGAATTATGCTGTTAACAGCTAGTCGGTTAATACACGTAATACCTATACAATTTCATTTTTAAGAAAATAAGAAACCACTGTAAATATAGGTTTTCTTGTCTCGCATGTATATGCCTGCATGCGCTGCCCTCCTACATGCGTGACACTTGCATCCTATCATATCGTACGGTAACGCACACAGTACCCTTACCATGAGTTTTTACGTTCTGACAAAAATGACTGTTTTGGTATTTATTTACGTATTTGCCCATACAAATTCCAATCAGCGCCCCTAGCGGATTGTATCGGAACTACAGTGTCAGTAACGTAAAATTAAATGTCTAAATTGACAAAATGGCGCTTTATGTTTTGTCTCTCTTTTTTGCGAACATGTGAGGCAGACAAAAAGACTCAGTCTACTGAAGCAAATGGAACAAAACAATGGATTGAGTAAACGTAACGTAAAATTGTGGGATGTTTTGAAAACTCATGGTAAGGGTACAGGTCGCGAAGAAACAGCGGCTAGTTAATCATGTGCGTGGAACTACGTGCAGGCATTAACACGCGTGGTAGGAAAGTACCCTTAAACAAATGTAAACTAATTGCAGAGAAGAGGGCGTGTACATTTGAATTATAGACTAGCGTGATTGCGTTGTTATGGCTCTGCATAGCTATCAAATGCGATACGTACATGAAAAATATAATTAATACAAATTAGCGTATCGGTTCCATTCATTAAGTCAGTCACGCGATTTTTAGGGCGTACATTCGTAATTTTTCAGATTGGTTTATTGTTTTTCGGCACACGATTGCTTGTTGTAGCCATAAACCCTTACTCCATGCAATCCGACACAGTGACCTGTATCATAGATAAATATACACAGCCTGTATTTACTAGGGTTGTGCGACAAGGTAGGTATATATTTCGTATATTAATATAATAGCGATCTTTCTTGTGGAAAAAAAACGAATGTTGTTGTTCTGTAAATAGAAATTTTATTCTGTTAATCATATTCTATGTACATTAATGAAACTAAAATGATATAAATTAATAAATAAATAAACAAACCTGTAAATAGAGAAACGACATTTAAAGTTTTATATTCCGATATTTTTTTTATTTTTAAATTTATGTGACATTGAATTAAACGTCACAAATAAATATACAATACTAAAATAATACACAGAGAAAAAATAAATTAAAATAAACTTTTTCTTTACATTAATATAAATTGACATTCGGATATACATATAACTGTAATATATATTTTATAACACTTAATAGGTTCTTTAAATTCCTGAAGAATTCATAATACTGCGAAAAAAATAAAAACAGCGTACGTGGTTTCATTTAATAGGGCCGCGCGGGATCTCTTTTTTAATAATTTCTTGTATTTTAATTTTTGGAAGACTTAATACACTTAATTAATTTATTTAATGAATGAATAATTTTCCTCCGTGTGAATAATTAACTATTCTTCTGGGGTGCTTTGTAATTTTTACTTGTATATAAATACAAGTATATAAATATAAATTTTCGTATATTTTTCTGTAAGTGAAACTGGAAAATAGTAGTTATTTTAAAACTAAATACAGACATTACAATTATTTTCATTCACATAGATATCCGATAGTTTCGGTAACGCTACGGAGCTACGTCACATCCCTAGTATGCCTCTCATTTGCATATTATTGCCTAGTGAGTTACACCAATGGGGCTCACAGGCCACCTTTCGCACTCCTGCATTTTTCATAGCCAATGACAGCTTCGTTAAAAGGGACGTTAAAAAATAAAAGCGTATAGCCATGTTACGTACGAGCTATTAATAAACGTTGCTTGTTTTTCATTTCATTTTGTGATCCGATGGCACCTAAAACGATTGCTTTTAGCGAATGAACGATGAGGCAACTGAATAGTACCAACTGGTGGTATTTACGAATGAATTATGGATAAGACTGAACATTAAGTATAAGTGTACTAATGTAATTTAGGTAGCGCAAAGATAGTTTAACTTAAGGTGGTAGAACCCTCTGTGATTCGACTCCGGTGGCACCACCGCCACACCTATTTCTACCTAATAACAGCAGTGTTAGACGCTGCTGTGTTCCGGTTTGAAGGGTGTGATAAAGGAGACATACTTATCCGAGACGTTTCAGCTTAGTCCTCAGGGGTAGCGGCGCATCTGTGGCCGACCTCAGGTAGGAATATCTTATCCTATCTGGGTTTGATTACAGATGTCCATGGGCGGTAGTAGCCACTTACCAACAGGTGGACTGCATGCTCGTCTGCTACTTCTATATTATTAAAAAAGGTAAAATACGCAGAATATTGTTTTCTTTTTAGCAGACCCGCTTATTAACGAAGCAGTTTAATGTATGACTTACACGACATCAACTTCATTATCACACTATACTGTGGAGGTGGTAAAAACTCTTCGTGTTTCGATTTCAGAGTTACATCTATGTTTGCATTATAATAGTGTTACGCATCTCTGTGTTTTGGTTTGAAGGGTGTGTTAATTAACAAACCATTTTTCGTGGTGTTCCAACAAGTTCAAGTGTAGCAAGGCATGATCTACGGTCGATCTCAGGTAGAACGAAATTCTGTCATAGATACGTATTACAGGTGCCCCTTGTCATATTACAAATTTATTAGATCTTTATATTATAGATGGTCATTCACCATCAGGTAGATATCATGCTCGTTTGTTTTCGTCAAATAAATATTTAATAGCACAAACATACTGAAATAAAACAAAAATAGACACGATTAAGGCCACGAAACACATTTCTATCATTTATTTATCTCTTTCTAATCCCTATATCGTTAATGGTGCTAAGAAAAGAGCGAGCACAACGGCTTAGGAATTAAGGACAGCGGAATTACAGTAAGACCTTTAAGCCGAAAAGGAAAGGTAGTGACTGCCTTAAGTCTATCAACCTAGTTGATCATTGTGACGTCGTCAAGGCATTATTGCCACACTTTTGGACACGGGTTTCCTCTTAGAGTGAGGGGTTAAGGCTAAGTCTATCGCGCTGGACAAGTGCAAGTTGATTCAGTTGGTGACCACCGGGGGGGTTTTAGTGCGGTAGAAATCCCACATAATGCGGATTCGCTCGTCGTTGGGTACCTTTTGAAGGTTTCCCCCCGTTAAGGCTGAAAAAAGGCTGACTGGGTGGCGGTGGGCCTGCGGAGTTAAACCAAAAAGGGCACCTTCTATTGAATCATTACAGGCTATGAATCTCGAACCGATTGAGATGCCGAGTTTCTACCACTATCACTGCCTGATCACATATTAATGAGATCACGCGATTTAGCTAAAAGTATAACGGTAACCACGATAAAAGAGATCCTCACTGTGGATAGTCATTTGAATATGCAGCAGTCTTTAATACAAGAAATTAGATTATCGTTGAGCGGTACGGTTGAACAGCATTAAATGTTAACGAATTGATGTTGATTGGTAGACTTTATTAGCGATATTTTATTTACATTAGTATATAAAATGCAGAATAATTTTATTTAAGCTGACTTGAATTGTGAATATATAATACGTTAAAGATTCTACTATATGAGTATCAAATAATAATACATACAAACATCCTTTTTCGAGGCATTCCTTAGTTGTCAGGGGTAGCGGTGTATTTGTAGCCGACATCAGGTCGGAAAGGTCAGGAAAGTAATCTTATCTAGGGTTCATTACAGATGTCCATGGACGGCAGAAGGCCACTTACCATCACGTGGACTGGAAACTCATCTGCACGCCTGTGTTTTAAAAAATATATAAAACACATCGACGTATTTTAGTCAGTATGTAACTAAATCGTAGTAAACAACATAAAAGTGACAGAAATAGTCGTGATTCGGTAGCAGCCTCATGGCCACGCTAAAAATATCTGTCTTATAACAACAATCCTATTTTTGGTAGGTCATATGTGTCTTTAGGCTGTAGTTTTCTTTAATTATCTAGTCAAACCAACAAAGATAGCCATGGAACACTCCTTTTTTTGTTTACGATGGGGAAACCTTCAAAAGCTACCCGACGACGTGGGAGCGACGTCGAGTTATGTGGGATTTTTACCGTACTAAAACGCCCGCGGTGGCCGTCCTCAGTGCTTGTTGGAGAACTCCGGGCTCTCTGAGGGAACACAACCGGAGTCCTCCAAGCGCGATGCCCGGGCTCGGGCCCGGGATCGGGCTCTGCCCAGGGGACCACTTTTGGCTCCTCCCACACCATCTGGTGTTTACGGTATACAACCACACATACCGCCGTCCTTCCCGGGGTTGGTTGCTGGACGGTTCGAGCTCCCACTCTTGCCGCCCGCAACCCCAGAAGCCCCCTTTTAGTCGCCTCTTACGACAGGCAGGGGATACCATGGCCCTATTCTATTCCCGGGACTACATGGACCACTCCTATACTATGAAAACCTCAAAGAATATTCAGTCTAACGTCTATTGGCACTCAATTTATAACTTAAAAACACCAAAACAAAACAAAGGATTTATTTAATAAATCCTAGTACTACAGAAAGTTTCGTGCGCGTTATCTAGGTTTTATTATAATTTATAATCACCACACGTTATACTACATAACACTAAACATTTTATAGTAAGGTAAAAATAAAGTTGTAAATAAATAAGTTTTACAGTAGGTAACAAAAGTGTATTATTATTTTGTAGTGTAAATTATTTTTATGTTGGAAATTAACACCACTTCGGTGTTAAAATAAATACCTAAGGACTGTTCGTAAATAGATTAGAAGTACCATTGAAATCAATTCTTACAAAATATCGTTGAAATAATGCCTACAACTTGGCAGCTGAATATCAGCCGGGAGGCAATGAAATACTTTCAGAGAAATGACAAGAATTTTGCTCCTCACCCCATTGGGATCTTTTTATTGTAACGACACGCCACCGGCGACGACAGCATGACACCGGCAGCAACTTTCTTTATTTTTGATAGACACCGCGCTGTACGGCAGGATTTTGTTTCTTAATCATTCGACTTATTTATTAAGTTACCTATAATTTATTTATTGGTGAAGTGTTTGTCAACTAATATCCCTTAAACTGGAAGCTTACGTGAGTACAAATACGTATGTTTAAATGTATAATGATTCCACGACATTTATATACTGCTTTACTATCGAGGACAGTCGGCAATGGCATGTTGGTGTCGTGCCAGGTCAGTAAGACAGCATGCAATACAATTTGCTTCAATCACGCGTCCACTGATGTCGTTGCCGTGTCGTGCCGGTGTCGTGACATGACGAAGATCCCATTCACTCTACCCCCGCTCTGATAAATGTCGCGAGGACGAAGTTGACGAAATTATTTCATCCCCGATATAAATACTAGACAATATTGTAAGTGAAAGTGGGGAAACACGAAATAAAGGCAATTTTATTGGAAATGTTCAAACGGCAATAGAACTATAAGTTTTCTGTTCACAGATACATTTCTGTCTATTTAAACATTGAAAAAGAAAAATTTTTGTTCAATATCTATATGCATATGCATACCCTTTTTCGTGTGGGGATCTCTGTTCCCCTTTATTTTGAACTTTATATTTTTAGCATTTATTAAGTGGCCATAGTAATACACACTCTGTAATAGACTCTGTGACAGATAGACAAACGGGGACTTGGCAATAGGGTTCTGTTTTTATTTTTGAATGGTATCAAAAGAAGTAAATTTTCGTCTTGAATGTTTTTAAACTTCAATACGTAATAAGACACATGACGTTTTCTGCTCTTACAGCCCCTCACTAAGATTCCGTGTCGTGGATACTCAGAACATGCTAGTATTGTTCTGAGCGTGGATACCACGGACACACACATAGACAAATACGCATACAACCAGACACAGCACAGATAACTAAATTCATCGTTTAGTTATCTATCTGGCCGGGGTTCGTCAATATACACCAATGAAGATACATAGCAAAATTACCTATAGTTAAACAAGTTCAAATTTCCAACACTTTCGTCTAGTTCTGTTTATTATAAACGAAAAAGGTTTTCTCCGCCTGAAAAGTTTCACAAAGAAAAACGAAAAGGAAACTTTAAACTCACTTTTGTTCAGGTAGACTGGAGTGCTAGACGCTTTGTGAAATAATTAAGCTGTACTGAATTTAACAGAGGAATAAGTGGAAGATTACTGCCCAGATGAAACTGTTGAACTCAATAGTTGTTTCTTTTTTAAAGTAGTTATTTTTTTTTTAAAGATTGGTAGTAAATCAGCTTGCAATCCACCTGATGGTAAGTGATCACTGCTGCCTATGGAGTATGGATATACGTGACCAACTCCATATAAACAGGTTTAACCTGAGCCGATCAGAAATGTGTTGCCACTCCACCAAAATAAATGGTTGCATATGTAAGTCAGTCGGAATCCATATCCTTCCACTAAAACGCAATGATGACATGACACTGAAATGAAACGCAAAATTGCTTCACGGTAGAGATACCAGGGGGGAAGGTACTTCCCTGGTCGAACCAAACTAGCTCTACTACCTTTCAAATGGATACTGAACACATGATTTATCGAATTTAAGATTGTAGCAACAATATATTAAATATTCCTTCTTATATTTACCCACTGGAAGCTACTGACCGATACCGATCTACTGTAGCTACTCACTTTAACGACAAAAGAAAACATTGTGAGAAAACCTGTTTCAAAGTACCTACATTCACAAAGTTATGTGAAGTCTATCAAATTGTATGCAATGTATCCTTTGTTGCAAAAGGACTTCCGTGCGCTAGAATAGAACGGTAATGGATCGATGATCATTATGAAGCTCTTAGAGGATAGCTTCATTTTAATTTCTACAGTTCACGTCACAAGCAGCGCAGGGAAGTTCTTTTTGAGTGTCCGAGCAGACATGCTACTTTTAGCAGCGATCGACGATTTAGCTGTTTTTCAAAAGTTAAATGAAGCAATTACCCCCCTTACTTAAGAATAAACTTATATTATAACTTTTTAAGAGTTTATTAACTGAATAATTTTTATATAACTAAATCATTTCTAAATAACCCAAAAATCCTCCTAAATAACTAACTACAATTACTATAATTTTTTTAAATTAAAAGACAAATAAATTTTATAAGGTTCATGTTTCAGTGTCTCTCGCAGCTTTTTTTGGATACTCAATTAAACGCAAAAAATGTGACCCAGCATCTATTCAGTTGCTAAAACGCATTATGTAAAAAGTGTTTAAAACATAATGTAGTCTCCATGCAATCCCCAATTTACGAATCGCCGATTTAAAAGTAGCTCGTCTGCTAAGGCCGCAAGAGAAAGATGAACAAGCAACTTTTTTGTTTCCTGGAATCGATAATCAACAAGTCATTGATGGCAAGGTCATAACCAAGGTTGCAGGATGGCTGGCACGATGCCAGCCTCCCGATACATTGTTATACTGTTTTTCCCAACTCTCATTTCATTGCAGTACCAACGTAACGAACTATTGCGATTTTATATTCCTTTTAAAATTCTGAATAGAACAAACATTGTTGCGCGATAAAGGATTGGGTGCTTCTTTATTGGGACGACAACGGCACGGCATGACAACGGCATCGCAAATATAATATCTGCATAGGTGAAGCACGTGTATATACTTTCCGTAGCAAACTGTGTTTCGCGTATGAAAAATATGAAGATAACAAATTGTCCAGATTATAATAATGAACGCAAAATGCAATAGCGTTTATTAAGCTATTGCATAGCTTTTATCGCGGGCTTTGAGCGCGGCGACCGAATCGAGAAATTCCGTAACGAAAATAAGTAACACCTTTCAACAACTCGGTTGCCTGGAGACTTGATATCCAACTATCAAGTCTCCAGGCAACCGAGTTGTTGACTGTCAATAGAAAAATATGGATATAATTGAATAAAGTATTATTTTACATTCCTTATTATTTTATTTGATATTGGCGACAAGATGTCGAATGAACTAAAAAACAATAAGGAAATACGATCCACATTACGTGGGTTAATGAAACAAACCGAAAATTACATTTCGGGAATAGAAAAAAATACGTGTGGCACTCGGAGACTGCCGCGGTAAAGCTATTGCATAGCATTTTTTATGCTATGAAAACGCTCAGAAGGAATTCCAGAAATACAATATATTCTTCCATAATCATCAACATTTACATTAATACATCTTTATCCAATATTTTATCATATCTCCATTATATAAGACATTGCAAATATCAGCTGACATTTCATAACTCCAAGCAAGACTGAACATTCTAAAATATAAAATAGAAAAGTATTTAATAAGTGACGTAAAGTATTAACAACCAGCAATATAAATGGATCAATGCGATGTGCCTGTGACATTTGGCCGAATGTTACAGGTACATCGCATTTTTCATTAATAAATGCACTTTGTTTATTCATATTTAAAACACTTTGTACACAAATTATTTGTACCATAAATCATAATGGCGTTTTGATTTTGTGCTGTCAAGTCTGTCAGTTGTAATTGTACGTTTAAAAATAACAAACACTCTTTTACGTTATTTTATCAATCCAGAATTCAACATAGCTTATGTTGATAAAACATATTATTTGGATAATATGGTAATATAATTTTGAATTTTATAATGGGTATATAAAATATACTTCACGCAATTTTAAGATTTCTGCACGGATTATAAAAAAATGTGTATTACTGCCATCTGTGTTCAAGTTGACGAATTAAGGTTATCAAATAAAATAATAAGGAATGTAAAATAATACTTTATACAATTATATCCATATTTTTCTATTGACAGTCAACAACTCGGTTGCCTGGAGACTTGATATCCAACAGTCCTCCACCGCTATTTTCACTTACACCACCAGGGGCGCCGGCAGCATTTGGTCAAGGTGACAGCGCATCAGTATGCCATTTTCAGTTCTGACTTCATAATGGAGTCTACCTAATCTTCGGATGACGACTCCGAACTCCCATTTAACTCTTGGGTTGGCCAAATGTCACAGGCACATCGCATTGATCCATTTATATTGCTGGTTGTTAATACTTTACGTCACTTATTAAATACTTTTCTATTTTATATTTTAGAATGTTCAGTCTTGCTTGGAGTTATGAAATGTCAGCTGATATTTGCAATGTCTTATATAATGGAGATATGATAAAATAGTGGATAAAGATGTATTAATGTAAATGTTGATGATTATGGAAGAATATATTGTATTTCTGGAATTCCTTCTGAGCGTTTTCATAGCATAAAAAATGCTATGCAATAGCTTTACCGCGGCAGTCTCCGAGTGCCACACGAATTTTTTTTTTAATTCGCACAGCATCAGAGAACATTAAGCCCGATCAATTAATTGCGGAGGATTGATAAAAGTTTTATTTTATTCATCTTATACTTTTGGTCCTATAATTTATTTTCCATTATTATTTATCACAGATACATCTCCATTGTGAGGTCACAGTAGGTAAAGATCTGGCACGCTTCATTTTAACAGATGGTGGTACATGCGCTATTTATTTAAATGTGTGTCTACGGCTACCACTGACAGAAATGATAGACGTTTTAACAGCATCGGTGCCGTGTCGTGCCGTTGTCGTCTCAATAATGAAGCGCCTTGCAAGACACTTGTTTCTAAGCGACAACACTGTAAAGATAAGTCAAGATAAGTATCGGTTCGATTTCAAACTGCGCTTCGAACAATGTGTGCGCCCATTATAAAAATCGAGGAACCGAACAATTGAAATGAAATGTTATATGTCGTTGCAGTTAGTTTTAAGCACTTTTAAAACTTTATGACGCTTTATTTTTCTCTTTGTTTGAATGAATGTAAACTCTATCACATATATTTGACGTTATAATACTTTTATTATATTATACAAAAGTGGTTGTTCTTTGAGAATCAATTGTGTACTATGGTAGTAACTTACCTAACATCTTTAATTCTGTATTATATGTGCAGTATTTAGTTATTTTGCACTCATTTCTAGCTTGAAACAGTTCTCGCATTTGGTTGCCGTCTGGCTTACACATGACGCGATCATCTTAGTTCCTTCGCAGTGACACATTTTTGAGTAGTTTCAGGAAGAACCGCTATTTTACTGTGTTGGTCACAGATTTCCTTGGACAGAAGTGACCACTTACCATCAAGTGAACCGCATATTGTTTGCTACTTTAATCTTACAAAAAATCCTACCAGGACAGTAGTCCATTATGCTCCGTTTTCATTCTTCAAATCCACTCATATTGGGGTAAAGGGTGTAAGAGGACACTATAAAATCTTGAGTAAGTCGACCTCACCTACACACGTCGCATGCTAAGCAGCGACTGAGGTTCTAACACAATCTGATCCCACTAGACGCGAATTACGATACTCTTCAGCGCAGTGTTGACAGAATCGATTATGAGGCTACTTGCCTCCTTGAAGTACTATGAACACATATGATCTATTAAGAATTTTATTACTCGTATATTTCATATGTATATATAGGAGTAGCAGACGAGCAATTCGTCCATCTGATGGTAAGTAAAGTGGCTACTGCCGACAATGGACATCTGTAATCAACTCCAGATAGGATTAGATATTCCTACCTGAGGTCGGCCACAGATGCGCCGCTACCCCTGAAGACTAAGCTGGAACGTCTAGCAAAAGTTTGTCTCTTTTACCACACTCATCAAACCAGAAGGTTATATAGTAGAAATAGGTATATAGTATATAGTTATATAGTAGAAATAGGTGTGGCGGTGATGCCGCCGGAGTCGAACCACAAAAGGATATACTACCTCCTAACGTTTTGTTTAAAGTTTGACAAAACGACAAAACGTTTAAAGTTTGAACATTAGTAATTCGTAAGATTATAATTCTACATACATAACACATTAAAAACCATGTCTATTTACGGTATATTCTTCCTTTTATTTGAGTATTATACAGTATGGTTATGGCGCCCATTGCGCACTATACGCCCACATGGCTATTTCAAGAGTCTATTGGGAACTCATTATACTAACAAATATCCCTTAATCTACTTTAGGGCGGCGTAACGATTTCCAATTTACTGCGGGCTTGTAAATAGATGCTACAGAAAAAGGAAATAAAGTTTTCCGAACGTCTGCTTTCTTTTCATTTTTGAGTCCATTTCACTTTGACGGTTTTATATTTCCAATTTCCGATTAAAATGGTTTTCTTTTTAAAGGAATTCGTTTGATTGTGATGATGTAGGGCTTTAAGTGCCAATCTGCTGTTAATTAGAAGAATTGAATTAAAAGTTGTTTGAGTTGTACTAGGACGGCACTGCTTTAACGATGTTTAGAATCTCGCGTATAAAATGTCTGGGGTTCGATTCCCGTTCAGTTAGAATAACAGTTATGCATCGTCATGGATCTCTAGATTATGGGACAATTTTTATATTTTTGGAGTTTATTGGAGTTTACTCCTTAAGAAACGATTTGAGTTATAAGGCCCGGTACGGAAATTTTATGAGGAGTAAAATCAAGTGTAACTCGAAAAGTTGAGGCGTAACGGAAACCAAAATATGAATCAAGAGTGCTTTTATTAATTTAAAATACAGTAAGTTCAAATCCCATATGAAAGTAATTATTACAATAAAAATAATTAATAAATATATAAAACATTAAAACGTCATTAACTAATTTATTTACATTTTTGCATAAATTAAGTTATAGGTTTGATCATTTATAAACACTGTGAAAAATATGAACATTGGCGCCATAATATTATTAACAATCTTTTATGAACGTTTTTAAAGAAGAGTAACATATAAAATCAGTAAGCAATTGAATAAGATATAATATTAGCAAAATAAGTTTTTAACATAAAGAGGCTTTTGTAAGTTACTGATATATTAATTTAACTTATAAAAATGGATGCATTATTGATCAGCACCATCTATCAACGATAAACGGGCAAAATCAAAACAGTATTATTTAATATTTATTACAGAATTATTGCTAATGAATTATGTTCAAAATAAGTTATATAAAATTAGCAATACGTTTTAAATGAATTCTAGAATTATAAAACATTCAGAAACAATCCAAATTACATATAATAACATGTTTATTGAGTCTCATATAAATTTCATCCGTAAATTGCAACAAGGATATTTTATAGATGGCAAAGAAATTATAATTATTAAGTTTTAAGTTATAAAACGTTTAACATTGTTTTAAATATAAATAATTATATTATATTAAAATTTACTTTAATATAAACAATTATATTAAGTTACCATTATAATATTTGGAACCAAAATACATAGATTGATAAACTTGCAAACTTACAATTTATAAAACTTGCCACTAGATGGCCCTATTTTATATTATTTTGTAACATACTTTATGTAATACGCATTATTGAAGTAATATAAATAATCCGAATAATTACAGATATATGTTTGTTTCTCTTATCATTTTAGCAGATGCGTTCATTTACCTACCCTTTTTTCTATTCGATATATATCATAATTATCATTCGTAAGGAGTAAACTCCAATCGTGCGTCGTAGCTGACACACACACACTTTTTTAATCTTATGTTATGATATTATTTTATATTGCACCTATAAATAAAGTTTTATGTTTTTATACGAAAAATCCGATCAATACTCCTAAAGTTTATTAATCATAAAATTATGATAGTAATAAACTGGGTACAATAGTGAAATATTAGTACGCTTTTATTGAAGAAAGGCAAATTACCGCTGCATCCTGTGCTGAAGGAAATAAACTAAGAGATTTCATATACCGCATTTGAACAGCTTAACTATAACTTGTTTCCAGAATTATATTACTTAGTTCTTATTAAGTTTGAACGAATGAACTGAAGATAGCTCTTTGTTACGTTTTAATTAAACTAGCTTAGTCCAGGGGCTTTTCTTGCATTAACCACAATTTGATCCGTGCATAGTATTGAGGCTTGAGCTAAATCGATTTCTAGTTTTTCTTAAAGATTTGATTCACAAGTTTCTTTTATTTACACTTCATTTCTTTTTTGTGGGTATAGTTTTATCCTCTACATCGCCTTGATTAGAGCATCATAGGACCGCGATTTGATTCACTACTAGGACTTAAATCTTCCAGGCAAGTTTATATATTTTACTTGTCATCTGGCAACATGGGACTTATAAGAGTAAAGGCAATATTCTCATATTCCTGTTTGATATACCTGTGAACAATGAAGAAGAATGCAAACATGTGTACGTCACGCGAAGTCGGGGGTTGGGTGACTACCATTAGATTAACCGACCGTTCCGAGTTTATAAGAATATGTTAAGCCGTAGATCGCTGTGTTGACATTGGACAGCAATAATTAAACTTTGTCGAAAGCATAATGGCTGCTTTTAAAATAATCAACTTTGGGTTTTTATGACACACGACATTGGGCATCGTATTACGTAGGTACACGTAAATACCTTAGTACTATCAGACAGATGTTTTTAAAGATTGTCTCAATTATTATTATATTTAATTTTAGTAGTAGAATATATTCCTTACAAAAGCTTCAACTTTATAGTTTCGCAGTAAGTTATAAATATAAGCGTGTTATGGTGTGTCGTAAGAATAACCGATTACAGTGATTGATCCGTCTCATTCTGTTTTGGAACAACGTTTCTTCAGACACAACAAATTCCTTTGTATTCTAAGAAGGAAAATCTATATCATACATGAAAACTTTTCTTCTTATCTTTCGTTATATTATGTTACAGTTTCTGTTTATAGATTTGTCGTTTATAGTAAGTATGGTGATAACAATCACCTGTTTCATCCATCCTCGATAATTTAACAACTTTACAAATCTAACGACAATTTATTTGTTAAAATGTGTCATGTCAATGATATACATATAATTCATATATACAAATAAACGATTTTTATCGGGTTATAACATAAATTAAGTTAAGATTAAAACTACTTCGCAACAATCCGCTATAAATATGTATGATGGTATATATTTAAAACCATGCAGTATGTACTCCCGCCCTCAAAAGGATCCGTGCAGATGCAAAAAAATAAAAATATACACCACCATACATACCACCTACACGTGTTTGCTCCAAAACGGAGCATCATCAGGGTTGACTCTATGACGCTCGTAGCGTCAATATCAATAGCATGGATTTCCGCAAAGTAATGCCTGATACAATTAACTATTAAAAAAGAAACTAAAAATAACTTTCATATGACGTAAACAGCAAGGTTTGTTATCGTCGGGATTTTTTTTTATTTTTATAAATCGCCTATACATTTTTAACTCCACTTAATTCAACAACATACCACATTGACATTGACGCACATTGAACTTGAATAAGTACGTCCTACCTTGTATTTCACATACACGATGTACTAACCTCGCGGGTTATTCATGCGAGTTTTCACAAACTGAAAACGATTGAACGTTATCGTTTGCCGGTTGAGAACACAATAATAAAAGACAAAGTCACCGAGTAATAGAGGGAGAAACGAGCTACAAAGCCGTTACGGGACCGCGGTGCTAAACGGACGCGATCTAACGCGTGCTTCGAATGAGTACGATGTGTTTGATACTTTGTGCTTGAATTTATAGGTCTGAGATTGTAGGGTTTTGTAAAAAAAGGTAAAAATAAAACGGAACGGAATTACTAAGCTTCCGTTGTCTGCCCGTCTGTCACAGGGCTCTATGTTTTAAACCGTAATACATAGACACTTGAATTTTTTACAGAATATTTATTACAGGGGCTGCTATAACAACAAATAAAAACATGATAATAAATAGGGATCGCCATATAAGAAACCGCTTTCTCCCGCCGTTTAAAATAAATTTTGAACCGTGGTTCAAAATTTATGATGAGTAAGATGGTTGCCTTATACGTAAGTCAGTGAAACGTGGTCCAAAATTTCAGAAAAATTTATTTCTACAAAACATTATTTTATTTTGTCTTAACAAATATCTACTACAAATAAAGAAGAAATAAAAATTGGGTGGTACGGAATGTATGTGTGAGTTGACTCGCATATACACTATGTATAGCAATAACAAAGGCGATACCTATGGCGTCAGTCATTAATCACAGGTTGGATTGGAGTCCTATCCGAGATCAAACACAGTTGCATTGCTGCTCCTACTAAGAACTCTTCGTATTAACGTCTCTCCTTTACCACACACTTCCAACACTTAGCTCTTAACACCGCTGTTATAAGGCAGAATGTGTTTAGTAGATAGTGCTTTGAGTATGCTGTTAAATAGTCATTACAGTCCAGTCACAAAACCAAAATACGATAGCAGTTTTTAACCAAAATAGAACACAGACGAATTGTTGCGCACAGCTAAAATGTTTTGTATTCTACTTGTAACTATAAGAATATCGGTCTCAGCACATGTACGCTGAACACTTCTGTTACATATGAGTAAAAGTCTGGCGGTGTTGTCCCCGAGGCGATATACAATATTACAAATCATAAGCGAAGTATTAGATGTGCGACCTATATGGCTTGTGTATATCGTAACCGATTTACGAAGTTAAGTAACGGGAGCTGTAGGAATATCCGAGTGGTAAAATCAGTGATAGCCTAGTGGTTAAGAAACTCGGCCTCTCGATCGAGGGGGCAGAGGTTCAAATCCCAAGCACGCACCTCTGATTTTTTAAAGTAATGTGCGTATTAGAAATTCATTATCACTTGCTAAACGGTGAAGGAAAACATCGGGAGGAAACCTGCATATCTGAGAGATTTACAGATTAAGTTTTTAAAAAGCTTTTATTAGCTTCACTTGTTGCTAAATTGCAATAACTATCAATGAATGGTGACCATAAGTGTTATCAATCAAAAGTATTGGAAACATGTAAATTCGCGACTTTTCAATTATGGTTACATTTTGACCACCGATGTTGATATTGTCAAATTTCGATCTTTGGTATGAAAAACATTGGATAGACAGCTTTATTAATAATCGACATATAAACGTAACTTCAAAATTCTATACTAACAAAAACTACCTTCTTATATAAGCACCATAGTTTAATGAAGAATTCCTATTCATTTCATAGTAAAATATACATGAATAGTATATTCAACTATTCATTTCTACGAATAGTATATTTTACTATGACAGCAGCAGTTCTCTGGCGGAGGTTGATTACATACCTGTCCGCGCTTGTCCTAATGAAATACGTCAAAGTATGCACCATTGCTGGGATGAGTTAATTAACACCGTACCCATAGATTATCTATGACCGTACCTCACCTTTTGTACGGATACATATTATTAGTAGAAGTTTATCTTGTTTATCCGCTGCGGAAGGTAATGTTTTTGTAGCATATATTTGTATGTCTCTATTTTTGGCACGCCCTATAGCTGAAATGGCTTGAGGGATTTTAAAATATGAAGTGACGTTGGATTTGTTTTAATTTTGGGAGAGACTTGATTACATTACTTTCGATTCACTTATTTTTTTTTAGCTTTCGGATCTTTGGTAGGCAAACCATTGGATAGATTGATTTATTAATAATCGACCTAGAAGACGTACATTCAAAATTTTATAGCAACAAAAACGACCATCTTATATCAGCATCATAGTTTAATGAAGAATTCCTATTTATTTCATAGTAAAATATATTATTTATTTCTATGAATAGTATATTCAACTATTCATTTCTACGAATAGTATATTTTACTATGACAGCAGCAGTTCTCTGGCGGAGGTTGATTACATACCTGTCCGCGCTTGTCCTAATGAAATACGTCAAAGTATGCACCATTGCTGGGATGAGTTAATTAAAACCGTACCTCACCTTTTGTACGGGTACCTGTTATTAGTACAACTTTATCTTGTTTGTCCGCTGCGGAAGGTAATGTTTTTGTAACGTTGGTATGGTTAATTTTTTGGCATGTGCAACTTAAACGGCTTGAAGGATTTTAAAGTATGAGATTTCGTTGGATTCGCGTTAATTTTGAGGAGACACTTTAATTCCACTAAGTTATTTTTGAGCAGTCGTTTTTTTTTTGGTTTTATAGTAATTTGTAGTTACATGATTTAAGTAGAAAAGGAACATGCCGTTCACCTTGTGGTAAGCGGCAAATACAGAACTTGAACGTCTATAATCAACCTCAGATTTCTCCTTGAAACCATAACATTGCCGTTATAGGGTAAAAATAGGTTTCTAGGGGTTGATTCCAAAATTCACTATCTATTATTAGAATAGATTTATCTACCTTATAATACCACCTGATACACATTTATAACTCTGAAATGAGCTGGGATTTATCTTAATTTCAAATTCATTTGAAGTATCAATTTCGGTTACAAATGGACGCTTTATTAGATCGTATCGGTTTTCTAATTCGCAATAAAGTCATTATTTACCGCGGTTAGTGAATGTGAGTGTTATATCAGTCAATGTATGGACTGATTATATAATGTGCATTTAATGAAAGCCTCTAGAATTAAATTGAAAATATCATAAATTGAAATATCTATAAATATTCGCCTTCGAATAAGTAAAATTGTAAATAAATAAAATTTAATAAATGTCTACGTCGTCGTCAACACATTACGAGTATCATCCCACTGTTGGAAACAGATCCGCTCACAAAGTTAGGTTCTAATGCTAGATTTAATTACATAATGTAAATACAAATGTATAACATTTTTCCAGTAATATTCATGTAACGTTAAAAATTTACCATTGCTTTGCAAACTATTGAGCAAGAGAAGTAGCATTAGAAACTTCATAGCACACATTTATAATAATTTTATGAATATTATTGTTCCATTTAGCACTCTTTATATCGCCTATTTTTCTCTTTAGGTTATATCTCCTAATGTATTTCTAGGTAGGTGTTCATAGCTGTTAAGCTCGTATCTAACAATAGAATTGAGTTCAAGAGTGATAAAGAAAATTATATTATGCGGTAGAACGGTGGTTCTCTATTATGTGATAAGCGGACAATTCTATCGTATTTCCTTCTGAAGATAAGAGGGAAATGTTGGCTCGTTTAAGATCAAATAGAGATTTCCAGAGCAACGCCTTCTTGAATGAAATTAGTTGAGTGTGAAATTGAAAGATGGGTAGATGCGAACACCGAAATACTAGATGAACATGTTAAGAAGGCGTTTTGGTATTAGCTGGGAGTTATTTAACCTATTACAAGCTCTATATTTTATCCAGGGTACACTTTAACAATATTTTATGGGTATTATAAACAAGTCGTTTATAATAACCAGATTTTAATCAATCGAAACTGTATTGGTATACATTTTGCAAAGTAATAAATGTAAATACTGGAATACTTCGCAGTGTGATGTCGCACATGGGACTGTTTGTAGTCTTTTTGCGGCGGCACATCTGCTGAACCTGTTCATATCTTGGGCCGACCGAAGAACAAAAACTATCTTGGATTCGTGCAAATGGTAATGGAAAACATAAATATTTATTGACATTAAAATCACCATTATTACAGACAGATCCTTTCCGAAGCTAAAGCTGTTCTTGGAGGATTTTACAGCAGCAAAAAATTTTGATCGCAAAACGTATACCATATCTGATATATCTTTATTCTTGCTATCTTTATTCTTGCTGTAGAATAGTGTAGGCTATCTAAAGTATGTAAGCCTACGTTTAGCTTAAAGGAAAAGTAAAAAGAAGCAAAAGAAACAAGACTGTTAAGGCAGCTGCTCGTCGTTCAATTACCCAATACAAATTCGAATCGGCTGGCACGAGACCTCCTTGCTCTAACGAACACTCGGCGGCATCATTTTGCTCCAGTTTTCAATTCTACGCTGTATTTGTGGAACCACAGTGCACGCTTTCCGGAAAAGAAGTTTTTCTGTACTTCAGAATGGTTTTGTCAAGATTTCTATTCAAAAGTAGTTTTAATGTTTGCATCCTAAGTTGTATTTTTTTTTTGTAAAATATCGTGGTCACTACTGCCCATGGATGTCTGTATATAGAACACAAGTTCTCACTGACGCCGATCCCTGATGCGTTGCCACTTCTGACTTCGATAGTCGCCGCATATGTAAGTCAGCCTCGAAGAGTTCTGTCTTAAACGTAACAAGATAAATGTAACCTTAATACCTAACTCAAAAATAATATCAAACTCCTATGCAGCGGATTTCATTTTGCATAAAACAGGAATGAAAAAAACAAGATAGCTAGCCAATTGATCTTCGCTCTATTACTCGATTCAAATTCAAATCCGGCAGCGTGAAGCTCGCTTTAACGAACCCGGTGCGACATTATATCATTCTATTTTTCCATTTCCGTCGTATTTATTGAAGAGAATTTAATTAAGATTACAAATTGAGAAGCGTTGCTCCGAGCGGAGCGATTTGCAAACATTATGTCAGCTTAAGCAATATTGATAGCGGTTGGTCGGTATTTTGACGTAGAACTAATAACCGTCTGGATAGATGTCTTTCGAATGGAAAGCAATTATGCAGCGCAGGCGCCCTTTGCTGAGGTGAACCTTTGTGAGGTAGCCGGACTTTATAAGGGCAGGGTATGGGTGAAGGTGCTCCTTAAGCGAAAGGTTGTGTGACTGTAGATATGAATCAGTGAAAACATAGGTTGTTGATGAATGTGTTGGTTCTATACGGGAAAACTCATGCATAGCAGTGGCATGAACATGGTTATAGCCTTGTAGACATGTAAATCTTAATGGAGAGTCCATTTTAAAATGTTTAATAAAACGCAGGGTTAGGGAAATCTCCATAATACTTAAATTTTAAGAATAACAAACGTAGAATTATGCGAAATAAAAGTGGTGCAATTTCCATGTTTTTAAAAAAATCGTTTCATAACATTTTTGTAGTAGATATTTTATTACTTTATTCACTGCACTATTTTTGTAGGTCGAGACCTTTATTACATTAAAGCAAATAAAATCAATATTCATGAACTAAATTACAATAGACTTGGACTAAGAAAATTGTTTTGTAAGAATACACAATATAATCCAAGACACCACAAAGAGTGCCTACGAGCTTAATGTCGCGGTGAATGTCAAGTAGCGTTTCGCTCTACTGGTGTAGAATCCAGTGCTATTTTTAGACCCTGCCCCGAGGGAACCCGTGGCAACCTGCGTTGTCTCCAGTCTACGCTAATGCCGCCAACTAATGAAAAACTCAACGCGGGACATAAATACATATACGGACATATTTTATATATGTAACCAAACGATAAGGCAGACGGGCTACCTGATGGAAAGCAGTCACCGTCGCCTATAGACATTTGGAACACCAGAGGAGTCGCCAATGCATCACCGGCTTTGAAGGAGAGCTCTTTTTACACCCCTCTTGAAGAGCCCCATGTCATAGTCCTGAGTGAATACCTCAGGAGAAACAGTTACTATAATCTTAAAAGTACAAACATGTTTATTTATAGGTCGTGTAAATGAACTACATGTATTAGGTAAGTATATTTCCTATGTATATTCTGAAACATGTCCTCAAAATTGTATAATATCATCGTATAATATCAATATCTTTTAAGCTTTATTTAAACACCATCCAACCATTGCGAATCTGATTGGTATGGTGACCACACCGCCACTCGGGTTGTCAATCCGTTAAATTTCATATGAGGTGACCACTTTAGTCTTCTGGAATAACAGCGCATCTATGATCAGCTTTAGATAGAATAACTGATATATGAAATAGATTATGGAGAAAATTAAATAAGAAATAGAAAGTTCAACAATGGGATAATCCTACAGACCTGTAAACTTTTGGTCACATACCTGGTCGGCGTGGGTCAACAATCTTTGTCACAAAACAAACACCTACGTCAAGAAGCCTTTCATTTAACAACACGCTCAAAACTCACTGAATATTTTAGAAACAGTATAATTGAAATAAATTCAACGTACGCAAAGTTAATTAGTAACTGGATAGTTATGGAATTAACTATGTAAAAATGGAAAGTAATGGTTTAATTGCATTAGCATTTTTTGTGGTAGAACCTTTTGTGGTTCGACTCCGGCGGCACCACAGTCACACCTATTTCTGCCTCATAACAGCAGTGTTAAACGCTGCTGTGTTCGGGTTTGAAAGGGGTGGTAAGGGAGACAAACTTTTCCGAGGCGTTCCAGCTTTGTTCTCAGAAGTAGCGGCGCATCTGTGGATGAACTCAGATGATGGAATATCTAATCCTATCTAGATTTGATTACAGATGTCTATGGGGGGCAGTAAACACTTACCATCAGGTCGACTGCGTGCTCATCTGCTACTCCTGTATTATAAAAAAAAACACCCAAGTTAAGAAGCCTTTTATTTAACAACACGCTCAAAACTCACTGAATATTCTCGAAACAGTATACTTGAAATAAATTCAACGTACGCAAACTTAATTAGTTACTGGATAGTTATGGAATTAACGTTTAATTGCGTTTGCACTGTTTCAGCGAATAACTTGGCAAGCGTGTGATTACAAAGCAGAAATTTCCTAATTGGTATAAACGCTTACATATGAGTATTTGTATTGCACTTGTCTATATGGTGTCGGTAATCAGCGGAATCTTATAATTGGTTCTGAAGACCTCTTATTTCTCTCGGGATTAATGTTATAAAGGTGTTAGACTTTATGATTCGATGGCGATAGTTATACAGCCACATTTATTTTTAGTAACGTTGTAGATTTTTAATATACTTATTGTAGAGGCAAAAGACCACGCAGTCATCTGTTTTGAAGGGTGTGTGGTAAGGGAGACATACTTTTCCGAGGCATTCCAGCTTAGTTCTCAGGGGTAGCGGCGCATCTGTGGCCGATTTCAGGTAGGAATATCTAATCCTATCTGGGGTTGATTACAGACGTTCATGGGCGGCAGTGGCCACTTACCATCAGGTAGACTGCATACTCGTCTGCTACTCGTATATTATAAAAAAAATAATAATATATGAGGTGTCATTGAATTCGTCTTAATTGTGAACGTGTAAAAGTTATGTTCTACAGTAGATGGATTTTTATTTTTGTAATTCAATTTACTATTGCCACGTGTATTCTAGGTGCACACATCTGAGAATGATGTTTATCTATTTATACATAATATGATTGAACGAACTAGCGAGATACACCTGCCGTGCGGAATCTGCAGGATCATATAATCGGATTACGTGAGCTCTTATTTCCCCAGGGATTACACGTCTATGAACGATCTAATGTACAAGTTATGTTCCATAAGTTCTATATTGCGGTTAGATGCAGTTATACAAGTGTTCTGCTACGCTACTACTATTAACAAACTGGAAAGGTTCTTGGTACTTTCTCCAGAGTTTTGGGCAGGTATTCCAGGTAGACTTTGCCATGTCCCTGTAGTTCCGGGACTAGAATAGGGCTACGGTATCCCCTGCCTGTCGTAAGAAGCGACTAAAAGGGGGCTTCTGTGGTTGCGGGCGGCAAGAATGGGAGCTTGAACCGTCCAGTATGCTACCCTGGGAAGGACGGCGGTATGTGTGATCATGCGATGGTGATGATGGATCACCGTGGTGAACACCAGATGGTGTGTGAGGAGCGAAAACTGGTCTCCCAGGGCAGAGCCCGATGGGGGCATCGCCTTTGGAGGACTCCGGTTGCGTTCCGTCGGAGATCCCGGAGTTCTCCAACAAGCGCTGAGGACGGCCTTTGGGGAGGTTTTAGTGCGGTAATAATCCCACATAACCCGGCGTCGCTCCCACGTCGTCGGGTACCTTTTGAAGGTTTCCCCCTCGTTAACAAAAAAAATACGTAGACTTTGGCATAATATTCCACCAAAGTATTACGCTTTACATAGTTTCTTAGACGTTTAACATTTAAGTTTGAAAAATCGATGCGTTCCTATTTTGGATTTCACTCAGGATCCAAAGTAGGCGGATGGATTGCAGCCCGCCAAAATGTATAGTATTCTCCTAGGGTGTTTTCAGTAGTTCTTTGGACGTAATTGTCTAACTTCTAATGTTCTTGACCTTTGAAGATTTCGTAAACTTCCTTAAAAAAGCATTTCAACCTAGATACTAAGCATAAGAACATCGAAATTCATACACTGGATAAATCTCTGCATCTCATCAAATATGAGAATCTAATTTTATAACATATCCTTATGTAATATTTCTTTTAAAAGAGCGCCTTTACAACCAGTATTAAATTTAATTCCAGACCTCTGTACTTTTAAAATATCTTCAACATGCTTCGAACTAATCTCTAAGCTCGTCATAACTCGTATGACGTAGGGAAGTGGGCGTTCCTTTAGCGATAGATGATATGACTAAGGATATAAATAAAATGTATCTGCTAATAAATGTCAGCTGTGTGAGAAAATAATTGGAAAAGATTCTCGAAATAGCTTTACGAATTTCCAGGAATGTAGCTGTTTCTCTGGTTTAATGATACTGATTAATGTCTTTGTTACTTTTGGGATTACACTGATTATAAGGAATCAAGTACTTGTGTGCAACCGAAGGTCGGAAAGAAACAGGAAAACAGAACGAACATTGTTAAGGAATGATTCGTTCAGAAAAACCTATCACCTATTGGTAGTAAATCGTGAATGGCACTTTTCCTCCCCATGTCCGATTTATTACTACTAGGTATGTAAAGGATATCACTATCTACGCTAGTGACATTCCGTTTCTGTTATTATTTATGCAGTTAT
Source organism: Epargyreus clarus clarus (assembly GCA_014595695.2). Lineage (NCBI taxonomy): Eukaryota > Metazoa > Arthropoda > Insecta > Lepidoptera > Hesperiidae > Epargyreus > Epargyreus clarus. Next base: position 229,671 of record JACTTY020000037.1, read on the forward strand.
CATATAATCTATGGAACTATTAGCTGTGAGTGTGACGTGAGTGACACCGACGAACATTTTAGAAGATAAAAGAAAAACCAACCAAGTATAATATTATTTAAACTAAAAGTAAAGGCTTTAAATGTTGTTTTTGTTATTTCAGGTAAGCTATTCTGTTTAAATATGTTAATTGTAGTAAAACTTGTGTATAAAAGTGATGAATAAAAGAATTTTGTTATTTCAGAAAATGTAATTACGTCTTTATTACACCTGAGCACATACTATTATAGGTATATAATATCTTTAGTAATGTATAGATCTTTTGTAAAATTTTTACACTGATATAAAAGTGCAGATTTTTATATACACGTAAAGTTACGTAAATGTCAAGCTTCCTTGTAGCGTTGAGAACTTTTATCTAAAGTACCACTGTATACGGGTATAGTAGTGTTCCTACGCAATGAATCTTCCTCGCACAAAACTATGTCCTGATAAGCGTCTCGTGACTTGTAATTCACTTCTGTACATAATATTAACTTTTTAGGGATATAATAATACTGAGAAATAAGGTTTTAATATGCATATCCATCGTCTATTTTTGCCTTAGGATATTTTTAGGAACGTTTTCTTCAAATCTAAGTGGGTAGGATGTGCTATGAAGATGTGCTGCGTGAAGGACTTTGTTACTTCTGCTACTACGGAGGCATGTGTACAGTCGGTGTCAAATGCACACTAACTACGAAGCACTTCGTCTACTTTTCTCGGTACCGGCCACGAATGCTTAAAACACCACTGCATTGTTAATCTATTTCCACCAGTACTAAGCTCATCTGAGTAAAAAAACTCAAGCAATTCGCTTTAGTGGAAAAAGACCCCTGTTGTGTTAAGATGGTGGGTCTCTAAGGGGGTTTTTTTTGGGTTTTTTAAGACAAAGCTACAAGATATGTTGAAAGACACGTAGCGTTTTAGTTTAGTTCTCATGGGCAGCAATACATCTGCGGTGGACCTCAGACTGGAATGCGATGTCCGTAAGTGTTAGTGGGCACTTATCATAGGTTACTTCATACGTTGTCCCTGTAGTCTCGGGAATAGAATAGGGCTACGGTATCCCCTTCCTGTCGTAAGAGGTGACTAAAAGGGGGCTTCCGGGGTTGCGGGTAAGAGTGGGAGCTCGAACCGTCCATCAAGCAATCCCGGGAAGGACGACGGTATGTGTGGTCGCATACCGTCGTAAACACCAGATGGTGTGGGAGGAGCTAAAAGTGCTTCCCTAGGGCAGAACCCGATCGGTGCATCGCGCTTGGAAGACTCCGGTTGTGTTCCCTCGGAGATCCCGGACTTCTCCAACAAGCGTTGAGGACGGCCACCGGGGGGTTTTCGTGCGGTAAAAATCCCACATAACCCGGCGTCGCTCCCACGTCGTCGGCTACCTTTTGAAGGTTTCCTCCTCGTAAACAACAAAAAAAGGCTGACTTCATACGTATCCGATACTTTATTATTATACAGTAGGAACATATTAGTAGTTCCTGAGTGCTAGCAATTATGACAATCTTTAACATGATCTGCCACGTCTCTTAGTTTTTACGTTTCAAATATTCAACGTAAATTATTACAATGTAGTCACGTTTTGTGAAGCCAGACTACATCCTAAAACTTGAGTTTGTTTCGTCTAAAATAAAGTTACAAACTTCATTGTACCCTTGGAGTACGGAAGCCTTTGTTTAGTTTTGTCTACCTTTATAGGTCATGTAAAATTCCGTGTACTTGTAGCCAAACAAATGAACATACTACCTTGTAAACATTTAACGTTAAGGGCATGTGCGTGTCTTTTTTACACTTTAAGCAAAGCAAACAGGTAAACAGTCAAACAGTCATGCTGTTTCTTAAAGAATATTAAATAAGGCCAATATTCATAGTAGGGCTGGAAACAAACTAAGTGCGAGAAAACAATAAACGTTTTGGAAAAATAGTGTATTTTCAATTTAAGTTAGTCATTATTTTAAACAAAATCTAAAAAATATATATTGAAGTAATTTTCAAAAACAAATATAATAACACAGATAAATAAACAGTATCCTATATACGAGTACATACTATAATGCAAGTTTCTAAACTGAGTGTAACAATAAATTTCAATCTTAAGGATTATGAAAATAATACACTAATACTTACTATGTAAACTACTTTTCATTTAAGAGTAAAATGAACCACAGTAAAATAGGGCTGACGGACTTAATTATAAATTTAGATGCGTTTTAAAGAACTGCGTGGCTGTATTATAATATTTATGTGTTTATGAAGAACATGGACGTTCTTCATAAAAGCGTGTGTTTTTTTTTTAATTTTCTGACAATATACGTATAACTGATGTTTGTTTCAGACCGCGCACCGGAGTGGTAGGCGTCTTGCAGAGCGTCGCGCGCCCCCTCCTGTGACTAGCGCGGCTTCGAGCACACGGCACGGGCGGCGGATTGTAAGAACTTAAATTATTTTACATTCAACTCCACACACCTTTAAGAATATTATAAGGAGCTCCCACTAGTTTTCTCGACTAACTGATATTACCGTTAAACATTCACTAAGTAATTTATAATGATTTTGGTTGACACACAGCTTTGCGTCTAGATATAAGTAGGTACACAAGTTTCCAAAAATAAGTTGTAAATGAGAGATTCTTTATTTTTTATCTTTTTTGACTTTTATACTGAAACCAAGTTCTTAGAATTCCTCTCTGGAAAAATATCTGATCAATTTTTTAAAATTAAATATCTATCTCTTAATAGTCAGTTCCTGAATGGTAAATTTTCCGTCTGCGAAATCTCTGACTGAAATGGTTCACGAAAAATAACATTAAATAAAGAACCAACTTACTTAATACACGTACCGTGAGTCATAACATAACCGTATAAATTAACCGATCTAACACTTCGCACTATATCGTTTCTGTCTAGAGTAAATTTAGCTCCATTTTTGTATCGCGTCGTACAGACTGTATTTATCGGGCGTGTTCGCTGAAAGCTCGGAACATTTCAACGGTAATATACTGCGAAAACGCTGACATAAAGCTTTGGTGATGATTTCTCGGAGCCTACAGGTAGTTAATAGAATGAAAATCGAGATAAATACACGCCTGTCTGTTTAGAACTACATAGATTTGAATCTGACGTTTTTGCACTTTTTGCCTTTTTCTCGTTTTATGTAAGGTTCATTACACTTACTTTTTCTTTATACTGGATATTTTAGTAATAACTACTAATAACTTATCTAACTTTTATCTACCAACAGTATGACCATAGATATTAAGTTAATAGATACGTTGTATGAAATATTTACTTCCATAAATTTCACACATATAGTGCAAAGGCTATGATAAAAATACCTAAAAATACTATAAGTAGTAAATATACTATTAAAATTCCGGTTGGTACGGAAACCTCCCTGTAACCCCAAGTGGGTCGAATTCTGTTTAGTAAGATTTTTTTAAAACGTTTGTGCGTTTCCAGAGGCGTGGGGCGCGGCGTGTGGCGGCGGCGCGGGCGCGGGCGGCGCCATGACGCGGCGCCCGCCACCATGACGCTGCCGCCGCCCGCGCGCCCCGCGCAACTCCCCGCTGCGCACCGCGCGATGCGCTATTATCGCATCTGGATCTACGCGTGCAACGGCGCTCTGCTGCTGGGGGCGCTCGCGTTCTGTGCGGCGGCCGGCCGCGCGCTCGCCGACTACCGGCGCACGCTGGTCCCCGGCCTCGGCGCTGCGCAACCGGGCTTCCTTTACGGCTACGCGGCCCTGCCCGCGCAGACGGGGCTTCTTCAGCTGCTCGGCTGCCTGGCCGCGCTGCGCCTCTCCGAACGCATGCTCAACGCTTACTGGCTCGCGTTGCTGGCATTGCTCGTCGGCGACGTCGCGATCGGAGTGTATTGGGCGTTTAGATTTGAACGCGTGTGTCGCGAGCTACGTCCTCAATTACGAATTCGTCTCGCTAAGGATTACGAGACCGACGTCGAATTCTCGGAAGCCTGGGATCGCTTACAACGGGAGCAGCGGTGCTGCGGCGTGACGGGTCCCGCTGACTTTGCTGCCTTTAACCGCACAACGCTTCCTCCGAGTTGCTGTCGAATACCAGCACACACGCCCGCAATAACGCCTACCACGATAGCTGCAAGTTCCACGATTTCCCCTTTACCGTACACCTCGGTGCATTGCGCTCCTCATACGGCCGCGTGTTCAGAGAGGTTACTCGCCTGGCTTAAACGAACTGCAGACGCGCTATTTGTTTTAGGGTATTGTGTTATCGCATTCCTAAAATTGTGCTTCCTTGGAATCCTCCGGTACGAAATAAAGGAAATGATTCAAAAAATAAGAATATTACGTAGCGAGCTCGGAGCGGGTGAACTACTCGATGGTAGTCCCTTACACGGCGGTCCCCTATCACAGACTGTCGTGGTGAACGCTGTCAATGCGAATGGAGGCGTACGCGTGCAAGGTGGTAGCCCGGAGAGGGCGGGCGAAAGGGAAGCACTTCTCGGCCGAGCATCAGAGCCGTGCTCTCGACGAAGCATACACGACGAGCCTCTTGGTCCCAAAACTGTTAACGGAAACAATAACTGCGAAATGCGTGATCTCGGCCGAGGTGAGTACCGACCGCTTGCGGCGGACAGCGCTGCAACCCGGATCTGACTAAGATGTTACCTGGAGCGGTTGTTCGGGCGGCGATGGCGCTCGTTTCCGACCGCCGGCTTCGAGGTCGAGCCGCCGGTCCCGCGCGGGATGCCCGTGTGCGTGCGGCGCACGGGCGCCCGCGTGCGACTCGACCATCGCCGCCACACGCGTTGCGAGTTCGAGCTGTAAGCTATCGCGTGAAAACACAGCCGCTTCCATTGCGGTGACCTATCGCCGCTGTCAATTGAGTACTGAGTTCGTGTGAGTACGTGTTTTATGTTCAAAGGGTAGCCAGACATAAATGTTTAGCATCACGATTAATAGTGTCATTGTTTTAAACGCATCCGGAACTATGAACTATTTCGATAAGTGGCAACGAGTAATGTAGGATTGAATTAAATTCCACGAGCAAAGCTTGTGTTTAGTTCCTATGCATGGCAGTTAATGAATTTGTTATATAGGATTATTACGAGGTTTTGTTTTTAGGATTTATGGCTTTTTATGCATAGCAAACAGCAGTGAAATGGACTTAAATACTGTACTCAAATAAGCAGTTTCGATTTTAATTTTAGAGCGATATAATGATAAATAAAAATAATGTTACGATAAATTAAACGTACGAAACGCATTTTACGTTTTATTGTTATGCCCCAGAACGCTTTTTGACATAAAGTGCAAAGTTGTGTTGTGTAGACTTTAAAGGGTGTGGTTGGACCTAACAGTGGTGGACTTGTGCAGCAGAAAAAGTCAAATGAAGAGAACATTCTAAAGTGTAAGTAAGCGTTTCGAAAACCGTTATCAAAGAGTGTTAACGTTAAATTATCGATTATTTATATTACGTTTAGGTATAAGTCCCACAGCTTTTACTGTATACCAATAGATTTATTAACTCATGTATGTTAATGAAATAAATTTTGTCATTTCTAATTATAATGTTTTATGTATATAATATTGTATTTTCCGACCTCCCAGTCTGTATATTATGTCAAAATTGTCTTCTATTCGATGTTACAATAATATTTACTGGAAATCGTAAAATGTATCCAATTAATAAATATAACTTACTTTGCGAAGTGTTCACGTTATAGATAATTTAGTAATATGTTAGATTGTATGTAATTTTTGTGTTAGTTTCATGCACATTTTCATCTCGAACAGTATTGGTAGTGTAAGGCTTGTTACGTCACTAAATGGACAAAATGTACTAAATCAATAAATTATCGAAGATTTTAATCAATAAAATTAAATATGATCTGGCGTAGACAAAGTAGAATTCTTGGAAGAATATTTCAAAATGATATGCTGCTTGGTACTCTGTTATTATGCCATGATATTTTATAGAACTAAAAATCCTGTTATGTAAACAACACTTTTTGTTATGAAAAGTCGTATCTATTTGATTACTTCTTTCCCGGCACAACGCCATATTTAAGTATTTAAATTCAAGAATAATTATTTGATGTACAAGTATAATTAAATTGTCGATATAAAATTATACATTAACTTGACTGTAATAAGCAATTTACATATTTATTTTACATGAAATTTATTAATGTAATAGTCAATTTAACCAAATTTCATCGAATAACGTGAATTAATTATCGCTGATTATTCTGTTTACATTTTGTCCATTCGTGATTAATCACTCCAATAACCGCATATATAATATTGTTATATTTTATAAAATTTAGTATCAACATACTTTATTTATAAGATGTTAGATACACGTCCGGTCTAATGTCCGTAGCTGTATAGATTGTAAGAGAGATATTCGTCCGAGATCGTGTATTTCTCGTCTTACTTTATTTTTGTTTGTTTTTGGCGAAGTCAAGCCTCTCTCGAGGCCGCCATTTGTCACTCCTCATCGAGTTTTAACGCTAGTGGAGCCAGTGAAGAATTTAGTATCATCTAGAATACCGCAATAGAAACTTTCGAGGACTTAACTTGTAAAATGATTCCTTTTTTCTCGTTTTTCAATTAATCATCTATAGATCATAAGGTTTGTATTTAATTTAAATTTTGCGGCGTCGTAGCCAATGTTCAGATCAATTTTCTCAAAGGAATTATACGTACAAAAGGAATGGATTAACTGTTTAATTTTTGTCTTTGTAATTTAGATAATTTTACGTTCATAAAACGAGTACAAGGACCAAACAATTTTGAATACTAAATCTTTACAGGCATCCTTCGTTATCGGTGAATGTAAATAATAGATTTAATATACACGTGTAGTATGCGAGTAATGTGCATGGGCAGGTCGATAAATAGTACTGATATGAGCTTAAACGACGTAGTGCCTACGATTATATGCTTGTAACAATATAAAGCGAATACCGTTTTTTATAGCAAAGAGGTTTTCGTACGATATTTGTCATACAGATTGTACTGTTAGAATGGTTTACAGTAACGCTAAACATACGCTTTCACCATTAACATTGATCGTGTGAGGAGACAGGTTTAACTATATGGTTGTGGTGAAATGGGTTTTATACAGATGACCCGTGGTAATCCGACAAGCCAAAAGTTCACAATGCATGATTGAATACGTCACAAATATTTAGGTCTTACGATTCATTTAGATCTACAGCGAGTGTCAGACGCATGCCGTGGCAGACAAAAATATATACATATACAATTTAAATTGGCATATTTAGGTATATTATGATACCAGAGAAATCACGCTGGACGTCTCGTGTAGTATGTATACTCATACTGCATGCTGGATGTACTGGAATTTCGTGGATGCACGACCGTGCATCTAGATTCACGGTCACACAGCCGTGCAAACCCAGGACGTTCATGTCAGAGTAATTTTTGTCTGGCATTGACCGTGTCTGACTAGCTATATTGCAGATGTGTGTCGACTGCGATATTCATTAATGATAATGACAATAATGCTTTAATAAACCCTGTGTTATTCATCGATTTGTTGACCATAAAGTGTAAAATACCTTATAATACGGGATATCTCGTCTCAATAGTTTACTTAATTTGCTGGATTACCGCAGGTCTACTGTGTTACACTCTCATAGGAAGGATTCCGATACCAGCTACTTACAGTACTGAGCGTAGAGAGCGTTTACCCGCATGTAGTTATACAGTTAGTAGTGGATGAAAGAATGGGCGTAGGTACTTCGAGTGAAATCTCTGATATAATGACTATGATAGTGTACAATATATACTGTCAAATATAAACAACATATAGATAAGTTTTACCGTTCACCAACTGACAAATGTTCACACAAATACGACTTTTGTATACATTAGGTCAAACGAACGGATTGGTTGTCATTATAATGTAAACAACAAAATTTGTCAGTCAGCAAACGGTAAAATGTCGGGCTAATCTAAAGTAAACGGACCCATAAAGGATCCGCAATACCAATTTATTTAGATGCCGATCTTTCAATAACGTTTACTGTCCTAATACGTTGCTAATATACGTGCGTATGTCACTTTAGGTCATTTGACGTCATTTGACGCACGTCATTGACAAACAGATTTTTAGCCAACGGGCGTATCTAATGACGGTTTTCCACGGTACGCGATACTACGGAATTATGCACGCACGTTCAACCGCACGAGAGCTCTCCCGACGGTGTGGTCTGTCTGTCTTGAGATGAAAGACGATTTTATAATTTCAAAATGCAAATGAGAAAGATAAATTGATAGGTCACAATGCACCTTTAAATTTACCTATTCGCGGTGAATCCGAAGCTTCGCGACGGAGTTGTCCGCGCTACGACAGACAATACATTTCTCACAGAGTGTCGGTGCGTCCTGATAAGCATATCTATGTCCGTAATATCACGGGCCGTGGGAAGTAGCCAAAACATCTAAATCTATGATACACGAAGGCTACTCGACTACGTGTCTACTTCTTGAGTCCACAACCTAGTTCTTTACGTACAATTTACCCAATGTTTGCATACCTACCTACATATTTGTACTATTACGATGTAACTTTTTAGATATATTGTAATGATGAGTATAAATTAATTATTATGTTCGCTTAGAGTTGTAGGTATAATATTTTGTGAATTTATGCAGAAAGATAGTTTTTTAATATTGTTGTCACTGAATGTACCAATCTTATTAAAATTTGTACCTATATTCGGAAAGTTGGATAATTCGTAGCTAGGATCAAATCTAAATCCTACATTTCTTCCAAAACGGTAAAATAACATGTGCCTTGGCTTATAAAATGTTTATCTGATGTTATGTTGTTGTCAAGTTATCTATTAAACTCAAAGTTAATGAGAACTGTAACTCGTCTCTTAAGTGCTACCTATTCTTCGACTGTTGAACTAATTTAATTTTGTAAAACTATAACTGTAACTTATAATGAAAACTTATCTTTAAAATTAGTGCATACATTTGATTTAACTGACGACTAACTTACATATGAGGGTGACGACTGATTTACATATAAGCGACCATATCTTTCACTGGAGTGGCTACGCATTTATTATCTGTTTTGGGTAGAATGTCTGTTCTATATTGAGTTGATTACAGTTGTACATAGGTGGCAGTGACCACTTCTAGTGGACTGGATTCTCGTTTGTTTTCAACCTATAAAAAAGATTTAAAAAATTAAAAAGCGTACAAGATATGTGAAAAATATAACGAATTACAATTACGTTGAACACACACACTTCATTGAATCCGAAACAATTCTTAATTACTTCAGATTCGTTGATTCGATGATATTTTAATTAAAACGATTTATCGGGAAACAAATTAATGAGTTCGGAAATAATATGATAAGTTCTTGTTACTCGAATTAATGACAATAATAATGAGAACGGACAAGTGGCGAAAGAGTTAATCTTTTATTTGTGCTCTCGTCTAAAAGTTAATCAACAGATAAAAAGTTAAAACACACACATACGAGATGACGTAACACCGTCATACTTTGTGAGATCGTGTCGCGAAACGATGTCGTGTCGTAGCAATCTACGGCATCGCATAGTCGTAAAATGCGCGGCACGACATCGTGTTTTGAATATTAGTGACGCAATTGTGTGCCATTCTTTCTCAAAGTAATGATGAAAATATTATTCATGACGAGGATTTTTGTTTACATTTCGGAGATTTACACGACGCGACATCGTGTCACGATACGACGTCGCAACTTATCACGATGTGACGATGTACCGTATGTATGGGTTTTAACACAAATATCCTTCAAATCTTTTACAGAAAGGCCGGAAATATGAAAAGAATAAGCGACATTTGCAAGCAACGAGATGTCGCTAAATGGACTATTATTATGTTCCTCAATAGTGTTCCCTTATTGCACGGAAGTATAAATTTGTATTATCCATTTGTCGGGCCTTTTACGATACTTTGAAAGTTTTATGGGCAAAACTCGAATGTCTGCACTAATTTATAAAGTTATGGTTACTGAAATTAATATATGGAATACAGTTGTAATAGGTTTTCTAAAATGCAGTAAATTAATTTAATAAGGTTCAGAGTCCTATTGCATTCAAGTGCGATTAGCAGCAGGGTGTAAATAAGTTTTATTTTTTTACAAATTGATTTAAAACCCGTCTGGTTATATTTTGTAAGTGACCGGTCATTCGACCATAATCATGTTTCTTTCAATTTTTTATTAGTAAATAAAAAAGCTAAAGCAATACTAAAGCTCGTAAATAGCTACCGAAAAAAAACAGTGGACAGAAAAAAGAGAAAAGGTTTTAACTGTTTCCCCTTTGATTATTTCATAAGAAATTGAATAAAACTGCAGGCTAACAAAGACAGAAGATTCTACAACCTCATTAGCTTAAACTGTTTGTTCTCGAGGAACTAGAATGATGCTGTAATCTTATTGCTAACCGCACTCTGAAGCCATTAGTCAACTATTACGTTAACTACTAACCGTTTCAGGATGTTTTAACCTAAAACGACGGACTAAGATTAAATTGCATGTTCAATGTTGTTGCAATGTTTCAATGTTTATAATCGTATTCACAATCGTGTATTAAATGATTACATAATGAATTATGTTATAGTCATATCAAGATTGAATGTTATATTAAAATTGTATTAAATACTGAAATAGCTTGTACATGTTATCAAATGAACTGTTCTCGGCTCATTCTTAATTCATTTCGTGTGTTATTGTCATTATGTATAATATATGTTTCAATTTAATTCTTAACATAGTTGTTACAACTTTCCGAAGGTACGCACTAGGCGACTGAGAGCTAATATTATCATAATAAATGCATTAAATAAAAAGTTTGTTAAAATTTTAATTTTTTATTTACCACTTCTTATTAAGAATTCACATAGAGTCTTACAGCCTCACATTAGGATTTACTGTGTTGTCCAACCAGAGTCAAAAACAGAGATCTTTATTATTTAGATACCTGTCTGGCCGGGGATCGAACCCAGGACCCTCTGCGCGTTAGACTGGTGAACGCTCCGCCATACGGGTGGACCAATTTAATAGAAACATTTTTTTATTCAAAATTTATTACATAAAATTTATTTTCAATTCCAATAAAATTTTGGAAGACGTGCTACGAGGCTACGAGATGCTACGAAAAAAATATTTCCGATAATTGTAGTTTTTTAGTTGATTATTACTTATATTAAACTTAAACATACTTTTAACAAAAACATATTTTTCACGTTATCAATTTAGAATACCATTTTATAGCGTAACTATAAATTTATCAGAAATAAATTACATCACCTATTATTATAGCATAACTATCGCTAGCTTTACATTACAAAGTATGCAAGTACTAAAATAACACAAACTATTTTCTTGAATTATACATTTATTCGTTCTACATAATCGTAGCGTCCTTTTGGGTTATACAATCCTGCACTAGTAATCTAAGTTAGTATACACACACTAAGTTCGCTCATACAACTTAGTTGTTTGAACCGAAACCCTCTAACGATCTTCGGCACCAAACAAGCGGAGCGACACAGCCTCCCAATCAACGAAGCTCTGTATTGACACACAAACAGTATGTATCTATATTGTTGCAAATAGTTTCTATTTAATTGTATTGCTCTATATTGCTCAGTTATGTGTAGTTATGAATGTGTGGTCCAGTGATTTGAAAATTGAATTCCACATTAGAATTCTCATAATTAAATTGAAGGATATCAAATTTTATCTTTTTCCTTGATTTCTTATCTCTTCCAAAGTTGAGCTCATTAAATCTTATATTTCAACCGAGAAAAGTGTTTGATACAAAATAAAGGACCGAGGTTTTAAATCTCAACCCTTTGATTTATCAGAGTTAATTGCGTATTATAAATCACTTGCTATAACGGTGACGCAGAAACATTCTGAGAAAACCAATATCTATTCGCTTTGCTAATGCGCACTTGGTCAGCGTAGACAATGGTCTTAACCCCACTCTCTGACAGAGGAGACCCGTGCCCAATAGTGGGACCGTAATAGATTGACGTCAATGACGACGCATTTATTAAATTTTAGAAATAAAATTAACACTACAATATTCCTTTAAAACTTGCGTAACATAGTAACTTTGCTGTTGCGTAATTATCTATTTAACACAAGATAGAAACTGAGAGAACAAGCTAAGTTTGCTCTCAACTAAGTTGTTTGGGAACCCTTCAACGATCGGCGAGAATCAACAAAGAACTTGAAACATTTTAATTAAGGAGGAGGACAATGAACATGGCAATTAAGGCTTGTGTATTTAATACTCACGAAACTTATTTGCTTAAAAATATATCGGTCTGTTTGTTCGTGCAGATGAAACATTCTTTTGTTTGTATTTAATAGCGAGCTCATTCCAACTGCTGTTGCGATTCAATGAATAAAATGTACAAGGAGGAATGAACTGTGTTGTTGTGAGTTCATGGATGGAAAGTGTCTGTGCCTATTTCTAGAGTGAGGTAGTTATTGCGGTTCGGTGGAAACGTGTGGATACCACCTGACTTTGTGTATGAGGCGATCGTGTTAATTTACGAGTGTCAACGCATCTGTGATTGACTTCAGTACCCTTACCAGGAGTTTTTACGTTTCGACAAATATGACTGTTTTGGTATTTGTTTACGTATTGGCCCATACGATTTCCTAGTTCTGACACAATTCGCTAGGGGCGCTGATTGGATTTTGTATGGGCAAATCCGTAAACAAATACCAAAACTGTCATATTTGTCTAAACGTAAAAACTCCTGGTAAGGGTACAGGTAGGGTCCCTGCTGTGTATGACGTTGATTACAGATGTTTACCGCAAGGACCACCTACCTGCCCTCAGGTTATCTTACTTCAGATATCTTCAGATGGACTGTATGCTCGTTTGCTACTTCAGTACTACAAAAATCCTGACCTGGATTGGAATCCAGGAATAGAGTGACAAATGCGGTGCCGAATTGAGATGAGTCGTAATGAATTAAGAGAAAAGTATCTCAGTCTTATAATAAAAATAATATATCCATATTATGCACAAAAACAGATTGAATAAGAAATCACTTAATTGAAGATTGAATTGAGATGTTAGTCTAAGTCTCGGAACAAATTTTAATAAACATTTGTAGCTCAATATATTTAAATCATTTTTAATAATTAGACATATGATTGATTTTAAGCACTATTCCTGGGTATTTAATTATGATCTGTGATAAGGCTATATCTGGAGGGAAATTAGTTAAAATTCATTAAATTAACCCCTCTTAATAAGGCAACCCTTTAACGACTGGCGGAGAAATCAAACAAGCCATAGCTGTATAATAATATAGACTGCTAATCAACGGCCGAGGTATTACCAAACACGTTTTGGAACGTGATGGGTAATAAAGGTCGTGTTTATAATTTATATCATTAAAACTCGGTGAGGATAATTATCTAAGGTCCGGGGTTCGAAATCAAAGTTTCTGATCTATGCGAGAATTCCATGTGAATGAAAACATTGTGAGAAAAATATGTCTTAGGGATTTTTAAAGTACACTACTTTTTTGAGGACTGATTCGCATTTTGACTAGAGTCAAGATGGTTTATAAAATCTACCTTAATATACGATACGATATTATCATATCACACAATGAAGTATCGATATCGATATCGATAAAAGACCGGTTGGCAAAAGGAGTTCTGAATAAATAAATTCTAAAATTTGTCGGTGAAAAAATATCGCATTTTATTATTTTGTGAAAGCTTTGAATTACGAAAAATATTGCGTTAAACAATCGATTTTATTGTTTTGTATATTTATAGAACTTCTACTTTAATATTTGTATCAACAACTTAATCTAAGACAACCTGCGTTATGTTTTACGGCCTAAAAATCATTCTAAAATGGAACCCGTCCCTAACAGTAGTAAACTACTAACATTGCTGTAATGACTATATTATTAAATGTAAATGGCTATCGTTACTTTTATGAACGATGATGTTTTTCGTGCAATTGTTTATAGTAGTCTGTGATTTATAGCACGAACGGCACTAATTTAGTTGTGGTTTTTGTCAAATTGCTATAATTTAATTGTTTGTATTCAATTACGAGTATATTTTACTAGCTTTTACTGGCGGCTTCGCTCGAGGTTAGAGTTTTTATCTATCCTTCGGGAACGGTACTTTTTTGCGGGATAAAAGGTACCTATCCTATATCCTTTTCTGAACCCCTGAACACGTGGGTACAAAATTTCATGATAATCCGTTATGTAGTTAAGGGATGAAAGCATAGCAAACAGATAAACAAAACATACTCACATTTATAATATTAGTTAGGATTACTTGAATGTTTATATTCAATTGCCTCTTTGATCAGTAAAGTCGGTAAAAATAAACAGGATAAGTACTGGTTAAAGAGATACAAAAATATTTGATTTTCTTTTTGCGTTACAAAGGAAAATTTATATAAAATTGTAAGGAAACCTTGAAAGCCTCTGTAACGACTTTTCCTTATATTCCAATACTTTGTTAAAAATTTTCATTTCTCGTTTTTTCTTCGAGTTTATAATAACAGGAACAAATACTGACGAGGAATTAAAATAAACAACTTTTTTACTTATCTTCCTTCAACGTGATTTATTTTCTAGAATTATAACGTTTGTTATTCTTCTTCCTTGTTAAAACCATTTTATAATGTTTTTACAATGTTTTATATAATGGTTTTACTAAAAGAAAATTAAAAAACCTAAAAACACAATTCACCACATTTGACAAAACTTACAAATATGTTTATAGAACTTAGAATGAATATATTTAATTACTGAAAGATATCCGACCAAATACTTAAATACTCTTATTAGTTTTTTCATGGTTCTAGTAATTTTGGCTTTGTGAAAATCAAATTAGTATACAGCAAAAATTCAAAGAGGTAATTACTGAGCGAGTTCCGGCGTGGCACTAATGTGGCGCAAATGGCACAAAACATTAACCAGGTTGGGTATGCAACTACAAATTAAGCCAGGAAAATTAGCCAGATTTAATATCTACGTACTGAAGTTTGCAATTATTTCATACGATCTATCGTAAATTCGAGAGAAATAGCAGCATCGTCTGAAGTATATTTACTAAAGAGTCACAGGGACACACATGTTGCTCATATGAGAGAAATTTGTATTTTTTGTGAAATAGTGTATTATTATGAAAACAATTTATACGTAAAAAGTTAAAAAAAAAAAGCTTGTACGTAATATCATTTCGATTTTGATATTCTTATAGAAAATATTTTGATTTGATAGTAATTGATCCGCCATTTTGGGGAATCCGCCTTATCGGGTTTAGATTTAAGTCAGTAATTTAATCATGCATTGTCTTTTGACATCCAAACTAAACGTGTATGCAACATACAGCTTTCGGCTTGGAGTTAGCTGGTTTAAAATTCAGTTGCAAGATTTCATCCTTACATACATACGGACTAATAGTTAAGTTAGATAAACTCTTTTAATCAAAATTGTAGAAAAGACAATAGAGCCAGAGTGACCAACACGTGTCGAAATTTGTGAAATGAAAGAGTTTTAGATTGTGTCGTAACTTAATATAAAAAAAAATTATGATTGATCGCAGACAAGCGATGTACACCCTAACGACAAGCGAAAGTTTTCAAAAACGAAACTTTTTCACAAAAAATATTGATGCTTAAAGTTTGGTCCAGCCGTGGAATAATTTACCATAATTCCCTGAAATCTGACACAACAAAGCCTGTTGATCGCTATTGATGCGTGAATGCGTCTGATGATAAATGACTTGCAGAGAAACAGTCATGGCCAATGGACTCTTCTTCGACGACAACGACATCATCATCAACCCATTACTGTCCCACTGCTGGGCACGGGTCTCCTCTCAGAATGAGAAGGATTAGGCCATAGTCCACCGCGCTGGCCAAGTGCGTATTGGTAGACTTCACATACCTTTGAGATTTTTTTTTATATATCTCTACAGTATGCAGGTTTCCTCACGATGTTTTCCTTCACCGTTTAAGCAAACGATAATTAATTTCTAATACACGAATAATTAATTAAAATTATTTAAAATTGTAAAGCAATGTCTTCCTCGCCTGATAGTGGAGTGGGTGGCAAAATTATTTATAGTTACTTATTATGAGCACATATTGTGGTAAACTGTCATTTACGCTGTTTTTACAAGAGAAACTGGAGAAATTGTAGTTTCGCTCCATTTGAACGTACCTACCTACCGAAAGATCTACTATTCTATCTTATATTAAAACATGAACAAAACCACATTAAAACGAATACACGGTAAACGTAAATTAAAGTCTTATCATAAAGTTCTCCAAATGAAAAGCTAAAAGGGATTTATAAGGGTTGAAAATAGGATTATATGTATAAGTGTACACTCACCTTTACAGTCCCTTCCGTTAGTCTGTACGTTCTGTCTACGTTGGCCCCTCCAATCACCAGGACATCGCTGTCTACGTTGCCAGGGTTCCCAGCTGCTTTGGAGAAATAAAGTATTTCAATAACAATGAAGCTATAACTGCATTTCGTCCATGAGTTTGGCGTCATAATATTTGCAATGTAGAATGTTTTTTGAAGGTAGAAGAGCTCTTTGTGGTTCGACACTGGAGGCACCACTCTCACATATATTTCTACTTAATTACCAAAGTGTTTAGCGCTAATGTGTTCTAGATTGAAGGGTATGGTAAAGCAGATATACTCATTCGAGGCTTCCAGGGTCTTCTAGGGTCGTAATGACCAGTTAAGGTACGTAATAAGTATGAAGGTTTCTCATTTGATCATTGGTTTCAGATTTTACCTCGGCTCTGACGCCTTTGCCTTTGTTTGTATGAGAAGTTCAAAAAAACTAATTAAAACATACAAGTTATAGTATAATGCGTATATTACATGATTTACTTTTTAAATGATAGCTCATAAAAATGTACAATGACGTCATCAAATTATTTTCATCGGCAACCCTAATCTTCTGTTGAATTCGCGCTCGCGTCTCTCACCTCGCTCATCGCAGGTTGTATGAAATCCTCTAGAATTCGGCGAATAATTCCCCTTGCTCCCCGACACTCCAATATTGGAAGCGCTTGAGCTCCCAAAATTGTTAACATTCTTCAGTTTTTGAAATTCGACGGCAATATCGGCGCCGACTTTAGCGTTGTTCTTTATGAGGGCGACGTCTGGCGGTCGTTAAAGGAAGAAATTGTGGCAATTAGCGTTAGGCTGATCGCCCATTGGGTATTATCGCTTGAGCAACTGGTAGCTTGAATATTAATTAAATATCAATCTCACCAATTTTTGCTCACCAAAGTTCAAAATTTGATATTTTAATAATGTTTGATAGGCAAAACTTGGACAGGTTATTTATTAATGACGGGAAAGATACTAGTGGTTATCGCGACTGTCAAAACTATGGTCAAACTCTTCGGCGACTTCTTACGCTTATCTATACAGGTAAAATAGACTGTTGGAAGGATTAATTAAGGATTCGAATAAAATCAAATATGTACCGTTCGATGGTCGCTCAAACAACAAATCGGATGCCCAAGCGGCAGCAGATTAAGTGACCACTCTGTAACTTTAGTATAGTCCGCGCCAAACTGCTAGTCCGCTCTGAATGTAGAAACGAGTCGCGTCGCAAATTGTAGATATGACGAAGACAGCGAGAGCCCCCCCGTCCCCGTATATAGCTGCTTAAGTATGTTCTTACGTTGCTACGGAATATGTGCTTGAAGTTATGCGCAACAACTTCAGAGCGGACTAGCAGTTTGGCGCGGACTATAACTATACCCAAGCAATAGTATCCAATGGGCGCTCAGCCTTAATATCATTTTAGCATCTTTTACATTTGTACACGTTAAATTTACTGCCGAATTTTGCGACAATGAACAGGTCAAGTTTGTAATTAAGCATTTAATGACTGAGCTAATTGGTTGGTAAATGTGAATGATTGTTTCCTTATTTACGAATGAATGGCTTTTGATTACATCAAAATATTTTCTGAAATAATTTTCATACTGATAAGTCTGATTCATTCATGTTTTCAAAGAAAAGATTCCTTAATATATTTATACAAAGTAATAAATAACTTGGTAGGTAATAAACGAAACGTATATTTCAAAAATTATTATAACTTGGTATAAAGAGATTAAAGAGTTTTTGGCGCTAAAAAAAATGTGTGTGAAGTGTACTAATTCGCACTTGGCCAGCATCGTGTACTATGGCATAAACCCCTTTCACTCTATGCCCAGTAATGACAGTAATGACTATGACAGCAATAGGTTGACGATATTCACAACGTATGCACTATACTACTAATAAAGACGAAATGTCATTGCAACGTATGATATTAAATTTGTATGTTTTTTGTCTTACAATTACATTGGAATTCCTTATGTTGTTGAGTTTCTAATTACTTATCAAGCTCGTAAATACGTAACACTGAATGTAATTACCCGCCAAATTGTGAAGGTGAGGCGCTAATACGGACTTCCTTTGAAATACAGACCTCTTGGAATCCAATCAACGTGGCCCATATTTTATTATTTATAACATAATCCACTCTCCTTCCATTTTCCTCGTAAAATTGTAACCTCCTCCAAATAAAACGTTTTATAGGTTATTGAACAAACTTTCTTGTTAGAAAGGTTAAACATTGGCGGTATGGGATTTATCTACACTGATGTCTAGACATAAACTCAGGACCCTTTTAATACATGTTTGGTGAAACACTTATAATGGGAATACGTTACTCAAAAGGGTTTCATAAGGCGTAAGACCCCTTTGACTTTTAGGTGAAACTTACCCCCAATTTCTGTAAATTGGGGCTAAGTTTCACCTAAAAGTCAGACGTCATTGTTGATAAACTCCATTTTAAGTGTACCTACCTATAATGTCCTACCAAATAGACTAAATATGAGAAAATATATACAGAATTTTTTGTAAGTCAGAGAGCAATGTGCTTATGTGGATTTTTGTGTGTAGTGAGCTGTAAAAGCAATATAGAGTGTATTTATATAAGTTGTCATTTAAAAGGATACTAGTATCGAGCGATGCCCCAGCCGTGGCTTCTGAAATGGCTGACAATAGAAAAGGAGTGATTTCTTTTCCACGAATCCCTCGCTTATTCGCCTCTGCCAGAGCTCTGCTTATTGCTTCTTCTATTATCTTCTCTGTAATAAACAGAAAATCAAAAATATATCAAAAAAATGTTCTATATTCATTTTTATTTTCTTTTTAACTGCACTAAAAAAATAAATATTTCATACAGCATTTTTTTGAATTAACATACTAATTTATTAACATAGTAATTTAATTTGTTTATTAGCTAAAATAGTTAATAAACAAATTAAATTACATATTGTAATTCTCTACAAGGTTCAATTTTGACCTTAAAAATAATCCTAATCAAAAACAACTACTAACCAAGTTAGTTGCAAATGTATAACCAAATTAGTTGCAAATGTGCTCTACTTTAACCCCTTAGGAACCCATGTTGTTCCCTTTATTTTTCACCGTATACTTTTATCAATTACAAATGTGTTTATACACAAACCATTTATTCATTTAGCTATGTTATGGGGCACGCTAAAAGCTAAATTTTTAACCTTATCACATTTTATACTGCACGCGTTGTAAACGGTGCCGACAAATGATGCCGCGGCTTGATTTTATAGGCTTCCATATTTTCATGTTCACGTGTGAAAAGCTTTAAATATTTTACGACAAAACGGAAAAGCTTTTCCAGATCGTTATAGTATACAATAAGCTTAAAATATATAAAACGCTTCAATATTAGCTCTAATGCTAAGGATAAAGTTGAATAATTTTAGAAACAAAATCTAGTTTGTGTATTTGGTTTGTACTAATTGCACTCTTTCTTCTTCTTTTGGGAAATAAAACAAATATAATTATTTTTGATTCTGGACGCTTGTGTCTTTGTCTTGGTTGTTTGTTGTAATGTAACTTTCTGGAGGTAGAATGTGTTATTTATTTACGTTATTTATAAGGCTTTGAGATTTTGGGAAGGTTTTTTTATTAACATTTAACACGCACACATTTTTTCACGACAAATGTAATAACTGCAATTTATTTACCATCCATTGCGTGCTCCTGAGGAACGGGCACAGCTATAACGATACCAGACGAGAGATGTAGCCGTCGTGCTGAGTGCATTATCCTGGCCGCGTGGGCTGCGTCCACCGCGTGGTATGGAGCTTGGTGTCCCGACCTTACCGTGTAGAATGCTGGGAATTCGCGCGTATTGCCAAACGCACAGACCAGTACTCCTTGGGTTTCCTACAACGTAATGGTTTTATAAGAAAATTTGTTATTGGTTTTATTATATTGGAGTACCTATCGAGCGTGTTGAACACCTGATGGTATGTTGCTATTGCTGCCCATGCGCGTCTGCTCACAACCCCCAGTGGTTGTAGTAGGTGATCCAATTACTACCTACTTACAATTACAATTAGATGAACCGGATGTGTATTTGCTACTTGTCTTATAAAAACAAGTGCAATTGAGGTGCCTCTACAGTCGATCTACAAAGGGTCCTTCTCTTCAATAAAATGATTCATCTATTATTTATGTTCAATAGGATTTGTTCAAACTTATTCCTCAAAGGCATCAAGACTACCAAGCAGTAATATAAGTGATCTAACTTAGGTACCTTTAGGTAGTTATATACGTATTATTATTATGTTCATCTGTCTATACAACAGTCTGACGAGGCCAACTGCCTAACCATACAGGCGTATGGTTAGGCAGTTGGCCTATATAGGCATATAACTTCCCTAATTGGCATCAAACTGAACGGACTTGTAACCTCCGAATTCCACCTGGTTAGAATGCGAAATGTTTTCACAGAGAATTTTATTACAGCAGGAATTGAACTAAAACAAACTTTTCTTATAAACTCTCATGGAGTTTCCAACTTAACACGGAAGCTCTGTAGAAATTGAATTCTTATGTGTTTTGAACTCAGAGCATATTCTCATCAAAGTTACGATACTAAAGTCACACGAACTCAGTTTATTGCCAATGTGTGGAACTGAGTAAGCTATGGGCGCTATGGCAAGCCACCCATTATTCGTGTCATGAAACTTGTCCCGTGGATTCCTAAACAATTCCGTTTCTAAACAATTCGCTGCCACAAGTTATGCGATCTCTGACTAAGCTACGAAAACAACCATTTATTTCTGTAATAGAATGTGTCCTAATTCTTATGGAATGGGACCAAATATTCCGACCTTATAGACTTGTATACTATTTATTTGCTTGCTACCCTTTGGAAAGGCTTCCATTCACGCCATTCTATATAGTATAGGCACGATTCCCGATAAATACTCAGAAGCCAAAGCAAGCAATGCCGCACTACAACTTCTGATCGAAATGGCTAGCTTTTCAGAAATTACAGAATGGGAATTTGTTTCCGTCTTTCGCAAGATTCAGATCTGAAGGGAACAGAAGTGATGGTATACTGATAGGAGTAGTGATGTAGTATCGACGAAGACGCTATACAAGTACTATAAAAGTATAGATGGAATCGGATTTTGCTATTGAAGTAAAATCAGCTATTGACTACATAGTTCAATACAGTCGTAAAATGAAAACATAGTAAATTAAAAAAAAAACTTTTATACATTGTATGGTTACGAAGATTGTATAATTTATAATGTATATTATTTATTTTGATAATAAATGGCTTTAAACGAAATCAAAATAAATAAAAAAAACATTTTGAAAAAAGTGGAGTTGGCTGGTTTGCGAATTAAGGTATCGATATCGATGTGGTTCGTCTCTGGCACCGAAACTACACCTATTGCTGCCAAATAGCGATATTGTAGCACTGTTTCTGGTTTGAAGGGTGTGGTAAGGGAGAGACTTATAGGAAGCGTTTCAAATGCTTTCTCAAGGTTAGCTCCGCATATGTGGCCAATCCTACAATCTTAAATCCGATTCCAATCTGTTTCCAATTAAGTTGTTCTTATGTGTTGATTTGAATGGATGTCAATTGCCCCTTACCCCAGGTGAATAGCATCGTAGCTTATTCCTTTTATAATATAAAAAGCTATATAACTGATAAATCCAAACAAATTTCGCATCGTATTAACACATCTGTCGAGTGGATCATATATTTAAAAGCAAGATGAGCGCAGTTGAAAGTGCTTACTCGCTAGGGATGGATTAAATATTTACAGGGGGAAATTGCAGCTCGGAAGTACCAATTGAAAGCAGAAAATAATTTACCAGGTACTCTAGAGTCCTTTCTATATCGAGAATTGATTTTGCGCCGCTGCACACAACCAAGGTTTTGCTTCGGCCGAGTTCAGTCAGGTCAGCTGATATGTCCATTGTTTGTTCGCCGTTTCGATGTACTCCTCCTGAATACATATAGATTATAGGTATAAGGAATTAAGGATGCATGCATATATTTTGGAAAAAGCTTTAGATAAAAATTCTATACTATCCAATATTTTGCCTACAAGAATACAACAAACCCTACGTACAACACTTAGACATTTTTTAACTACCAAAATTAGGCAGATTAAGTAATTATCAAGAATGGGCGGATGCACGACAATCTAGAGAACTAATTAATTATTTCGAGATCAATCAAACCATAAATCATATCTTTATATTATTATTATCCTTTACAAAAATAGTTCCTTAAAACGGTACATAAATCGCGCCTTCCAGTTTGGCACTGATAGAAAATCCATAGAGGATTCTCACGTATTGACCAACCATCTATCGGAGGGTATCTAAACTCTCGTAAACTACATAATCGTGTATAATCAACCGAAATAAGAAAGGGCCACAAATGCGTTGCCACTGTAAGGATTTAAACGGGTCCCTCTTGGCCGTAATCGTACTCGGTCGTTTATCCTTCACGGTGTTTCACACAAATATATGCGTTGAGTTATGGTAAATTTGATAAATGCTACCAACGCCATAATGCATGGAATTGAATATTTTATACATAACTCAAAAATACGTGTCACGACGTATTACATTGTAAAATGAACCATACATCAGCAATATTTTTGGATTTATAGAAGCAGTTTAATACGTGTTTTTAACATTTTTTATACTCGGATGCCTTCCCGCGACTGGTCTGTTTAAATTTGGAAACAAGTATTTACATTATACGCATGCATATGAACACGTATCTGTCATTTTTTGCCGTATATTTTTTTCATAGTATAGACGCAAACGAGCACACAGTCCACCTAAAGGGAAGTTGCCACTACCGCTCATGGACATCTATAATCAATCCCAGATAAGATAAAAGTCCAGTGATCGACAACAGATGTGTTGCGCTCCTGGAAGATTCAACTGAAACAGCTAAGTACGAGAATGTCTCCCTTATCAAACTAAATTAAGTGGAAAACTAAATTAGGTGATGCCCATTGCTTATCTTTGTGATTAATGCGATCGAACAACAATGCCACGTGAAATAGTGTAAACAAACATAGACTGAAAGCAATGTTTGCAAGAGTTCATGACATTTTGTGGATCGCAGTACGAGCGTGCGTGTCGCGGAATTCGATATTAATTTCATCGTTCGTTCAGGACCGCTTTCGCCAGCCTGCAAATTGAATGCGATACGTGAAAATGGATACGTTCGGATACCAAAATTCATCGACGGTCTACTATCATTGTCTGAATAGCTCGGCGCGTTCCGCATAACACAGCTGTAAACCGAAACTTGATCAAATATTTCTGACGCTGTTATTGGACTTTACCAATCATACTGCGAATGTGTTGCAGGACCCAGCGTTTTAAAGTACGGCCATAAATATACGTAGACGTTCAGACGTCTGGCTCTAGTCGATTTTTGTCGATATTGCCGTAAATACTTGGAACCTTCTTCTTAAATTGGAAGTAAGTGAAGTTTTTTGCTAGCACTTATGTTAATATCACAACTCTTTATACAGGATGTCCCGTAAGTACTACGACAAACTTGGGGAGAACATCTGTCTGGTCTGACCTCTCTGGGAAAAAAAATTACCTTAGTAAAAGTGTCACCGTTTTTGCACTATCAATTGTTTTAGATATTTTGAGAAATTTAGCCCTCTTCATATTCTTTCGTTAACTGCGTGTACAAATTTGGTGATGCAGTGTTTATTTTTTCTGTTAAATACTATCAGTCTTCCCAAGTTTGTCGTGGTACTGTGTAAGTTAAGTTAAGGTAAGTTTGTGGTGGTGCAAAATATAATCAAAAAAAAAATACATTTTTATTTAATTACCTATACCACCAGTGACAAATATAGGTATTTCAGCAAGTTCTGCTACAACTATAGTTCCAGCGACAGTTGTTGCGCCATCGAGTTTTTCTGCCATCACTGCGGCGAGGTCTCTCCTTGATGCCTTGACCACACCTTTCGCTCCTCCTAGGTACTTTACTTGTTCTTCTGTCAAACCCACTGTAACTTGCCCTCCTAAAATTGCTATAGTCGCTGGTGTAGCACCCTGTGGAACAAAGTTTCATAAATATTATATCTTTACAATTTTTACAAACAAAACGTTTAATAGTGCGGAATCATTTTCACCAGAAATCGATACGTTTCCACCGGCACGGAAGGAGCAAGAAAGGCTACTACTATAAAATTTTTCAAGAATATGTTATGTCAAAATAAAAAAAATCAAAAGCAAAAAATATTTATTACCATCTACAAAATGTTATAAAACAGACAAATATTAGAGCCACCCTTTGAGCGTTGTATTGCTTGTGTTGGGTAGCTCCGCTCTTCCATAGAATGTATGTGGATATTTTAGATACGTAATTGGTATAATAACCGTGCAGGCGAAAACTGTCAAAAGTGTTTTCAGTCCCAAATTGCCTAAAACGTAGTGCATCAGACGACATTAAAAATGTAGAGCTTTCAGTGAAATTCATGTTGCGTAGCGACCACTCAGTGGCGATTTAGTTGCAATTTCTTAAAGCTCTGTAGAGTTTAGATAAAATACGTAGATTACTTAAGCAGACGATGACATAAAAGACGGGAAGTCTTTTCAAATGGAGCCTGTTCGGAGGACAAAAGGCTTTCAGGCGTAGACGTTATTTTGTACAAACGGTTGCCAACTAACAACGAGTCGGCTTGTGCTGGCTTTTGTAGGCTTTTCGCTCGTTTAAGTGAACTTTCTATCTCGATAACGGAGAATATATTAAATGCATTTTATACCATTTACCAGGTAAGATGTTGTTACTGCTATGATGCTACACGAATTGTTGATGAGACTTTAAAGTAATCGTATATTGGTAAGCTTATAGATGTACTCTACAAAAATGTACCTATATATGTATGTAATGTGTATGTAAAATATTTTTTATCTTATAATCCTGATTTATCTAAGTGTATTGTATTGGACTATACTTTGGCTCTAAAGGAAACCTTATAGTAATTCAAATAGATCGTGCTGTAAAGATAAGCGTAATTTCTAATAGTTTACGTCAAGATTATAATATTAAAGTTAAACAATAGAATAAACTTTCCAAAGTAATCTTATAACAATTAACATTAACTTACCCTTTGCCTGATAATGTGTTCTACTTCGAGGGCTGTTTCAATGTTCTTAGGGTACGGCATTCCATGGGTGATGATAGTAGACTCCAGGGCCACAATAGGTTTGTTATTTTCCTTCGCAAACCGTACTTCTTGTGAGTACACGAGCGGAACATTGCCTCTGGTGTACTGGCTCATGTGAGAAAACGCAGTCACGTGTGAAGTACGCCGAGTAAGATTCAATAGGGCCGCCATCTTGTTCTAGAAATACGATATCAATTTATAGTGATAAAATCTTGTTATATTATATCTATCTAGTCATGATTTTTTTAATCTTTGTTTTTTGACCTAGGATTATCCGAAAGGTGATAGAGCCAGTAATAGAGTCACCACCATACCTATTTTTGGCATTTCGACGAGGTTGTGCATGCCGGCTGAATTATGTATAAGACGACCATGATCAAAACCATGGCGCTGATTTACAAGGGATATAGATATGGAGGTGAAACTTCTACATCAAAACAATGCACTGCAATATAGGTACATATATTATTCAATCACTTTAACTTTTCCGAACAGTAGTAGGTTTAAGTTACAATAAGTTTGATCAGTTAGAAATGCGAAAGACTCGATATTTTATCGTTGTCGGCCAATAAAACATAAAGTTTCGTACCTAACGTTCTTTGAGAAACAGTCAGGTAGCTAGCCCAGATTGTAGGTATATTAGCAATCTATATTTTTTATCCATCTGCGGAGAATAATGTTTTTCGAGTGTATTCATGAATGCATGTCTCTTTTTTGGCACGCCCGACAGCCAAAAAGGTCTTACGAAGACCCGTGCCACTGTAGTAGGACAATCATCGCGGCGCAGGTAGAGTCCGCGCCAAACTGCTATTCCGCTCCGAATATAGAAACGAGCCGCGTCACAATAGCAAATTGTAGACATTAGCGGTAATAATTATGCATAGTTTAAAACTAAAAACCACGCTAAAATTTCACCAGAAAAATCGGTAATCCTAATTCCTGACGATCCTGATGATGAGAATGGGATGAAATTATTAAAATCGCGTATTGTCATCGGTTCTTGATAATAGTTCAAAATTTTAAATTAATCGGACTGTTCAAAGTGGGTAAAAATCCAATTCAAAGATTCCGTTACATACATACATACATACAACCCAAGCTAATAAAAGCGTGGTAAAAAGACAGCGCGGGCCTACCCCTGGAACCCTTCCGCTACCCGCTCTCGCCCACGGATATATAGCTGCGTTAGTGTGCCCTTACGTTGCTACGGAGTATGTGGAGGCTTGTAGTTGTTAAGTCGTTCGACCGCATTAGCTCTCTCACTGACACCTGCGCGCATTAACTTCTGAGCGCACTTGAAGTTTGGCGCGGACTATACCAAGAAAAAGAAAACGTTTATTTTATGTCTAAATGTACAAACGTCGAAGATTAGTAAATTGTGTCCTTACACTTTGGTTTCAAATTCTCCGCCATCCGAAATTGCCGGTAGGTTATCTTTTACCCGTTGGGAAAAGTCACGTAAACACGGCTTGCACGGGAATGAAGGCAGCTTACACATCCTTTTTAGGGATGGCGATTAAGATCGATTAAATTAAATAATCTAATCGTTTGATCGATTTGAAAAATATCGATTTAGTAATTAATCAATGTAGAGAAACGATCCAAGGTACTCGAAAGTAAATATACATGTAATATTTTTTTGCTATAATGACGTAAACACTCGTTTCTTTTTTTTTTTTGGTTTGTTAATCAAAATTAATTTCCTGGGTGGCACGGAATACGGTGACCGTCTTTACAAACTTTACAAGCTCTTTTGATAACGATTCCCAGAGCAACAATAAAGAAATCAAAGTACCTTCGCATTCTCGACATTTTTATTAATCAAATCTCCATACATCGATTCAAATTTCAAAATCGATATGTTACAAAAAGAGTCGACACCCCTAATTCTTTTAAAATCCCCGATCAACATCGAATATACGTAAATCCATACTGACAGATTGGGATTTAGCCCTTGCTCTTTCGTGTTTACGATTTAAATTTACATACATTTGTTATCTGAGCAATTCTTTTAAACGGATTGTTTTCATACTAAACCCTTGTCATTGTAAAGTCGGTTTCAAAATAAATATTTCCCTCATTTCTAGTTGGAATTAAAGGTTAACCGTTGGTTATATTTAGTGTATTTTGATTCATGTTAGGTAGTAATTTTGCGTCGCTTGATTCTGGTTTGAAGACTGTGTAGTTACATATCCGAGAATATGAAGTTTTCCAATTTAATCCTTCGGGATAGAATGTGCGGTTTGATTTCCGATAGAAAGGTTATATTCTGAACCATAGATGTATAATCATTGTTCTGAATAGGCAATTGACAAGTTAATTGGTATAGTATTGTTTTCTTAAAATTAATACGATGCTTCTACGGTTATCGTTTTTATGTGACACTACCAATATTTTAAATATTTACATAAGGTATGTGTTGAGTTCTAACTTTTTCATTAATTCATTAGACATACAAATTTACTTAATTATGCTTATTTATTCAGCATATATAATAATAATAATGAATAAACTAAAAATAATTAAAATAATAATAGAATCGTTAATTACTTAATAGAAGATAATTAGAATTAATATTCATTCATTCCTAAAATTTAAATATTATATAATTTATAAATGTATTTTATGTATTGCAAGAAATAAAAGGCTTTTTTATTTTAATTTTTAATTTAATTTTGATTTATTCAACATATAATTTATCCGTCCATCGATTCATATTACCCATAAGTAACAAGTTGGAACAGCAAACATCATTAAATTACCGTGATGTAACAAGCATTCAAAGTGGTTTATACAAAATTAAGTATCCTCGAAAAATGAGTTTTGGAAAAATAATAATAAAAAGAAAGTCTTATCTATTTGTGAGCAGCTTCCACACAACTTTCACTCAAAACACTAAGGCAACTAAAACTAAATAAAATCCTATCTATAATGTATAATATACATTTATACAAATAACATATACAAATACGGAGGAACCTAATTTATTTTTCATCTCAATCAATATTCATTAAAAGTAAATACCTGTGACGCCCAGTTTGCGGAGGGAGGCTCTTGTGTAACCTTGTCGCAGGACACTTTTATTCAGGCTCTGCAGATATTTTTTTAGAGAGTTCTACTTGGCGAAGTTTCATTTCAACGTTACGTAGCTCTTTATTGCGTATAATTTAGTGCTTTAATATTTTATTTATAAACTGCCTTCGCGTTCCGTTCGATTCCAATTCGCCACCCACGCTATGTCAGGATACTAATTACTTATGATTCCTATAGCGTAAAATAGGTTATGTATAGGACTATGTAATGTATAGGCAATGTTTGAAATTATTAATACACGAGCTTTTGCCCGCGGCTTCGCTCGCGTTACGAAGTAATATTTTCATCCCCTATTTTATCCCCTTGGGGGTAGAATTGATCAAAATCCTTTTTTAGCGGATGCCTATGTCATAACATCTACCTGCATGCCAAATCTCAGCCCGATCCGTCCAGTGGTTTGGGCTGTGCGTTGATAGATCACTATGTCAGTCAGTCACCTTTGGCTTATATATTTAGATGATTTATCGACATCGACGCATTATGGTTTCACTGCTGAGTATGGATCTCCATTCCAAACATCTTCTCTTACATCATATTGTGGGTTGGTAGAATTCAAATTCTCAGTCTCCACGGAGAAAAAAAGAGTTAGAATCTCTTTGTGGTGGTCTTTGTAGCGTTCCAACTTTGTGTTTAAGGATAGTAACGCATTTGTAGGTAATCTGAAGTAGGACTCTAATCTTATCTGGGATTACAGATGTCTATGGGCAACAGTTGCCACTTGCCATCAGGTATACTGCTTAAAAATTTCCACGTTTATTGTTCAGTGCAAAATATCGATGTTTCCTTATGGTTGCTATACAAATAGCTTTTATACAATTGCAATCGGACATACGACCTACTTAATCAATTAGCACGAGTTCGTTGCTTAGTAACATGCTGTTTATTCCCGTTAGCTGTTTACACAACAACGCTTGTCATACTTCCTGCAATCGAAGCTTAGTTTAGTTGATTACGTTTTCTATATTGCTATTTACATTTCTTTTGATTTTTGTTTAGGTGAGTACCTTATGTTTCTGCACTTTCACAATATTTGTAATAGCCACACGTATTTTTACGTCTTACTCTAGTCTTAGATCCGTGCTAGTTGCAGTTACAATGTCGCATTAAAATAAAAAAAAAGATTGTATAGTTTTTGTAAAATAGGGAAGAACGTGGCGTCTTAATACAGGAATTTTCTTTATTGACTTATTCCTTATTCTTGTGGCTGACCTCAGGTAGGAATATCTAATCCTATCTGGGGTTGATTACAGATGTCCATGGGCCGCAGTAGCCACTTACCATCAGGTGGACTGCATGCTCGTCTGCTACTCTTACATTATAAAAAAAAAAAAAAAACTCAGACCATGCGATGACTGAAATGATCTCCTCATATATAATGATCTGAAGAAGACCTGCATTTCGGTTGAAGGGTTTAGATTCTCTTCAACTGAAATGCAGGTCGATCCATCAAATCTACATAATATCGAATAGGAAACCTAATTTAGTCAATATGCATTCCTACTTAACGTGCGTGATGGTAATGCTCTTAGCATGTCCCATGTCCATTGTATTTGTGAACATTGGAATACGTAATGTAATTTTGATGAATGATCATGTTATGTGACTGATAATTATTAGCATTCACTCGATGTCCGGATTTCGATTCTAATGCAAATTACCTTTGTTTACTGATGTCACCGTTGACCTTTACCGATCTGGGTTATACGATTCATCCTGAATATTGTGATAGTAATTAATGTTCATGTCATTATCAACTCATTACTAACCTACTGGACCTCTGCAAGCCAAAGAGCTTTAGGTCTTAGCCCACCACGACACTCAAGAGCAGATTGGAAGACTTTACACGCTTTTGAGAACCTTTTGTTGGAAAAGGTTTTCTGAAGTGTAGATGTTTTCGCCTTACACATAACTTCAAAAAATTAAAGGACCCCGTATCTAAGATTCAAAACTAACCCTGGATCCCCTGATTAACAAATCAGATTTCAAACCAAAGGTTATTATTGCTTTAAGGTGTTCATATGTCGTAACAAAAAAATCATCACATACTCGTAATACGAGTATTAAAGGTTGGTCCTATCTGATGTTGAAATTGGAAAATTAACACACAAATACCGATTTTTTTCAGTACCGATTGTGACGATGGTGCCATTGCCTTTCTTGATCAATTCTTGATTATTAATATTTTAGAGTGAGTAATAAATTCTTGTTTGTCAATATTTTAGAGTGACTAAAAATGGCTTGGGGACTCCCGAAACTGCCCGGGCTAACGTTTGCCGACCCCACCAAGATTCAACATCACATGAGAAGCTCTCTTCGCTACTACCAGGGGCACAGGTTCCCGGACACGTTAATCCGAGGACCTGGAGGCACTGCAACTGACGTGGATAGCAATGCTTTCGCCATGCCAGAGGATTCTGTCAAGTAAGTGGTTTTGATTTAATATAGATAAGTTTGTAATTATTGATAGGTGTGGAACATAGAAAAATATGCTAATGTGCAAGTCATATTATCGAAAGTTAATAGCCCCTTATTTAATAAGACCTTCGAATTGACAAATCGAATTGACAATTAATCGGATAATATATTTTGCTCTGTATTTTGTATCAACCCTCCTGCGAACCATATTAGATAGTCTTTATTTTTTATAATTATCTTAAAAGAAATGGACAAGAATACCATTCTCCATTTATCCTAAGTTTGCATCACATGCATGATACAGATCGCTAATCTGCTAATCTACTTTACCAATATCCCAACATATTGAATGTCATTAAAGATCAGCAATCGTTTCTTAAACATGAGGGGTGAAGTGCAAGGAAATCTATCTTTTATAGAAGTGCCTACATTAATTAAATTTAAAACTTACTCTTCCCTGCTAATTGTCATCCCTACCAGCATATTAAATTGGAAAACAAGTTAAAATTATAAATTTCACTATTTAACAAATTTATTCCTTTTATAACTTAATGAAGTGCAAATTCCATGTTTCGCTCAGGTAATTCGGAATTATTATTGAAATCGAATAACTCATTTCATTGTATGTGGGTGGCGAAATGGAATTGCATGTTTCGTAGCAATAAAGCGCATGGTTAGTTCTTTTGACTCGTTAGTTGCTGATACGTGTTTCAATGATAAGCTTTATTTAATAATTATAGTACAGTTTAATAAATATACACGTATGAATAAATTGTACAATGATAGCATTATATTTCTGCGCAATGGCTTCGTAATAAATTAGAGACAATTAACCACCAAATCGCCCCCAACGCCACACCTAGTCATGCTTTATAAAAGCGGTGAAAACGTGCTATATTCTAATTTGAAAGATATTGTACAAGAAGCGTATAGATACTAAAAAGTTAAGATGTACAAAAGTTCCAATAAAGCGGTATCGCAGCAACATTAAATATATATTCACTTAATCATATCGAATTTTCAATCGTTTCAATGATAGAGTGAGTAGCTAAGAAGGAGTTTCTCCTTTGCTTCATCTAACATGAAGATATATTCCAGCTACGACCCATCGCTAACCTACGGTCGTGTGAAGCAACCGGCTCTGCCAGCGGTAATACCACATTGGGTGCACTATGACAAGCGGTGCCTCAACTTTACCGCCTTCTTCAAACAGCCGGTCTTCGAGAACCCTGACGAGAACTACCGTGTGCGCGTCGTCAACATCGTGTACTTCCTGGAGGATGATACTCTCACTATCATGGAGCCTAGAGTCAAGGTACGTAAGTTTGCCTCAGCCTTTTAATATCCTATTGCAAAGCACGGGTTTACTCTCTTAGTAAGATGGATTCTATCAAGATTTTTACCTTTACCGTTGAAGTAAGTGATATTTGATGTAAGTGATATATGATTCTAATGATGCATTAGTTCGAAAATTCTGAGGAGCCTGGATGTGCCTAGGTGTTTAATCTCGGGCATACAGATTGAGAATCCGAATATCAAATCATTAAGTTACCTGTTGCCTTTGTGTCAGTAATTTGTCATCTTGCTGTATCAGATGATTTGCTGGTTTAGAAGGAATTACTTTTCCCAACTTTTTAAATTTCATGTTATTCCGTTTTAAAAATAGTCGTTTGAAAATATTAATTAGATACTTTCTCTTTAGCAAAGAATATTCAAAGGGAAAGTATAACGCGCTTTCAAAAGAACCATAAGTACGAAGGCAATGAAGAACTGACTTTTATCGCAGTAAAAATAAACAAAAAGTACTTAATAATTCTCAATATAATTTTTTTTATTGAAATCATCAAAGCCATTTCCGAGAAACTTAATTACTAACACTCAGGAAATCAAAACAGTTTCATATTTTTTTGTATACTTAAATTATTAAGGAAAATATTACAAGATTTAAGTGTTTTTCTCGGCATGAGAGCTAGGTCAAGTATTGCTTTGTTAGAAGTAGGCTGTTGTTTTGGTTTTCAGTTTTGAACACTCGATTACTCCACGCTGAAAATATTTTATAAGTGCTTTGAAGGGTCGCGATACAAGTTCCTAGTAAAATTAATTTGCTTTTAAACATTTTTTGTTGAAGCAGAAATATCGTATAGAATATCGGTATCAAAATTCATTCCTTTTAAGCATCTAAAATCACTTTGAGATCCCTTCACTGTTCCATTATACAAATTTGTATCCAATAGCTCATAAAATAAAATAAGTAACCAGCTTGGAGCATGCAACAAATTCAACGGATGCATAATCTCATCTCTATTTCACTTCGAGAATAATGTAGATGGAATAAGTTACCGCATATATGTATTTGAAATACCAAGTACCTATATAAATAAATAAATAAAGGCATTTATTAATTGATGTCTACTTGATAATTTTGTTTAGTTAAGACAATTTTATAAACCATCCAATGGGCTTATGTTATCGATACCAAAATAATAAGAAAAAAAATATAAATAAGTTTTTAATCTTTGCCTGTCTACCTGCACAAGTTATTCAGTTTTACTTTTCGTAAACTTGTTTCAAAATATTTCAAGATATTCCCAATTTGTTTTTAATCATTTTTGAAATATTACAATAAAGTGTCTCCATGGAAAATAAATACAGTAGGTATATATAGTACATTTTTAAGATTGATACAATATTATTCATAGAAACGTCTTTATACATCATATCGTAATGGAGTCGTCGTTACATTCATACTATAAAAGACTAAATAATTCTGTTTGATTCTAACCCAATATGATATTTATTCTGCAACTTTTCAAAACAATTTATAATAAAGATTTCAAGGAGTAGACAACAAATATAAACAATATTCATAATCTTTTTGTACGGTTTCAGTGGAATATTTTGTTACTCTAAGGCAGTGCTTTTCAAAGTGTGGTTCACGATCCCTTGGGTGTCGCAAAACTTCAGTAAAATAAAAAGGAAATAATATAAAGTCTAAGAAGAAGTTTATATAAAATTCAGATTTAAAACAAGGAATATAACACGGGGTTGCAAATTATTACTAGCATCTAAGGGGGTCGTGATATTAAAACGGTTGAAAAGCACTGTTGTAAGGAATTAGCATAAATGCATTTATGTATTCCTCGTATCAGCATAATTCAGCATAATATAATATGCGAGAAGACATTTTCACATACATTTTTGAGTGCGGAGAAAATAAGCGTTTTACTTTCCACAAATTCCTCGTAATGGTTGAGTTTGTGAGGAAATCTTACCGAATTATTATCCTTCACTGTGTCGTTTGTAATTTATATTCCGTTATTGTTCTTAAGGAGCACAAAGACCTTACAAATTAAGGCTATTTATCGTATACATTCTGAAATGATTGTTTAACCAAGTTTTAGCACTGAATGCGAAAGATTTGTTGTAATTAGTTTTATAGAAATAGAAGGAGCCTAACGGCAAATATGGGTCAATTGGCAAATAAGGCGTAAACATCATTAATACCTAACATCAGTAAAATAAAATGTCATATTTAAATTGTACCTTTATTTGATTTCTAAAGTATTAGTTGCGATTAAATAACACTAAAAGGTTAAAAACTTTTCCCCGATAGTCCAACAAGCTGAATAAGTGGCGATTTGAATTTCCGTATAAAAAAATAATTCTCTCCTGTTTAAACGTTCAAAGAAAACAGTGTAAGGAATCCTGCACGGCAGAGATTTATAACAATAATATCTCAAGCGTGTGCGTAGTCTACTAATCTCGGGTGAACTCTGGTCTAAACTCCTTTCAGAGACCCATGCTCACCAGATGAGCAATAATAGTTTGCCGACGGAAGTGCCTAAGTACCTAAATCCAACCGACTTGTCTAGTAATATTTTAGAGACTACAATTTTTGTTTTTAATTATGTGACAATATTATTCGTATGTCTTGTCACGGGTCCAAGATGTTATCGGACCCGGCAATTTGAAAGGCCTGTGGAGACATTTACGTAGGGCCCTTTGAGGCACTTAATTGTAATGTGATGTGGTACACAATGGCATGGCGGATAACATCCTGACACAAGGAGATCGAGGTTAATGACGTGAAATATCAAGGGATTATGTGGAGGACTATGGGCATCTGCCATTTGCCATGATTATTATATTAATCGGTATGTTACTATAAAAGTTCGTTAATCTTTGACTGGACACGTTTGAGACTTGGTAAAACTATATCATTTACTTAGAATTTTAAAATCCTAAAATGCGTTGTTAAGGATATATATACCTACATTTATTTGTAGTAATAAATATTTACTTTAAAAATTATCTTTAAAATAAAACTACGCTCGGAATAATAAATTATTTAATAATGTTAAGGATAACAACATCGAAAATCTTGTTTTATTTTGAGAATATTTCATTGCCTTCTACATTAGACTCAGTAACTAAATTATCTACGAGTACCTAGTAGGTGCGTAGGTTTCTACGCCGCGGGCAAATTGTAGTTGTTGGATATAATTAATTCAAAACAATGTTTATTCTGGCTACTCTACGGCATAATCCCACGATTGCGAGCTAAATTTAATTTTATCGTAGAATAAGTTATTAGTTTTTATTTTATCTGAGGTATATTAAGACCAGTTGAGCTTATTAAACGTGAAGGAATCAAATGTTGAAATGTATTATGTTTTGTTTGTAATACATGGAAGTAAAGAACAGCTGGTGTAGAGACTATCTGATGTTGTTTGATTACTGCATAAAGTTGGGGACCACATTCTTCAACCCAAAGGGACAGGAGTACTACCGAAGTATTAAGAAGTGATTGTGGTAACACTACATTTAAACCCCACTTTATCTTTTTAAAATGTAATAGAACCAGTACCGAAAAATGTAAGCTATAAATTACGACGTTAAAAATCACATTTACGAAAAAAATGACGTCGAATTTCGATGTCGTCGGCAAGTTCGGCAACTATGAAATCATAATTAATGTCTACATCGTGAAACAGCTGTATTTTGCAGAAGAACTAGCTTCGCTTGAATAACTTGTGATAGTTAAGTCATCGTTTTAGAATAGTGTTTCTCAAAGTGGGCGATAAGGCAGCCCCATGATGCCGTATGCTGAAGAACCAAATAGAGTTGCCAAAGGACCCAAAATAAAATGTGGAGTACTTAAGCAGTTTCAAGAGCGATAAATATTAATTTTAAACAATTTAAGTAAAAAAAACTACGCATCTATTATTTTTTACTTATTCCTGCCCTATGTGTAAAGTAATTAAAAAAATTGACGAACGCTAGTAATACCTAATCGACTTTCAAATTTGGCGATAGATGTTTGAGAACCTCTGTTTGATAACAAAAAATATTTATCAAACCTAAAAATTGGAATCTATTTTCGGTATATTAATTAATTAGATATTAGATTCTAAATACCTATCGTAGTAGGTTTTATGAAGTGCTCAGTACCTAATCTGTAGGTACTAAAAATTAGAACAGTAATTTCGTGATTTAAATTATCCTCTTCACTTTTCGAGTAGGGTCCGGTTATTAGGGGTCCCACATACCGTCTCTAGAGCCCCATTATTGTATACCAGTTTTATATAAATATCTTTTACCTGTGTCTCTGCTTTAAAACCCACTTGTATAAATTGTCTAAAATGATTTCCCAAAATATTTTGTAAACGTTTTACGATATAGGTTCATTAGAGGCAACGTAGTTATAAAAAATGTCTTGCAATATACTCGTATAAGTTGATTTTTAAAACTACACATCTTATGTTTAGCAACCAATCAATTAATTTACAATTTAGAAGAAGTTATTTCGATTACGTAACTGAACGTAAGCTGTTCATAATTTCATTAATTTAAACTTGATGTTCTACAAGCTAGGAGAATTATTCATAATTTGACTTTGAATAACTACACATCGTATGTTTATCAACCAATCAATTAATTTACAATTTAGAAGAAGTTATTTCGAATACGTAACTGAACGTAAGCTGTTCATAATTTCATTAATTTAAACTTGATGTTCTACAAGCTAGGAGAATTATTCATAATTTGACTTTGAATAACTACACATCGTATGTTTATCAACCAATCAATTAATTTACAATTTAGAAGAAGTTATTTCGAATACGTAATCTGCGCGTTTACCGCTAAAAAAACCCCATTCGTCATAGCGCCACGGTTCCAAGGTATCCCGCTCACCATTGGTAAAAGTGTGGGGATCCTGGGAGTTGACATATCGTGTGACGTGCAGTACCGGGGTCATTTGGATGTAAAGGCGAAGTTGGCATCAAGAAAACTGGGCGTCTTGAACAGAGCGAAGCGGTACTTCAGCGCGGGGCAACTCCTTCTGCTTTATAAGGCGCAAGTGAGACCCCACATGGAGTACTGCTCACATCTCTGGGCAGGGGCGCCCCAATACCAACTTAACCCACTTGACTCCGTGCAGAAACGCGCGGTCCGAATCGTCAACGACCCGGTGATCTCCGATCGGTTAGAACCTTTGAGTTTGCGGAGGGACATAGGTTCCCTCTGTGTGTTCTACCGGCTTTACAATGGTGGGTGTTCCGAGGAACTATTTGACCTGGTGCCTACGTCACCATTCCTCCATCGCACCACTCGCCGAAGGATGAAGTTCCATCCACACCAACTGGACTCGTGGCGGTCCTCCACGGTTCGGTTTGCACGGACGTTCTTGCCGCGGACGTGTAAGATGTGGAATGAACTTCCTCCTGAGGTATTCCCGGAGCGCTATGACATGGGGCTCTTCAAAAAAGGTGCAAAAAGAGCTCTCATACAAAGCCGGCGATGCATTGGCGACTCCTCTGGTGTTGCAAATGTCCATAGGCGGCGTTGACTACTTTCCATCAGGTAGCACGTCTGCCTAATCGTTAGGTTAAACGATAAAAAAAAAAAAAAAAAAAAAAAAAAAAAAAACGTAACTGAACGTAAGCTGTTCATAATTTCATTAATTTAAACTTTATGTTCTACAAGCTAGGAGAATTATTCATAATTTGACTTTGAATAACTACATATCTTATGTTTATCAAGCAGTCAATTAATTTATAATTTAGAAGAAGTTATTTCGAATACGTAACTGGACGTAAGCTGTTCATAATTTCATTAATTTAAACTTTAGATTTAATAAGCTAGGAGAACTAATCATAATTTGACTTTTGAGACCACTATTTCACCTACCTCCAGTGCTACTTAATAATATTGACATTGAGTACATGGTTTTTGTATGCACAAAGAAATACTTTTTGTAGGTTTTCTACGGTGTCGCAAAAAACCCATTTTAAATAACCCTTTTTCAGTCGCAGTTCATATAAAAGACCAAAATACTACCTCAACAGTTCAGATAAACACATAAATAAATACATTCAATAGAAGCTTCTCACGTCGTGGAAGATTCTTGGCAAATGGACCAGAATCCCATTTGTACAGCGCTATTGCGACTTTTAAGGTTTCATTTTTGTTGTTCCCGACATGGTTGCGCAAATGCACATTCTAAATAATGGCTGCATAAATATAAATAAGATTTGATGCTTTACAAAATAATGTAGCGACACAGTATTTTCTGTAATGAAAAAAGGGAAATTGGTTGTTATAAATCTTTCTTGTAATAAAATTTGTAAATGTAAAACGATGTGTTATATTATTTGTGAAAAGCCTTTCTCGCGGCAATGTCATGATGAGCAACAACATAAACGTATGCCTATTTTAATAACTAACTATAATAATTTGTCAGTAACAGCAATTGCTGTAAACACTGCTTATATTTTAAGCAGTCCTATGCCATTTACACAATTTAATCGACCCCAATGACACCTCATATGTTAAAGTCCATCAAGGAGGAGGATGAGATATTTCCATACATAAAACATTACCTTTCGCAGGTGGATAATAAGATTTTTATTTTTTTTATAATGTAAGAGTAGCAGACGAGCATGCAGTCCACCTGATGGTAAGTGGCTACTGCCGCCCATGGACATCTGTAATCAACCCCAGATAAGATAAGATATTCCTACCTGAGGTCGGCCACAAATGCGCCGCTACCCCTGAGGACTAAGCTGGAACGCCTCGGAAAAGTCTGTCTCCCTTACCACACCCTTCAAACCGGAACCGGTTGTTAGGTAGAAATAGGTGTGGCGGTGGTGCCGCCGGAGTCGAACCACAAAGGGTTCTACCACCTTCAATATTTACTTTATTTGCATTAAATTGACGAAGAAATAACACCAAAGGATCGTATAACTACAAGTTGTTTTCAAGCTCCACTTTGTTTCGCTGAATTAATTTAAAAAATAAAGAAATTGTTTTCTTCCGTAGTTCGATACTTGTCTCCTCGATCAAGTCTCAGTTTCGTAGTTTTATTACTATCGCTATACTTTTGTATTCGTTCGACTAGAAATTTAATTTACACGCCGGTTTATTGTTTTTCTAGAATAGAAAATAAAGAAAAGAACTGAGTAGGGCATTATTGAACGAATGCATTAATATAAGTGCAGTAAATGCTGCTATGAGCGCATTCAGGCCATTGTTCAGTCATCGCTCATTAGAAATAACAAAAAATCCACTTGAAGCAAGGAAATGAGTGTTCGATAATAAAACAGCGCTTAGTGAAATAAATAACAAAGAAATGAAAAGTTCAAGCGTGGTAACAAACAAATAACAGTCATTGAAATAAATAAGTTGTAGGAAAACGTTGTGTGAATTTTCACATCATTATTTAGTATTTAATAATACATCTCTCAGATAAATAATACAGGTATTTATCAGATTGTACAACTAAGTATTGTGGCTAAAATAATCAATGTTGACTTGTCATCTTATGTGAAGTAGTTATGTTTCACTTTTATATACGAGTACTTACGGTGTAAATTGACCACTAAGATATTGGTACAAATTGGACCTCAATAAATCATATGGTGCCTTTATAATCACAATCATTGAATCTTTCTATGCACAAAATTTAAGTCGAAGCTTTTTGTATTTTTCTCATCAATTTCTTTAATTTCATACAGGTAATGAGTGTGCATAAAATATTTTTCCCCCAGCTGACAGTAAGCAATCACGCATTATCTCATTCAAACCAAATGGTAATTCAGAATTTGAGCTAAATCGGTCGGGGTTTTAACTGATTTAAGGTGTAGTTGCAAGATTTCGTAAATCGAATAAAAGCTTGTAATAAATTTTAGTTTTATTGAGATTTAAAGTTTGTTTATTATTTTCAGAACTCAGGATTGTGGCAAGGTAGAATGGTGAAACGTGGAAAGATACCGAAAAACGATCTGGGCGAGTATTGGCACTGGAAAGACCTGGATGTCGGCAAAGACATTTGTATTTATGGAAAGGTTTTCCACACTGTCTCCTGCGATTTGTTCACTAAGGTAAGATTTATATAACCTATTTCAGAAAGGAAGGATTTTTCTGTTTTACACATATTCTTTATGTTACCTACTTACTCGTATGCTCACCGATGAATGAGACTTATTAATTAATGAAGGCGATTGGATTATTCTCAGCTATTTAAAATTGTCCAAGCTATCTAAAATAAAATAAAAACACTACATTATTTTGAGTATTCATACAAATTAAAAAAAAATGGATATACTTCATTTTATCTGTTTTTATAAATATGAATTTAACGAGCAGTGATATAGCTATGTACGACCCCCGTGGTACCTTTGTAAAAACTTTGAGAAACCCTATCCTAACCGCATGGTCTGACACGATCTGTACCTATAAGGGATAATGAGGCTACATAACGATCCCATTATAAAATGGACAGCGTATAATTAATTCAATCCCGTAGTTCACAAATATCTAGGGGCATATACAAATGAAGTAGATACGTAGTAATTAAGTAAATAATAAAATAATATGAAACATGACCACATTTTTAATAAGCACTTGTGATTGTGATTACATTCGTAGCCGCAATAATATATTACGCGGGACAATACAACAACAGATCAAACGATATGAAGCTTGTATGATAGCGTACAACAAGAGTGGCACTCGTATTCAACCCTTTTTGTTTTTTTAGTCTAGTCTAGACGCATAAAGGACGGCGATTTACCACGGGATGGTCCGTTTATCGACAACGATGTCCGTGGCAATTCATAAATATTGCCGAGTGGTAACAAGCGGGTTGAATTGTCTATTTCAAGGGTTCTTGTAGACCGTTTAAGATTTTTTAACTAATCGGCAATCTTATAGTAGATTTGATGTGGCTCTAATCTTTATGACTACCTAAAGATATATTTTACTTTTGGCGGCACAATACGAATAACGACTGTGTTTTATAATCTAAAGCATGGTATGTTATGTATTGGCACAAAACCTACCATTAAAATGTTCTTATCACAAAAATATCTAAAAATACTTTCCCATATAAATCTGAATTAAGCCGGCTCATTGACAAAACTGTTCCAGTCACTTGCCTTGCCTTTTCACTGAAAACTTTTTTGCTCGCGCGTTCAAAAATTCAAAGTTTTTAAAGAGCCCTTTTTGAAGCTTTTGAAAAGTAACCCGAATGACGGTGAAATTATAAATGTGTAAAGGAAAAATACGCTTGGCAGTGGTGTTTAGCTGACTTAAAATCCAACATGTACCTAATTGCAATTTATTACCTATATCCTTATACATTTAGAGCCGAAAATATAACCAGAATTTTATGCTCTGATTTATAATAAATAAAAGCTTGTAAAAAATTTAGTAAAATAAAAAAAAAAAGCATTTATTGATCGACACGCTATGTGCAATATTATTTCTTATTTTATTTAATATTCTACAACTTAAAGTTAAGTATATTAATGTACATCCATTGAATAATTATTCAATGGATGTACATTAATATACTTAACTTTAAGTCTTCGACTTAGGTACATAATTATGTACCTAAGTCGAAGACCTGAGTATAAACAAGAGATCTTTTGACTGATTATTTAAGTATTATGAATTACCTACTACACAGATTTTAACCTACTTGACTACTGTTGTGTTACTATTGATGAGTTGTGATACTATTGTTACTATGAGTTCTTCGTAAAACTTTATTGTTAGTAAGTTATGAATAAAATTTATATACACCGACTATAAATACGAAATTTTATACAATGGCAGTTCAATAACCGGTCATATATCAAAACGAACTGATATCATAAAAGGAATAGTCTGGTGTGGGAAGGTCTATAGAAATTTCTAACGGGTATAATTTGCTTTTTAGGGTACCGTTTATAGGACTGTAAAAAGCTTGTAAGGATTTTGTTCAGAAAATGATACGAACAGAACTTTTATAATCTCGTTCTATCCGTTTATCCCATAGATTAGTAAAGATTACTAGCTCCTAACAAGAAAATGTAACCAGTTTTGACAATTGAAATTATCACTGTCAGCTATTTTAGTGTTTGAAAAATATTTAAAAAATGTAGTTTTTAGGTCATTTACGAATGAGACGATATTTTTTAAAGCCATTTACTGGCTTCCTTCAATTACAAGGCGGTGAGATATCTATACTTATCTATGGTTAATCTCTATAACTTTCTGTATCTCTATTTGTCTCCCCACATGTCACAAATGTTTTACACAGAGGCTAAATAGGCTCTATATTGGTAGATAATATGTGACAGAGCTTTTTTTGGGTTTTACTTAAATATTTTTCAAACAGTTTATACCTACGACACAAAAACCTAGACGCTATAAAAATTAAAAAAAATAATAAACTTAAATATAGTTTAAAAAACTAAAAAACACGCTTTTATGTTTACAACATTATTAAAATCGTGTATTGTCATCGGTTTTTGATAATTCTTCAAAATTTTGAATTAAACTGAACGTTCAAAGTGGATAGAAATCGGGTTCAAAGATTCCATTCTGTTACGTACATACATACATACAAGCCAAGCTAATAAAAGCGTGTTAATTAATAAGAAATGGTTATTAAAATTATTTCTTATTGTACTACCATAAATAAGTATGTGTACTACTCATAACATTCACTTTCAGGCACATCCAAAAAGATGTAAAAAATACTTTTAGTATTCCAATAATCTTTTATTTGCGTATTGGATAAAGTATAATAATTTTAATGTTCGTCTTTTAATTGTAACTAATTGTAACTGGAAATACTATAGCGTATCTACTTATAGCCCAAATGCATGACCTTGGAGACAGTCAATGGCCGTATTATTCGATATAGATAATAATTTGGCGCTTTGGTCGTTTCGCTTATTTCTTTCTCTGTAAACACGATGAGTGAACGAATCTATAATAATAGCAATATATCGTGCCATTCTATACAAAATATTGTTTTTGTTGATAAGTACAACATTATGGAAATTGGCGATTATGATTCTTATAACTATATTATTATAATTCAATTTGAGTTTATGTCACCCATGAATATAACCTCACTTTTGTATCAAAATTGTAGTGATTACATTGATGTTACTAATTTAATTCCATATTGTTTAAACATATTATATGGCTTTTATATATCATATTCAAAAAAGACTAAACCTTACCTTTACACACTGTAGTTATGTTTCACTGAGAGACGCGGGGACTTGTCAAATAGGTTAAACATAAATAAACACCGCGGCGCTCCACTAAAACTCCACAACGACTACCAGTGCACTAAAAATCAACTGGAATTTAGCTCATAGTCGTTGCGGTCGTCAAGTGGAATCTTTGATATAGATGTTTATTACGTTAGAGGTGAGTGGTTAATAAAATGTTTAAATAGGATAAAAAGAGCAAAATGCAACTTTTGTCGTATAACTAACATGATAAACAAGTATCTTACTGTAATGTAAAATATATTTTATATCACGGCGTGCGTAAATTGACGTTTTACGCACGCTTCGCGTGCGCAAAACCCCCATTTCCGACCCCGTAATATAAAATTTTATACAACACGCGGACGAAAAATGTTTTTCTGACTCGTGTGATTGCAGTCCTCGCCTGCGGCTCGGCCTGCAAACTCACACTTGTCAGAAAAAAATTTTTCGTCCTCGTATTGTAATGTACTATTCGAGTAGACAATGAATGTTACTCATTAAAAATTTGTAGCAGTATTACTACTGATCAATATGTAAACATTAATAACACTAGTCGTGATTGACTTTAAGTACTTGTAGTGAATTATAGCGTTTATAAACTTTTTTAATAGTAGCAGAAATCTTATAACTATGTGTAGACAGCCGATATGAGAGACGTATGCTTTCATCAATCAATCGTATCTGTAGCAGTAGTACCAGATGCAGACTGTCAAAATTGTGCTGTAGCTACTGTGACTTTAGACATTTCTGGCATTACTAGAATACATTGTATAAAAATATATTATATCAGGTTATATATTATGTTGGGACGATTAAAATTATTTTATTTTATTATTTCAAATACAAAATTGACTAAAGTAAAAAGAAGCTTATAAAAATATTCTAAAGATAATTCTGGGGATATAATTATTCAACTGGCTGAATTTGCAATAAAAAAAATAGAAAACAAATTATGGCGGGAAAGGTAAATGTAAACGATAAAGGATTAAAGTCACATACGATTAAGGAAGGCTTGTAATCGAAGCTTGTAATGGATTAAAATTAACTAGCCGAATTTAAGTAGGTAAGTAAAAACTATCTGGAATGTAGCTTATGTAAATATCTTTGTAAATATATTTAAGTCGATTTGAATTTTCAAAATATATGTATTTCATTTAATCCTACGCATATACGTAACATAGTGAATATATTGAGTGCGTTTTGAATATGTTGATATATAAATGTATTGATTGTGTATAATATTATACGAGTTTGAACGTAAATTTACTGAGTTTCTCGAT
Organism: Epargyreus clarus clarus; assembly: GCA_014595695.2. Classification (NCBI taxonomy): domain Eukaryota; kingdom Metazoa; phylum Arthropoda; class Insecta; order Lepidoptera; family Hesperiidae; genus Epargyreus; species Epargyreus clarus. The sequence continues at coordinate 274,662 of JACTTY020000037.1, forward strand.
ATAAATTATTCAGATATCTATACTTACTTAATTAAAACACAACTACAGTTGTAAATACTTCACTGTGTGCTCATAGATTAGTAAAGATACTTCGCCACCTTGAAATTTACTGAAGCCACAAACGGCTTATTAGTAAGTTCTTTTTTTGAATTCTTGACAAATAAAACATTTTTAGAGAAAATTTACTAATAAATAACTAATACTGCGTAATTTACATAATAAATAAATAATTATTTCAAATATTTTAGGGAGATTTTAGCATGGTGACGTGGCAAAACTTTTTTACGCAACTATTTCAAAACTGGGTACATTTTCTTGTTAGGAGTGAGTAATATTTACTAATCTATGTGTGTGCTAGACAATTTGTTGTTGATACTAAGTATAAAAAATAACTAAAAAAAATCGCATTTATATATGCAATTATTCATCATATGCGACGTATGTAATAAAAGAGAAAAGGTAATCCTAATCAATGAGTAGCTTAAAGTAGAATCTGCTGCGTCATGATGCAAATCAACTATATTTATGTGGTGGGTGGCGCTGAGTTGCTACAAGTACCTGTTTTGCGCGATCATCATGAGGTGACATCATCGCCTTTATGTTAATATGAAAATTAATAGTTTAAATGTAATATTTATTGAAAACAAGCGATTTTTTGATAAAAAGATCTTATGTTTTCCCATTGTTATCATACATACCTAACGGCGCAGAACTGAGCACATATTTTTAGCTTTCCCTAAATAGAGACTAGTACTTCATAAAACCCGTGGTAAATATTTTTAATGTTACTTACCGAACTATTATTCTTTTTTATAAGTTTATTATGACAATTGCATAAATTTAAAGCATAAAAATCGGTTTCCATTTATTTCTGTCTGTATTAAAGCTTATTAAAGGGAAAAAAGAATTAACGCCCGTACGATGATTACTCCCTACTCACTAGCGACCTCTAACCCAATTTTTGGATAGCGATACGTTGAAATCTCGATATCAGAATACCCAATTGAGCCATGAACCCACCCACACGTATCGTTAAAGTTTAAAATGTGGTTACCTCCACAGTAACACAACCGTAATGCGAAAAGAATGGGCGCAGTAAAAGTTCCAAATGGCGGCTAGAATATAGCGTTAATGCGGTGTGTTGGGTCTAGAAACATATTTATGTGTAAGTATAATACTAATGGTTAGAATTTTGTATCATTGATTTAGTAGGTATATGCCTCAAGTAACTTTGACCATAATGTTCCTTTGACATGTACTGAATTACATTTGCGTACAGCCGAAGAGCGTGTCATACACATACCGTGGCAGACAAAAGAGTGTTCTCGTATACAATGTGTATGAACGTATTACCTTTCATAACTCGATCGAGCAGCTACGGCCCGTGTCTGGCGAAATATTATATTATAGATAGTTTTTTTTTTCTCTAATTAGGCATGATTTTGTCTGCCACAGTTCGTGTCTAGCACATGCAATAACTGTTAATATAAATGATATTCTAATATGTTGGTAATCACATTTATCATGATAAGGTACTTGAACAATGTACAAGTATGTACGACTTCTCTACACAGTTAAAAAGCTTTATTAGGGGTCGTATGGCCATAAAATCTTCAAAAGGTTTAAAGGGAAGTCCATATATCGGTCCTAAAGCATTAAGGAGCATATTTATGAACCTGAGGACAGTGCCTTTTTGACCGCACTCACAATCTGAGGTGGCATGTGAATCCATATGAATCTCCCGAGCTACCTACACAGTCGTATTCTAATATACTTTCAATTTATCTCCTAGTTAAAATTGATTTGGTGGTTTTCCTTCGTAATATCCGAGCTATAATGGGAAACGAATGGGCACTATTACGGTACCAAACGACTTTTATATTTAAGCCGAAAGGTCAGTGGCGTGAGTAAAAGACTTTATATGAACACGGGCACTGAGCGATCGTTATTCAGTTTGGTAATTTGAAAATACGTCGTTAGAAATTTAATTTATTGCATACTATAGTCTGATTCATAATTAGGTGTCCAAAATGTAAACAAAGAAATGTCATTGTCAAAATTCGATTACAGGTATTGTAAACCTTAACAAATTAACAAGAAACGAAAAATTTCACAAAATTTAACATAAAACAAAAACTTAATAACTGCACACAATTAAAAAAAACGCGCTAAGAAAACTAGAAAAAAATTCGAGTTCGATCACGATCACAAAAATGAATAATTTTAACTACGGAACTTAAAAATGGCGGCACAAAAAATGTGTTGGATGCCGATTGTGTGACCATTATCACAATTTAATTTTCTCTCATAAATCTTGTTTTTTATTATTATTACTGTATGAAATGAAATTGAGTTAATATAAATATTGGAAAATGTGAATTGATTTTAATTTATTTAGATTATTATTTTATTATCGATGCATTAATTTAATATTGACAAAAATAAGAAACTGCCATTTGACACATATTTTCTTGATAGGTCAACACCTTTGTTTACATTTTGGACACCTAATTATGAATTGGACTATAGCTGTGATCCGTTGTTTCATCAGCTTTTATAAAGTGAGTAACGTAAGGTATAGTTTATATCTTCATCAATTAATGTCCAATTCAGTGTGTATGAGACTCCATGTTTCACAAAGGTTAAGTAGGACCTCTGATTCCAGTTTAATGTTTTTTTTTTATAAACTGTAGCATTGAAACTTTCTCAGTAGCATACGATATTCAAAAAGATTTATACCAATCTGGTTGAAACTTCCAGAGATTGATGAAATAATATTCAATTTTTACGAAGCAACTTTATTAATGGCCTCCTTCTGCAAACCTATTGATACGCAGCATATATAAAGCTGAAAAGTTATTAAAATAATATAAGCATTAATGAGCAAGGAAAGATATGAATCAGCCTTGATAAAGTAGCCTTATCTTAAGCGTCGCGTATCGTATCGTAATCTACTTCTGAAGCAAAACAGTACTACTGCATGAGCTGCATTAGTCAGACCTGAAGTTCCTAGCTATTGAAATTGGAGAAACTATGCATGTAAACAAATTATGTTCAATTGGTTTGAGTACGTATAATTTTAAATCACTATAGTGGATGAGGACAATAACTTATACGTCATTCAGATCTAAATTTAGAATCGATAGTTTTGTATTGTTTCAGTTGGAATATTATATGGCATTTTCACCTTATCGAATAGCTTAAAATAGATAGATACAAGTAATGTGTCTCAGCTTATATTTTATGTTTTGATATAGGTACAGAAATACAAAATCTACCTATTTATTAAGGTAACTTCCCTTTAAGGTGAAGGAAAACAACGTGAGGAAATAATATTTAGACAATAAGCCGTTGACGATGATGATTCAGAAATACCTATATAAACGTTTTTACCCATGATTCCAACATAATTGCCTTTTACTGAACATAAAGTTGTTTACAAGATAAAGAAATCGTAACGATCAATTTAGAAAACTTTTTATTATTTACTGATGGTCTTATCTTAATAAATCTATATAAACGGAACGAATACAAAAAGGTTAAAAGTTATAATAACTAAACGAACGAAAAAAATGTTACTACATTACTTTTGCCGTTCCACCTTGAAGCTTTACCGCCAAACCTGTTTTTGCAAAAGTAACAGTAAACTGTTAAGTATCGCTGTTTTTTCAATGTTGTAGGAAGGGAAAGATATTTCAACTAGGCATTCCAACTTAGTCCTCAAGAGTAGCAGCGCATGTGTGACGTACCTCAGGTAGTTCTCCATTCCTCCATTAATTACAGGAGCGAAATGCCTTTTACCATCTGAAAAAAACTGCATGCTCGTTTGCTACTTTTACTCTATACTTAATATGAGAAAAATAATTGAAGCGGAATTATGTATTCGAAAACATAAACCCACTTCTGTGCGTTTAAAAGAAATATGTAAACATACTTTATCTATTCCTTTTAAGAATAGAGGTCATCAGAATCAACCTAAATCAATGTTGCAAATGGGATGTCAATTCAACATCAAATAGGCTCATGGCTGTCGTCGTAAGCCCACTTAAATAAGCAGATAACTGTTATGGGGAATCGATTCCCCTTCTCAGAACCAATTACTTCCACATATAGTTACTGCTCTTTCATGAAATCCAATTACATAAACACTTTTGTCACAAACTGTTACGGGCGAGGTCATAACCGAAAGAAAACATTTCAAAGGTCAAGTTCAGCGGACGATTTATTATGTTAAACGTGTTTTATGACACACATAACCTTTCAAGGTTCAGACGATGATACATTTTTATCCTCATTATGCAGAAATACGTTATTATAAGCAATTGACAATAAATTCTACTTGCTACATTGTCTTGCTGAGTTAATATTATAAAATACTTTTCAGGTCTAATAAATACTAATCAATTTAATACAAAATACAAACAAGTCGACACAGCAATGAGTACCTACTGACTATAGTTTTTGTTGCATATACTAAAGATTAAAGTCTACATCCGTGACTATTAAGTAGAGTCAATATATTATTAAGAAGTTAAATACAATTTAAACCACATAGGCAACTAAAATTATTTAATACTGTAATAAAACTGACAATTTTTGATTCACAAAGCACCAATGTAGTGCATAATGACCTTCACTCCCATGTACCACTTGATTAGATACGGGATGCCGTAAGCGATGCCGCGCGATGGTTGGGGCATTGGCTTCACGGCGTATACTAATGTGTGGATAATACGTCCCGCAGTGTATACACGGAACAACATAGTCGCACACTCCGTACTAGGACCCGTTGTGAGGTACAGAGCTCCCAACACCCAAAATACCGGTATATTCTCCAAGTCGTTTAGATGCGCGCGGCGAACTCGCTCGACGTCCGGATCGTCATACTTCACTATTCCCTTCTTCTTTTTAGCGTCCTCCTCGTTAGCGAACACATTTTTGCGGTATCGAACCCTTCCCGTCAACACGGCCATTGTCAGCACTTTTAGGGCTAAAATACCTGAATACAGAATGTACGAACGAACAGCCGGCTCGGCTAGCGATAATGGAGCCATGTTTTATTTTTGTGGACTTAATAAACAGTAATAAATAGTAACGCGAGGCGACGTGCACACTGCGCGAGACTGCGCAGACGAATGTTAGGTTTAAAATTGTTTGTTCACATGCGACTTTGTATCGTATGTGTATATTCCTTGAATTTCTGTGTTGTTGGACGAAGATAAACGCGTTGCGAATAGGTAGATAGAGATAGTATGATAGAGCTAGTCATCGTTAGATGTGTTTATAGTAAATTAGCGTCCGCTGGCCGTGTTGTAGTTGTTAGGTTTGAAGATATTTTAGATTTCTATATGTATGATGTATGTTTTGCATAACACATTTTTTATCTAACATTTTAATCTCCTGTAAATTTTGCTGTATACGCATGATATTGCATATTATATTTATTCTACATAACTTTTTCTTAAAAACAAAATAAATGAAATTGCAATGCTACGAAAATGTTCATGACCAAAGATAAAAAATGTAATACCTACGTACCATTCTTAAACTAAGTATCATAATTATGATTTAAGATGTCGGTATTTAAAGAAAAAAGTCTAACTGTAACCTTGAAAAATATTGCAAAAATTCTAATAAATTCTTTCTCTGTGACCATATTTGAAGAGAATTATTAATCAAATGCAGTAATAAAATTTAAAATGTACCTAGGTGTAGTACCTACTATTTATTATTAATAATGTATTTGCGGGGTACCCAGTAACAGGTTTTTCAACCCAGTAACAGGGCCCTTGCCACTTGTTTTGTAGACACCATTTGAAAACAATAAACTAGTTTTTATTATTTTTATTTTTTATAATAAAAACCCCTTGCTGTTGTTCAATAATGGTAATATTTATTATGTTCAGATTTCAACCAATCCGCGTTCATTTGTTAAAGGAATTTTATAGATTTTAAGAGCCCGCCCACACACGCTGGCAGATCGCGAGGATACATGATAATAGGTTAACTGGCTGTTATGACTTTGCACTTTTCTCGGCAAAAGATTAATCGTGATGGATTTGGCTAGTTCCTTCCATGAATGAAACGTAATTTGGACCAAAGGAAACTACTTTGTACACAACTTTGGACAACCCACCTCGATCGCGGGGCCATTAACCGCATTTTATTTTATGGCAGAAGAATTGGGTCTGTCTGTTCTGTAATCGATAACCTGGAATCACTATAAGTATAGTATAATTGAGGCAAATACTTAGGTCACTATTTTATCATCAGTTAAGTATGATTGTATACGTAGATATTATGAAGGGTGGAGTTAACTAACATCTGAAGCATTCTCGAAACATTTTGACATATGGTTCTGAAAAAAAGACCTCCCCTTTAAGACTTCAGAATATTTAAGACTTCTCCTGAGTCGCAAAACACCAAAGGCGGTGTCAATGATTAGGTCTTCCTTAGATTGAGTATGAGATGACTTATAAAATCAGATGTGATTAACTGTAATTCGTTGAAGATTTTTGCTGTCCATCTCCATTGCAAGGAGAGCCCCCTGTGGTTCGACTCTAGTGACACCACCATCACCTCTATTTCTACTTAATAACAACACCGCTTAGCTGCTGTGTTATGATTTGAAGGATAAGGGAAATTTAGTTTTCCAGGCATTCCAGATTAGACCTCAGGGATCGCAGAGGCAACGCATTTGAGGCCGAACTCAAGTAGTAATCTAATCCTATCTGGGCTTGATTACAGATGTCCATGGGCAGCAGTAGCTACTAACCATTAGGTGGACTGCATCCCCACCTGCGACTCATATATTATAAAAAGGTACATCAGCAGATCTACAGAAGGTTTATAAATATTTTTCTCCAATATACATAGTTTAACAAAATTTATTACTTGTCGAAACAAAAAAAGGGATTAAGAATTTTCCTCCGATCTCAACCTTGACAAAAAATAACACCTTCAACATTTAAAACTACTTTGATACATTATAACCGTTTCAACTTGTAGGATATGTGGCAAATTAATAAATATATCATATATCTGTTATACCTACGTCTGTATGTAATATGCGCACACCAGTAGTAGGTAATAATAATATGATAATTAATGAGATAAAAATAACTAACTCGATAATATTATATTGTTTATCGGAATGACCAGCACAGAAATGTTTTTTTTTTGTGTAAACTACAATCGTTATCGTATGAACACTATCAGTATTTTTAAAACCTATATTTTTGCTTTTTTCCTTTCAATAAATCTGTTGATAAAATCGGCCAATTACTAATTAAGCCAACATTTGTTTAAGTGTATATTTAATAAATATATAATTAAAATGCATTTCGCATATTAATTTGATATACTTATTATATGAGGAATATAATTATATACCTACCTACAATAGTTACATGCCAATGACTATAAAATAGACTAACATAAATAGTAAAGTACATACTGCATAGAATAAATTTATGGAATATGCAATTAATAAGAATTTTAAGCAGATATCCAATTCGAATTACATTTACCTACTTAAAATAAACTCTAGTATGATATACAGGCTATTTGAATATCCATCTAGATACGAGTATCTAACATTATTTGAAAGCATGTTACGCTTTGGAGAAAAAGTGGTACAACAAATTCCGTTATGTTTATGCAGGTTTCTTAAGACTGCTAAATGTTTAGTAAAATGTATTTTTATCATCAAGAATTTAATTAAAACTATTTTCCTCTTGAAATAAAACTACATGATACACCAAACCTGTTTTACTGTATTTTTATATCAAATTTTATTACACAAAATAAAAAATGAACACATAATTACACGAAAACAATGCCCAAGCTTAATTTTATTGCATAAAACAAAACAAGATATTTATTATAAAAAGATTTTGCAAAACGCGCCACTATGTACATTCAAGATTCAACACTACAAAGCACTGAGGTAGAACAAAACGACTTGAACTCCCATATACCACTTAATAGTGTACGGGATGAGGTACGCAATCGCCCGAGTTGGCTGCGGCATCGGAACCACAGCATAGACAATCGTGTGGATGATTCTGCTAATCGTGTACACTCTGAACAGAAGCGTGGCCCACGCCACAGCAGGATTTGTCGTCACGTATAAAGCACCCAGAATCCAGAAAGCCGGAATGTTCTCCAAGTCGTTCAAATGCGCTCGCCGCGTTCGCTCGACAGCCGGGTCGTCGAACTTAACCTTCCCACCTAGACCTTTGGCGTCCTCCGGGTTCAAGAATACTTTTTTCGTCATGCGAACAAGTGATGTTAACGTACCCACTGACAGTAACTTCAGAGCTAATATCGCGGAGTACACGATGTACGTTTGCACTAACGGATTGTTTAGAGACACGACCATTTTGATTTATTAACACAATTATGTATTACAATTATTACGACGCAAGAGACCGCTCGTTCGAGTAGACGTCGACCGAATGGTCTCTAGAACGTTCGGACTTTATGACACAACATCGTAACAGTATACCTATTACTTTTTACCTTACATTACCGCTTTTTTGCTGCTATAAATCTGGAAATTGTGTACTCACACATCGTTGTATATTTATATCAAATTTAATATCGTTTGTACTGCGCGTTCTAAAGCATTTTTATCTACAAAATTTCAGGTAAATGGCAAGATATTATCATACCATCATTATGAGGGGAAACTAAATATCATAAATGTTTCATGTTGGCTATAATTTTATTTATAAAATAGAAATTGTTTATTTGATTTATACTTAATGCTTGGGTTTTTATTATTAATTTTCAGGTATTTGACGGGTTTATAATTATTATTAATTTAATGGCGTATTAAAAATATGATGCAGTTAATAAGCAAACAAATATATTAAGTTTTTATTATTAATTGTATATGACTTGTATAACTATAATTACTTATAATTAAAATAATAACTTTAATTAAAATTAAGTATATGAATTTTCTATGACTATTATGGATCGCATGCGTTTTTATACTTCTAATTACCCCACAAGACCTACTTTTATTCTTCATTATTTAATTATTATTCAAAATTCTTCAAATCAGAAACCTCAGATATATCTATCTTCAATTTTATCTTTCGCAAAGTGATTGTAGTGGTGTAGCAGTCGACCAAAAACATGTAAAAATCGTAAATTGAATATTCAAAAATGAATTAGACATGTAGAAAAATATACTGCGTTATTAAAAACTATTAATTCCTTAACAAACGAAACGGGCTGGAACAAGTTTAATAAACTTTATTTATGTAAAATAGTGCACGGGAAAATCATCTTGCAAATATACAAACATACCTAAAGCTGAGGTATACCTACGTTTTTTGCGAGTCGTTCAGAGTTCAAAGTTAGTTTTATGAAAATAAAACTCCACAAGCGTTATACTCTATCCGAATTTAATTTTGTCTAGAATGCTCGGTAACCGTTTAAAAATGAAACTGAAAATGGAGCATACAGATTTTTTTCACGAATAACAGTTTAATTATATTACACTAAGTATATTAATGTACTGTACGCCTAATATACTAAACGCCTGTTGATTACTTAACAGCAAAGCACATAACAATGATGAAAATACTAAAGACAGCGTAAGTGTAATAAAGTTGTAAAGGTATAGGAATAACAATAATAGACTTTTAAGACATATTGTTTCATTAATTAGCTACGCCAGCAGTGATATAGGCACTTGTGATAACACAATCTAATCTTCACTAAAACAGATTGAAATATAAGAATTGATCATTACTTGTACAATTATTTAATATAATATACTTATTTATAGATTAAGTAATGCATGTTGACAATATATCAAAAATATTTTTAATTATTACCATATTGTGCGTGCGTCGTATATTTTTAGAATTGTTTGTGAAGTTCGTCCATATAAAATCTATATATTTTTTATATGGAGCAAAATTTTGCTCGCCCCCGGGTGGGCTCGAACCACCAACCTTTCGGTTAACAGCCGAACGCGCTAGCCGATTGCGCCACGGAGGCACTGCCCACATGTGCTCAATTATATTATTGTCCGCGTACGTTATAATATAGAGATAATTATTCAGTTTCTATGTATTTTAAATATGATAAATTTATATATACATATTGAACAGATAGTTCATCAGTTCATCGTTTAATTAGTTCTGTTTGCATAATAAATAAGTTCAATGACAGTAAAACGCCGCGCATAGTTAGAGTTATTAGTTTTAGCATAAGTGGAGTATGGCAGATTCTTAAACCTTACCCTGAAATTGTAGGCTTTAAAATTGTAACAAATAATTATATTAAAGAGACATTCTAATACATACCGTAGGTATAGTAGACACAGTAGGTACCCAACTACTTAAGTTATTTGATTTTCATAGAGGTATAAGTCTCTATGACGGGGTGGAAACCTCCATCCGATTCAATTCCAAGAAAATGGAGTTGTGCATTATTCGTGTCCAAATAATTGTCTGGAGTCTGTCTTCGAGTCAATGTACATTCCAAAATAGCTATCTTAAAATGCAAACATTGCTCACCATATTTCCTTTATATTATAAGCACTATTGTTTTACTCAGCTGGATATACAGACGAAATTAAATATTGTAATATGAAAATAAATTCTGAGTATTAAGTGAATGAATATGTAGTTATTACTTTTTTATGATACTTATTGGTAAAGAAAAGTGTAAAATTTTGAGACACACCTTTAATATATTTACTTATAGGATTTGGAGGAGGAAATTTGTTTTCGTCTTACCTATATAATCAGCTAAGTACTTACTACTTAAAATGTGAAAACAATACATTTATATTTGTATTGAAGATAAAAACAGTTTAAACTAGCTTTTTAGTAACGAAATTTATTTCGTATTCTTTTGAGAATATCCCTACATTTAATACCCACATCATGAGGATACAATAAATAGTTTTGGGCCGCCATATTAGATTTACTCGTAGATTAAAGAACTGATCTAATGCTGATTCGTCATACAAAACATAGAATTTGCAAAATTTCAGCTCAATCGGTTACGGCGAACTGGTTTAAATATCAGTTGCAACACTATCATCAAGTAATCAAATTATTTAAAAGCTTTAATAAAAAACAATGTATTTATATAGAACAGACAATCACGACGAAACGTCTGTCTGTCATTGCGGCCGTAGCCACATTTGTTCGTCTGTTGTCTACGTGTACGAAGTCACGGGCAGAGCGTATCATCATAAGCATATACGAGTATTATAAACCGCATAAATGGAAACCGCACATCTCAAGAACGTTAATAGTTATTTTTAGGTCAAAAAATGTTAATTTATTATTTTTTGTGCATCCAACTGGCGCGGGATAGAATTCACGTTTTACCGGGGCTCGTCATTTATCCGATATCCTAAATGCTATCAAAAAATAAACAATTCGGTCTTTCGTTTACTTTGGTATATTTTATCACGGTAATACATATTGTCTTTCCGATTTTCAATAATTATGTACCTATCACGGGTACACTTTACTTCGTATACCCGCTTATATTTTTAGAATGGTGTAGTGGGTAGAAATCCACGTGTATTACGTTAAACATATTAAATCGCATGTTATAATTACAGGAATGGCTGGAATCACAGGGTATGGAACTGTCCAAAGAAGAGGAGCTACCAATAGATCCGTACACGCAAAAGGAACGCTGGAAGTCGGTGGCGCCGCCGAGTAAACCGAAATCTCACGATGATCGACTACGAAGATTTCTCGAATATGAAGGGAAGGTTCTAGCGTAAGTTGATAAAACTATAATTGCACGTTGAAGTTTTTATGAAAATTATAGAAAAGAAAATGAAATTAGGACTCTCACAAGATAGTGAAAATCGTCTGTGTTTCATGATTTGTACAAATTCGGTTATTGCTTGTTCACTGAATATTAACTGTTTAATCAAAAGATTGCTCTTATACTTTTTACGAAAAGTGACACACACTTGTCCTCGAAACCCTTTTGCTTTTAGCCCATCAAAGAAGGACACCCAGATTGGCAAGTATCTAAAACGGGTAATTTTATTTTAGTAGCGCGTTTCGACATTTTACTAAGTAATTTATTAGGCACTATCTGTAGAAATAAAATAAGCCTTAAAATGCGTACCGAACGCAAAAAAATACTGATAAATAAATTAATTAATTTTTAGTGCCAGATAAATGTATCACCACAACGTTAATATGGATTTTAGCTGATGTAAACAAACATTTTCGACATAAGTAAATTGTCTGATAACTTGGCAGCGCTTCTGTAACTGTCAGTCGAATTGTAAATCTAGGATTTGCAATCTGCACACCTAACGTTATTAATCTGTACGCGGTTTGACAAACTTAATCAGAACTCGGGATAAGACAAGCAAGTAGTTGAACTTCTCCCCCGAGGCTCCACGTAGCAGCTCAGTTTGTTGTTCGGTGTTGCAAAATTGTTAGATCTGTCTGTCGTTTCAAACATTTCGTAACTGATTGATGTAACATAATCAAAATTCTTCAGCGTAGTAGTTTAATATGTCGCTGCCAACATCATAATATATTCTAATCTGTTGATTTTGGTGGTCTGATTTTAAGGTGGCAGAACACTGCAGCCACAACTATTGGTGCACAATAACAACAGTAACTGCTGGTGTATTCTACTTTGAAGGACATCAAAGAAACTTAAACGAGGCGTCTAAATTTGTTCTCAGGGATCCTCAGATAGGGCTCTATTCCTATCTGGACTTGATTATAATTATAGATGCTCACGGGTGGCTGTTGTCACGTACTATCTCGCGACTACGCGCTCGTTTAATATAAGTATAAAAGAATACGAGCTTTACTTAAAAATGCGTAGAGAAAAACAAAAGCATGCATGGAAACTGGTGCGTGAAGAAGCTTCCATGCATACTTTTATCGTTAAACGCCCTAATAATATATTTACATCTAATATTACGGCATGAACTACAGTCTGATACCACCCTAGAGAGATCTATGTCAAATTAATGTATCGTGCATATTGCAGATGGATTATGCTAACTATATTACATACCTATAACCGTATTTATGATTTGAAGATGAACGTCAATTGCTCCACTGTCGTAGGTCGGTTAGAGGGGTTAATTAATCCTTACTAATATTATAAATCTGTCTGTCTGGTTGTCTCCTCTTCACGCCCAAACCACTGAACCGATTTTAATGAAATTCTGTACAAAGATAGTCTGAGACACGAGAAAGGACTTAGGATAGTTTTTATCCCGGAAATTTCACGGGAACTAGGGATGGCGATCTAAGATCGACTAATCGGAGAATCGATCTTTTGGACCAAAAAATCGATTATTTTAATCGATTTTAGTAAGGATTGAATCCTAAACTATGCATTGTGATGATCTTTAGCAAAGTTGTTGTCCATGAGCCCACGAAAGTTTCAGAGTTGGTACGACTAATTTTCGCCAGATGGCGCCACTGTCCTATGTCAGAATGTCATATTTTTTTTAAACGCGGGCGAAGCCGCGGGCAAAAGCTAAATTGTGTTCAGCAATTTTATGTACGTATATTACATAAGTAGCTCACAAGCTGGCTGGCAAGGTACGAAATACAGCAGATAGACATCTACAATCAATCCCAAATAGATGTAGAGTATAGAAAGTAATAAGACCTGAGATGAGCTGTTACACCTGAGGACTAACTTGGCACGCTTCGTGAGCTCTGCCTTTAAACAAGTAATGCTTTCGGAGTCCAATCGCGAAGGCATCATCCACCTTTATTATTTCCATTATCAGCGTTACCGTTCAGTTAAGATCTTTACAGCGTATTCTGCTCATTTTACATCGCCTTTAGTAAGGTTTTCAATCAACAGATAGACCCATAAGCATCCGTGTCACGTAACTTGTATGTGTATATTACTCCCGCCACTTTACATTTTATATTAAAGCCGATGCAGACGAGCTATTTTAAGCAGTGGCGAATCGCGTTTTGCCGATTGTTGCCGATAACGCATCGACGATTGCATCGATGTTGCATTACGTTAAGGAGATTGGATCGATATTGCATTACGTATTGGCGCTTGCATCGATGTTGCATTACGTTTGGGCAATTTCATCGATGTTGCTTACGTTTTGGCGATTGCATCGATGTTACCTTATGTTTAGGCGATTGCATTGATATTGCTTGACCTTTGGGCGGTTGGATCGATGGTGCATTACGTTTAGGCGATTGGATCGATGTTGCATTACGTTTGGGCGATTGTATCGATGTTGCATTACGTTTAGGAGATTGGATCGATTTGCATTACGTATTGGCGATTGCATCGATGTTGCATTACGTTTGGGCAATTGCATCGATGTTGCTTACGTTTTGGCGATTGCATCGATGTTACATTATGTTTAGGCGATTGCATTGATATTGCTTTACCTTTGGGGGTTTGGATCGATGTTGCATTACGTTTGGGCGATTGTATCGATGTTGCATTACGTTTGGGCGATTGTATCGATATTACATTACGTTTTGGCGATTGCACCAATGTTTCATTACGTTTTGACCACTCGCTGCGTACGATCGCGGTATGAAAACGCGCGTTTGAGCAACTAGTTTCATTGCATTTTTATGACTAACTGACAACGATCGCTTTCGGAACACTGATAGTCAGTGGCATTTTTGTCTGCTAGAGCGTTTGATTTATTTGAGGTACATCTAGGTTTAACAAGTATCTAAACCTTTCGCAGCTACTAAAAGTAGCTAGTCTGCATTCAAGAACATAAACATGCCCTGTCAGAAACCGTGCCGATCTTCTGGTGAGTTCCGCTGTTATGTGTAGCAAGAAAGAATCAACACTGTACGATAAATAGAAAAGATTTTTGTTATGTTGTATCATCTTCAAGTCGCTGTCTGCAATAGTACCGATGTAATACACCGCATTTAAATGCGGTAACCTTAAGGCACCTTAAGGTAGACGTAGGCGGCTCGTACTTCTAGTGGGAAGCTTCTAGAAGTTGTTACGATGGAAAGGTATGGACAACACCAGACTTAACTATGAGACTTAACTTTGAAGGTGGTAGAACCCTTCGTGGTTCGACTCCGGCGGTACCACCACCACACCTATTTCTACCTAATAACAGCAGTGTTAGGCGCTGCTGTGTTCGGTTTGAAGGGTGTGGTAAGAGACATACTTTTCCGAGTTCCAGCTTAGTCCTCAGGGGTAGCGGCGCATCTGTGGCCGACCTCAGGTAGGAATATCTAATCCTATCTGGGTTGATTACAGATGTCCATGGGCGGCAGTAGCCACTTACCATCAGGTAGACTGCATGCTCGTCTGCTACTCTATATTATAAAAAAAGACAGTGCACCTTTTAGTCAAAGAAGTTAACACATGTATAATCGGCGTCAGGTAGAACACCTGTTCTATATGAATCAAAGGATCAAATCATATGTCAAACCATCGACTAAAATCTGATGTTATCAAAGCAACGTAGTTCTACTTAACAGTTACGTTTGATGTAGTTAAGCGGATTAATCAGTAGAAACTACGTATAGGGGCTCGGTGACCTTATTATAATATCATGCAATCGCCCCCGTAATGCGAATTCCGATCCGGCGTGTGTTAATGAGTTTTCCGGAACTTTCCTGCCCACACACGTGATTATACCCGGATTTTGCTCGTAGTTCGACTTACGTAAATTATCCGGTGTTACATTTAAACTGTCATATTCATGTAAGGTCACATGAAATTTAATTTAAATTGTCTGTATAAGAAAAATTTTTTTGCATGTAAGAAAGTAATTATTGTCAATATTGTGAGTGGAACAGCGCTAGAGCCGAGTTACGAATAGTGGATATTTAAAATCTTCTCCATATGACAACACGCAGGTGACATTTTCTACACTCACAGGCCACACACACGCACACACAAAGAGGAATACACAAACATCCATACGCAGAACAGACAACCAAATTCATCATTCAAATGACTATGTGGCCCGGGGTGCGAACCCGGACCCTAAACCCCTTATTCGTCAGCCTAAACCCTTTACTCGTCGTATGGTAATAGCTCCGCTACGCGGGTCGTCAAACCGAACTTTTATGGTTATCGGCCAAACGGTCAAAACTGTATCAGTATGTATAGACATTTTAAACAAAATTGTATGTACTCGTACCATCATCACATAGTTATACCATGACATAGATGATAAAATATCTCAACAACATATTTTTAAAGAACTTTCTAGCTTCATATTTTATTTTGTACCGTAAACGCGAGTTCTATAAATAGAAAGGGATATTTGCCTAGCCTAAACATTTTGCTAAGTAAATCCAGTTTTAGGTCCTTGATACATTATTCAGATTATTCAAATGGTCCATGTAATTCAATAATTTTGATTATATCTAGTGACGTCTACGTATTTAAGACGTAGGTAGCTATTAGTATTATTCCAGTGGTCGAAATTAGACCAAAATATTGTTAAATGGGTGTAAATTGTTTAATTTGATTTGATTTTGGTTACCAAAAAAAAATACAAAATCATTTAACAAGCAAAACAGCAAAAGGCACTGGAAAGTTTTGTCCTCCCTCATTTATATAAGATCTCATTACATCTACGGATTTAATATTTATGTAGGGATATTTATGCAAGCTATATAACTAAGCTTACTTTGTAAGAATCTTTCATACCAGTCATACGCCTCAAGAAGAAGGCAAAAATGTAAGCAAGCTGTCTACTTTCAAGAATGAATTTGAGATATACAATTCATGATAGCGAGAAGATATAAAAGGTTTTAGTTAAAATCGCTCATGCGCGAGTCCAAAGTTTCATATTCAGAAAGCCTGTGGAAGCGGTTTCATTAAAAAGGCTGTACAAAGAATGCAACAGTTCTTTGTTATATGCTTGTGGATACAAAAATGGAGAAAAATTATATATATAATTCGATGTGCCAAAATATATGACCGATGATGAGAGATCTTTTTTCGTTCACAATGGGAATATACCGATGCCGGATTATGTGGAATTTTTACCACGCTAACCCGCTCCCCCCCCACCCTCTGGTAGAGAACTTCAGGATCTCCGACGGAACACAACCGGAGTCCTCCTTTCGGGCTCTGTCCTGGAGGAAGGAATTTACGCTCCTCCCGCTCAACTGGTGTTTATGACAGCATGCGACGACACATTCCGCCATCCTTCCCGGAATTGCTTACTGGACGGTTCGAGCTCCCAATCCCACAAGCCCGGAAGCCCCCTTTTAAACGTACATTACGACTGGTCCCGGACTACAAGGATCACCCTTGACGTATAAGATTTTCTCTCTGTATTTCAGTTGTCACTTAAAATATCTAAGTGATTTCTGACACAAAAAACCTTCGGCAAATTTGTGTATATCTGGTATTCAAGATCTAAATCTTAATTTCAACATCAAGACTATCTACTTGTATCTACCTTACGTTACACATTTATGTTATCCCTGTAGTTCCGGGACAAGAATAGGGCTACGGTATCCCCTGGCTGTCGTAAGAGGCGACTAAAAGGGGGCTTCTGGGGTCGTAGGTGGCAAGAGTGGGAGCTCGAACCGCTCGGCTCGGGAAGGACCGCGGTATGTGTGGTCGCATTCTGTCGTACGCACCAGACCGTGCGGCGAGCGCTAAGCTCACCTGGGCGGAGCCCGACGGGGCAATGCGCTAAGAGGGCTCCGGTTGCGTTCCTTTGGAGATCCCGAATCCTCTACGCAGCGCCAAGGACGGCCACCGGAGGGGTTTTAGTGCGGTAAGAGTCCCACCACATAACCCTGTGTCGCTCCCACGGCATCGGGTACCTTTTGAAGGTTACCCCCTCGTGAACAAAAAAAAAAAGCTTACACATTTATGTGCAATTCCTATAAGCGCTGTGTACTTTACCCTTCGACGCGCGACTGCGACCCACCTGCTCCATCTTTATTTTTGGGCCTTTCCTCCCAATTTTGTTATGAAATATTCGTTTTCGTATATAGTAAGCAAAATATTTTTAATCTATTTGCATATTCAGATATGAGGCGAAATTTGTTGAAGTATTTTTGCCTGAATTTGTTTCTCTATACTACCGTAACTTTTTAATTTAGCTCACATTTTCGCGTTGTTTACGTAGATTTCTGGATAATTTGGAAATATTTCATCCCTTTATTTATTATACGTACTTATTTGTTATTCACATTAACATTTTACAATAATACGTGAATGCTGAATTTTATTAATAATGCGTTGCTTGCTACTTTGAGGTCTAAGATGGGGTACCTCTTGTAAATTCTATCTCACAACACTACCGGGCAATATCACTGCCATATACTGCTTATTTGGCAATCGAAGACACGGGTACCACGGTAGTAGTAGGTAACCATATCGTCAACCATAGTAAGAATAGCAAAAAATTCCATATTTTCATACTACAATGAACTACAGCTACAATATTTGGCTTACAGAGAATTTCACTTTTTATTTAAAGTGAAATTCATTTACCTTTAAAATCGGATTATTCAGCACTCAGCTTTGTACTACGCTCACCTATGTCATATAGTCCCTACCCTCATCGGACTCGACAAAGCAAACTTCCCAGCGCTTTTACCCCAAAATGAGTAAACATCTGTTGACTAAAATGTGTTGCGGGGAACCATTTTGCTACATTGAGGCTGTGGCTGATGTTCATTTACTGCATTACGGGGTCAGACGACATGTTTACTTGTATATTGCCACACACTATAGTTGAATATTGCTTTTATTTGTTTTTGTACGTATTACGAAATACTAAAATCTATTGAGTACATATTGCAACAAAGTCTTTCTTAAAATACTCGTCAATGAAATTTCGTAAACACGATCAAAAAAGATTAACGTCACTAATATGATCATGCATTTTCATCTAAACCAAATGTTAAACGTTAAGTGATTTCAAATTCAATTGCGAGGTTTGAACCTCGCATAGTACATATGAATTTGTCGCCTTACGTACGGCTTGCCTGTCGTAAGAGGCGACTAACAGGGGCTTTCGGGGTTGCGGGCGGCAAGAGTAGGAGCTCGAACCGTCCGGCCAACGACCCCGGGAAGGACGGCGGTATGTGTG
Source organism: Epargyreus clarus clarus (assembly GCA_014595695.2). Taxonomy (NCBI): domain Eukaryota; kingdom Metazoa; phylum Arthropoda; class Insecta; order Lepidoptera; family Hesperiidae; genus Epargyreus; species Epargyreus clarus. The sequence continues at coordinate 293,731 of JACTTY020000037.1, forward strand.
GTCGCATACCGTCGTGTACACCGGACGGTGTGGTTAGTCAATCTCACCTGGGCGTAGCCAGACGGGGCAGTGCGCTGAGAGGACTCGGGTTGCGTTTCTTTAGGGATCCCGGAGTCCACGGCACCACCCGGTTGACCACCCACCTTTTAAAGGTTTCCTCTCGAGAAGAAAAAAAAGGTACATACGATAAACGGTGATAAAAGCTTGTAAAAAAACTCGCCACTTCCATGTTTTTGGAAGTCTATTAAAAATTTATATTTTCATTCCTTTGTGCGTATCTTTTGTCGCAGATGTCACCTACGGCTCCGTTCTCGGTATTACTAATGAGCGGTTAAATGTAGGATGTAGCAAACGGAAATTTTGTGCATGTGTGATGCCCGTGGGTGGCATGTGGGACGTACAGTCCCGGGTGAAGTCACGTTAAAAATATATTCAGGTTAGTTTCGGTCGGTGTTTTTTGTCCATTTTATGTTGGAAGAGCTGTCACCGCTACAATTTATACGAATACGTTATTTTAGGCAGTCGTATGTAAGCTTTACGGGATTAAGTCAAATCTGGTAGGCCTTCTAAATCCAGGTTTATATATTTGAAAAGTGTCAGAGAATTAATAGAGTTGTTTATTGTTAACTAATTTCTTCGATACGCCTATATCTTGTAATAACGCATAGATACATAATTGTAAACAGTAATTGTCGTCCTTTCCGATTTTTGATACCAGAAAATTCATCGCAGGCTTTGAAGGAGAATATTTTTAGTTTTTTTTTAGGACAAAATTCCGTGTCATAGTGCCCTGGGAATATCTCGAATAGCCGGGAATATACCTGGGAAAGGAAGTTCATTTTGCATATGCGCTGGGAAACGGAGCGTTTATTCACGCGCACTCCCATTTCTGCTCTAGTTATTAACAAACGGCTCTAACGATATTGATCGATGTCACTAACAATCATTTGCGAATATTCTGCTGTAGAAATTTTTGATTGAATTGTATATCATATTTCGATTTAATTAGTCCTTATTCTGCTGTAAAAAATTTTGATTGAATTGTATATCATATTTCGATTTCTAGTTTCAGCCCTATTAGAATTCTCGTTAGAAAGAGGTCTTAAACATATAATTTAATGTCTTACTATTGCGAACTAAATTCTTTCTCATCTCATCCCTGACATACATATTTCTAATCAGAATTGTGGCAATCGGGAATCCCCAATGGAAAGTTAACTTGCTGGGTTATACCAGTTACATTTGCTATTATTTTAAGTACATACACGCTAATGAACAGAAGAGCAATAGCACATACATCAGGCGGACATATTACTCACAAACCGATAAAAATAATAGAAACAAAACAAATGTAATCTCTTTGACATCAGATACTAAACGTGACATGACTACAAATAATTACTTAAGTTTCATACATATTAATTAACCATTAAGTATGTAGCGAGCTATAGTCATTCACGTTATTTATTCAGATTCAACGTGGTTTGGACAACCGCGACTCGCCTGGCGGGGAGCTGGAAGAGTTCAAACTGCTGTATTTCCTGCAAGACGATACCATCGCTGTAAAGGTAATTTACTCGTACACTTTGAACCGGAGCAAAATTAAACAGATTTATGACGCGAATTTGCAACGATCGTGTTCGATTATTATGTGCTTCCCCGCTCTAATACGTTCGGAACGGATTACGGAGATTGGAATAATGTACCAATTAAAATTACTTGCTTAAACTTTTTAATTAGATAGACAAAACTTGTGCCCTGTCGCCCATGTTAACGTATTTACGTGCGTCCTGCTCATATTTATAAATTATATCGATAAGATGACTTCTGTCACCCATGGACGTCTGCAACAACCCCAAATCACATAAGAATTCTACATGTGGCCAGCCCCAGATTCATTTCTACTCTGAAAAGTAAGTTGCAACGCCTTGGATAAGTAAGGCTCCTTTACTAATCCCTCTAAACCAAAACTCAGCAACGCTTAACATTGCTGTTATTAGGTAAAAATAGGTGTGGCGATGATGAGTCTGGAGTATACAATCGGACTACAAATGGTTCAATACACCAATACACAAATTGATAATATTATTTCACTTTAAATAATTATTTTATCGAAAAGGTACCTAAATGTTATGAGTTATGAACAAAATAGCGAGCATTTTGCAAAAAGCAGTGAGCGTTATAATTTATGACGTCAATCAATCCTATACTTAAGCTATGCAAAGTACTCTTTAATTTAGAGATTTGAATATCGAGAAGGCAGTGCGGGACAGTAGCCAAAGATTAATTTTACTTAAGCTGCTTATACAGTCTAATTTATAATAAGTTTGAAGTAAATTATCTTATATATAAAATTCTCGTGTCACAATGTTAGTTACCGTACTCCTGCGAAACGGCTTTACCGTATTTTCACCAAATTTGATATGAATATTCAGTAGTTCTTAGAATCTATTTTTCATACCCCTAAGTGATAAGGGGTTGTTCGCCCTTAACATTTTTTTTTTATATTGCAACACAACGTTTGCCGGGTCAGCTAGTTATTTTTATATATTCCCGACACAACTTTAAAAAAAAATCATAGGTTTTTGATTTTTTATTATTTATGTAGCTAAACATTTGCAAACAGCGGTATTTGGTTATTATTTGAATTAGAGGCAAAATCTTCTTTAAAATCCATATTAAATAAGTGGTATATTTATATTGAAAGCGACTTCACTTATACAGGGTGAATTTTTAAAACGGGCCTTCAGGGCCAAATCCGAAACTATAAGGATTAGCGAAAAATGCTGAGAGGAGTTACGAGGCCAATTTTGATAAAAACTAAAACTGCATCATTACTTTTTTAAAATAACATTTTCCCTAGCCGGGAATCGAACGAGTTCATTTTGAAAAAAAATACACCCTCTATATTATTCCACTATCTGATAGTGTTGCTTATAAGGATCAAAATCTGGGAAGTAATGATAAATGACAAACTAAAGGAAAAGCCTCAATTTTAAGAAAATACATATTGTTTTATATTAATTTGGCAGTTAAGTTCCCGCCATTCATCAATTTAAACATTTCGCGTATTAACAATTTTTTGGCTCAATGTTTCAAATCATTCGAAATGGACGTTTTGTTCTTCAAGAATTTATATCTTTATGTCCGACTTAGTTAAGGTTACTTTTAGGACCATTATAATAGATTTAACTTGCAATGGGCCGAGTTTCGTTTAATACAGATGTAAAATTGACAATTTGCGAGAATGTCTTTTTCGAGACAAATCCGAGTGATAACTAAACAAAGAGATATAGAAAATTATATTTACTGTTGAAACGTAGTTATAAAAAACAAACAATAACAATTTACTATTTAATCACTTATCTATTTTTATTAAAAAATAAATCCTAAAAATGGCGGTAATTTACTTGCCAAACTATTACTTACTCATACTAAGCCGTATGTCACGGTTATAACATCGAATAATTAGTTGATTAACCAACAAATTCTTCAATGGTATGACTTACGTATGTTTCTAAAGAATTACACATAAATCATTTGTTATGTATAATCCTTAAGGATTAGTATGGCAATGTATGGAAAAATATGTATTTCCTTCAAAATTTTCCTTTTCCATTAATTTGTCACATAACATTACTTCCCAGAATTTGATCCTTATAAGCGACACTATCAGATGGTGGAATAATATAGAGGGTGTATTTTTTTTAAAAATGAACTCGTTCGATTCCCGGCTAGGGAAAAAGATATTTTAAAAAAGTAATGATGCAGTTTAAGTTTTTATCAAAATCGGCCTCGTAACTCCTTTCAGCATTTTTCGCTAATCCTTATAGTTTCGGATTTGGCCCTGAAAGCCCGTTTTAAAAATTCACCCTGTATATCATAACATTATTCATGGTTACATTATATAACATGCATCACACACATTAACTTAGCCTTTACACATTATTAATGAATTCATTATTGTATGATTAATGCGTTAGACAGAAATGTTAAAAAGCTTCCAAAAGTTTCATGGCGATTAAATCATTGGTGTAGTATTTCATAAGGGACAGACAGATTGTCTATCTGTACATTCATCAAAATAAAGAAGAAGATAAAGATGAAAAAAGTTAAGATTTAGTACTCTCGGTCTGTCCGTTTGTCACGCGAATCTTAAGTTTTACTTATATTAGAGTAATAATTATATAAACTTATTTTTTTTATTAGTACGGAACCCTCTTTGTACGAGTTCGAGTCGCTCGTGGTCGATTATACTTTACAACAAATATTTGTATTAAAAGTGGCGGTTACATCACTTTTCAACATGCAATAATAAAAGCTTTTGATGACAAAGTAAATTTTGACTCCAATTTCGCAACAAATTTGGGCTGTGGAAAATCAAAGCAATGAATATTTATTGGGCAGGATCCGAGAGTAGGGCGGGCTCCAATTACAAAGGTTGATATAAATTCGTACCTACCGATATCGGTACATATATAAAACTAGTAAAGTCTGGCAGACATTGTTCCGCTACGAAAAAAATCTGTACAATAGCGCCACTTAGCGGGTCCACGAATATCTTTAGTGGTTTATTAGTAAGTTATCTTTTAAGGTAAAACGCACCACACATACTAAGAAAATTTCACTGATATTTGTATATTTTTGTTTCAACTAAAGGTAAAGGTGGTAGAACCCTTTGTGGTTCGACTCCGGCGGCACCACCGCCACACCTATTTCTACCTAATAACAGCAGTGTTAAGCACTGCTGTGTTCCGGTTTGAAGGGTGTGGTAAGGGAGACAGACTTTTTCGAGGCGTTCCAGCTTAGTCCCCAGGGGTAGCGGCGCATCTGTGGCCGACCTCAGGTAGGAATATCTAATCCTATCTGGGGTTGATTATAGATGTCCATGGGCGGCAGTAGCCACTTACCATCAGGTGGACTGCATGCTCGTCTGCTACTCTTATATTATATAAAAAAAAAAAAAAAAAAAAAAAAAAAAACTATAATTTGTATATACGCACGCCACCTATTGTAGATACTTTTGCGGGACTGAACCCAAGAACTTCCTAATGTTCATGACTAAAGGTATAGGTATTGCTTAGAGGACGTACACAAATCTACATGTCCGTCTGTCTAGACCGATAGATACATTTTATACACACACAAAGACGAATAAAAAAACCCAGGGAAGACCCAGAAAAAAAATTAAATGAATCGTTTAGACATCTGGCGAGCCGGGGATCGAACCCGGAACCCCCTGTGTGCCAGACTGATATGGCTGGCTATAACCACCTAGCCACGCGGATCGGTAAGATATACATGTACATAGACAGCCTTTCCGTACCAATGAAAAAGTAATTCTTTTATAGGAACTACACGATGGAAGAGGTGGTAAAGATCCATTCCCACTACTCCTTAAGAAAACGAAACTTCCCAAGAAGTGGAAAGAAAGACCAGGTAAGTTTTCTTAACAACTTTTTGCTACCAATTTAGTTGCTATTAACGCTTTCTGCACTAAAAGCCCCAAACTAGGATCACGACAATACATGCCGTAAAAACATATAAAAGTGAACACATAAACCATATACAAGCCTGGCCACAGACCTAATGTGGCCGGCTCGGCTTAGAAACCGTCCCGCGGCATATTTAAGACGGTTACATTTTTTTCTCTGCTTAGATTCAAAGGGAAACCCACGGCCCGCGGCTTTTTTATAATCTATTAGTGGTAGACGAGCATGCCAAGCCGAGCGACCATCTGATGGTAAGTGGTTACTGCCGCCCATGGACATCTGTAATCAACCCCAGATAAGATTAGTTTCCTACCTGAAGTCGGCCACAGATGCGCCGCTACCCCTGAGTACTAACGTGGAATACCTCAAAAAGGTATCTCTGAATGGTAAAACATTTAAACCAGAACGCAATAGCATTTAACACTGCTGTTATTAGGCAGAAATAGGTGAGGCGTTGGTGTCGCCGGAGTCGAACCACAGAGGGGCCTACCACCTTCAGAACTTCATTAATTAACACCATTAAATACCCAAACTTTAAAAAGATTGTCCATTCTTGACACAAGCATTAGAACCCATCTCAAAAATCTAAATTCACCTGATCGAATATCAAACATAAAACACTGTCAGACTGCGTTGCGATATATAAACAACACCATTTTATCTCCGTAACTTTTCCTAAGCTTAACCATAGATTTATTTTCACCATAAGATTTTTTCGTAACCTAACCATAGATATGTTTACTCGCTGTCCTCTAAACTACGATCGATATCTCGCACCGCCATAAATTAAATGGAGCTTGAAACCCTTGATCTGGCACCAAACCAGAAAGTGCAATGTACTTATACGATATCTGATGTCGAATACTTTTATGGTCGTACATTGTTGAAGATTTTGCGATAATTTCGTATCTTTACAATTAAAATTTTGGGAACTTTTTAACCGACTTCGAAAAGGAGGTGGTTATCAATTCGGCCGGTATGTTTTTTTTTTTTTTTATGTATGTACACGAATTACTCCGCCGTTAGTGAACCGATTTTAATAATTTGTTTAATCAATTTTCAATACATTTCGTTGGATAACGATGTAAACAGTGTGTCTAATATGAGCGCCGACTTCAGAAATATGTACTAAACCAACATTTATTTGAATAATTTTTTACTTTGTAGTGACATAGAAGTCGGTTGTATTTTTTTGTTAAAAATTTTATACGTAGGTAGTAAATCGATGTTATTTATAAATAAAGTTTAAGATGCTAGCTGGTATTACGTGCATTGAGCAGTGCAGTTATGAGTACCGAATCCCTGCTTAATAGTTAACACTACACCGTATTAAGCGATCGTTTTAGCAATTTTTAAAATCAACAAGAGACAAACAAAAAATATAAAATAAAATCTTGTTTTTCGTGTTTATTTAGTACATATCCAGGCTTCGTCAGTCTAACTATATATATGTACCTATGTATAGTGATCTATATTGTGAATAGGATTAAAAACGATATGACGTAATCCTTGTCCCAGTAAATGAGTAGCTATAACCACCAACCTTGCCTTCCAAGCCGAAATGTAGACTCTAACCTTGTCAGGAAGGGTGAGCACGGTACTGTGACGTTGCTCAACGAAGTAGGCACAGTCTGTGCTTCCTGAAGAGTGGTATTTATACACTTCACACAGCACTCACGGCAGCACGGTTAGTTCACACGGTAAAAGGAGCGAGAAGGTACATATAGAATGACTAAAAACACGCCGAGTGCAAGACGACCACTGGACGCAAAAAGCTACATATAAAATTACTTGTGTGGAATTTTTAGATCTACCCACCTTGATATTGAGAAGGATTTAAATAAAACAATGGCATTATATTGAAACATAAACGAATACCTCGTAATTGGTTTTCTAACACAGATTTCGATTCGAATTGCGATAAGAAAAGTAATTTTTACAATAACGAAAATGTGTACAATTTTCGATTTAACTTTTATTTAATAGGACAGTAACCGTTTTAAATCTTGCTTTTAGTGGATACAATTTTCTCTACGTCGCTTTAAAAATCAAGCTATTCTTTTGGAAAATCGGCTCGAAGACGGCTGTTGTGTCGTAATCCACAGTTGTAGTGTATTTTGTATTTCAATATAATATATTCGCAGGTGTCTACATATGTCTACTAATACTTTAATAGTATTATTACAGATTGATAATACTTAAAACATAATATTAGTCTATGTGTTCATTTTATATACCTACAAATTCATTACTTATAGTTTAGTAATAGAAAAAAATCAAAATATTTATTCAAATGCAAAACAAAATCAATCAGTTCCATTTTTAAAGAAGTGACAAAAGACGTTTAAGGAAGCTCATGCTGATAGAAATAGCTCATACTTTTTACTTGGTAAAAAGGCTATACCCTATACTATACTATACTTGGTAAAAAGGCTATACCAAACTACTCAAAAGCTAGCTTGATTTCTTTACCGAGGCCTTTAACAGTACCTCAGATGACAGCAATAACTCACAAATTAACCTTCTTATTTTCATGTTCTTCGAAATATTGCCGTCAGCAATGTTTAATTTCTCGTTTGCAAGTTATAATTAAAGGGATGCTGAAGTTAAGCCGACTACAGTAATAACAAGCTCAGCTCAGCGGATTAAATCCAACGAAATGTCAGATCGAAATGCATATTTTTGTATTTTTTGTATTAACTATTAGTTTTTGTGTCCGGCTTTGTTCACAGTTTTAATTTTTTGTAATAGGTAGGTATGTGTGAAGTCAATATAAAGATACACTAACGGGCAAAATGTGGCTTAAATTTTAATTGATGGTCGTATATTTGAGCAATCGTTTTGTATGCAACAATATAATCTGAGGTTTCAGAGTTCAACTCCAGTCTGATAGACAGCTAAATAATGATTCTACATACAAATATGATTTGACTGTTTTGTGTTTAGCTTGTATCCATTCACAAAGTGCGAATGGACCGCATTACCCCTTAAAAGTTAAATTTTAAAAATAATATCGGTATTTTTAAGTAGTGACCAACTCGCAACCTGTAGACGAAAAGACGCCGCTGCTAGATTTATAGCCTCACCTCCGCCATCTGCTTTATTCACGAGAAGAATTGAAGTTGTGTTTGAGTGCGAAATTGTGTGAACTAATAACCATAAACCCTACAATATTAATATTATTATTAGTGAATATACGATTATGTCGTTGTGGCCAAAACCAACACAGATAGTCTAGCCACATAACACTATGTAAACCTAGTCAACAGCAACACCATAAAATAATAGTGAATGATCTGTCCGTACAGCCCATTTTTATTACGTATCGAATTGAACTGACAATCTCCCTATTGTATTTATTTTCGCAGTGTCGTTCCCGTCGATCGTCATGGAGACCACAGATGCAGAAATAACCGAATACTACTGTCCAAAGGACCTTATCATTGGACAGACTATATTCGTGCTCGGTCGCCGCTTCCTCTTATACGACTGTGACAACTTCACCAGGAAATATTACAGGTTTGTGAAAAGCACATAATGCAAGATAGTTTTGTGTAAAATTGAAGTACACAAAAACATGCAGTCTCACTGAAGGAAAGTAGTCACTGCCGCCCATGGACACTTGTGACTAACTCCATATTAAACTAAAATACTATATTAACGCTAAAATTACATAAGGACATCATTGGGACCATGAGATTTCATTTCTATTACATACTAAAAGTCGAAAATGGGATTTGAATCCCAGACCCTCAGTGTTGGAGGTTGAAATACATTTCCTAAATACATATATTGAAATCCTATAGACGCAATAACATTTTCCTGGAATATGCGATTCTCTTTGAGACGATTACGTGAAGGTGATTAATATAACAGGATAATGTGTCACCAAGTGGTCATTAGGTCATTACCCGCAAAAATATCTTCTCCGCCTTGGATTTTTTCTATGACACTGAGTAATAATTCTTCACATTCCGTACATCGTAAGCCTCATGGCTTCTTTTATATCTGTTTTTATACAAATTACTTGCAATATTTCATCCTTTATAATCCCTTAAAGCCGCCCAATTTTTGTATGATCTATGGGGGTGGTAGATGTACGTTGAATTATTTCTTTTTATTTATTCTTATTATATTCACTTTATACTTAGAGATACAAAGCCAAGTAATGCCTAATGGTGTTGTATATGGTTATTTTTAATGAATCTATTTTTTTTTATTGCTGATTAAAAAATGCTCACTGAATTTTTCATTTTTATGAGTTGATATTAAATATCTCCATTATTTATTTTATAACTTAGTAAATAATATTGTGCAAATTATATACAGGTTGATGTTAGACATTGAGCAGCCTCCACCAGTTGAAGTTCGTCATGAAACCAAAAAGGAGTTTGCAAAGGTAAGATTAATTTATTAGAGTACTTTCTTTTATAATTATTGTATTTTATCACTTTAGGGCGCTTTTCCTGTCACGCATGTACATGCCGCGCGCGTCCCACTCGCACACATGAAATAACTCGCTGCAGTCTCTTCGCGACTCGTATTCGTGTTCGTAAGAAACGATAAGATGAAATGGCACCCATGCGGATGTAAACACGCGTGACAGGATAAAAACTCGTAAACTGTCTCTACAAATAATTATGACCATGAGTGCGTTGTATATAGACATCTTGGCATAATTCTAAAATATTGTGAGTTTGAAACTAAGACTAAGTTAAACGAAAGTTTAAATTATTATACTATTTTTTTAATTCCTCCTTTGAACCTCATATCTGTGTCTCAACGAAGTCTTTCAAACACATTGCACGCGATTCTTCGAAAACACTTGAAACTAACAAATTTAAAACTTTACCTAAACACTGATAAGATCTCACTATATTGGATAAAGTAAAAGTTTTTTTCCGACAAAGCTACATTTGTTCCACAACTGGCAACAGACGGTATAAAAAGTAATGTCTGTAAAGTCAAATTACTTACCTACAGAAACGGAATCAAATTTGATGTCCAAACTTTCCCCCGTTTTATTACTCCCTGCTCGTTACGTCATACGTACGTTACTTTTATAAATTTTAAACTAATTTGAAGCACACTGTTCGTGAAGGAAACCCGATAATTAAATTACAGTGTGCAGATCGAAGCAGAAGGGAGGTTTTAAAATTCGCTGAACATTACATTATTTTGAAAGGGCGACCAGTTTTAAGATTGTAACTTCATAACATACCTTATGACGAATTTTCTATGCACCTGACTTCACGGACTAAGTGAAAAGCTACGTACTTCTTAATGTTCATTTATATTTGTAATGGTGTTGACTAAAATGTATAAATTTTAATCGTATCAAATAATTTCGGTACAAATTTAATTTTGTTTAAATATATTTGGTAGCTAATAAACCATCTGTCGATTAAAAGAACAATTATACATTCGGCCATCATGTTTACATAATTAGCTTTAAAGAAAAGTCTCAATATATTATTACTTGACTAATCAAACACAAATAATTATGATAACACAAAACAAACCACATAGAATTTGTTGTATGATTGCTATGATCCTTAATATGGCAAAAATATTTATCGCATATGTTATTTTATACGATATAAGTAAAGTTAGATACAAGTTATTATTATCTTGTTTCCCACGCATTATCTTGCAGTCTCTCCCGCCGCACATAGGCATCGGTGCCCCCGAAGACACTTTACAGTCGTGTTTTGGTCTGATGCCAAAACCGCCGCACAAGGACATTATCAAGTACAATCTCAACGCAAATAAGGTAAGAATACACGCATTTACTTCGCCGATGATAATGTAGTAATTCCTTTTATTTTATAAGTACCTACAGTTCAGATTTTGCATGGATTTTGAAATAAGTTTCTTGATAGGGCTTAAAGGTAGAAATGATTACGTAAAAAAGATGTTAAGTCCTTTTCATGCAACTTTCTCTCTCTCTCTTTCTCTATCTCTACCTCTCTCTCTTTCTCTCTATTACGAGTAATGAGAGCTACGGAGCATCAGGCGCGGCCGATTATATAACCTCAACGTTTAAAATTTCATTAAAACTTATTTGTTGCGAATGTTAATGCAATCAAAAATTTATTAAAATACACTTTTTAGATTTCGCACGAAACAAAACAAAGTATTGAATTTTGTAGATTGGTAGTTGTTGTTTATAAAAATAAGCTACAAATTACGATATCATTTTGACAAATCTCTTGATGTTGTTCTTGCTTTCGCTTACGTATATATGTCAGGAGTCTACAGAGCCTATTACAAATTATTGACATAAAAGTCTAACCCCGCTGCTAAGGTGACCTATAAATCTATATAAGTTGGAGGAAAAATGAGACGTCAAAGATAAGTTTGTAGCTCGTAACTCACGCGGCCTCATTAACGACTCTTACGGCACCCAGGGGAAAGGAAGGGAGCTTAGTCCTTGCCGGGAGCAACTCCTTGAAACATAGTCTCGAAGACATACGACCACTTTTTTAAATTTTGTATATAAGATATTACTCCTATACTGGATCCCATATCGGTTATATTGGTTTTACGCAGACAATTAGATATTAAATGTTCACGACCCGTGTGCCGAAGTTGTCACGTAAAGGGTTCCGGGTTCAATCGGGATGAATTTAGATTTGTGTTCTGGGTTATGATGTTTGTATATAAATTGTCTATGTGTATTTCCATGGTACACAAAGGCCAAATGAAATACCTAGAATGATAATAGACGTACCCGAAGTCATTATATCTCGAAGTACCCTTGGCAACAAATAATAGTGCACTATTTTTGAATTAATTTAATTTTATTGTCTCCTGTAATTAATTTTGCCTAGGAGAAAGGCCTATTCTTCCTTATTAAAGGAAGTCATAGAGTTCTCCATGATGTTCTCAAACGGCCGTGAATTATATCAATCCTCAGTTGGTAAGCGTGCTGGATCTATAACCTAAGCCGTTTTCAATCTGAGATAAGACCCGAACACATCATTGGGATAGTAAGGAGAAGGACGACGACGATTCAAGACAAAATAAAGAATATCCCATTAAATTATGTACATTTTATTTTCAAATTGCAAACATATTCCATTATAATTAGCTGTTTCATAATAGTAACTTGTTTCAACGTTTTAACATAAATGCCTGTCTCTTTAATTCTTGAGGTGAGATGACCTTATATTGTTACTTTGGACAAGGACTTCGGGAGTGACAGGATTATAAATGAATGGTTTTACACTATGAATACTTTATCAAAATGTCAAATTTATCTACCAGTTTGTAAGAGGATAACTAATTACATTTAGTTCGGGTGTTACATCGTTGTGTACGGCGACTATTAAGTAAATACCTAACTAAATAAAGCTTTTTATACTCGAAGTCTCTTTACGAATTCATATGACGTGGTATACGCCAGTCTTCACGAGTAAGTCTTCTCCACTAGGCCTCGTTTATATCTTGACACATTGAAGGTATCAGGTACATACCGTGTCAGGCAGACAAGAGTAGAATAACTTTATAAACTGCATATCAATATTATGCGAAGCGTAGAACCCTTGTAAACCGTATCATAGTGATACAGCGTTAGTAGAAACAAAGTAGCCCGAGCGGGAAGATATCACTACATCTATTGTTATCATACAAATTCTCAAGCCATCTGTTATAGGTTTCAGGTGACACTTCTGATCTACATGAAGTTACTTACAGATTTTCATGTTTGCCATCGACCATTTAGCATCACGTGGACTGCATGCACGTTTGCTATTTGAATGTTATAAAAAATAGCATAACTTTCCGTAGGAATGTCCTTCATGAGCCATAGTACATACTGTACCTACTGAGTTACAAGCTAAAACATCATTTTTCCTAACCAAAAATCTGTTAAACCAAATAACTTTTATATAACTTTCTATAACATCCACTAAATACACCATTTATATAAACGTGTACCTATTTTGCAATTCAATCGGACGGACCCCTTATCCCCGCTCCAAGAAATTAAAACTATCTACAAAAAGTTTTATGAGAAAACGAGATTCCCTACATTTTTATTGAGAGTTTGAAATTCTTAAGTTTGTTACCTACTAGTATTCAAACGAACTCTTTCCAATTCAATTAAAGTTTCCAACGCTCGACAAAGAGTCGGGGTACCATCTAGGGATGACGATTCTATCCGAAAAAGATCGATTCTAGAATAGATTCACAGAAAAATCGAGGCCTTAAAAATCGATCCTCCAAAAATCAATCTTCGATCTATTTAGGAGTGAAGCTAGCGAAAACAAAGTCGTCAGGACCAAACAATCACTGAAATACGTATCCGTTAGCAAAAATGTATAACTGTCTAGCATTTGTTAATATCCAATCAATTTCGAAACAAAATAAATATAGATTTCTAAGATGTAATATATTCAGTTGATTATTCATATGAAATAGTTTCACTGAATCGATCCATTACCGGACACCGATTAAAATAATCGATTTTTTGTACCAAACATCGATTCTTCGATTAATCGATCTCAGATCGCCACCCCTAGTATCATCCGAATGAAATGTACAAACTATTTGCATCTTGCTGCTTGTTAGCGAATAGAGTAATACAGGTACGTAGGTACCAGTACGAATATGTTTGTGCACTTTTAATTGGATTCTATGTAATCTGGTGTGTTTGCTTATTCTCTTTTGGTGTATATTTGCAAAATATTAACATAACGGTCTATTTCGAGAGTGATAAAGTAATTATATATTTGTGTTCAGGATGTTTCGGTACTTTGATATTTTAGTGCTTATGTTTTATTGTTTTCAGCTTTGATAATTTTTTACTCACCTCAGGTTTCCAGTTTAACATTATATTAATATTTTCAGAATATAAGCAATTCATTGCCGTACCTTCGTTGATAAATTATTTTGCCTTAAATTTAACGGATTTTTATAAAATCAAACAATTTCTAAACTGAAAGTTTACTAATCGATCTTCTCAAAGTTCTGTCCTTATCCGGTCTACGCGTTTCAAAAGGACAATTTTCGAAGGTTCAAAGAGACATTTACTAATTTACGATGGTAAAATTCGTTCGTAAATTGGGTAAAGCAAGTAACATTTACTAGAGAATAAATAAATATAAATAGCAAGTAATTATATAAATATTACATGAATCTCTACCAATGATAAGAATTGCTTATAGGTAATTGACCGAATTCAGCATAGGTGGTGAGGTGTGTGCTAGACAGCTGGACAATAGCGCTTCGCGAATAGAATACGTTTGTGTCAGATCCTAATAACAGTCATTTGTACTACATTATGTGGAACAAGGTTAATGTTTTGTCTTATAAATGCGGAACGCAGATTTATTTCGTAGTTATATAATACGTTATTAATGAAAATATTACTGGTGTAAATGACTATATAACTTTCTGTCTCATAACAGCAGTGTTAAGCGCTGCTGTGTTCTGGTTTGAAAGATGTGGTAAGGGAGACATACTTTCTCCCAGGCGTGCCCTCAGCGTAGTTCTCAGAGGTAGCGGCGCATCTAATCATATCTGGGGTTGATTACAGATATCCATGCGCGGCAGTAACCACTTACCATCAGGTGGATTGCATGATCGTCTGCTACTCGTATATTGTAAAAAAAACTCGATATACAATTACTACTATACGGCATTGTTAACCAGTTAATGTCCCACTTCTGGCAACATGCCTCCTCAAAGAGAGGGGATAGATTGCCTAGGTTGCCCGAGCGAACCTCTGAAAACCACTACCTACCACACCAGCATGCGTACGGATCAATAACAATTCTACAAAATACATTACTTACGAGTTTATAAGTAAAACCAATTAAATTTTATATCTTACGACCTGAAGCTTTGTAACATATCTTAAAGGGTAAATAGATTTTCATATACTTAGAACAACAGAGCATCGGTAAGGAGGTACAAAGGTTTGTTCGTTTATTATTAATTCACGAAGGTTCATACTCAACCGATTTAGATTCTATACAAAGATTGGGTGAATGTACTCAAGTTTCTACTACAATACAAAACCTTTTGTTATATCATTTTGTATGCGACTACGACACTCAGTACGTACTATGATAGCTTATTTACTAATTTATTGTGTTTTACTTATTGTAATTTCAGATGTGTCCAAATTGTTATTAGGGGGGTATATTTTTAACTTTAAGTACAAACTACGATTTAAACATTTGGGTTATTTGTTTTAAGATTCTCTAACTCGACGTGTAGTGCGGAGTGCCATTATTGCCTAATTGTAATATAATTATTCCTTTGTGTTGTTTCTATGAACCATTTACCTATGTTACATAGTACGAATTGTTTGTTTCCCAAATAAATTAATAATATTGTTTGCTTACTTTAGTACCTTCGATATCTCTGTGAGCTGGATTGGATCCATCCAGAAGACCAAGGTCGGCGATTCGTGCTCGCCTACAGCCTAGCAGATGGCACAATCAAGATAGGTGAAGTTCCTCGTCGGAATTCGGGCATACGTGAAGGAAAATTTCTAAAGTCCATGAAACTGCAGACACCAGAGTCAGATCCCAATTTTCCGACTTATTTCACTCCTGATAAGTTTTATATAGGTAAGTTTCTGAATCGCTTAATTTTCTTTTAAAGAAATAGCAAACAAATTGTTAGTCCGAATTAGTCCTCCCAGTGTTTTTTTTTTATTATATATTTTAATATAATAATTTTAATTCACATTTACAAAGATTTTTTTTCAATATTGGAGTTCACTAAGTTATGGGTGTCGTAAAAACACAAAAACTCTTAGACTTATTCGATACCCATCTAGGTTAAGCGTCTAACCCCTTTGCATACAAACCAGTACGAACCGATAAAACCGCAACATTTATATAAAACGTTATAATATTATCGTACTATAAATACCGAGAATATTTAAAAATATCCCCAAAGTACAGGTGATGTTCGAGTTTGCGTTAAACAACTTCTAAAAAGTTTTATATTTAGAAACAAAACAAACTCACATTGTTCTCCGACCCTCGATTACTTTGTAAAGTTATTATATTACGTATTCATGCCATAATCCCTGTTATGGGCAGGTATCCAGAAATTTACAACCACCTTCGTAAATTATACCCGCACGTGCTAAATTATGAAATCTAACCGCACGGAAATTTATCGAATAATAATTCATAATGAAATGCCTGCGATACGGACTACGGTAGGATAGGAAACGATTTAAAAACCTTTTGTTGGGTTTGAAGGTTCGATTTTATCTGTAAGAGGAGTAGAGAATAAGCTTGTAGTAGTTGTTGTTAGTGGTTACTGCCACACATGAACACCTGTAACCAATTTAATATAGCATAGGATCTCTACTTGACGCCGATCACAGATTCCGTGTCAATCCTGATGATTAAGACATTTCTTTCATATGACACACCCTTTCACTGAAACGCAATAACTGCTTTACACCAGAATATTTTTACGCTTAGATTGTGGGGATGGTAAGTATCTACGCGGTAAAACGACATCGGTGCTATATTCCGCTACCTTTAAAAATGTATTTATTAAATTACAAAACTATTATTATCAGTCAATAAAGATCCTCGTGATCGCCTTTTACTCCAGGGGCCATAGTTCCGGTGTTCAGACACAGGTTCAAGATCATTGGTTGTGACCTGTTCGTGTATCGGTACATGAGCGCGAACCCGGACAAGTTCCCGCAGGAGGTGATTGACAATGTACGCAATTACCACATGAGAGAAGGCAACTTGAAAGATGAACTTGAGGTAAGCAATTCTATATCCATAATAGAAGAAATTTTGTAAGAGGAATTGTTTCCATTGGTGTACTGTATTTCTTTCGTGGTAGGCAAAATAACTAATCCAAAACAATATTACTTATGATCCACAATATTCTTTGATATTAAGGGCTACAACCAACGTTCTACGTTTAGCATTGACGATAATTTTTTTTTTTTGGTGTTTTTCGAAAGCTAAATACAGCGATCAAACGCAGCACCACAATATGCTTTGATCGCTGCTTGCAACATCTTTTGGACATTCGATACAGCAGCTAGCTGCGAAAAATGTGATGCAGTAATAATGCAGTCGTTAACGCCCGCTATTAATAAGCAATCTAGTATTTATTTATCTATTGAAGAAAAACTTAGAGCTAGGAGTAGTACATATACAAAGGAGTAAGTAAATGACCGCCATTTAAAAGTTTCCGCAAGTACATTATACAAGCATAGTAAATAGGTAAAGGGCAGGTAGATACATAGGTACATAGATCGTCAAGTTTAGTTAGAGCATGAGAGATAGATTTTAACAAAGAACACACGAAGATAAATAAATATAAATTGAAGAAAATTTTACAGTTAGGAAGTGAAAAAAAATATTTTGTCAATTCATGCTTGAGTTCAGAATCGGAGGTAGGGATGGTATAAATCTATATGTATTTCTTGATGTGTTGTTAAAGGATCTACAAGATCTTACCATGAAGGAGTTTGTCATCCAATATCTTGTCTAACTCGTCTAAACTTCGACATTGATCAATTTCTTTCGATCTGGTCGGTATAAATTGAATAGATTGATTACACGCGACTGAATGCACTCGCCAAAATGTAATGCATTACCAATATACACGCCAAAACGCGAATTACAGATGTTTAATATAGCAGGTCAATCAAATCAAACTTACATAACTCCTGCTAAGTCAATATTGGTCTCATTATGTGGCGCATTTGACCGATTAATCAGTGGAGTCTATGCCAAATAGGTAACCTGTTTACAGGCAGATTCACCAATTAAGTAATAATTCGTATAAGCAATGATTCGGGTTAGCTAACAGTAGAATCCTTGTGAATATTTCCACGATGGATAGTAAAGTTGCTATTCGAGGAGGAACTTTCCAAAATCAATAACAATCAGGCGACAGGCACGAGTTATATCCCTGATTGTCGCTATCTGCGTCAAATGTTCCAGCCGGCAAACTGTGAGCCTCTGTAGGCATAATTGCGTTTTTATTCGATTACCGGTCTCCAGCGCGCCTTTTCCTCTTCCACGTACCCTAGCTATTCACTTTCTTTGATCAATTGCTAACTTGTGCTTTGAATCCGCTTTGCACTGATTGTGAAAGGATGTTCGGCTGTTTTGAGTGAGGAGACCCGTGGTACATTCGTTGCATGGAACCCTAAGAATTTTTTGCTCACAAATATGTAGTTTAGTGATTGTTTGGTCCTAGCGATCTTTTTTTTCATGTACATACCTATAAACATTTCAAGAGAGTTTATTTTTCGCTGATTAATAAATATTTTTGGTCACTTTTGAGCTTACAGTCTCTTGGGCTGGGGGCCCCGTTAGACCGAGGGCCCGCAGCATTTTGCCAGTCCTGCCACCCTATAGTTACGCCACTGCCGTACAAACCATTTTTGGACTTTATCCTTTAAAATCGGAGCCTCTGTAGACATAATTGCGTTTTTATTCGATTACCGGTCTCCAGCGTGCCTTTTCCTCTTCCACGTACTCTAGCTATTCAGTTTCTTTGATCAATTGCTAACTTGAGCTTCGAATCCGCTTTTAACTGATTGTGAAAAAGGACGTCCAGCTGTTTCGAATGAAATATATCGTGTTATGTAAAGTGTATTCTAATATACTTTAAAACCGTACACACGGTTTTTGGATTTTATCCTCTCAAATCTGTATGCATTTGATTGTTCATAATTACAATGCATATTTTTACATACAAATATCTAGTCGTTGCTTTAAAACAAAAAGGCTTGTAATAATTTATTGGCGAGAAGGGAAAAAAAATAATTTGAAATTTTCCCGCCCCCCAAGAAAATTATGGTAAGAGAGGTCTTTAACCGATCTCCCTCTTCCTTAATATTCGCTTATGAACACGAAAATTTTAATATCACAAAGTGACAGTGCAAGTAACGCTGACTACTCAGCTAATGTTTAAAAACTGATACTATCTTTACAATCACTTCCAGGAAGCAATCCGCGAAGAACACGCAGCCGAAACAAGAGCCCAGCTCGCAAAGATCGGTCAAGAAGCGATCGCGGAGCCGAATGCGATGGAGCGGTGCCTCGCCGCGCTGGACGTGGTGGAGGGCAGCGCGTCACCGCCACGACCTTCCACGCCACCGATGACCACTGATCGCATCTCCTATGATGACTCGCTACGTATCGCGAGATTAAGGTACGTTGAGTTTGAGCGATTCTTCATTGGGACGATATTGGCATGGTACGACACCGATACTTACAAATAGCTGAAACAAGAGGCCAGCTTGCCAAGATCGGTCAAGAAGCAATCGCGAAGCCGAGGGCGACAGACCATTCATACCGCCGATGATCACCGATCGCATCTCCTATGACGACTCGCTACGTATAACGAGATTAAGGTAAGTTATTTTAGGCGCTTCTTCATTAGGATGACAACGGCACTACACGGCATCGATGTTTACAAGTTGCCGAAAGAAGAGCACAGCTCGCCAAGATTGCATCGCAAGAGGCGATCACGGAGCCGAATGCTATGGAGCGGTGCCTCGCCGCGCTGGACATGGTAGGGGGCAGCGCGTCACCACCACGACCGTCTACATCACCGATGACCACCGATCAC
Organism: Epargyreus clarus clarus; assembly: GCA_014595695.2. Classification (NCBI taxonomy): domain Eukaryota; kingdom Metazoa; phylum Arthropoda; class Insecta; order Lepidoptera; family Hesperiidae; genus Epargyreus; species Epargyreus clarus. The sequence goes on from JACTTY020000037.1 coordinate 313,812, forward strand.
ATCTCTTATGATGACTCGCTACGTATCACGAGATTAAGGTTAGTTACGATTGGGCGAATCTTCCTTGAGATAACACTGGCACTGTTTGGCCTCGATGCTTTCAAGCTGCTGAAACAAGAGCCCAGCTCGCCAAGATCGGCCAAGAGTCCATCGTGGAGCCGAGGGTCCACTAATCTACTATCCTAAACGTCAATGTTACCAATCACATCTCGTATAATGACTCCTTGCGTGTCTCAAGCTTATGGTAAATTGATCTTAAGTTTTTTAGTAAGGCGCAGTGCAAGAGGTGCAAATGTAATCGCTCTGGGCGCTAAATTAGGCGTCATTGGTAGATGGCAAATAGTGCCAAAAACCCAAATACAATCTTTGCCACGCCACACGTCATTACAGAATATGAGAGTTAATTTTAACATAAAATAAATCCTGTAAAGTATTTTACCTACTTATAGCAAAAATATACCTACCAAATCACAACGTTTGATCAACGTCAGCTATTAAGTAAAATTAGAACCCGTTACAACGGATCATTTTTGGCGTCATAAGAAAGCGGTTTATATTTAGACATTTTATCATGCAAATTTCAATCTGCGTAACAAAGAACCGCGATGTAAGATATTTTCGTCCGTCGTAAACGAATTATTTAAAAATTCTGTCATTGAATACTTGAACGACTTTTTCTTCTTTGGACGCATAAGTAATTCGAATTTTGAACGAAATATAGTCAAGTAACAGGGTCTATATTATAGTTATTGCAAATGTTAATTTTTTATGGTGTCTATTTCTCATTTACATATATCGTTTGTCATATCGCAACGTTTAGGCAGTTACTGAAAAACCTAAAAAGACATTCAGAATTAGTTAAACGAAAGTAATAAGTAAAACATCCAGATTACCTATCAAGGTTATCTCATTATCAGGATTACCTTTAGATTATCTAATTATCTAGATTATTCTAGATCAGGGTTACCCAATATTATTGTACTCAAAATGGTACTATTTATTAATGAGACTATGCAATTTACCTACCAATTGCTAAATTCGAAACCAATTGAAAAAACTAAACTTTTTTAACTAAATGTAACTAACTAATGTAAGTTCGAAATGTAACTTTGTAACTTGTAAAACTTTGTAAATTCTTCTATTTGTCGACATTAAAAAAAAAAAATTTTCACCGAATTTTTTCACCCTTTCGTAACAATAGTTTTGTAATCGTACATTCTCCAGCCATCCAAAGTGCGAGAGCGTGTTGCCACTGAAGGGCATCCTGAAGTCGAGCGCCGCGAAGGAGGACCACCAGAAGGTGGTGTGCTTCAGCGGCCCCGCGGCGGCCGAGCACCGCGAGCCGGAGAGGCCGAGCTACCCGCCTGGACAACAACCACACTTCAACGAGGACAAGGACTTTTGTGAACAGTATAAAGATGCGGTAAGTTAGGGACGATAGAATTATTTATGGTCCCTTCAGAGACGACACCACCACACCTATTTCTGTTTCATAACAACAGCGTAAAGGAAAGGCACGTTTAAGAGGCTTTCAAATTTAGTCCTCAGCGTCCAACCTCAGATAAGACTTTAATCCTATCTGGGGTTGATTATAGTCGACCTGCATGAGCGTTAGTTACTTTAAAATATGTATACAAAGAAGACAAGTTTAATACTTATAAGTAAGTAATTTTTGAATTTACTACATATTTTCGTTAAAGCAGTAGATAAGCATCATAGCAATAACGGTTGTGGCAGGCGATTCAACTAATCCATAACGATGATTCCAAGTTATTCGGAAATTTTATATTCGAAAAGGGTTTATGTTTATTGAAATTAATCGTATCAGTATTTAGCGTTGTATTTAAAGTTTTGTAAAAGGATGAATATTTTTTTACACGAATAATTAGCTGTCTGTAGGTAACTAAAAATGACAAATGATTTTGGTATTGGCCACCGAACATTATTTGTCTTTTTAGTATCTATATATCACGGTAATGGGATAAGATTAAAATTTTAATAAGTACTCAGACAACTTGGCTACATGGAACCCAATTATGTGGATTAGATCGCGGTCATCCGCGGTGGGTGACCTTTCCTTGCATTAACATAATAACAGTCTATATTTGTGCATTATGCATACATAATAAACAATATTACTTTATTAGACTTTTAAGTAAGATTATTTTAAGGAACCCATAGCTTGCAGTATTGTAGTAAGCACTTATAACATGACATTGTAAATATTGAAATAGTATTAGATAGGATACCACCTATCTTCGGTAGCTATTTTCGTATAATTACCTACATTTCAGTTATTGCAATTTGAAACCTTAATTGATTAGACTCCACAATACTAATTTCTCCAGTTATAGGGGAATACTTGCCCAGTAGGACAGAAAGGTTACAGTAAACTATACTTAAGTGTACCTATAACATGCACACTACCCGATATTATTTGGCCACTGGTAGCCCATAGATATCCGTGTATGGTCTGCAACGTACCTTCAGCTGGATTGTATGCTGCTTCAAATAGAATCACCTCATATTTGTAGGTATCTCAGACAGCAGCGCTACACTATAGATATATAAATAAATATAGTATCTGTCTCGAATAAATATGAATCATAACATCTTTATATGTTAAGTTAATGTTATTTATTATTATTATTATTATGAATAATTTGTCACTTATGGTCATAGATAAGTATAGATATCTCACCGCCTTGTGACAATACTGTCAGCCGTTTAATGGCTGTCATGGTCTAATTTACGCGGAACAATGCCGATATGCGCAGTTAAGTGGTGCAAAAACACGAAATCGAAGAAAAAAATTGCGGAGAAATATCGTTTCATTCGTAAATGATCTATTAACTGTTTTTTATATATATATTTTTTGACACGACAATAGATGACAGTGACACTTTCAGTTATTAAAGCTGGTTACATTTTCTTGTTAGGAGTGAGTAATCTTTACTATCTTCACATTAGTCCACTGCCTCATGCGGACATAGGCCTCTCCCAAGGCACGCCACTGAGCCCGATCTTCGGCTCTCCTCATCCAGCTAGTTCCCGCCGCCCGGCGCAGATCGTCGCGCCACCTTGCAGGAGGGCGTCTCACACTACGTTTGCCTAGACGCTTTCTACACTCACAGCCCCACACTAGGATTCCCTGTATCGTGGGTGCTATGGACACACACAGAGACAAATACACAAACACCCAGACCCAGAAACAGAAATCTAAATTCATCATTTAGAAATCTGTCTGGCCGGGGATCGAACCCGGGACCCTCTGCGCGTCACCGGCATGGTGACCGCTCCGCCACGCGGGTCGTCTAGACGCGGTCTCCACTCCAAGAGCCATCAAGAATCTTTACTAATATATGCTTATGTTCAATAATTTGTTACAGGATGCGAAGGAGCGCGCGTTACGCCGCGCCCGCGACGAATGTCCCTACGAGATCATTCCGAGCGCGCAAGCCCTCAAGCCGGCCGATGAGACACCGGACCAGCCGCAACCGAAAGGGTTCCTCGGCTCTTATGGCATCGACTGTAAAGAAGTTAGTACTGTTAAGCTTTAAAATATATCTATTGTTGTGTTTGATCATGAGAAACATGTAGTTGAGACCATGGCCGGTTCAAGGTAAACGCATTGAGTCAATGTTAAAGTAAATGACAATAAGAATATGCAATACAGAAAAGTATTAAAATATATTTGTGAATCTTCATTAACATAATATTTTGAAAAATGAAAATTTGTATAAATACGGCCTTAGCCTTTACTTTCCAATACGATCGTATTAGATAATTCAAAAAGAAGATTCTCACAATTATAATACGTAAATACCTCTAAAACGGTGACATATTTATTATGTTTGCCTGGCCTCAGAAATGATTTTGACTTGTTCAGGCCTGGATAATCGTATTGTCAGATTAAGTACCGACCCTACCCACTACAGATATATATTTGTCTCTTATTCTCTATTACGTAAAATTTTCTTTTAATCTAGATCCCGCCATACATGCGTCTACCACCCGACGCGTACGACAAGGTGAAGAACCTACGTCGGGAAGTGCCAGAGATATCCCCAGCGGCAGCGAGGATCGCAAACTACCCGCGGGAACCCATGCCAACAGTGGACTCGTGTGTGAACCCACCGCCCGAGGCCACCGGACCTTGCACCGTGAAGAAGGAGGACGTCGCGTTCGCTTGCCCACACGTCGAACCTCGCATACCCTGCTGCGATCCGGATAAAAAGGAATCGGAGTAAATTTGTAGTAATAAGTCGGGGAATTCACCTTGTGTTGTTGAGAAATTTAATGAAACCCGGGCATAAGACCCGGATAAAAAAAAACAAAAAAATACTCATACAGTTATGTCTTTATACCCTTTTAATTATTATTGAAAATTAAAATTAATGGATCCGGAAATAAATTCCGGATAAAAACATAAAAATACTCGTGGGGCTCTTGTGCATTAGTGACGTAGGTATTCTACCTTATAATACTTGTGGAAACTTAGTATTCTAAAATCAAGGAATATCAACCGGATAATAACCAAAAAATAATATTGGGTGTCTTATGCATTTGTGACGTAATGTAACTTTTAATAATTTCGGAATCTTAGTGTTTTATCCGGACACATGATCCGGTTAAAAAATTAAAGAAATATTCGTGAGAATCTTGTGCTTTAGTAGCATGTTCTATTTTATCTCATTGTATTCTATCCCATTAATTTTTTTAAGGAATTATTTTTATAATCCGGACATAGACCCGGATAAGATACTTTAGAAAAAATACTCGTGTTCTGTGCATTAGTAACGTGTGAATCTTTAGATGCATAACTGTGTGTTCGTAATAGACTGATTGTGTTGTATTTAAAAATTAAAGATTTTTATCTATCTACTACATATAATCTGTCTTGTTTGTAAATCTTAGTATTCCTTATTGTTTTGGGTAAAGTAGTGTTTTTTGCGATTCTGACATATGACTCATAGATATTTATGAGTTTCTCGCATATTTATTATGTGCTATTCATTTTGACAGTTCGAAAACTTTAGGGTGAGTTGCACCGTAGGCCCGTTTAGTTTAACGATAGCGATGGAATGTAACAATTCTGTTTTGAGCAAAGTTATTTGTCATTAACATCATTTGAATCACTGTCACCAAAATTTTAATCAACGTTGACAGGTAACCGAACAAAGTCGACCAGTTAATGTTAAGAGTATTATGACGCAACTTCACCCTTGAGTAAAGTGATGCAAGTATTCTTTACTTGCATATTTTAACTGTGGATTTAACGGTTAGTTAGGCTTTTGTTAACGTTACGGTTACATGATGCAACCCACCCTAAGTATATGTAAACGATAAGCGAGAGAAATAATACAATAGGAATATGCGTGTCATGGTACTATGTGCAACAGACCTATTGTTTCACATGCCTGATACAAGGCCACCGAGTTTTTTGCATATTAGGTATAATTATTGTTAAATGAAAATTAACTATATTAACTACAAATAATAACTTAATCAGTTAATCAGGTCTGTTCTGAATTCATCTTAGAAATTCAGTGTCATTTTTGTATCATTTGCATTTTATTAAGGACTGCTTCATATCACGCGGGTCACAAGCCATGCAGATCTTGTCCGTATGCGTGCTATTCACATCCTATCATTTCATTGATAGTTTTCCTAATTTCTAACGCAAATTATCTAATGTTTACTTACCAAAAATCTAAATTTGTCAATGTATGAAAAATGTCAAATGTTGATCTTTGGTCGAACGTAATAACGGACGTAGACCAGATATAATTATTGCAAACGGGGCGCGGACAAATAATAACAACTTAATCACGCATGCGAGTGATATACGCACGCGCACATAAACCTACGTGAGTAGCAACAGGCACTAATATTAGCTTGTCTTTATTGAAAACAACCGGTGATGGTTTGAAGGTGGTAGAACTATTTGTGGTTCGACACCGGCGGCACCACCGCCACACCTACATCTATCTATTAACAGCAGTGTTAAGCTGTACTTTGGTTTCAAGGGTATGTAAGGGAGACATACTTTTCCGAGGCGTTCCAGCTTAGTCCTCAGAGGTAGCGGCGGATCTGTGGCCAACCTCAGTACCCTTACCACGAGTTTTTACGTTACGTACAAATATTATTATTTTGGTATTTATTTACGTATTTGCCATATTTCCGGAATAAACTTTCCATTCTAATCAGCGCCCCTAGCAGATTGTATCAGAACTATAGTGTCAGTAAAGTAACATTAAATGTCTAATTTGACAAAATGGCGCTTTATGTTTTGTCTTTCTTTTTTGCAGACAAAAAGACTTGAGCACTTATTGTTACGTTTACTCAGTCTACTGAAGCAAACGGAACAGAATAATGGATTAAGCAAACGTAACTTAAAATTGTGGGATGTTTTGAAAACTCATGGTAAGGGCACAGGTAGGAATTTAATCCTATCTGGGGTTGATTACAGATATCCATGGGCGGTGGTAGCCACTTACCATCAAGTGGATTGCATGCTCGTCTGCTACTCCTATATTATAAAACAAACGGAGTCATTTACGTAATACCCTATTGTATGAACAATAGACCCACGTCATTGCAATTATAATATTAATAATATTTACGAGCTAAGATGACAGGTAATTTAAGTTTATTGCAACATGTTTACTGAAAGACATTAAATGATTAAAAGCAATGCATTTAATATAAATAACGTACAGTAAATGGTATCAGTACCGTTAGAAATAATTTTATCTTAATAGGGAGGGTAGTATTACCTAGTAAGCCCATTTATATTTATTGGAAACATATGAATACATTAACTTTTGTACTTTCATATCATATACGGTTATTTCATCACTAAATCTACAATACTGAGTCCTGGGTTCAATTTTCTGAAGCATGAAGCTGAGTTTGTATATCAGCTTTGCAATCTGGGCGTTTTGCTTTTGTTTTCATAGTCAAAGGATACACAAAATATTTAATATATTTATTTATTACACGTATATGGCCGAAGGTGATAACTACCGTCCTTACTAAGTCATTACACCATTATTTGTACATATCACACGTATCATACATTTTATAAATATTATTACAAACAAAAATAAGACTCTTTGCTTACATGTACAACTGTAGTAACAACTCTATCAATATACCTTTATAATTTATATCTTTAATATATTTTACAACAGCAGATAACATTTTTATTTTGGATCGAAGTTCCTTAACGCAGCTTGTGATAGGAGGATAAATGGTAAAAATCGTCACGTAAGGAGAAAGAATTATGCCTCCTTCAAGATTCGTTTCTAGATTTTCTCCGTTTCTTGTTGTAATGTATGAATGTATGGGTGCCTCAGAGTATTGAAACTCGAACAGCGAGCATCGTGCGCGGTCGGTTGTAAATCCTCACATGCGTGAAAATTACAATAAAATTGATTTGTTTTTATTTTAAATCATACCCGCATATATTACTCATTATTAAAATTTTATAATGATGATTAAGGAACTTCGTTTCCAACCGTACACCAATACTTTTTTTATTTACAACAAGTATATAATAACGAGCCCGATAACTGTTAATGTGACGAACATTCCCCCGAATAAAACATATTTGTCTTGAGCGACTCTCCGCTCTATGAGAGATATTGTCGCGTTTGACAACCCTAGTGTATTCGCCAAGTCGATGAGTCTTCGATGCGCACCCTTTAACGTTTCGCGGTTATACCTCAGCGTGTCCAAAATGTTTGAACCTGGAAAAAGAGAACAATATCGTTAAAAATCATAGAATTAAAAGAGAACAATAACGTTAAAAATAATAATAACAGACATTTTCAAGACGTTAGAACCCTTTGTACTTGGACTTCTAAGACACCATCGCCATACCTATTTCTGTCTGATAACAGCAGTATTACGTGTTCCTATTTCAAGGATGTGGTGAGGGAACACTAGTTTTCCGAGGCTTTCCGACTTAGTCCTTAGTATTAGCAACATGTCTATATCCGGCCTGACGTAGGATTTTTTTATTATCTGAGGTTGATTAATTATAGGTGTTCATGAGCGACAGTAGCCACGTACCTCAGGTGCACTGCATGTGCGCTTGCTGCTTCAATTTTATTTAAAACGAAAATAACAAGAAAAAAATATGGAAAAAGAAATCACCTTGAAAGGAACACAGTTTTATAATAAAGTTCAAAAACGATTAATAAAGCTGATTCACTTAATGCATTTAAAACAAAACCAAGGGAAATCGTTACTGATAATTGTAAAATTAACAACCTGAACCGTAATAAGTGTTGTTGGTCACTTTAAGTACCAACTTAATGGATTTATTTAATACTATAAATATTGTTCTCAGGTATGTGGCTGTAACACTTTACGATATTTTAAACCATTATATTTAACAATAAATTAAAATTGAAACGTCTATCTGTGACGTCAAAGTAAAAATGCTTTTTACTAAACGGATTTGTAAGTATACTGTCCGTACTTATAACAATTATTACAATTTTTGTTTGCATTTCTGTCTATCGATTTCTTCGGATTATACCTGAAGTGGACCTGAGCTAGACTGATTTTGACGGGACTATCATTGAGAGTTAGCCCCCCCTTCCCTCCTCGAAATAAAAAAATGTAGATTAAACCCCCAAATTTTCCTGACCTTTTAAATACGGGTGAAAGCGCAGCTCGTTCTATTTTAATAACCCAAAAACAATTCTCACAGTGACATTGACGAAGTCGTGTAGCAAAATATTTGTTACGTGGAAGGGAATTTTAGTATATAAAAAAATCTCCAATTTTCCAACCAAGTGATCTATCCAAAATTCGCGTACCGAAGATTCATTTATTTATTTTACATTACAAATAAGATAAAGCTTAGTTTTCTACAAATGAATCCTTCATACTGGAAATTATCAAATTTCGATATTTGGTAAGCAAAATATTAGATAGATTGATTAATGATTATTAATAACGTGCGTAGGTATGTATGTTAAACAAGTTTTGAAATAAATTGTATTGGAGTTGTATATGAGGTAGATTGCGTGACCATTTGCTAATTCTATTACATAAAAACGAGAAATTAATTCATTTTAAACCGAAATATGACTAAACTGTTCGTGATTTGAGAAACTTAGTTCTTCGTCTTCAATATCTATAGATAACTAACTAGCTGACCCGGCAAACGTTGTGTTGCCATATATAATAAAAATGTTAAGGGTGAACAACTTACTTACAAATCACTTAGGGGTATGAAAAATAGATAGCAGCCGATTCTTAGACCTACTGAATATACATATAAAATTTGGTGAAAATCGATAATGCCGTTTCGGAAGAGTACGGTAACTAACATTGTGACACGAGAATTTTATATATAAGATTATAATAAAATGTATGAATGAACATACTAACAGAACTAAAATTGTAATGGTTTACTGTATTACAACACTACTGAGAATTAATTGCGATTGACGTTGTAGGACTCTGCTATTTGTCGAATAGCGAATAATAATTAAATAATAAGTTGTTAATAAAAGCTATTAAAGTTAATACATAAGCGGTTGATAAAATAACGTTTTACCGCGATCGACGACGATGATTTAGAACTATCGACATCGACTGATGCATTCTATTGTCAAACAATGGCATCGATTAACCTGTGTTAATGGATCAATCCTATCGGTCGACGATCGATCAATATAGATTTCGTGGTACGTATCAATATACTATAGTGAGCATTTGCCGAATCGACTTTATGCTCAATTGCTTCTCCTATCACATAAAAAGGTGATAAAACTGATTCAAAGGCTAATTCGCACATCACTGTGATCGTGGCAATCAATCTTTTGTACTTTGTACAAAACTCTAGGTCGTGTCAATGCTAACTGGTTTATCAAAAAATAACAAGTTTATATAACAAATTATGTTGTTGCTTTAGTTACTCGTCATTGTATGATCTAATCAAGATAGTTCTAAGTAGAGTGACGTCAAGAAAAAATATTTCCGACCATAGGTATGCAGTCCATCTGACGGTATGACGCTACTGCCGCTCATGGACACCTGTAATCAACCCCAGATATGGTTAGAATCCTAACTAAAAACGGTCACGGATTGCTACCTGAGGATTAAATTGAAACTCTCCCGTATCACATCCTTTAAAATGGAACACAGCAGCGTATGACACTTGCCATTAGGCAAAAAGGTGAGGCGATGGAACCTCCGGAGTTCCATCCACAAAGCGATCACCTTTTCTGCATATTCCATGTCACATCGCATATCTCTTAGAAACTCTTTGAGAATAAAACAGTCACATGCCGCAGCCACAGGCGCTAACAAGATTACCCGAGAGATAATTTCACAATGGATTGATTCTTGATCGCGTTCTCGGTTCATGGCCAGCCCACCTCTCTCTTGTATCTATGGAACATAATTAGGACGCAAATTAACATTGAAATATGCTACGTAACAACACAAAACAGTTTAAAGCCAAAATATATCCAAAAAATATAAGTGAAAAACATGACTCGAATAAATTCCTATGATTCTACCTATTTACTATGTATAAGTGAAATCTTTTACACAATGTATTAAAAGGTGGTGGAGCCAAAATAGTTTTTGGAGGCAACTGCCATACCTATTGCTATGACCTCTTCTTGCGTTTCAGTGGAATGTAGAAAACAAACCTACGTATTTATAATTACAACAAAAAATGTTTTCTTGTTTCGCTTGTTATTTTTGTATTTTCTTCCGCATTGTAGGTACAGGTATAAACTTTTACCTACAGGTATAAACTTTTTTTAAACACGTATAGCCGACAGTATTGGTATTAAAAATGAATGTTTATGAGGACCAAGACATGAGCTGTATATTCTACGTCATTGTGAAGTTGGTCGTTGGAATATGTTTTTTGTAGTGTTTTTTTACCATCTGTATCGAGTTCGTGTTTGTGACCAATTACCCGTAGGTACGGCGAGGTTGTTCATAATAATATACGGTTAAGTTCCAACTAAAACACGTATGTAATATGCATCACGAACACAAATAATTATTCCTCGTTTTCTTATAGGTACATTTATTATTTTTTACGATTTCTGAGGTTTTTGATCTTGGTGGGACTTAAGCAACGCTGAATCTTTAAAGAGTGAAGTATACAAATATTACCATGATAAATATCAAATGAATTAAGAGCTATTTTAAAAATGGCGTGTCCAGAATCGACTTGGGATTCTACCCTAAGTGTGTCTTTCCAATAAAGATTTGCGAAATATCTTAGCTTTGAATGTGTATCAAATCATTTAATAGTTTTACCTGACTTTAGTTGAATGTTTCATTAAATGAAACTCAAGCAATGCTATTGCTGAATTTGTCACACATTTATAAGTAAACATGCACATCTCTGATAGAAACACGCATTAAAAACTAGGAACAAATAAATAAGAGTAACTCAATCAAGACTTCTAGAGTTATCGTAATGACTTACAATCTTACATAATATGTATGTCAATAAATATTTGCATTATATTATTATCCCCAAATAAGTGACCAAATAACATCAACGTGATATCAAGTTTGTTTTTTAATTTCCCATTTAACAAAGTAGGTAGGTGTTTCATACATAGAATTTTTCAAGTGGGTCTTCATGGCTAAATCCAAACTAAAAGAAATAGACAAAAATGCTGAAAGAAGTTACGAAGTCGATTTTAATAAACTCTAAAATTGCATCATTAGATTTTTTAATTAATCTATTTCCCTAACCAGGAATCGAACGAAACCATTTTGAAAAATTCCACTCCACTTTTAATAGTCCTACTAAATGTTACCCCTACCCTGCTACCCCTGAAGACTAGTGGTAACGACTTGTATACGTATTTTTACCGCACTCTAGAATCTATCTTATATCAGCACAGTCTACAATATATCTGCGCTTAATGCTGCTTTTATAAAAGTTCACTTAGTCTTCTACTACCTTATAAAAATCTCATGTCATACCGAAAACCGGGTTGCAATAATAATTAGTAGTATGAGTAGATATTGTGCTCTGAACTTCAAACTACCTTTGATAACAAATCTAATTTAACTGTACCTAATTAGTTGATAATAGATAAATGTTTTCAATTGTAAAAGTTAACACATGTTATGATTATATATGTTATTTAATTTAAGGACAACGACCTTTTTCCTACAAGGGCAAAGTATGAGTAGTTGAAATAACAAGATGTTATTAAAACAGATAACAATTATTATGAACACAATAAGAAGCATACAAAATAATAATGGACCTCCATATTCGTCGAGTAGGTAAGTCCATTAAGTATTTTTTACTTAATCAACGAGTAATCAAACCAATATTGTCCCATAGCTGGACACGGGTCTCCTCTCAGAGTGAGGCCATCAGGCCATCCACAATAGTGGCCAAGTACAAATTCATAGATTTCACATTTGTTTACTCGATCCGTTTAAAATATTGGGTAGGTATGTATGTATGTCTTATTTTTTGGCAAGCCTTATAACCCAAAAGGCTCGATAGATTTTAACATATGAGGTGTCATTAAATTCGTCTACATTATGAGAGTGACACCGTCTACGTTACTTGTCTTTAATTATATTTCAGCACTTTCTTATGTCTTGTACTTATGTCTTGAAGTAAGCAATGCAAGGTTGTCTTGCAAATGCCTATAATTATACCTACTGATTCAATTAAACAGTGTCATATATAATAATAAACCTTTGCTTTAATTAACCGGTTATCTGTGATTTGCTTAATTTATGGATTTTATAGTTATATCACAGTTACAGCTATTTTTAGTCTAAATAATACAAACTGTAAAAATACGTACTCTGATTATATTATGTATATGGCGCAGCCTTAATTAACCATTCAATTAACAATCGTAAAAATTCAGCCGAAACATTTAACTTATACAAATTTTCATGAACTGGCTGGCTGTTGCTTAGGCCATTCACGCAAAACTTGACTACATACATATTATGTATCAATTTATAGGACACTAACTGACCCGGCAAACTTTGTACCGCCTCCAAATCGTATTTATCAAATATATTACATATAAAATATAGCCTATGTTACTCGTGGATAATGTAGCATTCGAAAGGTGAAATAATTTTTAAAATCGGTCCAGTAGTTTTTGAGCCTATTCCTTACAATCAAACAAACAAACAAAGTTTTCCTCTTTATAATATTAGTATAGATAAAAAGGAATATTTTAAATATATCTCGGCACGCTTATTTAAGTAAGTATACTTTAATTAATGAATCAAGTTAAGTAACAAAATAAAACGGTTCCAACATAAAAATTCATATTTTCCTGAAATGGTCAAACTGTCGAAACCACTGAAAGAATGCATTCATCATAATAATATCATAAAACATTCAAATAAAAAAAATATAATAACCACTTAATTATTTTCTGGTAATTACGAGTATATTATTACAGTATTTTAGCGCTACAGTATAATTTGCCTTGGATGTGCTCTTTGAAACCAATTAATCCATGCATTGTGTAACCAACATTTCTTTCCCATTAAGTCACATCATCATCATCAACTCATTACTGTCCCACTATTGGGCACGGGTCTCCTCATAATGAGAAGGATTAGGCCATAGTCCACCCCGCTGGCCAAGTGCGAATAGGTAGACTTCACATACCATTGAGACTTTCTTTTATAAATCTCTCAGGTATTCCCACGACGTTTACCTTCACCGTTTAGCAAGTTATAATAATTTCTAATAACATAATACTTCTAACATAACTTTGAAAAATCAGAGGTGCCTGAGATTTTGAAACAAAAATCCTAAAAATAAAGAATTGGTCCATACATTACTATTGTTCGTTCGGGCTACGCTGGTGATTCAAGGTTTTTTTAATTAATAAAATCTTGTATTGTTGTGTATGTAATGTAAGAAAAATATCTGTACCGCCTAAGTTGCGACGTATGCGTCAACTCAAATTAATAAAAAATAAATCTATCAAATGATTTGCCTACCAAAGATCTAAATTTAACAATTCTAGTAGCAGTATGTAAATCTTACATAATTAAAGTTCTCAAGGGTGTGTTAGAACTACCGATGTGCATTTGCCGAGCAGTTTTAACTATACCCATAACCGCCCTCTGCGAGAGTAATCTACTGAGTTGATAACAACAACAACAAATCTTACAATCGCATATTATAAGTCGCGATCGCATGCCGCAAAACCTTCGCTCTACAATCCGAGGCTTAATAATATAACGCCGTCGAATCGTGTCGCCGGAGCAGATACTCCGCTAACTAAACATTTAGTCGCGTGCGACTGTGCCGATCCGTTGTTTACCATAACACTAGCTAGTGTTGTATCGTCGCGAAATAAATTATGTCAATTAATTCAATTGAGTGCCAACAATTTTCTCGATGTTGAGGTCATTAAATAAATTGTGTTGTTCTTGTGTTTGATGCTCTGATACAGCTGACAGTTTGTGATTTCAGTGTATTTTTCCTTACGCCGGCACAATGTGGTAAGTACTAACAAAAATACATTTTATAACGTTATTGCATGGGTATTTTTAAGCGTAGATTTTGTTATTTTTAATGAATTCATCGTCGTACAATTCTAAGAACTACTAATTATATTAGATGCCAGATTCCTCACAAAAAAAAATTGTGACTGACTATGAAGGCCATTAAAACCTTTTCAAACGATTAAGAATGATTTGTTATTTTTATTTTAAGGTGGCCAATATTTTGAGGTTAGTGAATAAAACGGTCACGTAGCTCTGTAATAACCGAAAATATATCAAATACCTTTGTAATGATATTTTTTCAAGCCGTATTGATTTAGCTGTATTAAACTACAGGAAAGCCTGTGAGCATTGCAAGCCGCCTCTATAATACCGGTTCTGAGAAATATATCTAATGGTGAATCAATTCCATTGCCTTGGAAATATTAATACAGTACACAGAGTGCTTGTGAATATAATGTAACAAGTTAGACGCTACCCTGACTGACCTATCGTTGACCCTGTGCCTCGCTAATATGAGCTTTGTTTTATATATACATTTTTCAAATCATTTTAATGAACACACGATAAACACCATTCTGTATATACAGTGTGTACAGTAAGTACCACGACAAAAGTAGGGGAACATAGGTCAAAATATGACCTCTCAGAGAATTAATTTAAAAGTCACCATTTTTGAAATATCTATTGTTGACCTCTTAGGTCATCTTCTAACTTTATGTTGTCAATAAAAAATGGGATATATGATTATGGACGAATTTCGACTATTGGGCTAAAATTAGCAAATGTCTATAACTACAACTAGTGTTAAAGAAATCGCAATTCTTTTTCTCGATGATAATAAAGATTTTGTTTGTATATTAACGATAATCAAGCACCAATTTCCTTTAGAAAGAGATGGGTTTAGGGATCGAGTATGCGTTCATGCACTTCATATATCTACCAAGAATGTTATTAAGGTGCATGCGTGTAGACACGTTTTCTCGCGATATTTTCCTATACCATTGAAACAGTGACACGATAATTAATTGTAATTTGTAATGTAGGTACTTAATGACACACATTGACTGACAGAGGATGGAGTTTAAACTAGTAGCTACATGTAGAGATCTTTGTAGTTTGAGACTGTACAAAGGGTTTCCTTATATAACAGAATGAGTTAAGGAAGGATTAAAAAATCTCATCAGATAAGAGATTTAAATAGGATATGAAAGTGTGATTACGTAGGCACCTAGGACTCGAACACGGATCTCCAGATTTGGAACTAATATGCACGCCACTGACTTCACTGCTTAAGATCATCTGCACGATTCTTGTTATAGATTCTAAAACTACTTTATTCGATTCGACATAAGCGACACGTTAAATATGACTCTCATTTTCATCATATAACGTCGGAGCAGCAAACGAGTATGCAGTCCACCTTATGGTATGTGGATTCTGCCGCCTATGGTCCTCAGATACCTTACCTCAGATAAGATTAGAGTCTTACCTGAGGTCAGCCTCAGATGCTTTGCTATCCCGTAACAGAACTCTCAGATAAGTATGTTTGCCTTACCACATCCTAAAAACAGAAAACAGCAGCGCTTCACTGCGAACACTGGGATCAAAAATTTAAAAATACATATTTTTTCACATCAGCTGCAATTACGGTCGAATAAGTGTTTATTCTTGATACTTGAAACATAATTAAATTTAACCTTTTTAACCGTGAATAACCGTTCAAACGTTATTTCTTATTGCAAACAAAAACTAAATCTTTGCTCGCCGTAAAATACGAACGCAGGTCACTCCTTAAAATAAAAACATCACAACCAACTACAAAAATATTCTCAAATATGCCTCAATATTTCATTATATTATGGGCCGTTTTACCGACTTCAAAAAAAGAGGAGGTACGATATTCCACTGTCTGTATTTTTCATCCTAATTGTTTTATCTTTACCTAAGAGCTACAAAAATATATTTAAAGTTGCGGAAATACTATATTTTTAGTACTATCTATCTAGGTTCAAAGATAAAAATGTTTATTTTTTTGTGCTACTTACGATTTTTACGAGTAACGTGACCAAACCAAAAAGAAAAACATATTATCAAACTATGTGGTGGAAGAACAAAATTATATTTTACTAACTGACCCGACAAATGTTGTGTTACCATATAAAAAATTAAAAAATCTAACATCGAGTGGTATGAAAAAATGATGAAATTACTGAAATGGCTATTAAAAAATAGGGGTTGGTGATAAAAGGGTAATAATTTAGGGTTGTATGTATTTTAATTCCACATTATAGAAAATTAAAAACAAAAAAATAATTTAAAAAAAATGTTAAGGGTGAACAACCCCTATCACTTAGGGGTATGAAAAATAGATAGTAGCGGATTCTCAGACCTACTGAATATGCATATAAAATTTGGTGAAAATCGGTAAAGCCGTTTCGGAGGAGTACGGTAACTAACATTGTGACACGAGAATTTTATATATAAGATTACGAATATCTGCCGAATAATGAACAATATCAGCAGAATAATTTAAATGTATGTACCTAAGAGAAAAAAACGCTGTAAGTCGACAAAGTTGAAGATATAATCGCAATATTATTTTAAATATGTTAATAAAATAAACATTATACTTCTGTAACAATCTAGTCTCCACGAATCTCACGGCTCATGGGAACTTGGCAAAAAAAAGTTGAAGCAATTGAGTAGTGGCCTCGAATAGCAAAGTAGATGTTGTAAGAAATATTGGTTAAAGGTATTAGAACCTGTCGTGGAACCACAACGGGTTTTACCTCGGTTTAGGCGGAGACGAAGAAAGTGTCGGTTTTAGTCGGTGGTTTGGTTGGTACAAAAGTGACGCACCTTTTAACTCTACTTTTATCTATCTTTAGTTATAAATGTGTAAACGACAATTTCCACGTACCATCAGGTAGACTGCATATTTCTTTTGCTGTTTAGAAAGCAAAATAAATGAAAATCATAGATATAAAAGCAGATGCTCGCAGATGCAGATGCAGAGGCAGTCGGATAAAAATTGAAAAGTGTTTACAAGCCTCTTAAATACACAAAATGATCTTCCGCTATTGCAACAGATGGCGCTGTTTACATTATATAAATTACATACGTGTACATTTAGATGTTCTCAGAATAGTTTCCAGGTAGTGGTTACTGCACCCATGGACATTTATAATTAACCCCAGATAAGATAAGATTCTTACCATTTACCCGGGCACAGATGCGCCATCACACCTGAGAACTAAGCTGGAATTCCTCAGATAAGTATGGTTTCATTACCACACCAACAACTTCCCCCTTCACATTACTTCCATCTACTTTCTATTTTATTTTTGTTCACTTTTTGTGCACCCTTTTTTATTTATATTTTCTTCATATTGCGTTGTCATTTATACCTAATATATAATATTGAAACATGCTCCTTATTATACTTACAACAAAATATATTTATCATTATTATACCTAGAACTTTTTTCATAATAAAATTGTAAACAACTTGTAATCTTAAAAACCACTAATATAATGTTTTGTAAGGCTTGACTCATACAACATCGCAAACAAGCAAAGCAAATTAAGCCTTCTAACAACATGAGTACTCCCTTATTACCTGTACACCTACTTTATGATGTATCTGTATTTAAATCATGTAGTTAATCAAGAAAACATCATTCATTTTGAAAATTGAAAACGTCTGATGACTATAATATAAAGTAAATATTTGGCTGAATCATGAATATATTTTTTTGTGATACAGAAGTTTTTGAAGGTACAGATTGATGGTAGATTCACTACGGCCTATTTCTATTTCTATTTCTATTTCTGCCTAATAACAGCATTATTAAACTGCCGATAAACTGTTTTACAATTTGACAGATTATTATTGTATGTGTCAATGTGCCTTTAGATGAAAAATAAATTAAAAAAAAGTGCTGCTGTTCTGTGGTTTGGTGGCAAGTGAAATATATCAATTTATCTGTCCCTTATCCCTACGCCTTCTGTCTGTCCTTCTCCCGTATGTCTTACTCACAAAATATATACTTATCCAAGGCATTCCAACTAAGACCTCAGATGTAGGAACTGTGGTCGAGCTCAGGCGCAACTTCAATATTTTCTGTTGGTGATTTGCTGCTGCAAGTAGCTAATGCTATTCATGGACATCTATATAATGAACCTCAGATAGATTTAGTCCTGCCTGAGCAATGCCTAACACAGGTGTGACCACAGACCTGTATAGCAGGTCTGTGCATGTGACATTGGTGCCTCCAGATTTAAGCCATAAAGAGTTCTGCAGCGGTTAGATATATTTTGTACTTTTAAGACTAGAGACCAAATGAAATAGTTCAAGAAATATCTCATGGCAGAGCGGTTTCATCCAAATCTTTTATTTTGATGAAACCGCAACTTCGTCTGTCACTAATTCGAACCAAACCATTTTCAACTACAGCCAAATATGTCCTAAAGAGATACTATACCTGTATGAATCATTTCATCCACATTTCTATGTGAGTTCTGCAGTGACACCTGCTCCTGTGCCATATAGTCCACTGTGATCTCTGTGTGATCGTGCCCAAAACGCCTGCTCAGTAACTGTTCCCGCTCTGTGCGCTCCTGTTCACGCCTCCGTCGTTTGTTCTGGGCGTTTATGAGGGATGCCTTAAATGTAATAATGTATTAATTAGTTTTTGTTTCTATAAAAAATATATACCAAGCAAATATGGAAAGACTTAACAATTTTTTTACATCAAAACTTGTTTAGTTGAATTGTTTTGTAACAAATTAATCAATCTATTATTATGATCGATTGAGAGGTTATGTTTTGACAAATTTGGGAACAACTTATGTAATAAATAAAAAAGTCACCTATGGCCCGCAATATATGGACAAAAGGCATGAATATATTAACAAGTCAACCTGCATTTACAAATATGTATATATGTATTTTTAATTTATAGGGTGAATAAATAAATAACTTATGGGTCATTTTACAGCACTCATGCAACTCGTAAATGTTTAAATAACTCTCACCAAAGAGTACAAGTAGTTGCAATGAAAAGTATGCCGTTTCAACTTGTTAACTTATTCACACCTAGTAAGAATATATCTATAGTAGTTGAAAGTTACCTGAATATGTTTATTGTCATATTTTAACTGGTCAACCCTCATTTTCGCCATTGGCCTCTGATTGAGAGGGGTTTTGAACACCATGATGTCCAACTTCTCACAGTTTCTGAAATGTGAAAATAAAAAATATTAGGTATTGCTAAAATAAAAACCTGAAGTCACTGAAGTGTGTTGCTCTCCTTCTAGACTAAGATGATCACCTCACATATAAGTCAACTGGCATCCTCGTTCTCCCATTGAAATGAAAGAACTGCTTCACGCTACAAATGGAGTTATTAAGTTACGATTAAAACTACTTCGCAACAATTTGCTACCAATATGCATGATGGTGTATATTTTAAACCATGCAGTATAAAATATATACCATCTTACATATTGGTAGCAGATTGTTGCAAAGTAATTTAATCCTAACATAATATAATGGATTTTCTCAAAGTAACATGTCTTAATACAATTAACTATCATGCATGCAGCTGATTATAGATATTTGTGGGCCATGCATGGTGGTGATTACTAACCATCAGGAACACTGCATGGTTGTTTACTACTTTTATGTGGTATTAAGAAAGTTTATGTGGCCATGAATCAAACTAGAGACTATACTTACCATAGAACTTGATATGCAAAGATTAAAATACATAATAATTATTAATATTCTTTTCAATATTGTTACACTATGGCATCATGTCATTTTACATTAATTTCAATAGCACAGTTAAAATAAAAGTAAAGAAAAAGGCCTTTAAAATGTAGATAGTATGCAATGTCCCAAGTCAATATTTTAAGTAATTATAAGTATTAAGAACAAATATTATCTTTGTTTATGAGACTTACGCGTTAACTCCATTAATTCGTGACTGAATGGCATCTTCTATATCAACAGAGTCTGGGTTCTTTTCTAAACGAATGAACAAATCCGATGTCTCTTGTATTAATTGGTTTGTTTGATGATATAACGTCTCCATACTGTTTATTGGAAAAATAGAACTGTACGCATTATCAAAAGCAAGATTTTAAGTTTATATTATATTAAGATACAACAATATAATTAATTGCTCAATCTAAATTAAAATTGCTTGCTCCGGTTCACAATATCACGAATTTACAATTACACACAGCACAAATGTCATACTGACGTGTTGCCACGTAGACGTCAAAGTGACAACTACTTTACGGTTAGCAATGATAATTATATTTTACAGCCTCAATTCATAAAACGTAAAAATAACTATAATATGAATAACATTATTTTAAATTATACATACACACATTACTGTATACCATTTTAAATTATATAATGACCATATAATGTTGATATTAAGTGTATATGTAAATTTTACATTTGTTATTATTTAATGTTATCTGTGGAAGTAAAAGAAGGACGAATAATGTTGTGAATCATGGACTTAACTCCATTAGTCATAAAAACTTGTCTTTAGTTCAGTAATTTATTCTATCGTATTTTGTTCGTTCGACTAACTCGACTTTGTTGTACAATTTTTGAGAGTGATTTATTTATAAACTTCGTCTATTTTATAAGAACCGGCTCGAGTGAAGTGTTATCACAATGGGGGACGCGTGTCAAGCCTGCCTCACAAGGGTTCCTTATGCAACCCTCATAGCTACGATAATGTGTTGTTTGGGCGTGGGGGTGTTCTGTGGCACTATGTACAGAGGGTCAGCCCTTTCTATTTTGATGTTCGATGAAGTGTTCCACTTCCGTCTGATATGGATCGAGGCTTTGCAAATGATATTTATCGTCGGTAGTGCCTGCATGGCTGCACTGGGATTCATGTTGTTATGTTTGGGATGCCTAACAACAGGTGCGACGAGACAAAAGGTGTACAGAGCATGGCGAGCTCGAGTCGGCGGGCGGATATCTTGTGCGGTTTTCATGATAATCACGTATATTCTTACGTTTACGTGGATTATCCTGCTCGGATTCCTTGTTATTACGACGTTCTTATTCACGATCTTTTGGAAGCTCTGCTCAAAACCGAGATACGTTGAGCAAACTTGCATCGACTTTACACAATTCGACTTCATGTTTCCATCTTCAGTGCGACAAGAGGACATGAAGCTTTGCGAGACTCACAAAATTAAATTATTCTGCAAAGATTATGTCGAAAAGGCGGAATTCATGTTTATTCTGGCGATGGTGTCCTGTATTCTGGTCATTCTGAGTTTGATTCACTACTTGATGTGCCTGTCGGCGAACTACGCTCACATCAGAGACCACAAGAAGTTCCAGGAGCTGCAAGAGCTGCAGTACCTCACCAACCCGGACCTCCATGCCTCTAAGGACAGATTCTAGTATATGGCCCGTGCGCCTCTGCTGCGCTCCCTAGAGGCCAGTACTAAGATGTGACACACATAACGTACTGCTGCATGCACATCCTTAAAAGTGCACTAAACAATCAGAAAGACTGACATTCAGTGAATGATTAGATTCAGTACTGAATTTTACATATCTATTTAAAGAAATTTTTAACAACAAATTTTCTATACATTAAAGTGCACACTGTAATTGAACATAGATGATTTTCATATATTTGTACTTTAACATTCCATTAGACGTAAGACATATTGTGTTCAATTGTTTTATTGTTGCCTGATGTTACTTGATACAATTATAACTTATACTATAGATCTTTTTATTAGATTATAAGCTCCAAATACTGTTTAAGATTTGGTACAAATTGTAATAAATTGATGTACAACTGTATACTTTGAATGTGGGTGTTTACGAGGAGTATTTACATGTAATATAAGAAACAGTGTAGTATTTGAGAACTTTAGGTAAATTTGATGCAGTACAAGCACAATATCAAATTTTGACAATCTGCCTACTAGAAAGTGACAAATTATGACCCTAGGAGGCAAACATCAAATAGATTAATTATTAATAATGGAGATAAACTGACCAATGCACCTTTTTTAATTAGGCTTAATTATATTACATGGACTTTGGGAATTGGGTCTTTGGGAACATGAGAAAAAGATAATTTACATATAGTTAAAAAAAGACATATTCTGTCGATATTGCATGACGATTCTTTTGTTTCAATAGCTTTATTGCTTTAATCTTTTTGATACCATTGAAATGTACACATACACTCATTGCAGTGTCAAATATTGTAACATTACATTGTTGTACTTTTTCAATGAACACTTGACATACTTTTGTTCCACACTGGGTTCTTATATTACATGAAAATGCTCTCGGTAATTAAGACATTAAGATGGCGTTGAAGATGACAAAAGTTTTCAGTTGTCACTTCATTGCTCTCTTTGAACCACACTTGTATATATTTATGACATTGTCGATGTAATAGCAAGTATTGTACTAGATAATGTATAACATTTCATATTGTTGTTTCACAAACAATTTAATCTCAATATTTACTGTAAAATTTTAATATTGCCTTTAGAAAATTTTATAGCTTTACAGGGCATTGAAATAGTTGCCAATTTTTTATGAGATGGACCATTATTGTGGATATGGCTTGAAATGTGGTGAGTGCTCCAATTCATCGAATGAATGCAATTGCCTACTTCATATAAGCACTATAGCCTTATTTCTTCTGCAATGATATTGAAATGATTATTCACTCACCGAAAACACTGTTGTAAGATGCCCTTAAAATATAAGTAAGGATAATTGGATTAACTCCATATTTATGTAACAAAGGAATTAATTAATTGCATTTATATAACAACAAACATATATATTTATGATGATTAGTACAATGTTTAGTATTAGAATTGCACAAAATAATAATGTAAATGCAAATCACATTTATGTTTAAGCTTGTATTCTATAAATTATTTAATGGAATGTAACCTTTTAGACTGGTTTTAGTATAGTCAGCCAAGGCTTTAAATGGGTTGGAAAGATCATTAGATTGAAGACAAAGCATACATATTAATGGGGTTAATATTGGGCTTCAGGGTAAAACTAAACAAATTGAATTACAGGCTAAGTAGGCATTGTTATTAAATTGGCAATGTCATACACATCCATCATTTAGGTGATCACAGAAACCTAGAAAATAATATAGCATTGGCCAATTCTAAAATAAATATGAAATTTGCCTGTACTTCAAGTCATAAGGTTTTTACGACGGTGTCAATATTGCACCAACATTAACTGATGTATGACGCTTTGACTATGGTTAACCATAGTAACCTACAACATGTTGTTGTTTTCATAAATAATGTATTTGTGTTACATACATTCCAAATTTAGATTTCTATTATTTATGATTTATTCCAAAATTAGATTTTGCTACAATAGTTTCTACGTATCATACAGCCACAAAAACACCAACATGGGAGGTTTGCTGTAGCCATATTTATTTAAAGCCTTGACTACCCTTTTTCTATAGTATTGACTTTATTAAGTTTTAAAATGTTATGGTCTATTGTAAGACTGAAAGCCTAAGTTTTGATACCCACCTAATTAGACCAGTTTTCCACTGAATTAGGAATTTTAATAGGTTTTTCTCACTGCTATATTTGTTAACTGGCAGCTCATTCTATAGTTGACATAACATGTGATAGTGGAATTATCACAGGTTTAATAATGAATAATTATAAATTCCCCTTTTTTAATATTCAAAATTATATTAGGAATAATAAAGAATCGATATCCTACTAAAATATCGATATTCGGTATTTGTTTGGTTAACTGTAAAACAGGCAGCTGAAAGAGATAATTTTATAATACTTTTTTTAATGTACATTAATTTACAATTTGATGTCATGTTGCAACCAAATGATATCATTTTGATTTTGCACTATGTACCTAGTTTAATTAATGATTCCCTATACATAAGTATTTCTATATGTACTATATGCAGTAGTAAAAAACATGTACAAATACATGTACTCACATATAGATACCTAAAAAATTGTGGCTTAAGATTGGTGATTTCACAAAAAATATTCATATTATTTTGCAACTTTGGCTGTTAATTTAAATTAAACAAGGAATTTATATTTGCATAATTACATACATTTTTTTCTAATTGTATGTAAGCTGAAAAATGTTTTATTTGATTTTGTGAACCTATTTTATTTAAAAAATATTTGATTAAAAAGAAATTTTCGTTTAAAAATTGTTCGGATTTATAAGATGCTACAATGGGTGTATTTATCCTGTATGTTTTAAGTATTAAATTCTTGTTGCTAATTAGGTACTTTTCTAAGGAATTTTTATCATCAGGATAATTTAGCATAGCTAAATGATTTGTTTTGTTTATATTTTGATTTGTTAATAGTTTTAAAATTTCAATAAGGATCTTTTTATGACGTTTTTATGGATTATATGGCGACAATAAAGTATATAACATGAAGATTGATTAGTGACCGGCTAATGGTTTTCAGTGGGTCTACCATTTTAAATTTATTATTACTCTTTGCACTTTTTTAATGTAAGAATAGTGTAATAATAAGATATACACACATATAGTGTTAGTTTTTATTTATTAATTAATCCTTTTTAAAATATAATTATAGCAGTGTTTATCTCTATAAAATATTCCTATTTAAGTAGAAATTGGACCTTGTTGATACGAGGTTACACCCAAGTATACCTTCGCTATATATGTTTTCTAGTGATAAGGGAGAACCCAGATATTGTCTGTATGGAACAAAAACGCGTATGTTACTAACAGTAAAATTTCGACCATTGAATTTTGCATCAGTGAGCTTTAGTAGCAGAAATGGGAGAATATAGCTATATACATTTAAAATCAGGCTTTGTCTTTGCAAACAAGCTTTGAATTTGGAAACAGCAGACATAGTTCTTTTCCTTTTATTTTTTTATTCATTGATTTTCAAATTACAAGTAATGTTTCAATCATGACAGTGTACCAGGAAATCGGGACATTTATGCATCAAGTACCTACTACCCACACTTGTTTAATTGAGTCTAATTTAAATTGACCCGTGAACCATTTATTAGTGTCACGGGTTTATGCGTCACGTAATAAATGCAACTAGGAATTATCTTACACTATTAATATATTTCTTATATACCTTTCCTCCTTTGTGTTCATATCCTTACCTAAGAGTTGAAGTCATCTTGAACGCTCTACTTCGGTTGCAGTTGCCCTTTAGCCATAGATACTTACTTATTTGTACTATAATCCTATCTAGCAGTAGTTCTTTGCCGTGCTCTTTTTTTGTTTCCGAGAGGGAAACCTTCAACTTGCACCCGGTGCTGTAAGCGCCGCAGGGTTATGTGGGATTCTTACTGCACTAAAACCTACCCAGTGCCGTGCCGTCTCTGCTGTATTCTAAAACGATCTTAACTTCTTATCCAAATAACTGATTATTTTATAATCACCAGTACTACTGTATTGGCACTCTCTGCTTCTCTTTAAAAATTTAAGCAATGTAAGAATTTTTCTGTGTGACAAATTACCCGCACGAAATGGTAATGATTCCAAATCGCATCTAAATAATAAGTAGCCTGCTTTAATGTATAAGCGACAAAGTAATACTTTATTTCTGCCTTTTTTTTGTTACGAGGGGGAAACCTTCAAAAGGTACCCGGTGCCGTGGGAGCGACACAGGGTTATGTGGGATTTTTACCCCACTGAAACCCCCTCGGTGGCCGTCCTCTACGTTGCCAAGAGGACTCCGGGATCTCCTACGGAACGCAACCGGAGTCCTCTGAACGCGTCGCCCCTTCGGGCTCCACCCAGGTGAGCTTCAGGACTCGCCACACCGTCTGGTGTTTACGACGGTATGCGACCACACACACCGCCGTCCTTCCCGGAGTTGCTTACCGGACGGCTCGAGCCCCCTTTTAGTCGCCACTTACGACAGGCAGGGGATACCGTAGCCCTATTCTAGTCCCGGGACTACAGGGACACCGCGCCGGGAGGCGCTATCTGCGCCTTCGGCGCCTCCTTCTCCGCACGGGATCAGCGCGCTCCCTGGCCCGTTCGGCGTCCTCCTTGGTAAGCATAACGCGCTCGCAGAATGCAACCACGCTATCCCACGCCTCGCCAGAACGGACCATTGCTGCGACGACAGCCTCCGGGGAGAGGTCTGGTCCTATCCGTTGCACCAGGATCCGCCGCTCGGACTGCCACGCTGGACAGTGCTCGAGCGTGTGCTGCGCGGAATTCTGGGCATGCCCGCAGTGGTGGCACTGCGCTGTCGCTTCCCTGCCTATTCTATGCAGATACTCACCGAAGCAGCCATGTCCGGTGAGCACCTGTGTCAGCCGGTAGGTGACGCATTTCCTCCTTTTGAACCATGCTCGGAAGTTGGGCAGTACTGCACGGACTACGCGTTGGCGTGCACCCCGTGGCTCCTGTAGCCGCTCACGCCAGCGTCTTAGGGCGCGCCAGCTGGCTCTCGTCCGAAGCATTTTAACCGTCTCAGGAACAGCCCTCTGGCGGAGACAGTTTAATACTGTTGTTATTAGGCGCTGGGTTGGAAGGATGTAAGGGAGACATACTTATGACAGGCTTTCCAACCTAGTTTTCAGGAATAGCCATGGGGTGTAGTAGGGTTCTGTGGCCTGACCAACTTGAGGCCAGACTAATATTGTCTGGGGTTTATTACAGAAAAATTTAAACCCCTGTAATTTTAAAAGATAGAAATAGATACGGCTCTAGCGCTGTTGAAATCAAAACGAGTTCTGCAACCTTTAAAAAGATGCTTAGTGTATGTTCCTAACAGAAAAAATGATATTATTTTACAGCAGGTGCCGTAAAATAAAGTAGAATTCGAAATCATGTCAGCAAGTAACAAAGTAGGTATCATAACTTGTAAAGGCCATTAAATATGAAGTCAAAGACATTAAGATAAAAGTAAGCAAGCTCCCTTATAAGGAAATGAAGGAAGTGCCAATATTTCACGCCATGACCTTTTGTTCTTTTCAACGACAGGAAAAATTCTGTCTTAAATATTTCACCTATTGATATATTAAGTATGTACTTTAAGTTCTTATTTTTGAAACATAAGTTTGAAAGCTTGTAAGCATTCTTCAGGGTAGGTAATTACTCATTTCGATAGATTCACAAACCAATGGAAGTTGTGTTATTAATAAATAGGTATGTGCCTAATTCGTTGAAATTGTTAAAATATTATCTTTGTGTACTTAGGTAAACAGGTTATTTTAGTTTTAAGTCACGAAAAAGTTCAGCGTATATACTACATCTATAACCTACCTACTCACATAATCAAATTGCGAGTCGATATAAATATATTGAATATTAATGAATAAAGTGACATTATTTTTATATTGCCTATGAATATTCTAAAGAATAATTGGTATATGTAGGTATATATATAAATGTGAATGAATTACAAAGATTTTGTGTTCGCCAAAAAGAACCGGTGTGGTTTCGAGGATGGCGCGAGGCCCGCGGAAAATTAATATTCAAAAACTAATCGACTAATAAAAGGTGGGTGTAGTCCTACCTAATACCTCTATTATGCGCATATTTTTTAATACATAAGAGTATCAGACGAGCTGTCCTCTTGATGGTAAGTGGCTATTGACGCACATGGTACATCTGCAATTGATTACAGATGTAAATGGGCGTCCATAGGCACTATGGACTGGCCCACTTAAGATCACTTTTTTTTGTAATATAGGATTCTACACAAAGGATTCCACCACCTTGAAATATCTCTATCTTGGTACCCGAGAATCTGTTTAATGTTGTTATAATATAATTTAATTTGTATGTGTACCTTTAGTAGATTCTGTGACTCTGAAAGCTGCTAGCATCGTAAGGTAAGCGATAAAAGAAATAGTTAAGTAGGTACACAAAGCGTTTGTCCCTGTAGTTCCGGGACTAGAATAGGGCTACGGTATCCCCTGCCTGTCGTAGGAGGCGACTAAAAGGGGGCTTCCGGGGTTGCGGACGGCAAGAGTGGGAGCTCGAACCGTCCAGCAAGCGACCCCGGGAAGGACGGCGGTATGTGTGGTCGCATACCGTCGTAAATACTACATGGTGTGGGAGGAGCGAAAACTGCTCCCCCAGGGTAGAGCCCGTTGGCATCGCGCTTGGAGGGCTCCGGTTGTGTTCCGTTGGAGATCCCGGAGTTCTCCAACAAGCGTTGAGGACGGCCACCGGGGGGGTTTTAGTGCGGTAAAAATCCCACATAACCCGGCGTCGCTCCCACGTCGTCGGGTACCTTTTGAAGGTTTCCCCCTCGAGAAAAAAAAAAAAAAAGGTACACAAAGCGTTTTCAAGGTAAGTACCTAGATGCTTTTTCTATGACCGAACTATGACTCGAATCCTGAAGTTTATAACAAAGTTCCATGACTACTTAATGGACTACTTAATACTTGAATTTCAAAAAAGATATCCATTTACGTTGCAATGCGTAGATGTTCATTTTGCAAGGTCACTTTTTGCTACTTTTATACTATAAAGCGATGATTCGCAGTCATTTTTGACCAGGAGCTAAAATTATATTTTTATAATATTTAATAATATGGCACGTGATCAGCAACGTAACAATATAATTCAGAATTAAAGTTTAGGTTAGTTATTAAACACTTTACCTAAAGTGTTAAACGAGCTCGTTGGCGGTTAAAACTTTTTATTGTAAGTAAATGTCATATTAAACAATATATATTTTAGGACTGCATGACGAGAACAGAAACCTGATAGTGAAAGACCTTTTCATTGTCAGTTTAAACTTGAAAGGTTATTGAACCGTGTATGTGTGTAGAGTGCATTACATAAATAAGAAGAACGTAAGTAACGGAACAATTTATACATTAATCTTAACAAAAGACTAACGGTCTTTACGGTAATGCATCAGGTTAAGAATTTATACCTTAATAATTATGATGGAGAAAGGTTCAAGTGGTAAGATATGTTCTAACTTAGTCCTCAAGTCCTTTTAAGCAGCTCGTCTGTGGCCAACCTCTGGTAGGATTGTAATCATATCTAGAGTTGATGACAAAGATAGCGCCAGTGGGTAGGTAAATATTATCGGGTAGGTAGCGTGCGCGTTACATACTGTTTCCATAATACGAGTATTAAATAAGGTAATGGGCATAATTTTAGACTTGGTGTCCCTGACGCTACAAGAAACCAGTGGCCAAGTCGGATATTGATGAATATAAAAAAAAATTACATCCTTGTTGTGTTATCTTGTGACGTATTGATTTATTTTAAGTCTTAATCACCCACTGGCTTAAATTTGTTGAAAGATTTTTTTACTTTATTATACGAGCTTTATGTTTACACGCTTGTCACTTCTTGTAGAGATCTCTCCATAATACATAATGTTTAAATGATAGTTACTTTACTTTGAACACTTTAATTTAGCTTAGAAGTACATATAGGTAATTGCTATATTTAGCTGGTATAATACAAATTAGGTACCTACCGTTAAAAGAAGAGTGAAGAGACAAATTAGAAAGTTAAATCATATATATACCTATGTCAGTAGGTAGGTAACAAAGTAATGCACGAAAAGGATTATTAAACAAATCATGCTAAAATTAATTATCTATGATATATTGATATCTGTTAATCTAAAAAAATAAAAACATGATAAAAGCGAAGAAATTGATATATTTTTTTATAAATTAGATACCTATTATTATTACTTTTTTATTTAATACTGGCAAAAAATGTTGTACCTACATGTAACAAAATTGTAGAATACATTTGTAAGAAGAATACGAGTAATAGTATTGGAAAACAGTTAGTGTATTTCGTGAATTGTCTCTGTAGTTGTAGACCAGGATACGGCTATGGCACAGTATAAGGAGTGGCTATGGTTGAGAGCGGCAAGAGTGTGAGCTCAAACCGCAAGGGCAGCGACCTCGAGAAGGACGGCATAGTGTCACAACTCCCATACCGTGGTACGCACCAGACGGTGTGGTGAGCGTCAATCTCACCTGGGTGGAGCTCGACGGGGTAGCGCGCTAAAAGGACTGATTGTGTTCCTTTGGAGATCCCGGATTCCTCTACGTAGCACCGTTGAAAGCCACCGGAGGGGTTTTGAGCGGTAAAAACCCAGTATCGCTCCAACGGCACCGGGTACCTTGTGAAGGCTTCCCCCTCGAGAAAAAGATGTTTTGTGAGGTATTTTGTGAATATAATAAGTCATAGGGCCATACCATACAATATTATTTTCCGTCTTTATAGGTAGCCTAATAACGAGAAATGATGTGCAAAAACCAATTTTGGCTCAAAGATCTATATTGCAATTTCTGTTTAGTTACATTTGTTTGCACAATTGCTCATCACAGTCGTAGTATAAAGGATGTAAGATGAATAAGGATTGACCTTCATGTCTGATCAGTATCATCGTACCTATGTGTGAAAGAGTTGTGTTATTTTTTGTATATTGGTTAATAAGTGTTATTGTAGGATTTGTAAATACTGAATAGTGGGTTTTACCAGTTTTACGTATGAGGCTGTATTATTATGGAGAAATTCGTAGGTAAGTCCAATAAATAGGTACTTCATTGCATCGCAGCAACTGACACTTCTAGATAATTTCATTAATAGTTAGTACAAATATTTTTCATAAAAATATAAAGCAATAAAAACCTTTTAAAATCAAAATAGAAATACTTACTTATATATGTATGTATAGTGTAGCTTTAATTATGGTAATGCAGATGTATTAATAACATTTGATGTTTTCTAATGCTCAAAATATTTTGAGCATTAGAAAAACATTTGATTTTGATTAATATTAATACCCATCGAAAATAATATTCAAATTCATGTGAAAAATTGTTTTTTTTTTTACCTGTATTATACATATGCGATAAGCACGTTTTATAAATTTCACGGAAGCTAAACAGGTAAACGTGAATCAATTCATATTAAAAAAATAGTAGGTAGGTGCTTTCGTTGAAAAACTAGAGTTCAATGTAAAGATTTTGTTGAGGGGATATTTGCCAGGGTGTTAACAAAACACATGCAATGAAAGGGACACATAGACAAATGTCTATTAAAAAGCACCAATAACTTTAATGGGTTACATAATTTCAATGAAATTTGTTGATACAAACAATATTTTTTCGATCACGCTAAGTCCCAACAAAAACATAATGTGTATAATGAAAAAATAAACAGGTAAAGAAAGATACCAACCAAGAGATTTAAATTGTGTATGAGTACAACGGAAATAAAAATCAAATTATGTGAATATATAATTTATTTTTCTATCTATGATATCATAATGTATTTAGCGCGTTAGTAAATATGTTTTGTCAAGACTAAAATTCATGTTTCGTCTAGGATACGATAGATTGTCCCTGTAGTACCGGGACCAGAATAGGGCTACGGTATCCCTTGCCTGTCGTAAGAGGCGACTAAAAGGGGCTTCCGGGGTTGCGGGCGGTAAAAATCCCACATAACCCGGCGTCACTCCCATGGCGTCGGGTACCTTTTGCAGGTTTCCCCCTCGTCAACAAAAAAAAAAGGATACGATAGATAGCGCTGTCAAAACGGCAGAACAAGCGAAGGTATACAAGACTAGTACCTACTCATATCCCCGAACATTCCACCAATCTGCACTTGGTTAGTTTAGTATTCTATACCATAAGCTAAAAGTAAACCAACATTTAATAATTTTGCTAACTTTAGAGTTCTAAATGGAAAAATAAATTTAACTATACTAATGGAACCTTAAAAACCTTTTCTGAAATCTAGATATTTGGTATTTTTTTTTTATAATATACGAGTAGCAAACGAGCATGCAGTCCACCTGATGGTAAGTGGCTACTGCCGCCCGTACCCTTACCATGAGTTTTTATGTTTTGACAAATATGACCATTTTGTTATTTGTTTACGTATTGGCCCATACTATTTCCCAGTTATGATACAATCCGCTTGGGGCGCTGATTGGAAATTGTATGGGCAAATACGTAAACAAATGCCAAAACTAAGGTGTGGTAAGGGTACTGAGGTCGGCCACAGCCCTTGAGGACTAAGCTGGAACGTCTCGGAAAACTCTGTCTCCCTTACTAGACCCTTCAAACCGGAACACAGCAGCGCCTAACACTGCTGTTATTAGCTAGAAATAGGTGTGGCGGTGGTGCCGCCGGAGTCGAACCACAAAAGGTTCAACCACCTTTGAAACCTTATGTACCTTATGTATTAAAGATAAACTCCATTGATCAAATGTGCCGACGATGCCGCCATACTCATTATTTCTACTTCATAACAATTTTACGCTGGTTATTTCCGATTTGAAACATATGTCAAGGCAGAAAGATTTATATTTGAACATATAAATGGTAATAGAACGAGTATGGTTCGACCAATGACTTACCACCGCCACACCTTCTAACGAGACCAGGTCGGTGCTTGAAATAGTTCTTGCGTTGTGTGTATGCCGGCTGAACACATACGAGGCGATATACTCGTATTAGTCCTCAGTGGCAACGCATCATCAAACATGTGTGGCAGGTCTTAGATAAAACTGATTTCGTGATTGCAAATGTTTATAGGCGACAGGTTATTCGCGATTAAATATATATTTATGTTTAATCGCGAATAACCTGTGACGTATGCTGCTTTGCTATATAAGAATAAAACTATAGGTTTTTTTTATAATATAGGAGTAGCAGACGAGTTCACCTGATGGTAAGTTGTAACTGTCGCCCACATATGCTATCAAGCCCAGATAGGATTAGATATTCCTACCTGAGGTCGACCACAAATGCGCCGCTACCCCTGAGGACTAAGCTGGAACGCCTCGGAAAAGTATGTCTCCCTTACCACGCCCTTCAACACTACTGCTGCGCTTGACACTACTGTTAATAGGCAAAAATAGGTGTGGCGGAGGCGCCG
Organism: Epargyreus clarus clarus; assembly: GCA_014595695.2. Taxonomy (NCBI): domain Eukaryota; kingdom Metazoa; phylum Arthropoda; class Insecta; order Lepidoptera; family Hesperiidae; genus Epargyreus; species Epargyreus clarus. The sequence continues at coordinate 347,270 of JACTTY020000037.1, forward strand.
CCGGAGTTGAACCGCAAAGGGTCTTACAACCTTTAAAATAACCCTTCCTTGGGAAAAAGCTAGATCAACATTCTTACTGGCATTATTTGTAGATCAATTTAGATATCACCCATTAATTGACACTGACATTGCAACGAAAAGCGATAGTATACCTAAGGTCAAACAATTACTTGGAGGTCACATACTTTAATGTGGGTGTTTTAAGTTTAAGTTATGTTTAATGTATCTAACCTTAATTTAAAATGACATTTTTGGTTTAATGTAATAAACAGGCAACATATTAGCAATTCAATAAAACGCATCGATATTGAGATCCGTAAAAGTAACTAGCCTTAGCTTTTTGTTTATAAAAGTTAGCTAGTTCGAAAGTCTGGTATTGGAGGTCATTCCGTTTTAAAATTTTTACACGAATTTTTGATTAGTGTGTATCACATGATTTAATAATACTAAGCTGGATGTTATTAATGATGAAAGATAGAACTCTTGTGATCCGTCCTTGTTATATTAAAACTATGAACCCATTGCCATACCTCTTACTAAATATTGTTTCTAACAACTATTTTATTTAATTTCATCATTTTTAACAATCTCCTAACGTCATATTCATTTTTTTAATCTTAAACCGTAATTATACAATCGTATTTCTTTTACAATGACGTCAATCAAAGTCTGAGACTACGAAAGGACACGTCATGCAAAAAATAATATAAACAGGTACCTACCTACACGTCATGGTATCAACAGCGGTAAATTAATTTTCATTGTGGCCGATGTAGTTATTTTCCAGATTAACTTGTTACCTACTAGTTAATCGGAAATGGCGACGTCACAAAGAAACAATATTGAATTAATTTTATAAAAACAGTTAAAAAGTTTTAAAGGTGGTAGAACATTTGAGGTTCGGCTCCGGCGGCACCACCGCCACACCTATTTCTGCCTAATAACAGCAGTGTTAAGCGCTGCTGTGTTCCGTTTTGAAGGGTGTGGTAAGGGAGACATACTTTTCCGAGGCGTTCCAACTTAGTCCTCAGGGGTAGCGGCGCATGCTCGACTGTTACTCCTATATTATAAAAAAGAAAAAAAAAACTTTAGACAGCGTGGGTATTTTTTATAAATTAACCGGAATTTATAGTTTATAGAAATTATGGCAAAATTTGTACCCTCTATGTTATTATTTTAATATTATGAAGTTATGAACTTTACACACTAAAAAGTAAGTAAGATTTTACAGAAAAACAACCAATGAAAACTTTACATTCAATTTTATTTTATGCAAGAATACAAAATTACCGTTTATAAAACAATTAAACAACACATTTAACATTTTATTACTAAGTGAAGAATTAATAAACATCATTGTTTCATAATACAACCGAGAAACAGCAATCAAGATGAACTAAGTGTCGTAATAAAATTCAATTACTTAATTAATAATAACTTTAGACCGCAAGATGATAAGACACGACCTTATCATTAATTTGATTTAGGAATGATAAGTCATACAAATAGTCGTTAATTTTTAATCTTGGTTACATAATAACGACATTATCCGTACACATATTATATCATTCAAAAGATCCCACGCATCATAACATCGGTGGACATTTCAATAATTACATTGTACTTAAGCCAAGTAAATTCGTATTCGTAACAAAGTAATATCAATCAGTTCTTGTGCATTAGTGACACTTTTTATAGTGAGTTGAATGTTTATTTTCCTATCATTATAGTTAGTTTCCTTATTTTTTCTTGAATCTAGTTAAAAGCCAATGAACATTATTGCAGGACCTGTAAGTGTTTCTCAATTTACAGTAACGCCTCATTATTGTTGAATGACGTTGCTATTGGTAATTTATGCGGTCACTTTACGGTCCAATTTCAATTAATGTGTGTGTATAGAGCATAAGGTGCGAACTAACGTTGCGGGCAGACGGATTTCGTATTTTAAATAGACATGCATGTTAGTTTGTTGTTAGTTTTTATTCGGTGCTTATTGGTGTTGTGCGTTTGATATTTGTGATCGCTTCGATATAAAAATGTAAATACGATATGTCCGTGTGAATACGTTACTGTGAGACGAAAACAAAGATGTTAAATCGCAAGGTGGATTTCCCTGACGAATGAGTCGTGAACTCGGCTCAGTTAGTTGCGTACCGCCGCACCAAACGTGTCCATCGCAGAGAGGTATGTGCGTCCGTTTAATCGTTTTTTAATGATTTTCCTACGTTTCGTCAATTAAAGTGCCATCGTTTCCTAATGTCACAGCCGATTTATTATAAGGTCAAACCGGCCTTGACTAATCGCCGATTTAGTTCGATCGACGTTAGTGAAGATTGACGTTATATTATATACAATAGCATTTCAAATAAGAATACGTTACCTATGAAACTAATAAAGTTTAATATTTTCAAGTGACGAATAAGATATTTATTGGTGCAATTAGTGAAGACTGTGTGGAAATTAACATACGACTAAGTGATAAAACATGTGCTTTAAAAATAACGTGGAATAAATTAGGTGGTGTAATAAATAATTAGGAATGCCATTTAAAAATAAAAGTTCGTGTAGAAGCAAGTCTTACTTAGAGCGTAGGGAGTCATCGACGTCGATAGAATGTGAAATTAATAATTTTGTAAATGATACGAATATTCACACATTGTCGGAATCCACAATCACAACAGTTGTAACGGAAGATGTCCATTCATTCGCGCGAGTGCTCTCAAAAACAGAAAATGGGGTGGAAATTAAAAATATTCATAAGTTTAATTCTGACCTAATATTCGAGTTGTCAGAAAGTAATAGTTTCAATAACAAGGATTCGCTAAACGTACAGACAGACACATTAACTATAGATAATAACGGGGTCTCCGAGCAAAATAACTGTCCTTCGTAAGTATACGCATAAACTTGGGAAGATGTAATCACTTAACCACATATTTACGGTAATGTATTATTTACGATATTTACACGGTTGTGATTAGAACAGACATTAGCTGGACTGCCGAGCATCACTCAGGATTGTGTAGCTAAATAATTATAATACCACTTGTTAATAAAAACTAATTTTACATTATTATTAGATTAAAGAAACGATCTCAGATATATTGTGTAATATTTGGCCGAAAAAACAAAAGCAACAATTGTGATGTATTATAAGGATTAGGTATTCAAATTCAATGTGCTTGTTTAATAAACATACAACTTAGAGTATTAATAAAACTTTTTCTTAGGGAGGGCCATCACAAAAGGCCATAAAAATATATTTATTTAAAAATTCTTTAATTGTTTGTTAAGAAAATAAAAACCAAAATTTAAAAATAACTTCATGGTATCTAAAAGTGTTAATGTCAATAATTAGGTGATTTCTTTCTTAATAATAATAATAATAATATTATGAAATCTTTGTGGTAATGTCCTCCTTTTGCGATTCGATCGATCGTCATCAAACGATTCCTAATGACGATAAACGTGAGTAAATAAACAGTGCGATTTTATTTACTTTATGGATTGAAACAAATAAACGTAATTATTATCAATAATTACACAGATTGATAAATAATTAAATAGGTCCGAATATACTTTTAGTAGTGAACAATATTATAAATATTTATTTAAAGAATAAATATGGTCACCTAATTCATTTAAAGTGATATATACAATTATACACTATAACTTGTGTAGGTTCTCATATTTTTTTTTGTGCAGTTATTTGCGTGAATAGCCTAATGATAAAAACATATGCGTTAAAATTTCTTAAATATCATTTAAAGTGTGTCATCGCTGACAATATGAAATGTTTATACAATTTTATTAAGTAAATAACATTTGTAAACACCTAAACCTATTTTATTGTTTGAAACTTAATGATATGAAAAAAAAAAAGGTTCAGAAACAGCAAAGATGCTCAAAAAGTATGATGCTAATTGTAAAGCTACTGATTCGATCTGTAACACTAAAATCATAAACCGTTATCAGCTTAATTTGTTTGGCATTGGCAGATAATTTATTATCTAATCAATTACTGTATTGAAAATTAATTAATTTTTACTCTTAAATAAATCTTTGCGTATTATAAACATTTCCTTGTCCATATAATTTTCCAAATACTTATTGAAGACCATGATAAAAATATTTATTGTAACTATCTCATTTTTTCAGACTTTTTTGTATAATTATTGCCTCAAAATATTGTTAAGTATATTTAAGTCGGAAGCAAAAGAAAGCTTCCCGGAAGGCGCAAAATGTCCTCTCGTAGTCGGCACTTGGGGCCGCAATCCCATTTTTATTCTTACACAGCGCCTATATCCATTGCCAAGATATAAATACCAATTAATTTCAAGATCACTCAATTATTATCGAGAAAATCAACATATTGACTTGAATACCTACTTTAGTAACTTATTAAGTGCTTCAATAATTACCAAGAACTTATTTACTCGTTATAATGTAATGACACAGTATAGGGATATATACTTATACTGTGGTAATGATCAAATAATATTTTACAGTGTGGATCGCGACTCCCTGGAGCTCGCATCACCTCTGTTAGACGTAGCGAGGAGTCGCGAAAGACTAGTAAAAGCAATACCAAAAATGTTGGTTTTAAAAGATATATTTACCAATAAAAATGTAAAAAGACACTTGTAGCTGCTTAAATACAAATTTAACTGATACCTAATTATAAAAGAAATGTTCTACGAATTTGTGACAGAACATGACAAATATAGGTGCATAAGCCAAAGTTTGTGGGTCAAATTGGCAAAAAATATGTATTGTTTGTGAGTGTATTAACGATATTAGAATGGAATATTTACAGTTGAATACCTTCAAATTACAGAATAACGAACTGGTAATGCATTGACGTAAAGATCTACCACAAAATCTACTACGAACTGTAGCTAGGAAAGTAGGTATATTATCACTTAACGGGACCGTCTACGGTTCATACCTAGGTGAAGAGAGTTTTAAGATTAATTTTAATAAATGGGTTTGTGTTTGTAATTTTGAAATGACCGAATTTTTCCAAGCTGATGGATATGTTTTCATATATATATATATTATGATATAAGAGTAGCAGACGAGCATGTAGTCCACCTGATGGTAACTGGCTACTGCCGCCCATGGTTGCCGATCTGGCCCATCTGTAATCAACTCCAGATAGGATTAGATATTCCTACCTGAGGTCGGCCACAGATGCGCCGCTACCCCTGAGGACTAAGCTGGAACGCCTCGAAAAAGTCTGTCTCCCTTACCACACCCTTCAAACCGGAACACAGCAGCGCCTAACGCTGCTGTTATTGGGTAGAACAAGGTGTGGCAGTGGTGCCGCCGGAGTCGAACCACATAGGGTTCTACCACCTTCAATATAGTAAGATATCAAAACACAATATCTATAAACAACGTATGAGATGTTGAGTTACTGAAGCTTTCTATTCATAACCCCATAATAGAATTCCCCATAGACATTAGCCATGGAAATAAATAAATTAGAACTTAGACTTAAACTTAACTTAAAATCTAATCTTATACCATAGTAAAGATTACTCACTCCTAACAAGAAAATGTAACCAGTTTTGAGAATTGAAATAGTTGCGTAAAAAAGTTTTGCCACGTCTCCGTGCTAAAATGTCCCTAAAATATTTGAAATACTTATTTATTTATTTTGTAAATTACGCAGTATTAACTAATTATTCCTAAATTTTCTCTAAAAATGTTTTTCAAATTCAATTCAATTCAATTTCAAAAGAATTCAAAAAAATAACTGACAAATCAGCCTTTTGTGGCTTTATTCAATTTCAAGGCGGCGAAGTATCTTTACTAATCTATGTCTTAAACTTAAACCTAGAACGGAGATCAATATTCATTATTTAGACGCCTACCTAGAATCGAACCTGGAAACTTCAACGCATCAAGCCGGTAACGTTCGCACTCCGCCCCGGTATAAGTCTGTCGGTCTAAATTAATAATGTACCTATACTACTATGCAAACTTGAACTTTTGTTTATATCTTAAATTATTTATGGATGCTGTGTAAAGTTTTATAAAGGAAGTACGATACGAATAAAGTCTAACAGTATGTAAACACAGAGGTAAAGTCTATGTCGCTCTCACAATTTTGTCGAAACTTATCATAATTATATTAGATCCGTTAACATAATTATGATAAGTTTGGGCTATAGGCATAGATTACTAAAGATTACCTACTCACTCCTAACAAGAAAGTGTATCCAGTTTTGACAATTGAAATTGTGACGTTATTTGAATTTTTATGTTTGAAAAATATTTAAAAAATGTAGTTTTAGAGCATTTACGAATAAAACGATATTTCTCCGCACTTTTTCTTCAATTTTGTGTTTTTGCTCCACTTAACTGCACATGTCGGCATTGTTTCGCGTAAATTACACCATGACAGCCATTAAATGGCTGACAATGTGTCAATGTGTCAGCCATTAAATGGCTTAAATGGATAACACATTGTCAGCCATTTAAGCCATTTAATTGCTTCCTTCAATTACAAGGCAGTGAGATATCTATACTTATCTATGGCTATAGGAGAGAAAAAAGTACGCTTGAAAAACATTAGCATCCGCAATCTAATAATTTTCGATTCCTTATACTTTTTATAGCATATCTAAGAAGTACATAGTATAGTATTTAGATAAGATCTCCATTACTATTATCACTCTAATTACTATTCTAACTGATATTAACTTAATTCTAGGAAATACATATCTTAATGTGTTAATCCTATTTTTTTGAGTTACATATCTATATCGAGATAATGTTGGAAGTAAAATATCTACTTAAATACAAAACAATTATATCGATAAAGTAAAATATCACTTTTACGTCATTATTAAGTAGATTAACATACGAATGATACAGTTATTATTAGCTTCAAATACTGATTTCGTTGGCAATAAAATGCTTTTAGAATAAAAATCCAGTCATGCGGCTGGAACGCTTTCTATAAAGCCAGATATACTAGCTAACAATGCTAACTAACTAACTATTTAATAGGTTAGCTATACAAAGCCACAAAAAATATTGTTGTTGTGGCTTTCTATAGCTAATATATGTAGGACTATTGTCCCGATTACCCCCGATGGCTAAGTTCGTATGGTATGGTATCAAATGTATGACCCTGCCTTACACCCAGATTTTAAATACCTACATAGGCTTATGAGTGGACTGGCAGCATGTTGGATTGATTCACCACACACTGAAGGTGGTAGAACCCTTTGTGGTTCGACTCCGGCGGCACCACCGCCACACCTATTTCTGCCTTATAACCGCAATGTTAAGCGCCGCTGTGTTCTGGTTTGAAGGAAATGGTAAGGGAGACATTTTCCAAGGCGTCCTCAGGGGTAGCGGCGCATCTGTGGCCAACCTCAGGTAGGATATCGAATCCTATCTGGGGTTGATTACAGATGTCCATGGGCGGCAGTAGCCACTTACCATCAGGTGGACTGCATGCATTTAAAAAAAACCACAAAAATCATAATTTCGTAAATCCGACTCGACTTTAACAGTAGATTTTTTCGAATTCGTTACGAGAATATTCTATGTAATTACGAACGGAATATTTTCTGATAGAAATCGTCAATTGACCTTAATAATTTTATTAATATAATCTACTATTATGAACATATATTTTACTAATGTATATTTTAACCATTTGGAATTAATAAATAAACGACAATTACATAAAAGTTAGGTACCTACTTCTTCATACTTTGTTTTAGTATGACATTTTTGTATTATCGAAACCAGTGAAATACGTTTAGTGCGGTAAGAGTCCCACATAACCCTGTGTCGCTCCCAAGGCATCGGGTACCTTTTGTAGGTTTCCCCCTCGTGAACAAAAAAAAAAATACCACTATATTAATTTAAATTAATAAGTTAACCTTCTACGAGTATAATATGTTTTCGCTCTGGGGTTTATCAATAAGGCATGGTCTTTATTACTACTACATTAGTAAAACAGTTATTGTAACCTACTCGTAGCCTCAGGGTGGGTAAATTTCATATGTTCAACTACAGGTGGCGCTTTAATACAAATAATACTAGATACTTAGGTAATTTTCTGTCCACTATATCCAATTTAACATCATAATATGAAAATCACCATTATCTTTCCAATAATCACTATTAATTGGTAACTTTTTTAACTATTTTTTGAAGGTGGTAGAACCCTTTATGGTTCGACTCCGGCGGCACCACCGCCACACCTATTTCTACCTAATAACAGCAGTGTTAGGCGCTGCTATGTTCCGGTTTGAAGGGTGTGGTAAGGGAGACAGACTTTTCCGAGACGTTACAGCTTAGTCCCCAGGGGTAGCGGCGCATCTGTGCCCGAACTCAGGTAGGATATCTAATCCTATCTGGGGTTGATTACAGATGTCCATGGGCGGCAAAAAAACTATAACAATACAAATTAAGCTTACCAAAGCTCACGAACAAATTCCATGTGTTCATTCTGTCGGTAATGTCGGTAGATATAGAAATGATCTCAACGCGCTTAAAGTGCAACTTCAAAAATACTTCATTTATCAAGGCTACAGCATTACATTAAAAACTAGATTTTGAAACGAGGAGGTAATTTAGCTAAATAAATAGGTAACCTACCACAAAATGATATCGCCATTTTTATTCGAACCGATATTTCATCATTATACACTCACTTATAAAAGGATAACGTCACTTACTCCAATGGGTTTTTCCTTAATGTCGTTTGAATGTCGACCTCAACCTAGGCGATGTAAGTGAACTTGAAAGTTACAGCGCGAAGGGGTCGGCCCGTAAATGTAAAGCTAATATTCCGACAAACTTTTCTATGCGTGTGGCAGGGGTAACACTGGCTTGTCCCTGTAGTTCTGGGACTAGAATAGGGCTATGGTATCCCCCGCCTGTCGTAAGAGGCGACTAAAAGGGGGCTGCCGGGGTTCCGGGCGGCAAGAGTGGGAACTCGAACCGTCCAGTAAGCGACCTCGAGATGGACGGCGGTATGTGTGGTCGCATACCGTCGTGAACACTAAATGGTGTGGGAAGAGCCCCGATCGGGGCATCGCGCTTGGAGGACTCCGGTTGCGTTCCGTTGGAGATCCCGGAATTCTCCAACAAGCGTTGAGGACAGCCATCGGGAGGGTTTTAGTGCGGTAAAAATCCGACATAATCCGGCGTCGCTCCCACGTCGCCGGGTATCTTTTGAAGGTTTCCCCTCGTTAAGAAAAAATCATAATGTTGTTAGTTTGTCAAAACTACTTCAGAATATATGCTACGAATATGCTAAGTTAACTATTACGCATATGGTGTCATAAGAATTAAAATAATAATATAGCAGTAATCAATAAGCGGACTCAGATCAAACTTGGATTAATAAGTGGATCTGAAGCCAAACAACTTAATTATATTTTTATGGAAACTTAGAAGCAAGTGAGCATGAAGTCCACTGCATGATAATAATTGGTAACTGCTTCCCGTAGATATCGCTAACAAATTCTATCACGGCTTGGAGTCCTACCTGAGGTCAGCCACAGACGTCTCGCTAACCCTGAGGACTAAGTTGGATACCTCGTATAAGTGTTACTTACCACACCCTTCAAAACAGAACACAATTTGCCAAACGTAAATGACTTACATATTAATTAATTAGGTACCTACTGAAATAATAAAGAAACATATAATTATTAATATGCGGAATTTGTGTAATAATTATTTCACAGATAAAACCTATTTTTAGTTGTACTTAATTAATGATCTTATTAAACCTGTAGACTAACCTCCGCTTGCCTCGTATAGAATTTTGTAATAATTACTAAAGAACCTAAATTATTTCAGGGTTATAATATAATGCTAAAATCTGTCTAGTCCACGTGAAAGTCCTTTAAAAATTGGCTCAGATGTTTCCAAAGTTAGTCTGTACAGATAATGAATTTAGGGTTTTTCTTTTCTACACATTGTGAAATTATGAATAGAGTCGAAAGATGTATGTATTCACATATAGTAAGATTCCAAACTAGGACTTTAATTTAATCTTATAAATAAAATTCTCGTGTCACAATATTAGTTACCGTACTCCTCCGAAACGGCTTTACCGATTTTCACCAATTTTTTTATGCATATACAGTAGGTCTGAGAATCGGCTACTTTCTATTATTCATACCCAGTGATAAGGATTGTTCACCCTTAACATTTTTTTATTTATATGGCAAAACATCTTTTGCCGTGTCAGCTAGTTTCTTTATACAAATCATAGTGACTTTAGACGCTTAACCATGCTTAATTAAACACTTAATTTAGATATAATTAATAAAAGTATAGATTTTAATTAAGATACCGCAAAGTGGCAAGTAAAGGTTAGTAAAACTCGTTACATATTTTTCCAAGATCACGCACGACTTCGAGACGGTTTTTTCCACGAGCTGATTTCCGTACAATAAAACCTTATGCAATGTCTGTTTTACTACTTCCAAGTATTGAGAAAAAATATAGGTACGCATGCGGTCAGGAGTTACCCGACCGGAACGAAGCTCTATAATCTTCATTGCAAAATTTGCAATAATAAAACATCATGACGTGTCAAAACTCAAGCACGAATTACGATAAAAAACGCATGACAAATGAAAATAGTTTTAACGTTTCTACGCGTTTAGTACACTTAGCATGAGTTTTCAAAACAACCCACAATTTTACGTTACGTTTACTCAATCCATTATTCTGTTCCGTTTGCTTAGTAGACTGAGTAAACGTAACAATAAGTAAGTGCTCAAGTCTTTTTGTCTAGGTACCTCACATGTTCGCAAAAAAGAGAGACAAAACATAAAGCGCCATTTTGTCAATTTAGACATTAAACATTAAATGTTACGTTACTGACACTATATTTCTAATAAAATCCGCTAGGGGCGCTGATTGGAAATTTTATGGGCAAATACGTAAACAAATACCAAAACAGTCATATTTGTCAAAACGTAAAATCTCATGGTAAAGGTACAGTATTGTGGTTATACAGCCGGCCACGCACGATGGTCGTCTACTCTAATCTTAAAGCTCAAACGTATACATTAACTGTATATAACAGATAGAGAGAGACGGAGGGAAAGAGAAAGAAAATCGCATGGAGTGGCAGAACACTATTTCCTAACGTTTTTCTTACGTTCCTTACAATTTCTAATATTCAAGTCCTAGGTAAGATTAAAGGAACTTCATTACAATAATCTTACAATAAAGTCGACGACCCTACATCAAGCAAAACCTAATTAAAATTAAAGAACAGCTTTATTTAAGACACTCATTATTCTTATCTTTCCATTATACATGTTTAAATTGAGCTAAGAAACATCATTAGAACCGGATATTAAGTTTTTACGAGTAAATAAATATCCGTCTTACAGCTCCTTCACTAGAGCCGCTGTTTTTGTATAGGTATAGTAATCCTCCATTACGCGACTCCTCCTACTTGTTTTAGCTTAATTAATAAACTACGATTTTGAGGCAAACCTCAAAGATTTAATCTCTCATGATCTCACGAATTATATACTAATCTTAACGTTCATCTATGTGTAAATTCTCAAACAGATGTTTTCTGATGATAACAGATTTTTGGAGTTTATTGGAGTTTACTCCTTAAGAAACGATTTGAGTTATAAGGCCCGGTACGGAAATTTTATGAGGAGTAAAATCAAGTGTAACACGAAAAGTAGAGGCGTAACGGTAACCAAAATATGAATCAAGAGTGCTTTTATTAATTTAAAATACAGTAAGTTCAAATCCCATATGAAAGTAATTATAACAATAAAAATAATTAGCAATATATAAAACATTAAAACGTCATTAACTAATTTGTTTACATTTTTGCATAAATTAAGTTATAGGTTTGATCATTTATAAACACTGTGAAAAATATGAACATTGGCGCCATAATATGATTAACAATCTTTTATGAACGTTTTTAAAGAAGAGTAACATATAAAATCAGTAAGTAATTGAATAAGATATAATATTAGCAAAATAAGTTTTTAACATAAAGAGGCTTTTGTAAGTTACTGATATATTAATTTAACTTATAAAAATGGATGCATTATTGATCAGCACAATCTATCAACGATAAACGGGCAAAATCAAAACAGTATTATTTAATATTTATTACAGAATTATTGCTAATGAATTATGTTCAAAATAAGTTATATAAAATTAGCAATACGTTTTAAATGAATTCTAGAATTATAAAACATTCAGAAACAATCCAAATTACATATAATAACATGTTTATTGAGTCTCATATAAATTGCATCCGTAAATTGCAACAAGGATATTTTATAGATGGCAAAGAAATTATAATTATGTATTAAGTTTTAAGTTATAAAACGTTTAACATTGTTTTAAATATAAATAATTATATTATATTAAAATTTACTTTAAAATAAACAATTATATTAAGTTACCATTATAATATTTGGAACCAAAATACATAGATTGATAAACTTGCAAACATACAATTTATAAAACTTGCCACTAGATGGCGCTATTATACCCATGCGCCCCATAGATATATAATCCTACTGACGTAGGGTAGTATAATATATCTATGATGCGCCCATATATACATCTATATACAACGTACATAAACAGCAACCTAACCATCAAGTTTTAATGTTTTGATTTTATAGTTTTCTTGTACTTCTATGCATGTATTTTTATGTACGTGTATTTTTATGTACTATTAAACAAATCATCAAGTGATTAAAGTTGAAAAAATATTTGAAAATATGCAAGAAATTGATTTAGATGATAATGAAGAAGAATCCAAAAAACACATGGATGCGGTTAATTGGTAAGCTTATCGTTTACATTTATGAATAATATACATTTTAAATACGAACAGCTAGATCTTTTATTTAGTGTTTTTATTATTATTATTTTTAATCAATTGATTAAATATATTTTATATTTATATAATATTTTGTAATACTTATATTAAATTATTACGACCCATTTCTATTTTTGAAGTATATAAATAATCCGAATAATTACAGTTATATGTTTGTTTCTCTTATCATTTTAGCAGATGCGTTCATTTACCCTTTTTTTCTATTCGATATATATCATAATTATCGTTCGTAAGGAGTAAACTCCTATCGTGCGTCGTAGCTGACACACACACAATTTTTTTTAGTCTTATAAAAAAAATTAAAACAAAATTGCCGATTTTATATCGACGTTTCTATAGACAACACGATCCACACATTTAATTTGTTCTCATTGATCTTTAAGTTATATGTACTATTTTACTTTCATTTGCCTATATGTCGACCTTTAACAATCTAACAATTCTTTCACCTTTTTGGAAAATCAACCCCTAAACTGATATTGATAAAATAGACTTTTGTACTATGTTACGTTAGTCTACGAAGTCACAGGCAACGCAGTAGTCAACGCAAAAAAAGTCAGTAGGCAACGCAAAAAGAAGCAGCAACAAGCCTACAACGAACTTTGACTCGATACGACATTTTTTTTGCCTTGACTACAAACATGCCTATTGTTAATGCTAGATTTAGGCACAAAGTAGGAATTTTAACGCAAATTGACATTTTTTCTTAATTTTCTTATTTACATGATCTTGACAATTTACGTACAAGCTGACAAAAAATATAAATATTTTGTAACCACGCATTTAAAATTTTAAATAATAATCGTATATAGCAGTAATCTTGTGTGAAGTAGTAGTAAAAAGTACTTCCGAACTTAAAATGTAGAAAGCGCAAGGGGCTCTCGTGCGACAGGTGCCCCATGTGTTCTTTTAGGCCGCATTTACCAAGAAAACACACTTGACTTGCACCCCCATAGCCCGAAAAGTACATAGGCGAAAAATCTTTGAAATTTGTATTTATCAGCGAAACAAACAATCCGTTAAATGTGTATAAATATAATACCGATACAACTTTCCGCCCCGGGCCTCCAGCGATCGCCTATTTCGATTAGTATACGCGCTACGACCCAAACGGCGTGCATTTCCCTGAAAATAATCCTGACAGGACTCACGAAAACACATCACAAAAACGTGTTATAGTATACTTCAAAAATAAGTAAAAAAGCAATTATTTTAGGGGGAGGGCAACTAATTTTGATACATTGCCCATTAAAGCACGCCACTGCCTCTTAGCAGACTAAGAGGCAGGGGTCCTCTGAGAAGAGGAGTACCTTTTTTTTTATTTTTATTTTTTTTTGTTCACGAGAGGAGTACGTCCTACAGTGTCCAGTGGCACAGTAATGGATTTAAGACGACCCTAAAACCTAGGTCGTTGCTTTACGATTAATTGGCGACTTGCTATTTATGAGCACCATGCTGTCTGCTATTTGAACCATTGAACCTTGTTTAATTTAAAAGCAATGTTTCCAGTGCACGTGACTTAAATTTAATGAATAAAATGAAATATTAAATAATGAATAATATGAAATTTGACAGTTATTACAAAAAACTAAACTTGAGATTCACCGAAGCAATAATATGAATGAAAAAGATAACATTTTATTTCTAATATGGTACATTATTCGAAACAGCTTTTTATCTTTTAAATACCTTATATACGTACTTATACTCGTATATATTCGCATCTGTATTAATTTTCAAATTATTTGAAACACGAGGAAAAATGAGGTTTAGAATAGTGGCGCCATATTTAGGTAAAAGTTGTATATTTACTTATTATACATAAACTTTCTCTTTATCCCTGAGGAACTTTATGAACTTATTATCTCTCCGTGCCCGCAATATGCTTAAGGGAGGCTTTTCTTTACGTATGAATATAGAAGGTGGTAGAACCCGTTGTGGTTCGACCCCGGCGGCACCACTGCCACACCTATTTCTAACTAATAACAGCAGTGTTAGGCGCTGTTGTGTTTCGGTTTGAAGGGTGTGGTAAGGGAGACAGACTTTTCCGAGGGTTCCAGCTTAGTCCTCAGGGGTAGCGGCACATCTGTGGCCGACCTCCGGTAGGAATATCTCATCCTATCTGGGGTTGATTACAGATGTCCATAGGTGGCAGTAACCACTTACCATCAGGTGGACTGTATGCTCGTTAGCTACTCCTATATTACAAAAAAAATATATGTATAGAGTGATGTATTTTCACATACGATTAATAGAGTGAGTATTGGTTAAATTTCTCAAGTGAAATTCGCAGAATTATAATAATTGGGTATCTACTAATTTTTACGTAGTTGTTTGGTATATTTATTTACTTTTTTTATTTTTTATCCGCGACGGGACGGAGACGGTCTATGCGTTTGGGGTAAGAGGATATTTGTACAAACCTATTTACCATTGGTCAACATATTGTTTTTAAATATATATAACTAGCTGACCCGGCAACCGCCATTGTGTCGCCATATAAATAAAAAAAAATTAAAGGTGAGCAACCCTTATCACTTAGGGGGATGAAAAATAGATAGTAGCCGATTCTCAAACCTACTGAATATAAAATTTGGTGAAAATCGGTAAAGCCGTTTCAGAGGAGAACGGTAACTAACATTATGACACGAGAATTTATATATAAGATACTATTTATTTAAACGTCTAGTATTTTAATAAGTATCGACTTATCTAGAAAATACGCAACCTAACTGAATCCTTATCATAGTTTGCAATTTTTTAGCAGAGCGCCCCATCAATTTGTTCTTAACAAACGAGTAGTAAACACGCTCGTACGACGCTGTTGTGTTTGTGAACGTCTGTATTCGAATTTTCTTTATGTTCCCAGGTCCTTACCTATCCCGGACGGTCTGGCGATGGACCCAATGTCGCCCACAGCACTAGCAGTCCCAACTGAACTCATGGACCGTATTGGCAGTGGGCTCACTATCCTACGAGATCACGGCAAGAAACTTCAGAAGGTAAACATCTATTTGTTTCTAACAAAATTTACATCTTTTCTTTCTTTTCATATATTAATTTAGATTAGAAGTATTAATAGGATTAATAGGATTATTAAGAGACGGTAGAGCCAGTATGATTCGATGGTAGCACCCCCGCTATATTTATTTTTTAACATGAAGCAATTCTTGCGTTCTGATGGAGCTGACTATCTTCATTGCCCATCTTAATTCTCAGGATCTGTGATCGGCTGATACTTCGGAAGTAGACGCTTGAAAACTACTATATTTTCAATATATTGGTCCACGGTTTTTAGATCGCTGGATCACGAAATAATCTGTGTCAATTATAAGCGCCGCCGTCAGAAGAAGTAAGAAGTATGTACCTACCTTACCAGCTTATATGTAAATTATTATTCAGTTTTTAATGATACGAAGATAAAAATGGATCGGTTTTAGTCCAAACTAGGTCAGAAACTAGTACTAATAGTAATCTTATTTACTAGCCTAGGCACTAACATAATTGACTCATCTGATACGTGTCACGGTAAAAACGAACTCGTTCAGGAAATAGTCAAGGACATAGCTGCATCCAGGAAGTTCGTGATGCTTCATAAATAGTGAAGTCCAATGTCCACCAACTTTGGTTTGATAAATTAATGACATTATGGAGTAATTAATGTAATTATCATATTAATGAAATTTATGTACCTACTATAAGAATCTGAGTTCATATACAATTTTGGTAATTATCATATTTATGAAATCTATGTAGTATGTACTATATTATTAAATTTCGCGTTTATATACATTTTAATGAAGCTACGTCTAATTTATGCTTAGCGTATTCTGTGCAAGTTAACATTTACAATTTATAATTTTGACAATTTCTAGTAGTAGCAAAACTTGTTAAATTATGATCTTGGAACAAATGGAATGATTATTTATATTATAACGGGAGTCATCATCATCATGGTCATCATCATCTGGGTACGGGTCTCCTCTTAGAATGAGAAGGATTAGGCCATAGTCCACCGCGCTGGCCAAGTGCGTATTGGTAGACTTCACATACCTTTAAGATTTTTTTTTATAAAACTCTCAGGTATGCAAGTTTCCTCACGATGTTTTCCTTCACATAACGGGAGTAACTACACTTAATTAAACCCTTCTCATTATGAGATGACGGTCGTGCCCAGCTATATGACAATAATGGGTTGATGAGGATGATGAATGAAGGCTCAAGTGCTGAATTGAATGATACAAAGAAATAATTACGATGCAAATTTTGTTTACTGTCTGTCTGGTCTGTATGTAACCATTTATACCGACTTTCGCAGGAGGTCCAAGGTTATCTGATGGAGATATATCTTAATTAGGACTTGGCATGACCCGTAAACTTAATTGGTAAATAAGTTATAAAGGTGGTAGAACCCTTTGTGGTTCGACTCCGGCGGCACCACCGCCTCACCTATTTCTACCTAATAACAGCAGTGTTAGGCGCTGCTGTGTTCCGGTTTGAAGGGTGTGGTCAGGGAGACAGACTTTTCCGAGGCGTTCCAGCTTAGTCCTCAGGGGTAGCAGCGCATCTGTGGCCGACCTCAGGTAGGAATATTTAATCCTATCTGGGGTTGATTACAAATGTCCATGGGCGGCAGTAGCCACTTACCATCAGGTGGACTGCAGCTCGTCTGCCACTCTTATATTATAAAAAAAGTGTGTGTGTGTCAGCTACGACGCACGATTGGAGTTTACTCCTTACGAACGATAATTATGATATATATCGAAAAAAGAAAAAAAGGGTAAATGAACGCATCTGCTATAATGATAAGAGAAACAAACATATATCTGTAATTATTCGGATTATTTATATTACTTCAAAAATAGAAATGGGTCGTAATAATTTAATATAAGTATTACAAAATATTATATAAATATAAAATATATTTAATCAATTGATTAAAAATAATAATAATAAAAACACTAAATAAAAGATCTAGCTGTTCGTATTTAAAATGTATATTATTCATAAATGTAAACGATAAGCTTACCAATTAACCGCATCCATGTGTTTTTTGGATTCTTCTTCATTATCATCTAAATCAATTTCTTGCATGTTTTCAAATATTTTTTCAACTTTAATCACTTGATGATTTGTTTAATAGTACATAAAAATACACGTATCAATGCATAGAAGTACAAAAAACTTTAAAATCAAAACATTAAAACTTGATGGTTAGGTTGCTGTTTATGTACGTTGTATATAGATGTAATATGTATATATGGACGCATGGGAATAATAGCGCCATCTAGTGGCAAGTTTTATAAATTGTAAGTTTGCAAGTTTATCAATCTATGTATTTTGGTTCCAAATATTATAGTGGTAACTTAATATAATTGTTTATATTAAAGTAAATTTTAATATAATATAATTATTTATATTTAAAACAATGTTAAACGTTTTATAACTTAAATTAACGTTTTATAACTTAATAATTATAATTTCTTTGCCATCTATAAAATATCCTTGTTGCAATTTACGGATGCAATTTATATGAGACTCAATAGACATGTTATTATATGTAATTTGGATTGTTTCTGAATGTTTTATAATTCTAGAATTCATTTAAAACGTATTGCTAATTTTATATAACTTATTTTGAACATAATTCATTAGCAATAATTCTGTAATAAATATTAAATAATACTGTTTTGATTTTGCCCGTTTATCGTTGATAGATGGTGCTGGTCAATAATGCATCCATTTTTATAAGTTAAATTAATATATCAGTAACTTACAAAAGCCTCTTTATGTTAAAAACTTATTTTGCTAATATTATATCTTATTCAATTGCTTACTGATTTTATATGTTACTCTTCTTTAAAAACGTTCATAAAAGATTGTTAATCATATTATGGCGCCAATGTTCATATTTTTCACAGTGTTTATAAATGATCAAACCTATAACTTACTTTATGCAAAAATGTAAACAAATTAGTTAATGACGTTTTAATGTTTTATATATTGCTAATTATTTTTATTGTAATAATTACTTTCATATGGGATTTGAACTTACTGTATTTTAAATTAATAAAAGCACTCTTGATTCATATTTTGGTTAAAAACGCTACTTCCTTTTTGAGAGGATATGACGATTGTAATAAAAAAGTGTGGATATATATGTTTGTCTCTTTCTACGTTACGCCTCAACTTTTCGTGTTACACTTGATTTTACTCCTCATAAAATTTCCGTACCGGGCCTTATAACTCAAATCGTTTCTTAAGGAGTAAACTCCAAAACATTAAAACTTGATGGTTAGGTTGCTGTTTATGTACGTTGTATATAGATGTATACAATAGATGCTACTATATGCATTTATTATACAGCATGCATACCCTGTACTCGGCAGCAGTATACAAGTTGTGGCAGAACTTCGTAATACGCAGGCGCGCAACACACACGTACAAACATACGCACACATTCAACTCTCAGACTGGAGGTAGTGAACTATGAACAGTGAGACTACGAAGTATCGCGCAAAGAGGAGACCCCGAGAATGAGATACGCTGTGTAATGTATTCCATCTCATTCTTTTACACGTTCAATCCTACAGATATATATGTTTGTCTCTTTCTACGTTACGCCTCAACTTTTCGTGTTACACTTGATTTTACTCCTCATAAAATTTCCGTACCGGGCCTTATAACTCAAATCGTTTCTTAAGGAGTAAACTCCAAAAAAAAGAGCAACACGTAATAAAAATAAACATATTTATGTATAATTAATTCTAATAATTACGCGCTGGCCTTTTATATCTTTCTTTTTCTATCATATTTTACCTATATGGTAAATAATAATTGACAAAGACATTATTTAGCTACTAAAACCACCTTATGAGTTCAATACACTCTGAAAGCTGGTAGTGTGAGCGTCACCTTGTAAAACACAGTTATTTTTAAGGTTATATGAAAGTGGTAAAGTTGTCGCAGCCAAGTAGCTTAATAAGCCGTTCAATTAACAGCCTAGCCTTTTTACTAAACAGTGCCGTTCAACTAGCTATAGTCCACGTAAAACTGCTAGTCCGCTCTGAATATAGAAATGATTCGCGTCGCCATAGCAAATTGTATGACTACACCTGCTCGCAACAACTTCAGAGCGGACTAGTAGTTTGGCGAGGACTCTACCTGAATTCAGCCCGTCAAATACGAAATTTTATGAACTGACTGGCCGAGGACAATTTCATAATTAATGACTATGACACAATACATAAAACATAATTTCTGATATAATGTTTTGAAGGAGATGGTTAAGTAGAGAGTAATATGAGATGTTTCCATTTACTTAGGCTCCCGTGCAAAACATTGTGATCAAAGTTAAGAGTTCTTTTTTTCATTTATCAAATAATTTACCCAATTTCAACAAGAAAATAAAAATCTTAAAATAGACGTAATAAATATATTTTTGAAGTTAAGTAACAATCTTTTGAAGTGAATATAACAAATAAATAAACTTTATCCAAAACTCGTCACAAATCTTTTCTGGTTTGAATGACTAATTTTAACATTTCGCAGAATTTACTTTCAAAACTTTACAATAACAGTTGAGTTCACTCTGATCTTTTTCCTTATATAACTTCAATCTTTGTAAAGTTTCAAAATATATTTTCGACTGACGTACAAATCTTCTAAAATTACACGTCCTTTGTTTGTTCACGAGGAGGAAACCGTCAAAAAGTACCCGACGCCGTTATGTGGAATTTAACGCACTAAAACGCCCCGGTGGCCGTCCTCATCGCTTAGTGAGAACTCCGGTATCTCCGGCGGAACACAACCGTAGTCCTCCAAGCGCGATGCCCTATCAGGCTCTGCCCTGGGGGGAACAACTTACGCTCCTCCCACATACCTGGTGTTACGATGGTATGCGACCACACATACCGCCTTCCTTCCCGGGGTTGCTTGTGGTCGATTCGAGGTCCCACTCTAGTCGCCCGCAACCCCGGAAGGCCCCTATTTAGTCGCCTACTACGACAGGCAGAGGATACCATAGACTTATACTTATCCCGGGACTATAGGGACAATAATTACACATCCTTCCCTACCTATCAGTATATCAAATTAAGCTTTTACGTTAAAATTAACCTCTATAAATAGGTTATATCCTAAATTACTTGGTTACGGTCATTAATGCTTAACCGGAATTACAAAAAGCGAATCACTGACAAGCATCACGGATTTAAATATGGTTTCATAGGTTAGCGGAAAAAATGTTATATCCTACGGTGTTTTTAATTAATGACGTAAAATAGCAATTCTGATTGTGAGATAAAATTTAATTTCAGTAGTTGTGCGAGATGTGATTTTACTTGGATTCTAGTTTTAAGGTGGGTTTATTTTCTTTTATTCCAATGTTGATTTCACTAAATATTGAAATACTTCAGTATTTGAAAACTTTGAACTCTACTGTGTAAGTAAAGAACTGAACAAGCAAGCATGTTGGCATGGTAGAGCCAGTATCGGGAGGTATCACCGCCGTACTCATTCCTAGGGTGAATCAATTCTACGTATGCGGTTCGTATGAAGGATGTGCATTGTGCAATTGTGCATATCGGCTGACATACATGTTAGATGTGACCATCTACTCTACCTATTCTACCACCTTCAATTAGATGGTCATGAAGCGACCCTCGTGACCATCTCATTGAAGGTGGTAGAACGGTCGACTACGGCGGTACCACCCCGCCACACATATTTCTGTCTGTGTTCTGGTTTGAAGGATGTAGTAAGGGAGATACTTTTCCAAGACGTTCCACGTTAGTCCTCAGAAGTAGCGGCTCATCTGTGGCCGACCTTAGGTAGGAATATCTAATCCTATCCGGGGTTGACTACAGATGTCCATGGGCGGCAGTAGCCACTTACCATCAGTTGGACTGCATGCTCGTCTGCTACTCCTATATTACATAAAAAAAATCTAAGCCCTCAGGCGTGGAAACCAATCTGTGGCCGGTTCCAGAATCATTTTGAAAAGTTTCGTAATCTTTAACGTACAATAATTTTCGGACATCAAAGTGACTACATCTAACTTTTCCTCAAAGTTTTGATAAAGCAAATACGAGTATTGTTTCTTGTATCAGTAAATGCTACACTATGAGATATACAAAAAGTAACATGCTCAGAATTCAAATGTTAACCTGAGCTCAAAATAAAAATGAACTTTGATCCTTTTTGTTGTACCATCTTTCTCTGTTGCATTTTAAAGTATTGAATGCAAATCATCCCGAAATATTTAAATTGTTGGCCGCCTTCGATTAGCAAAAAACTTGTGGTTTAGCAAAAGATTTGTTTCTCGTAACGACTTTTGACCTTTCTTTAATGACGTCTGTAAAGGTCTGACAAACATACAAATAAAATATCATTACAAAGCAGCGAATTTATTATGAATATTGATGATGATAATGTAATTTTAAAGATGGCAAAATATTTGTTGTTTGGCTGCAGCGACAGTACCACAACCACTTGGCTATTTCTGTTTTAAAGCAGCAATAATATTTTGAGTGTTCTAGTGTATGATCTAATTTGAAAGTTAAAGTTTAATGTCCCTGTCTTTATGTACATCGCATTATCAATCAACATGAAGTTATTTACAAGAATGTCCACTGATAGTTACAAGTTGCAACCATTGAAAATAAAGGCAACCGTATGTTGGTTGGCATCTAATATAACTTGTACGTGCAAAAATACTAAGTACTACTATTACAATTCATCCGTATAATCAGACTTCAGCCATACATTAGTAAAGATTACTCACTCCTAACAAGAAAATACTATTTCGATTCTCCAAACAGGGTACTGTTTGGAGAATCGAAATAGTTTCGTAAAAAAGTTTTGCCACGTTTCCGTGCTAAAATCTCCCTAAAATATTTGAAATAATTATTTATTTATTATGTAAATTACGCAGTATTAGTTATTTATTCGTAAATTTTCTCTAAAAATGTTTTTATTTGTCAAGAATTCAAAAAAGAAAATGTAAAAGATTGTCGGAAATCATTTCGTACATGCTTCGCTGTCAATCTATTACTGTCTCAGTAGCTGGGCACGAGTCTACTTAGGTATACAGTGAGTTAAAGTTATTACGCTGACGTTCAAATTGGTGAACTTCACACATCCTTTACAATCCTTTTTTGTAGAACTCAGGCGTGTAGATCATAATGTTTTCCTACACCGTGCACCGTTAAAACAAGTTATAATTTATTTCTAATGCGCATTTAATTTCGAAAATGATTATTCAAAGTTAAACGCGCATCAGACGCGCATGTTTTCAAACTATATCATACTAATTTGTGTAAATATTTTTGTAAAACAACGTAGTTAATTGTATTTTCATTTCTTACGTCACGTGTAGCTTATATTAAATTTGTATTTTTTTCTTTTATTACTTACAGACTGTATTTAAACAGGTAATCATATTAAAATGTGTTATTTAAATTTAGCACATACATGGTGAATGTTTCGATTACTACAATACTTATTATGTAGTAGTGGTATTACATTTCCTGGTTTTTTATTTTAATCATTTTGTTTGCAGTATCTGTGGAAGAACAGAAAGTTTGAGGTTTTGAAGAAAACGTGGAAGTCCATGGTGACCATAGTATTGGTGGAGGCGAGGGACTTGCCCGACGTCCCCGCCAATAACTCCAATGGTCTTTACTGTAAATTTAGGTAAGTCAGTGTTCACTTGCTTTATTAGTTCGTATAAATGTTAGGGTCGAATCTTGCAGCTAATCCAGTCAATCCACCCTAATGCGGGAATTTTTTTCATATATTTTTTTATTTCCAATACATTATTACCTAAGTAACTTAGTGGCGTCATTTTAAATCCACTATTGTGGAAGCCTCAAGGCGAGAAACTTAATTTTCTGAGAAGTAATAGCAAAAACAAACTTCACACACCGAGTTGGTACTCGCACTTGCTAATAGGGTGGATTATGGCCTATACTCTCTCTCTCGGAGAGAAGAGAGTGCCCAGCTTTGAGACACTAACGGGTTGATGTCGCAGACCTGTATTTGTCTATAGGTCTGTGGTTGATGTCTATGTAACTATAATTGAACACAAACATATTAGTGTTAATTAATGTAAATTACATTTTTTCATTTACATTTCGGAATTGTTACAAGGTTTTGAGAACAACAACCATTAAATATGAATACGTAATCCGATAGTTTGGAATAACTTGTTTATTTGTTTTTGTATCATAACATTAATATAAATAATGCCCATCATCATCATATATTTATCAGTAACTTGACCTAACATAAAGGCTAAACCATTATTAATAATTTTAAAACGTAATTAATCCCCGATTGAATCATATTATTTGTAAATAAATTAATCATTAGAAACATCTGCTATATTATTACGTTCTAATGCATTTACATCACTAAAACTCTTTGTTAATTCGTATCTGAATTGAACTAACAAACAAAGAGCTTTATGTACATTTAAAAGAAATGAACGTATACTAAATTCCAATACTTTTAAGCTTCCGTATACATAAAGTCAAGGAACTCATTAACTATATTGCAATCATTATATACAAGTTAAGGAAAGTCCTTGGCCATTATACATTAATCTCTCCGCTAGCTATAGAACGATTTTAGGGTTCCGTATGATACGGGTAAAACGGAATCCTACTACTAAATCTCCATTGTCTGTCCGTCTATCACAGGGACTCTCTTGAACCATAACTGATAGATGTTAAACCACAATGTGTATAACTATAACCGCTATAACAACGAGTACTAATGGTGGGTTGCACCGTGTAATTTTAATGTTTACAAAACTCTATGTAACTATCTGTCAAACCCAGGCTTTAAAAAAACATTCATGCAACTATAACTAACACTCAATTGTTTTTGTCAACTTGCGTATCTATAAACGTTGACTGTATGGTGTCGAGACACAAATGAACTTAAAGAAAAACAAATTGGTGCAACACAGAAATATAATTAAAACAAAAAATCTTGGTGGTACGGAATCCTCCGGAAGGGTTCGAATCGCACTCGGCCAATTTTATTGTACAGCGAAGGCCATCTCCGGAGATACTTAAGTCAATATTTTTTGTAACTTGTTTTTAATTCGGACATTCTCAGAAAGAAACATTCCTCTCTCAATGCAACCTCCGCTTGATTGAGTTTTATTTTGTTTTTGATTGATTTTTGTATTTCCTTCTTGTGGGTACGTATATTGACTTGTTCATTCATATTATAATTGTTTGCGTCATTGTACTAAAGATACATTTTTTATATGTATTATTCATAGTCAATTTACGAATACCACTTCCAACTTCAAAATCTCGGTGTCTTAGGCTGGAGGCTAGAACGCATGGAGCTGTTTTCTATCAAATGGGCGCGTAGACGCTGTTTATTTATTTTGAAAATCACGACGCTACCGCTACGGAAGCGCTCGGAGGAAAAAGATAGCAAGTCGGATATAAAAGTTCCTTGCAGGTGTCAAAGAAGCCGCTGGGAATCGCTCACGTCGCAACTATAAACCGCGCTGTGAAATTGGCATTCTTTATTTACATTTTCATACTCTACGCATGTTGCGGTATCACATATGAGCGTGAAGGCGGAAGAAAACCGCTCCCTGAGTTCTAAACCTTAAATATTATATGTTTTAAGTTATGTTTGTTGTTTACGTTTTTGTTATGTTATTGTTACAGGTTAGGCAATGAATCGCACAAATCGAAGCAAGTACACAAATCGAAACCGGTGTGGCGGGAAAGATTTAACCTACACCTTTATGATGACAACAGTCTAGAGATAAAAGTTTGGCACAAAACGAAACAAAAGAATTTCATGGGAAGGTAAGATGTACTGAAAATAATTATATTTAAAAAAAAAACTAAAAAACACTTTTATGATAAAATCAACTAAAAAGTAGAAAATTATTTTCAATCTAAGGATCAGTTAAGGAAGGTTTGAAAAGCGCCCCACACTTTTTCTTCAATTATACTATTTACTATTTATAATATTTTTTATCAAATTCATGTTTATTGATTAAGTTTTAAATTGGTAGGTTATTTTTGTCATATGACGTACATATTAGTAATTCAACAAATAATTTATTATTATAACGTCGGTATGCTGTTAACAAAAGAAGGAACTTATAAGTAATATGTTACAGTAGGTATGTTTTTTTTATCTACTCGAGACGATTTACATTTACGTATCCCACACAACTGAGGAAATCCACTTTTTTCATGTTCTTATTAAAGTGTTCGTAAAGCATTTCCATAATCGTAGGTACCTACATATACAATCATCGAGGGTATAGGTATAATTAATTTATAGTGACCAGTGACGTAAATCTTACATATAAAATAAAAATTAGCGCGAAATTGCCTAAAATTATTTTTATTCATTATCGTAACACAACCGCATCAGTCACGATCCGTGTCTGACACGTTCTATTCCTAGGATTTCGTGGTCCGCACTTGCACGCTCAATGTATGAGCGGGCGGAGGCCGGACCATACTTCCATTTCAAGGGGTTCGCGCTCCTACACGATCGACCACCAGGGGGGCACCCGATCCCGGGCAAAGAGGGGATCCTCGAGACCCGAAATTCCATGCCCACCGCCCTTATGTTAACATTGCCTTAGCGTATGTGAGACCGGGGGGGTATGACATCTCACTTCGTCGTCGTTCTATGTTCAAGCTGTAAAAGGGTCATTAAATGTATCCAAGATATTATGCATACAACACGAAGTCTTCAAGTTAAAACTGGTCACACGTATAAGTACGTATGTGTGATGTTTCAATACCCATTGATAAGTATTTTATCTGATGGCTACCAATGTGAATCAGTTAGGATTATAATAAGATAGGATAAAATACCCCTCATACCTGAACACTGCTGTAATAAGCTGGATATAGATGTAGCTTCTTGAGTTAAACCATGAAGGCATTTAGGTACTTTCCACTTTTTGTGTATACACTTTTAATTATTAGTCTTAAAACGCTCAGAAAGGATTCCAAAAATACAATAGGTACCTATATTCTTCCATAATTATTAACATATAAAAGAATACATCTTTATCCACTTATTTATCACACTTCCACTACACAAGACATAACAAAAATGATATTTTATAACTCAAAGCAAGACTGAATATTCCAAAAATATAAATTTAGAAAAAGTATGTAATAAATGACGTAAATTATTAATAGCCAGCAATTATGTGATCAACACGTGACTCATTGTAATGTGACTGTAACATTAGTGATTACTGGTTATGTACCCATAATCTGTGATTGAAATATTTATTAAATTTAACAGATGTGTCATCGACCTCTCGCAGCTTGAGAGGGAGCGCACCCACGACCTGTGGCAGGAGTTGGAGTGTGGCTACGGATCAGTGCACCTGCTGGTCACACTTTGTGGCACTGAACGAAGTCCTGCGATGCAGAACGTCCTCACCACCAACGGGGTACACCACCCAGCGCCAGCGGAGGATAAATATGTAAGTTCCATCAACCAGTTAGTGTTTTGCAATGAGAAATGTTAAGATCCTCTAAAAACACGTTGTACGTAAAATAATCAATTAGCATCTAAAATGTTCTGACCTCTTAAAGTACGAAGATCTTAAAGACCAACTACAATAAATAACATACAAAATAAGTAAGACATCCAACACACCCTTCTAGCACTCACCCGGAAGCATTAGGCTAATCGGTAGATCTGAATCGAAGAAGTCCGAGATTCACATCTCAAATTAAAAAAATTCTGTCTGTATTAAAAGAATAAATATTTATCACTTATTTCTTGTCACCCTATTGTATTAGAAAAATAAATCCTGTTGCATAGTACAACATTACGAATTACATATATTTTTATTAATGAAAAGATATCCTTGAATTTTGTCGTAAAATATGGTCAGTTTAATGGTTTCTGAATAAGAATGCGTGTGTTCGGTGCCACATAACATTTCCTGGTTGTTTAAGCGTAGGTTTAACAAGCATGAAATGCTTTTGTGTTTCTTACTTGCCCTTTGCGACCTTGGTTTAGGTTTAAAGAATTTTATTGTCTAAAGAAATAACAAAATTTCACTTATAAGACAAACTTAAGCTAATACAGTAAGATATTTCAGTAAGCGTGCTTATAAATACATAATGAGTTACACTAATTAAATTTCAATATTTTTAATGACGTGCGCTCGTGCTTCCTTTTTAAATTTATTTATATTTTTATTGTTTTTTATTGATTTAGGTAACATGTAAAACCTACGGAATATAATGTAAAAAAACGTTGAATAGGTTGAAGTAATTTTTTATGTATTGTTCTTCAAGACAACCAAGGGGTATTCAAGACAACCAACAAAGGGTAAAACCAAATATAGTTAATTATGACCTTATGAGCTCATGCTGAGGTCAAATAAGAACACATATTGTACCTAGTACTCATACACTGTATGTGATGGTGGATACGGTAAAACAGCAGCGATAGTCGTGTCCGCGGTTCGAATCCTAAACCAATTTTATGAAATTAATATAATAATGTAATTTGTAATCGTTGTAGAAATCTTTGAAAGTTTCTTAGAAACTCTCCTTAAATATATGGGCACATTCAGCCAGTCTGCGGTTGGCCAGCATAGTGGCCTATGGTCTACGTCAACGTAATCTTCAAAGTATTCGTAGGTTACCTATACCTACACACTTATGTGGACATGGGCGAAATAGGCCAATTTCTTTCAATGATAGATTTTTAGGAAGATCTTTTTTATTCAAGCCGCATACTTATTTTCCGATTGGTCCATGGTAAGACAAAATTGTCTCAAAGCTCCATTATGATAAAAAGGTTAAGAACTTTCGGCCTAGATAAATCTTATTCTGAGAAGAGATCCTTGATATAGCTTTTGATCAAGTTAACCAAATTAGTAGTATTTATTAGTATGTACGACCTCTACATTGTTGCATGCGACGCATAGATAATCTAGTTTTCTAAATAAAACCAGTTGAAATGATAACGACAAATAACGTTACCCTGAAGATCATGTTTACATATCAATTACCGGTAATTGAATAAGACTACATAAAAAAATATAAACATATTTTTTTAAATGTACAACGAACCGTAAACGTAACCGTAAACAACAGTTTATGACTTACAACATGCAATTAACAAGTTTTTGTATAAAAGTTTCCTTTTTGAACAGATTATAAACGGTGCATTGTGCGAAAATCGTCATTTTCCAATTTGCATAAACAATTTGCATTTGCATAAATGATTTTTTTATGATTCTGAATTATTTCTTTATGTGGTTCTTGAAGGTGGTAGAACCCTTTGTGGTTCAACTCCGGCGGCACCACCGCCACACTTATTTCTACCTAATAACAGCAGTGTTAGGCGCTGCTGTGTTCCGGTTTGAAGGGTGTGGTAAGGGAGACAGACTTTTCCGAGGCGTTTCAGCTTAGTCCTCAGGGGTAGCGGCGCATCTGTGGCCAACCTCAGGTAGGAATATCTAATCCTATCTGGGGTTGATTACAGATGTCCATGGGCGGTAGTAGCCACTTACCATCAGGTGAACTGCATGCTCGTCTGCTACTCTTATATTATAAAAAAAAATGTCGAAGATCGTCGAAACCTTTGTTTTGAACTCAATTATTTTGAAATAGATTTTTTTTATAATATATTGGTACCGTAAAAATACTTAACAATTGTGCTTGATAAATAGAACATGTTAAGTATTTATTTACATCATGTTTTCATTTTATCTTTATTCTTGTCTTTGTTGTGCACTTTGTATTCCAATAAATTATGCATCATGATCAGCATTGAAATTCTCTCTTTATCCTTTATCATACGAGTAGTAGGTACGAGTGCAAAATGAATGCATTCACAAATGAATAGACTCACTGAATACAAAACGTTGTTTAATGTTAATTATGTAAAGATAGGCCTAACCTTAATTACATTTAATGAATAAAGTAAACCAACACGTCTTTAAATTTCCGGTAGATGGCAGTATGACTGGAATTTCGTGATTACGTTTTAATGTCTTACGGATTTATAAAAAGGTGAATTAGAAGATTAAAAACGCGAACACTAATTTCCTAACGTCCTTATCGCCTTCGATTTAGACCAAAGCAGGGGCATTGTGCATTAAAACCTAGGGCGGCGCGGGCGGTGCGACCTCACCGGGCATCGTCATAAGACGGACGCTGAAAAGACATAGGTACATGGGGCGCCGAAAACTTAGCTACATGTCTGCAACATACATATTCTGTGCAGTAATTATAGAGTGCGATCTAAAAAATCTCGCCAGGACCTAGGGAGCGCCACCATGGGATGTCGCACCACCTACATTTTTGCTAAGGCCGCCACTGGACCAAAGTATTAGTAAAATATTAGCAGCAAATAAACAAACGCTAATTCAGTTATGATGACGTCGAACACATATAATATTTTTTAAATGTCCTAAAGATCGTAACGATTCATAAGGATAAAACTAAAAATAAAAGCGTAGCTACAAGCAGATGCCGATACAAGGATTTCACCTTCTATCGGCAAGCTCATTGAATTTAAAACGACTATTTACATAATAAGACATATACCGTGATCTAACTACATAAAAGACAAATTAAGTTTTATTTTAAATTTTATTCATAAACAATAAACATAAATGCTTTCTACACTCACAGCCCCACACTAGGATTCCCTGTATCGGGTGCTATGAACGCACACAGAGACAAATACTCAAACACCTAGAACCAGAAACAGAACCTAAATTAAAGATATCTATCTGGCCAGGGATCGAACCCCGGACCCTCTGCGCGTCAGCCCGGTATGACCAGTCAGTCACGCGGGTCGTCGTCGTCATTTCAATATTGAAAGTGAATCAAATCCCTGCTTAGTAATATTTACAAAGCACTCACCTGTTCATATTCAGTTTTGCTTTTTATATCAATCTACTTAAGTTAAGAGATTAACCACTTTGCTTAAGTTTCTGTGGAATAATTTAGAATAATGTAAATAAGTATCAACGTATCGTCAAAACATGTAGACATAATAGCTACTTATTATTCGTTGTCGACATAATATACCTATCGTTAACTACCTTACTGCTGGGGTGTACAGGATATTTTTATTAAATTGAATTGGTTCACATTAGCTGCATAATATGCCTTAAAACTGTTTATGCATAGATGGTCATGCTCAGCCGGCTCTTATAGCACACGGTGTACGACAAGGAGGCCCTCACGGCTCAAAAATTTAGGCCATAATCTACCGCTTTGGCTTAAGTCGAATGGTTTAAAATTTTGTTTATTTTTATTTTCTGAAGGTCTTTTACCATCAAAACAAGTGATGATCAATTTCGGACTATTACTATTGCTTAATATGTAAAATATCTACTTAATATACAATAATCTAAAACTTTCCTTGACATCAAAATAATGATTTATAGATATTAATTTTACAAAAATATTTCAATTTATATATTATGATTAGGGTAATTAGGCGATTCGATCAATCAAGTGTGCTCAGTAGGTCATGATTAGTGCATATAATTATGTTTATTAGATATCAAATATAAGAGATATATTTATTCATGCAGCGAATAAATGAAAAAATAAACGAATTTATTTTCTAGAATAATTTAATAAAAATAAAGGTGTGATTAAATAATTAAACCTTATACTTCCACTCATAAGCCTTTAGTAACTAGGAGTCCATGTATCATCAACACACAAACAGAGCTAAACACGCTTAGAAATACCATTAAGATATCTGGGCTTTGATCAAATCCGGAATCCCCTACCTGGAAACCGGTATGATGACCTACACAAGTTGTCGTTGATATTTTAGCGACATTATTCCAGTTTATGCATAAAAGCACCGCGAATTGTGTAAATCGCTACCGATATATGTACTCGATGTATGTACGTACTCGATACAAAAAAAAACGTTATGGTCAATCGAGAGTTGGATGGATAACCATTTGTGAATGATTATTTCTGCCACTAACATCAGTGCTAAGCGCTGCTGTATTCTTGTTTGAAGGGTGTGGTAAGGGAGACATACTTTTCCGAGGAGTTCCAGCTGAGTCCTCAGGGGTAGCGGCGCATCTGTGGCCGACCTCAAGTAGGAATATCTAATCCTATCTGGGGTTGATTACAGATGTCCATGGGCGGCAGTAGCCACTTACCATCGAGTGGAATTTACCTTACGCCTTGCCTTCTATGTTATCATTACGCTTCAGCTGTTATCATTAAGTTATCTTTAGGCTTCGTGTAAGAGTGGAGGTTAGAAAACATGAGTTATCCGTTTCCACCTATCTGTATTGGGGCAGTGAGAAGGAGTATACTCATCCATTGGTAAAGATCCATGCCCACTACTTCAACAATTAAAAGAATCGCAGTCACTTGAATTCTGCTTACGTGAATCCCGATAACTTTATATTCATAATTTTATGTTTTTGGCGTTAGTAATAAAGATTTGATTAACTGAGAAAACCAATAATGCAAATAAATTATGTGTTATATACATCAGTGCATGTTACTATGAGATTATCTTTATCAACAGTTATGGTACCGTCTCGATGACACCTGGAGCGAAGTGGGCCAGCTGTCGGTGACGGTGCACGGCGCCAGGGGCCTGACCGCTCTCAACCTGAGCGGGAATGTAGACGCCTACTGCATCCTGGAGCTGGACAACTCGAGGGTCCAAACACACGTCGTACACGGCACTTGCGAACCGAACTGGAATAAAAACTTCGTTTTGTAAGTATGTTTTCTAATAGTTTATACCCGCGGCTTCGCTCGTGTTCTGAGGTTTTTATCTATCATTCGGGAACGGTACTTTGTTTCGGGATGAAAAGTACCCTATGTCCTTTTCTGCGCCTCTGATAACATTTGTATAAAATTTCATGACCATCGGTTATGTAGTTAAAACGTGAAAAGGTCGTGAAAAGCAAATCAACAAATAAACACGCTCACTTTCCCATTTATGATATTTGTCAAGATTTCTAGCGTGGAAAAGATCTTGGGCTGCATAAAAGTGTGGATCACATATGACAGCGGACGTAGAAATGAGATTACATTTTAGTCCTCAGGAATGGCAACGTATCTATGATTGGCTTCAGGCAGTGACCACTTGCCATTAACGCATGTTCGTTTGCTACTTCCACCTGATGTAAAAATATACAATATTACAGTTACGTTCAAGAGCCATTCCAACTAATGTTGTTTGTAACAACACATGCTCGCTACACGCATGACTCTATCCTATATGGTCTTAATTGTACTCGGAGATGTCCTTAGAAAGCAGTGAACGCTGACCGTGAGATGCACGTCACGCTAGGTTGCTATTATAATTTAAATAAAAAATGTTATATGTAAATTTATAAGAAGTGGACATCAAATTGTACAAGTATATTAAAAAACTTGTTTGTTTGAAGTTCGCTTTATATATAGATGCGTACATAAATTAAAGTTTGAAGAACAGGTACTGGATGCCGAAAGATAAAAAATAAACTTGTTTAGTGTATAATTATTCACATATTTATAGTGGAATGAATATGGCATGGGTGACGTGCGTTAAGCGAATTTAGATAAACGTATAAATTACTGCCCACGGAGGACGAAAATCCCTTCCGTACAATTTTGACACCGATTCTATTCGTTCGATTGTACCAGGAATCTAAAATTTGTCATATAGAAGAAGCAAATAAACATGCAGTTTATCTAATAGAAAGTGGCCACTGTAGCAAGCCCACGTAACATAAGACTTCTGGTCGATGGTCTGGTCTGGACAACCTGAGGTCGGTTGCTGCCCCGACCCGTTGCTACCCTAAGGATTAAGTAGGAATGACTCGGATATCTCCCTTGCCACACCCATCTAACCAGAATACAGCAGTGTTTAACTCTGCTGTTATACGGCAGAAATAGTTGTGACGTGGTCTTTCCGGAGACAAACCACAAAGGTGGTTATCACTTTCAATTCACCAATCAAAGTAATTGTGCGTCTTCGTAGTTGACGGTCTGAGAACTTACCATTTAGACGAAAATAACGGTGAATTCATACGATGTTTCAATATGAATAACTAGTTTATGTGCATATTTATAATATTTTTTGTCAACAGCGCCGTGAACGATATAACATCAACTTTAGACTTAACAGTTTACGATGAATCAATAATTCAGTCAATGAAAGGAGAAACCCTCGGAAAAATATCAATACCTCTGTTAAGGATAAACAATAATGAGAAAAAATGGTACGCCCTTAAAGATAAGTCGAAGAAATCCAGCGCGAAAGGAAATTGTCCGAGAATTTTGTTAGAAATGTCTCTAGTATGGAATCCGGTGAGTTTGTTTTACTAATTATTATTTCCATTATACCGTTGGTAAGTTTTACAGGACTATCTTTAGCCTTTGCTTGATCTATGACGCAAATGTGGCGTATAGCAGACAAAAATGAATACCACATTTTTTTTTTCTTCGGTGCGTATTTTAACCTTAGTCATTTGAAGTCAGTCATATATTACCTATGCGTGAATTTCCGAAGAACTAGCTAGAGTGAATTTATGCTTTAATACATGGCTAACAAGTTTACCTTCTATAGACAGCGACACATCGCAAGCAATATTGTGAGAAGACACAAATATATTTTTTACAATAATTTGTCTATTACTCTTTCAGGTCAAGGCATCTCTACGATTATTAACACCAAAGGAAACGAAATACGTACAAAAGCCAACGAAATTCGACATTCCGTTAATTTATAGTAACTTAAAGTTCATAAAATCCATTTTCAACTACATTCAAGTCGGAAATGACCATTTAAAGTAAGTCGTATTTTGAATAACATTGTTGTATTGTTTCAAGTGACACGTATCTTCTGCATTTAAAGATGAATACATGCATTTTGTCAATGTGATCAGTGAAGTCGTTAAACTTAATGCAAAACATGGCACAGATCTTTGACATTCATTGTTTAGCCGTTAAAACGTTAAGCCTATTTCCATATCGAATTTATTTATATGTGTAGGTTTCACAATACAATTGTTACACACATTGTCCATGCATTGCACTTGAATCCTTTCTAAGTTTTAGGGACACTCTTAAATTTATCAGCCCTTTTTGTGGATCCTCATGTGGAGCCTCATCTATGATTGTGTAAACAATCAAAAACAAAACTTGAATTTAATTTACCGAGAGTTTCGGGCCACTTACAATTGAATAAGAATACTGTTATGTTCTTATAGATAAACATACTTGTAGGTAGGAAGCTTCAGTTTGTTTGCTAGGTAGACGTTGAGCGGAATTGTACTAATTAAAACTGCAAATGTTTACATTAGATAAACCAATCTTGTTCAAGTGAACTACCCTGTGCGGTCATCATACTATATTTATTTCATCTATACTTGAGATTATAGAATACGTTTTACACTCTTATTTAGACTTCGAAATACATGAAATACTTCTTCAATCAGCAAAAATCTTTATCCATGAACTATTTGCCATATTTCAATATTATGACACAGAATATATTTTTTGTAAGACCTAAAACTCGTTGAAAATCCGCCCTGTTTTACCCAAACTTACATTTCAGACAGACTTTGATTTTAAACTCCTCTTTTTTAAATCAAGAACCAACAACTTCTTTTTCCAAGTTTTATCTTCCATACGTAATCAACGTATCACTGTATTAATATTCAATTTTATTATTTTCTCAGGCGTCTTTTCGAATGGGAAAATCAAGAGAAGTCAGCAATAGCGCTGGGAGCGTGGCTCATCTTCTGGTACTTCTTCCGGATGTGGATGACACCTCTACTTCTGGTTTTACCGTTCGCACACAATTGGATCGTACAACGAAGTAAGTTAAATTATCATCAATATGTAATATACACTTGTAATAGAAGAAAGAATTGTGTCTAAGCTTTACCCAGATGTAAGTCAATACATTTATTTATCTCTGTCCTTGGCTTACAACTGTGAAAAGGTACCTACCTAATATTTATCATAATAAATATTAGGTATTATGATAATATGACATTTATTATGATAAATATTAGGTACAAGAAATATTAGGTACAGGAATTAAGTGAAATGATTTAAGAGTGATTTTTAATTAATGGCATTATACCAAATATTGATGCAATCTTAATATCGGAATAATACTACAGATTACGAATTTATTTTATTACGGTAGAAGAACATTCTTTAACATCAGCTAATGGCTAAACGTGTTTACGTCAATTATAAGGCGGAATTGTTTTTTATAAATAAATCTAATACTCATTTAGTCTCTCATACATAAACCTTCAATAGAGGTATTCTTAGCTATTGAATTAATTTAATGCGTTGAAACTCGTGAGGAAATATGTAAAACAATTGACTATGTGCTTTTTACATAGATATAGGATGTCAAAGATACACAATGTCAGATTAAACGCGTTACCAAAAGTGATATGTGTATGTGTGCGTAATAGTGTTGTTACTTTCATATTTTTTATCAATTAACATCCAGTATTAAGTTGGCAAAGTAGCTTTTGTGTTCAAATTATTACAAAAAATAATGAAATAGGTCTTTAGCGTAGCGAAAAAATTCTAAGTCTATGGCTTTTTAGGTAATTCTCTACGTAGTACCTACACCATACTGGTAGGCCATACATATCCAACACAAAAGGTATAATGTACATAAACATTTAAGTTTTATGTAATATATATAATTTTAATGAACATAATAGTTAATTTTTGTTTTAATTGTATGTTACGAGTTAATTATCTCACTTCTATGAATATATTAAATAGAGTGAACGACCGTTCTAATTAAATTAATTAGATATGAATGAAAAGATTGTGTGTGTCTGTCGTTTGCTTAGTAGTGCTTATTCTATATTGATGAACGAATGTAGGAAAGAGATTTTAGTTATATTTAACGATAACTAGTAAATGAATAAGTAACATACCTTACATACAGATAGTGGTATCATACATATGTAGACATTACTAGACATTTATAGTGACAAAATATCTATGTATATTTCCAAAATAATAGTTGTGATCGAAGCCTTCTTGAAGGTAGTCATGTATAAATATAGTCACATATACGGTACAGAGTAACGATATTACAATTACACGTAAGTAGGTACACACTAGTGATTAGAGGTATTATAACTATTCCCGTTATTAAACTGTTCTTGCTGAAGTCTCCGACCAGAATGTCGCTCTCTGTTAACTCCAGCGTCGCCATGATATCATCCCCACTTGACATCCCCACTGCATCTATGTTTGAACTGTAGTAATCAAATGAGTGACTTATTATTTTAAAGTACTAATATAAAAATGCGATATCGTTAATATTCAAGCTTCGTATTAACGATGATAACATAGTCAATTAAATTATTTGAAGAGAAAATTATCTCGAAAGGAAATAAAAGTTAGACGCTAGCATTTTTTGGTAAACAAGTTCGTAATCTGCTTAAAAAACTTACATTCCCGCGGTTATATTGTACCTACTTATGTGCTTAAGCAATAATTCTACGATATGAATACGATAAATAATATTATGAGTGTTCAAGGTAGCTACAAAAAGTTCCATTGTTACATTAACGAAACTAAAATGTAATTACGTGTACGGAAAATCCAATTCCTATTAATTAACTACCTTTATCGTTAAAAGTGTTTTGTAGTTAGATTTGTGGTTACTACAATACAGTTTCGTAAGAAGATGTATTGTAGTGACCACAATACAACCTACGTATGGCTTTGAAAGGAATTTCTACGAACCTCCTACTTTGGGTTTCATACCATTTTTTATAATACTAAAGAACTAAACGGGCATATCCACAGTATAGCAAGTGGTTATTGCCTACAGACATCTGTAACTAACCCCAGATAACATTAGATTCCTACCGTTTAACTTGGAACGCCTGATAAATTTGGATACATTTGAGAATGTTTATTAATTTAATAGACCTTTTGACACATAAAACTGATTAATGAACATGGGTTTAAACAACAATTTGAAATCAATGCAGGGAGATTACAAAACATTAGTTACTTACTGAAAGACAAACAGATAATAACATAATAAAGCTACCTTTTTACTAGTAAACATAATATTCCTTGCATATTGACCTTTCGTAGAATTTATCTCTGATCTCTGCAAGCCCAAGGTAACTAACTACACTGACTCTTGTTAGTACCTAACCTTATATGAAAGCTATAGATACCCAAGATTCATGTTTACGTAGATAGGAAATATTCATGTTGTACTCGTGCCCACAAACAAATCCAACCATTGTCATCATCATCATCAACAAGCCATTATTGTCCCACTGCTGGGCACGGGTCTCCTCTCATAATGAGAAGGATTAGGCCATAGTCCACCGCGCTGGCCAAGTGCGTATTGGTAGACTTCACATACCTTTGAAGTTTTTATTTTATAAATGTCTCAAGTTTTCTCACGATGTTTCCCTTTACCATTTTAGCAAGTGATAATTAATTTCTAATACGCACATAACTTTGAAAAATCCGAGGTGGGTGCCTGGGATTTGAACCTCGGACCCCTTGATTGAGAGGCCGAGTTTCTTAACCACTAGGCTATCGCTGGCTTGTAATTCGTTGTAATTCGTCTCTAGTAGCTCAAAGATAGAATGGGTTAATCGACCTCGATTACGCCCACGTCCATTTAAATACATTTTATAGATATGGTGGCAGACTAAGGTCGAAGGCCCGGGGCGGAAAGTTGAATGGAGGCCCCCAGTGTGAAAAGGTGATGAGATTTTACAAAATTACTAATGTGTCACTGTGGGCACTGAGCACAATTAAGGGCAAACACTCTAAGTTTATTCTTCTAAGGACTTGAAATTTATGATTTCAAACTGGACAACGCAAGTCGTTCTGTTACCGACCAAGTGTTGCTTGATGTGTGATTGTAATAAATAGGCTCAAAATCTACTGGACCGATTTTAAAAATTCTTTCACCATTCGAAAGCTACATTAGTCACGAGTAACATAGGCTATATTTGATATGAAATATATTTGATATATATATATATTTTGAGGTGGTACAAAGTTTGCCGGGTCAGGTAGTCTTGAATATATTTCTATTTAGCATTAAGTCCGCCTTTTGTACCACACTGTTTTTAACATGGTCAATAAAGAGTAAATGTAATTATAATACATTTCGATTCAAATTTTACGCCAACAATTAAATTATGATTCTAATCTGACGAAGTTAACCCAAAAAAATTCAAACATTTAGAGAATGAATAATCTATACCTTTATTTAAATAATATTTTAAATGTAACCAGCAGCTCAAACAAGTTATATAAATATCTGCAAATCATCTTCGCTACGCATTTTAAATTAATCAAATCATTATCAATCAGGATAATGCTTTTGTACTTCAGAAAATGGTAATTTAAGTGTTTTGTGTGTGTAAACTTGTTTAAAGATGCTTCAGAAAATGGTAATAGGTATTGGACGTGAATAAACGACTTCCCATCAAGCTTCGCCTATACATTCCGGACCTACCTATACAACTTTTAAAAGGATAAAAATAGGTTGACTGTACTTATCGTGAAGTTATATATCTATAGTCATAGATTAGTAAAGATACTTCGCCGCCTTGAAATTGAATGAAGCCACAAACGGCTTATTTTAGTAAGTTCTTTTTTTAAATTCTTGACAAATAATAACATTTTTAGAGAAAATTTACGAATAAAATACTGCGTAATTTACGTAATAAATAAATAATTATTTCAAATATTTTAGGGATATTTTAGCACGAGACGTGGCAAAACTTTTTTACGCAACAATTTCAATTCTCAAAACTGGGTACATTTTCTTGTTAGGAGTGAGTAATCTTTACTAATCTATGATCTATAGTAGGTAATCTATGTAGTATCTGCTGCGTGAAATGCCGAAATTCGATAACGCATACCATGCTTATTGATAGTGAATATCCTGTGCAAATTGATTGTGTTAGAAATATATTCAAATTATAGTTTTATTTTAATTAATTATTTTGTTTTAAATTATGAAAATTAGAGATGCGCCGAATAGTGGTTTCACCGAATAACGAATAATATTCGGTTATACCTTTACCGAACCGAATATTCGGCCGAATTATTCGGTTTATCATTCTTATGGTCTATTTGCCCGTTATGTGTATTCATTGACACTTTTAAATGTTGATTTGAGTTTTAAAAATAAATACTGATTTAAGGTTTAAAATAAATGTTGATTATACTGATTATAGATTAAGTAATAAATGTGTTGACTTGAGATTTCAAAATAAATGTTGATTTGAAGTTTAATTGCTTTATTTTATTAGCTTTATTCAACACATTCTTCATAGGATTTGAGTTTGCCTTATAATATAATAAAATGTTGTAGATTAGTAAAGACTACTCACTCCTAACAAGAAAATGTACCGAGTTTTGAGAATTGAAATAGTTGCGTAAAAAAGTTTTGCCACGTCTCCGTGCTAAAATGTCCCTAAAATATTTGAAATTATTATTATAAATTATTTATTTATTATATAAATTACGCAGTATTAGTTATTTATTCGTAAATTTTCTCTAAAATGTTTTTATTTGTCAAGAATTTAAAAAAAGAACTTGCTAATAAGCCCTTTGTGGCTTCATTCAATTTCAAGGCGGCGAAGTATCTTTACTAATCTATGGGACAGGTATCGTGTATACTCCCTCCATAGATTACATTACATAAATATAAACTTAAATATTTTTCTCTATTTTTAGATAACACCGCACCCGCCCCTATTTATCAATACGATGACGACACGACAGACGAAGATGTCGAGTCGCATAAAGTGAGTACTTAAGTATAAAATGACTTTAACAAACAATTATTAAACTAAGTACGTAGTACTTTAGTGTTTACGACTAATTGCTTAACACTTAGCTTTATGGTCGTTTTATGGTCTTGGAATATTATAAAAATAAACAGATCGTCATTTAAATAATGCGCAGTCGTCACTTTATTCGATGCTTTTTCCATTGACAATAACAAGTAGTTGGTAAACTTAATAACAAAAGGATTTTATTTATGTGAGAAAACATAAGCTAAGAATTGTATATAATTTTTTAAAGATATGAGTTTCTATGGTTGAGTGGTTCGACTCCAGCGGCACCACCGCCACACTTATTTCTGTCTCATAACAGCAGTGTTAACCGCTGCTATGTTTGTGTGGTTTGTGTGTAAGTGGGTGTGGTAAGGAATGCATAATTTTCCGAGGCATTCCAGCTTAGTCAGGGGTAGCGGTGACCCCAGGTTGGAACTAACCTTATCCGGGGTTGATTACAAATGTTCATGGGCGGCAGTAGCCACTTACCTTCAGACGGACTGCATTATCGTCTACTATTCCCACATTAAATAAACATCTAGGCAATGCGATCTCAGTCACTGTATGTAGTAGACTAATGCCTAATCTATCAAACCTACTTAGGTAGGTATATCTTAAACAACAATGAGCATTATTATAGCACTAGATCTCTCTATAACAACTTTACACATTTACATTTTTCAGGATGACAAGACAATAAAAACTCGGTTGTACGGACTACAGGATCTCACGTTCACTATAAAGAATGCCATAGACTATATTGTATCATTCCTTGAGAGGATAAACAAGTAAGTTTAAAAAATATATAAAAACAAGAAACCCGACTGTTTCAACCCTACGTCAGTAGGATAATATATCTATGGTTTCAAAATATAGGTACTTTATGTCACTCCCCATAATTTAGACAAATCAAACGACACCTAATATCTTAAAATCTGCCTAGCCGTTACATCTAGAAATACCGTACATAATGTATAAGATTTCTTCCGATCATCTATCTATGGCTGGTGTAAGTTTTCCTACCCCTTGTTAAAAACTTTGTAAAAGTCGAAAATACTTGAGTACACTATTTATAATAACATTCATTACATATCTTAATTCCTAAATATTTCTTTGCATGTCTGATAATTATTTAAGGTTATTAATTATTAATCATGTGTTTCTGTTTCAGTTTACTGAACTTCAGTGTGCCGTATCTAAGTTATTTAGTGATATTAGTATTAATCGGAGCCTCAATAGCTTTTTACGTAATTCCTGTAAACTACATCTTCATGGCATTCGGTAAGCTATACTTTACATCACTATTAAATAAGTATTACATAAAATATCATTATTTTACATACATAATAATTAATTATTGACACAAGGTACCTACATTATACAAAATCTTAGATAGAAAATATTTGTAGTTTGAGCTTCTATATAATACGAGTAGAACCCTTTGTGGTTCGACTCCGGCGGCACCACCGCCACCCCTATTTCTACCTAATAACAGCAGTGTTAGGCGCTGCTGTGTTCCGGTTTGAAGGGTGTGGTAAGGGAGGCCGAGGCGTTCCAGCTTAGTCCTTAGGGGTAGCAGCGCATCTGTGGCCGACCTCAGGTAGGAACATCTAATCCTATCTGGGGTTGATTACAGATGTCCATGTGCGGCAGTAGCCACTTACCATCAGGTAGACTGCATGCTCGTCTGCTACTCCTATATTATAAAAAAATAATAATAAAAAAGGTACATAGTTCAATTGTTTCTAGTCAACATATTCACTGACAGAAAGCAAGCATAAACTTTGAATTTAACTTTTTGATAAACATGAAAATAATTATTATAATACATATATAAAGGATGATATATAAAAGATGATATTCGATCTACCAATTAACTGTTAAAAGGTAGAGACGAGGTCTCCACATGTAGGTGCTGCTTGCCCACGCACACCTTCAATAAATTTCCAAATAACCGGTTCCGACAATATTAGATCCATAACAACAAAGATAGCAAATAACAATAACAGCACCATTATTATTACACTAATATTATTAGATCCGTAACAACAAAGATAACAAATAACAATAACATAGTTAATAACAGCACCATTATTATTACACTAATATTATTAGATCCGTAACAACAAAGATAACAAATAACAGTAAAATAGTTAATAACAGCACCATTTTTATTACACTAATATGTTACTTATGTAGGTACTAATGTATGTGGGTTGTAATAAACAATTGGATTAGTAGGACTAAATAATACACCAATTACTACTCAGTTTTTAGTGTTGTGTACAAAAGATGATCCTATTCAAACAAACCTAC
Organism: Epargyreus clarus clarus; assembly: GCA_014595695.2. NCBI lineage: Eukaryota > Metazoa > Arthropoda > Insecta > Lepidoptera > Hesperiidae > Epargyreus > Epargyreus clarus. Next base: position 390,328 of record JACTTY020000037.1, read on the forward strand.
TGATTCATCATCATCATCAACCCATTATTGTCCCACTGCTAGGCACGGGTCTCCTCTCATAATGAGAAGGATTAGGCCATAGTCCACAGCGCTGTCCAAGTGCGTATTGGTAGACTTCACATACCTTTGAGATTATTTTTTAATATAAGTCTCCCAGGTATACAGGTTTCCTCGCGATGTTTTCCTTCACCGTTTTTAGCATGTGATAATTAATTTCTAATACGCACATAATTTCGAAAAATCAGCGGTCCGAGGTTCAAATCCCAGGCGGATTTGAACCTCGGACCGCTCGATAGAGAGGCCAAGTTTCTTAACCACTGGGCTATTACTGCCTTGACCTTGATAAACCTACTGATTTATCATTACATTTTATTACAGGTATTTATAAGTTCTCACGCAAATTCTTGAACCCTAGTAGAGTTCCTAACAACGATCTGTTGGACTTCCTATCTAGAGTGCCAGATAACGAGATGTTGGTGAGTAAACCAAACCTATTTTAATTTAATAATCCCTTTCTACACTCACATTTCCACACTGGGATTCCCTGTAGCGTGGGTTCCACGTACACCCAAAGAATACACCCAAAGCCAGAACAGACATTTAAATTCATCGTTCAGATATATGTCTGGCCGGGTATTAAACCTGAAACCGTTTGCGCATCAGGCCGGTACGGTTATTAAAAGTCAGTTACCATTGTCCATGGGTGACCCAGGATAAAGGGTATGGACGCAAAGAGAGGCATTCCAATTTAGTCCTAAGGGACAACGGGTTCATGATCGACCTCCAGTAGATATTTTGGTTTCTAAGGAGTCAGTCACAAGTGTCTGGGCGGTTGTCTATGCTGCTACCTTTTCATAAACATATACCTCACTCTCTTTCTCAACGCTTTTTAATATCCACATCTAGAATTAAAATTAGTCAATTGTATTATTTTCAAAATTTCAGAAACAATGGCGAGAGCTCAAAGTTCCGGAACCTAACGTGTATAGAACGGAGACCATAAAAGGGCGGTGAAAGGAACAAAGAGAACCAGAAGAAGTACATAAATAAGGGGAAAGAATAGAAATATTTCTTATAAAGTCATGGTCACATCGTCGCCTTGTAAAGGAACATGTGGGTTTAGTTTCAATGACGCAAAAGTTTAATACTATTAACATGAATGACTGGGTAGAAGCAATATATTATTTGTATACTTATATAACAAATAGAAAAGATGGTAAATATTAAAAAGTTAGGAATTTCGAAGATAGTGAAGAGAAATGAATTATACCTATATGTGATATTTAAGTGGATTTAATTAGAACAGTTGAACTTGAAACCGTATAAGTTGACTTGTAATAAAAAGATAGTATTGGGTTAAACTATTATAGAATCTTTATGGAATTTTAGAAACTATTATTTTGTTTAAGGATGAAATTACGAAACAAGAATAAAAAATAAAATATGTTTTAACTTCAAGAGAACTCAAATACCCAAATCATTGACTTTCATTAAATAGTACACAGTTAATAAATTCTTAATTTAATATACAAATATAACTAATATAATAAAAATGTGTACTGTATTTTAAAATAATGATATCACAAATAAACATAGTCTAGGAGCTTTCCTATATGTGACACAATTGCCAACATAGTGCCATAACATATAAACGGCGTTATATATTTTATCTGATCGTACTTAGAACTTAACTATACAAATTGTGATTTTAGGAAATAAAGATATGATACTTATTTATACAAATATATTTCTAATAAGTTACAGTTACAGAATTATTATACTTAACACAATTGATAATGTAACGAATATTACAATGTTCTCTACGTAAGAATATTCGTTTAATCTTTGAACGTTTAGAAAAGGTTTTTTTGTAATTTATTTTGGTCTTATTATTTTTTTGGAATATTTAGATGACATTTATCCTCACTTTCGGGGAGATTTATTATGTTTGGCTATAATTAAATTCTCGACTACCAAGTAAGCTTCAAATATTGTTTTTGGATCTGATTAAAGAACGATATTAGCCCTCTTCTCCTTTCAGGATTAACAATTATTATAATTGGCCTCTTATTGCCATGTCTATAAAAATAGACAGACAGTTCTTACTGCCACTTTCCTAGGACATAAACTTCAGTTCCCTTGCCCATCTCTAGTCACTACCACTGATAACCACAGGTTGAAGTTACGGAACTATCCATGGCATACGTCGCGAAGTGGCATACGCGCACGGCAAACCGTTAAAATTTGCCGTACTTCGCGACGTCTGAATGTTCAAATAATTTTCTTGAGACGTAGTCATTCGTACATCTCTTGCTAACTAACTTTTCACAATAATAAATTATTTATCATCGTCCTAAAGAAAAAAACAAAATTCCTCTTGCCAAAGTCTTGCCATTACGTGTTTTAAATTAAGTTTAATAATTCCCATGTTTTGTTTTAATTTTTGTTACTTTTAATTTGCATTTTGTTGTTTCTCTTTTAATTTTTAGTTTAAAAAACGTTCAAAATAAACGATATTCGCATTCGCTGCAGCGAATGTCAGCGGTGAATATTTATTTTTGCATTCTCATCTGTGAATGTCAGAAAAAAGTAATATTCGTTCCATTGTCATCCCTATTTATGACCATTTTTGATGCTCAAAATACAGACTAAATCTACTTAATACACACACAGACTTCATGCCTCAACCAAAGATCATATTTATTTACATTCAACTAAAACTGGATATTATTATCAGTTCGTATTTATAATTTTTCGTAACTTCGTAAAGTAAATCTGTACGTATAACTTTTAAACCACGAAGCCGTTTCTGATTTATTCTGTATTTTGAGTACTAATTACTATAATATATTAGCGTAGACAATTAAGTACTTATAGATCTTGCCAAAATGCCTGAAGACTGCCTTTCCACTGGCTCGGGCACGCTCAATTCCTTCCAATCTTTCTGTAAATATTTATAATGCCTTATGTTGTAAGTATTCTTAAGTTTATCAATATTGTAATCACAATTCCATTGTAAAGTACAAATAATAAAATGAATCGTTACCAATATTTCGTTGTCCGGTATTCTCGAAATGAAATCTAATAAATCATTGTTCAAAACTCTATCTGGGTTTAAATATTTCCTTGTGAACTTGTAAATACCTGAAAAATAAATGTAATTACGAAATATGAATCGAATTAGTTATTAATACGAAATATTTAGAAGATGGGCAGCAGCGTTTTCCAGTGAAGCTATTGATTGATGTGTTGGTAGCACACAGACCTAAGCACAGTGACTCTAGCAATACCCCCTATTAAATGACTAATGAAAGAATTGTGGTCAACCCATTACTATCCACTCTTGTATTTTCTTAGAGTTAGAGGGATTTTGGCGAATTGGTTCACATTCCTCTGAGAACTTTTTTATAGAAATCTGAAAAAAATTAAAAGTGCCCGGACGTAAAGTAAATAAATACATTAAAATGTCTTACCAAGGCTCATCAGCAAATAATTAAATGGAATAAAATACAACACAAGGGACGATATAACGAGTATCATCATTGCCAGGTAACTCAAAAACGTGACCTTGAAAGAGGCTAAACTGAAACAATAAAAATATAAGCCATAAAACGGTTTTAGTTAATATTCAGAAAGCAATTTTTATTTGGCCATAATAACTTTTAAAATATTTTCTATAGTTTGATACTTTCATTGATATATTTTTCTTTAATTTTTTCATAAAATTATATTCAGGTCTTCGCCTTAATAACAATCTTAAGATATAAGCCTTTATAAATTACCATGGTTACAGCAAACGATGACGTAATTATGTTATGATTTTAATCTTATTTTAATATGCTACTCATCGATAGATGGCATTGAATTCCCTATTAATTAAATTAAAATATAATGAATATTTTGACCTGTAGAATTATAAAAAAATATATTTGTAGCATAATATTAAAGTGACAAAAAAGATTCCAATACTTTTAAGTTTTAATAAATACCACTACCATTATTAAATATACCTACAAACGGAGATTTATAATAATAACATTAATATTATGGTTTCATTTTAAACGCATTAACTTACTTATATAATCGTTCAGCTAGGGACGCAATATATTCTACACCATTAGTTATAGTAAGCGTCATCTTTTGTATATCCTGAAGCTTTCCGGTTAAACCTTTATCTTCCTACAAAACATACAGAATTATATAAAGCAAATCGAATAGAATTGCATTAATCAAAAGTATTGAGCAATTCATTAATACCTAGTGTAAGATTACCTTACTATTACTAATTTTGGTGGCCCCGTCTGAGGGATTTGAGTAAGAACGCATGATATGATATCTATTATCTGAAAACAGACGATTTGTAATTAATTTTACGCAATTATGCTATTAAGTACGCCTAACAAAACTGTATTGCAAAACACCTTGTTGTTTGTAGATAAGTAAATGACAACCTCTATGATTTCGACAATAATAACAAATTCAGGATTTCTGTTTTGAAACACAAATTACTGAGAAGGTACCTAATCAGTAGGAGCCCTTAAGTATTTTATTAGTAAAATAGCTTAAATTAAATTAAAAAGTGTAAAATACTACTAGAAGACTCACCCTGATGTCGAGAATAGAACCAATTATAAAAAAAAGGTAACAGTAGCAACAATGGAACTGTCCATAGACGTAAGTATGAGCAGAAGACCAGCCAACCGACCAAAGCAATGAAGGAGGATTCCGGATCATCCCATTCAAATAATCGCCTGTATAAGAAAAAATGTAGATAGTAATGTATTAAATACGTATGTTTTAAGTGTATTCTAAATCATCGGGGTAGATAATAATGGCACAGAAACAGTAGCTTATTGCATTTATCGTACTTTGTGATCCATTTTTTTTTTGCAAGTTATGAAAAAAATTAAAAATGTTAAGTCACTACAATATTTATTTCATTTAAATCATTTAAATATTTACTCACTTATATCCTTCATTAGCCTGGTACAAAAAGTTGAAGACGACTTCAATAAATTCCAAATTACTATACACTAGTGCGATATCAAATTTTGGAGGTTTTCTTATATGTTTTAGCCGCCTTGGTCGGAAAAGTTTCATCGACGCTTTTATCTGTTTGAAAAAAAAAGTAAAAATAACTGTAAAAGTAAAAATGTTTGTATACCCATTGTGGCGTCTTTCCACTACTCGTCAAAAGAGGGCGCCATGGGTATTCTGAATCACGCTATAGAAGTTTTTTTTTGATGTGAAACATCTATAGCCGCACGTAAAACCGATTTCTGGCGTGGCGACGCATGCACGCTATACGATGGTATATATATACAGACTATATGCAGTAGTGTGTACTGTGTGGCGACGCGTCGCCATGCGCAATCGAATTCAATAAATAGTCATCGTTATCTGGAAAAAAAACGTAATATTTTATTTTATCATTATGACATATTTAGTTCCTATCACAATATGTCGATGTTTCACATCTGCCAGGCGTCCCGTGACGGCTCACATTTTTTTTTATAATATAAGGGTAGCAGACGAGCATGCAGTCCACCTGATGGTAAGTGGCTACTGCCGCCCATGGACATCTGTAATCAACCCTAGATAGGATTAGATATTCCTACCTGAGGTCGGCCACAGATGCGCCGCTACCCCTGAGGACTAAGCTGGAACGCCTCGGAAAAGTCTGTCTCCCTTACCACACCCTTCAAACCGGAACACAGCAGCGCCTAACACTGCTGTTATTAGGTAGAAATAGGTGTGGCGGTGGTGCCGCCGGAGTCGAACCACAAAGGGTTCTACCACCTTCAACAGTTTTCTCAACATCACGTACAAGCTCCGAACTGAGACTGTTGGAGCACAGCCGCTCCCCGGACATTATCACCTCTAATCCTATCACCAATTTATAGCACGGCGGGAGATCTCTCGTTGCCAAACTCTTTGACTTTATTAAAATTTCATCACAAAATTTTGAATGATCTTACCGGATTCCAAATTAACGTCATCTGCAAACATACTCTTGGAAAATTTCCCTTCGCTATCTTCCTATTCTTATCCTTTAACGCATACCACCGTAGTTGTCCATTGGCAATTCTCAAAAGTGGTATAGATACTTTGCCCAATGATTCATTTAAAAGCGTAGTTAGGGAGCTGTCGTATACTTTAAGATCAATAGTAGATGTGACGTCATATACATTGCTAAAATATTAAAATCTATAATTAGGCACTTACATTATAAGCTACCTAAATATTTTAAATAGTGAATAAGTTAAATTAAATTCGAAATTTATGGCATAAATTTTCAGACTTAATAGGCACATATTGATACAATTTCCATATTCTGACGTAAAAAAATATAAATTTGGTATTTGGTGAATACTAATATCCACCAAATAACAAAATCATATTTTTTTCTAAATACTCACAACACATAACATTTATTCCATTCAGGTTCCGAGCTACTCGCTTCTTTTGGTGTCTGCACCCTTTCATTGTCCAGTTCCAGCGTGCAATAAGCATTTGGTTTACCAATTAAACCCCTTGCACTTATTATCTTCACATGGAGTAAACCCACTAACTTCCAATTAGCCCTCAAGTTGTATACAGTCTGAAAGAGTAACATCGGTGACATACTAAAATTCTTTAATTAGATTTTCTTTAATTTTATATATTTATGTAAAATTATACGTATAGGAAACATCAACAAAACATATTATTAACCTTGATGAAAATAAAATCAACACTTCACATAATTATAACTCTGGCTTTAACCAAGCGTAGTCTAACGAAGCAGTGAGACTATCCACAGTAATATCACAAAAAGCAGTAGGTAATAACACAAAAAACCATTGTTTTCAGGTAATTAAAGCTGCTTTTACGATTTTAGTGATATGTATTCAAAGGTCTTACATGTCTCTGTTGAAAGTCATCCAAAGCATATAATGGTATCTGAGGAGAGTTATTAGAACGAGACATGCATATTGTCACAGATAAATGGATCAATCCGTATCCATCATCCAACTGTTGCCAGAGTTCATGAGTGCGCTCCTTTTCAAAGGTTGATAGATCTAAAACACAACTTAAGTAGGAACACAATGTTAACTTGGATATTGTTTTACTTAAAAGTTTGAATGTATTTAAATTATAAACTAATTTACCTAAAGCTGTTGTTAGCTAAAGCTACTAATTAGCTAAATCTTCACGACGAAGCAAATCACTTAATTCAGCTAACGACAATAATTATAATATCATATTCATTTTGTTGCACTTATTATTACAAAATTCTAAAACTGTCTGCAATATCAAAATCATTACCTGCCCATATGATTTTTTTGCTTTCCTTTATCACAGACAGAGATTTTTAACAAGTCATCCTTATAAATATTTAATTTAAAACGTTCTCGCCACTCTGGTTCCGCTGTATTTGGTACAGACTTTGTTTTATGAATCTCTGAACCTAATCTGAAATTTAAAGCATACCATTTGGTACGTACATTCTTCAATTTATGCCACTCTCTCGTCGGTATTCACAGCTGAGTACAAATCTGTATTTCTACTGACTAATAGAAGCTGAATAATTCGCCCTATAAAGTAGATACATTAGTTTGATTGGTAGATAAACTAATTAAATGCGTAACCTTGTAATTTAAAACAGTATTGATAATTAAACGAAGTTTTACGATAGTTAATTACTTCACTTTAATTGATCATTAATCATATTCATCTGGATTACATTTTATAAGTAGTTGTTGTCAAATATTAAAATTTTAATCATAAAACTTATATGTGCGATACAATAGTAAGTACTTACCTAAATTTGCAGTAGATGCTATGGGTTTCTGCATCATTGGGTATTGGAGGCAGGCATTTAGCTTTCACAAGTACAATAGTCACTGTTAAATTCTGATTTTCTTTGCTACTAGACAATTGTCTTTCAATTGGCCTTGGCTACAAAATTAAGAAAACAGACTTTTATATATACAAAACTAATTTACAAAAACAAACAAATACGTGAGGACATTTAAAATGTATCTGGATAGTAAGATACAGTTTAGGAAAATTACACACTAAAAGAAAATTACCACAAGACTAAGAGTAGATACGCTTGAATTATCGCTGAAAACTTCATCCTGTGAGCTGACCGACTGCCGAGATGACAAAATCGAAGAATTGCTTTTCTTCCTCGGCTTAAAAAAGTTGAATAATGACGTTGAACGCCATCTGTATTCAAAACAATAAAGTTTGAAATTTAATAGTACAGCATTTTTTTTAGAAGAACATAAAATGCATGTCGGCATAACTATCGGATTCTCATAAAAGTATCAATAAAATTCTCATAAAAATATCATGCCAAAGGTTTTCAACTGGGACTGAACTCACCGGGAGATAATACTTAACTTTCATCGAGGATAACGATTTTTATGAAGCTAAACTACTTATAATAATTGAGGACGTTTCCTTAACAAACGTACAAAGCATTTTTATGTTAAAATAGTAGTAAATCAGTAATAAGCGTATAGGAATTGATACTAAGTAACCACTGCCTCCCAAGTCCCAACCTAACCAACACTTTATAACGAATAAGTACTCTCTGGTCGACTGCAAATGAGTTGCTGTACCTGAAAAATAATTCATACTTACGTATTTCTTGCCTTCTTTCGAACAGAAACCACACTTTCAACACTATTCGTTCGTTCTATTGAGTAATGTATTTTTTCAGTTTCATTATGTTGTATATCCATCATATAGACAGTACCTACACTTCAGACTAATTTCGGCAGCAGTTTAACTGATATTGAGATTAAATGCTAAACACGTTCATTATGTTTTATTCTATCTTATCTTATAAAATAAATGCCGATAAAACAGTTTAATCTATTTAGATATCGATTAAAATAATGAATTAAAGATATTCAACAGCGATTCTTTATGTATGTTTATAAAAATAACATATCAAACGCATAAGGCCATTTTGACAACCACGGTACTTTTAGGCTTCACATATCATTCTAAAAAACGCCAAGAAGTGCCCAACAGTGGAAAAGACTGTATTCATGATAAGCCAGATGTTATAGAACTACATAATAATTCCGACTCCTAATTTATTAAGCGTTTCCATAATACTAAGTATACTATAATAAGACCATAAAGTTAATTCAAAACCAGTCCTTAAATTATTTTAAAGTTAAGTAAATACATACATACAAAGCTAAATTTAATTTACGACCACCACTACTGGATTCTGGCTTGGCAATTGGAATCAGCTAAATCTTAGAAATGATTTTTTCCAAATTTTCATCAAGTTAGTGAAGAACTTGGAGGAGAGTAACCCAACTATTTTAACTATATAACAACATTTTATCAAAGATATGATGCCTCTAAAAATCTAACGATTGATTTAATTATGAACAGCGTTCTCTTTTATGGCACAGAAAAAACCTAAACATAGTAGAAGTTTATAAAACCGTAAAAAAACCGAATTCAATGCTACTGTTAACGCTAATTACTAGAATATTATATACCTACCTATGTACTGCCTAGTCAAGGGTCCCAAAAAATTTGCATTACAACTCACCAGTATACCTACTATAGGAAAACTGAATTACCCAAATAGGCCAAATGTAAATTAATTTGTAAAGTTGTCCTTAATTTTCTTAACAAAACACAGCAGTTTTTGGAATCTATTCTGAACTGCGCTTTATTGTTACATTTACTAAGTTCCATGTGCCGGTGTAATTATGCCATCTGGTGTTGAGGAGATTAAAACAATTAGTTTAACAGTTTAATTTATTGTTTCACTTTTCTCCGCAGGGTGCGCCACACGTCGGCGTCCAGCTTACGTTTTAATACAACCCAACCAAGTATAGAAGTACACTGGAGTACAAGTTAAAGATAGATTATAATAAAGATATAGGTACATATCTATATATCTGTAAAGAACTTATTTTAAATTAGTGTTATAATGTAAATTTTAAAGTAAGTTAAGATTAATTTATAGAGTCACAAATAATGTTCAAATTAAATCCTAAATCATATAACAGTATACATCGTACTACATATTAAAAATGGTCGGATTGTACTTGAAGTTCAATGGCGCTAGTGTCGTGTCAGTCTGTGTGTGATGTGGTATGCGAATTGTGATTTCGTCTTCGTTTAATGTCTTCTGCGTCTGGTTAAATAATTATTTAGAAAAGAGGTTATGTAGTGGATATAAATTTAACTTGTGCAGTGTATAAATTAACAAACATTCACCATGGATAAGAGGAGGGACTCATTGAACACGATGAAAATGTGTCGATTTTGTTTAACTCAAGATGTGCCTATGGGAAGTTTATATGATAAAAAACGAAAAGTTAAGAACACAGTGAATCTTCCTTTAAAAATATTATCATGTGTGTCTGTTGAGGTAATCATTTTTGTTTATATGTTTGTATTTCTAATATAGTGAGAATGCTTTAGTTTGTACAAATGGACGCCACCTATTGTGGCGGCAATTGACATAGAAATCTTAAATATTACTATATGTTTATGATATGTTCGTTGCTGAGAACATCTTTTATACTAGAAATTAGTTTTAAAGATATGTACATATTATTTAGCCCAATAAAACTAGTGTATAAACCTTAATATAATATGAACTGTTTGGATGCAAATGAAAAACGTCACCTGGCGGAATTTTATGAAACTACTAAAATATTAATTTGTATTATCTCCTAAATATAATGTAAATAACTATATAAATGTGTTTGTCTCTTGCAGGTTTTCCCGTCAGACAAAATGCCTATATTCATCTGTGAGCGCTGCAAATATTTTATGAATATATTCTATGATTTTAAGCAAATTTGCCGGCAAGCTGATGAATCCATTTTACATTTTATTCAAGATAATAAGCCATTGGCACCAGTTCCATGGCCTCTGTCACTCAATGATGTAAGTTAGGCTTCTCTTTTTATTGATTAATACTATTTGAAGAAGGAGGAACAAATATTTTGTCAATGTTTCGTTTAAAGAATTTTGTTTCTTTTCTATATCATTTATCCTGATCATAGATTTGTCTAATCTTTGATCCTGATATACAAAAGTAAAATGCATGAGAAAGCAATATATGAGATGCCTATTTTATTGTCAGAAATTACCGACTATCAGATGAAATGTTGTTAAATGCTTATTATCATAATATAAATATTTAAAAGGCTTACTATGTATAGTCCGCGCCAAACTGTTAGTTCACTCTGAACTTGGTGCAAGTAGGTACTACACCTTGCTATGGCATACATGTTGCTATGGCGACGCGATTCATTTCTATATTCAGAGTGGACTAGCAGTTTTACGTGGACCCAATCTACTTCCAATATAGTACATACTATGATTACTAACATAATAGCTTTAAAACTTGCTGAAGTATAACAACACTTATGTAGATGTGTACTTATGACATAAAGATTGTAAAAATTGTAAAAATCTTTAATATCAAACAAATTTCAGGTTTATCGGGATTCAAATGACATTGGTGTTATGAAGACGGTTGTGGAGGGTGGTACAACTGTACAAGTTACTCATGATGTCACTGATTCTGAAGAGGAGGAGGATGAGAATATATATAATGTTAAGGTAAACATAGTCACAAGCAAACATAGCTCTTTAAGAAGGGTGCAAAAAGAGTGTTGAAGGTGGTATAACCCTTTTGAGTTTTGACTCCGCCGGCACCACCGCCATACCTATTTCTGCCTTATAACAGCATTGTTAAGAGATGCAGTATTCTGGTTTGAAGGGTGTGGTAAGGGAGACATACTTTTCCAAGGTGTTCCAGCTTAGTCCTCGGAGGTAGCGGCGCATCTGTGGCTCACCTCAGATAGGAATATCTAATCCTATCTGGGGTTGATTACAGATGTCCCTGGGCAGCAGTAGCCACTTACGAGCATGCAGTTTACCATCAGGTAAACTGCATGCTCGTCTGCTACTCCTATATTATAAAAAAAACTCCTTCAAATCAGGCCATGCATTGGCCACTCCTCTGGTGTTGCAAATGCCCATAGGCGACGGTGACTGTTTTACACCAGGTAACCCGTCTGCCTTATCGTTAGGTATAAATATTAAAAAAGTCACATTGCGGTATTACATATGGCATCGTATTGTTATCAAAAATTTAATTATGTTGTACTAATTACTTTTATTATCCAATTTGTGTTAATGAATATATGTTTAGTATGTTTAACATAAATTAAAATAGTGTATGCATACGACACATATGCAATCCATGTTATTATAGCTTTCCTATCTTAAAAAATAGTAATACCCCTAGTGGTTTAACGCCATTGGCATGAGTAATTTGAGCATTATTAAACACTGTGTTCTGTTTTTAAGGGCTTAGTAATATATATAAAGACTGATACGATGCTTTTTAACTTAGTTTTCAATATCTTAAGTTAAAGTTTCATGTTTAGGACTTTAGATAGTACTCCAATCCTATCTGGGGTTGATTACTGATGTCTAAGTGTGACAGATGTCACTTACAATCTATATTCTCTTTAGCTTCTTCTAAACAAATCATACTATAATAAATCACTTGTTAAATGAGTTCACTAGATATTTATTTTCTATGTTATTGACATTACTAATTACACTTTTTTTTTTTATTTAGATCAACGATGGATCTAGTGAAGGGTCAAAGACCTGTATAAAAGTAGTAGAAAGTAGAGAATACCCAGGCAATGACGACATGAAGAGAGATAACAAAGGTAACTATATATGTGTGTAATATAAGATTTATTTTATAGTAAATTGGCCTAATTGAAAATATGTATAAATTATGTTTGAACAGAATTGATTTTTGTGTGTTCATAGCTTTTCAAACCTCCTGTATTTATCCTTTATCCTTTTTTGATTTGAATGCTAGATCTTTACAGGTTTCTTTTATTGCTTAGTGAATGATGTTTCATAAATATACAGGTATATAATATAATAATATCAACTAAATATTCGATTTATATATCATGAATATGTTTTATAGCATTGAAATTGAATGTTAGAAATGGTATTAGAGGAATCATTCAAGCATGACTATTGAAAATATTTTCTTTATAAGGAAACTCATTTTATTTTTTCAGTTATTAAGTTTTGATGCATGATTTGATTGGTTTAATAGCGGTAGTTGGTGTGATTGATTTCATAAAGTACACATTCTACAGGCCAACTGTGGTAGCCATATTTATCAGTACTCAACCGATTTGTGGTAAGTTGTCTAATAGATATCATAATCAGTTAGTCTAGAAAATGTAGAATGTGTGCGAATTAGAGTAGTATTCTATTTCATCTTCTTTTTTTTTTAGATTTGGTCACTGTCACTTTACTTTTTTTTTGTAACATCCCATTCACTTTGTATTGCATCAATCAAATAATTATTCCAACTTGATGTTCGTTAATAGATTGTTTTCAAATAATGTACTAATAATCATGATTTGTATTAATACAAATTCCAAATATTAATGCATCAATTAATTACTAAAATTATATTATAATTTATTTTATCGTTAACAGGGTGTTTAGTTTTGTACTATGGATTTTATAACTTTCAAATAAATATTTTAGGAGCATTCACTTGTGGCTCCGGCTTGAACAATGCTCTTTAATAAAATTCACTCTTTTGTGTCTAAAACTAATCTGTATAAATTGGTTTGTGTCTTAATATCCTCATCTTAATCCTAATTAAGTCAAAAAAAAAACAAAGTGATAAAAAGGAATATTAAAAAAAAATTAACAATATTTTACACTTCTATATCATGCAAACATTTGTAAGAAAGCTATGTATTAATTTGTTTTACAATTAAAACAGACAGAATGCTCTACAATATCTATATATGTGTATAAATATATCCTTATGTCCTAAAGTAAAATTTGTGGTAAGTATGTTAGGGTGAAATGTCTAAGCGGGGTCGCTCGACAGGGCCGGACGAGCGTTGCTGGGCGTGCGACGAGTGCGACTGTACGTACCCGTTGCAGCAGTTGCTCGAGTTGCACAAGTTGCAGAAGCACAGGGCTAGGAATGTCCAGTGCGATCAGTGTGAAGAGTAAGTGGATTATTTTTGTTTTTGTTTTTTATAATATAGAAGTAGCAGACGAGTATGCAGTCCACCTGATGGTATGTGGTTACAACCGCCCTTGGACATCTGTAATCAACCCCACATAGAACTAGATTCCTGCCTAGGTAGGCCACAGATGCGACGGAAAATTATGTTTCCCTTACCACACCCTTCAAATCAGAACGCAGCAGTGCTTTACACTGCTGTTATTAGGTAGAAATAGATGTGGCTGTGGTGTCGCTGGAGTCCACAAAGAGTTCTACCATCTTCAAGTTCTAATTTAATACCATATTGTAATATTCCTGCTTAAAAATATTTAATCTCCAGTAATTCTCCAGTCCCATATTGGCTTTTTCTTTATTCTTCATAATTCGATGATATTTTTGTCTAATAAAAGGAAATTAGAATTCCCCCGTAACAAAGCTGTAGCTACACCCATATTATCCTATAGACATATATATATATATATATATATATATATATATATATATATATATATATATATATATATATATATATATATATATATATATATATATATACTAACACACTACAGTGTAAACTCTTTATAACGAATTTCAAGGGACCGAGCATATTTATTCGTTATAGAGAGTTTTCGTTATAGGGAGGGAGGAGAAAAAATCAACCCAAAACCAATTGCAATCATTTCTGTCACACTTTTTCGTTTCTTTAATGCTTACTGGCCATCTTGACAATTTCAAAGTTGATTTACAACTGATAATACGCGATAGGTGACCATGGTATGTATAGTAACTTAGACAGACAAATTCCTGCAGACAATGTAATCTAAGAATAATGGCACACGTGTTAAGGCAAATAACAAGAACAAAAGCGAAACGGCCGTTTATGAACCCCGTAATCTTTCTTAAAACTTTCGGCACCTCAAAAGGTTAGTTTTTTAGCTGCTTATAAAACAATTCCAGTGTAAAAATATTGTTCTCGTCTAAATATGAACGTATTTCTTCGTAATAGAGAGTGACTGTTGCGTTATAAAGAGTGAATCAATGTATGGGTTTTAATGTAAACCAACCAATTGAACTTATTTCTACGTTATAGAGAGTTTTTCGTCATAGAGAATGACGTTATAAAGAGTTTACACTGTATATATATTTCAATAATCAATCCATATAGAACAGTCCTACCTGAAATCGAGTACATCATCTTACTCTGAGAATCGAGATCATTGAGATCATAATGATGTACTAGGACTTAAGTTGGATCTGAACAGCTCCAAACGTTAAATTCGCTTTTATAACTACCATAATTGATATTTAAGTAGTGAAGCTATAACTTAATTTTTTTTTCAGCAAATTCTTCACCAAGTATGATTTGGCGGTACACCAGGTGCGGCATTCTGATGAGATGCCATTCCAATGCGACGCGTGCGGGAGGAAGTTCAAGCGGCTAGTATTGTTGAAGAGACATGAAAAGGTGAGATATTGATATTGCAGCCAAAATTACTTATCGTGAGATTCATTTGGTATATCATTTGGTACACAGCCATTTGTATGGATTATGTAGTATTGTGGGCTATTGGTATATGTTAAATATGTGTCCTATTTTATTCCTTCTATCTGTCGGTTATTAGCCTAATATGAAATAACGGCTTAGTTTCATGAAAATTTATATGCTAAAAATTTTGAAAAAGGAGGATCATCACAGACATGTTTATTAAGGAGAAAATTGATGTTACTTTTTTCTATCTTATGATGATATAACTTGATGATGATGATATAACTTACTCCGATCTTTGTGTGGATACCGGTTGACTTACATACGAGGCAACTATCTTAATTATCAGGC
Organism: Epargyreus clarus clarus; assembly: GCA_014595695.2. Lineage (NCBI taxonomy): Eukaryota > Metazoa > Arthropoda > Insecta > Lepidoptera > Hesperiidae > Epargyreus > Epargyreus clarus. The sequence goes on from JACTTY020000037.1 coordinate 406,224, forward strand.
CTCAGGTAGAACCTGCTGTATATGGAGTTATTTACAGATGACCACGGCTGGCAGTCTCCACTTACTGTTAGTTAAACTGCAAGTTCGTTTGCAACTCCAATCCTTAAAAAAATATGCATCTTAGGGCCGTATTAATAGATGGATCTCAATATCAATCTTAAGTTCGTATCAACTGAGTCGCTCTTAAGTTGCGATCAGCGACTTGAGAGCGTCGCTAATTAATAAATGAGTATTAAGTGCGTATCATTTGATACCGGTCTCAAGAGAAGCATCTCATTCGAAACAGTAGAACAGATTAAAAATATTTTTTAAAATGACAGCTATGAATGAATGAGAGTTGAACATTACAATCACGTCATGCAGCGTTTCGGTTCCGCTCCTTTGCTAATGCAATAAAATGTTTAATGTAGTGAAATATCTCATTAAATATATTTATAAAAATGACAAATCCTTTTTAAATCGTATACTAAATAAAAACTAAATGATTTCACGTGCAATATTTTTCGGAAAAAAGTATTACGAGTTCGATTTCAGATACTGTTACTGTGAACAAAACGCGTCGCGTCATTAGTTTGTTTACTTTTGTTCCATTGTTATTTGTTATGAGTTGGTTGTGAAGTGCGAATTATTTAGCTGTATTTACATTAGTTGGACTGTTTTAAAATGGAAATGAATAAGAAACACATATTCAGGGAAGTGGAAAAAACGTTTTTATATAATAGTGTAGTGGAGTGTATTAAAATTGACGGATATTATTCGCAACAGAAGAACTCTGCATGGTATAAAATTGCTAGTGAATATAATGCCAGCTCCCACATACCCCGTCAAGTAAGTACTTATCTATTTTTCATGTTTATCAATAACCTTAAACCAGATAATAATAATTCTTTATTTCATGAAGCATCAGTACAATTGCAATCTTCTCAGAGTAGTCTTTATAATGATCGTTTATTTTAATTCAGTATCGTCAGCTGCCTAAATTGGGTAAAAACCCTGTAGTATAGGTTAACTTCCCTACAGAGCTACTATACTCTTATTAATTTAGAATGAACAGAAACTTATACATACAAATAACTTGTATTTGATAAAAATGGCATGATTTTATATTTATGATAATGTTGTAGGATACGAGTAAACAACTAATGCGGTTGTGGATGACATAAAGCAACAACAATGTGAAAACATTGTCAAATGGAGGCGGCCCTTCTACCAGTGACGCAGAAATGAATCCAGATGTATCGTAGCTGACTCCAGGGCTCCTTGTTAGTACTGATGATGATTCCGACACTGTATCAGGTATGTATTTTAAATGTTTTAAAAGTTACTCTACATATCTAACTATTTGAAGTACTGCATCTACATATCTAAATATAGTTAGCTATGCGTTAGTTAGTGTTATACAATAATTAGTAATATTTCAGACTGCATTACTAATATTATTTTTTATTTTAGAAATGACTGTTACGCCGCGCCTAATGATACACAAGAAAAGGAGAAAGTTATAATCAAGCCTAGGACTCCACCCTGTTCACCATCTTTGCATCCGCCTGCTGCCTCAATGTTAGAAAAAAAAAGAAAAGCTTTTGATTTTATTAGGTATTAGCTGTAATTTACTTATAACATTATTATTATATTCAATAAAAACAGAGAAGATACAATAGGTATATATTTTAAAACCTATATTTGGTATTATAATTTAGAGTTACATTTTAAGTAATAATAAATCTCCTATTTAAAATAAAAGATTATATTATAAGGAATTTCATTTTATTTTTTTTAGAACTATATTATGAATTAAAGCTACATTTGGAATAATAGAATTTAATAAGTTTCCTATTTTATATAATTAGGTTATATTATAAAGCATTTCTGGTTTTTCTCTTTCAGGTAAAGCTGAGTAATTTAAAATTTAAATCTACTTTGAAAAGGAACTATTTTTTATAATTGTAATACTAGAAACAGTTTTGTGTAATATATTGTTTATAAAATTATATTTGTATTATTTTTGACACATACCAGCCTTACCTTACACATTTGGTTAAACTTTGTATGTATTGAATAATAAGATATACAAAAAAATACATTACAGAATTATACTCTAAGAGTTTAAATATATTTTGAAGGTGGTAGAACCCTTTGTGGTTCGACTCAGGCGGCACCACCGCCACCCCTATGTCTACCTAATAACAGCGGTGTTAGGCGCTGCTGTGTTCCGGCTTGAAGGGTGTGTAAGGGAGACAGACTTTTTCGAGGCGTTCCAGCTTAGTCCTCAGGGGTAGCGGCGCATCTGTGGCCGACCTCAGGTAGGAATATTTAATCCTATCTGGGGTTGATTACAGATGTCCATGGGCGGCAGTAGCCACTTACCATCAGGTGGACTGCATGCTCGTCTGCTACTCTTATATTATAAAAAAAATATATATTAATTACAATTGCAATCTTAATTAAATCAACCAATCCTGGATAAAACGTGAGAAAGAATAAAAAATAAAATAATTTCATTACAATTAATTTAAAAAATACAACATAAAAATTTAAATCCTAATAGCTAAATTATGAAGTTGAATCAAGATATAAATTAATATACAAATGAGTGATACTGTGAAAGAGAAGTGTAAATAGAATCTATACCTTTTTTGAAATTTATTTATAGGCATTTAAAAAGGATTTTGAGCGTCCCTTAAATAAATTTTCGGTAACCGAGAACTAAAGCGATCATCGATATAATCGTAATCATTCATAATAATCGTAATAATCTATTTCGTCTAAAATATTTTCAAAATCCATTTCTCGGCGATACGAAAACGTCGACTCAAGTCAAGGTCCGACTACACTCAGCTAATACCATCTCAGAACGCATCTCAAGAGGCTACTTGAGAGTGAGTTTGATTTATTAATTAGCGAATGCGATGACAGATCTCAAGTGAGAGCGCGTTTAATGTTTGACACTTAAGTTTTGTTTATTAATACGATAACGAACTTAAGATCGCACTTGAGTTAGATCTCAAACTTGAGATCGGTTTATTAATACGGCCCTTACTATTGTTAATGTGTAGTCGGTAAAAATATTTGTTTTATTATTGTTACAGATAATACATTCAGATTTAATTCAACAAGTGTGCGAGCACTGCCCGGCGACTTTCCTCTCCACCGAGCAGCTGGAAGCCCACCAGCAGAAGCACGAACGTGATAACAATCGTCCCTTCGCCTGCTCCTTGTGTGACAAGAAGTGAGTGTTTTACTAAATTAACTTTATTTTGAAAACATTTTGTGAGAACTAGTTACAGACCGCAGTATCGGGTCCGGCCAAGTTTCGGTTAAAACGAGGTTTGGTTCAAAGTTTCGGTTTTGGCCAAAAATCGGACGTGCCCTTTGGTATACGGTCCTGCACTTTCGAATTTTGTTCGGCTGTACGGCTGTAGCTAGGTGTAGTTATTATGCAGTCGTTACCTTCGTGGCAATAAAAGGAACGAATGGGAGGTGGCTTATTGTGCTCTCTGTCGTACATGCCGGTCTTACAGAAGCCATAGTTCCGATCCACTGTATACTGTTGTGGGCTGATCTAAATATACACAGATGTCACGGCATAACAAAACTATTTAGTAATTACATTTATAACTTGTGAATATTAAATATATATGAATAAAATGCATATTACATATCTTTATCTATCGCTACGCAGACATGGAATATACCTGTCAATAATATTGAATAGCTTATAATATATTTATTAAAATATAGCAATTTATTTTCATATATTTTCGCTAGTTTATTACACCAGTTATTCTCATACCACCCAAAAGTTTGCAACCATTAAAAAATCCATGTAATCATTTACAGGTTCCTCGAGAAAGCCACTCTACAGAGACACAAGCAGCTCATACACGACAGAGTCTTAGAGCACGCCTGCGAGTATTGTCCTCAGCGTGAGTCAAAAAAACCCAAACCCACATCCCTAAACCCCTTCCCGACGAACAAGCTATGAACATACGAAACATAAACGGTAGAAATGACATGATAAATTCCATTTCTTCTCTTATATTGTTGTTTTTTTTTAGGTTTTTCATCTGTCAGTAAGCTATCGAGGCATGTACGCACGCACGCCGGGGAAAGGCCGTATCCGTGCAAGTACTGCGATAAAACCTTTATGAAATCTCACCATTATACAAGGTAATATACAATAAATGAATAGTTTGTTATAATAAGTCAAATTCATTGGCTTTACAGCTTTTTGTTGTTTTACTGATTTGTATCACCTTAACACTATATTATATAGCAGAAAATATTAGGTATCATGGGACAATGGCGTGTTATCAGGTTGCTTAGCTAGTAATTTATCGAATAATACAATAAAATAAATGAATTATTGATAATAAAATCATAACAGTAATATTAAAAAAAATATGAAATAGACTGTATTCGTGCGCGGCGTTTATATATTCGTCATTTATGCTACTCCGGGGATTAATACAACTTTAATTATTAATAATTAATCTATCTTATTTTTGTCATCCTATGATGGGAGTTTCACATTTCGTAGTAGGCTTTTAAGGCGGTAGAACTCTTCGTGGTTCGACTCCGGCGGCACCACCGCTACACTTATTCCTACCTTATAACAGCAGTTAAGTGTTAAGCGCTGCCGTGTTCTGGTTTGAAGGGTATGGTAATACCCTTATAATATACTTATACTTATAATATACTTATCCAAGGCATTTCAGCTTATTCCTCAGGGGTAGCGGCGCATTTGTGACCGATCTCAGGTAGGAATATCTAATTCTATCTGGGATTGATTACGGATATCCATGGGCGTTAGTAGCCACGTACAATCAGGTGGACAGAATGCTTGTCTGCTGAAATTGACAAATTTCGATCGAAATTTCGGATAGACTGATTATTATTGAGAGTTAATATGGTCTAAAGCATTAGTAACTGTTTTAGACATCTCCGCCTTAAACACCGTGAAGCTGAGCGCGCTCGGCTAGAGGCGTTCCGCTGCGACCAGTGCGAGGTGTCGTTCGGCAACCAGGACGAGCTCATCTATCACTCCGCCATCCACGCCACGCAGAACCTCACGTGCCCGCTCTGCCAGGAGAAATTCCCGAATGTAGACGCCGTCACCGCGCATATCAAGTCGCATGTCAGCGGTGAGTGATCTGATTATAGGCGACGCAATGTACAATTTTGTTATTTTTTGGTGTTACTACTAAATTGGATAGCAATAATGATAAAGAAGAAGCTTATAGAAACTAAAAAAAAAAAACAAAATACAAAATAATGCACATTTTTTGTGATCATGGCGTTAAAATATGGACTTTTTAATTTCATTAACCAATAAAAATAGGTAATCTCCTTACTTGATTCCGTCTGTAACAAATTTCAGAGTAACTAAGATTTGTAACTGACATAGTCAGTACACATATTATACCAAACTTCAACTTAAACCTTTTTATTTCAGGAGTGGAATACATGTGCGACTACTGCGAATTAGTATTTACCACTAAGGAGAAACTAGAAACTCATACATTGGTTGTTCATGATGATGAAATACAACAAGTAAGCATTGAATATTATTTTACTTCATTCTTTACGTATTTTGTATGATTTAATAAATACATATCTTGCCTAATACTTAATACTTAATTGTGTGCAAAGTTAAAAAACTATGTACTTATGTATGCTCGTAAGAAGTTAAACTTACTACAAATGAATTATGTGTTACATCGGCGCCCGTAACTTCGATCCACACTAAAAATAAACCCTTTGTTCCCAAACGCGCCCAAAGAAATATCACTTCAAGTATTTTACAGTTCATACAAGTATTTTACAGTCTATAATGTTTATCTTGAGAAATATAATAATAATAGATTACTTATGTAGGAAATAGGTAATGATGAGTCTTCCATGGAGACGGAAGACAATGAGGCTGATGTTGAGCCCGAGAAGGATGATGACAATTGCATGAATGGTAAGCAACTGAAAGTCATTTTATTATCGATTAAAAGTAAAAGTAAATTTATTATCGATTTTGTTCTAACCAATAATAAAAATATAATATAAACCTTTATTATTTCAGTTAAAGAGGAAGATGATCATATGGTCGTAGAAATTAAAAAACCATCTGATTTTATGGTAAGAATTAGCTGTATCATTTTATTTTTTTACCTATAAACGAGAAAATTTATAAGTTTGTTTATGTTTACAGCTAAAAAGTGCGCCAGCTTCCGCTTATGCAAAATCGAAGGACAACTCAAATTCTGAAGGTATGTTGTTTTGTTATCAATGGACCATCATAGATAGAGTCAACTTACTCTGATGGTGCTCCGTTTTGGAGCGAAACACGTATTGGTGGTGGTATATATGGTGGTGTATATTTTTATTTTTTGCATGTGCATGTGTATTATTTTGCATACTGAATGGTTTAAAATATATACCATCATACATATTGGTAGCGGATTGTTGTGAAGTAGTTTTTATCCCAACTGCAAAGTATGGATTTCCGCAAAGTAGTTTACGCCTGATACATTTAATTGTCAAATAATTAATAAAATATGCAACTTTTTTTATAATATAGGAGTAGCAGACGAGCATGCAGTCCACCTGATGGTAAGTAGCTACTGCCGCCCATGGACATCTGTAATCAACCCGATAGGATTAGATGTTTCTACCTGCGTCGCTACCCCTGAGGACTAAGCTGGAACGCCTCGGAAAAAAATGTCTCTCTTACCACACCATTCAACCCAGAACACAGCAGAGTTTAACATTGCTGGTATGAGGCAGAAATCGGCATCACCGCCACACGATGCCACTATGTCTAACCACAAAGGGTTCTACCACCTTCATAGCAACTAGTTAGTTGCATACAGATGCGTTGCTAGTCCTGAGGACAAAAACGGCCACCTCGTATATAAGTCAGCTAAACCATTAATGAATAAAATGAATATAAAATGTCACTATTACAGAAAGTGATGCAGAGTCAACATTTGTAGAACATGCATCATCAGATGCAATCGTCACTGTAAAGAAGATCACAGCGGCGAAGTTACAGGCCGAACAAGCGAGCAAGAACACTGTGATCAAGCTGCCAGACGCAATAACTGTGAAGTCGGTGCCGCGAGCCCAAGTAAGCGAAGGGTTATGCTCTACTGATCTCTATCGATGCTCAACCTGATAGTCGCATTATTAACTTGAACATTGAACGTTATTTTAATATCGATACTTTTAATAGCAAACTGAAGATGATTAAACTGATCTCGAAATCTGTTAATATGGCGAGTATTCAAAAGATTCGCAAATAAAAATAGGTTTTTTTACTGTTTTGTGAGTCATGAAATAGAAATGAATCCTTTGGGCTGTGTAGTCACTATACATTTTTATGAGCTATACCAACAATTTACAGCAAACAAATAGTTGGGAACTGCCAGATTGCTATTTGCATAACATTAAATAATTATTATTACGAAATATCGTATTATGAAACAGGCACTAAGACAAATGAACATTTTATCTAGGCTCCCGCACCTACACCTGTTGTTCGGAAACCTGAAGAAATAAAACGCCAGGCAACACAACTAGTGCGGGAAAGTCGTAAGTTGTTTATTCTTATAATGTATGATTAGTTGATGTTATTTTGGCACTGGAGTTAAACTATACGATTATAATTGTATACTAAAGGAGCCATGTTATAAAAATTTAGCGATTCAACATCACGGCATATGAAAATATTAAATAATGTATACATTTATTTTTATAATACCAGACAAGCATCCATTTCACCTGATGGTAAATGACTGGACCTGGACATCTGTAATCAACCCCAAATGTGATTAAATATTCCTACCTGAGGTCAGCCACAGGTGCGCCCCCACCATTATTAACAGAACACTTCTCCATATGTGTATCAAATTGTAGTTTTATGAAATTCATTTGTGTATTTGTTATATTTTAGTTGCGAAGAAAGAAAAACCCACTATGGCACATGTCGCCAAGGTTGAAACTGCCAATGATAAATCATTGCGTTTGTTGGAGAAAGAGTTACAGGATCTCAAACGGGTAAGTTAAAATTAAATATGCCTGTTATTAATAATGAATGTGTACGATGTTTTGTCTACCAACAATATAAATTTTAGAATTTTTGCTATTTCAAATTACTACTAGAAATTTTCAAATTTTGATCTTTGTTAGGCAATAATTGCATAGATTTACCATTAACAAGGGGCAATATAAATTTAACCGTTAGTAGTTAGACCCCTGCCAACCAAAAAGAAATGACATAATATAAATAGTGTATAGCACGAAGTGTTGCTTTTGGCTTTGCTTTGTAATTTAAATTCATATATATTATGTACTTTATTATTAGTGATGATATAAATGATCTTTAATTTTCAGACGAACAGTCGTTCAGAAGCCGTGAAAACTCCGGTCAAATCTTTAGAAGTTCCGAGAGGCAGAGGGCGACCCCCGCTTCATACGTCAACACCTAAAATAAAGTAAGACTTTCTTATTGATGTATTATTTCATTTTGAGTTTTTATTTATAAATGGTCAGTTAACCAACTTACAACACAAACGTGTAGTATGTTATTTGTTATTTATTTTGGACCCATAACCTTTTAGGCTTTTAGCTTATTTATTCAGTGAACATTTTACAACGATACGACAGCGAATGACATCGCTCTTAAATGTGACACGGCTTTATGAAATTACTTTATGTAGATTGAGTTTATACATTGCCAATCAAACAGAACAAATTTTTAATTGACCTCCCTTTTGTATTACACTTTTTATTTCTAATAGATCATTATATGTTCTAATTTCAGACAATTGATTTTACTTTCAATAATATGGTTCACTGATCTGTAAATGATATTCGATTTAACAAACAAATAAGCACCTCCTCTTTACAAAATCATAAAGTAAACAATAAAAGATAAAAAAATACACCAATGCCATACATAATGCCACTAGTTTTTTTGAGAACCACTTTTAACACTTGAGTGTACACTTTACTAACAATGAAATACATACTTTACCCTAAGTTATATTAATAAACAATTATATATTGATCAGAAAGGGTATTTATAGACCCATTGAAGAAAAGAAACCTCAAGTGGCAGCGAAACTACCTAACATCATTGAGAAGAAACCGGAGAAGAAGGTGGTCACCAAAGAAAATAAGGAACCAAAGGATGTGAAGGAAGCTAAGGGCAATGTTAAAGAAGACAAGGAAGTAAATAACAAGGTAACACAGATTATTTAAATAATTAAGGTGTGACTATGAATAACATGCTTGAGATGGGATCAATTTGTATGATACTATACTAATAATATTTCAAAATTATGGCACAATTGCTATATATTGGATCTTTTGAACCCCTTTAGACTTGTAAGGACCACCTTTTAAGAAATTAATACTACAGAACAGTTTTTAATGAATTACTACTAGTACTCTTGAACATTGTTATCCTTCTTTATGTATTCACTTTTAATAATATACAGCTATATACTTGGTAGTAGTCCATTATTTTCAAAATTCAAGAATCTCTACTAAAAACATAAGTGCCACTACTACAGAGCAGCTGAACTATGCAAGAAGAGAAGTTTCAAGTAAAACTAACATGTGGTTATTTAAACTTAGTATAGTTCTAAGTATAAAATAATTTAATTAAGTTTTATTAACAGAGCGTCATCAAAAACGGCACGAGCGAAAAGCCCGGAGTCGAAGACGGTATCCGCAGATCGACGCGCCCCTCCAAAATCAAGGACTACGCTAAAATGATACGGTTGAAGTAAACACAATTATATTCGTCAGATAAATACATTTTGCACAAATCTTTAAGATGTTTTTGGGATTTAATTATATTTTAGTTTCGTATAAACTTTCAATGAAGTTTTTTCATTTCTAGTATAATTGCTTTTCTAATTGAATTTTAATTCCTTAAGTTTTGCGTGATATCACATGTTTTGTTGTGTTAATATGTTTTTTTAAATTGATAAAAAAATATTTTGAGATTTAAGATTGAAAGGTTTACCATATTTTCTAACACAAAAGTTCCTTTCCTCTTTTTAGCACTCAAGAGGACAGCGATTCCGATGAATTATATGACGATGATGACTACAAACAGGAGAAAAGTAAAAGTCCAGAGGTGAGTAACAGATTATTATAGGAAATAAAAATTATAAATGTTATATGTACATTATTATTATCTGTGTTAGAGTATTGCTATCAAATAAAACGATAATAACCATAACAAAAAAAATGTGGCTCAAAGGACCATGAATTGTCTGCTTTTGGAATTGGTAGATGTATTTTATAGGTACATGGAAACTGAAAATAATGCTTTCTTCCGGCAGAGTGTTTCGTTGGTCTGAGATCGAAGACATGTATTTTAATATTTATTATTTTGAATATGTAATCTATTGTTATCTTGTATAAAATCACTCTTCTTTTCCGATACGTGCCAAATGAAGTTAACGTCAAAATAATATTAAATGCCTAGTAGTGCCCGCAGTTTCGCCCGCGTTTAAAAAAAAACAACAAGACATCCATATGATTGAAAATTTGTACCTTCATTGGAATGACAGTGGCGCCATCTCTCGAAAATTGGTACCAACTCAGATAACTTCGTGGGCTAGTGCACAACAACTCTGCTAAAGATCATCACATGATCAAATGCATAATTTACGATTCTATAAAAGATATACAGACCAACAGTCTTGTTTATATTCATGAATATAACGATGTATTATAATAATAAAAATCTAATTTAAGAGTTCTTCCAAAATCAACCCTTAAGGTGGTTAAATAGGGGTTGAGAGCATATTTTAAAATTTGCCAATTTGGAAGCCAGCACTATGAAAGTTAGCCATTGCCTTACTGGTTAGATATAGATGAACTTTAATTCTACCGTTTATGGAAAATCAACCCCTATGTGGGTTAAATAAGGGTTGTAAGTTTGTATGAAAGTTCCCCAGTTTTGATGTAAACTGTGAAAAAACGGTAGTTGGGTTTTCGACAGAAAATAATTAAATACCTTTTTCACCCATTGATAAGTAAAGATTACTCACTCCTAACAAGTAAATGTACCCAGTTTTGAGAATTGAAATGGTTGCGTAAAAAAGTTTTGCCACGTCTCCGTGCTAAAATGTCCCTAAAATATTTGAAATAATTATTTATTTATTATTATGTAAATTACGCAGTATTACATATTTATTCGTAAATTTTCTCTAAAAATGTTTTTATTTGTAAAGAATTCAAAAAAAGAACTAACTAATAAGCCGCTTGTGGCTTCATTCAATTTCAAGGCGGCGAAGTATCTTTACTAATCTATGTTTTCACCATTGAAAGCAGGCGCAGGGCCGCGCGAAGGGGCGTCGCAGTAGCGTGCGTCCCGCGTCCGCGTCGCCCGCCGCGCCGGCCGCCGAGCCCGCCGCGCCGCCGCGCAAGCGAGGACGACCGCGCAAGGACGCCAACAAGGACACGTCAGTATTATATCCACGACAGTGAACAACAAACGGCTATCTACAAAATCACTACTTGCAGATAGCCGATTGTGTGCTACCGTCGATATTATCATATACTAGTCTTTGCCCGCGGCTTCGCCCGCGTTTAAAAGAAAATAATATGCCATACTAACATACACAAAACCGGAAATTCATACCTTCATTAGAATGACAGTGGCGCCATCTGGCGAAACTTGGTCGTACCAACTCTGAAACCTTCGTGGGCTCATAGACAACAACTTTGCTAAAAATCATCACTTGATCAAATGCATAGTTAACGATTCAATCCTTATTAAGATCGATTAATTGCCATCTCTAGTTCCCATGGGATTTACAGGATAAAAACTATCCTATGTCCTTTCTTGGGTCTCAGATTATCTTTGTACAAAATTTCATTAAAATCTGTTCAGTGGTTTAGGCGTGAAGAAGAGACAACCAGACAGACAGACAGACAAAAAGACAGAGTTACTTTCGGATTTATAATATTAGTAAGGATTATGGTGAAGCGGTTGCCATACCGATCTGACGCACTAAGTGTTCTGGGTTCGATTCCCGGCTAAATAAATACCAGAACGATGGATTTTGACATCAGTTCTGAATCTGGGTGTTTGTATATTCGTCTTCGTATGTTAATGGCACCCTCGATACGCGGAATCCTAGTGGTGAGACTTCGAGAATAGAAAACGTAGGTGATTTCAATATGGTTTTTGAAAATTGGGCAATTGGGTTTTGAAGGTGGTAGAACCCTTTGTGGTTCAACTCCGGCAGCACCACCGCCACACCTATTTCTACCTAGTAACAGCAGTGTTAGGCGCTGCTTTGTTCCGGTTTGAAGGGTGTGGTAAGGGAGACAGACTTTTCCGAGGCGTTCCAGCTTAGTCCTCAGGGGTAGCGGCGCATCTGTGGCCGACCTCGGGTATAAATATCTAATCCTATCTGAGGTTGATTACAGATGTCCATGGGCGGCAGTAGCCACTTACCATCAGGTGGACTGCATGCTGCATAAATAAATAAAATAAATATGGTACAGTAGCAAAATACGATAATGTAAATATGTTACAAAACATCTAAATGTATATGTTTATGATAGACAAGCTGTGCCCACGACTTAGTTCACTTGATTCAAAATATAATTACGTAATTTGTACAACACCATTTATCAAACTCATGGAGCACACCATGAGTTTGAACTTCTCCACTTTATACACAAGCAATATAAGAAAAAAAAAATACACATGGTTCATATATCATGCTTTAATAATATTGAATTAATAAAAAAAATCTAACATAAAAATGTTGAGTTTCACTAAATTTGCCTTACAAACAAACAAAAAATCAAGTTCAATTCCGTATTTAAAAACAATCTATATTTGCATATGTCAGACCTGCCAAAGTAAAGAAAGTCGATCCTGAGCCGGAACCAGAACCGGAACAGGAGCCGGAGCCGGAACCGGAGCCCGAAGAGGAAGAGGACAAACCGTCACAGGAAGCGGAATCGGACGAGACTAAAGTGGACGCGAAGCATACTGACGAGTCGCAAGACAGCATCGCCGAGCCTGAAACCGAGCCGCACAAGAACAAAGAGAAAGACGCGGATGTTGACACGAAAAATTATGCGTCTGACAGTAATAGCAGTTTACCGGTGAGTGCTAACATTATTAATTTACATATAATGGTATGGAAATTAATAATGTCTGTCTAGATTTTTGAAATTACAACATCTTTACCAAAAACCATGTTCTCAGAACATAAAATAAGTACTAGTTTAAAAATGATTTATGTAAAACATCTGAAAAATATCTGAAATTATTTAAATGGAATTTCACAGAGTATACAAATACTTTTTTAATATTATCCATAATTAGTATCATATAAATCGTAATAATAATTAAGTAATTTAATGAATTTACTTTAGCAGGCAGCAAGCAAATCGCCCGTTACAGAACCAGAACCGCCGCCAAGCGATGCTAAGCTGGTGTCGCCTACAGGACAAACATTGAAAAAGGTATTGCTAAGTAATAGTTATCTGTGTAAAATATATATTGCATACTCCATTGATATTTTTTATTGAAGATAATAGGGCAAGTCCATGTATTTTAACACGCTTTTATTATATTAGCTTGGTATGTATGTATGTAATGGAATCTTTGAACTAAATTTTCACCCGTTACTAGAAGCTTGATAAATTTTAAACTTTGCACACATATCTCCTTGATACGATGGCCGATGACAATGCATTAATTTGATAACAGTTTCCCATTATCCGTATTAGATTATTTTGCCACACATCCATACTCCTTCATCTTAACTTTATGAATTAGTTAGGACGTATTATGTAAGACTTATTTTAAAGCTATGCTTCCAGAAAGTGTATGTGTTATATAAGAAGTTTATTAGTTTAATTTATTAATGTTCTAAGGTAACAAAAAATTTAAATAATTGCTTGCAGGTACCTATTAGGTCCTTGCCTCCTGGAGTGAAACCACTACCTTTGCCCCTCGGTCGAAGTAAGTACCATCATAATATGAAAGTTAACACTTCAATTTTGTGATATTAGTATTTTATAAGATAAGTAATAGTTTAAAAAAAAACTAAAAATTAGAAAATATATTTTAATGATAAACAGCTAATATTACAGCTGTAAAAGATCGAACAATCAATCATAATGAATTCAGAAAAAAATTATAATACAATTAAGTTATTAACAGAACAATTCAATTCGGAGTAAAAAGCGTGTGGTGCATTTTACTTCGGTTCGTAACTATCCTATCATAGACAGTTGCCAATAGAATGATTGCTATATTTAAAATATCAAGCAAACATTTATTTTAGCAATTTGATATAAAATCGGGATGTCTTTGTAGTCAAAGGTCGCAGCGGAATAACAATACTATAATAATGCGACTGTTTGTTCCAGCGATACCTTCAGGAGAGTTGTGCGAGATGCAAATCGGCAAGAAAGTGGTGAAAGTACAGAAGATAGTCATGACCAAAGCTGAAGTGGAAGAAATGGCTAAAAAGGGTCTCGTTGAAATGAAGGTAACGTTTTACACATCTACAATATTGAGGGGAAAAAATGAGAATATAGACCATTTCATTTAGACACAAAAAACATTCAGTCCACATTTAAATTTAACACACACATAAATCTAGTTGTAACACATAAATCAGCATCATTGTTGTCTTTTATGTTGTAACACATAGTGTCAATTTTATGCACACATATGAAAAGGACCAGGACATACATTTTAAGTTTAACTAGAAATTTAATAATCGTCACATTATAAACAATCTAATGATGTTATTTTTGTTTCAGGACGGTACTATGGTGCTAAAGCAGGGTATTAAATTACCTAAAGTTGAATCTACTGCCGTTAGAACGGCTGCGAACGAAGCAGGTTAGTATACAGCGCCGTCTACCTTGGAACTTTGTAGCATTTATTTGTATCTTACCTTAGAAAAATGCTTTGTAGAACAATAAATTAATCAAAATTAAAACGATCCAATGGTTTGTGTACTGTTCTTTAAGTAACAGAATTCCTAACAGTTTTTTTTTTGAGACGGTATGGAGAGGTTTGGTTAAAATTATAATGTGATTGATAAATAAGCAATTTTACCATACATCTAATACTATTATGTGTTAAGTCAAGTAAAAGCAAGAAATAATCACTAGCTTGAATGTTTCTTATTTTTGAATACTATAATATTGTTTTAATTCATAATATTACCAATTTAATTGTCAACGGTTGACTAATAACTGATATTTATTTCACAGAAACTACAAACAAAAGAGGAACGCCTACACGTTGCGATATGAACGAAGATTAGAGAGTCAATGATGATGCGATATGTCGAATGCATAATAAACTATGTTTTATGACTTTACAGAACACTCATGTCGTTCACATAACTTTAAGTATTAAGGTTTAGATACAATTATGTGGTTAGCACATTTTGATCCTACAACTTCTCATTAAGCGTAACTTTACGTATGTTAATAGATATATAATAGGTAATACTATTGTATTTCTCTTGATTATTATGGACTTTTAACTGTATAAAAGGTTTATATGAATGTGTCTTAACGTTTGCATTACTTAGTCACTTTACACGTTATTAGAATGAGATAGGAACCTGGTAAATTGAAAATTCACGGGTCTCGATTATGATTCAAATATATTTTTGTTTTGATTATGAACACAAATAAATATAGTACCAACTTATATAACCTATTTTATTGGTTTCCCAATCCTATACTTCATGATCATGGCATATTAGTACTCTAGATGGCTGAGACTTGTATTTTTCCCGTGTGACGTTAATTTGGAAGTAAAATATACTAAATACCCCCGTGGGAACTTTGTTGTGTGCAGAATAAAGCCGAGAAGAGGTAAGTAAATTTCGTATTTGGCATTGGTTACGTTAGTATAGCCATACATTACGTTAGTATACGTTAGTAAGCCCAACTGGCTTTATTTTGGGTCTCGAATCGAATAGAGTCGGTTTCATTTCGAAAATCCATCTCGTAATCCCGTTCTGATGTTACTATGAAACGGGAAGAACGCACAAAGCCTTCAGGATGAGTGCGCAGACTCTAAATAGCTGTTATACTTCAAAACAACAAGACTGCAGTTTTTTACGGTAACGTAGCCGCCGTCGGAAATCCAACTCAAGTGGGGATTGGTTTGTGCGGTGAGTATATGGGAAACTTAACATGTAACGGTTAATTCTTAATGAGTAATAATAAACTCGATTTCGCTTATAAATAAGCTGATCAATGCTCGACTTTGTCTGAAAACTACTTGGAAATAAGCTACGTTCATTCTTGGATGATATAGAAAAAATATAATATAGGAATAAAAGCTTTCAAAAGGTATGGAATATTTAAAAAAAGGAACAAAATGTACTCTGTATAGCTATCTTTTGAGGTAAAATAAACTGATAAATGTTGATTACTTTGAAAAGCAGAAGGCACATCAAACAAATTGCTTAATTAAGTCAAACGCTTTACCCACACGCTTGAATTTTAGACGGTTTTGCAAGCGTGTGGTTTCGTCATTAAATTTAAAGTATTAAAAGCCTGGATGAACCTAGATATATGATAAAAAATGCTCGAATCTTTATTTTTTCTTTCATAAATTTATCTGGGGAATTTAGAATATTTTCTCCCCGATTTTGGGGAATTTGGCCTTAAATTTTAGGGAATTTAGCAAACTGGCATCGGCAACCCTGGTTGCTTACATTACATTTTGTACGTGTTGCGGTTCCACGACTACGCCGGCGACGAAATAAAAAAATGACCATGATCTCCCATCGTAAATGTTGTGTCCCAGAGTAAAACATTCAATTATTTTCAATCCAAGGAAATTTTGAGAATATATTGTTATTAATTTAAAGCAATATATTGTTATATTCAAGGTCAAGTAGACTTCAATTTAATGGGCCAAAACCCAGATCTTTACTGTCACGAAGTACCTAATTCCCCGAAATCGCATCGTAAGAAAAAAACATGTTCATAAAAAGTAAACTAATAACTGTGAGCGAGGTGTAACTCGCGATAGTTTTCTATCTTAAAATAAGCAAGCTGATAATACCCAATTGACGTACTTTCACAACAACAATATGAAAATGATATGAACACTAATTAAGTACCCACTTTTCCTACATGAAGATAATATTATGATAGTACTTTTACTATCACGTAATTTATCTTCAAATACGTCTACTAGTCGGTAGATGACGCCGTCGCCGTCATTATAATACAATGAAATTCCATTTGACGCGTACTTTTATGATGCTTATTTGACGTTTACGCTTTAGAACAATAGAGGTCGCTCGAAGCCTTGTATTACGATACGCGGCGCGTGCAAGGCGGCGTGTTCAAAATATACGAATCAAACGACATCAAAAACGCGCGGCAGACGGCTGTGGAGTAATTTATACGAACTCTGCATCTGTATATCGATACAACTTTGTTACTAACTAAATAATTCTTATAAAAGTTTTAGTGTAGTTATTGTGCACAGACTAGCTGCGGCTCTGCATTTTTGTTTCAAAGCTCTGTCACCAAAACGTGAGTATTTTTTGCTAAAATTTTAACACGAAATAACATCGCAAAATATAACATTTTTTACGATAAACAATTAAATGCCAACATTACCAAAAAAACGAACTTAACGTATTGTTTTTAATATTCTCAATTCAGGCTACTATTCCACTTGATAATTTCGATAAGATAAGATAACTATCTGGAATTCGGAACCTTTTGAAGATACTGTACAATTCGAAAGAGTTAAACTTTAAATTCGTCTACTTACTACTACTTACGATATGTTAATAATTTCTGTCAATATATTCTTGCATATTAGCGTGTTTTTAAAATCACTTTCAGATTAACCCTGAAACTTTTAAGTTGAGTTGAGTTACTTGGTTTTGATGAATAGGTATTCTTAAAACGTGAGTCTTACGGGAGCTGTAATATTTTTTGCAAACGTAGACAGATCTAGAAACAACGTTTAGACCCAAACGTACCTAGTTTTTTCAATTAAAACTATTTGAATTAAATTCATATATCAAGAAAACACTTAGAAATTCGTTAAACTTTGATAATTTCGTTTCATGCCTTAGTTTTTTTCCATACGTTTACCCAAAAGTAAATAGTGAACTCATACGTGGAAAACGTGAAAACATGTCAAATTAAAAAAAAATGTGAACAAAGAATACTCGTTATGAAGTGAAAAACGTTTAAAGATATATATGTCGCGGAATTTTTAAATAGATGCTGCCTTTTTACATAGAATTTCAACTTGAAAATTACTAAGACCAATAGTGGACAATATAAATAGAGCAAATAAGTCTTGTTAGCGGCAACTAGCACTGTTCACGTCGTTCTGTTAGATTTAAAGCCCCGAAAGCATGAGTTATCATATTTTGTACTTTGAGATGTTATAGAAAATATTCATTTTTAACATTAAAAATTCATATTAATTTTTAACATTTAAAAGTATTTAAGCAGTAGGTATCATTTATTATCATTTGTATTATCTAAGGTTGCAAAAGACTCGAGTATTTGAGTTTTATTAATCTGAGAACTCGTATGAATAATAAGAATATTAAATTTTAGAATCTATAAGCTTAATACTCCCCATTTTCTTTATTTTTAGTAAGCAAATTGGATCTTGAAAATGCCTGCTTGCTTAATCCAGTCATTTTAGAATGACAAGTTACAAGTTCCACGAGTTTATTTAAGATTTGATGTCTTTTTAAGGCTTGAGTCCCCATTAAACGCGTTCGGATTTGGTTTAAATTGAAAAGGCGCTTTTAGCGCTTTTGTCCTCTATAATTTAGTTGAATCTTTAAAATTATGACTCAAATAGGTTCCTCGAATTTTGAACATATTTTGTGTCTAAGAAGGCGATCGGATTTATCCATTTGTCCCACAGCCAACGTTCCATTGTTCGTAAATACTCATAATATAATACAACTTTAGACCTTAAACTGTGCGCAAATCAGTGAGATTTATCTTTTTAGACCCTGTTGGAAATAATGCAGGTAAAGCAAAAACATCGTTGCAGAAACTATTTAAAACTTATCTACCTATATCTATATATCTATATAGCTTTTCCTTGTTTCCTATATAAATATACCGTAGTGTTACCTATTTCATAACAATAAAATAAAATAAAAAAACATAAAGCCGTATACGCTCCACCTTTACGAAGTCGGTAAAAATTAAATAAGTAGTACCTACTTAGTAGTAGTAGTAGGTATTTCAATTCACATTTCAGAATAAAAAGCTTAATTAGCTTTTAATGTTTGTATAAAATAAAATTCAATAGAGGGAGATACCATGATGCGGTAACAATGAAAAATATTATTCTAAGAGACCTTACTTACTTTTTGTTGCTCTACTACTTGACTAGTTATTAATAATTACAAGTGCATCTATTGTTAGCCAGACTAAAGGCGCAATATAAACAAATAGATTCTGAAAGTGAAGTACTTACGTATCTAAGTACAATAAACTCATTATCTAATCTGTTAGTTTAATGAAATTGATTCTTATTAGTTTTTATCACACGTTAACTGGTTTGTGTTAGAAAATGTTTTTGTTTTACCTTTTTTTATAATTAAACCCATAATAGGCTACCTGATGGAAAGTGGTCGCATAAGGAAATTGACAGTATCAGAGGAGAGCCAATGCATCGTCGGCTTTGAAAGCTCTTTTTCATCTTTTTTATAAGAGACCAATGTCATAGTATGGTTAAGCATACTACCTACTTTTAAAGTCTACGTACACTGTTAGAATTTTTAATATTCAAAACAATATCAACCTGTGCTGTTTAAATCAATACTTATAAACAGTAATTTAAATATTGATATAGGTATTGTTATTTGTATAGTAGTAACTTGTAAGAGTCGTTCTCTAGTAAAACTTTTTCTAAAATAGACTATCTAAAAAATAAGCAAAACCTGCAAAGTAGGTACCTCAGGTTTCGTGACATTTAAAATCTAAACAAATTATCATATCTAAGAATTAAATAAATGATTCTTAGAAAAACACTAGACATTTTAAAGCGACTGTAAAATTCTATGCTCTAATCTCTATTTTAGTCTTTAACTATGTGGTACTTGTTATTTTAAGAAATTACAAATCCTATTTTAAAAAAAAATCACCTTAAGACAAACGACTTGCGTAGCATATACAACTTTATACTCAAAAAATATTTAAGCGTAAATGGCTAAAAAAAGTTGAACTTTTTAACATAAATTACTCTCATAAAAATCTAAAAAACGTAATACGTATTACTTAAATATAAAAACAATTATCTACGTTTAGCTGTAACGCAGTACAGAACCGAATAACAATGTTGAAATGACAATGGCAGAATTTGTCAGTGACTGTCTCGGCCGTGGCGAATCGCTCCATTCGCGTTCATCACGCCTATCACCGCTTCAGGCCTCAGTAGCAACGAGCTAACAATTACCACTCAAGAACACTGCTACTTTGTCTATAACCTCATAATCTCAATTTCAGTAACTTAACATAAATTAAGCTTATTAGATATACAATTTTAAAATGTATTATGATTAAAAACGGTTTTACGAGTAACTTTGTTTCAATGTAAGTAGATAATTTAAAAAAAAAACTGGATCACTTGTGAAAAAAATTGTGATGAATTCCGAAATATATTATCTAAATTCAATTTAACAAACCTCAATTTTTATTTTTAGGTAGATCACAATCATAATTTGCTTATAGATTGACTATGACTATTCTAGTATGTCTTTGGCCTAGGGTTGGTATCCAGGCAAGCAAAAAAGTAATGATGATTTTAGCTGCTCCTTTTTAATTTTCGTACGGATATAATAGGTATTTGTAAACGGTACCTACCTACAATCCTAAAATTTAGATAAGCGTAGAATTTATTGCATTTAAATATTTTGCATCCGAGTCGCTTACAAACTAGGCATGTAGGTCGGAAATGTAATTAATATTATAAAAATGATAAACTTATCACAGAGATAAATTACGATGACATCCGGGATAGAGTCGTTAAATAACTTGTAAATTATAAAATTGTATGTATGTAAACGTAACACGTAACGTACCATTTAGGTCCGTGATTAATAATTAATCTATCCAAATTTTTACCAAACATCGACATTTGACCATTTATGCCTACTAAAAATTAGTTTATATCGATCTTTGGCAATTTGATCGATTATTAAAAATGGAAATTAGTCTAAAACAAAGACCATAAAAGTAGTAATTTTGTTAATTCTTGTCGGCTTTCTTTTATCTCTACTAACAAGATTCACGTCACTTACAATTTTATCAAACAATGTGACGTTTTTCAAACGCTTAGTATAAGTACTAAAGATGGACACTATCAATCAAATGAGAGACAGTAATTCCTTTACAATATAAATATTTGATTTTATTAAAGATATCAAGTGTTATCTTTACTCAACTTGTTTTATGAAAGATTATACTCGTACGTTACTACCGCCGTACGCACGTTGAGGATCATTATACATTGTATTGTGTAAATTAGGTCATTTATAAAACTAAATTTCGGTTTTTTTATTTTTAAATTTAATTTATAACATATCATAAAGCCAGTTAATCATGCTCTTTAAAAAGTTTAAAAACTCATATTAAAACATTTTATAGAGCTAACTACCACTGATCCACCTATGAATTTCTGCCCGTAAACCTACTGTGTTAAGCGTTGCTATGTTCCAATTAGAAGGGTGTAGACATACAAGGCGTTCCAACGCAGTCCTCAGTGGTAGCAACGCATCCGTAGGACCTCAGGTAGGACTTAAATCTTGTCTGTGGATGATTACAGATGTCCACTGAAGGCAGTTAGCACTTTCCATAAGGTTGATTGTATGCTCGCTCATTCTATACAAAAAAAAACTAATACCTACTCAGATATCTATCGGTAAATTTTACAAAATATAATAGAGTAGGTATAGATAAAATTGTCTGTAATTTATGGTCATTCGAAAAGCATTAGAGTAATGAATATCCTAGCTACTGAATGTGTAGGTGTGAAGACAAATGTCGGTAGTGAAGTCACGACACGAGGCCCGGTCGCCGGGCGCGCCTCCCTCTGGGGAAGATGGCCATTACCTCATTGCCATTTGAGGCCACCACAAACCATTCTAACTAGACTAAACTTGAAAATGACTATAATTTACTAAATGTGGTCCACCAGGCCGACCTTACGAATCAACTGTAAACATGTGTCATAAATAATGTAGAGTCACCTACATTTATGGAAGGAACAATTTATTTGTGAAACATTATAATAAATGGAGCTTATTTCATAAATATTTATAGACAACATTAGTCATTGTTAAATTAGATGTATTTAGATAAGTTGAATTTACAGATCTTGGAAAGTTCAGAAAGATAAAAGAATCAACAGACCTTACCTATAAAAATAAGAAATATTTATTAGATTTATTTTTATTTGTAATCATTCACTTTATAAAGTTTATGTACCTACTACATCTCAGTAACTCGCGCAGTAGGTATTACAAGTATAAAGTTTATTTTATCATATAAATATACAATTAAATAGGTGGAAACAATAATATTTGCTTCTTATTAAATGAATCATTTTACAATAAGATACGTAGGTATAAATAATAATTATTTCATCATTATTAAAGTAATAAATAATCGTCGTACACCCATTATTGTCCCACTGCTGGGCACGGTTCTCTATTCAATGGGTGAGAAGAGTTAGGTCATATTGAAACGCAATGGTCAAGTGCGAATTGGAAGACTTTACCTTTCAGAACTTTTTTTATAGAACCCTTAGGTGTGTACGTTTCCTTATATTTTCCTTCACCATTATAGCAAGTGATAATTAGTATTGAATAAATGGAAATTATAAAACGATCGAATAACGATTAGGTTTTTCCAATTGAATTGGTTAGGTTAGGTTGCAACATTTATATGTTGCAACCTAACCTAACCAATATAAGACTAAGTGAGCAGGGCGTGGCAGCGCCCTGCGAGCGGGTGGGCCCAATCTGCATGAATTCAGACCTTACCTTTATTCATGATCAATGACATGGACACACAATATTCTACTTATTATAGTATTTTTCAAAGTGGTTTTTGTATTCGAAACACTTCATTTAAAATAAAACTTTTTATCGCTCACTTAGTAATACTATAACCAAAATTCATTATTTTTGTCATTCAAAACTTTCATTTGCAGTCACTCGTTTAAATACTACCCTTGAATAAATAATAGTTACTATAAGTACCTGCTACTACAGCAATATGTTAAACGGACAGAAGGACCCTGTCCTACATACCCATTAAAATTTCCGCACAAAAATGTTCTGCATACCGGATTAGTGTAAAAATACAATTTTCTGTACGTAGCTAAAGGTTCAAGGTCAGACTTAATAGGGAAGTTTAGCTAGGGCTGTCCAATAGACCATACTACTCATACATGATTTTTTTATATAAGAGTAGCAGACGAGCATGCAGTTCACCTGATGGTAAGTGGCTACTGCCGCCCATGGACATCTGTAATCAACCCCAGATAGGATTAGATATTCCTACCTGAGGTCGGCCACAGATGCGCCGCTACCCCTGAGGACTAAGCTCGAACGCCTCGAAAAAGTCTGTCTCCCTTGCCACTCCCTTGAAGATGTGGCGGTGGTGCCGCCACAAAGGGTTCTACCACCTTCAATTTCTTTTTATTTTTTAATTTTTTATTCAAGATTATTTGTTACCTCCACATATGAATAACAAAATCGTTTTTTCTTTTTTTGGTTATTCCTTAATTTTGATTCGTTTGATGAATATACTGTGATTAAATAGAAATATCGAATGATAAAGAGTTTTATGAATAATAGATATAAAAGTCTTACAAAATTATATTATCATCCACAACAAGGAATATAAGTGTATGCCAATACACTTATATATATGGTAGTCTGGATCCCCCCTTTTTTGACCGATTTTCAGAGGATAGCTCAAACCTACGCTACGCCGTTTTGTGGTTTCGTAAAATCCGCGACTTCGTTACCAACTTAAAAAGAGTGGCCCATACCTGGCCTAAATCTTCATCTAGAAACCTAAGACCTAAACTAAAACACCAAATTAATTCTACTGAAACAGAAAAGAAAATTTTAAAGGTTGGCCTCAATCTTCATTTAGAAACCGAAGACCGAAACCAAAAGACCGAATTATTTCTACTGAAATAAAAAATAAAGTTCCATTAGTCACAGCCCTAAATCACCGGACGTCCGGTCCAAATTTCCATATCCCAAACCAAGCCTTCTCCGCGTAATGTGCTAATATATTACACCTTATTTATAACCCCATGACTTGACGGATGGCTTAGCAGTTCCACGCTATAACAATAGTTCCTTTGTTAGCTAAAAACTGAACACCGACGATTATTTCGAAGAATAAATTTACATTACTAAATTAGTTAAATTAATTGATGGTAGACTGCGCCATCACCGAAATAGTTTCATGCCTTATTACATCAGTGTGCTTGAAGAGTGTAAGGGAAATAACATTAATGGTTTGTATTTATTTAGTTACGGAAATCACGTGTTTCTACTTAGTCCTTAGAGGTACTAAAAATCAAATTTAACGTACTGGAGTCAAGGAGTGGAGGATAGCATTTTTTGTCAATTTAATAGTTTTAGAGATTTTTCTAGTCAGTGCCTTAGTTTGTCATATTAACCGTCGTAGACCTATGCTACGGTAGGTAGGCTTATATCCACATGATGGTACTACACAGGGTTCCACAAAGGGTTCTACCAGCATCAGAATTCAGTAGGAACGTAAAAGGCTTTCTCTCTTCTTTAGTTCATTGTAGAGCACCTCATCCTATATCGTGTCTAATAGATTATAAACACGTTTGCGTTCCAATATTATGTTGGCATCCGTTTGAATTCCTAGCGCGCATATTTTTTCAGCTTTTGCACCTATTCTACGAATAGGCTACTTAAGCCTATGAAGTCAAACAATGTGGGACGCAATTCCAAGCCATCCGTCTTGGAATAACCACTACTGACTAAATATCATGCGCGTAGCTATGCTTCAGAAGCCGCGATAAGCAGCCAGTTCCGGTGGTAATAATTACATAAGAGTTGTTAAACCCAGTCGAAGGTGCATTATGTGTGGGTCGAAATTATCCGTTATGGGTCGTCACGTCGTCAGTCTTACCTTCCTCGACAATTCTGTGTAAAAGCATCGTGATAAAGTATCTCTCCACCTTTACCCAGTTGTGGAGAAAACCCGGGTCTTACCCTGGGAAAGGATTGTAGTCAGTAAAGTTATCAACTATCTTGAATTGCGTGGATGATCAGCAGTGAGTAAATGTGCGTATTAGAAATTAATTATCACTTGTTTAAAACGGTGAAGAAAAACATCACGAGGAAATGCGCATACCTGAGAAATCATAAAAAACAGTTTTCAGAGGTATGTGAAGTTTACCAATTCGCACTTGGCCAGCGCGGTGGACTATGGCCGAATCTTTCACATTGAGAGAAACCCGTGCCCAGCAGTGGGCACAGGTGATGATGTCGATGATCATTTAAATTATTTTATACCAGTTGCGGTCACAAAAGTCAGTTACACAAATGTACTAATAGAAAGGTAACTCGAACATGCCGGTCTTAACGCTTCATCACACAGCCTTGACTACCGATATTGGTTACATGGTTTGTAACGTTATTTAACGAATTACGTAAAAATAACACTTTTAACATCATTTTGTAAATTCATTATTCATTTTACGAATTTAAGTGTAAATTCTGACGTACTTATTCGTTATGAGATTAATTTACACCACAGTATTCGATTTTTTAAGTATTTTTGGAGTAGCAAACGAGCATGCAGTTCACCTGACGGTAAGTGACCACTGCCGCTAGTGATCATCTGTAATTAATTTCAGATAGGATTAGCGTCTTACGTGCAGTCGACCATAGCAGCGTTGATATCCCTGCGGGGTAAGTTAAACTGAGTGTCTCTTCCTTATCACACCCTTTTGCCACACAGAATTACATTTCGTGGTGAAAATTTAATTAACAGGTAAATGACACAGTAAAACACGTGACTTCAGAAAAATTTAAAACAATCTGAGCACTTCAGTGTAAACAATAGGTAACATTCAGATGTCTTCTAAGAAATTAGTAAAATGACATTGCATTAAGAATTATTATATTATCCCTTTATTATGTTCCTATTTACGTCCTATAATTATCATTTGCGGTCAGCACTGATTCTAGAATTTCTGAGCTACTTAGTTTCTAACTTATAAGTAAGTTTATTTCTAGATTGTTCCTTTATTCTACCTACGTACCATTCCTAGAAGTCGATTCCTATTCCTCAATTTTGAAAACTTTAAATTATGCATAAAAAAACTAACTAACACGTTAAAGCATGATTTATATCTATGTATCATCAAATACGCTTAAAATGAGCGTCGGATGCCGGAGGGGAACCACAATGTCGAATTATTCCGGGTATAAGGCAATTATCTCCATTTTTTGGTACTCACAGTACGTGTATTAGGCCCTCATCACATCATGGTTTGATACGGACCTAGGGTTGCCAGGTTCAATGACATAAAACTCGGACTATGCACTCCGATAAACAATGTTTAACTTAAAAAATAGGAGATACCTTTTCATAATTTATAGATACATTTTATAGAAACTGATAAGCGTTTTTATGTATTAGTAATTAATTAATTACGAAGTAGGGAGCGCTAAACGGTATCAGATTATGATTAACTAAAAGCTTTAGCAAATCCCGGACGGACCAGCCTTCTATTTGTTCGAATGCTAATCTACTAAGCTAAGCTATTATAAAAATTGGAATATATCTGAGTAAAATGAAACGCTTGGTAACCCTAAGAGGACGATGATTGCGTTCGGAGAATTGAAAAGGAAAACGATGGGGTTACGCTCGACGGCTCTCCATGACTCGGTAATTTTATGAAAAAAAGCATTTCGACTCTATTTGGCTCTCGTGTGATAATAAAAAAACGACCAATTTAGAGTACCTATAATTATTTTTTTGTTAACATCACTCAATACAATACCAAGGGATATGAGTTTGATGTGGTAGAGTACAGGTACCTATAAAAAACGGGTTTTATTAAAACTTTACGCATAAAGCAATACGTAGTCAGTAAAGCGGTCCTATCACTATTGACTAATAATAATGATAGTAAAAAGTAAATTAACATAAAAACTGTTTAAAACGTAAGTAGTTTTCAATTTAAGTAATTGATTTAAATATGACAATCACACTTTGACTGACTCTTGAATGCTATAATTGCAAAATTCCACTATTTATTTTTATCTATGACAAAATTTGTACTCAGTATTTTTATATATAATAAACTAACCTTTACAAGTAAAAACAAAAAATGGGACAAAGTTGTAAATCAACAAATCCGTGCTCTACTTCTTTTAGATTATACCTTACAGTTCTCGATATCACATGCTATCACATAGACTCTGTATGCAATCATGTAAAAGTGAAGATATGGTACGTACTTAGCAAATATGTGTTAAAATAATATACAGAGGAGTGTGTGTGTCAATAGTTGCGCAGTGTGAATAACAGAGATTCTCAAACGTTTTCGTCCTTTTTCGACTACCGCTAAAACCTATTACCTATTACTACGACTACCCTCAAACTTTTTAAAAGGATAATTTTAAACAGATCAATGAATAAGGCATAAATAAGATCATTATAACCAAAACTTCACCCACATTAGATCCGTTTTTGAGAAAATCGTGGACATACAAACTTACATACATACATACATACATACTTTGCGGTTTAATACCGAACCTCCTCTTTTGAAGGCTGTTAAAATCGAGATAGGTTTGGATTTTCATTTACATATTTGAAAAACATAAATCGGTTATACCACCGAGACGACGCCACTATCGATTCCAGTGCCTGCAAGAGAGCACGATTGCGGATCACCCACTTTTTTATAAGTTTAAAAAATAGCAAATAATCACGCGTTGATTATTTGCTAAGATGACCCTTTCCCCTGGTGACCCTTCTACCAAAACGAGAGATCTGCTTCGCGTTAGAAATAAGTGTGGCGGTAGTACCTCCCCGGTAGAACTACACTGGTTATACTACCGTTCAAATTATATTATCATCCACTTTGAGAAATACTGTAATGATATTATCCACTTTGAGGCACGCTGGTGAATAAGATGGTAGCATATCGTTATCGTGACACAAATGTTTGACCAGCTTATTCGTGAGCGTTGCGATTGCTTTTTTACATCTTGTTTTGCTCTTTGTTAGTTAGGTTTATCAAATTGAAGGTTAAACTTTGCTAGCTATGACGGACAACTAGAAACGTCCTTGGATGTTTTACAGATTACGTTTAACACTATATAAATTATAGTAGAATATAAAAGACCTCGCTTTTACAGCGTATATACAATTCATATTATATACCTATTAGCTAAGCAGGTAAATGATTGTTAATCAGAAATAAAATACTTATAAGTAAGTAGATAGGCTAGGTACCAAATTAAAATCTGAAACATGTAGACGAGTTGAGCCTACAAACATAGCTTTTAGAATAACAAGCTAAAGTGTTAATGGGCTGACATGTGGTCGCTCGAATGCCATAAAATCGTAGGTGAAGAAAGAGTTTCTATTCACATTTACACATTCAGGCAAAAGGAACACATATCGCCTTCAAAGTAAATAGAGTAATATATAGAAGAAAACAAATGGACACTATTGGATTCAGTAGGCACATGACCAACTGTAATAGCGTCGATTAAAGGAACTGCGCCGGATCTAAATAAACATAAATTAACAATTTAAATAGCCTAATCACATCATCGTATTAATCATCCAAGAACGATAATTACAAATCATTTGTTTATAAACTTTCCTTTATCTTTATTACTTTAACACGGTAAAGTTCCGTGACCTCCGTACCGGCTTCCTTTAAATATCCTGATGCAGTTCCATGACGTAAAGCCTTAACTACCTTAATCGTAAATCGCTGCAGTATATTACAATGCAGTTCACAATCAATCATAACGATAAAGCATAGCATAAAAAGATAGCTAGACTTCAAGGACCTTGTTTGCGAGTTATTGAAATAAAAAAATATATTAAAACAATAAAACCAATGCGAAAGCGTTAAAATCTAAGGGAACCGATTTTAATATGACATTTCAAAAATGTGTACAGATTTTTAATATAAAGCGCGTATGGCTAATAAATATTTAATATGAAATAAATTATTACAAAAAGACATTATACAATATAATTTGACGTAAATTATACTTTTATTAAAAGTAACTATTGTCATAAAAATACTATTAAGGATTCTTTACACAAAAATGACACATAAGACTCTACATAACGCACGCGAGCTTTTAAAATCTGAAAATTCTTCAAGTTATTCTCTTGCAATAGTACCTACTATAAACTTATAGTAAACACCTACGATACAAATGTGACTGGTAGATATATTTAACGCCGCCCACTTATTAGATAAATGGTTTTTTAATGTAACAATAGTATGACTTAAGAAGCGAACCATGACTCAATAATTACGTGATTTAGTTTTTACAGTCGCCTGATTCGAACTGGTTCCGTTTCCTATGTCAAGGTTGGTCAACTACGGCTGTAGTAAGCTCGTATTTTATCTATTAATTTATTCATTGTTATGAATAGCGTAATCGTAATGATAATGGTTTGAATCGAAGGCAATTATCCAATACAGCTGTAGATCAAGAGACAGTTGTTCCCAAAGTTTAAAGTACCTATAACTAATTAAAAAATATTTGAAAAAATAGGTATGTTTTTTAACATGAAAATAAAAAGTCACAAAGCCGATCCATAATAGTTTAAAAGATTTATGTTGACTCCTATAAAATCCTTTAAGGATCGGAATTATAACATTTTCGATGCACTCGACTTGGCGTGATGGCGTTGTAGAAAAATCTTCTGAAAATCCTAGCTTTAAAGTATTACATTAGTAAAAAAGTGGTTACACGCAAATAAATTCTATATATGAGTTTATAAATGAAATCAGTTTCAGAAAACTGTAAAAGCCACCATTGAGAAGTTGATATTTCTTTCCATTGCATCTACTTTTTTACGCAAAATAACTTCGATATTACAAATCTATACTAATATTACAAAGAGGAAAACTTTGTTTGTTTGTTTGATTGTAATTAATAGGCTCACAAACTACTGGACCGATTTTAAAAATTCTTTCACCATTCAAAAGCTACATTATGCACGAGCAACATAGGCTATATTTTATATGAAATATATTTGATAAATAGATTTTGAGGCGGTTCAAAGTTTGCCGGGTCAGCTAGTCTACTAATACAGAAACACAGTCCATAAAACACAGCTATAAAACAAGAAGGTATCTCGGAAACATAGTTTAAGTATGATAACACTGCCCTATTACACTATTCTAGTAGCTACCCAGTTATTACAATAATTTCCGCGAAGTACGTCACACTTGCAAATCATCGGCATGATCTAGCCTTCGTACCAACCAGTCACACTTCGACATTTAAAACATTCATCTATATAATATAGATAGATTCTATTGCACATAACGGATAACCCGTTTAAGTTTTTGCATGCCTTTACGGATCTGATTATAATCTAGAAACTAGGTACATAAGTAGGTATAACTAATTGCCCATCCGCGCAAACACTAGCAAAAAGTTTGTTATGTCTCTTTAATACAAGTAATTGAAATATTATTATTGGTAGGTTTGAGATAATTATTAAAATAGCTGAAAAAGCACAATCTCATTTCATTTCATGGTTTTTGAGTTAAAAAACCATTAAAGAAAAACTATTTACTAAGCGCTATAACAGCGGCAACGCGTTATTAACCATGATGACGGTATAATATTGGGTAATTTGTTAAATATAATACTAGATGTTTAGCTCTTACATATATTTAGATGTTGGCTTTCACAGTAGATACTAAATATATTAGAGTTTTATTTGTTAACATATTTATAATACTATTTCCATTTCTTTATTTTCTCGATGACAGATCGACGCCCATGTAATTTCGTTGTTGTGGACGACGAGCAGCAAAATAGTTGATAAGAATTGTAATACGTGTAAATACCAAATAATAAAGATGATACAACCAAGTAGATTAAGTTAGCATAAGATAGAATAAGTAAATAAGTAAATAATATAAAGTAAATAAGTAGAGAAAAATAAAAAATGTAACATGGCTCTCTGAACGGTAACGCTCGTAGTTGTAAACTAGGATAATTTGTAAGAGCGAGATAGATACCCACCACCTCCGGTGCAGCACCCGCTGTCCGGCCTCGCGCGCCGTCCGCCACTAGGGGACCCGCGCCCAGAAGGGTAGTGGAGGAGTACGCGGGAACAGAGGGTGCATCTCTCATGGCGCCGGCGAACCCTCCCTCCGGTCGCGTGTGCGTCAGTAAGGCGCGCCGCGACAGGAAGAAAAGGGCCCGGGAGCGCAAAGCGCTACCAGCGGCAACAACACCTGCCGCCCCTGCCCCTGCCGCACCAAGTGTTGCGGTGCCAGAACATCGGCCAAGCAGGAGCAGGAAGAAGAAGACGCCACGCACCCAGCCTGAGCCCGCGGCTCCCGCCGCTCCCCCTCAACTTCCATCACAGCCCGCTCTCCCAGCCTCGGCAGGCGCGGAGGTGGGCAACCAACAGCATGGTAGGAGTAAGCCGCCGCGGAGGCAGACGGTAGCAATGAGCGAGGAACCCACTCGCCCTGTGCCGCGCCCCAGGACGACACGTACTCCAACCCCTGCACCTCGTCCCCTACAGGCTCTGGGTATACAGACGTCGGCCGATGACCTTGTGGCGGCAATAGCCACCATAAGCGAGGCCATCGCCCGGTACCCGGACCTCGTGGGGGCGATCAAAAGAACATTGGCCGAAACTTTCGGGTTCCAATATGGTAGTACAACTTAAGCTACTATATTGGAACCCGGGAGGGCTTTCTCCCGCCAGTAAGCAGGGGTTGAGACACCTCGTCCAGGAGCAGGGCGTTCACGTCGTGCTCCTGGGCGAAACCAAACTCCGCCCCGCCCAGAGCTACCGACTGCCGAACTACTTCGTGTACCGCCGCGACGAGATCGCGCCGTCCGGTCATGCCTTTAGGGGCACGGCGGTTGCGGTCCGCCGCGACGTGGTACACGACGAGTTACCGCTCCCGTCATTCACCCAGACTCGCTCCATAGGGGTATCTGTGTGCATGGCGGGCCGGGACCTGCGGCTGTTTGCGGCCTACCGCCCACCTGGTCCCCTCTTTGACCCGCGGGACATCGCTAACATCTTGGACGATGGTATTGCGACCCTGGTGGCCGGCGACCTTAACGCCAAGCATCCGGCTTGGGGCTCGCGCACGGTCAACCCAGCGGGACGCAAACTGCACCATGACTCCGAGACGATGGGCTATGAGGTGCTTGGGCCAGAGGCACCCACGCACATCCCCTCGGCCGAGTCCCATCGTCCCGATGTCCTGGACATAGTGCTCCACAGGAATCTCCAATGCCCGGTGAGTGTGGAGGTGCTGTACGACTTAGACGGGCAGCACCTCCCCATTCTAATCACGCTTGGTCTGGGGGCAGAGTGCGTAGCGCCCCCCCGGTTCCGCCGCGTGACGAACTGGGAGAAGTACCAGACCAGCATGGAAAACTTTAAGTTCAGTGGCTCGCTTTCCACCCCGGAAGGGGTGGAAGCCGCCGCCCATCTGTTAACAAACACCCTCAAGGATGCTTTGGCGGCGTCCACCGACCACAAACCGGTGGAGAGCCACAAAATCGACCTCCCAGTTCGTCTTAAGGCCAAACTTTTTAAGAAGCGTTTGCTGCGAAAGCTTTGGGCCCGCACCCGCTGTCCCCGGATCAAGCGTGAGCTCAACGCACTGGCGGAGGAGCTGTCTGGCGAGATGAGTGCCTACCGTGGCGCCGCCTGGGACGCGTATGTGGACCAGGCGGGCGAACACGAGAGGTCTCTGCACCACCTCAACAGACAGCTCACTCGCACTAGGGCGGCCGTCTGCCCGCTCCTAGACGGAGAGGGCAGGCGACGCTTCGCGCCTAGAGAACGGGCGGAGATACTTGCGGAGCACTTGTTCGAGCAATTCTCAAACCCCGTAGGCGCTGTCGAAGAACACCACGAGGTAGTGGAGGCGTGGGTTGAGGACTTCGTCGACGCCCGACACCGCCACCCCAGGGATTGGAGTTCATCTCGCCCTCGGAGACGCGGAAGGTCGCCGCGCGCTTACATAAGCGCAAGGCGCCAGGCCCCGACGGGATCCCCAACTTAGCGCTGAGGATGCTGCCCAGGGGAGCCTTGGTCGCTATGACCAGGCTCTTTAACGGTGTCCTCCGCACGGGCCACTTCCCTACCATCTGGAAGTTGGGGAAGGTCATAGTCCTCCCGAAGCCGGGGAAAGACAGACGTCTCCCGGAAAGTTACCGACCCATCACGCTACTACCTACCATAGCAAAGCTCTTCGAGAGGCTCGCATTGAAGCGACTGTCGCGGTCACTTGCTGTAAGGGACGAACAGTTCGGCTTCCGTGCGAGCCACTCGACTACGCTGCAACTGACACGGGTACTTCACCACTTGGCAGACGAGACCAATCGCGGGCGATGCACTGTCGGGGTCTTCCTCGATATCGAGAAGGCCTTCGACCGTGTATGGCATGCTGGCCTCGTCTTCAAATTGTTGGAGTCGCCGGTGTCGGCGCTATTGTGTAGGCTGGTAGCGTCGTTTCTTGATGGGCGGCAGTTCTTCGTGTCGGTAGAGGGCTACGATTCCGACCCCCGCCCCATTCGTGCAGGAGTCCCGCAGGGCAGCTGCCTCTCGCCGCTCCTCTACTCCCTCTACACCAACGACATCCCCCACTCTAGAGGGTCACCTCAAAGAGTGGGAGCACGATGCCGTTCTTTGCGCTGTTTGCGGACGACAGCGCCTACTTCACCACTTCGCGCAGTCCCGAGTTGGCGGTCGCGAGGATGCAGCGGCTGCTCGACTTGCTACCCGAGTGGCTGGACAAGTGGAAGCTGACCGTCAACGTCGGTAAGACGGTCGCAACACTATTCAGCCGACACCGTGCTATGCCGTCGCCGCTACGTTTCCGTGATCGGGAAGTAGCTTGGCAGCCCACGGTTAGGTACCTGGGATGTCACATCGATCGCTCGCTGCACATGGTGCCTCAGGTGAACCACGTCATTCACCAGGCCCGTGCTGCACGGGCGATGCTCCGACCGGTGTTGTCATCTCAGCTGCCGACATCCACCAAACTAAGGGTGTACAAGACGTACATCCGATCCCGGTTAACCTACGCGGCGCCTGCATGGTACGCGTTGGTGGCAAAGTCGAACCGCAAACGTATCCAAGCGCAGCAGAACCAGGCCCTACGTGCTATCGTGGGCGCCGGTCGCTACGTGCGGAACGATGTGGTGGCGCGTGACCTCAGGGTTCCGACCATCGAGGAGTTCGTGAGGACGATGTCGGTGCGAATGTTCGCGAAAGCCGACAACGGCCCACACTCCCACCTGAGAGGCATCGCGCCGCTTCACGCTCGTCCTCCTGACGGGCGCCCGCTCCCTAGGGAGCTCATGGGCTAGGATCCCCAGACCATCCAGGGGAGTCCGTCAACCCTCACTCGGGGCAGCGCGAAGACACTCCACCCCCCCCCCCCCACAATTATTTCCGTAAGTTCGCCTAACGGCGGAACATAGCACCGGGGGCAGTCGACCCCTTGAGAATTGCCCGGGTAAAGAGGGAGACCTCGAGACCCGTACACCCCACTCCTGGAGGCCCCCCTCAGGCCACAGAGTAGGACGTCCACTTTGCTTGCGAGATAGATATAGAAAAACGAGATAGCAAATGTAAAATCGGGCGCTCTGATTGGCGGGCCAATCAGGACGACCGAATTAAATGATATAAATATTGGGCGTTTTGGCCAGAAAAATTGTATTCGGCAGCGAGCTACAGAGGAAGAAATAAAGGATTAATCGAAGAGAAGATTTTTATTATACAGTCCACTACAGTTTGGTCCATCGAGTCGCCGGATCGTCGGAAGCCTGGAAGAAATCGTCGGGTTACGCCGGGGAAGAATGGTCGTCACCAGGAGCCAAGCCGACGCGGCGGAACAAGAAGAAGCACGTCTGGAAGAACGCAACATCGAACGAGAACGTCGGAGAAGATTATCTCAGGACCCGCCGCTATCGCCGAGTCAGGGGACCGAAGTCGGAACGGGGGCTACGATCGACGCCGCCCGTACCACTATCGGATGGTCAGGGGCTACGACCAGAGCCGCCTGCACTACCTCGGTCGAAGCGGGGCCCAGTTCGAGTAACACCGTCGCGCCGTCCACGGGGGGATTATGAGGGGGGCTACGAACGACGCCGCCCCGCTCGTGCCCGACGCGACGACGGAGGTCAGACACGCTGCTCGCGCCAGATCGCCGGCGCAATCGCTACGTTCGTCAAGAAGCACTGCCGCTACCCGGAGACGCCTCGCCGAGATGGAGGCGGAAAAGAAGCTCGCAGAAATTAAAAAGAAGCAACTAGAAATAGAAGCGGAATTAATAAAGAAGAATTTAGCTAACGAACTGGCTACTATTCAAGATGAAGAAGATGAAGAAGAAGGAAGCGTTCAAGCAGAGAACCTGCCGGAACCCAAGCGGAAGGTCGACGCCTGGCTCAGCACCCAACCGATTAATTCACGGGGGGAGCCGCGCGCCGAAGAACAGCCGCACTCGCAACCACGGGGGAAATCGCCTGCGGTCGAACAACGTATGGAGGAACTCACAGAAGCCATGGACAGATGGGTGAAGCCTAGATCCAAGTGCCCGGATCTACCTGCTTTCTTCGGGAATATCAACGAGTGGCTTATATTCAGAGCCATGTACCGGGATACCGCGAAGATGTACCAGTTGACACCAGGGGAAAACCTGCAAAGATTGAGAAGCTGCTTGAAGGGAGCCGCCCGAGACACCGTGGCCGCCGCACTACATGCAGCTACAGATCCGGAGGCCATTATGAAGATGCTCGAACAAAGCTACGGACAACCGGAATTCATCGTTGAACAAGCAATGGCGGAATTGAAGAGATTACCAAGACCGGGAACGTCGGCAACGGAACTTAATCAATTCGCCGTGAAGCTACAAAACACCGTGTACACAATCAAGAGTGTCAACTGTCAAGAATACCTGTACAACCCTCTACTGGCAAGAGAAGTACGAGAAAAATTGAGTCCTCACTTGCAAGCGCGATGGTGTGACTACGCAACGGAACACAGCGGAGCCGACGCGGAGATCGTGTTATTATCACACTTCCTAATGAGAGA
Source organism: Epargyreus clarus clarus (assembly GCA_014595695.2). Lineage (NCBI taxonomy): Eukaryota > Metazoa > Arthropoda > Insecta > Lepidoptera > Hesperiidae > Epargyreus > Epargyreus clarus. Next base: position 442,620 of record JACTTY020000037.1, read on the forward strand.
AGCCAACCAGATGCTCCGACATAATTACTCATCGCCGGCAACGACATTTACGAAGCGGGAACACCGACCAGCAGTAGTAGCAGCCCCTCCGATCGCGAACAAGAGAAAACCGAACGCAGTATACAATGTCGCCGAGGAAGAACAACCTAGCGACATCTGTCCTAGTTGTGAAAAACGACACAAGCTAGTTGAGTGTCCCGATTATGCGGCACTACCAGTTTACAAAAGATGGGAGTTCGTGCGTCAACGAAAGTTATGTTTTAAATGTCTGAAGAGGAAACATCGCCGAAGTGATTGCCGATCGAAGTCATGCGACGTGAATCAATGTCGTCGCCCTCATCACTCCACGCTTCACCAAACCTATGAAGAAAAGCAAGAACCGAAGCCAACGGAAAAGGACAACACAGAGTCCGTGCTGACCTTGGACACTTCAAGCAAGAAGACGGTTCTGTTGAAGATGTGCCCGGTCACCGTCGTCGGCCCACGGGGGGAGGTGAAAACATACGCGCTGCTGGATGAGGGAGCGACCATCACTCTGGTGGACGAAGAAATAGCACGTCGGATCGGCGCCAAGGGTCCAGGGATGCCGTTGTGCATGCAGGGCGTAAGCACGACACAACAGGAGAATAATAGCAAGCTGGTCACCATTCACCTGAAGGGCGAAGACGAAAAACTACATAAACTAAGGGCACGCACGATTAAGAATATGAAGATACGACAACAGTCTATTCCGATCGCACTATTGAACTACGAACACTTACGAGATCTGCCGAGGGAGCAGGTGTGTTACAACGCTAGCCGACCTGGGCTATTGGTGGGCGCCGATCATTGGGAATGTATAGTGTCTCAAGAGCTGAGGACTGGCGAGCCCCACCAACCAGCTGCATCGCGAACACAACTGGGCTGGGTAATACACGGAACAATGCCACGGCATATCATCACCAATCAAGATAGCGTGCTGCACGTCTACACCACCGAACGAGGTGAAGACAAGCAAGATATGAGGTCACTGCACGACATGGTGGAACACCACTTCAGCATTGAAGCATTAGGCGTCGCTCATAAACCGCGAGTGAGCGACGAGAATAAACGGGCAGTCACGTTGGTCGAGCAGTCAATAAAGAAGATTGAAAAAGGATATGAAGTAGGGTTACCATGGAAAGAAGACGGGGTGAAGCTGCCTCAGAGCTACGACGCAGCATTTAGACGCCTTCTGAAGATTGAACAAAAAATGGACGCCGACCCTAACTTCAAGCAAGAATATACAAAGCAGGTGGAGAATATGATAGAAAAGGGATACGCCGAGCCGTGCGACGGGAGTGAGAGGTCAAGCTCCGTCTGCTGGTACCTGCCACACTTCGCAGTTCAGAACCCGAACAAGCCGGGGAAGCAGCGGTTGGTTTTCGACGCAGCAGCCAAGAATCGAGGTGTCAGTCTCAACGATCATCTGCTGGAGGGTCCTGACTTACTACTGGCGCTGCCGGGAGTCCTATTCCGGTTCCGGGAAAAGAGTGTGGCAGTTACGGCAGATATTCAAGAAATGTTTCTTCAAATTAAAATACGTAAGGAAGACCAACCAGCACAGCAGTTCCTGTGGAGGGGAGATGACCGGGACAAGCCGCCACGTCACTACAAATGACAAGCATGATCTTCGGAGCGGCGAGTTCACCTTCATGGCTCACTTCGTCCGGGACTACAACGCAGGAGTACACGCTCACACGCATCCACTCGCCTTCGAAGCAATTACTCGAAGTCACTACATGGACGACTTGGTGGCGAGTTATGAAGATATAGTGGAAGCTCGCCGTGCTATTACGGAGATACGAACTGTACACACCGCGGCGGGATTCAACCTGCGAGCGTGGAGCGCCAACGAAGTCGACGTGCTACAAGACGTACCGAAGGAACTACGCGCGACTGCACCTACTCAACTCGGCGGGGAAAGCATTACGAATAAGATACTGGGGCTATACTGGAACCCGGAGCGAGATGAACTTGGATTCAATACATCAATGAACAGAGTACCTAAAGATGTGCGTGCACAGAACCGTGCGCCGACGAAGAGGGAAGCACTGAGCGCAGTAATGTCCATATATGACCCGCTTGGACTTCTTAGCAACTACACTATAAGGGCGAAGATCGTCCTACAAAGTTTATGGAAATTGAAGATATCCTGGGACGAACCGATTCCTGAGGCAGAACAGGAGCTCTTCGCTACATGGATGGAACAGCTGGCCGGCATATCTCACCTGCGGTTGGAACGACAATACGCGCTGGGGGACTGCCACAACCGGGAACTGCACATTTTATGCGACGCCAGCGAGCAAGCTTATGCGGCGGTGGCGTACTGGCGCATCACTCGGCCCGACGGAAGCTACTGCCTGAGCCTCATAGCTGCCAAGTCAAAGGTGGCTCCGAAGCGGACTCAGACCATACCACGCCTCGAGCTACAAGCGGCGGTCATCGGAGCCCGACTGGCGGACAACATAAAGAAAGAGCATCGCATCGAGGCGGCACGAACGATCTATTGGACCGACTCTATGACGGTGGTGCACTGGGTTCGACACGACGCGAAGAGATATACTCCATTCGTCGCACACCGCCTGGGTGAAATATCCGAGCTCACTCAGAAAGAAGAATGGCGTTGGGTGCCCACGCACGAGAACGTAGCTGACGACGCCACAAGGTTTACAAGCGCGACAATCACGGCCGGGGATCGCTGGTTCCGGGGGCCCGACTTCCTAAGGCTCCCGGAGGACCAGTGGCCCAAGGAGAAGAGCGAAGATGAGGATCCACAAGAAGAGGTGGTACTTCACGTCGCCGCGAGTACACCCAACGACGACGAGTGGCTACCAGATCCCGCACGCGTCTCAAAATACGAAACACTGGTGAGGGCGGCCGCCCGAGTACTGGCGTTCGTGGACATATGTCGGCGCCGGGCGACACGCATGGAGTTTCAACACATAGAAAAGGCGGAAGAGGCACTCATACGTCGGGCGCAACGCGACAGCTTCCCAGAAGAATTACAGCTGCTGAAAAAAGAAAAGGCGATTACGAAAACTAGTCGACTGTTCCGGTTGGACCCTATATTGGAAGATGGCATATTAAAGATAAGAGGTCGCATCGGAGCAGCCACGGCACCGACAGCGATGAAGAGACCCGTTATATTGGACGGACGACACCACATCACTAGACTGCTTGTACAACGCGAACACTGCGCTGCGGGGCACGCCAATAGGGAACGCGTGACGAACGACCTGCGGCAGAGGTACTGGATAGTACACCTGCGACCCACAGTGCGTGCTATAGAACGGGACTGCGCCCTGTGTAAAGAAGAAAGGCCAGACCTCAAGTACCGGCGACGGGGGACTTACCACGAGAGCGGCTGGAGCCGTTCAAGCGACCTTTCAGTTATTGTGGCATAGATTACTTCGGGCCCATGGTGGTAAAGGTTGGACGTCGCCGTGAGAAGAGGTGGGGGGCGCTCTTTACGTGCCTCACGACTCGCGCTGTGCACTTGGGAAATAGTGCCGTCACTCTCTACAAACTCGGCAATAATGGCGATGCGACGGATGGCGGCTCGGCGAGGATGGCCGCGAACAATGTATTCCGACAACGCTACCAATTTCCGAGGGGCGGATAAGGAGCTGCGGGCAGCGTATGAAGAGTGGGCACCGGCGCTGCGCGACGAGGGGCTATCACACCGTATGGAGTGGCGCTACATACCCCCGGGAGCGCCGAACCAAGGCGGGGCCTGGGAGCGAATGGTGCGGTCAGTCAAGTCAGCGCTGACCGCCACGCTAAATGAAAAGGTACCGGCTGAAGAGGTACTACATACACTACTGACTGAAGCTGAATATTCTATCAACGCACGGCCCGCTCACCTATGGTCAGCGTGGATCCGAACGATCCTGAGGCGTTGACACCTAACCACTTCCTCCTGGGATCAATCGGCGGGCCTACCTTACACGGGTCCGTGCAACGAGGCCGACCGGCGAACGTGGCGAACAAGCATGGCGCTAGCTGATCAATTCTGGCAAGCGCTGGGTACGGGAGTACCTTCCTACCCTGGTACCTCGAGGCGACTCATCGGGCGTCGGAGCGGCGGTTGAAGTCCGGCGACGTCGTCATAATCGTCGACCACACGCTACCAAGGAACGTGTGGCCCATGGGAGTCGTCGAGCGCGTCTACGAGGGTTCCAGACGGCGGGGTACGAGTGGCTGACGTCCGCACCAAAACCGGAGTCTTCAAGCGACCTGTGAGGAAGCTCGTCGTGATGGAGGCTACGGCAGGCTGCGCCGGGGGGAGGAGCTGTTGTGGCGACGAGCAGCAAAATAGTTGATAAGAATTGTAATACGTGTAAATACCAAATAATAAAGATGATACAACCAAGTAGATTAAGTTAGCATAAGATAGAATAAGTAAATAAGTAAATAATATAAAGTAAATAAGTAGAGAAAAATAAAAAATGTAACATGGCTCTCTGAACGGTAACGCTCGTAGTTGTAAACTAGGATAATTTGTAAGAGCGAGATAGATATAGAAAAACGAGATAGCAAATGTAAAATCGGGCGCTCTGATTGGCGGGCCAATCAGGACGACCGAATTAAATGATATAAATATTGGGCGTTTTGGCCAGAAAAATTGTATTCGGCAGCGAGCTACAGAGGAAGAAATAAAGGATTAATCGAAGAGAAGATTTTTATTATACAGTCCACTACATTCGTGTTGTTTACGTTAAAATGTCACACAGATAATACTGTACTTCATGGACAGGTAGTGATGTGCTACACATAATGATTATTATAGGAGCTATAGCGACAAACGTTTTTTTTACAAAATGTAAGAAACTAAACTAATGCCGGATGCGGATACTTTTGTACAAATTTATTAACTATAATATTATGTTACATATCCTTACAATATTATATTTCATTACAAGATGTTACACGTATAATTTTTGATTGATAATGCCTACTTCTTTAAAATTTTCAAAGCTGTTGTAAAATAAGTAAGTATAGGTACTCGACAATGAAACGAAATAATTATTACGACAGGTAATCTTTATTTACTTATTTTAATCAAAATTTGATGAATCGTCACTGTCATTGCTTATTTCATCACAACACTACAAAGAACTGTCATCGAGAAAATAAAGAAATGGAAATAGTATAGCTAATATATTTATGTTTAAACATTAAAACCTTATTGTTCCGAGATAAAAAAAAACATATGTATTTAAAATTATTACACCGGAGTGGGAATAACACGAGCTACAGCATCGACTAGGCATTCGGCATTAACAGGTTTTGGTATTTGTATAGACCGTCGGCAATACATCTAGAATAATTTCCATTCATTAGTGCCTGTCGCATGTACCCACCATTACAGACGCGTTTATTTCCACTTTTTTCTTTGTGACGCAGCCTTTGTACCATGGATTATTCTCGCAACTATTCACGTAAAAGGAAGCATGATTAAATAATTCTGGTTTAAATACAATCATTATTGGTCTTAAAGGCCGCATCTGTTTTTATGGCGCAATGAAGGTTGCAGTAACAGAGCTGTTCCCCAGAGGGCAGCTTGCATGATTGTTGTTAACGGTAAAATCCCTAGGGGTGTTAGTTAGCACATACTTACATCGATCTATTTATTTAAAATGCAAATTAATTTGCGAGGATTATAGAGTTCTAAAACTGCTTTAAAATATTTTAATATACTGATAAGATAATTTAAAATAAATGTGGTAAATAAAAGTACAGAAAATAATTTAGAGTAAACTTAAAATAATATATCTTTGCCAAATACAATTCAAAGAAAAACTAACCACGACGATGAGACAGCTAAAAATAATGCAAATGTAAACTTTGCCGTTATGCTGTATAAAATTGTGTCACAATATCTATATCTAGTAAAAAATAATAGGAAGTGACTAATTTTTTACATTCTCTAATCGAGAACATAGTTGAGGAAGTGTAGGAGGTCATTAAGATTTTTATATTATAATGATATGGGTATTTCCAGTCTGACTAAATGGCCACTACAGTGGAAAAAGACCCTGCACAAAATAATCAGAAAATGTCTGACTCACTTCATTATAAAAAGTTTCCATGCAAAACTTTTAAAAAACAAAGAGCAAAGTTGACATTGATTTATTATTGATAGTATCTATAATTTTCAATGACATTTAGGTTATACATCTATGATAATTTTACTAATATTAAAAGCGAGTAGCTGTAGTTTTACAGCAACTACTATTCTCTACACGATATTTCCACGATGCCAAAATATTAAATCTATCTTTTTAATTTTTTGTTTGTCTCAAGTCTTAAATATTTTACAGAAACATAAGTAGAAAAGAGAAATATACCTTTATTTTTGTAAAATTTTGATTGAAAACTGTCTCATCGGACACTGTACTGTACTGTACTGTACTTTATTTTTTAAATGTAGTAGGTACGTAGAATTAAAAAAAACGATGAAACTGCTGTATTCGGTTTAAAGGGTGTGGTAAGACAGATGCTAGCATAAGGATACCATAATTGGCAAATGAGCCAACTCCACTTTGTGCCACAATGTTTTTTTATTTATTTTAATTTTGTTCAACGCCATTTACTATCAAAATAAATAAAAAAAAACAATTTGACAAAAAGTGGAGTTGGCTCATTTGCCAATTAAGGTATCGATAACCCCTTTCAATCGTCAGAACCCACAATGCAGTGTTAGTACTTAATCGAATAGTTATCATTAAATAAAACCAAACTAGAAATATATTTTACAGGTGTGCACTTCTAACCTGTAGTTTCGTAGCAGTTGTTCATGACAAGATACCCTTGGCAGTGGTTACCATGACACCTTTAACCATAATGCTGAGTGCAAATAAATTACCATTGAATGTACCTTAGTAATAGACTATCGAAGAGGAGCGGACTATAAAGTTTATAAACCGTGCTAATAAATAATAGATATTACAATGGCGGTTGTTTAACATGTCATTATCATCATTTTGTCCTTTGAAGGTTAAGGACCTTTGTGGTTCGACTCCGTCACACCTTGTAATGAATGATAAGTGGCTACTGCCGCCCCTAGAAATTTGAAATCAAGATCAGATAAGAGTAAAGAGACCTGAGGTCGGCCACTGATGCCTTACTACCCCTGAGAAAGGCATTAATCTCCTTTGCTACATACTTCGAACCGGAAAACAGCTATATACCTGTAACTATATATGTAACTATATACTATGTAATAACTATGTAACTATATACCTGTAACACTGTTATTGTTAGGCAGAAATAGGCCGTGGTGCCTCTACAGTCAATTTCTTAAACCAGTTAATATAAGGCAAGGTATAAATTACATCTACGAGTATTACAAAAAGTTGATCCTTTTGTACCACCATCGATTAATAAAGATTACTCGCTCCTAACAAGAAAATGTAACCTTTTGTCACTGACAATTATTTCCGTGTTTGAAAAATATTTAAAAAATGTAGTTTTTAGATCGAAATTTTACGAACGAAACGATATTTCTTCGCACTTTTTCATCGATTTCGGTTCTCAACCGCGCATGTCGGCATTATTCTGCGTAAATTACAACATGACAGCCATTAAACGGCTGACAGAATCGTCAGCCGTTTAAGTCATTTAATAGCTTCTTTCAATTACAAGGCGGTGAGATATCTATACTTATCTATGATTACCACTGGTAATATTTCAGTAAATCACGCACTTGGCACAGCGAGTTTATGAACGTTACAGCATGTCCAAGGTAGAAACAGTTGTATACAAACCATAAACTATAGGTTACGACCACGTTAGTAGCGGACATACTCAACGCACGCCATAGGTATGGTTGACAGATGACAAACATATGTCTCTCAGTTAATCTTATATATAAAATTCTCGTGTCACAATGTTATTTTTTTTTTATATAATATAGGGGTAGCAGACAAGCATACAGTCCACCTGATGGTAAGTGGCTACTGCCGCCCATGGACATCTGTAATCAACCCCAGATAGGATTAGATATTCCCACCTAAGGTCGGCCACAGATGCGCCGCTACCCCTGAGGACTAAGCTGGAATGCCTCGGAAAAGTCTGTTACTTCGCCTCGCCTTGTAAGTGCCTCGGGAAAGTTACTGTGCCTATTCCTCCGAAACGGCTTTACCGATTTCATCAAATTATATATGCATATTCAGTAGGTCTGAGAATCGGCTACTATCTATTTTTCATACCGCTAAGTGATAAGGGTTGTTCACCCTTAAGATTTTTTTATTTATATGGCAACACAACGTTTGCCGGGTCAGCTATTTTTAATATAAAAATATGGGTGGTTGCAAGCAACAAGGAGTTATAACCTAGTGGGGACACAGGTTCGAATCCCAAGCACCTCTTGAATATTCATAGTTATGTGCGTTTAAAAAATTAAACCTTGCTTTTAACGGTGATGGAAAAAATAATGAAGAAACCTACACACCTGAGAATTATATAAAAAAGTAGAATGTTCTCAAGGGTGTAGGGAGTCCACGAATGCGCACTTTAATTTTAAAGGGGAGACCCACGAGGCGTGCTAAGTCCTCTAGGATAAAAGCGAATTCTTGTTTGGGTGTATTTAATGGCTATGTGCAATAACCAATCAGCTAACTAATTTATTACCTCGCTTTAAAAAAGAAATAAAGCATTTGAATTTCGTTATAGTTCAAGCTAAATTACTACCAAATAGGTCCAATCTGATGGATTTGTCAATCTGGATTTACCAATAGGTAATGCGAGTGATATTAACGGCCATCTTGCCATCCCTAACCGCGCTATATTTACGCGCATCTTGCGTGCGAATAGTTATTGACTTCAAATTCAAACACAGTTTACAACGTCGTTAGTAAGTACACTGGACATGAATGCGCACTTGCAATTTCAGTATAATCTCTATAAATAAAAGTAGTTATTTTTGTCTGAAGACATATCTTGTAAAAGTACTTAATGCCTACGAAATAGTGTCGATGACCACAAATCTGTGTATGTAATGTATCTATGTCGTTGAAAACTTACTGTGGTTATCGCCCGATAATAATTACTACATCTATCCAAACTATTAATCTATCCAAATTTTACCTACCGAATATCGCAATTTGACGCCGAAATGTCGATCTCTGCTAAGTAAACTAGAATGGATTATTTTTTAATTACGGGTGTAAATGACGTAAGTTTACAATACCCCTAATAAAGATGTTTACAACAAATTTACATATCAGGAAATTTTGATGTTTAAACAATGCAATTCTATAGGAAAATACTCACAAAGCACAATAATACAGAAACAAGTTTTATTGCAATAATGTCCTTCACAGTCGAGATGCAAAATTTATATTTTTTTGTTTTACTTCGTATTTTTATTGTGTTTGTATATTAATGATGATTGAGACTATCAACTAAAGCCCGGCTAATATAAAGTAATCATCATACCCGCCTGCCATATAAAGGTCCCGGGTTCAAACCTTTGTAAAATTTGTAAACGAATAATGTTTATATTAGTAGGTATGTTTCGCATCTAACTTTTTCATAAGTGCGTAGTTTTCTGTATTCAGTAATATAATTGTAAAAAAACTAATAGTATGTAATTTACGTAATAAATAATTATAATTTACGTAATAATAATAATGAAGTGCGTCTAGGTCAAACAAAAATCCTTGTGTGGAGTAGATGGTATATAAATTAAGACTTCGACTATCAGAACTGACATTAGAAGCCTAAACCATAAAAGTAACGCTTACAACGCAACACTTCTAAAAACTCAAAATAACACACATACAGGTACAATGAAGTAGCTCACTCGAAGCCATTTGTCATTTCGGTTCCACTAGTCAGAATTGAATCACGGAGTCCGATTCAAAAATGTTGGTATTCAGGGCCGGATTTGCGGAAGGCAGGCGAGGCCACCGCCCTGGGGCCTCTACAAGAGAGGGGTCCTTACAATAAAGAAAAAAATATCCAAATTTTAACGGGTTAGCAAGTATTAGGTTTTTTCCCAACAGTATTTTTCACATTTTTACCGAAAATACATACTAGCATGTAACTTTTTGGTTGAAATAATTTGTTGGCGATAATTTTTTGAAAAAATGTTCCTTTCATTCGGAATTTAGACGCACTTGACAGTTAAAAGTTCATTTTGTTCAGAGAATAATTAGGGGCCTCCACTCCTTAGTTTCGCCAGGACCTGTATACCTTCAAGTCCGGCCCTGTTCCTAATACATCAGCCTGCGCGGACGTCGAACGTGGGTACGTAAGGTTTTTTGCGGAGCTTTTTGTCAAACGACTGTAGCGTGATACACATTTACACAGATAAAAGTTTCCGGTACCATTCCAGCAATCCATTATGGTTGGTGTCATGCTAGCCAAAAGCCTTTTTGTACTATGATATCCCTGTATGATGATTTTCAGTTAATACATAGTTATAATAACTGAAAATCAATATACCTCTACTCGGTCTACTTAGTTGTAGAAAAGTATAATTTAACAATTCATAACATTCCATGATTCATTCAAAGAATTTAACTGAACAATAACAGAGGTCAGAACATAATTGAAACACAAAATAACATTAAATAGAATAATGTAACAACAATGCAAAAAATAATATGAATCATTGTCACCTCTTTGTACACGTGAAGGACAAAATTAAGTCTAGCCAATTTATTCTGTACTCAAAGTGTTTTGTGTACTAAAATTGGAACAAAATTACTACTATCGTTATTATTAACTAAACTAAACCAAAGGAGTTTCAATGTAACGATATATTGTTGAACTATGCAATAGATTTTGGAAATAATATTCATAAAATATACAAACAAACAATGGCGCCCGCATCTAATTCACTGCATAACATCATTTGTATGCGTAACATTCTATTAATGAAATCATTAACAATGTACTTTACAAATGTAAACAGTAAACTTTTGATGTGAAACATCTATAGCCGCACGTAAAACCGATTTCTGGCGTGGCGACGCATGCCGTGGCGACGCTACACGATGGTATATATATACAGTCTATATGCAGTAGTGTGTACGGTGTGGCGACGCGTCGCCATGCGCAAAATTAAGTAGTCACGATTTGAAATAAATTCGTAAATTTTTGTATTTAAAGAAAATAAATGTTTATTCAATAAATAGTCATCGTTATTTGGAAAAAAATCGTAATATTTTATTTTATCATTATGACATATTTAGTTCCTATCACAATATGTTCTTTTCTACATATTACTTTTACAAAATAATGTCGATGTTTCACATCTGCCAGGCGTCCCGTGACGGCTCACATTTTTTTAATAAAGCCACTCAAATTTATGTACATAGTTTTTTTTTAATAAATTTGAAATTGCAGTCAGTAAGTGGTCACTATGACCAACTCTATTTAGAACAGTTTCTACCTAAAATGCATCACAGATTCGTTGCCAGTCCTGAGGACGAGGTTGGTCGCCTCATATTTAAATCAACCGGAATCCAAAATCCGATTAACGGGACAACACTAAATTTACGTACATACATAATATTTTTTTTTATAATATAAGAGTAGCAGACGAGCATGCAGTCTACCTGATGGTAAGTGGCTACTGCCGCCCATGGACATCTGTAATCAACCCCAGATATAATTAGATATTCCTACCTGAGGTCGGCCACAGATGCGCCGCTACCCCTGAGGACTAAGCTGGAACGCCTCGGAAAAGTCTGTCTCCCTTACCACACCCTTCAAACCGGAACACAGCAGCGCCTAACACTGCTGTTATTAGGTAGAAATAGATATGGTGCCGCCGGAGTCGAACCACAAAGGATTCGTTGCCAGTCCTGAGGACCAAGATGGTCGCCTCATACTTAAACCAACCGGAATCCAAAATCCGATTAACGGGACAACACTAAATTTACGTACATACATAATATTTGAAAGTCATGCTAATTATGACATGACTGTATAATGTACATATATATCTATTTACTTTCATATTATGGTTAATGCATAGATTAGTAAAGATACTTCGCCGCCCTGAAATTGAATGAAGCCACAAACGGCTTATTTTAGTAAGTTCTTTTTTTGAATCCTTGACAAATAAAAACATTTTTAGAGAAAGTTTACGAATAAATAACTAATTTACGTAATAATTACGTAATTTACGTAATAAATAAATAATTATTTCAAATATTTTAGGGACATTTTAGCACGGAGACGCGACAAAACTTTTTTACGCAACTATTTCAGTTCTCAAAACTGGGTACATTTTCTTGTTAGGAGTGAGTAATCTTTACTAATCTATGGGTTAATGATTGATTGTTATTATTCAGAACGCAGCAACTCTACACTGCTACAGAAATAGGGCGTAAACAAAGGTCCAAGACTTGTACCACCTTCTAATATCATTGATTGAATATAATATCCAGATTTTATTCTTCTATATTTTTTACCTAAGTAATAGGCATCCCCGTAGCAAAAATCACACATGGTAGCTCTATCGAGCCTAATTATCGAGCACGTTATTGAAATGTATGACATAGTCCACAATCCGCCGTACCACTGAGGAGCTTAATGCAAAACGTATTCACGATATTCAACACACGCAACAAACGAACGCAAGCGTTATTCAGGTACCTATTATTAACACTGTGATTTCTAAAGTGTATACTAATGGGCACTTGATTAAAATTTTAAATAGTTCTCTCTTACTACTGTGAGCGCTATATAAAAAATAATATGATTGACGCTTCCTGAAGAATTGGACAAAAGGATCCATAAATAGTTAAGAAACAGTATTGCCGCGCGTGATTATATTTGTTGCTACTTAGAGTTTATTGAACGTCTAATATTTTTTAATAGTTTAGGAGTAGCAGACGAGCATGCAGTTCACCTGATGGTAAGTGGCTACTGCCGCCTATAGACATCTGCAATCAACCCTAGATAGGATTAGATATTCCTACCTGAGGTCGGCCACAGATGCGCCGCTACCCCTGACGCCCCTGAGGACTAAGCTGGAACGCATCGGAAAAGTCTGTCTTCCTTACCACACGCTTCAAACCGGAACACAGCAGCGCCTAACACTGCTGTTATTAGGTAGAAATAGGTGTGGCGGTGGTGCCGCCCGAGTCGAACCACAAAGGGTTCTACCACCTTCAAATGATTTTTATGGGATTGGCACACCGTGCGGTAGACACACTAAATGCCATGACGGTTAATGGCATGACGCTTTCTTGCCGTCACTCATCGCCATCGTTCTCTAGTCTCTTGTGTGTGTGTGTGTGTGTGTGTGTGTGTAAATATGTGTATCTCATGTGTAACCTACCTACTGTGCGTTTTTATCGACATCTAAAATGGAGAACGTACTATATTCGGCTGTATTTTTTTTATTTTGAAATCGTTTTGGTGTGCTACCCACATATTACTTTTTCATATTAAAAGTTTACTAATAATAGGTTCTCTGATAAAATTATATATAATTAGAATCCGAACCTGCAGAGACACGCAATCTCTACAAAAACTACAAAATCATGCAATGCTATGCTTATGTCCAATTTATTTAAAAACTTTAATCTGTTCTGAGTTAGGTATAAATCAATCCAATAAAAAGACGAAAATGTCGTAACGAGTAGAGTGCAAAACTTAAACGTAAAACGTAAAGTGTAACATCACCAACCCATTGCTGTCTCACTACCGGGCACGGCTCTTCTCTCAAAATGAAAAGGATTAGGCCATACTCCCATAGTCCAACGCGCTGGCCAAGTGCGTATTGGTAGACTTCACATACTTTTGAAAACCTTTTTTATAAGATTTCTAAGGTATGGGGTTTCTGTAGGTTTCCTCACGATGTTTTCCTTAACCTTGGTAATTAATTTCTAATACGCACTTAACTTTGAAAAATCGTGTAACGTGTAACGTCACGTCAGCGTCATCTTACATAAAAGTTGGACGAATAAAATACAAATATTTTAATCAACTACTTCCTTTTATTGTAAGTAAATAAGATCGTTACAAAAACAAGAGATAAGGTTTAATCCATGTGCGCTTACTTAAGGCTTCCACAAACTGTGTTATCACAACCTCAAACTGATCTTCAGGCCAAACACATCTGATCTCATAGCTAACAATATAGATTTACGAATTTCTTGTGCACATAAAAGAGCTACACTGTAATTACGCTAGAATAATGTTATCAGTGCCAATTATGCGTGTATAGCTTAGAATAACACCGTTCCTTAATTTCCCGTCAATTTTGTAGGTAGGTTAAGGTTACCTTTGAAAGAGCCTGTACGTGATGCTAATGTCGAGCAATGGATTTCTAAAGGCTCATATTTGTTTGTTAGGTACTGTTACGAAACTCTATTTAATATTTTTTTCTTTAAAATTAATTATTCAAAATATATTAATTTTACTTGTACTAAATGATTTATATGAAATCCGGAAAAAACTGGTTAATATAGAAAGATAAAAGACTTTTTCAATACACGTAGGCATAGGACTCGTTTTACCCATAATTAAAAGTTACATTAAGTCTTGACTACTGAAAAATTTTCTCTACGTATTTGCAACTGGAAAACTACGAATGTTTTCCCTTATTCCCCAATTTAGATTGCTGAAGTTTAATGTTATTCCCCATTTCCTGTGTGACTTCACGTCAATAAACATTGTCCTTTACCTTGAACTGCAGGTTTAGTGTATTAATGTGTTCTGTGTCAATAAATCAATCCATCCATCAAAGATAACATGATAAAATGTCGTTATAATCACAGTGTATTCCGCTATAATTATATTTTTTCGGGTCGCACGGAACCATGAACGCCTCGTTTAATATTCTGAACATTTACCTTCCAACCATTATAACATTTCTGGAAAATAGCAATCCATTGGTGTAATTGCCGAGTGAATTGATTTTGAACTGATACTGACGTGGTCGCCTGCTACGCAGAAATTGTACAATGAATTTTTTATTTGCGTATTTTTCCAACACGCCATTTTAATAATTAACTAATATTGTTTTTGATGTTAAGTAGAATTATTCTAGCTATCACAGTGTTTATGCAGTTGCAATATTTTCATTTAAATTACCAACATTATGCTATATAATTAGCATTATAAATAATCAGACAGTAAATTGATTTATGTATAAAAATATACATTTTTCAGTATACAGAAACTAAAACGTTTAAAAGAGTAGGCAAAAATTCGACTAAATATGTTTAGATCCAATTTCGGTTTTTTCCGAGCTCCGGAACCCTTTTCATAGATTTTAGCTGCAACACTCGATTATGTATTTTGTTTGTTTTTTTTATTTTTTATTTATTTTTTTATTTTATTTTACTTTTTATGATTTTATTATTTTCAGTGTTTTTTATATTTTGTATAACTTTATTTCTTAAGAAAATTTAGTTCATAAGTAATTAAGTTTGTGTTTCCGTATGTGTTTTTGGATTTCATTGTTTATTTTGTATTATAATTTGTTGTTGTTGCTTAAGTTCTTGAAAATAAGAATCTATCTATCTATCTATATGAGTACAAACTGGACCAAAAATGATTTCAAAAATAAACGTTCCTACTTAGGAATGCGATTCTCGACATAACCACCGTCCCCAATCTAAGTATGTTTCTTCCTATATTGTCACAAGATATTAGCATATTCGTAACTAAACTCGAACCAAGGACGAATACTTCGGTCGTTTACATAAAATGTTATATACTTACATAAGAACTTAAGCCGGTAGCATTTTGGCTATACATACCTAATAATATACGCATACAAGAAGGCAGAAAATCATATTCATTGGTGTTGCATTTATTCTAATAATTACGTTAAACAGATAATTGTTACTTGTATAACTATATAATTTCTTAGTTATTAACGTAGTGAACAGTCAGTACAGTTGACCTCATATTTTACAAGAAACTGACTCAAACATTTCATATTTATATTATTCATTTATTATTACTATTTCTTATTACATTCTTCTAATGTTTAAGAGTTCTCAAATATAAATAGCTGTTCCATATATTTTGTACTGGAATAATTGTTGGCTGCAATAACAACAGTATCATGTACAACATTTGTAAAATGCGGTCATGGTGAATGAAAATATAGTTTTCAGAAAACAAATAACAACGCATACTTATGCCAGTAGATATCGAAAACTAAACCTTGTTAAAACCTGTATCGGTTAATGCCAATTACTATTACCTATTACTATTACCTATTACTTTAATCGGCGGTAGAACCCTTTGTGGTTCGACTCCGGCGGCACCACCGCCACACCTATTTCTTTCTAATAACAGCAGTGTTAGGCACTGCTGTGTTCCGGTTTGAAGGGTGTGGTAAGGGAGACAGACTTTTCCAAGGCGTTCCAGCTTAGTCCTTAGGGGTAGCGGCGCATCTGTGGCCGACCTCAGGTAGGAATATCTAATCCTATCTGGGGTTGATTACAGATATCCATGGGCGGCAGTAGCCACTTACCATCAGGTACCTAAATAGGTTGGTTGGTACCTACCTGAAATTTTTATATATATGTAGGTACAAGTACCTACCTCCGTATAAAAATTTCATTCATTCATTTGCCTTAAAAGAGTTCGTAAATATAAAAAAAATTTATAAAACTAGACTGTTCCTGATCCATTCAGTGCAATGTAATTGTGCAAACTTTTTTATTTAGAAAGCTTTATAAAGTTGAATGTTGATGAATCTGTTTATATAGGTATCTTATTTAATTGCAAATCGCGAGGTTTGGAACCAATGGAAGAGATAGCATATAGGTATTGTCCTAGAAGTATAAACTATTCAGTTAAAACTACCTAGATGCAACCCACTGTTGGATTAAATCAGTGGATGAATATCCAACTAGAATAAAATACCATCATTATGTTGGTATTTAAAACAAATCTGAATAAACGTATATTCCGGTTACCCACGATGACTGTACATTAAGCATAATGCAGGCATTTTAATTACCGATACATCATCAACAGAAACTATTAACCGCAATCTAGTGATTTATCTACATAAATAATCGACGCTTGCAACGCAACAATAATTACAAATGAAAGAGTAAAGTATTAGGTACCTACTTAATTTATATTAAATGCGTTAAAAACACTTTTATTAGTAATTTTTAGAACGAAATTCCTTAAGCATCAATGTAAGTTACAAAAACAAATAGTTTTAACGATATTTTAGTGTGTATTTCAGTCATTAATTAATAAGGATTATACAATCGTCCGCGCACGATGATCGTCTTGTAATAAAGCTTTTTCCTACATGTATAGTGAGATATTTATTCTCATTCATTTAGTAGTAGCACATATTTCAGCTGTAAGAATTGTAAACTTAAAGTGCTACATTGGAACTAAGTATATTTAGGTAGCAGTGGTCTCTGTGTTTCGCCTGTACGTGTATATGTGTCTTCGACATCACTACCATTTCGCTCATTTCTACTTCAGTGTTCACTCTCTACGCATGAGCGGACATTGAGATATTAACGATATTAATCATTTGACAGCTGAAGCTACTCAAGCTACTCTACACAGCAAAGCTCACCAGAATAATTGAACTCCAATGAGCTATGAGCGTTCGTTTTTCGTTTCACCGGTGACGTAAATCAAATTTAATTTGAAACAAATCTAAAAGTTCGTTGATAGATGTACCAAGTAAACCTCGTAATATGAAGAGTGTAAGTAGGGAAAAAATTAACACGAACTTACAATGTCTTCTAGAGTTTACAACCCTAATCTAGAGAACCAAAAGTAGGTTTATAAAGACTCATATAAGGACGTTGATTTTTTATATAAGGGCTTTTTAAAGAGCTTTGGGCTTCATATTCTGTTTTATGTCGATTACAAATGTCCACAGGCGGCCGTGAACATATGCCTGCATTTTTATTTAGGCTGCGTTTTATTTGCTTAACTCAAAATGAATGAACGTAACCATTTCCAAAAATCGTAAAAAACTCCAAAAACATACTTATGACCTGTATATTTGTACACAAAAGAATATGACAGCACTAAAGCAAGACAGCATGCATAAAGTGCGTGTATTAAGCACTCATTTTGAGGTAATTGAGGTAAACACTTACAATCATGTGTTTAAGCGGTTGCAAATTAATATTAACATGGACACCTGAATCTTGACCCAATAACACTGTTACCTCGCAAAATATTCACGGACAGGTCATTGGTGTTATGGAACTGTTTACAAGCAACCAGTTTTGGGTTTCTGCGAAATTTTGATGAGGAGGAAAGGATTTAAAACAGTGAAGGTAGTGCGGAATATTCCGCTGTAATGATTAATGAACCGCTATATACTTTTATAGCTACAATTAAGATCATTAAAAATGATTCAGTCTTCGTAAAAACCTTCATCTTTCCGATTGATTTGGAAATGTAATTTCAAAGAAAGCGATTCCGCATTCATAGTATTCATACCTACTGTGTTGGTATCTGAGTATCTAGATTGCTTAAAGGGAGTTTAAGGATATATTTTAATTTTATCTCGAGAAATTATACATACATGATACACAGATGGTAGTTATTTTGCAGGTAACACCTGTTATAAAATTACCGAGATATCTTTATTATAAACATATTTAAGGTACGTAAGGTAAGGCACTTGTTGCTAATACGAAATAAGTACTTTGTCAGTCCTCAATCCTTAGAAAAAAGGTTTTTAAAGTTCTGCTTCTTTTGCGTACGCACATTGATACACGAACTCTTTTTATTTTTTTTTAAATTAAATACACCAAAAAAGTATTACTTCTTTCATAGGTTCATAAAGGTACACATCTTCTTTTATTATTTGTCTTTATTCTTATTGCTGTTATTATATTATTGTTCTTGTTGCATTAAAGTACAGTAATATATTAGCGGTTCCAAAAAATACAGCTACATTATAACACCAAAAACATCACTGGCACTTTACTTCTCATTATCATCGTGACAAGGTCATCGTCCCTTTCATTAATTCAAAAACATTGCCAATATATTTTACCTGACGACATTACCAGATTTTAGCGTCAGCTCACGTACGAGGACTGTTGCAGCTTACTTGTGGGTCTACTTATAAACTAAACGTTACTATCATTATATCCGCCAACTAATATACTGGTGACTCTAGGTAGTCATACGTACCATAGAGTCACCGGATGTTCTTCCTAATTCATTTTTAAATTGTCATTTAAAATCATAGCAAGTAAGTTTACTGGATACATTTTTTGGGTTCCGTACTCAAAGGGTAAAACACTAAAAACGGAACCCTATTACTAAACCTCCGTTGTCACGATGCTCTATCTCTCGAACGGTAATATATAGAAACTTGAAATGTTTCTAGAGTAAGGTACCTACGATAGCCGCTATAACAATAAATATAATAAATAAAAAATCTTAAAAACAAATGGCGGTCTCCGCACAAGAATCCGCTATGTCCCCACGTTTTTCGCCTAATCTTTTGAACCATAAAATGTAGACAGTTCAAATTTTCAGATTGCATTTACTTCTATGGCTTCTATAATTACAAATACTAAAAATAAAAAAATACAAAATTTTGTGGTACGGAACCCTCCGTACGACAGTTCAACCCGCACTTGGCCAATTATTTAAACAAAGACTACAATATTAAAACATCCTCTTTAAAACAATAATAATTGTAAAGTACTTATCAAGAAATTTCGCGAATTGATTCGGCGGCAAAAAACGGCTTCGGTGGAAACATTTTAATCGCGTCATTTGATAAGAACTTTCAGCTAAAAGGCTGGCAAATATTCGAAATACTTACCAGTTTCAAATTAAACTATGTTACTGCCTGTTAAGTACCGTTTAACGATACCGTTCAAGATTGGCCTTTAAAAGGCAAGAGTGACATTAAAAAATGGGTTTTATGGTAGTTCATTTAATTATATGAAATAACAATCAGCATCCGTACATTTGTGGCCTCAAGACTCGAAAAGTTACATCGTCTAATTCTGACTTGAATTTTCTACACTTTTTATTTTTATTATTAAGTATAAAAGAATTTTTTAAACCTTTTATCCCAATGTTCTCACTTTCGTTTCGCAACATTTAAATTAATAGTATAAATCTGAATAATGAGTACCTAAGTATATAAGACAGAACCATAATTAAGCTTAGTCTGAAAGTTTTCCCGGGTTTCACAATATAGGTACATCAAAAGTGGACATTTTAAATTTCGTTTAACAATGTTACCCAAGCGTCATATCCAGAAAATGTATCCTCCACGTTGTAGTCACCAATTAGTACAATTTGCTTCCGTTTCCAATCACAATGTCATTTCCTTATTCACACACATTAATGGGACCATGACCCCTTTACAACTATTGTGTGAAAGCTACATTCGGAAACTAGTGAAAAAATGTTAATCGACCACCTGAATGAATGTTATCTGATGCTTACACTAACGACGTGTGACGTCACGTAATAGAAAATAAGCTATCCTTTACAAAGTGTTCAAAACAACATCATTAATCTGTGTAAAAGACAGAACTTTTTGTCGGTGCTAATGAAACCTATAGAAACTAATTCCACAGACTTCTTACTTTTCCCCACGACAAAAAAATCTGTATAAATACCTAATTAACGAAAAATATCTGAGTAAATATCTTAAAAAAGAAAAAGGTTTTCTCTGATTAATTAAATGTGCACGACCTAAAAAGCAAATCTTAATTTACTTCTCTTATAATGTCTGACTTTCTTTAAGTTTATTTTTTATTCTAGCAAAACCGTGTACGTTATATCAAAAGATTACCGATTTAAATTTGGTTAAACGTCAACAAAAACTTAAATCTGCAATTGCAGTTACAACCTGACTTACACCAGATGAAGTTGAATTATAATTACTAACTAAATAGTGTGTCGAACTAATTAATTTAATTATCGTTCTGGTTGACATACCGTACCATATCGTTAGAATCTTTTATATAATCTGCATCTGCAACACATTTACATCGTTGCAAATAATATTAGTCTCTATTTACACGGACCATATTTTGTTAGATTAGAATAACTTGCATATTGCTTAATGGTAAGTGATCACTGCCTCCCATAAATAGCTGCGATAAACTCTATTTAAAACAGGTTATACTGTATAACTTATACTCGTACCTAAAGCCAAAAGATAAGTCAGTCTGCATCTGCACTTTTCAACCGAAACGCAGAACGTTAGATGTGGATATGCAGGTGCTATCTCATCGGCCCAACCATACTGGCTCTACCAAATCTCTATGTTTACTTCAAGCTTTACAAGTATTTATGTTACTTACGGAATAAGGAACTGTTATAATCTCCGATAGAAAAGTCATTCATAATCCTACTGCACTATTCATTCTTCACAGAAGTACGGTCCTATGCATAATCACACACCTGCCAACATACTGACCAGCATAGTCATGACTATATTTGGAATAACTTTGACGGTTAACGGGTAATCCACGTCTGCATATGAAATTAACCTCTCTTGGATTGTAATTCTTAGAATTTCGCACTTACGCAGATAAAAAGTGTTACCATCAAGATATCGTTATTTCAGTCCGCTGGTAACGCTATTTTTGAGAGAATCTTATCTGTTCATGTGCAATCATGTGTTTTTAGTAGCGGTAAATAATTTTAAAAATATTTTTGAATAGCTAAGCTACCAATTTCTTTACCAAATTATTATATAATCTTATCTATAATGATATTTCATATGTGTATATGTAGAAATAATAAAGACTATTGATGTTTATTATCATGTGCGGATTTTTGTACAATGCATTATCTTATCTTTTATGGAATGCATCAATCTTCTGCAAGTACCTAAATCAATCTTCATTATAGACTAGATCGTAATAATGTAGGTACTTAGATACAAGTGTAATATAAGTATTTTACTTAGGATTAAATTTTGTCATTAGGGGTTAAGAAATAGTTAATTTTAAATGATGTAGGTATAGTCTGCGCCAAACTTATAGTCCGCTCCGAAGTTGCATCGGACGGATATCGGGGGGTTCCGCGCTTTCTTAGTCCCACTAATATCTGCAATTTCCTATTGTGGCGCGACTCGTTTCTATATTCGGAGCGGACTAGCAGTTTGGCACGGACTATAGCTACGTTACGGGTGAAAACCTTGACACTTCCAGTGAATTATTAATATTTTTTTAATTTACACTTAATCTAAGGCTACTGTAGCGTAGATAGATGGATTGTCATTGAAAATGTCAGATTAATTGACTCAACTATGACAATACGTTTATTTTTACGTGCACTAGAGTAGCTCCCACGGTATGCGGTCAAGATGGCCCCGGATACTAGAACGATGCTTTGATGCATACCCACTGTCCTGTTTCCTAAATTAGAAAGTGTCACGTGTTTGTTACAGAATCATGGGAGAGCTCGGCGCTAAACTAGGGCTGGATGAGCTGACAGCGGGCGCGGTCGGCATCAGCAGGGCACTGCTCGCTGAATTTATTGGTAACATATAATATTCTACTACGAATTATTTGCAATATTTTTTTTTTATAATATAGGAGTAGCAGACGAGCAGTCGAGCATGCAGTCCACCTGATGGTAAGTGGCTACTGCCGCCCATGGACATTTGTAATCAACCCCAGATAAGATTAGATATTCCTACCTAAGGTCGGCCACAGATGCGCCGCTACCCCTGAGGACTAAGCTGGAACGCCTCGGAAATGTCTGTCTCCCTTACCACACCCTTCAAACCGGAACACAGCAGCGCCTAACACTGCTGTTATAAGGTAGAAATAGGTGTGGCGGTAGTGCCGCCGGAGTCGAACCACAAAGGGTTCTACCACCTTCAAAAATATGCAAAATATTTGCAATATAATACGAAGTTATTGGTAACGTAAAGAACACTGTGTCGAAGGTCGTGGAACCCAGTGTTTGACTTCGTACCACCGCCAAGTTCATTTCTGCCAAATAACAGCAATGTTGAGCCACCGCATTGTTTAAAAACAGCACCCTGTTTTTTGGGTTTGAAGGGTATGGTAAACAAGACATACTTATAAGTACAAGGCCTTCCAACTTAATTCTCAAGGGGTAGCAATACTTCTGGTGTCGACCTCAAGCGGGACTGTAGTCCTATCTGATCGATTATTGGGTTACAAATGTCTTTAAGATAACTCTAAAGATAAATAACCTCCCAAATGATATTTATTAAGAAAAAATATCACCTGCTTTATATTATATGTAAGGAAATAACGTAATACAGATTGTTGATTGAATTCGATGCAATAAATTTAAATACAGTTAAAACGCATTGGATTACGTTTATGTTATCTTGGCATATGCCCAATTAAATTTTAACAAGTTTGGATTGCCGTTTGACAAACTTTCTGTACCTTACAGTTACAAAACCAAACAAAGTAATACAATCT
This sequence comes from Epargyreus clarus clarus, assembly GCA_014595695.2. Lineage (NCBI taxonomy): Eukaryota > Metazoa > Arthropoda > Insecta > Lepidoptera > Hesperiidae > Epargyreus > Epargyreus clarus. Next base: position 466,016 of record JACTTY020000037.1, read on the forward strand.
TGTTTAGTATATTTATAACCCTTCACGTATGTGTCCAAGCCGTCAGGCGGCGTCATGTCACAAAAATCCATATAATAATGAGATAAGAAACAGCAGCGGCGCCGCGCTTGAACTTTGATGGAAAATGATAAGATTTTTGTTAAAGATTTCTAGTATATTTTTAACACTACACACAAAACTTTACTTAAACTACTCTATTATGCTACTTTACTTTATAATTTGAATGTAAAATTTATAATGCGTTCTATGTTAGAACCCAGCTATACTTTTCCTATCAGATAGTGTATGCTTTCTCTACTTTTGTCACCCTAAACCGTAACAAATGTAGGATAATATTTCGAATGTATACGAAATTATTTATTAAATTTTCTTTTTTTTCCTTTTTCATTCCAACGATTTTAATATATCTCAATACCAAAATGAGCGTACTTAAATTCTAATCAAAAATTCTAATCTAATCGTCAATCTAATTGCCACTTAAAAAAAAACAGACGTCGATAACTTCAAAGTTCTCTTTCACGGTCCCTTTTGCATATTTCTGTTGTGACCATCAAGCAGATTTCAAAAAGCCTGTAACTCCCGTGACTTTCACATTTTTTCACCAGTTAAAATAAATATGATATTCGCAAGTCACAAGATCTATTTATTATTTTAGTGCGGTGGCATCACCACCACATTTAATGCTCTATAAAAGCAATGTCCGCGATGTGTTCTAGTGTAATGACAGACCTACACCTACATAATTTTATGACTTTTATGACGTGTTCCAGTTAATATTTAGAATACCAGCTATAACCACCATATATCCTATTTGGATTTCATTCAAGACAGAATCAGGTTAGGGAAAAGCAGAATACCTATGTATAATGGTTTTTAGTTAGATTTACATAGAGTTGGTCAATGCCACCAAAACCTCGGTACGAATCGTAGGCAGATAAAACTAGTTTAATTTTAAAATATGACTGTATTTGTTGAAAAATTTCAAGCACTGTTTATGATGAACACCTCTTAGTATAACGCGAGAAAGAATTTCAGAGATTACCAGACTTTTCCCTCAGCTACACCCCTACCTGTGTATACTATTTGTAGTAGCTCTTTTTTTTTTATCGTATAACCTAACGATTAGGCAGACGTGCTACCTGATGGAAAGTAGTCAACGCCGCCTATGGACATTTGCAACACCAGGAGGAAGTTTATTCCACATCTTACACGTCCGCGGCAAGAACGTCCGTGCAAACCGAACCGTGGAGGACCGCCACGAGTCCAGTTGGTGTGGATGGAACTTCATCATTCGGCGAGTGGTGCGATGGAGGAATGGTGACGTAGGCACCAGGTCAAATAGTTCCTCGGAACACCCATCATTGTAAAGCCGGTAGAACACACAGAGGGAACCTATGTCCCTCCGCAAACTCAAAGGTTCTAACCGATTGGAGATCACCGGGTCGTTGACGATTCGGACCGCGCGTTTCTGCACGGAGTCAATTGGGTCAAGCTCAAAATCAAGCAATCAAAGTCAAGCTCGTTAGCGTGATAACTCGTTCGATATGTATATTTGGTTTGTAATAAATTTTGATAGACTGCATCAGTCTAAAGTAATATAAATGTCCCAGGTAACCTCCTGCTAAACCTGTTCGGATGCGGCGCGTGCATCAACATCTCGCAGGGCTCGAACGCGGCGCCGGACATCGTCCTCATCGCCCTTGCTTTCGGGCTCGCTGTCTTCGCTGCTGTATCGGTAAGCACCTATTACATAAGTATCTGTGTCTATGTGTGTTTTGTTTGCGGTGATGTACATTTCATAAGCGATGATAGCCTGATCTACACTTTGGTGTCACGATAAGAGTCCGAGACTCTAATACCAGGTTTCCCTTTGATTATTTGAAGTTATGTGTGTATTTTTAATTTCGATGTGAGTGAAGTTCATCTATCAAATACTACTTCACTCTAAGAAGAAAATTATCATGGTTACATATTCATAATATTAGTTCGTACCTACTCCATAGTCCTCATGTTGCTGGGTACCGGCAAATCCGTTTTATCATTTGACATTATCCAGCTAAAAGTGTAGTAGCCAGATATATTGATGAAATCATTGCAATTTCTTCAGTCATCTTATCAACATAATGCAAGAGTAAGATTTGCGCGCTACAGTATTGAAGCACAAGGTTCCATGTTCAATTCTCTGCTAAAAATTTAAATAATTTGCTCTAATATAGAATTACGTTCAGGAAATAATACTAATCAGTCATTTAACAGATAACACCTGTCTTATAAGTTTTTGCAATATATATATGCTCGTTGATCTAGTACTCTTCCCACTGACAGACCCTCTAATTAAAGATGATCGATACCGTTATCATATCTATGATAACATAGAGATAAAAACGTTTTGCCAGCCAAAATGTCAAAATTACCATTCTAGACACGTAAAGAGAATTCTTTGAAAGTTAATATTGTTTATTAATTAATGATGATTTGTTTTTATAACAAAAGGAATCGATAACATGAAAACCACGAGCCTATCAAAGGATTTCTTACTTACTTACTACTTACGGTTTACTTCGTCTGCTTATTAAAGTGTGTGAAATGAAATCTATCATTCCGTACGTGGCCGTTGAATTTTATGATTTATTTAGAGCCCTTAATTCTAAAATACGATAATTGCGGGGTAACAATTTATTGATGACGTTAATGTGAACATTTTTAATGTACTTGCATTTTCGCGTAATATTATATAATCCTTGCATGCTGGCTGTGTAGGTAAACTATTTGTGTAGATCTTACTAAATACATGTTATCATTGAGATTACAATGTCCTTATGTATAGTATACCCGAAGAACCTATATGTTTTTAGTAATAAGTTACGAGTATATATAGGAAAAGTATCAATCATATTGCATCTGCATTACAATGATGTAAATACAAAAATTATGCGTTCAAGAACAATGCATTTGAATTAAGAGTCATGCCTTCAAATCCCTGTCAATCTGAAATCGAAAATACTTCTTACCTAGGAGAATTTACAGTAATTGCACCAGAGAGGAAGAGATTGTCAATGTTGCAATACAGGACTTTTAAAGTGTTTCGTACAGTTTGATAATTGTAGAAATAAGATCAATGTGGAAAATTAAACGCATATTTATCTACGTAGGTGTTTGTTTATATAGAAAGGAAAATATCAATGTAGCTCTCCTTTAACATTCATGAAATGTTACGTGGGCTCGGTGCCCTCATGATGCCGTACTAGAAGATAAGCTATCTCTACTATAATTGCTTCATTGTGCAAGTGTGACGTATAACTACACTTATGCATTGAGTTAGGCTATGGCCGCATTCGATTCTTTCATGACTCTGAAATCTGAACGAATCTGAACGAAGGTTTATCTCGAAGGATAGAATTGGCATCCTATTTTAAATCAAATGGAAAATAACGAAAAAACATCCAGGTTGAGCGCTTTTGGGCTACTATTATGCGTAGGCTATATTATCTTTGTCATAAGAAACTGGTAGTTTTAACAATTACCTAGCGTTTATCTGTCTGTCATAAGTTGTTCGGCCACGCGAAGACAATCGCCAGATTTTTCTAATAAAATCTAACTTACATCATTTTTATGCAACTTCCACTTAGAAATAGAGACTTCAGAAATAGAACACATCTGTTACCTTTGTATACAGATGGTCAATGCGCAAAAATCCTTACTTCGTACATAAAATCATCGAAGATTGCATGCACAAAACTTCTAATAAACTATCTACTTCTAATAAAGATAGACATACGTATTTTGGCTATTTCGCCTACATATTTCGCTTTGTCATGACACCGCTAAAATTTGAGTGATTTATGCAGTCTAGTCCTATCAATGGGTGAGCCGGCCCTGACTGCTTACCTAATGCAGTCACAGCAATGTCACTATGTCTATGTCTATGTCTTTCATAATGTTTACACAGTGATTAGTCGATCGTACTGTTAACACTGTAATTGATGGAGTGGAACTTTAATCTTAATCTTATTGAACTGACTGATTAAGGATTTTAAATCCTGTTTTATTGAGTCTTCTCACTTTTACTTGATACATAGGTATCTGATAATTAATTGCTAAGATCGATCTAAGACAAAAGTATCTAGAATTCCATGTCACAGTCCACTACGCTGGCTAAGTAATTACGGATTGATAAGCTTTAAGAACATACGTGTAGATTTTTCTTTAACTAAATTTTTGTACACACATACTCGTAATATCGAAAAATTATTTAGCATTCGAATTTCGCACCTCTACAGGCTTTAACATTTTTCATAGAGCTTAAGTCACTTAAGAGAGTAAGCTACTTGTCTAAACTACTTAATATTAAGTGCATATAACATTATTTAAACGATCTCTAATTCCCAGGCAATAGGCCACGTGTCTGGTGGTCACATCAACCCAGCTGTGACGGCTGGCCTGGCCTCCGTCGGGCGCGTGAAGCCAGCTCGAGCTGTCCTCTACGTCATCGTCCAATGTGCCGGCGCTGCAGCTGGCTCGAGTCTCTTGAAAGCCTTCACACCAGACAAAGTAGCTGGCAAACTCGGTGTCACTGGGCTGGGGACTGACGTCACACAACTACAAGGATTTGGCATCGAGTTCTTCCTTGGATTTGTCCTGGTGTTTGTTGTCTGTGGGGTGAGTATCTTTTTTGTACATGTACACATGCATATATGTAGGGCCTTCCTTTGATAAATGTGAACTGTAAATCATGAAAATTTAGAACGTTGAGAAGTAGTGTGATATAATTATGTAAATCTATGATATTTTACAATATTTTTTTATAATATAGGAGTAGCAGACGAGCATGCACTCCATCAGATGGTAAGTGGCTAGTACCGCCCATGGGCATCTGTAATTAACCCCAAATATGATTAGATATTCCTACTTGAGGTCGGCCACAGATGCGCCGCTACCCCTGAGGGCTAAGCTGGAACGCCTCGGAAAAGTATGTCTCCCTTACCACACCCTTCAAAACGGAACACAGCAGCGCCTAACACTGCTGTTATTAGGTAGAAATATAGTATGGTTCGTCTCTAAAAGCGAATAAATATTGCAGGCAAACGGTTGGTTTCGTGTCGTGGGATCATTAGCGAACCACCCATAATCTGGCTTTCATTGAAATATTTAACTTTGATTTACAACCCTGACTATCCATTCAATATTAATTTGCAACAACATTGTTATTTCCTAGGTGTTTTTATAACTTTTTTTAATATAAACTATTTATGGTAATGGATCACGATTACAGTTGCATTGACTTTTTACTGACAAAATACTACCTATTACAGTAGGAATTGAAGGAATAGAGTTTATTTGTGAAAATCTGTAACTTATATCTCCGTAGCGGGCCAGTTAGTCGCTGTATGTAATGTATCTGTTACATTAAATAATGCCGTTATAACGAAAATCGTCTAAAATCTCTATCCCCTAATACTATAATGAAATAGGTGCAGAATTATTTTGCCCATCGTCCATCACGGCCCACCCACTAACCTAACATCATTCAATGATATATAACCATGGGCAATCCAATTATAGCGAAATATATTTCCTAATTAGTTCAATTAATGCCAATGACAAAGGTGCGCCAAACAGTTTAGCGAAAAATATGACCAATTATTTGGCAGATCGCGTGACAACAGACATTACTTTCCCAGTTCGCGAAACAAAATAACTCGGAATTATCATAATCGATAAATATCGTAGCTTTTACACCAAGGTCTTTTGAAGACACGTAGGTATTTTCATTCATGGGCTGAATTTATGTCTCAATTCAGATCTTAGAGATAAGAATATATAACGTGGATATTATGAACGGGGCGGGACTGAAAAATGAGTAACTAAGTAAATAAACATCGAATGATTATTGTTGTCCTGATCACTATCCATACAGCTAGATCGAAATATCGATACAAGTAAGGTAGAGATATTTAATCGAGGTGTTCCAACTCAGTCCTCAAAGACACAATCATTTGTGGGGCCATTTCACGTAGGGCTTCAGTTCTAAATGGTATTAATTAGAGATGTTTATCTGCGCTAGTATCTAACACCAATAATCACATATGATACATGTTCATTTGCTGCTCTATATTATATTAAAAAAAAACTTATCGTCATTACCTGTCATAAAATAAATTACTATTTTGAATGCAGGTTTGCGACCCCAACAAAGCGGACAGCAAAGCCACCGCCCCGCTGGCCATCGGCCTGACCGTCACCCTTGGCCATCTCCTAGCTGTGGACTACACCGGCTCCGCTATGAACCCTGCTCGCTCCTTCGGCTCCGCGCTAGTTGCTAACGAATGGTCTGATCACTGGGTATGTATCTATGTTCTATGTATGTATGTATAGTCCGCGTAAAACTGCTAGTCCGCTCTGAATATAGAAATGAATCGCGTCGCCATAGCAAATTGTATGACTACACCTGCTCGCAACAACTTCAGTGCGGATTATACCTTTTATCTACCACACGTCTTTACTATTTCTGAGAACAATAAAATGTATGTTGGTTTGCGTTCTTTAGTGTTAATTTTATACTCAAACGATACATATCTTACGTTGATGAACACAGAAAAACATATACATATACTAACGAGACTAATAACTATAAGCAGTTCAAAACGGAGTAATATGGAAAAATACAAAGCGAAAATGAATTTTCCTACTTTTTGAAAGTCATTTAAAATCTGGCTTATCTACTTAGATATTAAAAGTTCAAAACAATGATTTTTCTCTGTAATTTGATAGTACTAAATAAATGTCTTCATTGAAAAAACAATTTTACTTACTAGTTATGTCGCGAAACTTCTACAAAACATGCGAACGAATCGAGCTGACAAAACCAATTTTAATAAAGCGCCTAGAATTTCCTTTTCTATAGAATCATCTATCACTCAAAATGGCAATGATATTGACTCGTTAGAAATACGGTCGAGGAGATCATTCTTACAAATACAGTACAAATATGCGTAAGTCCCATTTATAGGCACAATTCATGCAATATACTGCATGTGGTATCACTGACACATTATTTGACGTGAAGCCACCAATTAAAATAAAAACAAACCACTAACCTATAATTGAAACTGAAATTTCCATTCTGTGTCCATTAAAAAAATATACGTAATATTGCTTGTACTCGTATGTGTACTAAATAAACATGAATTTGTACCTATATTATATTGTCTACCTACCTAGGTACTTATCTACCTCTACTTTACTACTCTAGGTATAGCAGCGTTTAACACTGCTGTTACGAAGCAGAATTTTAATAGTTGTGGTAAGACAGAGAACTTATAGGAAGTATAGGTGCTAACTTAGTGTTCTAGGGTGTTTCTTTCAGTGATATATCTACGAAAACATAAAAAATTAAAATCATTTGTGAACTTTCTTAAGCTGCCGCATTAGGTTCCAATATATTTCATCCATAAATAACTATGCATTTTAATTGTTTTACAATATTTTCAATGAGATAAAAGGAGGCTTTTACCTTCTTTTGATAGCGCCTTCCGATTATTTTCATAAAAATTAATATCTCGATTATGTCATTATAGTAAAATTCTACGCGATTTCAACTAGATAAGACCCATACCTACACAGATATGCCATCTTAATCCTAATATTAAATATCTAATCAGTAAACAACCACACCTAAGAAATTATCTTCATGGTACTTTAGCATGTTTATCGACCATTGTTTTTATTGATTTGTAATGAATTGGTATTATTATTACTATTTATTTATTGAACCGATCATATCGGTACCTACTTCAAGCAAAGATAGATACCGAAAAACAGTCATATTTATATTAAAAATAAGCATTTTAATATTGCTCTCAAATGAAAGAGGGGACTTCTCCTTGTTTATGCTTATGTTCAGCTGAGCTTCTGTCATCAAATCATAGATCTTGTAGTTTATAGGTTGGTATTTTATAAAGCAATTTAGTTAAAAAGGCTTTTATAATAATTTAACCTGCGGATGTAACCACGGATATAACAGTATAGATACACGTGGCGTCATCTCTTGTCAAGTAGCAGAAACCAATTCCAATAAGATTATCTAAATAGTCTATATTCAATAAATAGTAATAAAATGCTTTTTTTAAATATTATACTAATAATCAAAGACTCGATATACATAGTATCTCATAGAAAACATATATTCTTTAAACGGCTTTAAGTTTTACTATTATAGTAAGTACATTGCAAATCTGATTATTTGGTTTCGTTTTAATCAAGATTTCGACTTATTTTCTTAATTGCTGCATTGAGCATTATACAAATATAAATAACATATGCTTGTTATTTATACAAATCTTGAGTTAGAATATCTTTACCTAATTAAAAGGTAATTAAAAGGTAATTAAAAGGTAAAAATTAAATTCGTCGAATTGTTTATTATTTACGTAATTAGGCCCACAATAAATTAATGGTAAAACCTTATTACGTTCACCGATAAAATGACTAGTTGTGCTTTTTATGTTCTAAGCGCACACATTACTCAACTTCAAGGCTTTGCGTATGGCTCTAGCGTCAAAAGGCGTTAGCGTCAATCATTCACTTTGAAAAAATGCATCGCGATAAAACGCCTTTCCCGTCCAATCTATAAAATGTGATTATATATTATACAGGTAAATGAAGAATGTTATTGTAAAGGGTTTATAATATTTATCATAGCGCACAACATGGAATATGTAGGGGTCGTAGTTGCAGGAAGCACTGGCACGAAAATATTAATTGACCAAAAATCTTCCTATTCCTATTTATATCTTTCCTTACGAGCCTAGGCAATTCCTTCACTAATTAATACTAAATATGAAAATTACCGATACCTCTTGTATAAGCCCTCTTGACTATGATCACTTTGATATACATTTATTTTGTTTATTTTTCACTGCACTCTATAAACAGTCCGTGGCAGCAGTGCAAACGATTTCAGTTATTTTTCTTTTTATACTTTCAAACAGCCATCTGTAATCACACTTCAGGATCTTTCCTAAACTAACCTATAAAGCGGTGGATCTTAAAATTATGGAACAAGGTTGATTAAAAAGCTTTATATCAAAATTATATTTCATTTCGAAATTGTATTTATTTTCAGGTGTATTGGGCGGGTCCGGTCGCTGGCGGAGTAGCAGCTGCTCTGTTGTACGTACACGGGTTCTCCGCTCCCCAAGTGGACACTCCGCGGTACAGGCCTGTAGCGGGTGATGAGAAGGAGGTATGTAGCTAATACCTTAATACCTTGTAGTTGTGTATACCGGTTTGTAGTAGAAGCTAAGGGTGATATTGTACGATGTTCGTAATATTGCTAGTGCAAATGGGTAATGGGTACGTACAAAACAAAATTAGAATTTTGTGAAAAACATCTATTAGTTCAATAAGCTTTGTATTATAAAGCTTATATGACAAGGTGCAAAGTAGGTAATGGGTTGAATACTTAGGTAAGTATATTGAATTTTATCTTTATGACGGTACGGCCATAAAAATAAGTTAATAACTCTTTAATTTATGCCTATAAAAAAAATACATAATTGAAATATTTATTGGTCAGGTAAAACACATTTATATGCATTTTTTAAATCTTTACAAGCGATCTGGACGCCTACCACCTACGGCTTGGACAGTGGAACACACCGTAAGACCTTAAAACTGAAGTTATTGTTTGTACCGTTTTATTTACCCATTTCATTTTTTTTAATCATGAGGAAACCTCCTCGCATGGGAGTTCCCCATAATGTTCTTAAGTGTAAATGAAAGACCGTGAACTATAGAAGACTACTAAGTCTTATTTTGAGATGATGAAACTTTGCTCAGAAATCCTTTGAAATGTTGGTAGACGCAAAAAATGAGTAAAATTCTAATTTATATGTTGTGAACTAATTTGGTTTTGCATTGCTCGCTTTAAAATAGTCATTATTGAAATTTCCTCCCACTTGCTTATTGTTGTAATTTTTTAATAATATTCCCTTTCTGTGAATCGATCTGTGACCTCAAAATCCCAAGACATTTTCGACCTGGGTTTGATTGTATCTCTATATATTTTTTGCGTCGCATGCTTAGTTTATGAACAGAGTATAGTATATAGGAAGTTTATGAACTCCTATAAATGAAATACTAACGTTTTGCCATTGTTTGACAGCTGAAGCGCCTCGACGGCAAAGCGGACGACCTCGCCTGAAACCGAAGAGTGTGGGTGCGCGCCCCGTGCGGCCTGTCCGTGCCGCGCGACACGCGCCCCGCCCCCGCGCCCCCCGCGCCCCCCGCGTGGCCCGACAGACACCACTATTTATAAATCATAGATTAGTAAAGATTACTCACTCCTAACAAGAAAATGTAACCCGTTTTGAGAATTGAAATAGTTGCGTAAAAAAGTTTTGTCACGTCCCCATGCTAAAATGTCCCTAAAATATTTGAAATAATTATTTATTTATTACGTAAATTACGCAGTATTAGTTATTTATTCGTAAATTTTCTCTAAAAATGTTTTTATTTGTCAAGAATTAAAAAAAAAAGAACTTACTAATAAGCCGTTTGTGGCTTTATTCAATTTTAAGGCGGCGAAGTATCTTTACTAATGTATGTTATAAATAGTGGTTATTTATTCTGATAGAAATAATATTCAAATAAATTTTAACGAACTTTTATATTAATAAAATATTAAATATACAAATTTTAAACTATGAGAGTACGATTTTCTCACACTTAAATTATCTTCATAGATTGTATTCTTCTATTTGTATTTAACAGCCATATTCTTATAATAATATATAATATTTTATTTGTATGTTAATATTACATAACCTATGACGAGCTTAATGATCACTATTTACCGATAAACCCAGTAATTGTCAAATATATGTTGATTAGAATTAAATATTATATGCACTCCCAGTCTTATAATGGAAAATTATATCGAATTACATATACATTTATCAAAACTGATAAGTAAGTAAGTAGATAAGTTAGGTGTATAATCAAAGAAGCCTTAATTAATATGCTGTGTTCAATCAAACATAACGTACCTCATTTTGTACCATTTATTCTCGAACCTGGAACGCTTTTCCCACTGACAGATTGGCAGCTGATGCCAGCGAACTATATAATGATTTGCTTTAGGACATAAGAAAGCACATCTATTATACTTCCATACACTTTCATACTAATTAGAATCTTGTTAAAATATTTTAATCATCTAATATAATGATAAAAATATTTATTGAATTCTCACATTTAAATTATAAAGCAAAACTGTTGCTTAATACACAAATTTACTCATTTTTTCGTGAGTGTAATGTAAAATGTTTGTGTACGACCAAACTGTGTGACATTATAATATTCCTAGGTTAAAAGATGCAATGAATGTTATGAATGTTTTTTTATGAATAAAAATTTAAGACATATCTACTTGTATTTTTTCTATATTTATTAAACCCTGTATAATTACTAAGCATATAATAAGCTCATACCTATAATATAACATCATTATAAATGGCAACGCCTGCAGAATTATAGATAGGATCTGCCCTGACGGGCGACTGCCAGGGCGGCAACATTATAGGGAGTAGGGACACATTTTGCCGATCCTTATAACAAAAATAATTTAGGTAATCTATAGTACCTACAATGAGATAGCGAAAAAGCCGTTCATAACATGAAAAGACACCATGTATAAATTATACGTAGACTTTAAACAACACAGAAAATAAGTCTTCCTAGGGGTGCTCATGATCCTAGAAAACAATGATAAGCACTAGCTAACATTGATCTATAACTAAAGATCCGCCACAAGCGGGCAAAACTTGAAACATACAAAATACGGCAAGTGGTGTAAAACGACTCCAGCCAAGTCCAGTCGCTCTCGCGCGGCGTAGTAATACACACGAATGTTACTGAACACGTTAAACGTCATTATTTTGAATTTAAAGCCTCAAAATGCCTTCTTGTGCAATGCGTAAATGCAAAAATTATGCTCGAAATAGAAACAAACTTCATGGAATCACCTATCACACGTAAATGAAGAGAAATTATTAAATTTTGTTTATTTTTCGTGTTCGATCCGCCATGATTACGTGAGTAACCAGAAAGAGACAAAGTATGTTTTTGTCAATGAAAGTGATAAAGACGCAAAATGCATGGTCATAGATCAACAGAACAGAACAGAGAATCTGACGATGTTCATATGTCGTATGTTATAGTTTAAGATCCCACTGCTTAATTTTATATTAGTGTGTTTTTAGTCAAAATATAACATTTTATGGTTTATTTTAATAAAATAAAATCGATATATGGGAAATTCTGTATCCTAATCTTTAAATTTCCTTCGATACCTGTGGTAAATAATAAAAAATATTACCATAAAATTTATATAGGATAGTATACGGTATTTTAAAATTTCTTTAATTGAATAAATATTTCAATCATTAAGGTCGTATTTCTTCCTTAACCTAAACATAATTTAATAAACAATCTTTGTATAGCCAGAAATTAATCCTAAAAAAACACGGTAAAATTAGAATCTTATATATAAAATTCTCATGTCACAATGTTAGTTACTTTGTACCTACTCCTGCGAAACGGCTTTACTGATTTTCACCAAAATTTATACGCATATTCAGTAAGTCTGAGAATTGGCTACTATCTATTTCTCATATCTCTTAAGTGATAAGGGTTGTTCACCCTTAACATTTTTTTTATTTATATGGCAACACAATGTTTGCTGGGTCAGCTAGTACATTTATAAAATTTACACAACTTTGCAATTAATGGTCGTGTGTAAAATAAAACTGATAATAATAAACATAGATTAGTAAAGATACTTCGCCGCCTTGAAATTGAAATAAGCCACAAACGGCTTAATAGTAAGTTCTTTTTTGAAATCTTGACAAATAAAAACATTTTTAGAGAAAATTTACGAATAAATAACTAATACTGCGTAATTTACATAATAAATAAATAATTATTTCAAATATTTTAGAGACATTTTAGCACGGAGACGTGGGAAAACTTTTTACGCAGCTATTTCAATTCTCAAAACTGGGTACATTTTCGTGTTAGGAGTGAGTAATATTTACTAATCTATGATAATAAATATAAACAATTTTTAAATCGTATATTTTAAACCAGTCGATACATCTGTATAGATACATTCTTTCAAATTATATTTTTATATAATAATAATTTATTTAGTTAAACTGTACTATAACATTTCTACGTAAACGACATACTAAAACTATTATCGACAGTTTTGGACATTTTTTACCTTCTGTTCCATTATTTCTTTGTCTTTGACAAGCATGCGGATCAATGGGAAAGCCACCATACGTCCCGTTTTTACGGGACAGTCCCTTTTTTCGATGCTTCGTGCCGTTGTCTCCGAAATGAACCGTTGCCATTGTCAATTAAGTAACAGTAAATAGTATAATTGTGAAAAAAACATGGGGTGCTCCATTTATCAGTTTTCATAAAGCGCCCCACATTTTTTGCACAATTATACTATTTACTGTTCCTTAAATGATACCTATATTGAAAATTATTTTCTACTTTTTAGATAATTTTATCATAAAAGCGTGTTTTTTATTATTTTTAACTATATTTTTTCAAGTAAAAAGTATTTGACATAAAAAAATCGATGTCCCGTTTTGACTGAAGTAATCATTGGTCACTATATTCCATGGTCAATATTTACGTTTGCGTACACTTAAACGCAAGGTCAAACACTAGTTGTCTTTTTTTATCACATTGTTCTAATATCTCTGTCCCTTATAGAACATTTGTCTATGTAGTTAAAGGTAAGTAAATTAAAAAACGTGCATGTGTGCTATCAAAGCAGTTTCGCTCAAGTTTTCTCTTAAGTTAGTGGGCGTATAACGTGTCTAGTATAAAATGTCATTGCTAGCTAATAAATATTTATCATTAATAAACGACTAGAGTATGCATTTAAAGAATATAAAAAATTAAGAAATAGAAATCATTCTACATTTAGTAGGTACATTTTGCAAAAATCCTTCTTATAATAGCTCAGATTATCTACCTATATTCTTCAAACCATTAGTACCAAGGGCCCCAGCAGAATCACGAAAATTTAATTATTATTTTCGGAAACTAGATGCAGAGATCAAACGCTGACACACCCCACAGCATCCATATGTTTGAGCGCCAGTCGCAGACTTCTTGCAGATGCAGCAACACAAAAATCCTAATTCGGCATTTAAGCACTTTTCAAGTTTTCACAATGCTAGTTTTAGTGTGAAAATATGATAACATTTACCTACTGGTAGAAGACCATTAGACACAAAAGTGTCATATATTTTTACTCAACTGCCCACAAGAAAGTTAATGTTTTTAGAGTTTAATTTTATTTTGAGAATAAATTTATTATCTGCATATGCTATTATATACCTATTCTACCTGTAATACCTTACCATGATTAGTGTTTCATATATTGATCTTGATTGAATTTACTAAATTAACAAACAAGTTATTACATATATCCATACATAACGAAACATACTTACCTAAGTATGATAATAATGAACTACGCATATTGCAGATCAGTTTCATACTCTTGAGGATATTTTTCTAATAACTAAATTAACCGCAATTGCTAGTTTGAAACATGATTAAGTTATGATATCATAATAGTTATAGGATGTCGGTATACTTATTAACCGCTGATTGTCCGCACTAAATAATATCAAGTTTCGTAAACAATACAGGTAGCATGTATTGCGGTGGCGGCAACCTTGTCATAGTTGTAATTTTATTATTGTGATACTCGTAGGACTGCTACAAGGTCGTTGCTACAAAAAGAATCAGCTTTTTACTACGCTTTTATTTACATTTTAGCTAAAGTTCTAAAAGAAACTGAAAAACTGGTGCAGTCCTTTATAGCCACATAGTTAGATTATCTTTGACATTCTATATTAACGCATTATGGACGCAAGTAGTCGATCTCAACGAACAATTTTATTTATTTTACTAACTCATGGCTTTGAAGCTGGTTAGCTAGATTTTATAAATTTAATTTATGCAGTTACGCATATAAACTTGAAGTTATCATTTTTCCTTCATCATCATGTATTCCACTACACATGAAAATCCAAAATACTAAAAAATACGTAATTATGGTCAAAAATGTAGGTACCTACGTGACATTTTTGTCACGATTAAAATGAAATATTTTATAATTTAGGAAAACAGGTGAAAAAAAACAGGTTTTTTTAACACTGAAAAAGCAATATAGCAAAGAAACGATAGATCCCCAAAATTTCCATTTTCCATATTTAATGTATAATTTTATTGTTTCAAATAGAAAAATTCCTAACGTCCTTCGTAAAGTTCAAACATAAAATGCAAGTCATGTTGGTCATGCTAGTAAAGTACGAAATTATTTCCCATAATCGCAGGAATAAAATTCAATTTATTGCTGTAAAATCTATTTTTATTTTCATTCAAGTGTAATTACATGATTTTTAAAGGATCACAGGAATATGAGACAAATATTAGCGCCAGAAGAAAATTAACCATATTATTATCAGTCTTGAAATATTAAGAACTAGACAAATTACAAACATTCTTAATATTAACACTTTTATGGCAGAAATACAGAAACACATTGTGAAGATTTTTCCTATCGAAATTTCATGTGAATATTTTTACTAAAAATACTACTTTTATAGAAGTGCTAAGATAAATAAAACATTATTCAACAATAACTTTCGGTTCATCACTTTTAAAATTACATGAAACCTTATAGACAATAATCTTCAGAGCATACAAAAATCATGCGGCGATATTTTAATTTACTCATCAAAATAATAAAATTGACTCGCAGAGCAAGCACAAAAAAAAAACAATGTCTAAAAATACGAAATAGCTTTCAAGAATCTATGTAAATGTCACACCTACAAATAAAATGAAATAATTTACTAAAAAACTTATTTTTCAAAAAGCAAGATTCATAAAAACATAATTCAAGATGTTTCCTGTATTTTTACTACACACGATCAGAAAAAAACCGTAATATGCTTTAAGAAGCTTTACGAGATAAAAAGCTTTGCAGTTTTTTTTTGCTTTGAAATTTATGTGCAATGTAATTTCTAATAAAGTCTTAAAAGAGGTACTTCAAATTGTGAGTAACAACTGTGAGATTTGAATACAACACCAAAATGTACTTTCTGATATGACGCATTAAATACTTATAAAACTATAGTACAAACAACCAAACATTTAACATATTTTAAATATGTACATTAAGAATACCATAAAGTATTATTGTCACAATACTCACAATTAGTTTTCCATGATATTGTGAAAACATTGGAACAAAAAAGACGTATTAATATTTTTCCAAATGAAAAAAACCAACATGGGCTATCACATTTTAAAAAATAAGACCCATATTATGCATGTACATATTTCTAAAACGTGAAAAAAATTATGTGATAAAAAATATAAAAAAGATAGGCTTAAGATTTTACAATACGTAAAAAATAACATTCACAAATTAAAAAAAAAAACTTAGGTGAAACATAATATTTTGGATATTGGTGAAAAAACTATAGAACGGATATTATTTACAAATATTTTTTATGTAAGACTTTGGATTGCTCTTATTTCTACTAATAACAGTTATAAATGCGCTAAAGTGACGACCACGATTATTACTTTCGATATCAAAAGGTTTTATAATTATTTTCACATACTTAGATCACTTCGATCAATTTTAATATTTCTAACCTGAGAGTTTTTAATATTTATTCATGCAATTAGGTAGACAGGCTACCAAATATTAAAAACGTTATTTTCCTACATTTTTGACTTTACTTAAATAGCGAAATGTATAGAAATTATTAATTTATATTTAATTTTATCTTAACATACATAAATATTGTGAGTGCAATTTCTATAACTTCATCAATATAAAATTATTATATTTTATATAATTAGTATATTACACACATTTATTATTGCTTATAAAAATTGTGAACACATTAAAATATCTATGGATACGACGACATTTCGTTAAATACATAACATTTCATAGTTACTCCAAAGACACTCAATTTTTGCAGATATCCTTATTATCTAAAATATTCGGAGCACATCTAAATCAACGTATAAATAAATATCATATCATTGTCCACAACACACTAGCTATTTATAAAACACAAGCATATTAATTGATAATTACAAGATAATTTACAAATATTTTGTTACAGCATAAAGATAATTATGTACAAGTATTCTAGTGTGATTAGTACATAAATAACAGTGCTATATAAATTTGAAACACTTTTGTTTATCGTGAGGTATTCGTGTTTTGAAGAGTACAGAGTCCGCTCGATACTGCGTCGAGAGTAAAGGAGTGTAGCCCATTACCTACAAAATAAATATTACACAGGTCATTTATTTCCTGGATTAGTTAAAAAAGATATGAGCTGAGAAACCTATTTTTATGTGCACGCTACAACCGAGTCATAAATCAACCGGCCATAGTAATTGTGAATAGATATTGTAAAACTGTGAAGTATCTATTATGGCGTAATAGGTAGATCCTTGTGACGGACGGAAAGTCCCGTTTTTACCCTTTGGGTATAGAACCCTAGGTTGTCAACCATTT
Organism: Epargyreus clarus clarus; assembly: GCA_014595695.2. Taxonomy (NCBI): domain Eukaryota; kingdom Metazoa; phylum Arthropoda; class Insecta; order Lepidoptera; family Hesperiidae; genus Epargyreus; species Epargyreus clarus. The sequence continues at coordinate 483,663 of JACTTY020000037.1, forward strand.
AATATGATGGGACTACAAGCCTATTCAATTTATCATAGATATGACATATTGAGATGTATAATATGATAAAAAAATGTAATATAAAGGAGTAAAAGTATTTATTTATTACCTGAGAAAAAAACTGTATACACTTATGCCTCTCGTGGAAATGTGTTTCGTCCGCAGATAGCGTCACAGGACAACCGGGACAACGGAAGGTCCACCGCGACGTCACCTGCAGGAATACTTGATATTACAAACTATTATAGTACAACGCCATCTAGCGGAAAACTATAAAATAAAGTCATAGTAACGTGGATAAATACACAGAAAAGATTATATTTTTTGTCATCTATATTATGTCTTCCAGATCGCAATGTTACAGTAAGACATTAACTTCAAATATACATAGTACAACAGTCACACATCATCAATATCACACAACATCCGTAGTTACAACAGCGTTAAGTATTCTGTGGTTGATGAACGGTAATTAGGACGACGAAAGTGATGATGATGACGACGACAACTACGGTGATATTGATGAAGACGACAACAACGATGACGATGACGCTGACGAGTGGCAATGATGATGACGATGACGACAATCATGATTATGTCTACGATGGTGATAAGTGTACCTTGACGGGCGGCTTCCTGGTGATGTGCGCGACGAGGAAGTTCATGGCGATGTCCTCGCAGTTCATGTACTCGTCGACGTAGTCGCGCACGGCGGCGGGCAGCGCGCGCCAGTACGCCCACAGGTAGTAGCGGTGCACGAACGCCGCGCCGGTCAGCACCATGCTTAGCTCGCAACTGGATAAACAATTGATGAATTAATATCTAGCGCATTTCAGTTTTTAACGGCCACTACTTATACAAATAGATTGCTAAGCTTTACAGCTGTTGATCGTTAAGCTTAAGGATCGTTAATTGCTATGCTACGGTTAAATGTTATTCACCGTCGCAGTATCAATTTACGGTGGTGATATGTATACTGGTGGAAATGTTTATTTTGTTCACTCACACGTATCTTATGTGAGAGAGAGAGAGAGTGGTACGTGAAATAGTTTTTATCTAAACATTAAGGTATGGATTTGATCATTACACTCATACCTGTAATTAGAGTTATAGAGAAACCCGTTGTTAAAGTTGACATCCCACGCGTGATAGCGACCTGGGAATCCGACGATCCTATCTCTATGTTCTCGCCACACTCTGTAAACAAAATAAAAATCATACACCATAATTAACGTAATCATTTTTATATCAAGAATTTGAAAAAAGCCAGTGTCTCAAACCTACCTAAAAGCAAACACAATCTCGTCATGTCTCAAATGCGCATCATCATCAACACATAGGACAGCCTCGGTATCAATCAGGTTGTACGGCAAGAAGCGGTTGTTGAGGGAGTTCCGTGGCGCACGCACCACGACGACGGGCGCGCCGCTCTCCGGCCACGCCTGCGCACTCGACGGTGGTGTTAGCCCGTTCCATACGACTACTACCTGTATAAACGTATGGTTTTGAAGTGGAATTAATGCGAAGTAGTACGATTAGATAATCGTTAAGTGGTGGAGAAGTAAGGAATAAGTCAAGCTTTTAGCGTCATCTACCAATAATAATGTACCTAATTTTTATAGATTAGTCTTCAATGGAAGTCTTTATTTTTGGAGTTTTACTTCTTTTAGCGGGCGCCAATGTATTATATACTTTACGTGGTCATGATTGCATACAACACTATTAGGTTTAAAAATTAAATGTTTACATGTGGTACAATATAACAGGCCAGTAACTGAGCTCATCGCCTTTGTGAGGTCACGTTACACTAGTATTTGAAAGACTAGCATACAAATAACCCTCCAACATAAAATATAACTACAAATGAATTTCAATCTCCAATCATTTCCCAAACAACTATGTCTCTTACAAAAAGACCGAATGGAAGACAAACTCTTTTTCACATTATAACTGTTACTCACTTTATTTAAATAGGGCAGCCCGCGAAGTCGCGCCAAAGCTGCTGCCAGCACGGCTTCGCGCTCATAGGTCAGGATTACAATAGTGAACTGTTCTCTCTGTCGGTCCCCGCCGAGTGCCTCACTAAACTCCTTTCCGGAGCCGCCCGCACCAGCTGCTATTGGACGGAACCCTGCCGCGGATCCCATGAACCGCGCTTCTGACGTCACGGGCGGATCCCAGGGCAGTTGTGGGTACAACGCAAACGGCTCGCCCCAGTCATTCCACATTTCGTAACCATGTAATAACGACAAAGAATAATTTCGTCGGTAGGCTGGACTCGGGTATGGTGCCTCTAGGGGTCCGAGTGTCTCTTCTGGTTCAGAATCAACAGCCGGTGCCTCCACTTTCGGCGGAGAAAATGAATCGTTGAACGCCGGAGTACCGATCGTTGGAGATGCAGGTCGCGGTGGAATGTTCAGCCGCATTCGTAAAGTCGCTAGCAGCGAATCCATGCTAGCTTGTACAGAACTTAGATACCGTTCCCATAATACTCTGCCTTGTCGTCGAAATGCTAGCAGATCAGCATCAGAGAGCGCCCGAAGCAAGAAGTGTAATTCGGTGACACGCGCTTTAGGAAGAGAAATGGTGGCTCGTCGCCAATCCAAAACTTCGTCGTATGGTAATCTAATTCTATCCCCTCCAAGGACAACAGGAATTGCACCAGATCGCAGAGCCTCGTATAATCTAGCTTGCAGGAGCGCTGTAGACGCGTAATTTGAGTTACCAGGCGCGAGTACTAACACAAAAGTGGAGTCTCGCAATACTGATCGTCGAGATCGATCAGTTCCACAGAGCGCCCAATCCCCAATCGGTATCACTGCCCGTCTTTCCACGGGTGGGTCGCATTCAAACTGTAGCAGAAATAAATCCGTTGCGGGCGCAATCGTCGCCATCTTTTGCAAGCCCTCAATTAAGATTTTGTCATCATCCCTGTTATGTCCTGTTACGGAGGATTGTGAGCCCTGAAAACTGAATAATGTTTATGAACGCATACAAACAAAGTGACATAACAGATTCTTATTATTTGCGATACTAATATATTTACCTTAACAAATATTTACGTCGCGCCGGTGCCATAGGGGCACAATCGGCCCACACGTCGCCACCTGGTGGACCAAGCGCTGGGGGTGTTACTAAATCAAACTCCGGTCGAAACTGGTCTAGAGTGAAAGTGGATTGAGCGATCATAGCTCTTCCAGTCGATGCCCCCCGGAATGCATCTGCAGAACCGACAGACAGTTCCCGTCGTGCCAGGTTAAGTAAAACATGGTTTCGCCCATCTCCGCCCCAATATGGAAGACCTTTTATTGCCGTCTCATTCAACATCAGCTTATATGACTCTGTGGTTGAGCTAAAATGCAAAGAATGACTTAAAGATATTACATATTCACACTAACAAAATAAATTATAGTGTAATTTAGAAATATATAGCTCGCAAGCTTGGAATCGCCAGAATTGACAATGTAAAAAAACTGAAAATGTTTAAATAAAACATTAAGATCATGTATGGAATATCTTACAAGTGGCTCTTCTCAAAAGGAAATGCTTCGCCCACAAGAACGAGGTAAACGCAGGCTTCATTAGGATTTTGCGTCAAATGTGAATTATATCCTAGTGTTTGACGCAACGTCGTTTTTAAGAATCCGTCAACTTCCGCACCTGTCAGGGGAGAATAGACATCTGGGTCATAGAAGTAAATGGGAAAGCCGGAGGTCAAGGAGCAACGTGAGTGGTCGAAACACGAATGCATGCGGCAGTTGACTTCTGAGGAAGGACTCACGGGTGGTAGGATTTGCGGAGGGTTTGATGGAAGGATTTGAGCAGGAGGCGCTAGTTCGGGGGAGTCTCGTCTGATGGCTTCCAGTTGCGCGAGACGGGCTTGGTCGGCGGACACTCGGAGACGCTGCAATTCTGCAGTGGCGCGAGCGTACTCCGCCTTCACACTATCTGCCTTTGCGCTAGCAGCGGCCGCCTCGCGCTGCAACCTGCCACGTCGTTCCTCCAGCTCACGGAGTTCTGTTGACACTGAAGCCTAGAAATAGTTGAAATAATCATTATGTTAATGATATACAGTCTTATATAGAACTAGAGATTATCTCGAAAGGCATCTCCCCCACTAGTTTAGGCAAGAACCGAAAAAATCTTCAAACAAGTGTCCTTGATTTTTTTGCCACACAAATTTCAGACTACTAATTCTGAATACCCCCTTTAGATATTGCCAATAAGACCAGCCATTTTTTTTTTCATAGTCAACTCTTACTATGCCGCTGGGCTTGGAACCCTCAAGGACCCACTTAACATTACCTTAACATTTACACCCATGATCAATACTAAATTACATGGTGGAGTAGATTTCAGGCTAATTTAAAGTAAATAGAAATACTAAATAGTAGTACATTAAAGGGTTACAACAATGTATGTTCATAAACTTATTATGAACTTTAAGCATCTTACCTTAATTCTAAGCATCTCCTCAATCCTGGCCTTCAGGTCTGCTACGTTCATTGTAGAGACATCTCCAAGTGATTCTAGGGTTTGTCGCATTGGGCTACCACCCAGAGATCCAGATGTTGACTCATACTGAAATCAGACAATTTTATAAATGGACTTGGGAAAGATAATGACATATAATTGTCTCCTAAACCACTACTCCGACACCTATTATTTATACAAGTTTAAGTGAGCATACAGTCCACCTATTTTGTGTAAGTTTTTGTGGTTAGATTCCGGCGGCACCACCGCCACACCTATTTCTACCTATAAACAGCAGTGTTAGGCGCTGCTGTGTTCCGGTTTGAAGGGTGTGGGAGAAGGGTAAGGGAGACAGACTTTTCCGAAGCGTCCCAGCTTAGTCCTCAGGGGTAGCGGTGCATCTGTGGCCGACCTCAGGTAGGAATATCTAATCCTATCTGGGGTTGATTACAAATGTCCATGGGCGGCAGTTGCTACTTACCATCAGGTGGACTGCATGCTCGTCTGCTACTCCTATAATATAAAAAAAAAAGTGGAAAATGATTTTTATTATATATCTTTACATATTTTTAACGCTGGAGAGCCCTCCAAGGCTGATAGTTGTAGTAAATGCTATCTGCTACCCTACTATGTACATCTATATATGTGCAACTGATGTGTACGTTATGTATCTCTGTACGCGGCATCTTGACGTTCAGTAATAAACTAGCATTCGTGTGAGCAGTGCAGTGTGTTTCATTCAAATATACCTCACTGGCGACGACGTAGTTGTACCCGCGTTTAAAAAATAAAAATTGCAATGGCTTTTCTAGGAAATTTAACGATATTTGATCATAAAACTGGCGAATGGTCAATATTCAAAGGCAGATTATCGCAATTTATCAAGATAAATAAAGTCGAAGAGGATAATAAATGCGGAATTCTTCTTACGCATCTAAGCGACGAGACGTACCGTTTACTGCGTAATCTCGCATATCCAGAAGAGTTGGACTCGCAAAGCTACACGAATCTTGTGAAATTACTCGACGGCCACTTCAGACAGAAACAGGCCTCCTTTGTGGACAAAGCAAATTTTCACGGGGCGATGAGAGGGTCAGGCGAAACTTTGAGCGAATGGGTGGCGCGATTAAGAGGTCTTGCAAGCTACTGCGACTTTGGTGCTGCTTTAGAAACCAATCTACGGGACCGTTTTGTCCTCGGCCTGGGCCCGGGTCCCGAGCGCGACAAGTTATTCGAACAGAACCCGGCGACGCTTACATTGTCGAGGGCTATAGAATTGGCGGAGCAAGTGGCTTGTGTAAAGGAGGCGAAGGTGATGTTTTCTAATAATGAAGTTGGTGTGGTTAAGGAAGAGCCAATATTTCGTGCTGGATTCCAAGGTCAACCGAGCCGCGGTGGATTAGCAAGGCGGTTCGACAGCGGCGGGAGCAGCGTTGACATTGCGGGGCGCCGTGATCAGCTGGGTAACGGTGCCCGGTGCTCAGTATGTGGATTGAAGAACCATAATAGTGAAAAGTGCCGCTATAAGGAATATAGGTGTCAAAGATGTGGTGTAAAAGGGCATTTAAAGAAGGTGTGCGGTAATGTGGTAAAGCGTTCGTATATTAACCACATCGCCACGGATCCAGACGGCGAGGTGACAACGGACAAACCGTGCGAGGAATGTCAAAATTTTAATTTAAGGTATGTGTCGAATAGGCCTTTCGAAATAGAATTAATGTTAGGACATAATAAAATTACTATGGAAATTGATTCTGGTTCTGGTAGTAACGTCATTTCAGATAGGTTATACAAAGATAAATTTTCTAACTTGCCTTTAAAGTATTGTAATTTAAAAATGTGTTTATATAACGGGCATAAAATCACCCCCTTAGGTTATTTCATCGTAGAAGCTACTTACAATAATATTAAGAAATTTTTAAAAATATTTGTTGTTAAAGATGGGGGACCGCCATTACTAGGGAGGGATTTCATGTCCGCCTTTGATTTAATTATTACAACTGGTAATTATTCTTTGTCTAATGTTACGGAAATCAATACCATATTAGAAAACTATCCCGAATTGTGGCGTGATGAATTGGGGTCTTTTAATAAATTTAAAATTACACTGCAATTAAAGCAAAATTCGGTTCCAAAGTTTTTTAAAGCACGAACTGTACCCTTTGCCCTAAAAGATAAGGTTGAAAAGGAGCTAGATAGGCTAGTAGGCTTAGGTATTTTAATTCCTGTTAATTACTCTGTATACGCTACCCCTATAGTGCCAGTATTGAAAGATAACGGTCAAGTGAAAATTGCAGGAGATTTTTCTGTCACCTTAAATAAAGACCTTCTGATTGAGAAATACCCCTTGCCTCGAATTGAAGAGGTCTTCGCCAAAATTGGAGGGGGCGAACGATATAGTAAAATAGATTTAAAAAATGCTTACAATCAATTTATTTTAGATGAACCCTCGCAGGATCTTACTACGATAAATACTCATAAGGGTTTGTTTAAGTATACAAGATTAGTATATGGGTTGGCTAACGCCCCAGCAATATTTCAAAAATCTATGGAAACACTTCTCTCAGGGATAGAAGGGGTAAGCGTTTGGCTCGATGATATATGTATAACGGGACCAGATAAATTATCTCACATTAAAAGATTAGAGGAAGTTCTTAATCGATTAAACGGAGCTGGGTTACGTTTGCAGAGGGAAAAGTGCGATTTTTTTCAGGAAAGCGTAAGGTACTTAGGATACATTATAAGTAAGACGGGCTTGAAGACTTGTCCCGAAAAAGTTCAAGCGATACTTGAAGCACCCGAGCCCCGCAACGTTATTGAAGTAAAGAGGTTCTTAGGTGTAGTTAATTATTATAGGAGTTTTATTCCTAACGCATCATCCGTATTGAGCCCTCTTCACGAATTATTGCGAAACAATGCATCGTGGGAGTGGGGCGAAAGACAGCGGCGTAGCATAGCAGCTATTCGTCGTGAATTGGCATCAGAGCGTGTGCTCGCGCATTTCGAGCCCGACGCGCAGTTAGTTCTAGCGGTAGACGCGGGTCCCGGCGGTCTCGGGGCCGTGTTATCGCAACGAGACGATGAAGGGCGCGATCGCCCTCTAGCTTATGCCTCTCGTTCACTCTCGGCCAGTGAACGGAATTACAGTCAGATTCAAAAGGAGGCGACCGCGATCATATTCGGGGTGAGGCGTTTTCACCAATATCTTTATGGCCGTAAAGATCCGTTTATATTAAAAACAGACCACAGACCCTTAGTGTCTATATTTAATACTAAGACGGGGATACCGGTTACTACCGCACTTAGACTTCAGCGATACGCAATTATTTTATCCGCTTATAATTACGTTGTGCATTATGTACCTAGCGATGACAATTGCGTAGCAGACTATTTTTCTCGCGCGCCGGTAGAATGCACACGTGCGTCGGATAGCATCGAAGATAATTTAGATACCTACTACGTTCTTAAATTTATGAGTGAAGTGGCCCCGGCGACTACAATTACTGACATAGAACGAATAACCCAAAACGATAATGTACTAAAGACGGTCATAAAATATATGTGTCGTGGTTGGCCCCGTAAAATTAATTGTAAATCGATATTACCATATTTTCAATGTAAATCAGATTTACAGTACGAAAACGGCTGCTTATTTAGGGGTCATAGAATAGTTATTCCGGAGGCTTTGAGAAAAAAAATGCTACATGAATTACACGATTCTCATTTAGGTATTATAAAAAGTAAGTGTAACGCGCGAAGCAGAATGTGGTGGCCGGGCATCGATATTGAAAGATGGATAGGTTCTTGTTCTACTTGTGTGAGCGTTCGCACAGCGCCGCCGCGTGAGCCGCCCGCGCCGTGGCCCGCCGCGACCGCGCCGTGGCAGCGCGTTCACATAGATTATATGACGGTGGGGCAAAGGGTATTTTTGGTGGTTATCGACTCATATACAAAATGGTTGGAATGCTTGCACATGCATAATGGCACATCTAGTAAGGCTTTAGTGTCACGATTAAAAATTATTTTTTCTATTTTTGGGATACCAGAAGTTCTAGTGTCCGACAATGACGTAAAAATTAACTCTATTGAATTTAAAAATTTCTGTGCCTGTAACGGTATTAAATATATGACGTCTCCTATTTATCACCCGCCGAGCAACGGTCAAGCTGAAAACGCTGTCCGGATATGTAAGAAAATGTTAAAATGTATTTTAAAAGATACTTTATCATTAAATCAAATGAATGAAGAGTTGTTAGGATATTTATTTAATTATAGAAATACCGTGCATTGTACCACAGGTGAAACACCTGCCAAGTTAATGTTTGGACGAATGCTCCGCTCACGTCTCGATTTAATTTTACCATCTAATAAAATTACAAATAACTTACCAATATCAGGAAACAGGAAATTTGAATCTGGCAATGTTGTTTGGATCCGTTGGTACAGTGGACGGAAGGAAACTTGGAAATTAGGTTCAATAAGTGAAAAGATAGGAAATAGAATGTATAAAATCTTTATAAAAGACTTGGATGTTTATATTATTAGACATGTCGATCAGATATTGAAATATACGGGTTATAATTTACATTGTAACGTAAAAGATATTAATAGTGACGTGCCTCATCAGTTCCATTCTCCGCCGGCGTATGATACAGATTTAAGTCCTCCAGCGACACCAAATGAAGTTCCGTCAGCCTTAATTAATGAGACTACTGCCGAGCATACCACGGAAACTGGAATTAGTGAGGCACCGTCGGCATCATTGGCTGAAAATGCTCCAGATTGTGATGATGGAGAAGAATGGGGTGACTGTGAGGGTGTAGAAAACGAGCCGAAAACCTGTGCGACCGCGGACACACAGACACGCGAGTCTTTACCGTCCTTGACATCATGCATTCCAAGGGAGCCAACTTCTAGTACTAACAACCGCGCTGATATCTCACCAGCACCGTCACCGTCACTTATACGTGTCAAGCGGCCCCGGAAGCCGGTAGATTATAAAAAATATTTTAAGTAATGTAGCTGTTAGTTAACGTGTACAATTTATTGTTATTCAAATAAGTTATCATTTTGTCACCAGGTACCAAACAAATTAAGTGTGGAGGAATGATGTGTACGTTATGTATCTCTGTACGCGGCATCTTGACGTTCAGTAATAAACTAGCATTCGTGTGAGCAGTGCAGTGTGTTTCATTCAAATATACCTCAGCAACACAGCAACACTTAACTCTGCCGTTATTAGTCAAAAACAGGTGTGGCAGTGGTGTCACTGTTGTTGAACTATAGAGGTTTCTATCACCTGCAATGCCTTTTTATAACTTTTGTAGAGTACAATCCAAGCATACAATACATAGGTTAATATTTTTTAATAATTGTGTGAATTGTATTTTACCCATAAAATTATGAACATTGCCATAAACGAGTAGTACTACGCTGTTAACACAAAAACCTCATAAATGTCTGCTTTCTCCACTTTAAACCAGAAAAGATCAACGCAAACACTGACATAATAACAATGAAAAAGAAATAAAATCGGCGCTTTTCTCCAGGGTAAGTAAGAGAACTAGAAAAATTAAAATTAACACTAACCTTTGATAAATAGTAGTGTGTTACTAACGGCACCATGAACAAAATAACAGACACTGAAAGTATAACACGGGATAACTTTAAATGGCCTAGCCATTGGCAAAATCGTTCGTGAAAATACATTGCTGTGGTATTATTACTAAAAATGGTGGTATTATTACAAAACTAAGTGTATAAGAATTTCACCGAAAGCATTGTAAATTTTATACAACTTTCGTGATCTCAATACACATTCACGGAATTTATCAAATATGTAAATAAAATAAAAGGTACAGCGCTCATCTCACAATACTCTTTTAGGCATTGACATTTGTTTGAAGTTTTTGACAACTCTCAAAATGACGTTTGACAGTATATAGTTTTTGAAAACGGACCGGGAGCGAATACGAAAACATGGCTCCTTTATATTTCAGTAAATTAATATATTTTTATATACTATAGTAACTACATATTATTAGGTCCTTTATATATTAAATTTATTTAACTTGCTCTTTAATTGCCTACACGACGCATCTGTGGCCGACCTCGGTTAGCATTAGGAATCTAATCTTATCGGGGATTGATTACAACGGCAGTAACCATTTACAATCAGAAGTACTGCATGCTCGTTAGATACTCCTATATTAGAGAAAACTGGTATGTAACAATCCTGGAGGCTCATTAAATCAGAAACGGCACGACAGGGTGCAACAGACGTAGCAATATCCTGTAGGTCTGCACATGCATCCTCCGTTTATTTTAAATCTTTATTTTAGTCCTTCGAGCCGGATTCCACTCTATGATGACATCATCACATCACTGATTTGTAATTAATAAAGAACATACTTTCCTACTGTTTAGTATGTCATCCCGAGTATATTTTAATTGCCCCATGTAAATAAAACAATAACAAATATATAAAAAATGTATATTTAACAGAGTTAGCCTATTTTTTTAGATATAACCAAAATATTATTTTGTGGCGCTTAAACAATTACTAAAAAAATAAAAGCATCTTAATCTAAAATATCAGGACCCCTATTTCTTATTGCTCACAGTAAATATTTTAATAATGTATATTGCACATGGCACATATTTTTACCTATAGCAAATAATGTTACGTTATTACATATTATCACGTATTATTAAACTATACTAAAGTTATAAATCACTGCGTGCATATTATTCATAAATCATTAGCGACAATTCAACCAAACTAGACTCAAAGTTACCTATTAAGCTGTCATTTGTGGCGGATCCAAGCTTAGGAGCTTAATTCAAAAATTTAAAATCATGTTGAGATTATTTCGGAGACTGTTTACTTACTTATAGATAAGCCTTTTTTCTCCATTAAATTCCTGAAAGGTCTACCTTCGACCAAGGCAAGATCGCAAAAATCCTGAATCGGCCACTAGCTGTCAGGATAAATTACTAGCATGGAAGGTTGAGAGCTAATTATTTTCAATAGAAAAAGTTATACAGGCTGCTCCTTGACAAAAAGGATTGGCTTCCGATTTGAAGTCGGAATATCTTTAAGATATTTCAATTACATGGAATTTATAAGAAATATTTTTAGTTCCATGATGTGCTAAAAGATGGTTATATAAAACACTAGGTAGAAAGTCAAGCCCGCATTTCGAACATCTTTGCTTAGTAGGATACAGATCTTTGCATGTCATGCAATGTGACAGTCCCATTAGTTTGTTTAAAAAATGGAGACCGCATTTACATTTAAATATTTCATCGATTTTCTCAATAACTGTATCTGATTGACTTTTATAAACATTACTTATTTCATTAGATTTGTTATGTTCTGAAATGCCATTATTTATAATTTCCAAGTTATCCTCGTCCTCAATAACAATAACATCATCATCAGATAGTGTCGGAATTGTAAAACCAAATTTAACCACCGTTATATTTTCTTTTAAAAAATGTGTATTACATTCATGAAAATTACTATGTTCCTTAAACTGAGTATCTTCAATATATAGTTCACATTTAAGACATTTTGTAATAGCAGTGTCCTTGGGACAGTTATGTATTAAACTGCTTTCTTTGTCCTTTACACAAACATGGCACTTGTTACATTGATACATTAAATAATCTAATCGGACTCCTCTAAAAGATGGTACCAAGTTATGTTTCAATTTAAAGCAATTTTTGACCTGTCCAATTAAAATAATTCTCATATTGTTTTCATTAAAACTACAAAATTCCTTATGCTTTAAAACGTGGCGCGTGTAATCGTTCTTACAGATCAACAACCCGCAATAAGAACATTTGGCAAGATCATCATAATCACATTTGTGATTTTTACGATCCAGTCTATCTACTATTCCATTACAATTCCTGCATTCATATAAAACATATTGATTTGGTAAGCTCAGAGCATGATTATTGCATTTATCTTCATCACAATTAAAAAGCACTATTCTATATGATGTTAAGGTAACATCTTGGACTGCATGTATTTTCTTATGTTCATTTAGATATTTCTTGCATACGAACTGTATTCCGCAAAATGAACATGGAAGTGGTTTCAATTTAGAGCAGAGTATTTTACAATGCTGATATAATGACTTTGGATTTATATATTTTTGACACTTTGCACACTTATAAAATGTGAAACATTTTAACCCATCTTGTATAATTTTCATTTTTATCCTACGTTCGTATTTATAAATAGAATTTCCAAGAATATTATCAATTGTTCCTTGAGGCAGTGTACCGAGTAGGTGATGAAGCCATATATTATTTTGGGCTCTAGCATAAAAATCATCAAAATTCAATACTACGAAATCGTCATCACAATTACACACATGCAACATACTGTGATTCTCAAAACAAGTAATGTCAAATATTATATTGCACGTATTGCAAGGTTTCGTTTTTACTTCCATTTCTTGACCACAAATATGATCCTGGCAATGTTCTATAACCATATCGTAAACGTCAAATGCAATCTTACACGTTTTACAAACATACACTAAAAGCTGAATATTGTCTTTTTTCATGTAGTCCACCAAATTTATTGATGGTAACTCTAGAGCAGGCGGATTATTTGAAAGCCCAGATACGTCCTTTTTTGATGAATAATTATGAAAAGACACGTGTAACGGAAATGCCGCATTTGATAATTTTATTTTGCATACAGGACATGTCAAATAGTCCTCATCGCATTGATGACTTATTATTGCAGTTTTTGTGATAAAATGTTTTTCACATTTTTTACAACTTGGGTATTTTGGTACTGGTGGACACATTACTTTACCACTATTCAAGTCGTAAAATTTAAAATCACGTAATGTTAATCCTGGCACATCTTTGTGCATCTTTCTATGAAAAGTAATGGTTTTATTTGAAAGTATTAATCCACAAAATCTACAAACATAATGAATAGCATTAGTGCATCGACCTTTAGTATGATAGTAGAGATTGTGAGTTCTTCTTACGAAGCATCTACATTTGATGCAATACGAGAAACTTGGTATTTTAGGAACTCCTTCACTTTTTTTCTCTAATTTGAGAGGGTCCAGAGGTTCGAAAAGAGTCTCATTTATCGATATTTGTTTTCTGTTAATAGTTTCCTTTTCCAATACTGTATTATTTTCTAAAGCTGGTATTCTATAATTTTCTCCATTATAAGTAATAACATCGGATTCAACATATAAGATACTCAATTCTGGCAGCTGCTTATGATGCATATCATGCAAACCTTTGATTTTATCATCAATTAAATTATGACATATTTTACAATATGCTGAAAGTGGAGACTGCATTTCACATACAGAACAATGACTAAAGAAATCTTTTTCCAGGAAATAAGTTGTACAATTTGGACATTTAAACAGCACAGCTAATTGATTAATATCACTTATTTCACACACATCAAAAGTGTCAGTAAATAAATGTTGGTGGCTGTGCAATAACTCGTCTTCTTTTTTAAAAAATCTCGAACATTTTAAGCATTTCCAATTTATTAATATATCCATATGAGCTACATGATCAGCAGCTTTGTAGGCATTTAAAAAACATATGTCACATTTGAAACATTTAAACAAGGCAGACTTTAATAAATATTGATTTTGTGGATTTCCTTGGGAATATTCCCACATTGTTGAAATACTTTCATCTTTCTTAATATCTTTTTCATTCATATTCAAGTTGCTTTGTATTTTGTTCTCCTTTAAATCTCTCCTTTGTTGTTTCAGTTCTAATCTTTTTGGATCGTTGCCAGCTTCATCTATTGATACATGTGCTATTTTCTTTTTCATTTGGTGACACCTCCTAACATGTTTATTAAATGAATTCACGTCACAGAACGTATTAGAGCAATGTTTACATATTGGATCAAAAGCAACTTTTTCAAACTTAAAGTTACCAATATTTTTATGTTTCTTCACATGTCGGATATAAAACCTTTTCTTATCAAAATAACATGAGCAAAAAGAACATTTGTAGAAAAATAAAGTTGGAATATCTTTTTCAACATCTATCTTTTTTCCTTCTTCAATTTCAGAAGACTTTGAAATATCTTTGTTGATGTTTTTGATTACTTCGTACATATGGTCTATGACAAGTTTTTGAGATGCATATCTGTTATTACAATGAGCACATTCGAAACTCTCAATTTCCGGGATCAATTTATCCTCTCCTTGTGATTGATTATTTAAGTTTTCTGCCTTTTTCCCTACATTCATTTCATTTTTTGAATGAATAGTCCTTTTATGCCTTAACAAATCACTTACGTTTAAAGTCTTTGCACCACAAATATTACATTCATACCTATAACTTTGGTTAATAGATGCAATTTTGATTAATTCACTTGGTTGACTATCACCTAATAGGGTATGTACAAGATTTTTGTGGTCCGCTAAAGTTTTATTACTTGGAAATAATCTACAACAAATCTTACAATATCTAGTACTTTTACTCAGAAAAGTGTTTATGTTTTCTACCACAACCTTTACAACTTTTGACATATTTTGTTTATCAGACACTTTTTTATGTATATGCTTAACACTCGGTTTTGATCCTATTACTATTTTATTATGTTTCAATGGCAAAACTGAGTTTCTTAAGGAACCAATAGTTTCGTCAGATTTATTTTGATCCGCTTGATCTACTTCATGGTTTTCAACATAGCTTGGTTTTAGATTTTCAGAACAAGTAGAACCCGCTGGGCTACTATTGAAATTTTCTTTGTGTAGATCAAATTCATAAGATATTTTCTTTGAATTTTGGATAGTTTTATATTTTTGCAACTCACTTGGTATCGTCAAAACTTCTACCAACATTGGATACCGTGATTTTATATCACTTACAATTACTTTTTCACTTTCAATTACTTTTTTACTTTCAATTACTTTTTCACTTTCAATTAATTTTTCACTTTCAATTATATTTTGTTTACACATCTTTTCAATTATCCACGATGACAATTCAGAAAGGTTATCCAAAACTCGTTGATTCTTTAGAACATTCATTTTTTCCTCCACTAAAATATGATTTTTAGTTACTACTTCACAACATAATGTATCTTTAGGACTCTTGTATTCTTCATGTAATTCCTGCTGCTGAATATTATTGCGTAAACATATTCTTGAGTAAACCTTATCTGTGGGATTCCTAGGAAAAGGCGATGTATAAGCTTTATTAATTATTTCTACATTATCAGTTTCATCCTTATCTATGTGGTGATCATTCTTTTTCTGTTCAATAATATTGCATGTTTCAGGTATAATTTCCGTTGGTACTGAAACAAGTATTTTCATTAAGTAAATTGTTCTCTATATGTATTAACACTACGATTTTAGCAGTTTTACATACCTTCATTATTGAAGTCTATTATTTCTTGTTTAAAAATAGACAAGTCTGGAAACATTTTCTGTATGAGAGGATTGTCTAGGAGATCATGTTCTACAATATCTATATCATCATCATCAGCCATTTCTTTGCTTTTGCTGTGAACCAAAGTCCTATTTAAAAAGAAAAAATTGTGACCATCTCTAAAAAGAAAAACAAAATTCTTATACACATTACACACTTGCACTGTTTAAGTAACTATACTCTGTCTGACCTTATAAAACTTGTTGTCAACCTTTTTATCTTATTCTTCTCATAATTTTTACACATGCAAACATCTTTGTTTATCTGTAACCAAAATAGCATGGTAGGTATTGAGCATGGAGATGTCATTACATTTTTATCTAAATCTCAGGTATTGTGGGTTATTCAATATAGGCCTGTGCCCATTATTAATATTCAAGCTATCTAATTTAAGCTACGGAAACCCAAAAAACCGACAAAAAACTGAAAAATTGAAAGAAAGTATTGCCCCTTATAAATATTAAATTTATCAATGTTAGATGAGTAAATTACATAGATTGATTTTTTAACAAGAATTTGTTATCAGTTTTGAGAGTTGAAATTGTAGCATAAATAAAGTTTTGCCATGACTCCGTTCTAAAATGTCCCTAAAATGTTTGAAATACTTATTTATTACATAAATTATGTAGTATTCATTATTTGTGTGAAATTTTTTTCTAAAAATGTTTTTTATTTGTCAATAAATATCAAAACATAAATGATAAAATCATCCTTTTGTGGCTTCATTCAATTTCAAGGTGGTTAAGTATATTTGTATAGTCCGTGTAAAACTGTCAGTGTGCTCTGAACATAGAAATGAATTGCATCGTCATAGCAAATTGTATGACTACACCGCTTGCAAAAACTGCAGAGCGCACTAGCAGTTTGACGATAACTATATTTTACATATCAGTTATCAATATATAAATATTCAAATATATATAAATTGTTTTGCTAACCAAACATTGACATTTGACAAATGCTCCCAATAAGAAATTGTCAACAGTTTATGGTATGCAAGAATTGAATAATTTGAATATTCATTAGGGTATGAAGAAAATGTCAAATGTTAACCTTTGGTTGGTAAAACACTGCATAAGACTTCATGTAACTGTGTTTTCCGAATGTCAGTGATTGTTATAGTATATGGTTAGCTAAGATTATATTTTCAGTCTCAGGCTAATCGGGCCTCTTCTTTAAATTGCCTCCATTATACATGTCCATAATGTTTAAAACACAGTGAATCATAGACTAATATTAGCACCATTATAACTCTAACTAACCGTAACCATACATCATGCAGCTAGCTCTTATTATAAACATAAATATTTATTTGTACATGTAATGAAATAAGTTACATTCATTCAATTGAATTTATTTTTAAACAAAAAGGACATCATCAATTTTATAATTTAACATAGCGTTACCTGTCTTAAAGCTTTTAGTCAGTATGTACCTTCTTATTCTTAATGCCCTTACGCCGGGTCGTCGCACTGGTAGCCTTGATAAAATGTCTGTTTACTCATTCAAAAAAATATAATTACCCAATACAGAAAGACAAGACAAGACTATTCTAAGACAAAGATAAAAGTAAACTTAGTAAACACAAAACATAACGTTTACTTTATTACAAAAATATGATGAGTGTTATATTCTTTGTTAAAACTTTGATATTTTTTAACATTTTCGAAAAACATTGCCGTACAACTAAACAGTAAACAACTAAACCCTGCTACACAGAACGATGAAAACATGCAGGACCAAGATGAACACTTCTGGTAATACTGCACTCTTTTATTTTATAAGGGTTTCAACGTAAAAGAAAGAGATAAGTAATTGAAGTATGACTGGGCTTCAAATTCAGACACAAATATAGCCGGTTTTTAATTAATTTTGATATAGTGTTTCACGGCCTTGACTTCTTGCTTTTCAGCGGCTAAAGTTCAGCCTACCCTGTGTATATAATAATACTCTATGGTTCAGCCTGTTTGTCCTATTTTATGATAAGACATCTGGTTAGTCGATTGGAAGATCGATTCTAAATCGAACAACTATTAAATGTTTAATATTAACTGTGTACATTGTAGTTATGAAGGATTCTTTTTGTTATAAAAAATGAGTTAGCAAACGAGCTTGCAGTCCACCTGATGGAAAGTGACTACCGTTATCCATGGTTTTCTGTTCTCAGTCCGTGGTAAGCATAGTCTTATTAATCTAAATTCATACCTGAGATCGCCTACAGATGCATTACTGACTCAGAAGACTAAATTGGAACCTCTTGGAAATATATGAAAGCCTCACCACAGTCGACACCATTCAAACTAGACCAGAGCAGCATTACACAGTGCTATTAGGTGAAATCGATTTTAAGTATCGGGTTCAGATGACAACTTTGCACAACACTAGGGAACAAAGTTTTATAGACAATATAGATATTAACTGTCTCTTTTTATCCAGGATTTTTATTCCTCCGAGGGGTAGAGGCAAAGAGTATAGTAACCTATATATGATAGAGGGGAGAGGTAAATAGAACCGTCTCCATAATATATTATTATAATTTAATCTATGATTTCCATGTGTCCAAAGGCGCTCATTGAAAATCGTTATTGGTGGTATTAGTGTAGCAAGAAGTTAGATTAAAAAATGAGGCATTTTTAAGTCCATAATTGTCTATAATATTATTAATATTCTTAGATGAGTAAATTGGTATTATTAAATTTTTCCATTCAGTTATTCAGTACAGTCTGTTTACAACTGCTGCTAACTTCATTATATACCCATTTGGTACACTGGCGCCAATTTGGAGGGTTTTTGAACTTATTTACTAGTGAACATTTTTTCAACAAACTCCCCGTATGAGATGGTTTTACTTACCTTTGCACTGAATAGCCCGGATAATAGATTTTTACAATGTAAAGGTAGCAGACAAGCATACAATCCACCTGATGGTAAGTGGCTATTGCCCCCCACAAACAATCAACATACATACTTAGGCTACCCCTAAGATAGGTTATTTACTCTTTGCCCTTAAGGACTAAGCTGGAATGGAATGCTTTGGAAACGTCTGTTTCCCTTACCACACCATTTATTACATTGTTAATCAATTTTTTTCACTGACAACACCACTCCCCCCTTACACTACCTCACCGCACAGCTGATCTAATGTCAATTGTCAAGAAAATGGAGTTTTGTTACGCATAATAAATTATGATAAAAAGTTCCAATATGAAATCAAATAACAATATATTTGCAATCAATCTGGGATAGAATGGAAAGTACGACTCCGTTTCAGCCTTGGACCGATGAAGATAATACGAAAAATGTTAAAACCGAAAGAGAATTAGTGGATGACGCGAAACTTCATCGGGAAAATGTCAATCATCCAAAACATAGGCAAATTGCGTCTTACGTTAAAGAAAGTATTGTTCCTTCAAATATCTCCCCGGGACCGTCGAGTGCCGCGGGCGCGGGCTCCGCCCCAGTTCCGGGCAAGGAGGCGAAGATGGACTCCGGCAAAGTAGCATCTATGCAACAAATAGTCGAAAACGCTCTAAGGTAACACATACCTGATAACTAATTCTCTCCACTGCTACTCATCCCTCCCCAGAGTTTCTTCTCAGAAATAACTTCCTCTATTACCATACTGCAATAGCAGTTTGAAAATATAGGCGAAATCAAGAGTAAACAATACAGTGCCTTGAAAACATTTGGTTATTTGAATTTGGCCAGTCGCCAACAAATTAAAGTTTCTTTAAAACATTATTTGGTTAAAGCACCAAAAGAAAATACTTGTCAATGTTTTTCCCTCATAAACCCCATGTCAACTAGATGAGCAGTATAGAATTACATATACAAATAACATTAACAATGTTATCAAAATTATATCAGCAAATAGATTTATATTGTATAATGCGTGTTGTATGAAAGTGGTTAGACAGTATATATGGTGACATTGACATTAAACTTGTCTCAATATTATTTTGCCACTCGACTGCATCAATTAGGAACTCATTTTAGCACCGTTGTGAAGAAAGTGGTATATAAAGTAGCTATGTAACCAAATTGTCGTTAATTCAAATTAGCGCAATGTGCAATCCAAATGTGTTAAATGTGGCTTTTTTTTATAGCTGAAATTATACACAGCATAGGTGCTATTAATAAGTTTAAGATAAGTTATTAAAATTTATTTGTTATAATATATTCAAAAAGAATAACTTTCTTTACATAATCTATTGTTATATACAGTCAGGAGGGGCGACAAAGGGTATCACAACTACTGGAAGCAGTGGAGGCCTTGAGTGGGGCGGAGAGACTCCTTTTGTATCTTCGGCTGCCAACTGGTGTTCCTCCACATGATCCTTTAAAACAACCAATTAATCCATTAGGATCTAGGTAACATTAGCTTAACATTTTTCGTTTTACTTCATTTATCTTTCATTAAAATTATTAAGAAATAATTAGGATTTGAATATAAAGAAAGTTTACTACCTTTTATCTTCTAAATCATATTACCAAACAATTTCATAAATATGTACAATGTTTCATATAATGTTAACAGCCCTTTGTAAGATATTTTATTATAGAATATATACATATTCTATAATAAAATATCATAAATATAAATACTTATATTTATGATTTTTTGTTTAGAAAAGTGTTGATATTTCAGGGCTGAGCTTCAGCAAACTGTAACATGGATACAAACACATTTAGAAGTAGATCCAGATGTTTCATTGCCAAAGCAGGATGTTTATGATGAATACATGTGAGTACTAATCTTTATTTGTATTTCACTTGTGTGGCCCATGGTTCCAGAAGCTAAGCAATTCGTGAAGAATATAGAGATTTACATAACTATAGTTTCATGATAATATCTATTTCCCAAGTAATATATTTTAGATAGATAGCAATATTCAGATGCTTATTTAGAAATTCTGTACACTTGGTCAGGATCAACCTGTCCTTTCATTTGGAATTTGTTGCAATTTGATAACCTCTTAAATCCTTTGATTATCAGCTCCCTGAGTGATAAGAGTAATGTATTTTGATTACACTTTGACAGTGAATATACCAACTTTTATTTTTATATAAAAGTTATTAAAATTACATGCATTTCATGTTATGAAATATTTACTTTCAATTATTTTAATTCCATCAAGGTTTTAAAAATTACTTTAAACATGGTTAGTGTCTTATCAGCTCCAATTTGAAAGATAGGCAGTAAATACTCGATTTAAGTGATATCTGAACACATATCTTCACATGCAAGAGTTTATCTTTGTTCACTATTTCAGGACTTTATACCTTTAAATAATTGATACTCATTATGTTATTATTTTTTAAAATATTTACATTGATTCTGATAGATTGTTTATTTTAATTACATAAACAATGTTTTGAATAATTTTCTCATATGGCATTGCATTTTCTCATATGGCATTGCATGTGCAGTGATAGCCTAGTTGTTAAGAAACTCGACCTCTCGATCGAGGGGTCCGAGGTTCAAATCCCAGGCACGCACCTCTAATTTTTCAAATTATGTGCGTATTAGAAATTGATTATCACTTGCTAAACGGTGAAGGAAAACATCGTGAGGAAACCTGCAGAACTGAAAGATTTATAAAAAAAAAAAAAAAAAAAAAATCTCAAAGGTATGTGAAGTCTGCCAATACGCACTTGGCCAGCGCGGTGGACTATGGCCTAATCCTTCTCATTCTGAGAGGAGACCCGTGCCCAGCAGTGGGACAGTAATGGGTTGATGATGATGGGATTGCAATGTATATGGTATCTTGGATTTACTAACATTTACCTTTTTTTTAACTGTCTGGTCCATGAAGTTGGTGTATCTATATAGTATATATAATATATAATAGCTTTAAATTATTCTCTATCTCAAATAGAGAAGACAACATTTTTGGCTAGTTAAGGAATCAATTATGTATATGACATTATTTTCATAGGAAAGTAGAATTTTTTACATTATGAAACTTATTCGCATGTGTGAATACAGCAAAAACTATTGTATTCTACAAAATATCAACGTCATTTTCTTTAAAATTAAATATTGAAATTTGTTAGCTTACAAAATATTATGAAAATCAATCCCAATACGTATTACGTTATGAAACACATCTACACGAGTTTCCTTGTTTCTGTATGTACTTGTTTAGTTTGATTGTGCATTCAATTATGTAGAGAATTAGATAATATTTTATAACTGTATAGAATCATTCAAAGCCACAATTGCGTATCACGTTTAACCTTTAGTACTGTTGATTATAATTTTTCATGTTAATTGGTCTATTATTGGCTCCTAGCGCTCATTGTATGAGCTGCAACATGAAGCCATTATCGACAGCTGACTTCGGAAAAGTGATGAAGCAAGTGTACCCTACTGTGCGGCCGCGGCGCCTCGGCACTCGTGGGAATTCTAGGTAAGTAATCTACTGTTAACTGATATTAGAACTTAAGAGCGCTTTACATTATACGTTCTGCCGTATTCTATACTAGTTTTGCCCCGCGATATCACCCGGGTTAAAAAACATTTTTAGTGAGTATCAATGCGTTATATTAAAAAACGTTAAAAGTCTTATATGACCTTTCAAACTTATTTTTTTAAAAGTGACTGGTTAAACCAACAACTAAAGTTCAGACAAACACACAATCACTTCAATTTTATAATATTATTATAGATAACTCACTTATGTACTTATATGAGAATGTCGTACGATGTAAAGACCACAACACGTGTACGACCGAACGTATATTCGCACTAACGTATTCATGAGCAAAGGTTATAATAAGTCTAGAAACTAGACGGAGCGGATATGAAACGAAAAGGACACATAAAATTACTTAAATTGAATTCATGTCTGCGTCACGCAAGGCGTCTAAACCCGTGTACATACTACGTAGTACGTACCTGCAATCAAATATAATAAAGGTGTGTTATGTGGGACCGTGCATAATATAGGCTGCATTTTTATGTTGTTTTTCTTAGCCCACAGACACGTGCGACTGAGAACTAATTGCAAATTAGATATTACTGCAGGCTGATTGGCTCCGCCAAGCCACAAGACGAGACCAATAATATTTGTAGGTGTGGCCTAACACGCCTAACGTAGAATAATTTGACGTAATGCTTATACGTATTCTTACGTATAGGTATAACGTATTGTATTTAGTTGGATCTGGTAAACACTACGAGGAATTCGAGACGCTAATTTATTTTTATTATTTATTAAGTTATTTATTTGAAATAAAATATGGCTCGTAGGGCAGACACACATAAAATAATTGAGCGCTGAACTAACCGCGAAAATCCACGACGTCGCTCGTCGACCCGTTGAAATTTGCGTCGTGAAATTGTTAAACGCGCGACGTATTCTAGGTGTTTGCTAGGGAAATTAGTCTTGCAAGCGGCATGCTCTTCGACTCTGTCGCAAAGCTTAGCCACGCTTTAATGTGTATCGACCCTTAAAGCACGTTTTTTTGTAAGTAATGAAAAAATAAGGATAATTTGCTATAAAAATATATGAAGAAAAACACGCATTTACTCTCGTGTAAAGTGACATCCCTAATTAAGAATGAATTTGAGATATCGGAAATACATACATAATATTGTTACGTAACATATTACAGTACTTTAATGGTCTGATATAATTGTGTGGATTAGTAATTTGGTTACATAATCGACCGCTTACTAAAAATATTATGAAGTTCCTTATCAGTTTACGTCACACAAAATAAAACAAATTAATGATGGTATAAAGTTATTTTAAATTTGAACTTCGTTTCTGATCATGTCTTCTCTTCTTTTCTAGAAGGTTTTCTCTATAAGTGGGAGATATCTTAAATGTGTCACTTTTGGTTGAAGGGGAAATGGGGTTATTCTATTAGTCTGACTATGTCTAAGCTCGCCTAATTTTATTACTTGTATGTCACACTTGAAGGTGGTAACCCATTGTGGTTCGACTTCATAGGCACTACAGCCACACCTATATCTGCCCATAGATTAGTAAAGATTACTCACTCCTAACTAGAAAATGTGCCCAGTTTTGAGAATTTAAATACTTGCGTAAAAAAGTTTTGCCACGTCTCCGTGCTAAAATATCCCTAAAATATTTGAAATAATTATTTATTTATTATGTAAATTCATGTAAATTACGCAGTATTAGTTATTTATTCGTAAATTTTCTCTAAAAATGTTTTTATTTGTCAAGAATTCAAAAAAAGAACTTACGATAATAAGCCATTTGTGGCTTCATTCAATTTCAAGGCGGCGAAGTATCTTTACTAATCTATGTATCTGCCATATAACACCACTTTGGAGGGTGTGGTAAGGGAGACATACTCGTTCGAGGCATACCAACTTAGTCCTCGGGGGTAGCTACGTATACATGTAGAAATCTAATCGTATCTGGGGTTCATTATAGATGTCCCTGAGCGGCACTTACCATCAACTGGACCTGATTGGTATTTTGGTGTGAGAAAAAAAATGCTTTAACAACATTTATATATAATTATTTAAGTAAATAATTTTATAAAATAGGTAAGCTGTCGCGTCGGTGTATAAATACACATTTTATTTATTTATTTATTTAAAAGTTTATTGCATCACCTCTATAAAGAAATGCACAAAAGGGCAAACATAATGCCTGATGGCATTCTCTACCAGTCAACCCTGAGCTGATATAGAGAATTTGCAGCAGGTGTGTACAAAGAAATAAAAAGCGACAAACAATAAAAAAAACAGCAGATATATAATTAAATAAATATATATTATATTATGATATATATATACATACATAAATACCATTCATCATATATATAATTAAATAAATAAACACAAATAGTAATAACAGTCGATTAAGAGTTTGATGAGGAGTTCAGATAATGTTCACGGACAAGCTTTTTGAACACAGCTTTACTGGGGGCTTTCCGGATATGCACGGGCAAGGCGTTCCAAAGCAGTACCGCCTGAACAGAAAATGAGAAATGATAAAAACCGCTAGAATGCAGTGGAATATCAGCTCTTAAATTATTAGACGACCGAAGCGTCTTGTCATGCGTTGAAAACCTATATTGGAAGTGATCCTTAAGATAAGGAGGAGTATTCGTATCATTCAAGATAGAGTAAAGCATAAAGAGAATCCTAGAATTACGCCTCTGACGAATAGAAAGCCACTTGAGTTGACTGCGAAACTGCGAAATGTGGTCATATTTGCGAAGGCCAAATATGAACCTGATAGAATTGTTGAGAAGGCGTTCTAGTTTATTCAGAAGGGCTTCGGTCAGATCTGGGTAGCACACATCTGCATAATCTATGATAGGCAAAATAAGGGTGTTCACAAGCATTAGTTTGGTCTTAACACATTTTGCCAATAAATTTAACACAAATTTGAATGTTATCATTAAAGTTTTAAATGATTTATAATAATTTTCAATTAACTTTATAAACATAATTTTACACTTATCAGAATTAACTTAATTGTTTTAAAATTAATTAATTTCATTAATTGAGCCTAATTTTATACTAATTTCAGGTACTGTTATGCTGGTCTCCGGAAAAAGATTAAGTTAGAAGTGCCACAGTTACCTGATTTGGGTGAATCATCCAAGGTATTATATTAATAATAAAACTATAGAAATAATTTTATTTTTGAATGGTCGCAAGGAAGTATAGAACTCACTTTATTATTAATTCAAAAATGTAAACAGTTATTATATTTTTCACAATTACCATTTGTTATTATTCCAGATAAACACACACATTAAGAAATAGTTATTGTAATCAATACAAATTATTATGCAAAAATATTCAATGTATTGTATGTTTCACTTGCAATTTACTTTGGATACCTATAATATTGTGTTATATTTTGTTACAGGAACCAAGTATATCGTCGAGAGAAAATGAGCGTGTAATTTGTGATTGGGCCGAAATTAAATTGGGTATGTTTATGTTTTGTCTTTTTTTTATTCAATGCGTTTCAAATGTTTGACCACACAGGTAGATCAATAGAAAGAAGCATTATAGCTTGGTGGTAAAAATTCTCTTTTAGTCTATTTTTACAGAATCTTACTATACCAAATGACATTGATGATTACTCTTGGTTCAGACAAATCCGAATTGCTGTGCCACTTTTACCATCTTTAACTCAAACATATTTGAACTAAAATCAGTTGCTATTTATATGTTGTTAAGTCTAGTGTTGTACTATGAGAGTTTGTGTGTGTCAGGTATGAAGTTCGCGAACATATCAGAGTTGTCGCGGCACCTGGCGGGCGTGGCGCGCGCGCCGCCCGCCGCCTCGCCGCCGCCGCTCGCGCCCGTGCACGGTACGTTCACATATCGATCACAAAACTTCTTACAAAATTTGTCATACTGAAAATAAAATAGACGTTTTTATATTTAGGATATACAAGTAAAGTACATGTAAATTGTTTTTGGCCTACTAAGTAAATAATTTTATTAATTAATTTAAACATTAATTTCAGGGCAATCAGAGGATACGCCAGGTCGGGACGTAATGAGACGGGAATTGAAGCGGAAAATACAAGTAAGTGAATATGCTCAACTAGTATCGTATAACATTCCGTACAAATGAATGAATTTTCATACATATATTTTATTAATTCACAGACACAAGGTACACCCGGTCGACCGAAGAGAAACAAGGGGCAGGAGAGCACCGGGGAGTCGCCGCCGTCCACGTCGTACGTGGGGGTGGCGCAGCACCCCGTGAAGCACGAGAGCGAGCCGCCGCCCGACGCGGGCTACGGCTACCAGCCCTACGTGTACGACGCGCGCTCGCCCTACCCCGCCTACGCCGCGCCGCCCCGCGCGCACCCCCCGCACCCCCCGCACCCGCCCCACGCGCCGCACCCGCCGCACGCCGCCATGGTCGTGCACGACTACCGCCCCGAGCCCTACGCGTTCGACTCGTACACGCCGCACGACCTCACCGTGCTGCCGGACGCCACCCACAACGTGCCCATCAACCTGAGCAGCGACGCGTCGCTCGACCTGTCCACCGAGCGCGGCGAGTGGCCGCGGCGCCGGCCGCCGGACCCGAGCCAGCCGCGGCTGCAGCTGCCCGGCAAGAAGCTGATCCTGGAGACGTACCAGAGCGAGACGCAGGCCAGCTCGCCGCGCTCGTCGCAGACGGACGCGCGCGCGGCTCCGGCGGCCCCCGAGGAGTTCCCGCGCGCGGAGTACCTGCCCAAGAAGATGCGCGCCGCCGAGATCCTGGGCGGCAAGCTGGCGGCCGCGCGGCAGCAGGCGCCCGCCGCCGAGCCCGCGCCCTCCGCCGCCCGTTCTGAGGTTGCTTTTTTAGAGGATTCAAAAAACTTAACGAACCGGTCCAAAAGCACCGCCGCGGCGCTGGCCCGGGAGGAACAGGAGGCGGCGAGTCCGACACGGTCGGTGAAGGCTCTGACGCCTAGGTACGTGACAAAATTTGGCGCGCGAACGAAGGCCGCGACGCCGGACAGGCCCGCGACCCCCGACTCGTGTTGCGGCCTCGACGGCATCAACATCAAGACGGGCATGATCTGCGAGGAGAAGCACTCGGAGATTCTGAACAGGGAACGAGTGATAAGCATATGTAACATCGACAAGCACGACTTGGACGATTACTTGAACGAAGGCAACAGTCAGGAGCACGAGGAGGAACTATTGCAGTATTTTCAACAACGAGATAACGATCAAGACGTGTCCGGCGATCCGAATTCTACTAATAGTGCAGCTGCTTTTTTAGAAGCAGGCCAGGACCCACAAGACGACCATAGCCAAGGAAAGAGCGAAAAAATATCCCAATTGAGAGAATTGTTAGCGAAAAATTTAAAAAACCAAAGTGGGTCCAATTCAACAAACCTCCCAACGAACCAAGAACAACAACTTACTCTATTAAACCGCGACCAACAAGTGAATAAGACACCGGTCACTGAAGGAGCCTTCAAGCCGGTAGTAGACGTTATAAATGGTCCAAATGTAGCTAACCAAAATGAAATTAATGTTAATAAACAATGTAATTCGCTTCCTAATGAAAATAATGTACCAATAACGTATAATGCGAATAGCGCTGCAAATCCTTTGTTGAGTAACGTAGGTGGACCTCACTTGTTCAATGGTAATTGCCATAACGAACCTCAGAGTCCAACTACTAGAACGCAACAATATGATTTTGTGCCTATTTCCGACGGATGTCATTCGCCCGGAAATTTCCACTCGAAATCACCATTAGGTTTTGGTCAACGAGGCCACAGTCCATCAAAATTGAACAAATCTGTCATATTAGGTGGGTCTCTACAAACTTCCCCGATATCGCATAGTACTGCGGCCAGTCCTTTTGTCAGTCCGAGGAACACTCCAGTACCTCGATCTAGACTCTGTCCACGACCCATCCCCAAACATAATGGCAGGAAAAGGCGCAATCCCCTCTCTTTAGGCGTAGGAGATCCATGCTCGAAGCAATTTGCGGTACCCAACGACCAAAAGTTTTTACACAAATCACCAATTAGTGCAACGAGTTTGAAGTACTACCAGCCTATGTCAGCTCCGCCTTCACCAAATCTGACACAATATAAAAATCCAATGTTACAAAATTCCCCCGGAATACAAAATGGTAATAGCAATATGTGCTTAAATTTCATGCCGAATACTTTATTCAGAGAGCATATGAATGGCGAACTCGCACAGCCCCTGTCAGCGGATCCGTTGTCCAGTGAGGTCAGCAGATTTTTTCAAGAACCCATCGTAAATTTTAGGCTTGGTCATGATCCATCGTTCAGATCTCAGTCTGTGCCACTGAAGCAAGGCATGAACAATGTAGGGTTGCTAAGCTATAACAACACACCCGTAGGCTCTGTACCCCCGACCCCAGTACCCAACGAATTTTGCGACTTCGGATCCCTAGCTGATACGTGCGACATATCAAAAGCCGGCCTTAATCCGGAAACCTTGGATAAGATTTATGACGCAATAGATAGTAGCAATGACGTACTTAATACGGGTGCACCACCAAATTTATTAAATTCTAATGATACCCTCAGCAATGGTTGTGATCCCCTGCCCGAACAGCAAATCCTAACAGAAGAGCAATTGAGTTCGTATATTCCAAATAGCGGAGATTTGCTCGACCGAAATAGTCAGTTCAATCAATCATTCCCAGGTGACGCGGCCACGACTGACAATGTAGAAGATTTTTTGAAACGAGCCAACAGCATAGAATTTGATTTGTCCGACTTGGTTTCGGATAAAAACAAGTATTACACGTCGAGGTCCGTTCCGAGTACACCGTTACCGTATAAGAGAACGGCGGCAAACTTGCAAATAGACTCGAGACGATCTCGCGAGCTATTTACAGCCGATAATAATTATTCGACTGTCTCTAATGGGATATCGTCAAAGTCAGTGCCGTCTACTCCGCAACTCGCGGAAGACCGAAGTGTCTTCAGTTACAGTAACAGAGATTTTCTAATTAATGGAAACTCTGTGGAAATATGTGGCTCTACTCAAATTCGCACAGTCGTTGATAATGACCAAGGATTGACCTCGCCACTCGATATTTTGCGTGAGGACATATTGGACCCGCTGACCCCTGCGGCCGACCTCCTGGCCGATCTTGACAAAATTGACGGAGCGCCATACGTTGACCTCTAGTCAGCAAACACTATTACTTGAAATTAACAGCACTAGGATCGTTTTGTATGTTAATATAGGATGCCGAAGTATTGGATGTCTTTTTAGAGTACAATGTTAAATTGTATGCCTTCAGTGAAGGCAAAAGTTTATTTGTACGTGTCTTAGATTGTAAATGGATCGCACACTCCCAAAAATTGAGTCAATACAATGCACCATTATAATGTGATATGTTAAAAATTTCTATTACACTAAAATGTCTCAATTTTACTAGAGTTCTAAATCATCAAATGAAATATAATGTTATTTATGGTCTCAGTAGAGTTTACTTTGTTTTAAAAAGTGACATGTTTTCTTCAAATACGATGAGATTTTGGTGCGGGGCTACCTATAGGTATGTATGATTACAGCATTTTCTTTCCCTACTTATGTTCGTTAAAAATGTTCGTCTTTCGAGTTCCATGTTACGCGTAACTAGTATTGTCGTCCATTACTATTATATAGATACATTAATAAAGAAGCTTATATCAGAAATAGTGTTCCTCGGAGCCAAAGCCGGCGAACTAACCAATATGGGCTTTAATAAAGTTAACAAGTAACAAAAATGCTGTATGTGCCTCAAGACAATATGTAAGCTCATCGTTAATCTGAAAGAAACATCGAAATTTTGATATGTATTTTAACGTAGTGTTGATATAATAAATAATATACTAGATGATGAATTCCATCAAATGACGAATGTAGCTATATAGATTTTAAGCAGACCAATCCAGCGTGCCAAGCGCGCTTAGTAAATATATTATAATTGGTTTCTTAAGATAAAAGATATATAAATAGAATATAGTTTATAAAAATGAATTTATTGTAAGTTAGCACAAAGATTTAATATATTTTATTATCGCATAGGAGTTTTACTCTGATATACTAAATTTATATAGACCGCATGTGATGCGGTATGGAATTTTAAACCTGCCCCGCATGGCTGCAGCGAGCTTATACAATGTAACCAAAACATAACTCGATTATTGTTGATTAAGGCCAGCCGAAATGTTTACTTTCATTATTTACTAAACCAGTACATTCTATAATTGAACACTGAAATATTATTGAACACATATTGTTTTACAAAATTCGTATGTTCCGAATGACCAAAATGTTTCTAATTTAAAGTTTATTTCCTTGGAATGAATATTGCTTTTTCTTGAAATTGTTTAATGATTATTTACGAACATTTAGTATTGTTAGTTTTATTTGCACAAATGCAAAATTTGTGTATAAAAATTGGGCTCGTCTGCAATATTCCTATCGGATTTGAGAGTATGATGCGTCCTATGGTCAATTTAAGTAATTGTATATATATTTTTAGTCTTAACACATAAACATATTCTTTTCAAAGACTCCATATTGTATTGAACTGTAGATAACAATTAACAGTTTATTCTTTACTAGGGATCTTGTTGGCGAGCTTAAAGAGTGTACTGGTATATAATTTTACATTTTGGCGAGCTAGACAACATTGTGAAGTGGCCAGCCTGAGTTGTTTGTCCTTATGAATGGATGGATTAATGAAATTGTATCACATTGTTACTTTCCATTTAGGACATTGTTAATTTGTTAACGCTTCCTAGAAGTATTTTACTAAATCACAATAGTTTACTGATATATGTAGGCCGTTTTAAAACGTGAGAATGTAATTTTAATTTATTTCCTTTTATTGTGCCTCAATGAATTAATGAATCATGAATGCTTAGTAGTTGGATTGTTAAACGCTAGTACAAATGACACACTGATTCGACAGGGATATACATTTATGTAAGTGAAACCGAAGACTGTTTTAAAGTTTGTAGATATTTTCAACAAGAAATAATTAACTCTCAAGTTACTTGTCTCGAGGTATAGGTACGGTGGACCTAGTGAACAGTGTTATTATATTCCATTTTGGTATGATTTACCAAACAGTCTTGTACCTAATTATTCTAATTGTACATTAATTTAGTACGACTTCTAAGACTTTAGTGATTTGTAAATAATAAAGTTTTAATTCCATCTTTATTTTACTTGTATAACATTGATTTCATGACAGTAACATCCATCATAGGTCTAATTTTGTATCCGCAAGTCACAATCATATGCGCCATTTGTATTTTAACATTCGTAAGCACAGTTTTATCATCGTCACCGTAGTCTTATCTTTTTGTAGAAATATATATTACTTTGTATTTTCTAATGTTGGATGTTAAATATGGAATATTGTAGTTTCTGCTAATGTTTGTGGTTGGAAATCTTAGTGGGGGCCTAAGTACGTTGCTATAATTGGTCTTGAATAACTCTATGAATGCACATACAATCCTTACGCAGTTCAAAGATAGGTAAATTGCATTAAAGGCAGGCACTATTAGGAGTGATAACAGAGCTTTAAGTTCTTTACACCTGTTACGTACACAATATTAGTTGTAATTGCAATGTATTTTAGCAAGATGAAGAAGGCCTAATTACCTAGTTATTATTGCCAATTCTATGTACGTACTAATAGAATGGAAACTGTGTCCGACATCCGATATTACAAGTCTAGAGACCATGAAGTCTTCGACTTTAAATCGTATACGACATCAATCTGATTGGAGATGTCATTCTACAGTATTTCCTGTCGTTTCTAATGACTGTTTGTCTTACTTAAACAACAAGTTATTTTAGATTACGATTTTACGAATTTTTCAGTAACGTTTAACCCATCTAAAGTTACCTTACCTTCAATAACGAATTAAAATGTACAAAAATGTTTTATTTTAAATGGACATTTCAAAATTTAGTTCTATTCCATAAACGGAATGATTTTCCAAATCTACCCAATTTTATATTTGGACAACGACTATTAGAAGATTAGACGACTGTACGCTGGCTGCCCACAAGTATTTAAATGTATGAATGTTACCTAAGAAAGGACACAATTATCAGTCATATGATGGAGATTTTGTTACTAAAATAATAATTGTTATGTAAATATTATATAAACTTCAATAAGCGTACTAATACATGACACTGTTTATTTTTATTACAATAATTATGTTGTTCCGTTAATATTATTGTTTTTATTTCTAAATATTTTTTATAAATGTATAATAATAAGGTTTTAAATGTATATTTTAAGTAAAACTATCCATGTTGTTGATTAGTCTTATGGATGTTGATCTACACCATTTGCTATGCAGTGATAATAAATGGTACGATAGTACTTTTTGTGTTTTTTTCGAATCAACTTTTACTTACTAAACACTTAACTTCGATAATCGATTGCTCAGTATTATACGCATATTGCACTGAATTCCGTTAGCTAAATAGGCTGTCTAATTAAAGCTTAAATATCCTTTGGTTAACTCAAGAAATCACTGGGTAATCATCAGTCAGTCAGTTAAGGGAGATATACTTTTCCGAGGCGTTCCAGCTTAGTCCTCAGGAGTAGCGGCGCACCTGTGTCCGACCTCTGGTAAGAATATATAATCCTAACTGGTGTTGATTACAGATATCCATGAGCGGCAGTAGCCACTTACCATGGTGAACTGCATGCTCGTCTGGTACTGCTATATTTAAAAAAATATGTTAAAATGATCAAAATTAATAAGTGTTTACATAAACCTATAATAATAAAATACTAAACGTCAACGAAATTTGTTTAGGAAATTTACAAAAAAAAAAAGCTAAGATTGCTCGTATTATAATGTATATTTTGAATGAATCTTAAATTCATTATTTCCGGCAATAAACACCAATCTTATAAATAACACATTAAACAATAATACATTCATGTGTTTATATTAAGTACAATACATAGTATATACATAGTAAAACCCCGACATTGATAAATACTAGATCCAACCGGGTGACTGATGCGTCCACGTGGATATTTGATTTCTAATCAAAATAATATTTATAATCACGCAATCGGATCTAGTAGTCATACTAGAATGTTTTTAAATGAAAAGATATTTCCTACAGGATCGCTTTCTAAAACAGTTTGATAGAACGGGCAATACGAATATTGAATTGTACGATACAAGTTATGTAATCGGTATTTTTATTAAAACTCGCTAAGTACTATATACAGGAATGGTGAAGGTGTTTACCGCTGTGGTTAACCCTTGAACATTTTAATATGGTAATAGTATTGCAGAAAACTGTCGCTTGTGCTTAAAATGTAAAATAATACTTATTTACTAAAACCTTAAGTCAAAAGCGTAGCGTGGGTTTCGGGGGGACGGTTGAATTTGCCGCCCCTTAAACGCCAGTAAAAAAGTCGCCCTATAAGAATATAGTCTCTGAACTGAATTAAGGATATTTATATATAATTTTGCCCCTTGTAAAAAGTGCCGCCCGCCCCCATGCACGTTACGCCTTGCCTCAAGTGAATCTCAGCAACGAATTTCTCAATCGCATCTCACATTTTACCTTATTAGGTAATTCGCATTTAAGCTCTCCTACCTTATGACTAACTCAATATAACAAACACATTTGCAATAAATAAATATTAAGTAGTAACACTACTATATCATACATGAAACATATTTAATACATCATACAAAATAGTTCCTATAAAATAATAATAGACCTATAGATCTAAATGAAAATAGATACCATAATTAAATAATTTAGTAAAATTTACAATATAATAGACTACATGACTTAAAATACAATTATATATTTCTATAAATAACAATCATAAAACTAATATTGTATGTAAAACAATATGCAATTTAAATTAGTTGTAAAAAAATTAAATAGCATAAGTACAAAAGTGTTTTAAATATATGTAGCAATTTTCTCATAATGTAATTGCATTTTTACTAATTTCACAACACAACACTGAAAATCCATAACATCAACATACTTGCATTGTCTTTTCCAAATTACTGTTTGTGTCAAACTTTACTGAATAAAACAACATAAAATATATCTATAAGCTTAATTTCAGGTGCTGATGACTAAAAATTCAGCCCTAAACCCAACACAGAACAGAACAGAACATAACACAGAAATGCAATCTCAATGGATGTAAAGTTAAACAAATCCATGTATTATAAATGAGACATGTTAGTCCCATCAGTAGTCATATAAAACGGTAAAATCCCATTCATAATTATTGCACTTTCTTTCCGAATGCGTTAACGAACCAATTTGGTAATATTGGATCATCTTCATGACGGTAATCACGTGACACTTGTACTGTTGAACCTGGCTGCCACTCGAACTGAAGCGCAATCAGCGGTAGTGTTGATAGCTTGTTGATTGCCTGCTTCCCGTGGTGATACTCAATCTCTCTTCCCAGACATGTCTTTACGAATTTCAAAAATGCGTCCAAGAAGTTGAAACAAATGTTTGGATCCCAAAAGTTCTGTAAACAAAGAATGAATATAATTTATTTTCTTACATAAGGTATAAGTTAAGTTACAATAAATTATTTTGCTTCTTTCAAGAATTAATAATTTTAAAATAATCTAGTAATGTACCTTTGATATTTTCGGTAAGTCGCTGACTTCATATACTTTCAACTCTTCCACAATACCAAAATGGTCTCTAAATCCACATAAAATTTTAGTTATACCAACTAAAAATGATTGGCACCACCATTTTTTTGTCTTAAATTGCCTGAAAACATTAATAATAATTAAGTACACCATATACATACCAACACATATACATATTATGTATTATACGTATTAAATAAAATGGTAGGGTCTGACTCTGATAAAAAATAATAGGCCATATTTAATACACATGTATAATTCTACAAGTATAATTTTAATATGGAAATTTGATTGCAATAATCTGGGAAATAGTAAAGGTAAATTTTATTGAAAGGGTAAAACCTTTTTGTGCATTGCATTGCATGAAATTAAAATATGTTATGTCATGATAATACTATTATATTACCTGAAACTTCGTTCTTGATTAGAAAACTCAATGTGCCTGTTTGTTTTCAGCTCAATAAACTCTTTTGTTGACAAATACTTCACAATTTCATCTACACCTGCCTCGGAGCTGGGCGGCGGATTAATGGGAGTGTCACACCTGATACCATCCATTTCTGCACCATATAAAATTGTGTGCTCGTTCAAATTAGTTTTGAAGATCAATGAAAACTCCTTTGTCTCATCCACAGGTACATTTGGATTAGGCTGTGATTTTGGCCCATCTGTAAATTATAGAAAGACTAAGGTAAGATTAAAGGTAAAAAATTTCGTAGTAAGTGAGCATGCTGTCCATCTGACGGTAAGTGGTCACTGCAGCTAATGGTCATCTGTTACCGAGTCCTTATAGATCTCTACCTAAGGCTTCACCTGTAGCCAATCACATATGCTGATATATGGACTAAAATGATTTGCACATAATAAATACCCCAGCATCCATACCCAGCTATATAAACGTGAGAACTGCTTCACACTAGTGACACTAGTAATCTTTTTTACTACTCGACCAAGCCAACTATACAAATGTCAAATATGATGTCACTCGTAAGCTTCGTGCATACCGCTGGCAAAAAAATAATGACATGTTGTGAGATGTTGATTTATACCTATGAAATGTAAATTTTAATAAATTTCTGTCTAATACTTTATACTTTAACAACTGTTGCGAAAACGAATGAGTACAAAAAATATATGTAAAACTTGCTGTCATTGTTCACGCTTGGCTATCTTGGTCTTATTTATCCCCATTTTGATACTGTCTTAGCCACAGCACAGTCAAAACTTAACAAATAACATACTAAATAACAAAGAACAATGACTATGTACACATGATGTACACTGATAGCAATTGTTATTGCTATCTGTACACATTGTTGTTACAATAAACAAAAAATATAATCCAAAAGTTATTTGTGAATTGTGAGAGTTACAGTTTAGCTGTGAACAGTACTATGATGTGATCGGCATGAGGCAGTACTCAGGGAGAGAGGCCACATTCCACCCGTTCGTCTAGTTGGCTTGGTCGACTTGTAAGTTAAGAATTAAACCACAAATTCTTGACCATAATAGAAAAATGGAATCATCAATCACAATCCTAATAGTACAGCAATCTCTACTGGTGTATCATGCAGTAGGATCAACGTTTGATTCCTGAACATACACAAGCGATAAAACACATTGATCAGATGTGTGTAAAATTTTAATATGGTGTTTTGGGATCAAGTTTCACATCACATTGGTAATGCGATGAAATTAAATGCATGAAAGTTAATACAATTAAAGTTATAAAATAGAAAAATAAAGTCTTACCAGATAACATGTATTGCTCGAACTTGAAGCCCCAGGATGCAAATTTTTTCTCCTCCTCCGTAGCCCTCTGTTTCCGTTGCCTTTGTTCCTCAGTCTCTCTCGCACAAAGGTAGATGCTGCCTTTATGTAATACTGCCACTATTTTCCATGGCTCTCGTTTCTCGTATGGTGTGCAAGCCAGACAAGTCATTAGACTACGATAACAGAAAAAATCAGCAGCATCCAATGTATCTGCACCCACATATTTTAGTCTTATCTCGTTTTCTAATAGAAAACGAAGCAGTTCTGTCAGCTTTACATCGAGGTCTGGAGGTTTACGTATTACTTCATTCATATTACGATTCAAATTCAATCTCACATTCGCATCCTTAACAATTCGAGCAAATTTTAAATTTTCTAAACCAATGAATCCTATTATTTTTGGCTTTCCGAAGTCTGGGAATGGTTTAGAATAAATGCTGGGATATGCAGGGAGCTCTGGATGCATTGTGTTTATTTAGTAAAATCACAACGCAAGGTAGGTTTATAAAGCGCGGGTTAGATTAAGGAACTGTTCCGCTTTAAGAATATAATTTACAAGATCAAACGAATCAGAAAATATAAAGAGTCACTCAACTTCACTCAAGATCTTGTTGCATTTATTGAAATTTAATGCTCTTAATTTATTCTCAGATTGAACAGAATTGATTGTTGATTGTATTGGAATAATAACAAGTATTCGAATCAAATCAATCAATAATCTACATAAGTTATTAGTATGACCACAGAACACCTATAACATGACATTAGAATGTTTTTTATATATATTTTCACAACATTGGATTCTGTCTTTTTAGCATAACATATTGACCAATACTGATCCAGAGATTTCATCAATAAATCAGATTTTTGCACAAGCTGTAGAAGTACTAAAATTACACCGCAATAATAGAAATTAGTGGATAATAAATGTAATTGATATTTTATTTATATTATTATTAGTTACTTTAAAACGGTACTCTGTTTTGTATTTCTGTAAACTTATTGTACCACAATGAAACACTAAAAATCGATAGTATTATGCAGCTCTTCTAGTACTCGTTTAGGAATATTCAATTTGTTACTGTAATGAATGTAGATCGAGTTCTCGATTCAATTGATCGAATTTTCGAAGAAAACTTATATTGGGGAAATCTTTGCATTAGTCACATAACTTACATAAAATGATGTAAAAACATGCGCGTCATTATCAAGCTGTTACTAATATTTGTGATCAAAATTTTATTATTTTTTAAGAGTTGTAAGTCGAGTACTTTAATTAACACATACATAGTCAGTCCGTTGATATTCTTATAACAGTAACAGAGTGTTAAATAACGACTGAAAAAATAAAGTAAGGCTAAAAAGAAAGAATTCCAGGGCAAGACACGAAGCATTAAAAAAAAGTTAAGACTGTCACTGTTGATGCTGTCGCCTGTCACTGATTTTATTCGATTAGCTTTATTTTTATTTGTGTAACCGAAATTGATGATACGTACAGATTTAAATTTCGTAACGAAACGCATATTCTAACATAATGCCTTTTCATAAATGCAGATTATGTTTAAAAATTGGTGATTTTTGTTCAATTTTCGAGAAGGATGATACAGTGAGACTATCTGAAATG
This sequence comes from Epargyreus clarus clarus, assembly GCA_014595695.2. Classification (NCBI taxonomy): domain Eukaryota; kingdom Metazoa; phylum Arthropoda; class Insecta; order Lepidoptera; family Hesperiidae; genus Epargyreus; species Epargyreus clarus. The sequence goes on from JACTTY020000037.1 coordinate 522,133, forward strand.
GTTATGTCTTTTTCCAATGTTCAAGTGAGTTGCATCTTTCATAAACCTACCTAACAGGTTTTCTGAATGCATGGTATTTTGTTTTATTTAAGAATGCGTCCCTTAGCCGATACAAAAATTCATGTAAGTTGTGGATTGTTGGGTAAATATTGGATTGAATTAAATTTCATGATCTGATATCTTCGTTGGTGTTATACTTTTTAATTTTTTAGAAATTGACACTGAAAATTTTAAAGACCACTGCTTCTTTAGAAGCGTGTTGGCAGCAATGGCATGGCATGTGTTGCTCACAATAGAAGTTGAAGTAGTAGTAGTAGTAGAAGGTCTAGATAATACTTCACCACTTTTTTTTATAATACAGAAGTCGCAGACGAGCATGAAGTTTACCTGATGCTAAGTGGCTACTGCCGCCCATTGAAATCTGTAATCTTAAACTATCTTGAGTTTAAGATTCCCACCTGAGGACCGCAGTTGATATGCCGTTACCTACTAAGCTGGAAATGCTCAAAAAATATGTCTCCCATCCCATACCCTTCACAGCAGCGCTTAATACTACTGTTATAACATAGAAATATGTTTGGCTGTGGTGTTGCCGATTCATTCCAGAAAGGGTTCTACCGACTTAAACTCCACCACACTGGTTTACTTCAATATGGTGGAGTTATGTATGAGTTAACGGCCAATCCATGGTTTATAAACAGGTCCTTTAGATTTAACAACTGCTGTTTACAATAATGACCATACCATCCAAAGTACTAAACAACTCCTAACCATTTCAAACTTTATTTGATATTATACACATATAAGATCCATGTATCACAATTTTGGTGTAGAATTTAAAATCCCTTTGATGAAAACTATATTAAAGTGAACATTTACAGACCTGGATTTGTTTTTTGGTCTGCGAGAACAATCTAAAATTACTGTGTGAGGCATGGTTTTCAAAATGCTGGTGGTGTGCCCTGCTGGCTAATTTTATTTATATTTTTTGTAAATTTTGTAAATACATCTTATTTGTTAATTTACAGTTTAATTGATTGTTCTTTTTACTTTAAATTTAATGTATTTAAAAGAACAGATATTTGAAGTATGTATCACACTCTAGAATAATCAAGCAGCTATATTTATTTCTTTTGCAGATACATGAAGGTGATGGTTTATCAGATCGTGTTTGTACGTCATGTATAGAAAATTTAAGCACTGCCTATCTATTTAAACAACAATGTGAACGCATTGATGCTTTGTTGAGGAAGTACCCTGGTAAGTAGTAAAATTATTTTATTATATTTAGTTTATTATAATAGCCATAATTGAATGTCCCATTCAAGTATTCCAGAGTGGGAGAGTTTAATTTGAGATTTAAGAAAGGTAGTCATAATTTACCATAAAGTTATAACTGGGATTAGCTGCTAAGTAATCATTGTTGGTCATTATAAATGTATAAAACATTTAGTGAAAATATAACTAATTATTTTGTATTGAGATAAAATATACATTTTTCTTATCAATTTATCTTGAAAAAAAAACGTAAATATAATGTAAGTAAATACTTGAACAATGACACAATTTTTTTTCTCTACAATTCAAATACAAAATTAAGATAGTAAATACTTTAATAAAATTGGTGATCACAGACATGCAAATAGATAAACCTCCAACGTCGGATTACAATGATTTTTACACCAAGGAATTCCACATGCATGCCGAATGTGGGTCGGTACAGGGGGAAAATGACCAGAATCTGATTAAAGACACAAATTCTGAGGACCAAAGGGAATACTACCACGAGACAAGCGATGAGACTGATAGTGACGTGGATTCTATCAAGTGTGTTTATTGTAACGAGTATCACAATAACTACGGTGCACACACTTGCCACGTCACTTGCACTATAGAGCACAATGAGATGCAGCGTTCCGGCAGCAATGAGACTTTAGTAGCAGCGGACGTCAGACCCATCATTCAACCGCCTAAGTCGATTGCTCCTGTTTTAAGCATTCCTGAGTACATTAATGTCTCATGTGTACTTTGTGAAGAGAAGTATGATGACTATGAAGCTTATGTAACACACTTGAACAAGTGCACAACAAATGTGAAAGTGCAACACTATGTCTGCCCTCTGTGCCATGAAATATTTACTGAGAAACTAGCATACTTGAAACATTTAAAAATAAACCACTTCAAATTGGACGACACACTTATTGAAAGTGGCTTTGATTGTGTCGATTTTGCACCTACTTTTGAGAAAACGAGACATCCCAAAGCTGTTCGCCGTCAAATAGGTTGGTCTATTGAAGACATTTATCAAGAAATTGAATGCACAAAGATTGAAGAAAAACAAACTCCCACCTCCAGTCCGTTAAAAAATTTCTTTTCCAAATTGGGGAATGAGTGAGTTGCAACTAGACTATTGGCATGCCGGGGGATCCATCAGCTACTGCTTACGGATAACACTAACATGCTCTGTAGCATAACTTTCTTAATATAGATCATTGGCCTTTCATTCCTAACCCTCTCTTCATCAACAGCAAGGTACAATGTTGGTAAATAAATCAAAAAGCTTATGTCAAAAAGGTTTAAATATGTACATATTGTTTAAGCCTTGAAAAATATAAACAGTAATGTACAGCATACATATAAAATTATGTGCATAAGTAAATAATTATTTTATTTTAGATCATTCAGCAGCAAACAAAGTACACCGAAAAAGGTTAGCTTTCGTAAATTCATTGAGAATGGCAAAGCGAAGACAGCAGTATATTTGCCATTCCGGAAGTACATACAAAATTATAGACAGAAAAAGAAGTCTTGTGAATATAGTCCGATAAACTCTAATAAGACTCAAGTTATCAGCAAGATTCAGGCTACACTGCCTGAGGTCATATCAGGTAATAATATCCTTGCGCAAATTAGGCCTACTCGTATTAGATGATTTTTATTTTTCTTATCTAAGGGCGTATGCTGAGCTAGATGTGTAAAATGTTAAATCGCCTCGCGTGCTCGCACCCTTTGGCGCTGCACATTTTCAATACACACAATATGCGAGCGTACAGCCACTTCAGTTTTGCCAGATGCCCTAAGATACTCATTGTGATAAATTTTCATTTAATTCTACTATGAATAATGGAGATAATACTGCACCATTTCGGCACGATCATATGTCTCATTTGTAGCTTTAAAAATGACTTGAGCTTAAACACTTTTTATTTTAGTATATATTTAAAATTCAGCAGATACCATATAAGAGGTTAACGAAGATTCTTATGGAATTTCAATCATTTACCAAAACTAATATTTCTTTATAGATAGCGACTATGGATCTCCAAGTGGCACTTCAGAAGAATCATGGAAAATGAAACAGAACCTCATATGTGCTTGTGACAAGAAAGTATTCATGCTGTCTGAATTTATTCATGTAAGTTAAAAAAGAGTTTTTCATGACTACTGGAGCATTCCTGCCACACCTATTTCTGCTTTATAATAACTGTGTAATGCTGCTATGTTTTATTTTGATTGCTATTTCAGGATCGAGACAGAATAGTAGCAATGATAAATGAACTAGGTGGTGTGGTGTCAGAAAATACTAAAATGGAGATGCTGGCAACACATTTCATATCCGTTTTGCCCAATGACACATTTTCAGGCATGATGGTTTGTGCGCTGGCGACTGGGAAATGGCTCCTACATATTAGCTTCATATATGACAGCTTTAGATGTAAAAAGTTCCTACAGGTAAGTAAAATAAATTACCATTAAAAAGACAGACTAAAATTTATATGTAACATTCAATTGTATATTTATGTATGTTTCTAATCATGTATGTAGTCATACAAAATACATAATATACATTCTAGCACCATAATTCTATTGTGCAATCAGCACTTATGTATACTCTTTGCGTTTTTTTTATAGGAAAGTATGTATGAGTGGATGAAACATCCAAAAATTGTGGAGATTGATACAACGAGCGTGGAAGTAGCAAAGGCCGCTGTATACTGGCATTTAGAATTACAGACCAACAATTCAAAGTTTCCCTTTGAGGGTAAACAGATTGTTCTTATAATGAAGAAAAAGTATAGACAATATTATCAGATGATATTCAAAGCATTGAAAGCGAAACCAGTAACATATGATCCAAGGTAAGTTTCGTATATTACAATCTTATATATAAAATTCTCCTGTCACAGTGTTATTTACCGTACTCCTCTGAAATGGCTTTACTGATTTTCACCAAATTTTATATGCATATTCAGTAGGTTTGAGAATAGGTTACTATCTATTTTTCACACCCCTAAGTGTTAAAGGTTGTTCACACTTAACATTTTTTTATTTATATGGCAACACAACTTTTGCCGGGTCAGCTAGTAATATATATAGGAATGAATATAATTAAAGTCTAGTCTAGTTGTAATTTATAAATAACTGGAATTATCTAAGGTCCGTATTAGCATAATATCTGAAACGTAAATTTAGCGGCTTTTTAAGTAGCAGCAAAAGGGCGCAGTATTTTTAATTACACTTTTAACGCCGATTAATTAAGTAGTCTCACTACAGATTTGATCGACAGATAGATAGAATCCTAAATGCGGAATATAAATTGATCGTGGGTCTGTCAAATTGTCACGTGATGGCGACTTCAGAGACGCGACTAACAAAGATTCTTCTGAAGGTCTTCTTCGATAAATTATTATAGCGTTTAAGATTACTTAATAACTTTTAATTTATTTAACCACCATATTCAGGTTGATTTATGTTATTAGTACACATGAATGTATTCACAGGACTCCGGGTAGTTGCTGTACTGCCGACTACTGTTTCGTCGACATGAAGATTATAGAGCGTGTCAAATTGCGCTTTTTTTTCCACCACAACGTGCCTGTCTTCCCTTACCAGTACATTCTTGTGTACCTCATCAAAAGAGGACGTGTTGACGATGAACACAAATATTTGTTACAAGACTGCAGTAAGATTAAAGATACTTCCTATTATATGAATAATACCTATTAAGAGAATTTATTACAATAATTAAAATTATAGAGATACGATTTTATGTAAGCAATATTATTGTTAATTAAATATACATAAATCTTTGCCATGTTTAGCATTAAGTGATAGTTAATTAGTGAATAAATATATGGGACGAAATAAAATTATATTATGGGGCATTTATATTTTATGCATGTTCAAACCTAATGTACCAATAAGTAGTATAAATAAATAAAGAATAAATGACTTAAGAAAACTCAGTATTTTCTTTGTATTCCTTTAAACTTCAAGTTATTTGATTTTATTTTGATGTAAAATTCAATATAAAGGTACATTTCAAAGAATAATGAGAAATAAGGCGTTTCAGTCTTATTTACATTCACTAAATAGAATATACGTGCGTATTCGTAATTAATTATCACTAAATTTAATTGTAAAAGGAAACATCGTGACCTAAACTCCCGAGAGTTCTTAAAAGTAACTCAGCATCTATGTTTACTCATCCGGAGCCAATTATATTGTGGGGGACTATCTAAAAACCCCTCTCTGGAGCCCCGTGTCCATTAGAATTGGGGTGACGATAGTACTACTAATATGAGAAGGAAATGTCTTAAATATTTGCCATTATTGGTTTATTATGTTTTGTTGTATATAATATCATCATAAGCACTTATAAACAATATTTGTGTTGATATTTTTATTTGCGTCCTCTGCGCCCGTCCGTCCTTATACGAGAGCGGTTACGGTATTGCCTTTCTGGATATGTCTTTTTTGTGCCGATTACCTAAAACGTTAATTTAAGAAACATAATGAAGTCTATTTAATAGTCAAAACATTTCAAACATACAAGCCTATCACGTAGTTTATGCGAGTCTATTCTCCTAGGCTTAGCTCCTTGGTAAGTTTAGACATGCAAATAGGATATTTGTTCTATTTGTCTTATATACAAGTCTACCTTAGTTCTAGTAGCAATACATCTATGATCGATTTCAGATATAATCCTGCTGTATATTAAGCTGGTAATAAATATTAAGGGCTGCAGTATTATCAAACACACTATATGTTAGCTACTTTAATCACTTAAGGACCTTATATTGTAGGTATAATCCGCGCCAAACTTCTAGTCCGCTCTAAAGTTGTTGCGCGCAGGTTTAGTTGGCATATACTACATAACGTAAGGGCACACTAACGCAGCTATGTACCCTGATGTCCTGCGCTGTCTCCGTCCCGCTAATATCTACAATTTCCTATTTCAACGCGATTCGTTTCTATATTAGCAGCAGACTAGCATATTGGCGTGGACTCTACTCATCTAACGTTATTGATACCTTTGAATACAGAATCCAACAAACAACCGTAGCCAGTATTGTGGCGAACATTCCCCATATTTGACTTTGGTTTGGAAAATGGTCATTCCTGTCCTGATATTCCTTATCTGGTTCTTCACATCCACAGAACGTAAATGAAAACATTTTAACAACATTAACTTGTAATTTTGACAAATTGGACATGTCATTATTTTATTTTTTAGCAAAATTTTAGAATGTACAGCTAGTTTCATTGATTTACTAATAGAAGGTGAATATCTGATTAATAAAAAAAAAACGTTTTCCTGTTTGATCATATATATTTTAGTTTGAAAGCAATAAAGATGAGTACATATATTATTTTTAGGCTAAGCCATTTTAACCATTTAAATTGTTTGAATTTTTGCACTGAGGCTCTTGGGACACTTCAAAGGATTTGTAATGTTTATCTCAATAATTATTATTTATTAATACTTCATTTTTGCATGAACATATTATGGTCCAACCATTTTATGTTATGTGTTATGTACAGATTATGTTAAAACTTGTTGCAAGCAAACTAAGTTACCAAGTTTGAAAATAACAATAATGTTATGGGCAACAAATAATTTCTGACCAGGAGTTAGGTTGAGCCATTAGAGAACAAACTATTAATAATGACACTCAAATTGCTCTCTGGTAAACATCTTTTTAAGTTGTGTGATATATCAATTTTGTAGTCTTCTTTTTTCTGGGCAATGTATGCAAATAATGGCATTAGCACTGTTCCCAACTCATCAATTTTATCTTCTTGAACTGATTTGATTACTGTTAGTAACTTATTTGTTACTATTGTAACATGACTGCTTGATAATGGTTCTTTGAAGAACTTATACTGAAAAGAAATTAAATAATTGAAATATGAATATATTTATATAATTAAACTGCTAACTTCTGTGTAAATTCTAAACCGATTAGTTTCAAATTTAAATACACATAAACTTAGAGGTAGTAGTCTGCATATTAGTCTTGAAAACCCTGCTACGCATTTTTATAAAGTTCCAAAACTGCATCTATTAAAAGTAGATTAGAATACGAAGGTTTAATAAAAGACTCACCCTTATGCATTTAACGAAGTTCCCGTAGCAATACAGCAGGCAACTCCATGTAACATTTGTATGGTAAGATTTCTCTGTGGACAATACAGACAGCAATGCACTGTGGAAAAAGTCCAGTATTCTCACATCGCCAAAGTCTTTCAGACTTTCCCAAATGCTATCCCATTCCTCTGAAGTAGTCGAACAGAGAACCTAAAAATTTAATAAATTCAGGTGAAAAACTAAATGTAAAATTACCTTTTTTCAAGGTAAAAAGTAACTTTAGTAACTCTATAACATTCTGTATCTTTTACGATATCTTTACGATATAGAGTCATACATACTTTCTGTTGCTTATACAACCACAAAGTACATTACTTAACTTACAAACTACTAATCATTCACAAAGTTCTTAAAAGTGAACATTTTCAGGTCACAGATACTTAAAACTAATTTCATCCCGATCCGTCCAGTGGTTTGAGCTGTGCGTTGATAGATCACTATGTCAGTCAGTCAGCTTTGAGTTATATATATTTAGATGAACATTTTCAATCTCTGAAATTTACCTTCGCAAGCCATAGCGTTAGCATTTCACTGTCCATGTTTTTATGTATGTGGATCCCACTGATAATTTCAACAAATGTGTTCCCGGGAGGGTCCCATAGCTGCCTGTAGTAGTACATGTTTAGTGGATCCAGTTCTTTCACCTTGCTCTTCAACCAGGAGACTTGTTTACCTGGGAACACATCGCATAATACTTTACAGTATACTAGCTGACCTGGCAAATTTTGTGCCGCCTCAAAATCTACTTATCAAATATATTTCATATAAATATAGCCTGTGTTACTTGTGGATAATGTAGCTTTCGAATGGTGAAAGAATTTTTAAAATTAGTCCAGTAGTTTTTGAGCCTATTCATTACAACCAAACAAACAAACAAACAAACAAACAAAGCTTTCCTCTTTATAATATTAGTGTAGATATATTATTGGAATTTCGTTTTTTTTATAAGATTAGAGTAGCAAATGAGCTTGCAGTCCATCTGCTGATAAATGCTCACTGTGATACATATAAATCTGTAACAAACGTCATATACACTTGTACAACAGGGGTTCTATTCAATGCCAATCACAGATGCATTACCTATTTTGAACACTAAGATTGTCACCTCATATTTACTTTTACCAAATGCAGAATTGGTTATTACTTGATTTTATATTTCAAATGGTGTAAACTAAAGATATGGGCACATTATGGTTTTGGACAAAACAAAGATTTCAATATTTATATTTTAATTTATAAAAATGTAGTTACCTGGTATATTTCCCTTGTATGTATCCATAAGGGAAGTCTGTAAGTCAATCACAAGCTTAAGGGTAGTTGGAGCAATTGTATCAAAGGTGCTGATATTCCAGCGCACCTGGGCCATAACTTGGGCTAACATGGCTAGCATTGGCGCCCTAAATTGTAATAAGGCCAGTGCAGAATAACTTTGGTGTAAAAGTTTGCATTGCATATTTATATCTGACATATTTTTGCTAACAAGAGCTGTATGCAATTTAGGCATAATAATTGTGACTAAGAGTTTTGGTCCTGAAATAATACGAGCCTCTTTCAGTTTACTGATGAAACGTATTAAGTTATCTTGTTTAACACTTGTATCAAGCTCTTCATCAATGGCATTCTTCAGTACAACTATAAGACAAGGCTCAGTATCCTTGCTGTAATAATGATCCGAAAATTTATTCAAAAATATCATTACTTTTAACATCAGGTCAGTTTGTTGCTCATTCTCTATGGCCGATTTAAAAATAGCGATGTAAACTTTCCGGGGATTTTGTATGAACACCGTTAACACTTCAGATAAATCTGATTCTGGTGTGACGGCTAGTTTATTGAACACTTCTGTTAACATACTGCTGAATTGTTTACATTCTAAGCTATTATTAAAGCGTACATTCGTAAAATGTTTATCAATCAAATCAGTTTTTATAGCTGTGCTACACCCCTGGTACGCTTTAATCTTTAATAACTTTAAAACTTCATTTTTGGTATCAATATTAATAAGTTTTTGGAATAATTCATAGCAGTTATCATTATTTAACTGATCAAAACTTGTATTGAGTAGCTCCAGGAGGGTTGGGTCTTCATGGAGTGTGTCCTTGCGTATTAATGCTTGAAGCCAATGGGAGCTCTCTTTGTCATTTCGTTTAATATTTTCTACTATTACTGAGCTATCTGTTGTGTTTATGACCTCTGTTATATTTAATGGTTTGCGAGATATTTGTTCAAGCATACTAACAACTGGGTGCTCACATACATCACTGTTCAAAAGTCGCTGACGAACTTTGTAGCACAAATTTCCAAGAGTCTCTTGCATAGAAACACCTTTTTCCTCAAACTCGCTCCAAGCACAAAATATATCTAGATTGATACCCATAACTAGTTTCATACACTTATCCAGTAAATCTTCGAGACATTTGTTAAGTATTTCCAGAACTGATTTATTGCCACAGTTGCAAGGTGTGTAATCAGTTTTGTTAATATCATTCTTATATGTGATTGAATAAAGAGCCACAGTTACATTGAGATTATATGTTTGCGTTTCATTGAATTGGTCAAGGCATTCTTGCAGTACACTTAGTATTGTATGCAGGCAGTTTCCATAATATTTATACAAATCATCCTTCCTGAGTTGTTCCAATTTACTCTCATTAGGTGGATTACAAAAATAGGTCATACACTTTTGAAAATTATTGAACCCAAATTGTAATTGATTTTCTTCAACAGTAAAAAAGTTGATTCTACAGAGAGTTCTAAAACACGCTGTGGATAGCGTTTGCAACTGTTTGAGACATTCAGTGGGATTGAAGTATTTCAGATTCAACAAAAGTGCATCAGCTACTTCTAGAGCCAATTGTGGGTAACTAAAAGATATAATTTCATAAACATAGGTCTCCATACCGAATCGCCACAGCATTTCGCTCATGAGGCATTTGGGTATTGTAGGAACTGTCCATATTAGGAGGTCTATCGTCGAATCCGTGCTGACCAGCTCGTTCAACACTGGTAATTCCGAATTTAACACAATATATAACGCAAACCTTCGCATCGGGTCCTGCGCATCTCGTAGAATACCTTCATCATTAATGTAGTTTTCTCTCTTTAAAAAGTTTGTAACATTGTCGATAACGAAATCTATTTTCTTTTCATTCCCTGCAAGGAATTACTAAAAACAATTACTAAAACACGTAATACTAACAAGCATTTAATACATAAATATTAAGGTTCGGCTTTTAATGTGTATAAACCTTACCGCCTTTTGCCGTTAAGTTTGCAAACGAGTGTACATAATCGGCCGATATAATAACGCCTTGCAACGCAGATAGATCGGGGGTGAATTGTACCGTTACCATTTTTAGTACGTGTTTTATTTCTTTACAAATATAATTATACACTTAAAAAATCTCCCCTTGTATCAACATCAATTGAATTTTTTTATTTTATTTTTGACAATTGACAGTAGAGATGTGTCGAGTTAGGTCGACTCGAGTCAGTACTCGAGTCCTTACATAAACTCGCATACTCGAGTACTAATAAGTGATACTCGAGTACCAACCATACTGGAATACTGACGGTACTACTTCAGTCTTAAGTAGGTAGGTATATAGGCAAAGGAGTGAATACAGCAGCAATTGTGCAAGTAACAACTTGTTTAATTTTGTTTAGTTTAGGCAAGGTTTTTGTTTCTTTTTTGGTCTTCGTGCTATTGGACAGTGTGTAAAGTACTCGAGTACTTCGTAACTGACTCGAGTGCATTGTGAATACTCTAGACTCGGGTACTGACTCGATTATAGTTATATGAGTACTAAAGTACTCGAATACCAAAAATGCCCGACTCGGCACATCATCAATTGACAGCTACAGTCACCAACCACAGACAAAATATAAGTACATTTATCACAGATTGTTAAATTAATTTAAGGTTCTCAACAGGGTAGCTCCAAGGGCTAAAAGTAGCTTAAATATTCAAATTCAATAATGAAGGGGCGCATTTTATGATTTTCATGTAGTCACATTACATTCCACATAGTGTATTTAGAGTGATGTACCCATATTACATTTTTTGTTTGTATTACTGTTATTGCAAAAATAGTTGGTTACTCCTAGCCTATGTACTCATATTTTCTATCACCATACAATTAATTATTATGAATGATTTGCATTATAATTGTACTTCAATAGTCATCAACACCTTGGTCAAGAGCACAGAGCATTTTTTATGTTTGGTTGCAAACAAGATTTTTTTATATGTTGAAGGAATGCTCTAACGAGATTGTTACTTCAATATTGTTCAGGTTCCATCCGAAGTACACATGAATAAAAGCATATGGTATTAAAATAACAAAAATACATCAACTTTTTATTAATAAATTACAAAATCAAAAACTACTATAATATAATTTGTATGTAATTAATTGTAGTTCTACTTTAAATTTTATTGATTGAGTATATAGCCATAATAAGTTCTTACCTATAATAAATTATTCTCTTAATTAAAAGTTTATGATTACGACTTACTTATATTTTTAATAGAATGTATCAAAATAACAAAATACGTCAATATTTAATAATAAATTACAAAATCAACGACTACCATAATATATTTTTTGTGTAATTAATTGTAAATCTTCTACTTTTATTGATTGATTGATTGAGTATATAGCCATAATAAGTTCTTACCTATAATAAGTTATTATATTATTGAAAGGTTATATGATTAAAACTTACTTATATTTTTAATATAATGAGATGTGAAAAATTTAGAATGATACGTTAACATTCGCTACGTTCTAGTAATTCGTATCAATATATATTGATATTGATAAATATTATGAAATATTCTTACACTTATCAGAAAATACTACTCAATGACTAGAATAAATTACATCTAAGAGATACATTTGAAACAATTAGACTTAAAAACATAAAAAATAATCAGACTTTGTTTATTAACTTCTGTATCTTCTTAAGATTTTTTAGTATACTCGGGGAATTAGGATCGATTTTCAAAGCTTTTTTGTAGATCTCTTCCGCCAAATCGTATTTTTTCCAGCGATGGTACAAGACTCCTGAAAATGGAGAATTTGCGAACTTAATAAAAAAATTGCAAAGTGTGTGTATTGAAACGCTTGCTAAGTGATACCGCTAATGCAATTTGCTAATATTACGTCATCTTTAAAATCACATTAAATCTTTATTTATTTACATTATCACGGTTATTTAAACTCACCCAAATTAAAATAGTGCACAGGTTGAACACGATATCCAAATAAAGAGATTGCACGTAAGAAATATTTTTCAGCCTCTTCATACTTATCCATTTTGCCATAAACATTTGCAACGACGAAATTGATTGAGGCAGATTCTGGCAGTTCCTTGAGGGCATTGGACATTATTTGCACAACTCGTTCCCTTTGGCCTAAAAATTAGCAATATATTTTTACAAGCTTTTTTAAACTTATCACAGTTGCCGTTGATACAAAATTAGCCGAAACTAATCGTAGATTTAATGACCTGTGTACTATAACTACCCATTATATTTACTATTCAAAAAAGGGGATATTTACATATATTTTCGTCGTAACGAATAAATTATTCAAAGAAAGAATGTTTTAGTGAATAAGCATAATACATATATTTATTTAGTAATTTGAAACATATTTGTATTTAAATAGCAGTATGAGAATATGGTTTCAATAAAACTATTTTTTTAGTTTCATTGTAACGTCACTTAAACTCTAACGCACAAAGAGGTTTCTTTGGGGGGACTGTTAGCCTTTCCAGCCACGATATGTTTATTCGGATGAATAAAATGTAGCCTACACGAAAGGCCGGATGATGCAAAGACAGAAAACTTTATAAGATTGTACAGGCTGCTTGGTACGTACATGGTTAAAAAAGTATACTTTCATTCATTGCTATCATTCATTTTACATGAAATCTGAATTTTGCATAACAGTTAACATTTACCTGTGTTATCCAGTAACGATATCAAGTTGACCCAAGCAGGCACATGAGTTGGTTTTAGATTTATAGCTTTGTACCAAAATTTCAGTGCATCTTCAGTTTTGTTCATCTCCAAATACTAAAAAAAGTTCATAAATAATACAATAAAATTAATAGTAGCAAAAGATTTCATAATATTATATCTACTTGATAGCAAATGTATGCGTCGTTTGAAAGGCATGGATCGTCTGAGGAGGTATCACCGTCACCCCCAATAGGCATGATGACAGTATTCAAAAATCAAAGAATAAATGATTTAAGTAAAAACAATATATTGAAAGGATTCTCAAAAATGACCCAGTTTAAAAAAAAAATAAGTATTATTATATTTTCAATAAAATGAAAGTATAAAATACTGCAGTCGGCCATCTTGTCCGAAACGCTAATCGGGACGCGAATGACGTCATTTTTGGGTATATCACTGAATTGCTTAAACTTTTGTATCGGATGGTCTAGTGTGACATCACCAACGGACGCCATGACACCCGCGAGTGTTTTCGCGCTTAATTCAAAATAGCTATAAAAATATGCTATTATTTTCGTTAATACTGAAGTTATTGCAGAAAAAATACGATTTTTAGAATCAGTAGACATGTACGTACATTATAGAAGGTGTTTTCAAAATTTGTCATCATGCCCATTAGAGATGACCATTGTATTTGTCAATAGTGGTATGACAGATATCTACATGTTCACTTTACATTAAATCATATACATCTAGTAAGCCATTCTGTCCTACCAACTAGTCCAGACTAGTAATTAGCTCATCATTAATGTTACCGATAATAACATTGATAATATTGATTACCCAATACTTAATCATCTTATTACCTACACCTACGTAATATCAAACATAATACACACAAAATAAAAGAAAAAAATATATTAAAGCATATACCAAATTTCCAATATTATAATGGCAGTCGGGATAATTGCTTCTGTATGTTAATGCGTTTTTGTACGCAATCAGAGCTTCATCGTATCGCTTTGTATTCGCGTAAACGATTCCTAGATTCATCCAAGCGGCTGGAAAATCTTTCCTGAAATAAGAAATGTCTCTTAAGAAGTACAATAAGCATGATGACAGTATTAAAAATCAAAGAATAAATGTTTTTAATAAAAACAATAATATATTGAAAGGATTTCCAAAAAATGACCCACTTAAAAAAAACCTTTAAGATTTATTATATTTTCAATAAAATAAAAGTATAAAATACTACAGTCGACCATCTTGTCTGAATCGCTAATCGGGGCGTGTGACGTAATTTTTTAGTGTGTCACTGAATTGCATGAACTTTTGTATAGGATGACACCCGCGAGCGTTTTCAGGCTTAATTCAAAATAGGTATAAAAATATATTATTGTATAGTTAAATGATTTAATTATTTATTTATTAAATAGTAAATGAGATTCGATGTAGGATTGAAAACGTACTTGTGCTTTATAGCTGATTTAAGCAACACCTCAGCTTCGTCAAACTTTTTCTCATTCTTTAACATATTCGCCAAGTTATTCATAGCCTGATAGTACTCCGGGTAAAGCCTGAAATCGTTTAGAAAAGTGGAATAATTACAGTTAGTGGGTACAAAAAAAAATTAATTTCATATTATATGTTTATGTTAAAATTGTTTTTAATGTAACACGATGGTACTACACTACTGCAACTAAAACTAGTCGTATCAAAATCTTATGCTTAGACTACAAGAGTGTAGAGTAATCAAGCGCTATATTATATAAAAACAAGATATATAAAAATCAGGCACATTTCTTCAAAACAATATATATAAGAATGTTGTTGAATCAAGCAAATGAAGTTATTGAGGGTAATATCTAAACTGGGGTGAAAAGTTATTATATGGATATTGTAGGTTAGATTGAACATTTGCTTAAAATTGATTGCATCACACACCAGCTCCGACATCACCCGTATTGGGCTTATATATGCAGGCGAAAGAGAAGGTCCTCTAAGCATAGGCGAGAAAAAAAGTCTAATAGACGGACCTTTTTTCCATCAACATATTTTAAAGGTTATTTATTTCAGACCCAACAAATTGGAAGACCGTCTATGTAAAAGCTTTGAAGCCCACTCCCTCTTCTTTTACAAAGCTACATCCCATGCCCCAACTAATCTTACAAATTATTTCCTATTTACCTTATAGCCTCTTTATATTCGACCATGGCCCAAGAAGTCATGTTTCTAGCATCAGCTACTTTTGCAACATTGTAGTGTATTTTAGCATTCAACGGACAAACAGCTAAACCACTCGTAAATAGCTTATACTCATTCTGAAACGCTTTCGATCGCTGCCAGGTCTTACCAGCGAATAATATTAACATACTACAAAATAGTAATAGCGAAACCTGAAATTTTGTATTTTTCAATTAGTAACAGTTCACAAGGTTATTTACAACACAATAAACTTTAGCATTATATAGGTAATATATAGTTTGGCAGCGTCGTATCTAGGGCCGGGCATGATGGGGGGGATGCAAGGACCACTACCTTCAGAGGGCGTATTTTGCAGACTCACAAAAGAAAAATAAAGTTATCTAATGTTAATCTAAATTACAATGATCATTGAAAAAAGAGCAATAATTTCAAACTTGATTTATTCGCATGTTTTATCGCAAAGATCAAATCTTGCTTGGGGATGCTCATGACCCTAGCTATGACGCTGTAATTATATAATTACTTATATGTAAATAAAAATAAGTATATAAAAATTATACTGATAACCTAGAACTCAAAAATGTTTTCATATTTAAAATTTACAGGAGTATTTTGATAATAAAATGCGTACCACACGTGCTTTGTCGAATTGAATCATCTTGTTTAAGCATATGCAGAGGATCAGGCAGTACCCAATGGATGAAATGTACATTATTCGCTCCGCAATCACAAACCCGACCGGATAGAATATATTACTGGCCGGCAAGAACGGTACTATTATCAGTGCAATCGCAATCAGTAGCAACCTGGAAAATTATGTATTGTACAATAAAAAAAATCATAAAATTTATTTACTTTTCTATGCATATATGTGTTAAATTGATTACAAAATGTGTGTAAATGTACTATTTGAAAATATATTCGCAATAGCTATATTCAAGTTCGCGCAAACATTGATAAGGGTTTAAACTAGTACACAATTATAGTTTATATATTTAAGTACATATTATAAGTGTTTCACTGTAATATTAAATGTCAAAAGCCAAAAAAACTTTTATTTTTGAGCAAATTACCTAATAACTGCAGTGTTAAGCTTTGCTGTGTTCAGATTTGAAGCGTGTGGTAAGGAAGATATTTTTTTCCAGACGATCCAGTTTAGTCTTCAAAAGTAGCGACGCATCTGTGGCCGACGTCTAGTAGGAATATAATCTTATCTGAGGTTGATTATATCCATGGGCGGCAGTAGGCACTTACCATCAGGTGGACTGCATGCTCATCTGCTACTCGTATATTATGAAAAAAAATGGGGCTTTGAAGATTTTACGCAAGAATAGGGGAACAGGGTGGGTAATGGTCACTTTTCCCTTTGAAACATTTAGATGGCATGTTTAATTTACCTTCTGGTAGGTTTTTTCTTGTTGGCAATAAAGATATAAGCTATGAATAGTATCCCAAATCCATACATTAATAGCACCCAGAAAAGTCTAGCATCTTGAATACTTTTTATGAGCGGTACACATCCCATAGACCAATCATAGCACAACCATTGTGGCCACATCAATAGAAGTAGATTCAAGAAGTATAGATAGCTATATGTTGCCACCTGGAAAAAAACCAAATATATTATGTATTAACAGTGAAGAAATATTGAAAAGAAACCTATATTTTAAAATTCTTCATAATGTTTTCAAAAAAGTGTGAAGTTTACAAAGTAATATGTATACAACAAATTTAAAAATAGTTCCTCAAGTAATACTTATTGCGAGTTTCGGTCTTTGGGGGCATATAAGAAAATTGCTTGTGCTTTATTACATCATTCGTTTTCAAATTTGTCAATATATTATTGAAATATATTAGTCAATATATAAATATATTGACAAAACTCTCAATGAAACAAGAACAATAAAAAAAATTCCTTAATTAAAAAACTTCTACTTCCTGAAAAGTAGGAATATTATGATTGAAGCTTACAACATGTAACAATTATTAACTGGCCTTATTAATTCAATTTCATATCATGCTACTTACCTTCACAAAATTATCGTCACTAAATGCAGCAGGATTGTCCGTAGGCTTGAAAATCGGCTTTGTTCCTCCCATGACCTTCCATCTGCTATACAGCAAACACGCAGCAGCAATTATAATAGTAATAATCTTTATAATAGACTTCTTGCAAATATGAATGTTTCCTCTGCGATTTATTTTCAATTTTACAATTAGTTCATATAAAATGCAGAATCCCTGAAAATAATGAATACATGGTAGGTAAATAAAAAATTGTGATTTTAATCAGATTAATAAATAATGTAAAAGGTTCAATACATCCTTTAAATAATAGAAAGTTAAAATTTTACAAAAAAAATGCTATTGTTAGCGCAGTCACACATTGTGACTTCTTGTAGCAATTCAGCAGCGAATCTCATAAATACGATATGTATTACGAGAGTATCACAGTCCGTTGAAACTAAGACGTGACTGTTTCAGGTGATGGTGATATGTGCTAAAAGGGTGACGCTACAACATTGTCTTTATATTGCAGTCATTTTGTGATTGTATTGCTACTGAATAGCTGCTAAAAGTCCACATGAAACCATAGTTACTAACGGTGAAGAGTTATATTGATATTGGTTAGGGACGAATGCATCAAACTTTTTAAAACTTAATACAATGTTAGTAAATACAAACCAGCACAGTTATTCCATTCTCCTTAAACAACATGGAGCATCCTGCGAAAAATATGGATGCAAAAATGTAGGGGTACTTCAGGTTTGTATTGTCCATAGCTTTTTCGTACAGAAAAAAGGACAAGAAGAATGTTATAGCAGCCAGTACATCAGCTCTGCCGACGACCGCACAAATGACTTCTGTATGTATGGGATGGGCACCAAAGAGCAAAGCGGCGGAGTAAGCAATGTCGATAGAGTAGACTGTGCGTGCTTTGAACTTTACTCGGGTGAGGACTCTCTCGAGGGTTTGCCATATGATAACACAGCATATACTGTGACACACCAGATTTGTGACCTTGAACTGAGTAGCCGATAGATGCTTATGATTGAGCAGGTAGTTGAGCCTGTACACAAAAAACAACAACATTTGTTAGTGACATTTATCAATGCGCGAAAACCAAACCTCACTAGGCGACATTGTGTTTGCTGTATAAGTGAGTGAATAAAGTTAGTTTAAAAAAAAAAAACTTTCATAATTGTTGATTGAACTGATTTTATCAGACATAGAAATTTGTTCAATCCAACACTTATGTGATTTTTTTTTTAAATATTTCAAGCTCACATGATTTTCTTGCAAATGTTACTTGCTCGCTTAGTAAGGATTGCCGGTCAAACATTGATATAAATATATTTGATTAGGTGGTATGTTAATAATAGTAATAAATTTCACAACACATTACATTCAGGCTATTATTATGAATTTCTGTCTGGGTTAACATGCACACACAAAAATGAGTTGTGTATTCATATTTATGACCAAATTTAGAGCAGAATCAATATTAAACATTCGGTGTCAGTCTGCATATGGAATGAGCCTGTAGGATTGATATGTGGTTGCTTTGTTATACATTATCATACATGCATCATGAAGTAAATAAAAGTGTTAATTGAATGCAACACTTTCATCGCAGCAATAAAATTGTGTGTGTAAATTTTAAATTTCCCAGGACTAAGAGATAGCATAGCATATATAGACCAAATAAATAAATAAAATAAATAGTATTTTAAATGTTAAACTGTGGGGAGAGCACTGTACCCGACTGTACCCCTTAATATTTTTAAAGTTTACTCAGGTACCCTAGTATTGGGAATTGAATGAATTGATACAGAAGCTAGCTTACCTATATGATAAAACTGTGAGAGGCCGGTAAGACTTGTGGCTCAGGTTGCTCGTTATATTCGTTCCCCAGAAATCATGACCGAATGTATTCCACCAGGCATCCGACGTAACATCGGGGTTCTTCACTACTGCTTCGGAGTCGTCGAACACGAAATCTCCATGAATAGTAAACATGAACGGAATACTAGACATGGAGAGAATACTCATGAATTTATGATAGGCTACCGAGTCGACCATTTTGATATTTTTTATGCAAAACTTCGCGGTAAAATCACTCGTGCTACATCGTATTTAAACTGTTGTGATGGTAAAATTGTGATGCACTACAAATTACACGTATTTTCTTTTATAACTTTCCAATAATAAAAACACGATTCGTTGTCGGCTTTCCAGCATTCATTACATTTTCTTTGTGTCAAATTGACATTTTGTCAAAATCTTGCAAATTTCCAATTCATCTTTGTCAATATTATAGATTACGAATAATTCACAGAGTAAAATGCTAAATACTTCTAAGTCTATGGTCAATGTCAATACTATCAATATTTCACATCTACCCACAAAACTTTACTATAGTATTGTCCGCGTAAAACTGCTAGTCCGCTCTGAATATAGAAATAAATCGCGTCGCCATAGTAAATTGTATGACTACACCTGCTCGCAACAACTTGAGATACTGGTGAACTTCAAGTAGACGAGTAGCAACACAGAATCACTTCACAAGCATATTACCACCGAAGAGCAATAATTCCCAGATTATTTGATTTTATACACTGAACACCTATTTGGCAAATTTACATTGGCAATTTATTAACATTTTTGTCTAAATAGAAATTGCTATTTTCATAGCATTTATTCGACTACATAGTACTCGGTTTCAGTTCCGAGAAGCCTGCATTAAAATATAACCTGAATAATCTGCCATAATCGTAAATAGACCTATATAAATGATATTACCCGGGAAAACTCAAATAACGAACAATAGACTAGTAAAAATAGTTTTAATGCGACATAGATGTAACAGTGAAGTTGGTTGCGAGCGGTTGCAGCGTGTGCTTGATGTCGAGCGCGGTGCGGGGGTCGCGGAGCGCGGCGGCCGCGTGCGCCAGTTGCAGCGCGCACTCCGGCGGCGCGGACGACGGCAGCGTGGTGCACTCGCGCTCTAACGCACTGCCTACACACGTGAGCAGCTCCGAGAAGCCGAGCGAGATCGCCACGCGGCGGAGACGGTTCAGCTCCTGGATAGATAAAATTGTTAGGTGTAAATAATTGCACAAAAGAGCAGTGAAGTCACTTAGCGTGCAGTCATGGAATTCTCTGGAGAATTTTCGTATGGATTTACATTTTTCCCTTGCATCTGGTTGGTTTGATCTTGTCACTATATAGAGAAACTTAATATCGGGCTATTGCGACTATTGTGCGGGCACAATAATCGGAATAGTCACGAGGAATATCGGGATATTCCTTAAGTATGTAGATCGATTAACGCTAGTTATATTTAATCTATTTGATACTTTGCGTATAATAGATCGAAATTTAACAAATTTTAGGAGACAGAAATTGTCCAGACTGATTATGAATAAGGGGCGTAAATATACTTACATCCAGTCAAAACTTATTTTAACCAAACAGTTTCAGTACAGTCAAAAAACTTTTGCTCATTTTTTCTACTTACTTTTGTCTGCAAGATAATATACAAGTCCTTATTAAAATTATGAAGATCTTACCTTGTACAGATGTTGGGTTTTATCTGGCAGCTTGCGGGCGTGTCGCAGCACCTTCTGCACGTCGGCGAGCAGCGCGTGCGGCCGCGCCCACGCGCAGCCCGACCCGCCGCCGCTGTACGACCGCCACGACCGGATCGGAAACAATTCCGCTGGAAAATCAATATGTTTGTACGGTCACATTTATATACTTTAGTTTTTATAATACTTACAATATTTTGCGTTAGTTCAATATTATTAAAAAAAAAAATTAAAAATATGTAGTTCAAAATTTTTCACGCGAAAAATAATGCTGGGCACATATTTAATTAGCTGTAGGGATGTATTCGTGATTAAAAAAAAAGTAAAAGGCGATTATGGCGGGAAACGGCAGATGAGAAGGCCGATGTATGTGGAGGTCTTGGAATAAATTAAAAATAACTAGCTGGATTCAATTTTTTCATTGGAGATATTCCTTACATGTTTGTTTTGTTATTGTTCTTTTTCTAGACGTTTTATTATACATATGAGACAGGAATTCATGTTTTCTGTCAGGGAGTCTTACGCAGACTGCACATATTTATGTATGGAAGTATTTATTTTTTCCTTACATGCAATCAAAAGATAATATTGCTAAAGGATCTAGCACTAAAGTGATTTGATTTGTGTATGATAAACTCAGTTGCATGATTATCCCATACAGCATTTATAAGAGAGAAAAATTTCAATGTTAAAAATACAATCATGAAATTAGCTACTATTACTTAATGAAAACATCAATAGGAGCACTCTCTTTTCAGAGGTATAATTTTGATTTTTAATTGCGCCCCGCCAGCGTGCCCCACCAGTCCGTGCCGAGCAGCACCATGTGCGTCACACCGCAGGTGGCACTCACCGGAGGCGTTGTTCTCGTCGGGCGGGCCCAGCTGGTCGAGCGGGCCGAGCCAGGGCGCGGCGGAGTGGCCCGGCCGCAGCACGCTCAGCAGCAGGCACGAGCGCCGCGCGCGCGACGCCTCGCACCACGCCGCCAGCGTGCCCCACCAGTCCGTACCGAGCAGGACTATGGCCGCCATACCCTCCACCTATAATCCACCATCAATAAATAGTCAGTATTTAATAATCAGAAAATAAATATATATGACCCAGTTTTAATATAAACTTTGTGATTATTAATAATTAAAGTTAAAAAATACTGCAGTCGACGCCATGTTTAACTAAAGCATTTTAATGATATTTTAGAAGATTTATGCCTATACCTTCATAGCTCCATGTAACAAAACGCAGAAGTTCGGTACATTACTCGGGTCTGACGTGTCCTCTTCATTTGTTGATCCATCAGTACTGGAACCTTCCTATAAACATAATACTTTATATCGTAACTGCATAAAACAGACCCTTTGGAGAACAGGACGCTTGGGAGCGAAAGATAGTATTTTCGAGTTAAAATTCAGATATAATGTGGTGTAAGACAGAACTCTCGTAATTTCTAATTGATGCAATTGAATTAAAGAAATATACAAATATTTTTGGCAAGCTGCAATATAAAATTCAGTATTAAATTATATTCAGTGTTAATTATAATATTCATACCTTAGTTGGCGTTTTGGATCCATAATTTTCTCTATTTGCATTATTATTTCCAGGTTGAGCTTGTGGTATTACTAAGTGTTTGCTTATTGCTATCGATGTGCCTGGAAATTATAAAAGCTGATGAGTGTCCATGATACAGATGACAAAGTATATAAAGATAGACAAAAAAGTGTTCATAAGCATGGATAGGCATCCACATTAAGTGAATACTTTTTAATACTAATCGAAAAAGTAGTTACCCAACCACACACAATACAAATTGTTTACTACGATCTAAGTGATTTCGTTTATGACAAACATATTGGCTGCAGAAAATATTCCCTATAGCTTCAATAGCTGTACGCGCGCCTCCAGCTGCCCGCACTTCTGAGCACCACTCCTAGTATAGTCCGCGCCACACTGCTAATCCGCTCTGAAGTTGTTGTGAGCAGGTGTAGTCATACAATTTGCTATGGCCAAGCGATTAATTTCTATATTCAGAGCGGACTAGCAGTCGTACGCGGACTATACTGCTGCTCACACAGCTGGGTTCTGGTGCCTCTTACCCATTTCGGACTGGTGCAGGAAGCCCACGACGTGCATCTGCGGCGCGAGCGTGTAGGCGGTGACGAGCCCGTCGTGCGCGGCGGGCTGCGGCGCGGGGAACAGCTGCACGCGCGCCTCCAGCTGCCCGCACTTCAGCGAGCACCAGTACTCCTGGTACTGCTGCTCGCATAACCTGTTCACTGCTGCTACTACCTGTTATTACAATACATACGGTGTGATTGTGATTGACGACATTCATTGATGTATCATATTGCTGTAGCACCATTTCAGATTTGGCAAAAAAGTTTATAATGCTAATTATAATGTAGTATTAAAATTAATTTAACATTAAAATTTTACTGTTTTTGATTTTAATTTTTATCAATTATTTTTTATTTATTACTTACACCTGGAATGGTGAGTTGGTCTGGACAATAGATGGCACCTCTGGTTATATTACCAGTTGGATTGTTTGGTGTGGTACATGCTAAATCAACTATTTTCTGGTATATTGGCATAGCTGTAATAAGAAAATGTGTAAATATTTATTTAAAATTTGAAAGCAGTTGACTTATACTAATGTGTGTGCATTCTTACTGTTTTTCTGAGCTGTTATGTTGACACATATAAGTCTTTTATAGAAATATAGTAAAAAGACAAGTAGAACTGTAAATTATAATGTATTTAATACTTAATAGTTAAGAAATATCATAAGATTTATATGTACTTATTAATTTTATGTTTACCTTGTTGTAAGCATGGATCGTGTGGGGAGACAATGAGTAATATGTGTATCCGTGCAGGATATGAGGGTGGTAACGGCAAGGCTTGCATGATACGCATCCTGCCTATTGAACCAACTCCACAACTACCATCAGTTATCTGAAAATTAAACAGGGAAATGTAGTATTACTCCTAAATGTATGTAATGTATCACACAACTTGGGTGAGGAATATTTTACATAATTATTCGCTGTTGATGATTGTGTACATACACATTTACTGATCTGGTCATAGCTTAGTCTCTGATTCAAATATGAATATTCTGAATATGATTTTGATATTGATATATATGTTACGGTAAATGTAAGCAATCGGTAATTATCTATAATTACCGGTAATTATAGATAATTACCAACGCACATGGTAAATGTAGTGATCTAACCTAACCAAAACCAAGCCGGTATGAAATTCTTTAGGATTGGTTAGGTTAGGTTGGAACATAAAAGAAAATATAAAACTAAGCAAGCAGGGCGCCATAGCGCCCTGCAAGCGGGTGGGTCCAAATCATGTAAAGTACTTATACTGTACTTATAATGTACTTAAAATTTTATAAGCGATCAGAGATAATAGTAAGGTATGTATTTTATTACTCCACCCCATAGAATTTGATTCCAATGTTTGATTTCATTATTTACTACATTTACTAAAGGGGTATGGTAATTTTATATAAATACCGGTAAATGTGATTAATTTGAAAGTTTTTACAACCTTTACTACGATCACTGGTAATTATGCATAGTTCCCGGTAATTATACATAATAACCGCACTATCCACGTTTGCCCTAACATATATATACTATAATATTATCAAGGTTTGAAGTATTTTGTGACTATCTCTAATAACCCATTGTTTTACAATTTTAGTACATTTTGAATATTTACCAATATAATTTGTACAGGAGTCTGATATCCATAGCCCCATTCATTCAGCACCAGCTGATTGACCCCAAGTAAAGCCGTTTCTAAGCAAGTCTTGTCACCTTCTTCCAGTAAGGGTAGTTTTGCTCTTATAGTGTCGAATTCTCTGGTGAATGATACAGCCACTGTAACATTACCAATAACATTTCAAAAAAATCCAACTAAACAATTGGAAATAATAAGCTTGTTGTTTTAATATTTCTTAGAAGAATATCACTCAGGTAGTCTGGCGGTTGAAGTGCTCTCTGAATTGAGGGGACCAAGGTTCAAGCCCCAGGTGTGTTTATTTATTAGAGATATCTCAGAAATTCTTCCCATGTAATTATTATAAAAGAAATCATATAATATACCCATAGCTATCCTACCCTACCCGTGGATTCTCTATGAGTATAGACATATGCATGTGGGTTTTACTTGTTTTATGCCCAATTGGGGAGGTTTGATGAAATATTTCACGTTCCAATCACTAGCTTATCTCTGCTACGTTGATGAATTTGTTTAATATATCTCAATTACCACTAGTATAGGGTTACCTTCATATGTAGAGGAAAAGGACACCAAAGCAACATGCTCCAACTTCGCATGTATGGATAAGTAGTCTAGGAACGAGTTCACAGCGGCTGTAGCCACATTGAACCTCGTAGTACTATTGTCCCCTGTGTCCGAAGCCACCGGCCGGGACATGGACAGGGAAGTATCCATCAAAATGACTGTAGGCATTTTGAAACAAGATTTTTCTTAATAATCTATATGAAACTGAACGTTTAATTATTATTTCGATTGACTTTAACTTATTTTAACATTATGAGACTTAAATATCGCGTTATTCGAATGTTTTGTGTTAATAGTGTGAACTTTTTGAAAATAAATAAAACAAGTTTGTTTGACACAATGTTAATGTCATCATCACATGTCAAGCGTCAATGTCAGGATTGTCAGTTTTGATATGTCACGTCACCTTATTTTTTAATGATGTCCTTGGATTCTGGTTGATACTTATCTGTATTTTTTATACGTTAGAAGTGGCAATTTTAGGCCAGTCAGTACAAAATTAATCACCTTTATGAAATATGAGGTATTATTGGTACGATGCATTTTATTTGAAACATATATACTATTTATACGTATGTATAACGTGCCGAGTTTTGCTCACCAATCCACTTGGCAGCGCTGCCGTGCATATGTTTCCATTTTATCAAGTATGATGTGTCTTTTTTTCCTATACATATAGGTTACTATAGTATTATTGCCCAACCTTATCCACTGAATGGCCAACTGAGTTTTGATGCAATCTGAATTTTGATAACAGTGTGTTCTTATGCTAAATGGCTATCAACAATCTCTAAGAATTACATTTTACTGTAAACTTCATCATTAGTATTTAAACCCATTTTACATTATACTGCTGGACTTTACACCTGTAATTGATATTATTTAGCAGGAAACTGGCGAAACAGCTAATAAACTTAGAACTATCCACATTAATGTATTATCATAGTCAAGACCATATAGGTTATTCCTATATAGGGTACTATACTCTTTGGTCAAGACCAACTTGATTACATTTATCATAAGCGGTAATGAATGTTTGATATTTATAATTTTAAATCTTTTGGCTCATTTACATAAAATAATTATGCTAAAGCGTCTACATTGTACTAACTAATGTGCGTATAATGCCAAATAAAATTGAAAATAACACCCTCATCGAAGAGACTGACGCGCAACAAAGCTGTTATGAATATAATTTTTTCAACACGCCATGGGATGATCGGACCCAGAGAAGCAAGACCTGTATTATTGGTTTACTATGTGCCATATTTGTCGTTACAATGGCCATAGTTATAAATAACTTGGTTATTTTTTACAAAGGATTTCAAACACATTTACTTGTTCATAATGGAGAAATACATTGCAATGTAGTGAGGGTGGATAAATATAAGTACGCTGCCCGGATACATTCGATAAAGTCACAAGAATTGATATGCGTGGGTGCCATGGTGGGCGCTAGTTCTGTTCTAGCTAATGCAGTATGCTTGAAGTCTGGACCTATTCGCATATATTTAGGAAGTCTTACTAGGTATGGGATTTGTAAATGTATAATTAATAACTGTGTATTAGAAGTTGAATTACATTATGAGGTTTATCTGAGAGAATTTTGTTCCAATTCTTTATCTACTGACGAAAAAGTAGTCGATAAATGTAAACAAATAATATACCTATAAATATGGCCAAATTAATACAATGATGATTATTTCAATAAATAAAACGACCTACGACTAAGTTCAGTTTATTGTGTGTACATACTTACCCCGGTTTCTGTTCCGTGGTACCTACATTATTAAGATTATGTTTGCCTGACTGAGTTTAAAACCGGAACCGTTTCTGGTATGCTATAGTGGAGAAGGTTCTACGATATAGGGGATTACACCTTACTTGTTGTCGAAAGCTCTATATCTTTCTAGTAAATTTCGTAATCTTGGGGATTTAAATATATGATTTATGTGTTACAGTCATCGCTGTAAAAAAGGTTTTGGAGTGAACGTCATCGAGCCGATTCCACACGACGGAGTTGTGACAAAGAAATTAGTTTTATTGACGACTCACGACAAAATGGAAGACTGTGGCAGCTTGGTACGCCTGGGTTCATCGAGTTTCAAACGGCTTGCATTTATAATCGGGAGACCTTTCCGCGGCGGCCGAACATTGTCTTTCCAGTCTGCGACATTGGCCAGATTCGATAATATGACGAGTTACAATAAGGGACAATCGGTAGAAAGGTTAATCAACCAGAATTTTATATGTGTTAAACACCTCTCGAAGTGTGAGGTGCGGGCTGGAGACCTATTAATACAGAGAGGTCGTTTGATCGGCATTGCTTCGACGACTCCCCAAAAAGGCTCAGAATTAGCATGTTTTGCCAATTTATCTATCATACACGATGATCTCAGAGAGTTGAATATTGATGTGGATTTTGATACTGTATAAATCATCGATAATGAACTCACTATTTAAAAAAGTTTTTAAGCTTTTCTTACCTCATTTTTTTGTAATCCGTATCATATTAAATAAAATCCATTTTGGGATACTTTTTATTGAGCAACTGTTAATAAAATTAAAATTATCATTGCTAGTGTCTTCTTGGGCTATGAGATTTTTTGCGATGGTGTGATATTACCCGAAATGATCCCAAGTCCACTTCTTCAGGTGAAGTGAGGCCCTTCCAATCTTTGGTTAGGAAATACAGTGTGAGCACTATGAAAAACGAAAATAAAGTGTAGAGAACAGTTTTGTTTTCGGCGCCATACCGCAGATTCTTAATACCGGTAATATCAAACATTACTGATACTCTGGGCTTTGTACGGAACTTGGTCTTCAAAAAGGGTTGGATTTTCATGTGTGGTAACTATTGCTGCAAAAAACATTAAAATTAAAAATCTTTACATATCTTAAATTTTTAGTTAAAGTAATTACTTAATACTTAAATGATTGTTACTAAACTTTGTAGAGTAGGTACTCTACATAGTTTTACAATATACCTTCTTAGATATATTCAAATTTAATATTTTTTTGATAAATAACGGATAAACATTAAAACATTACCGACCGTAAGGTTTTGAATCTCTAAGTATTCTACAAGTAAGTTACCAAGTAGTTTGCTTGTTGTTGTTATTATTTCAAGATGACATGCAATTGTATTTTTTTTACTTTATCCGTAATCTGTGTAAAATTACGCAACTTTTGATACCTCTGCTCATAGTCTAGCTCAAAAAAATTTTTTTTTCATACAAGGACGGGACACCCTAATGCACAAGCGTCCAATTTATACAATTCTTTGTTAGTTCAAAATTTTAATAACCTATTAAGAGCATGTCACACGCGCGATTGGTTGTCATGCGGCCGCCACCATGGGCCCGGTGGTGATTTTCCAGCGTCATCGCAAGTCGACTGTGTGCGCGCCAAAAACGCTTTGGCGTACACAATTAAAATGTTAATTTGTCGCGGCCTCACATGTCACATGAGCTCTGCTCGTAAAGCAACAGATTTGTGTGATAATGGAGTAGGTCGCAGCGCGATTGTTCTATTTTTAAGGACTCCATCAAAAAAGCCTTTGCATACCAATGTGTTTCTCTGTACTCGATTACCTATCTGTAGGCACTTTTGGTAAAGTTTAAAAGCGTACTCGTATTACGTAAAGACCCTTTAAGTAGTAGGGAGGTATGAAAAGCAAAAATGAATGGTTAAATAGGTAATTACACCAACAAAATACCTATTGTTTAACTTCATTAGGATCCCGTTCGACTCCACCTGCTAATATCACGAACTCTCCAAAATTTATGTTTAGTGTATCAAATTGAAAGTTCAAGTACTTAGAATTTTACATGCGTTTCATGCGTGGTTACGATTTCCTCTCTTAGGTTGGTACGTAGTACCTACCCTTATTTCATTGTAAATAATCATGGCTCTACTTCCCTACATTTAATTAATGAAGCTTTGCTCACATTTTATTAATGAAAATGTGCAGACTACCACACGAAATGTTTACGAAACAAATAAAATATGTCTTACCTTATATTTTTTGTAACTATTTTACATGTTTCATTATTACAATGAAGGAAGTTTTAAGTAATTGAATATTTCATTTCAGATTAAAATGTATTAATGTTTATTATTGCATATACGGTATATTGGTGCATCGTCGATGGAATAATGTCAATGTATATTATGGTCAAAATGACACTTATTTATTTTTAATTTAAACACTACTTATAATATTATAAACTGATTGTGTGTCATTAAAAATCGTTCACAATCGCTCACATCGATAGAAAAATAATTATAAGCAAAAGTGCAAAACCTCTTGTGGAAAATTCTACAAAAATGATTAATTTTCGTATTAAGTATACCTTTTTTTATTTTTTTGTTTACGCGGGGGAAACCTTCAAAGGTACCCCTATGCCGTGGGAGCGGCACGGGGTTATGTGGGATTCTTACCACACTAAAATCTCTCCGGTGGCCGTCCTCGGCCCTGCGTTGAGGACTCCGGGATCTCTAAAGGAACGCAATCGGAAACCTCTTAGCGCGTCGCCCCATCGGGCTCCGCCCAGGTGAGCTTGACGCTCGCCACACCGTCTGGTGGGCACGACGGTATGCGACCACACATACCGCCGTCCTTCCCGGGGTCACTAGCCGGGCGGATCGAGCTCCCACTCTTGCCGCCCGCAACCCCGGAAGCCCTTTTTAGTCGCTTCTTACAACGGGCAGGGGATACCGTAGCCCTATTCTGGTCCCGGAACTACAGGGACATCGTATTAAGTATCGTAAAACGTATAATGCAAATATGTATTTTTTATTTATTTGTATACATGAGGCAGAATATTTACAGGAATACTTAAGGTAGGCGAAATAAAATAATTTTCAATAGTCTTTGAAGAGCAACGAAGAGACTAAATATTTTATGCCTTTATGTTAATTTGTTCAACACTCATAAAAATGGGAAATTTCCAGCAAGGAAACTGTCATCAGCCGATAATTATAATGTAAAGCAAATCAATTCGAAGGCGAGATTAATATTGATGAGCCGCACGGCGGCGCCCAATAAAAATATTAATTGCTGCCTTGTTTGCCTCGTAAAGAATTCAAGGGGACACGTAACATTTAGGGCACAAGTATAGACTTGGCTTGAATTAATTAGTTGCCTAAGCGTTTTATGACATTATGTCCATAAAAACATTTTGGAAATTCATACTCGTGATTTTATTCTATTTGTGACAAGGTTTGACCTAAAATATTTTCTGGGGGTCTTTCGTCCTGATATTTTCAGAAATTCTGATATTATTAACATTAAAAAGCAATTTTCGCACAGTGGTCCCCAGGCTCTGTAATTACATGAATTTGAGCAATTTAATTACTTTTATATTGCCCCACTGCAACTGCGCTACTTATTCTATGTGGTAGTGACATTTATTTAAAGACTACCCTCACGTACGGGTTGTACGCGGATAGAGTAAGGGCCAACCAGTACCCTTACCATGAGTTTTTACGTTTTGACAAATATGACTGTTTTGGTGTTTGTTTACGTATTTGCCCATACAATTTCCAATCAACGCCCCTAGCGGATTGTATCAGAACTATAGTGTCAGTAACGTAACATTAAGTGTCTAAATTAACAAAATGGCGCTTTATGTTTTGTCACTCTTTATTGCGAACATGTGAGGTAGACAAAAAGACTTGAGTACTTGCTTATTGTTACGTTTGCTCAGTCTACTAAGCAAACGGAACAGAATAATGGATTGACTAAACGTAACGTAAAATTGTGGGATGTTTTGAAAACTCATGGTAAGGGTACAGGACACGTGTTAAGCGCAAAATTATTTTTTTGCTAACGTCATCTGATCTATCATAATATGTGAAATATATTATTCTTTAGTATGTAGAAATGGCAAAAGAACATGCAGGTCACCTCGTGTTAAGTTACCACTACATAACTTGGGTCAAATAAGTTAAAAGGTCTTATATAAGGGCGGCTTCCTTACCACCCTTCAAACCAAATGACCATAACATCAGTTTGGTGGTCACTAAGGGTCTAACATATCTATGGTGGTAGTATAGTACAAACGCATAGTTTATTTATGTACATAATTCACAATCCTTTTAGAATGTGCTTATACACTTAATCTAAAAGCTAATTTTAATCACTCTTGCATTAAGGAAGATCGGTTTAATCTAGAGTTATAACAAGTTTTGGGTAAATAGGGTAAGCAACTTTATGTTTTCAGGATTAAATATATCAGAGTATAAAATATAAAGTGTGGGTGTTCCCGTTTTGGTAACGTGTACCTAATAATAACGGCTATCGTTAAAATATTTGCGTAAAATATAATTTTAACCTCAAGAATATCTATCTAAGGTATGTAGGTACCTATCTACTGACATTTGGTTTGGGCTTAATGTTTATCTATATTTTGTTTATTGGTCTTGCAGATTGGACACTATTTCGGATTGGGTGCGATCTTAGGTGGGTAGAAATCTGAAACAAATAAATCTTAGATTTTTTTTTATAATATAGGAGTAGCAGACCAGCATACAGTCCACCTGATGGTAAGTGGCTACTGCCGCCCATGGACGTCTGTAATCAACACCAGATAGGATTAGATATTCCCACCTGAGGTCGGCCATAGATGCGCCGCTACTCCTGAGGACTAAGCTGGAACGCCTCGAAAAAGTCTGTCTCCCTTACCACACCCTTCGAAACCGAACACAGCAGCGCTTAACACTGCTGTTTTTAGGCAGAAATAGGGATGGCGGTGGTGCTGCTCGAAATTGAACCACAAAGGGTTCTACCACCTTCCAAAATAAACTACCATAATAAACGTTTACGATCTTTCGGAAATTGTAGGTAAATAGATTAAATTTTCCTTATTTACCTAGATATTTGTCATTTGCGTCAAATTGTGCAAGAGTTGTCTAACTATTACGCATTTCGGGCAACCTTGGGAGTTCATTGCCAACGCCGATGATCGATATTTTGCCTAGTTAGAATAAAACCTAAATAAACACATACGCGTCTGAAATATCTTGCTTGCCTAGTTTACGGTTAAAAACGCACCGTCAGCATTAACAGTATATATTATAAGGTTTATTTGAGCATTTTCAAAAATATAACAATTATTTGCTTCCTTGAAATTCTTTGTAAGGTTCAGGATTAGTAATGATAGATGATGTAATCATCGTCCTAGTCACCATCGTTGTGATGATCGCCTAGGGCGAGACTTGATTTTCGCCCCCACACTTAACTTACCTTTTAAGAGTTACTATATAACATAAGTTACTATATAACATAAGTGCAATTAACCGTTCAAATCAAATTCGTTCTTTAATTTTGAGATTCTATGACGTCTCTTAATACAGTCCCTACATGATTTCTCGATAGACTTCTCCATTGCCGTTCTGCTCCTAGCTACGATGCTGCGAAAACGTATGAAGGAAAGTTTGTTAGCGACATATTTTCTTATTTTTGTGACGTTCTTTACGAATAAATATTGACGCCTTTGAAATACAAGAGTTTTATTATGTTTTTGTAATAAGTGGTAATTTAAATAAAAATGGGGATTTGCCTGGCGCTGATTACAAGTACCAGGTACCTAAACAGGACCATATTATGAGTAGGCTTTTATTAGCAAAGCAGCTATGATCGACCTTACGATCGTAATTCTATTTGGAGATAATTATAATTGCTCCTATTTAGTTAGTTTAGCTTTAGATCATAAAGTGTGTAGGAAACACGAACTCGGAGACCCAGAAAGAGTATTATTTCCATTTATCGACTCCCAATTAACGCGAGCTTTCTATGTAATGATTTGTCTCTGATATAGTTGTTTTGATAAAAGATATGTTATCGCTAATGTGCGTTAAGCTTGTAATCTCTAGATAAATTAGGATTTTGTTTAGATTTACATTACTAAGTGCTTTTTTTCAATAATTAAAATACGTGCGTTTTATTTCCATAATTAACATTTATTATATCACATTACATAACGAGTATGTTTTGCTTATAGTGGGTAAGTAAACCAGTGGTCTGCAAATTGCGGGCCGCGACCTCCACCTTTCAGCCTGCGGACCTTCCTAAAACTTAATTTCTCAGATACTACTTTCCGCTCCGGCCTAGTTTAAGTAGCTACAATGGTTGGTTCGTTACTAGTTGTTATTACTACCACAACCTGCCAATACCTTAATTGGCAGGTTGTGGTAGTTAATAGAAGAATACTATGTGGCCCATGAACCCAACAAGGTTACCGACCGCTGATGTAGACGGTTTGGAAAGCCAGAAAACTTATTATTATAATTTAATAATAAGAGAACAGATATAATTAATTTTCTCTATTTTCATTTTACTGCATAACTTTAAAGAACTCTGTGGTTCGCAGCATACCAGCGTTAGCTATTTCTGCAATATACTATTAAGAGCAAAATTTAATGCTACTAATAGTACAAATTCCATTATATTTAATTTATTTCTAATTACATTCGTAGTTAGCTCCAAATAATGTTGAGTTTACATATGTAGCTCCATATAATATTTGAGAGCAAGATGTAATTTAACTAGTTAATCTAATTCCAACTCTTTATTTATTATATAATTGACTATGAATGGGAAAACGTCTACTTTATATATGTGTAAAGGAACACAATAGGTGCTTGTATAATAAAATGAAACGATTAAACAGATAAATAAAGCTCACGTAATTTCTTTGTTATGTTTATGAACGTTTTCATTTGCTATAGCGAGTTCGAGAGCTGGTTGTAAAGTTAAAATGAGATTTACTGTTTCGAGTGCAATATTCTTCACATGACTATTCGTTAAGGTCTACTTAATCATTTTTATGGGACGGAAGTAGGAGACGAGGATGCGGTCCATCTGATATTAATTGGTATTGCAGACCATAGAAACATTGGATACTTGTCTCCATAATTTAAATGGGATAAATATTTAAACTGGAGTTGATAATAAATCGAGCGGTAAGTCCAAAATGTTATTTTTTTTGGAAAGCAAAAAAGCTAACTAAACCCAAGACCGTCAGACGGTAGGTATTTTAAAGAACTGGTAACACACACAGGTCCAACTTAAAATAAATTTCATGACTAAAGCTCCACAACATAAAAACAGTGCTCTGAAAATCGCGAAGCGCTTAATAGTGTAGCAGATATGAGGGAACGGCTTAACATACATACTCACATTCATACATGCGTCAAATAAACCCGTCAAAATATTGACCCTCCTTTTTGACTTAATTCTTCAAGTCCTCATTTACTTTTTGGTTGACGAAATGCTTTTGCTATTTTTATTCAATTTGGAGTAAGAAATATGTAGTTATGTAAGTGTTAACACCTCCTTGCTGCTCCACCGCAAAGACAATAAAGTCTTCTACCGCTTTAACCTTTTATAGAAGCTCGGGCATAATCTGCATAGTTGGTCTGCATAAACCTGTATCAAAATGATCTTCAAAGTCGATGAAAACTTTCAGATCTTATCCAACTTCGTACGATTAAGATCGTTTTTAAAGAGTACCTACTAGCTTTTACTACGATATTACTGAACTTGTGAACGAGCATAAAGGAGAATGCCCA
The DNA here is from genome assembly GCA_014595695.2 of Epargyreus clarus clarus. Lineage (NCBI taxonomy): Eukaryota > Metazoa > Arthropoda > Insecta > Lepidoptera > Hesperiidae > Epargyreus > Epargyreus clarus. Next base: position 557,234 of record JACTTY020000037.1, read on the forward strand.
TTCTTGGTACTGATTTTTCTCATGCGTCAAAATGAAAGTAATATTAAAATTATTTTTTGATTTTTTTACATAATTTGTCGATCAGAATAGTTCCTTTGAACAGGGGATTCCATTTAAGATAAAATAAGACGAAATGTTGATTGTTATTCTTAAAAATTAAAATGGCGGAATTTTATACTCGGAATTCAATAAGATCTATTAGTGTTTTGACTAATGATTTTTCTCATGCATCAAAATGAAAGTAATATTAAAATATTTTTTTGATTTTTTTACATAGTTTGTCGATCAGAATAGTTTCTTTGAACAAGGGGGTTCCATTTAGGATAAAATAAGACGAAATATTGATTGTTGTTCTTAAAAATTAAAATGGCGGTATTTTATACTCGGAATTCATTATTTTAGGTTTTTAGGATTATTTTAGGTTTTTTTACCTACTACCTTTAAAAGTAAATGGAATATGTTAATCGAACTACATTATAGGTACCTACTATAAGTTAAAACCGACCATCAATCTATCGTCGGATATTTTCGATTTTGAGGTTATGTAACATTTCGGTAAATAACTTCAGAACCCGTGTGCTGATTTAAAAAATAATTATTGGTGGTAGTATTTGGTTAATTATACATGGTCCACAACAAGTTTCAATTTGATGCAACTCTGGACGGCGGTCCATACTTTCATGGGCATTGTCCTTTCATCTTGGGTACTTTTTACCAATTTTTAACCCTCTCTCGGTATAAATCAGCTTTATCGCTTCTCGACTCTTACTGATCGGACATACCTACGTGTTAGCCATGTAAGTAATAGTTCCACATGTTATGGAAGGTTAGAGAATACATGTATCGGTACCTAAAAGATTTTTATACACAGACAATCAATTGTAATCTAATAAAAGTAGTTTCATCGAGTTGAACATGTGGTGTAGCAGTCGTTATGCCGGCCTGTCAAGCAAAGGGTTTCGGGTTCGATATTTCTGATTAGAGACAAGTATTTTAATGTTGAATGAATGTAATATACTCATAGAAGAGAAAAGCAAGTATGCCTACTATAATTTGGCAACTTACAGCTGGTAATAAAGTCCGGATGTGAATAGGGGTTTTTTCAGTGAATCCTAATAAACGCCTTTAATTTTGGTTCATTTACCTTGCTTTATGCTATGAAAAATCCAACAATAGTGCGTGATAAAAGCCTGTTTTATTAGATTTCATAACTCAATATGATTCTTTCAAAACTGTACCTAACATTTCAAGAAGAAAGGGAAAAACAGAAGGATAATAATCCTCATTTGTCGTTGTGAGGTAGAGCTTTGTAGTATGATTGTGCGGAGTTCTACATTGAATTGTAATTATAAGAATACTTTGCAAATATGTGCAAACTATGTGGGCGTTATTTAAAATGTAGAAGACAATACACGCGTAAATATGCACTGAGATGATCGTTAACGTTAAACACGTACTTGCCATCTTCAATATTGTGATATGGAAATCTTTATTACGTTTATGACGGTACCGTCTCGTTATTAGAGCCATCAAATCGATTAAGCGCAAATATTGTTCACTTGCCAATAGAATTTAGATATTACTATGTATTTTTGGAATCGTTATTCGAAATGACATACACGGTATGCAATTGAAAATTATTAATGTTGACTTTTCAGGTAATACCTACTCAGATAATCTTATAATAAAGGAGGTAGAAGTACCTATACCTCTTATATAATTTTGAGCCTACTTTTTGTTGAGTCTAGAAAAAAAGGTAAGACTAAATTTTTACAACACTGACTGACTGATTATGTTGCAACTTGCGTTAACTTTTAGTAATTTTTAATTTTTGAAATGATAGATAATAAATAATTATGATATCAAATGAAACGTCATCAAAATGGCGACTAGTGTTTCAGATGAGTACGAACAGATTAAAAATAACGATTAAAATAAAAAGATACACTGAATTTATATGAATATAATAGAAATAGACATTGCGTAGGCGTTTTTACAAAATCTATCATAACCTTTACGTTTTTCTAACATGGTGCAATAACCGATTATAGGTGTGATTATGATCCATAATAGTAACATTACGCACACATTGTTACATCATGATAATTATGTTACGTGTGAAGATATAAATGGGGCATAATCCTAAAACAAACGGAAACAGATAATTTTATCTGTTTACTTTTATTTCTAGTATCTTGATACAGAGATATATTATTTGATTAGTGACTATGAAATTGAATCATTTCAAGGTTGCCTTTTAACATGTAAATGTAGCGAATCTTTTGGCTCTATGCTAAAGCGCTACTAGATGAGAAAAAAGTATGTTTATGCGTAGTTATTATTATTTATCTGTGGCATTGTGTAAGTATTGTCGTTTAGGGGTAATACCCGTAATTTACCGATCAAATATATAATCGATTAATGTCAGATATTCTGACACTAATCGATTATAACTTTGATAATTATTCTGACTTTTTCATAATACTCCGAAAGTAATAAAAAGTTTTCTATTCTTGGCCGAAGTAGACTACCACTACGCTGATCTAGTCAATAGAAGTAGACTGAATAGTGTTTTCAATAGTACAGAAATAGCAAACGAGTACTCAATGTCAGCTGAAGAGTTCTACTGCCTTTAAGCCGTGTACCAACATGAGGAAATTTAATGACGATATAGATGCTTACGATATTATTCTAACAGAATTTTGTATATCGTAAATTATTAGTAGTAAGAAGTAAATCATTGTTGGCTTTTGTATGGAATTTTATCACTTCCTATTTATACTGTCAAGGTAAAATTCGCACTTACGTGTCCATGATAGCGTAAATCTAATAAAAATCAGATTCATCATCATGTAAGCTAATGCTACACGTAGAGTCCTTAGGACAATTGAAGCTGATGAATAATCAAATTAAACGAAATCAAATTAAATGGGGAGTTGTTAATCCTGAAACTGCGTTGGAATTACTGATGTAAGGATGTAAGGTATGTATATAATGTAGGTATGTACCTATATAATATTCATATTATTTTACAATGTTCAAAAATATGTTTATATCAATAAAGACGGTTACAATTTAGTAATATAAGTAATAAAAATTTACGTAATACGTAGGCCTTAAAATACATTCTATGCTAATAATTTAAAGGGACGGTCAACCAGAAAATCTATTTCTGAGTAAGTATTTATCAGTAAATCTACGTTACGTTACTTTAATTGTATTTTTTTTAAATATGGGAGGAGCAAATGAGCATGTAATCCACCTGATGGTAAGTGGCTACTGTCGCCCATGGACATCTGTAATTGACCCCAGATAGGATTAGATATTCTACTAATAAGGATTAAGCTGGAACGCCTCGGAAAAGTATGTCTCCCTGACCACACCCTTCAAACCAGAACACAGCAGCGTTCAACACTGCTGTTATAAGGCAGAAATAGGCGTGGCGGTGGTGCCGGTGGAGTCGAACCACAAAGGGTTCTATCACCTTCTACTTTAATTGGTGTTTAACTCGCAACAATTTGCAATACATTTTAAAAGATCTATTTGTGCGCTACAATATAAAATGAAACCGTATTACAGTACTTATCTAGATTCTTCTTCTCCGTACACTCATCTGTTTTTCTGTCGGCGGCAGATCTAGGGTTGTCATGCCCGTAAACTACAATCGCCTGAGCTATAGTTGCGCTGGCTACCATCTTGTTGCTGATAAGTGGCTTAAGCCGCTACCATTCGGATATCCAATTTATTTTATGAGTGAGTAACGTGTTGCATATTGTTGTTTTTTTTGAAGAATCCATTATCAATCGATAGTCTAGGTATCTAAATATATATAACTCAAAGGTGACTGACTGACATAGTGATCTATCAACGCACAATCCAAACCACTGGACGGATCGGTCTAAATTTGGCATGCAGGTAGATGTTATGACGTAGGCATCCGCTAAGAAAGGATTTTGATCAATTCTACCTCCAAGGGGATAAAATAGGGGACGAAAATATTACTTCGTAACGCGAGCGAAGCCGCGGGCAAATCTCGTCTGTATATATATTTACATAAGCACGCTAAAGTTATTAGTTGGTTAAGCGGTAGTACCCAAACACAATACTACTTATTTATTAGTGATCAATCATCACTTATTAGTGATAGAATCCTAAGATAAAACTTTGCTGGAATGTGTTAGTCGTCTTCTACAACGTTGGCGCGAAGAGCTGCTATTTTAATCGAAGGAAGCAGCAAAAGAGAAATTAAGTAATACTACTGAAAAAAAATAATAATAAGGAAGTTATGAACCAGCACGAAGTCACTGAGAACTAAGTTGAGACTCCTCATGAATTTTTTTCTACCTTACCATACGCTTGAAACCCGAAGACAGCAGCACTTATCAATGTTTTTATACTTATAATAGTGATAGCGCCGCCGGAGTCCAACCACAAAGAGTCTTACCATCTTCAAATTCTTTAAATATATTTTTTTTGAGAAAATAATGTCAAATCTCAACCCTAGGAATAACTCGATAACCGCTCGGCTGATTGAGCTGCATTTCAAGCTCGTCGCTGCATAAGATAGTGAACCGGAAAATAATACCATACATTAAGGTTATTTTATTGCATTTCTTGTATAGGATATTGTTTAATGACGTCATAACGTTGTTTACTAGGTTTTCGATAGCTAACAGATTATTTGTTAATTCGTTAAATACTGTATCAAAAAATCGAAATTGTCAAAGAAAATGCCACCTTATCTAATTTTCATTGTACTTCAATTTCATTCCATGAAAATGAAAATAAACTTTGTGTTTTTGATCTCTACGTAATTTAATTTTTCTTGATGACTTGGACGCGCATCCTAAGTAAAATATTCACTAATATAATAAAGAGGCTTAAATAGGTAAAGCTTTGAAAATAATCATGAATATGAATGATTACTAAATGGATAGTTAATCTTACGTAGTCCGACTTAACTCTAATAATAATATTGCTCTGTGAATGTTTCATTGTCAAAATCAATCTACTGATTGTTAATCGAATAATTTAAAAATATATTATAGGAGGAGTATGAAGGTAGATCGAAATTTATTTCTTAAGTGTCAGTCATTTGACAAGGCATTAAAATTTTCAGTATAATTAAGTGTTTATCAGGTCTCTAAATAAAACTGTCCAGTAGGAGCGTGTCATTTATGGTAATGGTGGATGATGAGCGGTGATGGGTGCGGAGGCGGTCATTGAGAGTGTGTCATGATTTCATGAATGATCGCGACGCATGCGCGCAGGCTCCACTTTCTACGAGATATAAGCACGATGCTCGAATCCGGCGGCACACAACTTTGGCGCGTCCAAACGTTCCTACAGAAGACATAGCCGTGGTCCGAAAAAAATCGCATCTATATAAAAGTCACTAAAAAAATTCCACTTATTCTAATATCTCTATTATCACCGAACAAGTGACTAGTGACCAGTTTCGCGCAGTGTTCCCATTGTTAAAACAATCGCGAACTTTTGTTTTCCGTTAACAAAGTAAAGTTTTCCGTCGAGCCAGAACTCGTGTCAGCGAAGGTGAGTGCTAATTTTATTCAAATTTGTTGCCAGTGAACAGTTTACCTCCGCTCATACAAATTAGGCAGTTAAACTAGGCGAGTTAAACTGCAATTTTAGTATAAATTATATTTGTATAATTTAAAATATTTTGCCACAGTATAACATCGTTTAACATTTGTTTTTGTATAGTGGATTATTTACTTTCTTCATAGTCACTTCGTGATTACAATCCTATTTTGCATGTTAAAAACATGGTTATTAACTTTAATGGATTTGTAGGGTGTATATTATTATTTTTATCGATAAATTACATGACACTTTATAGGCTTGTCGGTATTTAAGAAATCTTTATTATTTAAGTTGCACGGTAAACCTGCTGCACGTAAAATAATAATAAAATAAATTGAAAAACATGCTATCATAGACATTACACGATAAAAAAGTAATGATTCACTTTGGTGCAATTTATCTATTAACCTTCAATTAAATTTGAATAAGAATAAAACATCATTTTTCCTTCCCCATAAAATGCATTGTAACGAAGTCAAAAACAATTATATGATTTAGATACATTTATCAACCTAGAATAAAATGACAAATACGCAGATCCACCACTTCTACATCTACTTAAATCAAATCATATGAATCCTGAAGTGGAGTGAAGGTATAACATTATAAATATAATAAAGGTTTAATCGTCTTAATATTAAATTTTTGTACTATATTCTATAAAACTTGTAATGAAGCTAAAAACTTGAATTGATTTGAAGGTGGTAGAACCCTTTGTGGTTCGACTCCGGCGACACCACCCCCACACATTTCTACCTAATAACAGCAGTGTTAGGCGCTGCTGTGTTCCGGTTTGAAGGGTGTGGTAAGGGAGACAGACTTTTCCGAGGCGTTCCAGCTTAGTCCTCAGGGGTAGCGGCGCATCTGTGGCCGACCTCAGGTAGGAATATCTAATCCTATCTGGGGTTGATTACAGATGTCCATGGGCGGCAGGAGCCACTTACCATCAGGTGGACTGCATGCTCGTCTTCTACTCCTATATTATAAAAAAAAAAAACTTAAGTTTTAAATAGTCCTTCTTAAATAGACTAACAAACTGAACCCAATCTAATTCAAGTAAACGACCAAGACTGTTTGATGCACTTACTTGTCAAGTCTTCGGTGGCTTTTATTTTTTTGGATTTATTCAGTGCCGAATTTAGAGGCTAGACGCCAATTCACCTCCCAAACTAAAAGCATGTATTTAAGCCCATCCGTTATCTCAAGGAGTTAGTAAAATTACAGAAATAGGAGGATCTAACTTCCAAATTATAAAATAATGTAATTAAGTTTATACAAGACTTTTAAACAGGTATAATAATATCAGAAGTCGGAGAACATTTTATATTCTCCGCGTTTTGACTTTTCCGGTTACTGCATTTGCATACTTTTAGGAAGACGTTTCTTCTAAGTGAACAAAGTCTACCTTCAGCTACGTCAAACTCTTTCCTCTTAAAGAAAATTCTAGATTCAGAAAATTATTGAAAACGACGTACCTTATTCTTCATTGAACCTCTGATATTACCCCACCGTGGTTGAATTTGATAATTATGTAAATATTTTTCACGTACGAGTACATTAGGATAAAAGCGCCTAAATTACCAGATTTTTTGAATTTTACGTTACTGCAGACTTAGCGTGATCAAATTATATTATTATGATAAAAAACAGTTATACAAGCACAGCCAGACAAACAGCATAGAATTTATATACCAAGTAATGTTAAACATAATAAAATTTTATTCTATTATGGTTCCATCAATATTCATAAGAATTGGAGGATTATGGTAATCCACTTGAAATTCTTGACAAGGGATCTTAAGAAACTGTTTCTTAAATTCCTTATACAGTGCAGAAAAAAATCCTATCAGTGGGATTGCGATACAACTTTTTCCAAAAACTTCAGCAATAAATCTTTGAAGGCTTCACACTTTATGTGTTAAAGATGTGTTTCTTAAAAGGTTCTCTAATCTTTTACTTTTGACTAAAGTATAGGTACTGTAAGGTTATGTAAAAGAAAAATGTACAAGTTCTATGGTGAATGAGATATCTTACTTTTTTATTTAAATTTGCAAACGGGGATGCACTTGATGGTTAGATAATGGTCACGGCAGCTCCCATATATCTGGAGGTCTATCTAAAGCCAGTCACAGTTGCATTGTCACTCTTGAGGACTAATGTCGTTTACGTCATATGTAAGTTACTCTAGATACCAAAACGGCAGAAATAGGTGTAGGGATCATAATACTCTGGTCCAACCGTGGTGGTTCTACCTCTAAATTATCTTCGATCTCTTTAGAACAGACCATTTTATGTAAAGTAGCGGGACGTACCTGGTGTTATTTTTTATTGTCGTCCATGAAAATCTGTTATCGCCTACAATTATCAACTTAGGGTAGAATCACAAATGTTTCGCTGCCCCATTGTATTAAATGGGATGATTATAGTACCCTCTTCAGAACCCTTATAAGAATTTAAACACTGATGTTGACAGAAGAAGACCGACAGAAGTTACCTACCGATCTGCGTGGGTAGGACTTTTTTGTATTTTTTGTGTATTTTTTGGCACATAGTACCTAAACTCGTTTTGACTTTTCATTTATTTGGTCGGGTAGAAAAATAATCTTAGGAACTTCGATTACTGTTGGCCGGTTTGTGGTTCGACTCCGGCGGCACCACCGCCGCACCTATTTCTACCTAATAACAGCAGTGTTAGGCGCTGCTGTGTTTCGTTTTGAAGGGTGCGGTAAGGGAGACTTTTCCGAGGCGTTCCAGCTTAGTCCTCAGGGGTAGCGGCGCATCTGTGCCCGACCTCAGGTAGGAATATCTAATCCTATCTGGGGTTGATTATAGATGTCTATGGGCGGCAGTAGCCACTTACAATCAGGTGGCCTGCATGCTCGTCTGCTACTCCTATATTATAAAAAAAGTTCCTTATAATAAAAGTTCCTGAGATTCGAACCTCGGTCATTTTAAAAATAAGCTAATAGGGTAAAAGACACGGGCCCATATGTGTATAGTTATACAACTGGCAATTAATGATTGACGGGGTTCGGCATTTTTTGACAACTTTCATCGTTAACTTTGTTATACGATTATTATTGAAAACGTTTCGTAACTGACAGTTGACGTGACGCGATATAGAATTTGATAAAGTATTCAAGAATTCAATTTGTATTTTGATATTTAATATGGGTACTTGCTGGTGAGTTAATTGGAACTTTTCGTTGCTCGATTCCGCCTTTATGACCAGCACCCCTGCATCTATGGCGGGCAGCAACTATAATATATGTATAGTCCGCGGAAAACTACTAGTCGGCTCTGAATATAGAGATGAATCGCGTCGCATAACAAATTGTATGAAATGAATGCAATTTGGCGCGGACTATACCATCAAGTAGATTACAGTAGCATACAAAGTTACTGCAATCTCATTAAAACATTTACGTGTTTTGAAACTTCATAAAGAATTAAGTACAATAAAGGAAATTTTTATTTCAATTTATTTTGCCCGAAAATTTTAAAACTGGATGGAGCACTTTGAAATAATCCTCGATAGAGTATGAATTCCCGTTTATTCAATTGGTGGGAGATGGCAGAAAAAAATTGTTCGACCAGCGACATCGTAGATGCCACCGCACTACCAGAGTGAAGCACTTCTTGCGTACATAACATAACATAGTATAAGACGAGCATCTTAGTCTGCAGTAATAACAACGCGTTCATCGGTTTCGGGTAGAAGCCCAAATCTATATTTACAGATCCTTGCTTAATACTTGAATCTTATTAAAAGGTATCAAAATATGTATCTACGTAAACGTAGTAATTTGTATAGGTATTTACCGAACATCGCAAGGTTTAATGACTTTCACACCAAACTTCAACTTTACTTGGGTATTTTAAGATAATTAAGTACCAGTTATTTCCATTTACATTTACTGAGTCACCGTGACGATATTTTCAGTTTAAGCGGAACTACCCAAATTTCGTGTATTTATTTTTTGGTTAACAACCAACTGGATTTAATAATGTACATCGTACAGTTTAAAAATAATTTGTTTATTAAAAAGGTAAATATTGATTATTGATTATATCGATAATAATGTTATATTTTAAATATTTTAAACCCGGCACTAATTTTGACACTGGCACAAAAGAAAACGTAGTGCAAAAACTAAAAAAAAACAAACGAAGCCGGATGTTTTTTTTTTTTGGGAATAAGCACGTAATAAGTACATAAGTGTTTCATTATAAAATCGCAAATCATCAATTTCGATCGAACAAAATTTTAAAAAATACTACGAGTAAATTTTACGCCCAAATTTATCAAAATTAAAAACATTTAATTTTAATTTATCTGTTTATTAAACGAGATTTTATCTGTTTTTTGTTGAGATACGTCGGGGAAATAAAAAAATACTTGCAAGCGTACGTACAGGTACCTACGAAGCTACGTAGAGGGCAGAGGTTAGAACGCAAGCGATAAATGTAGTTGACAGGTTTTATCAAGGAACACAGGTCGTCCTAAATGATACAAGGTTAATTGGGTTTTTATATAGAATTTCAGAACATATTTAGGGAGATTAAAGTTACCCAGTTACTGAATATATTAATAACGTAAACACTGTGATACTTTAACATCATTTGAAATCAAAATTATAAAGAGATAGTATTAAAATAATTTCACTATATAGTAAAATCTTATATTTCTAAGAAAAATAGTAACGTTCGTTACTGTTATCTTGAACCAAAACTTAAATAAAACGATTAAACGTTTTTCTTTCATTTGTTATCTTTGCATCATAATATCCATAGTAGAGTGCTTGGGGAGTTTGACCTCGGACTCCAATTACTGTCAATGTATTAATGTGAGACCTTCTGCATTATGTTTTATACATAAATTACTAAAAAGTTTACCAATTTTTTTTCGTTGCTTTTTTGTTTTTCTTAATTTGACACTAATTTCAAGAAATTGTCAATTTTTCCATTTTAAATCAAAATATTTTTATAAAATATTCATAATTTAAGTAAAATACATTTTAGAAAACATCTTTCATAGATACCAGATAGTCAAAAAGGGCCGTAAAAGCAAGGAGCAGGTAGAAAAAAGGTGAAGGGGAAGAAATGGATGAAATATGCAATCACTATGTTCGATATTTAAATAATAATTACGGCAGAAACGTATACGTAGTATTTGATGGTTATAAAAAAAATGTATAAAATTAATGGAAAGAGACCGTCGTGCACTCAAAAATACATGTGCAGATGTCGAATTTAATGAAAATACGCCCCTCAAAATTGGCCAAGAGAATTTTCTTTCAAATAGTAAAAATAAAAGCAGACTCATAGACATGCTGAGGAAGAAACTATCTAACAATAAAATTTTTACATGTCAAGCGGAAAGTGATGCGGACAGATTGATTGTTGAAACAGCAATTAACTTACAGTCAACAAATGTTACTGTAGTTTCTGAAGATGTACTAGTTCTATTAACTGCACTAACTCCAAACGACCGTGAAATTTATTTTCAAAAGCCACCTCGAGGAAATGTTGTACAGAATTTTTTTTCATCAAAAAGCTTAGAAAATACATTACCGAAATGTAAAGAGCATATTCTTTTCGTACACGCTTTCACTGGTTGCGATACAACGTCTGCTTTTTTCAATAGAGGCAAAAACAAGTTCGCTAAAAAATTTACATGGCGCTGCTGAAGTATTTAAAAATATTGATGCAGATCCTGACAGAATTTTTGAGGCTGGCGTTGCATGTATTTTGGAATTATACAGTGCTCCCAAAAAGTTAAAGATTTGAATATATTGAGGTTTAATTCTTTTCTAAAGGGCACAGCCAAAAAAACGGGTGTTCAATTGGCATCTCTACCACCTACGTCTGATGCAGCGTTTGAACATTTGAAAAGAGTATATTTACAAGTGCAGATATGGTTAGGTAATAATATTTCTGTTGAAAATTGGGGTTGGAGGTACGTTTCTGATAAACTTGAACCAATACTGATGAAACAATCGCCAGCTCCAGATAATTTACTTAAAATGCTATTTTGTAATTGTAAAAAAGGATGTGGTAATGCTTGCGGATGTCGAAAAAGTGGCTTATACTGCACTTCAGCGTGTTCACAGTGCAATGGTGATAGTTGTTTTAATGCATCTCCTGTCTTAAAAATAAGTGAAGTAGAAGAAAGTGACGAAAACGGAATAATTGAAGTTTAATCATTTTTAAGCATGTATGAGAGGCGAACTAAATAAATATTTTTTATAAACTTTTTTTGTTACACTTATTGTTTCATACTATTACTTTTTAATATTATATGATAGAAATGTATTTATAACACGATTTTGACACTACATTACTTAGTTAAGCTCGTAATGTCTTATATTATATGCCTTAATTTATTTATTTTATTATTAAATAAAAAGCAACGATTTTTAATTGGTAAACATTTTAATATACCTTATCAACAATACAATCCAACAGGTCTCATAATAATTCGTTGACAGTAATTGGATTCCGAGCTTTTTCAATTCTAGATGCTTAAGGCACTCTACTACCATTACAAGGTTACAAATATGTAATCGCATGACTATACCTACTCATGCAAATGACTATCCTGAAGCTGAAGTATAATTACATATTATTCAAATATACCTAATCAAACTTAGTTATCATTATATAAAAAAAAACCATATCTACAGTAACTAAATGTGTAGAAAGCAGAGAAACTGCGGTTTAATACTTCAGCTTTACCTTATTTTATAACAAAAAGTCTTTTCTGATACATAAAACATTAGTTTACGCCTAATGTAGATAATTTAGCAGGCAAAGTGAAAATTTTAACCATAAATTTGATTTACGTACCTACGTTCTGAACCTAATGTACTATTCATATGAGAACTACTAGTGTTAGTGCATGCAGTACCTACCTCTCAAGAAATACGACTATATTATGTACCTACCCGTCTCCTGAGAGCTCTTGATATCATCTCATCACTTTGTATTATTAATATGGTTACCTACTATATGAAATTTCTGGATATTCGTATGTCCTTTTGTAAAATACTTTTACATAGTTGATTTCTTATAGATGCTTGAAATAAGTATATTTTGTGGTTATTGAAAAAGGTATGAATATATAAAATATTATCGTGATTTTAATTTCATTACATCGATTTTTGCTAAATACCTATTATATAATCTAGATCCATTTCTAGATTATATAATAGGTATCTTGTAACCGTTCTTTATAAATTGGAAAATATACAAATACCAAAAACTGGTTCAACACTTACCTACCTATCTATGTAGGTTTCCATTGTTTATTCCTGCCATTGCCCGTTATATTAGTTATGTATTCAAGTGATATAATTGAAATAGGTCTAGACCAGTAAGTAATTATAACATGGTTTCGGCGTTTAACTATTTCAAACAGCTTCATAGACCGGGGTCTCTTTAACGGATTCGACTTGACTTGACATTTCTCAATTAATTTAATGTACTCTAACCAACACCAAATAGAACAAACCCTTGTTTTATAAAGAACGACTATTTCATAAAATAATAATAATTATTTTGAAGAATTATTAATTTTTCATAAATCCACGGGAAAATACGGGCGAAGTCGCTAGCGGAAGTTCTTCATATGTTATACATCACTATATGAAATCATAATAGTGAAGTATAGTGCGTTTTAAATGTCACATCGTACACAATGAGCTTACATCGTAATTTCCAACAATAACAAGAATGGAGGCGGTCTAAACTTTATAAGGCAAGAATTCCACTGAATAAACGAACCGGAATAGGACCCCTGTCTAACAATGGGCACTTCTGACAAGCCTTGAATAATTAGTATGTGTGTTGGGATTCGTATTAAACATATCATATAATAATATAAATATACTTGGAGCAATTTGCGCGAAGAAGTAAAATTTGAGCATAAATTGTATTTGACAATAGCTAAAGTTGTAAATAGTAAAAAATAATTATTATCATTCAGATACATTCACCTCAGAGTCTAAACTTTAAATAAATAAATAGAAAATATTAAGAAAAAAGAATCACAGTGTAATTAGATTTGGAAGATTAAAAGGTTGTAATATTGCACCAGCAATTCGTAAAAACTGCACAGCAGCAAAATCTTGTTTCTATTAAAATTAATCATGAAAAACTTGAAAGTTCAAATCACACTCAAGTGTGCTGTCTGAGCTTCATCATGTTCGCGCCCACAACTGCATATTTTTTTCTCCGGATTAGCGCAATGTCCGCCGGCTACTTCCAACCGCTCAATATTTCTTTTCCTCTTTAAGCCGCTGAGATTTTTGTTCAGCTGAAGTTTCTTAACATTAATAGCCCTTTAATGTTTTATACAGAACGACAAAATAGCACTTCGCTAATGAAAGGGCGGTGAGACCACGAAACAAACGTTTTAATAAGGTACTTAAAATGTCGAAATTTTAACTTAATTTTAGGTTCACGTCCAACTTCTAGTGCTAAAACATTTTATGATTGGTAATACTAGATAAAACCGGTAAACTACGAATTAATTATTCGTATTATAACTACACATCACGTCTATTTTTATGAAATAATTCCGAAGATTAACTTTTGCGAGAGAGAATTTCATATTAACCCTCGGCATACCTATCTGTCATTTCATTTATTTAGGATTCCCGTCGTACCAATAGGAAATTGGTTACTATGTGCGATAGGGACCACTTAAATTCAGGTCAGGTGGTCTGCATGAATTTTATTTAGCTTCAAAAATATTTGTTATTTGTAGTAGCTAAAAAACTCACAAAGCAAATATTTTTCAGTAGTTTCAGTAGTGTGTATATTTCCAAATTTTTTTTTAAATACTGGAGTAGGAAACGAGCATGCAGACCACCTGATGATATGTGGATACTGCCACCCATGGACAACTGTAATTAAGCCCGGATAAGATTAGAATCTTACCTGAGGTCCGCCACAGATGTGCCACACCCCTGAGGATTAGACAATTAGACATAAGAACACAGCAGCACTTAACGCTGTTGTTATTAGGCAGAAATATGTAGGTGAGGCGGTGGTGCCGCCGGAGTCGAACCACAGGTTTCAAAAGTGTTTTCCGAATAAAATTGAATTTAAGGTTAGTTAAGGTTTGTCCCTGTAGTTCCGGGACTAGAATAGGGCTACGGTATCCCCTGCCTGTCGTAGGAGGTACGACTAAAAGGGGGCTTCCGGGGTTGCGGGCGGCAAGAGTGGGAGCTCGAACCATCCAGCAAGCGACCCCGGGAAGGACGGCGGTATGTGTGGTCGCATACCGTCGTAAACACTACATGGTATGGGAGGAGCGAAAACTGCTCCCCCAGGGTAGCTTGGAGGGCTTGGAGAACTTGGAGGGCTCCGGTTGTGTTCCGTTGGAGATCCCGGAGTTCTCCAACAAGCGTTGTGAACGGCCACCGGGGGGGTTTTAGTGTGGTAAAAATCCCACATAACCCGACGTCGCTCCCACGTCGCCGGGTACCTTTTGAAGGTTTCCCCCTAGAGAAAAAAAAATGTTAGTTAAGGTTAAGGTATCAAAAGTTCGGTATGAGCTCAAATTCTTAGATAATATATTAGTGTAAATTAATATATAAGTTAGATTTAGTGAAGATTTATTAAGTGTTCTGTAGGTGCGATGTATTTGAGTTTCATGAGTTAATCACTCGCCAACAACATAAGTTATGTGAACCGAATGTGAGGTCGTAATTGTGTTTGTAAAGTACAAACTCAAGTTTTGGAGACACCCATTTACTAGAAACCTATGTATGTAGATCCTCTTTGTTGTGGAACTTAGGTCTAGAGATGATAATATAATACTGAAATTGCATGTATTATGATATCACGCAAAACATGAACAGTCTAAGTGTCTAATAAACAAAAAAAAATGTAGTGTATGCTCGTAGTTTTAAAATAATTGTAGGTATCTAATCCTGTTTGTACAATTTCAAAAAATAAAAACCTTGTTTTTCTGTTCTGTAGACCAATAAAGTAAGTAAAATCTATAATTTAGTCTTTATAGTTTGATGAAGCAGATTTATGCTGTCATTTTCTATTATTACGACAGGAAATAGACACAGAAAGGCTTATTGATATAATGCTTTCCATATATATATATATATATAGGTTTTGAAATAATCTTACTTTTAGTACCTAAAAGAACAAATCAGTTTTTATGTTATACGAGTACCATTCACTGGTTTCCGGTAGAACTAATATAATCTTTGGAGCCGGTAGATTTTTACTAATGCAGGTGAAAACTACATGCCGTTTTACTTCTTTTAACTATACCATACCAAATAATATGCACAGAGCAAATTCAATAGACGCTGTATATGAATAGCGTCTCATATATTCATTTATGACAAATAGGTGCCGTGTCAGCGTATAAATAACTGGGGTTTATCGTGGACAACGGAAAAATCGGTGGGGAGTTCAAGTGGTGTCCAATAAATCTCGTTAGGATCCGCCGATACACCTGTCACGGGGGATCAAGTGAATATATTACGAGGATGTGGTGTTGAGTGTGATGTATAAGTACATTTGTACCTAGTTGTGAATCTCTTTATTTGTACAATATTCGATATAATATTTTAGTTTTCATACGTATACGTTTTATCTTAACTACATTCATTAACTATTATAAAAACCATAAACTAATCTATATATATTATTTTAAACTGAATGAGATAGGTTTTTTGACAGGGATAGAAAGAAGAAATCAGATTTCGTCATGGTTGAATTGTTGTTACTTGAATATTCGTTAAGTATATATAAAGGTTTATTTCCCCCATTTAATCAGGGATCAATTACGTCATTTTATATAAGTTCTGATTAAATCCAGGCCATAAAGAGCGTATGCATGGAGGCAGCTGTCGTCTCCCGATATAGCACATAAATCTGTCATCGTACCATATTGCCAGTATCAACAAGAAGAATAAAATGCACAATAAAATTCTATAGGATTTATACCAATACAGAATTGTTACAATGTTATAGAGAAGACATTTTAAAGTTTTAGACCTAGGTACTCGGCACGGGCTGAATAAAGTTATATTATCGGACAAACCTCCATGGTTTAAAGAAAGTCAAGTAAGGTTTAAATAAATGTTCTTGTGGCCAAAATCCTTTTTCCTTAATATCCAAGTAGCTTGCAATAGTTATCTTTCTCATGACTATTACAAAATATCTTATTCCTTCACCTTCATTTATTCAGAGGCTAAGCCAATACTATGGATGCTATGGATTTATAATGGATAGTTAGTAAATAAATTTTAGCATTGAGTAAATAAGTTGTTTTAGGATTGTATAATACAGAAATAATATTGTTTTCTGTAAGTTGATCTAAAGCAAAAAGCTATAAAAGTGATAAAAATATTGATGTATTCAACAGCGCGTTCAGAATACCTATAAATTTGATATTGTAACTTAGTATTTTTTATTTAACATTTTTTTTTATACTTGGTAATGGTTGGGTTATATCCATATCAATGTATAACTAGTGTCGTTTATAAACCAATAACAAATATCTTTTATAGGTATTTATTTAAACAATTAAAGTATAAACGTAGGTAGAGACATTTTTATATAGAAATTTTATATGTTAAATGTGGTTTTCTAAGTATTTTCTAGCTTGTATACGTTAATTTTGTATCTGTATTTAGCGAAAGCCCGAGCCAGCTTCCGCAAGATGCCCGCAGGTCGACGGGGCTGATAAAATTAAGGGAACGAAGTTGCGGGCTGCCCTGCGATTACCTCGGAAATAGTAATTTCCATCAACTCAATTATTATTTTATGAAAGCTCCGAAAACAATGAAATGTCTGATATAATAACAATTGGTCAAGTGCGAATTCATCTTGGGCTAGGGAGGGTTCCGTACGATGACATTTTCAGTTGTTTTTTATTTTTAGTATTTCTTATCATAGCGGCCATAAAAATTGTGGATGGTGATAATTTTAACTGTATACCTATTACGGTTCAATAAATATAGCGAAAACCTACTAAAAATAGCGGTTTCTTGTATACTCTTATTTATTTTCAAGCTCTTTCATGTTTAGGATTTGTTATAGCGACCTTTATACATACTCTGTAAAATATCCAAGGGTCTATCTATTACGATTCAAGAGATATGGTTCTGTAACAAACGGATTGAGGAATAGAACGCGGAGACTTTGTAATAGAGTTCCGTTTTTACCGTTTGTGTACGGAACCCTAACAAACGGAGAAATAAACGATTACGTATCGACGAATCTTAAATACGATTACCCACTACGTACTTTTTCTCTATCAGATGATATGTGATACGAGTAGAATAACATTGTTGTCCATTAGTTTCGATTGATGCTTCAGTTTTCGTTATTTGATACGTAATTTATATATTACTAGTAGTGCTCGCGGTTTTACCTGCGTTAAACAAAATAACATGTCATACCTATATGCACCCGAAATTAAACCTTCACCTATATGAACTGAATATGGTTTGGCTACCACAGAAATTGTGGTAAATTTTGAACTATCCGTAATCCTATGTAACATGTATGTATGTAACATTTAAGAACCCCTGACAACCTTTTGTGGTAGAACCCTTTGTGGTTCGACTCCGGCGGCACCACCGCTTATTTCTGCCTAATAACAGCAGTGTTAGGCGCTGCTGTGTTCCGTTTTGAAGGGTGTGGTAAGGGAGATATACTTTTCGAGTCATTCCAGCTTAGTCCCCAGGGGTAGCGGCGAATCTGTGGCCGACCTCAGGTAGGAATATCTAATTCTATCTAGGGTTGATTACAGATGTCCATGGGCGGCAGTAGCCACTTACCATCAGGTGGACTGCATGCTCGTCTGCTACTCCTATATTATATATAAAAAAAACCGACCTTCCCATGTTTGCTTTGTTAACATGTTCACGTGCTTTAATATCGCACCGGTCAAGTCATTAATATTGTGATAACTTTTGAACTATGTAATGTTACATTTAGGAACCCCTGACAACATGACTGTGCAAATCGGTTACGTAAGTAAGGTGTGAAGTACCCAAACAAGTTAGTTTCCTCATTGAGTAATTTAGGAAAACGTCCAGTTAACAACTACACTTTATTAATTGAAATGAGAGATAAGGGGCCGTTCAAGTATTACGTAACGCAATTTTTGAAGAATTTTGACCCCCCCTCCCCCCTTGTAACGCACCGTAACGTTTTTCTATACCCCCCCCCCCCTCTCTAAACGTTACGTAACACTCAAGTGTCCATTTTTACCCTAAAATCGCTAAATAGTTATGTTATAGTTTTTATCCTTGGGCGTGTTCAGCCGAACTAGGTATCCCGAGTATTCTAAGTTAGTTTAAGTATAGTCAAAGCATACATACTGCTATACTGTACTATACTTAGTCTAACTCAGAATACTCAGGACTTAGTTCGGCTGAACCCACTCATTCAAGGGATTCCCCGTAAAACTTAAATGAAAAGGGTTGCCAATTTAGGAGTTTTAATTATCTATTTTTTTATTAAAAAATGTTACGTAACGTGTATTAAGAAAGACCCCCTCCCGCCCCTGTAACGCATCGTAACGTTTTACAAGACCCCCCCTCCCCCCCAAATTGCGTTACGTAATACTTGAACGCCCCCTAATAACTGAGTTTAGTTTGATGTCATCACGCCACAAATCGTTATCAAATTTATAACGTTTTAGGCATTCCCCATTTTTGAAAATTACAGTTTTATAATTGACTTTATATAATTAAACGTTGATTGCGAACTTAAATGCCTTTTATTGCCTCCATCCCTTAGGCGTGGAATAATAAAAAACCCGTTCTTAGTGCGTGTCTTCGTATAATAAACCTATTGTCCAAATTAGATTGTTTTAGCTTTCATATTTTAGCGCCTAAATCTTAGGCATTGCGATGATTAGCCAATACGTGAGTGAGCATCCTTTCGATTACATATACAGGGTGAATTTTTCAAACGGGCCTTCAGGGCCAAATCCGAAACTATAAGGATTAGCGAAAAATGCTGAAAGGAGTTACGTGGCCGATTTTGATAAAAACTAAAACTGCATGATTACATTTTTAAAATACCTTTTTCCTAGCCGGGAATCGAACGAGTTCATTTTGAAAAAAAAATTACACCCTCTACATTATTCTACTATCTGATAGTGTTGCTTACAAGGATCAAAATCTGGGAAGTAATGTTATGTAACAAATTAAAGAAAAGGAAAATTTTGATGAAAATACATATTTTTCCATACATTGGTATACTAATCCTTAGGGCATTAGTACTTTTACAAGCATTACTACTTATACGCATCTCTAATATGATTTCCTTATATGATTTTCTCGTAGTTTACAGTTATATTTTTTATAGGTACTTTTAGTACCTTTCTGGTTAATTTCTCTCTTTGATGCTCATTTCGAGGCGCAGCATTCAAGTGATCTACCTCGGCAAATGTTTCCGGAACCCAGAATCATAGGAAGATTTCGACTTCTATTCTGTCTGTGTGTTTGTTTATCGTATTGGTTTGTGTATCATAATGTTAGGCTATAAGTGTGTAAATAGTTAATTTTATTGTGGTGATATTCAAGGGTGTGTCTAGTTTAGTATTTCGCATTTAGGCACTGTGGTAGACTAAGCCACTATGAGACTAAAATCACTATGAGAGGAGAACCGAGCTTAGGAATAGGATAGTAATGAGTTCACAACGTATTTATCATGATATATCATTAACTAGTATTTGCCCGCGGCTTCACCCGCGTTTAAAAAAAAATAATACATACATAAAACTGAAAATTCGTACCTTCAACTTTGCTAAAGACATCACTTGATCAAATGCATAGTTTACGATTCAATCCTTACTAATATCGATTACAATATGTTTTGGGTCCAAAATATCGATTCTCCAGTTAATCGATCTTAGATCGCCATCCCTAGTTCCCATGGGATTTCCGGGATGAAAACTATCCTATGTCCTTTCTTGGGTCTCAGACTATCTTTGTATAAAATTTCATTAAAATCGGTTCAGTGGTTTGGGCGTGAAGAAGAGACAACCAGACGGACATACAGACAGAGTTACTTTCGGATTTATAATATTAGTAAGGATAAGGATTGATGTTTCTACTCTGTCTACTCTGCTAATAGTAGGTCCAAGTCTAGGACTCAAATCCTGCCTGCGTACTTGTTAAGGGATTACTGCAGCACATTAACATTAAAAGCAATCCCAGATAAGATTCCTGACCTACCTGTCGGATACAGATGCGTTGATATCCCTGAGGGATAAGATAGAGCGCCTCACTAGTTATAAGTCAGCCTCAGTATGTCCTTCAGGTTAAATATTAAGTGGGTATTAACCTAATGACAGTAAATATACATTAAAGATAAATTTTAATGGTGTAAATATTTATAATAAACTACTCTCCTTTTTCTGTTCTTAAACAAAAAAACGCTAATTGTCGGTCTCTTAGTCAGGGGGTCCAATTACAAATAAGACATCACTTGTCTTACTGGAGAAGGAAAAAAGCGTGAGAAAATCGACACGCGTGCAAGCATAGACTTAGATTTTTTCGCTACGCTCCGTGCAAGTTTTATAAGTACAAAATGTTTTCATCGAAATTTCAATAATATATAAAAATATGAAAAAAGATACTAACCCTTTTCATTCCTAGCCTTCATAGTCAAACTATCTCCATATAAAATTTCATCACATTCGGCCCAGTGGTTTGGCGGTGAATACGTAACAGGCAGACAGATAGACTTGCTTTCTCATTTCAAATATTAGTACAGATTTTTACTCAAAAGTCGAAGTTCTAAATTCATTTTTACTTTCAGCGATACTGCTTTCGTTAAGACGTTTCCCAAGTCTCGGATTAAATCTAACTTAACTTTTATCCTGTTAAATTGTAAAGTTTAGACTAAAAATGTAAGTTTGAAGGCTGAGTTTTCTGAAGGAAAGGTCGGAATAAATTGTGGACATTCGTTTTTACTTATCTTCTAGGTCATCGCCTAATTTGCCCGTATGCGATCAGAAGAAATAGACGTGTCGAGAATTACTTATTTTCTTTGGCTTGGCAATTAGTTATCAATGATTGGTATAAATCACAAATTAGGCCGCTGATACACTAGGCACACTTATCGTACGTAGCTAAAAATATTATTATTTAATAATTATTTACTGATTAATATTTGTTATAAACCCCAGCAGTGATGCTTCATCAGGAAATAGGTTGGCGCTTGCGCCTTTATATTCTGGTGTAAACAGAGTTAAAATATTGCGTCTTTCACACTTAATTGTAGTAGGTATGAGTTACTCCTTTTCCTTTGTATAATAAAATTGTAACCGATTATAAGTATGTGCAACATATCTTTATAAATGTTATGAAGAAATGATCTTGCGATATTGCGGAGCTTTGACGTAAAATGTATGAATTCGTACGAAAGACAATACATACATGTACATGAAAATGTTTGCCTCTTGCTTATTGATTGACATTTTCCTAAACTCCATTGCTAACCTAGACATGTACGTGCAGTTTATTTGGAAGTCCCGTGGCGGCAATGTATAACTTCGAACAACTTTTAAAGGGAAACAAAAAAGTTCAGAGTTGTCTATTGCCGCTAGTTGGCCAATTGTTTGCGTAGTGTTCGCACAGCTTTATTTGTAGCGTCATAGGTTAGTGAAGTGTATGCCGCGGGCGCGCCTGCCTTGATTTATAGCTGTTTGCTCGGCTGTAATAAATCAGTTTTATTGATTCGTTCTAGCATTCACTACATTCTATAAATGAAGGAACAAAGAATTGTTCAGTTTAAAGACTAATTATTATGTACTTATCTATGGATCTAAAGTAATACGTTCGCATCAAAAAACGGAATCATAAAAAATTATGTGCGGTTCGTAGAGGTTTTAGGAGAGCTTAAATGACGCTTATTAAGAATTCCTTATTCATAAAGGTTTCCTAGCACTTAAATTTTGTGCCGCGACTGTTTTTAAATGGAATACTAAGTTAATGACGGCTTGTGGTCCTAATAATAAAATCTTAAAGATTCTGCCATTTGACATTACCTTCTTACTTTTAAAATTTGATCTCATTGCGGTCTGCCAGGATTACATAGAAGAAGTAACCAAATAAACTTCTAATGGGTACAAATTTTATTTGAATAGCTATATAGAAGTTATATAACTACCTTCATTTTTATCTCGTAAGTTTTTTATTCATATTGTTAAATAAAATCTGATTCTTGAATAAACTTACATTTTTTATTCCTGTTCAAAATTTAATTCTCACGTCAAGTTAAGCCTCTTTTTAAGCTAACTCATAAAATCTTACCAGCCAGTGATTTGATAAATCATAGGTTATTAATATAAAAGTAACACATCATGAAAATAACACATATTAGTGAATTAAAATAATATTATAATAAAATAATTTGAATAGTTTTGTAACAGAATAAGTAATTATTACCTAAATTTTATATTTCTTTTTTTCACAGATGTCACGATAAATAAATATTTTTATGCATTTGATGTCGTCAATAATTTCACATATCTTATAGCAAAAAATATCACAGCACTAGATTGTAAAAGGCAGAATGAATCGACACCCTTTGTGCCTAGTCACTTGTTTGCGACCCAAAGACATGTTTCAAGTTTTAAATGGCGCGGAATAATGATATTACACGTTGTGGGTTGCGATTATAGGTCATAGATTAGTAAAGATACTTCGCCGCCTTGAAATTGAATGAAGCCAAAAACGGCTTATTAGTAAGTTCTTTTTTTGAATTCTTGACAAATAAAAACATTTTTAGAGAAAATTTACGAATTAATCACTAAAACTCCGTAATTTACATAATAAATAAATAATTATTTCAAATATTTTAGGGACATTTAAGCACGGAGACGTGGCAAAACTTTTTTTATGCAACTATTTCAATTCTCAAAACTGGGTACATTTTTTTTTAGGAGTGAGGAATCTTTACTAATCTATGTTAAAGGTAATAACAATGCAGGGTCTAAACGGAATATAGTTCGTGATATTGGGTCAATATCGTTAAGAAACAATTTAGATTCGACGGAGCTCCCGGAAATCGTAATTGTCTTTTTCGTAGGTAGGTATTATACCTATTACATGTAATATGACATTACAACAACGAAATCTATTTAACAATAGAAAACATTCTATGAAATGGCTGTTGGCATTATTTTGACACAAATAATCTCAATGAATGGGTAATCACCCATTCCTTAATAAAAAAAATGGCCGCCAATTGTTTGGTAGACCTGCTCTAAAAGTATACATAGTATTTCCACTGTTTTTAATATTTTGTTTAATGTAAGAATTATTTGGATTCAGTATAGGGCTTGGCTTGGTGGGTTACGCTGACTGACACTTATGTCACAGTATAAGGATCTATTATTTGTACTGTGCTTATGTGACGAAGTTTATATGAGCTCTTGGTTACTAAGCAATCTAGTTCAACAAAGATTTCTGGTGGGATACGATTACACTTCTTATGGGAGGAAGTTTATATGAGTTATTCGCGACTCAGTTTGAGGCATGTAATACGTGGTGGGATAAGCTTACACTTCTAATACGACAGAGTTCATATGACTCGATTCAGTTTAGTTTAAGGTTTATAATCTTTGGCGGGATTTGCTTACATCCTTTTTTGATGTTATTTCTCCTGTTATTTGAAGTGTTGAGCTTAAAATTTTTGAAGGATGTTATATGAGACGTCAGCGACTCAGTTTAGAAGATGTAAGGACTAGTGGGATACGCTTATATTTCTTGTGTGACGGAGTTTATATGACTTCTTTGCGAGTTAGTTTAACGCTTGTAATATAAGGTGGGATTCACTTACACTCTTAATGTGATATCGAGACTCAGTTTACAGCTTAAAATCTACGGTAGAGCACAATCTACACTTCTTATGTAATTAATGGTAAACGAATAAAACGCACCATGCTTCGAGTTCTCTTAAGATTCAATTAACGTTAACGGGATTAATATATGACATGATATAATATGTTATTATAGGTACATATGGTAGTAATATTTGATGATATTACTTACATTAATATTCCGATCATCCATGTAATCAAAATTTACCTCAGGTACCTAAACTATACGAGTAATATGTCCCTTTAGTACCTATACCATAAAAATGTGCTTTTCAAAATGAAAAAAACCTCAAGAAGGCAGTCGTCAGCAAAACTGAGCACAATGTTTAAAGCCTGTGACATATTTACGTAGTTGGTCTAAAATTAAAACGATTCTCTGGGTTTTATTATATAAAGATATCTCAATGTTTTCCCTTACAATACCAGTCCTTGCGTTGTCAGATGGGTGGGTGGCTTTCTGCAGTGGGCACTTTTTCCTTACTTCGCAGACTTTTGAAATGTTTTGTTTTGTACTCGGATTTCATATTTCCTAAACTGAAGTGGGTGGGTATATAATAACCGCTTTCAATACACATTACTTTGTACAATTTCAATAAACCTTCGTAGAAATTTTATATTTCTTAGGAAGAATAGCTTTTGAGACTTGGTCATTTGGGATTAAGAATTTTTAATGCTTAAAGGTAATTTATAAAAAAATATTTGAATTTATCATTTTAAATTCGGTCGGTCCACAGCCATTCTATGGGACCGGTTATCGAAATAAATTGCGATGTTAAATGTTTCTAGAAAATTAGATTAAATTTACTGAAAATAAGATTATAAAAAAGTCACTGAAATCGTTTTGAAAACAATTTGAAATATGTTAATATTATAAAGATTTATATATTTTAATTAATTTAATGTAACTAAGTAACTTTAAAGGTATTTTGTTAAATACCAACACTAATTCGAATCTCGATACATCGCAATCTCGATATTCTGAGACGATTCAAATTAAGATAAGTTAATTCGGGTTTCTAAAATAATGAAACTAGACGTACGAGACGCAAATCCTCTTACAGAATTACTCACTCACAATAGTCTTCTCATCACTTGAAAGTGTGGCACTATTGGCGGTGTAAGAGTTAAAAAATTGAAATTATAAAATAGCTTTACCTAATAAAAAGCACTTTTTGGGAAACTTTGTTATTTGACATCCGTACTGGCGGGTGCACAGAAATGTTTGGCCATCTTTAGCATAACTTTTGACGTTATTATACGGCACTACGATAATCATGTACTGGCATCCAAACCTACTTATGTGCAAAATGCCCAGTTCAATCGGTTGGGATTAAGTGATAATTCTAAATGTAGAAAGTGTATTTTAATGAAATAACTCGGAAATAATTCTACATATACGTCAATGTATGTTTATTTTAAAGTATTATAAACGTGTCGCTAAACAAAATTAACTCCGTTAGTAAGTAAACAAAATAACACCTTTTAACACAAAAACGTAGATAACATTAATTACATGACCTCTACAACAGCAATTCGCTTGTTTACACTCATTATGTCTTTGCTTAGGATGAGCAAAATGAAACGGCAGAAAGTTCGGTAATTCAATATGGATCCCAGATACTGTGGTTCGCCACTTGTTGAATTGAGACCCGCTTGTAAAGGGAACAAAAAGTATCAAAGTCGTACGAGTGAATTTCGCGACAGTAAATATGTTTAGGCGACATCATTCGTTAATTAAACGTGCGTAAACTTGCCGGCTGCTGAGTAATTTAATGAACGCGGGACGCTTATTAGCTTTTGTCATAAAGTATATATTATACGTCTTTAAAAAGCCTACTACTCATTTTATTTATTTTATATGCGCAAACCCTTTTTACCGCAACATGTGAAATGAATTGCTTACCGAGATATACCCGGAACATGTATGACGTGGAGAGCTCAATGCTCTTCAAAAAGGTGCAAAAAGAGGTCTTTTTCAAACCGCATTGGCGATTTCTAGGTATTAAAAATTACTTAATTGATGATTGAGGATACAAACTGGACACTGAATTTTGCAGTTGATAGTTAACTTTCAGCATAGCTAACTACCGCTGTAATTGTATTGATGGTCGCATAGAGCAGCAGTACGATTCCCTTTGGCAAACCTCGCCTCGCCGAATCCTACGTAAGGTTGATTGAGTTGATCATAGACTTAGTCCTAGATATACTTTGTTGCTCTGGAGTAAGCTTGTAGTTTGTACATAAGAAAAATCCAAGTTTGGACGCTTGATGTCAAATGTCATTTAGGTATGTGAGCTTACATATAATAAAAACATTAAGTGCGGGTATTACTACTATAAGGTAGATTTAGATTTCACTATGTAACATTTTAAAAGACGGTATATATAACTCTACTATTTTTATATATTGATTCTTGCTTGCGTAAGTGTGCTTCCTCAAAAAAGTTAAGATGACGAAGAATAGATGACAGTTACCGGAAAGTTGAATTGTTAAAATAAAAGTTTTGGATAAATTATAATGGTTCGTTATTGTGCCAAGTTGTCATCTTGTTGTCAATCATTATTAACTTCATTATTTTGCTTACAATATTTGCAAAGTCTTTGAAACGGAGTGCAAAGCGAAAAGTTCTTACTAATACAAAGCTTTGTCTTGGCTCTTTCTTGTTTGATTCTCTTAAGCATTTATTGTAAAGAGGCTGATAAGCGGCTCTGATTTGAGATATAAGACTTTTATCAGATCGGGTGACTCGTTATGTCGTTTAAATTGAAAGGTAGGAACCGATGAGCATTCTTCGTACCAACCAGATACATTCACTAATTAAAAACCTGCACATTCTGTCGATCACTCATTATTACGAACTTTGTAAATGGCGAAGGTAATAAACCACTCCATTACTGAAGCCATTCTGACGTGATCAAGTAAATGAGAAACCATAACATATTTGTATCAAGATATGTGTCGCAAAATATAGAAGTTGACTTATATTTTGTATAAAAAAAATTAGATTAAAAGTTTTAAGTTTAAACTCGTTTCAGCCCTATAGACTTAAATAAAGTTTTGACAAAAACGTTGACTTATTTTATAAAATATATATTTACTTCAATTATAAATAAAGCTCTTATTTAAGTGGTATCTATTGTTTGAAATACATGAAGAAACATAAAATTATATACAATTGATCTGTTACATAATAAAATGTACATTACTGATTTATTTACAAGTAGTTATAACTTTAGTCCAAATCCTATAACGGACCATGACTCTTGGAAATGTTCGCATAAAATTGAAATACCAGTCATATCAAAAGGTAAATGTTCTTTTATCGCTTTGTTCTGCACTTTGCCGCTGAGGCAAACTATTTCCAATATTGACTTTACTGTGCTTTGTGTTTTAGTAAACGTATTTTGCAGAAGAGTGGCCCGAGAGAAGTGCATTTCGGGAAAATACTTGCACGTCTTTACATTTAACTTACATGTAGCGTACATATAGGTACTTAATACAAATAAAGCGTGTAAGTCGATATTTTTCTAGTTCAATTGCAAAAAATGAGTTATTTTTTGAAAATTCTACTGTGATGTAGGTATCTCCGTCGGGAATCAGGTCCTAAATCTTCATTGCAATATTGCGTAAATGCATAATATAAGTATGATATAATTAAAAAGCTATCAAATTTATTTTTATCGAAACTAACCGTACGCGCACGATGCTTGCACGTCTTTATCTCAATACATACACGCACACTTACACGTGTCAGAAGTATTGGGAGATTCGGTAAATGAAAATACGTCTTTGCCTAGAGGCTCTCAGTACAGAACTCCTTTATTCAACAAATCTTACTACTCAGACCTTAATCCATATGTAGCTCTATAGCTATGCTCTCTATATCAATACATAAATTTGTTTATAAAGTCGCCTGGCTCGCCGTTAGGCTAACACACGCATACCTATAATAAAAAGAGGCAGCGAAAAATATAGTCTTGTAGAGGTACCACAACGCTTTTTCCTTAAGTGACTGTACAACTAGACTCCTATCGTAAACCGTGTTAGGGATCTTTATTACAATAATCAACCTATAGAAAACTGGTATTTTGTATAAAAATGCTGTAAAAACCCAACGCACGGACGTAATCAGTTATGTTTAAACAAATATATTTGCAGCATTCGCAATGCAATCCGATGTATTTACTGAACGATATTTTCATTTAATGGAATTTTCACTTGAAATTGGAATATCGTATAAAAGCGAATCAAATGGGCACTTTCCAGGAAGCGAGAAGCAATCTGGATCAGAAAGCGTTGACCCTTTCAATTTACTTGTAGTTGGTTTGTTAGCTTAATTGGACTTTGAAAATTGGTATTGCTGGTTAGAAAATGGAACGGCAACAGGCACTAAGCGCCTTATGTTTTGGTAGAGATTGTAATGAGATTATTATCAAAAACAGTTTTGCTATAACTAAGTGAAACCCTTTTTGGTTCGACTTCGGAGCGATCGTCGCCACGTCGTAGGACGTGATGGACTTACAGACCCAACTTAATAAGCAGGGGTAGTAAAGTATCTGTGGCTAACCTCAAGTTAGGATATTAATTTGTTACCAATCACTATTGACGACGCTGGCCAATTGCCGTCAGATAACTGCAGGCCCGTTTGGTGCTTCAAAAAGAAGGTTGTTTTTAAAAACCTGCTTTTTCGTATTATATTCAGAAAACTTTTTCACTTCATAACTAAATCGTGGAGGTGCATATAAAATAGAATTGGTTGCCATTTTAGGCTGTATTGAATTAAGAATGACGTCATCAGTCATGCATTGTCAAATTTTCAGCTCGATTTGTTGAGCAGCTCAATTTAAAATTCTGTTGTAAGATTGGCCCTTACATGGATATGAACTATTAAGGCAAGTTAAATAAACCATTGTAAAACATAAACATCAGAATATACTTATTGCCACATAAACGCCACAATCACAAAAAAAGTAGATGCCAAATTAATTAACTTCTTGACTGGCGGCAAAAATACGTAGCAGTTCATTTTTTATAAGATAAGAGTAGCAGAAGAGTATTCAGTCCATCTGATGGTAAGTGGCTACTGCCGCGCATGGACATCTGTAATCAACCCCTGATAGGATTAGATATTCCTACCTGAGGTCGGACCACAGATGCCCCGCTACCCCTGAGGACTAAGCTGGAACAACAGAGCTTAACAAACCTTCAAAGTTAATGATGAATATAAATTTAACGTTAAGTTTCAAGACGGTTAAGATAAATGTTTGTATGTGTTAATTAGTTCCGTGCTAAAACTAAACGGCTCGACGACGTGTCATTGGAATTGCCTTGTCAGTCCGACTGACACGGGACGAGGTGCGGCCTGAACACGTATTTGAGATAGGCGATAGAGAGTTACGATACGCAATTTGGTACTTATACTAGTTTCATTAGTAAAGTAGCCAAAATAAAGCGCAGTAATATTCATTATTTGTAATATGTACTAAACTTTTTTGATGGTAGAACCCTCTGTAATTCGACATTGGCGGCAGTAGCCCCTGACCAGGTGGAGTGATGTGGTCCAGGTGGACAGATCAGGTGGACTGCATGATCGTTTTCTACTTATAGGTATATAAAAATACTGAGACTTAATGTTATTTACAAATTTTGAATATAAATATGTTATGAAAATAATAAAATAATTGTAAATGTAATTTGTTTAAAGTAACGATTAAACAAAAAGACGTCGTCGGGGACTTGCTTTCGTAAATCGAAAATATATAATTTTACCAATTATTTATCAATGTAATAGTATTAACTTTGGGGATTTAAAAAGTTAAAAAAAACAAGAAAACAATAATATTTTATTCCATTACCGTTTCTATCTAGCGTAAAATAACTTCACACGTGCAAAAATTGTTTCGCAGATCAAACGGTTCAAAAATTCAAAATGCTCTGCGGCGCGAATCCCTGTGGGCTCAGAGTTGCAAATAAATCATATCAACGGACTATTGTTTCGCTAGATACGGATTGACAAAGCTTTGGTACAATGCTATTGCCAGAGTCGACCTCTGAATAGCAAGACGACAGGATGGACTGCGATAGTCCCAGCGCTTCGCCTTGACCACTTAATATAATAATTGCGTGAAGTTATAACTATAGGTATTTAAACAGCGCTTTAGGGGTAGTTCTGAGTTTCATGTATTAAAACGTTTGTTCCTTTATTTACATATATTGAAATCGTTTTTATTTGCGAATATCTGTAGATATTTTGATAATTAAGTTGCCGAAATTTGATGAATAATGTCTCCATGAAAGTATGTCAGTAAGTTGTATGTAGGTCGTATGTATGTATGACATAGATACGAACATTATCCGGAAAGAACTACTTGTAATGTGGAAATCCGATTTGGATTTTAATGGACTTTTTTTTAAGAACGAAGATGCAAATGGACGTGATCTAGGTACCTGGTGCTAATGGGCCATAAAAACCGTGAACATTTATAACTAACGCCAAATAGGATAAATCCATAAAATCTCTTTGATTACCACGGAGATTTATCCATTGCGAAAAAAATAGCGAAAAAGTTAACGTAATTAAAGAGACCGGTGTGAAAGTGTGTGCTTTTCACTAGATCCGTCATCAAGTTATTGGCCGTCAAGTTATCAACTTATTAGAGCCGTCATCAAGTCATTTAAGGCTGGCACGGGTCTAATTTCAAAATGAGAAGTGTGTATTGGTAGATTTCACATCTATCTAGATAGATAGATATCTATCTACCAGCCTTTAAAGTCCACTGCTGCATAGGCCTTCCCTAGTCTGCGCCACTCCGACCGGACTTGAGCCGTCTGCATCCAACGGTTACCTGCCGTCCGCTTCAGGTCATCAGTCCACCTGGTCGGGGGGCGTCCTGTACTCCTTTCACCATCTCCTTTGTACGGATTTCACATACCTTTGGGAATTTCTTTTCTCTGGGAATCTCTGAAGTACCTATGCAGATTTCCTCGCCACGTTTTCCGTCACCCTTAAATCAAGTGATAATTAATTTATAATACGCTTTTTTCAGTAAATGCATAACTAAATAAATATTACGTATACGGAAGTAACATACGAATGATTTATAATAAGGAAATAGGGAGTCTAAATCAGAATGCAGATTATGTTAGAACAAAGTCAAAGGCAGTAGCGAGTCACAAAGCATTTTGTGAGACATCGTTTGATGTCATAATTGTTACGCAGTTTAACGTCCAAGTATAATCCACTAGTTTTCCGCCGGCGTGAAGTTCATTATTTCCATTTGTCATTCGTTTTTCGAAACCGCGGATTCACTAAACCCTAAAAAATCAACGGGTTGCATTTCGAGTGCCTAATTTGAAAATTAACGTTGTGCATTTTATTTTGGAATGGTTAGGTAATAATTTTGCACGTATTTCTTTAATCTAAATATATATAACTCAAAGGTGACTGACTGACATAGTGATCTATCAACGCACAGCCCAAACCACTGGACGGATCGGGCTGAAATTTGGCATGCAGGTAGATGTTATGACGTAGGCATCCGCTAAGAAAGGATTTTGATCAATTCTACCCCCAAAGGGATAAAATAGGGGATGAAAATATTGCTTCGTAACGCGAGCGAAGCCGCGGGCAAAAGCTCGTTATCAGTATAAAAGTACTATAATTTATGTGGTAAAATACAATTTTTATTTATTGCGCTATCGTACACAAACATGACAGTCTTACGAATTTTCGATCAGGTCACGTGTCATGACGCGAGTTTCACATTTTTTACCCATCACAGAAAGTGCACAACGCCGCTGAAGGAGTTTTCACTTCAAAAACATAAATTAACAGTACTTTGAATATTAGCAGAGGCCTCATGTGCATTGATAGCGGGTATATTAGAAAAAGAAAGAAACTAGGTACATATTAGACATATTTTATTCACGCTAAGTAATGCGTACTAAATAGCACATCGTTTCATGAATGCTACATGAGCCTAACTTGTAATCTCGTTTTGCGGTAAATGTGCACGCAATCTGCTCGATCGATTAAATTAGGCGATTTGCTACTAGTAACGGAACCAAAAAGATAACTTCGCTGCCTTATTATTTTATGAATAGTTACTTAATACTAATATCTACTTGCGGCCCTGATGCGGCACGGTTACTTATACCTATAAAATAATATAATTATCCAAACTACATAATAAGTTTTACTTTGTTACCACAATTAGAAATAGGTTCAAATTTACTTCCAAAACATTACATTGTTATTTAGTTACAAGTTAAACTATAGCTAACATTAATCATGTAAAATTATGGTATCAGGAAAGCTCTTCAATATTTTGTTTCTTTTATTATAAAACATGGAAATATTCCTAAAACTAATAACATAATAGAAAATAGTCATATATGAGTGCTGCATTTTAAATCAACATTATTTCGAAAAGCGAGAAAGAGGGCGAGACGGAAATCTTTTATTTCAGAGCAAAAATATTATAAAACGCTTTAAGATGCAAATAAATGCTTACATAACGTAGTCTTTTCACAATGAGCAAAAGAGTTTAAAAAGGGAAAGAAATATTCCTTCAAACGATACAAATGCTCAAGGATTTCTTTCAAACGCAAGTTAAGTTATGTTGTTGACGTGAGACATCTAGTCTACAAGTGGCTTTCGTTCGATAATAATAAATGGAATTGCGACCGGACGCTCCTCCGGGAATATGAGGAGGTATCTTTAAATCGCAGTATTGTAAACTATCGAAGTATCGAATGAGGCATTCCCAAAAGATATTATGAACTCTCATTCGACAGAAGCAACTTTCTAAAGCAAGTTATTTTGTGTGTTGCGTTATTTATTTATTATTTAATTTTCCGTATAGTTATTAGATATATCATGCAACTTGCATGTATTTACATATTTGTAAGGTGCGTAAGGACTGTTGTTTTTGGAATTTAGAAAATGAAAAGACTAAAATATAGGTAAACTTTCATGTCCTATTTTTAAGACGAAATGTAACAAATATTAGATTAGATTATTGGGTTATATTGAGCACTGATATCGATATTACGGATATATTTCGAATATCATGTTTGTATTTTATACCCAGCTCATTTCCATATCATAATCTATTTATCATTTTGATGCAGACGTAAGCTGATCTATTTCTAAGAAATTCTCTAGAGAAATAACGGTTCCGGAAATTGCAGTTCACGTAGATCTTTGTTTCAGTGTTGGGATTAAGTTAAATAACTTAGTTAAAGTTAGGCGGCAGTTCGTATCTATGTAGCTTCTCGAACCAGAACTACATCTTCATATTAACGATTTGTTTATTTCTTTGTATTTGTAAGTTACCGTGTTAAGCTACAAAATGTGGACATATTAAAAGAAATCAAAGAGAATATGTTAATAATTACCGTATTTCTAGGTATTTATACCAAAAGAATTTGAATGAGTAAGTCATATTAAAACTCACATTAATTTAAACTCATTTTGGCAAATATTATGTCAAACATAATCAAATGTTCCTTTCGTGTATTTTATGTATTTTTAAAGGATTGGAATGGCAAACGATCTTGTGCTCCACCTGATGGTAAGTGGTCACTGCCACCAAAAGTCATCTATGACCAACTCTATATACATAGAAGAGTTTCTGCCTCTCACAGATATAGTGAAGGTGGTAGAACCCCTTGTGGTTCGACTCCGGCGGCACCACCGCCACACCTATTTCTACCTAATAACAAAAGTGTTAGGCGCTGCTGTGTTCCGGTTTGAAGGGTGTGGTAAGGGAGACAGACTTTTCCGAGGCGTTCCAGCTTAGTCCTCAGGGGTAGCGGCGCATCTGTGGCTGACCTTAGGTAGGAATATCTCATCCTATCTGGGATTGATTACAGTTGTCCAATGGCGACAGTAGCCACTTACCATCAGGTGGACTGCATGCTCGTCTGCTACTCCTATATTATAAAAAAAAGATATGTTGTCACTCTTGGGGACTAAGATGGTCAGGGAAATAACTGTGGTACCTCCTCGCTAGAACCATACTCTACCACAGCCTTATTTTAGTCACATTAGGTTCATTATCTTTAATTTAATACTAAAGTACTGAATTATTATAGAATTTCATGTGCTAAAGAAATGGATTGCACTCTTTCAAATTTCCTGCTTTTAACATCACTTGTGAAAAGTGGAATCGTATATTGTTTCGGTTGCGCCCTCTTCCATATTAACCCCTTACGCTGTTCCCGCCAGTGATCAGTCACAAATCTATCAGAAAATGTCTGTGGAATTCCCTGGAGCTTCCTGCGAGCAGGGCTGATAAAACTGTTATCAGGATAGGAGTAAAATTTACAAAAAATAAATAAGGATAGTGTATGTATATTATGTGTACGAGTATTGCTATTATTTTATACAGTGCGGCAAATCTGTTTCCTTTATCAGTACCCTTACCAGGAGTTTTTACCTTTCGACAAATATGACTGTTTTGGTATTTGTTTACGTATTTACCCATACAAATCAGCGCCCCTAGCGGATTGTGTCAGAACCAGGAAATCGTATTGGCCCATACGTATACAAATACCAAAACAGTCATATTTGTCGAAACGTAAAAACTCCTGGTAAGGGTACAGTTGTTCCACAGAAGTAAACTGTAGCAATGCATCCGCGGCCGATGTTAAGTGAGGTTGCAATCATATTTAGTTTTGATCACCGCTGTACATATAGTGACCACTTTCTGTAAAGACGCTTGGATGTTTATTCGTTTCTTTAATTTCATAAAAAACCGCAATCATTCCGTCTGAAAATTACTATTTTAATATTAGTAATATAATATAATTTTTACATTACCAAACTTTTATTTCAATAATAATAAGTTTATTAAATGTACATATGTACATTACAATCGAAACGATAAAACTAAATACTAATTATACTAGAAAAAAAAACTTTCTTCTTCATCTTCTTCTTCTTCTTAAAGTACCTTCCTTCTTAGAGTCGTTTAAAGGTTCCTTTAAGTTCAATTCCTTTAGAAGCCTAAAGTTGCTTAACTATGTTCGTTCTTGTAGCCAGCCCTGATAGCGAATGAATGAGACATAGCTGTATATAAACGCAAGAGTGCCTAGTACTTGGGCAATATTGTTTTCTCTCGAAATTCGCGCTTGTCTCCCGATGATATGAGACACAAAAGATGCGACGTACGTTCATAAGGTACATGAATATATTTTGCTTCCACTTACTGTCAAAATGATCACAAAATGTTCAATACTACGAAGTTATTTAAAATTGGCCTAATACTACTATTGTTTAAGTTTGTTTAGCGATCTATTAAAACATTAAGGTGTGTACTTAATTTTAGATCTATCAGTCAACGGGTAAAAGCATAAATCTGCTTTGCGTGATTTGAAAGTTCCCAAAATAATGTACGAGCTAAGCTCACACATAAACTTTTTAATTATAACCACTGCATAATTTTAACGTAATATCAGTAGTTTTTATATTTCCAAACCCGACTATAAAACACTCTATACATACATATCTAACAAAAATAAATATATTTACGTGAACATCTAAATGTCGCTCATAAAAATACTTTATCTTGTGTACAAATGCAACAAGTAGTTCACGCAGTACCGAGCAACACCATAATTATGAAGATTACACGCTCGATGTATGTTTTCAGAATCGAAATATTATACAAACGACTACATTGTGGCATTATCTCGCACACTACCATCATCCGTGTGTCTGTTGCCTCAATAATCCACACTTTTCCCCTCTTTTCATAGGAGTCACGATAAAATTAGCATACAAATGTTGGTTGTCACAGAAAGAGGTATAAACATTATGAATATGGTTAGTAGAGATGTATTTTATGGCCCTCCCGTCTGGCTCTGTCTAAACAGTTTGTTGCTAATGTTATAGGTTCTTTCAGTGTCACTTAATTGTTGTAATATTTATACGACTATTACATCTATTAGTATTCAATTGTCGCTATAAAGATTTTCTTCGGCTTTCTGCGGCTTCACTCTTTCTTTTATGGCATGTTTTTCTCTGGACATATATGTCTCCTCAGAACTGAATGAGGTCTGTCCCACGCTTCACCATGTTGCTTCAGGAGTGGATTGGATGGAACGTACTGGTTTGTAGTCAATTCGTATCAGATGTTTAACCGTCTATCAGATTTTGTGTTTCCATGGATAATTGTAGAAAGGGAATTCTACATTACTAAGCCAACTACAGTGTATGTATCTTCATAAATAGTTTTCTTATTGTAGTTGCGAATTGTGGTTACGTCGATAATTTGAAAAATTAAACTCTAACACTCCATAAGGAGTATTTCTCGCAACATATAGAAAAAAAGTTTTCTTATTATCTCTTAGGTATTTGGGAACGGAAATTTATTCTACGCTAATAAGGTTATTTTGGGTGTAGATATATGTAATTTTTAATCGCAAGGCTCGGTCCGTGGGCTGGGATCTCGCCAGTGCCAGAGCATTAATCTCGGACGGTGCACAGTCATCAGAATATAATCAATCCGAGTCGGCTTCTGATTTATAGCGGAATGAGACGAATGCTTAACCACGACTTTGGCTTAAGGACTTTTAGGGTATGATTCTCATCAACATAATTCCCAGTGCTAGGTGTTCTTCTTTTAGATTATCTAAGTTTAACCTGAGCTAATGCGGCTAGATGGACCTCACACAGTTTACCTATGTACTCTCGATCACGTTACAGGCAATTTCGAAATATTACAACCGGTCTTGGATTCGTATCTTGGCGTCGAGAGTTTTATAATTAATTATTATTGCTCCTGGATTCAAATTTTACTGTAGAGTGTAGACACAGCATACCAATTATAGTCAGCGTAAAACTGCTAGTCCGCTCTGAATATAATTCTATATTGCGAGCAAGTGTAGTCATACATTTTGCTCGCAACAACTTCAGAGCGGACTAGCAGTTTCGCGAGAACTATATCATCATTATCTTTTGGACTTTGTGCTCTATAAATAATTATATTCACATTTTTATTTTCTAAAGCGATGCTTTTGGTGGGAACGAATTTCATGACTTCGCTTCAACGATTTTTACGTTAGGTAATAATAAAAGAAAGAATAAAACAAATATTTATTAACCAAAGACATAATAAAAAGTAATTTTAAAGCTTTTACTTTAACTTTTATCTTTTTTTGCCCTTGCCATTCAAATTATGAAGTTATGAATATCTTAAGTAAAATAAGATAAAATAAGATACATAATAGATTATCTTAATAAAGCAGATAAATATAGCTTTCTCGACTTCGTTCACATGATATATCTAACAATATTTCATGCGAATTTGTTTCGAAACCCTTCGTATAATGAGATCAAACATAACTTGAGGTCTAACTTATGACCGGCAATTGACTCTGCCCTTTCGTATAAAACGGTATTTTTTCTATTTATCCGTGATGTAAAAAGAAAAAAATAAATATGTTACATTATCTGTAAGCTTTATATCATATGTACCTACACGTATTATAATGGACGTCTGGATGCAAAGGGCGTAATACCGATTTAAGTGGTGCCAATTAGAGGAGGTTTATGTCCAATAGTGGATCTCCAAAGGCTGATGGATATGCCATATGTTTTATTGTAAAATATCGACGTACGCAAATTTGTATGAAAATACGTAATTTCATTCAAGCTGATCACACTTTTCACAACGCAACTACGTTTTATACTCGTTATATAACGTAAATAGCAGTGATAGCCTAGTGGTTAAGAAACTTGGCCTCTCGATCGAGGGGACCGAGGTTCGAATCCCAGGCATGCACCTCTGATTAAAAACAAATAAGTTATGTGCGTATTAGAAATTAATTATCACTTGCTTAAACGGCGAAGGAAAACATCGTGAGGAAAATCTCTAAAAAAATCTCTAAGGTATGTGAAGTCTACCAATACACACTTGGCCAGCGCGGTATACCACTGCCTAATCATTCTCATTCTTCGAGGAGACTTCTTTGAAGGAGAGGAGATTCTTTGAAGAAATGAATTAACGTTAACAAGTTAGTACGATTTTCATTCTTTTTTACGATATGAACAAACAGTTTGCTACCAAAATATCAATATGTGATTCACTTCAATTAAGCTGCGGTGTCGAGTGTGGGGTATGCGCTTATTGAATTTTTGCACACACGCCTCTTTCCACAAAGCGCGCTCCATATACCATCCCTCGAAATATGTTTGCAATCAAAATAGTATCTACTCGTATGTATTTTCATAGATATAAAGTCCACTCGTATCGAGTGAGTGAGTGAATAATCATAAACTTTTTGTTCTGTCGTTGGGCACGGGTCTTCTCTGTCATTAAAAGAAATCCATACTCCACCAAGACGAGTGCTGATTGTTTCACACATCTTCAACAAAAAATATGGAGAATTTTAATAGTGCGGGTTTCGTCACGAGGTAGGTACTCGTAGCTTCAAAATCACGAGAGGTTTTTTTTATAATATAGGAGTAGCAGACGAGCATGCAGCCCACCTGATGGTAAGTAGCTACTGCCGCCCATGGACATCTGTAATCAACCCCAGATAGGATTAAATATTCCTACCTGAGGTCGGCCACAGATGCGCCACTACCCCTGAGGACTAAGCTGGAACGCCTCGGAAAAGTCTGTCCTTACCACACCCTTCAAAACGGAACACAGCAGCGCCTAACACTGCTGTTATTAGGTAGAAATAGGTGTGGCGGTGGTGCCGCCGGAGTCGGCCACAAAGGGTTCTACTACCTTCAAGAGTGTGCTTGATGTATTCGAAATTTGAAGTTCCACCAGAGCGACCAAAATTCGTAAAGAGATTCATAATTCATTAAGAGAAAAGATGGCCACTGCTCTAAGTGTTACATAGTATGTATAGGAATAACAACTGTAGCATTAATTTATTTTACGTTTCGTTTTTGGTAACTATTTCGTTTAATTTGTAAAGAAATTGTCACGGAACGCGACATTCGATTGTCACTAACAGATGGTTTAATTTGAAATGTCCGAAAACTGTTATTTGGCTTAATTGTGTTTCTATTTTTAAGTTAAAAGGTTCAGAATTCCAGATACGTTTAAAAGTATTTCAATACACATGACCAAACAGTCAGCCCACCCGCCTGATATTGGGAACCATCGCCTTTTCTACACTAATATTATGAGAGGAAAACTTTGTTTGTTTGCTTGGTTGTAATGAATAGGCTCAAAAACTACTGGACCGATTTTAAAAATTCTTTAACTATTCGAAAGCTACATAATCCACGAGTAACATAGGCTATATTTTATATGAAGTATATTTGATAAATAGATTTTGAGGCGGTACAAAGTTTGTCGGGTCAGCTAGAACATAAAAGTCACAAATGAGCACGCATATCACCAGACGGTAAGTGGGCACTGTCACCCATGGACAATTGTAATCAATTCCAGGATAGGATTGGAGTCTTAACTAACGGCTACAGATCTGTTGCTATTCAGAACTAAATTGGAACCTTTCGTGGAAATGTCTTGCTACTACTAACTACGAGGACTAAATAGGAACCACCCGTGGAAGTGTATCTCCCTTACCGCACCCTTCAAACTAGAACATAGCAGAGATTAACATTGCTGGTATAAGGCAGAAAATGGTATAAACATATAAGGTCTGGATTTTATCCATTTAACTTTAAGTGGAGATAATGTATATAATAACCGCGAATAACCCGGAATCCTAGAGTAACGTTGAGTGTAGAAAGCGTTATTATTCTGTGATTTTAAATTTAAAATCAGAAGCCGGCATTGCAATGCATTGAAAATGCGACACCTCTACACTGAAATGATTTTGAAGTTCGGGCGTCTTCTAGCGTAGAGAGAAGAGAGCAAACATTGGAGTCAAATAAAATAGTTTCAAGGAAATACTCGTATACCCGATTCTTCCATTCAATGAGAATATAAATTAATTCTTTATTCATCCATTACTTTTACAATCAATTTTGTATTATGCTATATATTTTATATTTTTTTTATGCTAAGAGTCTCAATAATTATCTGGATTACTAAAATTTGGGTCAAAATCAATCTCAATGGTTGACAGACATTAAAAAGTTTACGGATCTAAAACATATGCAAAGTACGAAATTCTGTTACAACTTTTCAAAATTGCCGTATACTTTACCCATTTCCTTAGTCGTGAAATACAAAAATGACAATTTTGAATTATTCATAACATATCAATGCCCGTCTTCATTCAATTTTCTTCCTTTGATCCCTCACCGCTCGACTCACCCCCATTATCAAAATCTTGATCTACAAAACTTCGTTACATTCGTAAACCACAAACCATTTTTATTCATCTTTCATGTAATAAAAATTACTTTAAGTACAAGTTTATTTTTCATTTGTTACCATTATTATTATACCATCCATTAACATATTTTTACATTTACAGAACATTTTTATCTATAGTCGATCACAGATTTGTTTCTATGCGCGGGGTTTAACATTAGATCACTAGATTTAGTGAACCTTTACCTTTAAACACAAATCTTTACACACAATGCTTTACCAATTTTTTTTAACCAAAACATGAATAATACCTTGCTGCTACAAATCGAAAATTCCCTTTGTAACGCTGCAAATATCAAGGATTTCCACCAACTTTAAAATTCTAATATCGTAATATCCCTCCAGTGTGATGTTACACAGACTTGTATTCTTCATTGTTCACAAGTAGATGGAATAGGAATATCGAAACTTTATTCTCGTATGTTCCATGATGTGCAAGATTATAACAGAAACTGCTTACTACTTACCTACCTACAACTCATGAGGATGATTCGAGTCGTCGCTACAGCATGCGTTCGCAATGTCGAAATCAACGTCACCTCTATAGAGAAACTATAAAAATATTAACTGATAATAAACATTTAAGAATCAATTCGTATTAAAAAACATCAAAGAACTCTACCAACTTTAAAATTCCAATAGCGTAAATTCGTAATGTCCGAAACCGTTAACGAATATTACAATACTAAAATTCCATAGTTTTTTTGATTGGAGCAAGTATGCTACACACGTAAATTTCGGAAAATCTACAAAATATTCTCCGTGATTAAAAGAGAGGAATTTTCGACAGTAAAACTTTGAAATTCGAAATACGTTGAATTAATTGCAGGAACGGTGTAATTAAGATTGATAAGCTGAAGTTACTGAAGTGGAATTAACTTAAAAAGTGTGCAATTTATTTATTTAAAATACTTTTCTTACGTATTTAACGTCATTAAGTGAGGAATTTCCAAAAAACCTTTCTCAATACTTCTCTTTTATCCTTACCTTACGTCATTAAGTCATGTATTTTCAAAAAACCTTTCTCAATACTTCTCTTTTAAAATCAACCTCAGATAGTATTAAAGTCCTAATTGATATTGACTACAGGTGTTACGTTTGAGGTTACCTAAGTCGGAACTCCTAGTACAAGCGTGACTGGTAGTCATTTCATGCTTGTGTAGCCACGCATTGCTTTAAGACGCTTTTTACACTTACAACTTCGCACTAGGATTCCCTGTAACGTGGGTATCATAATCACATACAAAGGCGAATATAAAAACACCCAGACCCAGAACTGATATCTGAATCACAATATAAGTTAGAGATACTTGTACTGTGTCTAAATTCATCATTTCGATATCTGTCTGGTCTGACGGGGGGTTTAAGCTGGACGTTGTCTGTCAGCGAGCTATATTAGTTTAAATATGGGTATACTAGTGTTATATGTATACTTTTTTATAATATGGGAGTAGGAGACGACCATGCAGTCTACCTTATGGTAAGTGGCTACGGCCGCCTATCTCTAAGCAACCTCAGATAGGATTAGATATTCCTACCTGAGGTCGACCACAGATGTCGGCCGCTACCCCTGAAGACTTAGCTAGAACGCCTCGGAAAATTATGTCTCCCTTCCCTCACCCTTCAAACCAAAACACGGCAGCGCCTAACACTGCTGTTATGAGGCAGGATTAGGTGTGACGGTGGTGCCGCCGGAGTCGAAAGGGTTTTACCACCTAATATAATAATATGTATTAAGTAGATTATCCTGACCATGAGAAATTAAAGTTTGTTTAAAATTATGCGAAGGTGTAATCCCTCGTTGACTTACGTCAATTGACGGTTATCTTTTCCGGAGCGCGGACCCTGCTCCTCTCGGGGGAAACTTGATTATATTTTAGTGAATTTAAGGATTTAAGGTACAAACATAACACATAATAAGTATGTAGGATTTTTTAGGCTTCAAGCAGTTTCCATATTCCATCTTTATATAGCCATATTATAATTACACCAAACAACAACCAATTGCGTCAAATGGCAAAAATAGTAGCAATGGCACTTACAGCAGGTATATTTTATTTCACTCGTATGTGTTCTTCGCCACTAGAACCACTGATACCAGCAGGAAACCAGAAATTACTCCAGCCTTATAAATATAGTGTTAAGCGTTTCTGTGTTACTACGAAAGTGTTGTATGTACAGTATAAACAGTTACCTTTCCACTTGGTTCTTAGGGGAATGTAACTTCTATCCTATTGAGGGTTAACAGACTTGCATGGTCGCATTGATATGCATGAGCGGCAGTGAGAGGGGTTTGGACCACAGTCCACTGCGCTGGAAAAGCGTGGATTAGGAAAAAAACTTTGAGGTGTCTTGGTTTCCTTACGATGTTTTCCTACACCGCTAAAGTAAGTGATAATTATTTTTTTATACCCACATAACTTGGAAAATCAAAGTTGCTGCGGATGTCTCGCTTGAGAGGCTTAGTTTAAAATCATCAGGCTATCACTGCTTAACTTGCTTAAGTAATCATCAGATCCCCAGTCTTATAAAAAAGTGTTCAGCAATGAAACAGTAATGGGTTGATGATGATGTAGTTTAATATTATTAAACTATCCATATTACATGGTATTTCATTTTTGCTCAACATATTCCAACTTGTTATTATAGAGAAATACGTAACGTAACATAATATCGTAGGGATTATTTTAACCTTTTCAGAAACTTTCATGATATTTTGCATTAACTAAATGAAAATGAAAGTTAGATTTTGTTTAACTGATATTGTATTTTCTATGTAAACTTATAACTTTAATGTTTTTCAATATACTGTAGAAGTAAACGAGTATGTAGTTCTCCTTTTGGTAAATGGCTACTGCCGCCAATGGAAATCTGTAATCAACCCCTAAGATTACAATGTTACCTGAAGTCGATTACGGACACTTTGCTGTGGTAGCCTAAGGATTAAGTTGGAAACCTTAACCTTAGTCTTAACCTTAACCTTAACTTTTAACCTTAGTTGGTTAATTGTCTCGCCTTTCAAACCAGAACGCAGCAACACTTAACACTTTCACAAGTCAGAAATATATGGAGCTTTGGTGTCACCGGAGTCAAATTATGAAGAATTCTACTAAGTTACAATAGTAGTAGTAGTTATACAGGTTATCAATACAGTTTATCTTAAATTCGATAAAAATAAGGGAGTTCATAAAATTCAAAATTTAAATATGAATTCGTACGTACACTATTAGTGTTTTCAAATTAAAAATAAATTGAAAACTGATTAATCCTGTCAGTGACATTTCAAATTAAATCGCTTGCTTTGATGATGTCACATGCAGAATAATCGTGTTTCGATGACATGTAGAGCATGTAGGTACCTTAACCCTATATAGTTCTGTCTGTCTATGAGAATGTGTATTCATAAGAATATAAAACAAGTCTTCAGCTAGCATTGATTGTAAATATTGTTGTTACACTGTTAGTAATTTAGGTTTTACTTATTTTGTATTGTAACTGAGCTTACGATCAATAACTTTTAATTTGTTATGGCTTAGGAGACATTAGGTGTATCGTAATAACACGATTCTTGTTTCCCTTCAAGATCATGCAAAAGAAATGGCCGCCCTGTAATATTTATGCTGATTATTTCAGTATATTGAGTATGAGAATCTATCATCGGTAATCCTCGAATCTATCCTCATATCTGTCAAATTCTACCTTCCTTTCCTTGATATTTCTTAGTCATTTTAGGAAGATGTTTCCTATCAAATACTGCCTGTGCCTATATTCTCCCTAATTACACAGACAGATTTTATAGGCTAATCTTAGAATCGTTTGAAACCGTTTTCACGTGACCACACATTACCTATGTGAACTAGAATAGAACCAAATTTACGAATAGCTTAAAATACATTACATATTCGTATTTTATATACTTATATGTCTTTAAATAACTAATAACTATACATTGTTAATTTATTCGCCTTTTACTATCTTTAATTTCTAACTTAGCAGAAA
Source organism: Epargyreus clarus clarus (assembly GCA_014595695.2). Taxonomy (NCBI): domain Eukaryota; kingdom Metazoa; phylum Arthropoda; class Insecta; order Lepidoptera; family Hesperiidae; genus Epargyreus; species Epargyreus clarus. The sequence continues at coordinate 602,036 of JACTTY020000037.1, forward strand.
GGCATCGCGGGTTTCTGAAAGACGTTTGAGAGCGCTTTATGAAGGCTCGACCAGACTCGTTAAGAGTTATTGAATAAATTACTTCAGGTGATTAATTGAGTGTTAATTACGTTATCGTTTAGCACCTGCTTTCTGTCCATTAGGTCTGCACCGAACATTCGCCTGTAATTGCTCTTTAGTTATTACTTCCATACGATTAAATTGTTTCTTGTAGAACAAATTCAATTTATAATTCCTGTTAACACAACTAACTTAAGATAAATTCGTTAGCAAGGTGCTATTAAGATCGACTTAACGTTCGAGTTGGCGATTTATTGTTTCTACGTAAATCATCAAACATACATTTCTAAAATGGCAGAACTTTGTACTTATATGTAGCAAACGTAAAAGAAATATTGAAATCAAAGTTGTGTAAAGAAGTGAAATCTATAAATATCTAGTTTATAAAATATAGTAAGCGTAAATGTTTACGATCTATTTCTGTTCTGCTAATAAAGTCGATGTCTGGTATAACACTTACGTACAGTTACGTATATAAGAAAATCACACAACAACCGTTAAAGCTCCAACTAAAAAAATATTTCGCAAAACATTCAAATGAATTGTTAATTTATAGGATTTAGGATTCGGACTTTTTAATTATTGGTTTTCAATAGGTGTAATCAGAGCATGCAGTATTTAGAAAATCGTTTATCACAAAAAGGAATTTGCAACTTATTGGTAGGTACGTAACTATTTGTTCATAAACTTTTCGCAAATATATTTTCTCATGACAGCAATACCAAGTTATAATAAATAGGCTTAAAGCTTAAGCTTCCGAATAAAATATGATTGTATTTCGTTTTATTGTCGGACACTTAATCTCTGAAATAAGAGGCCAGTTAATTACGTGGGTCTCGTGGTGGATTGTTGTTGGAGATCAATATAATATCATGGGATATCAAAAGCTATATTACAAGAATAGCTAATACATCACTGGTGTAGCTCCTATGTGCCTAAGTCCCATGTTCCGAAAATAACACCAAAGAAAGTTGTTTTCATGCTATATCATTATACGTATCATACAATAAAAGTATCATCGGTAATTTTACCAAGATCGGGAAAGTTCGCGAGCAATAAAGTCGTAAGTGAACTTTGTGTGATAACGCTTAGCTTTAATTACATGTCTACGCCACACGTAAACATGTATACGATATCGTTATTAATAAAGTCTTTCAAGTTTCTTTTAAGGGCCTCTAACTGTTTCTTTGAACAATCGTTTTCATAAGCGCAGTGGCCTGACGAGAAATTTCGTTTTAATTGGAGTTACGATGGAAATTTTCGAGGAGGTAATCTCATGATATGAAGAGTGAATCTGGGCGACGAGTATGTCTTTGATGTTCCGGTAATTAAAATGTTTCATCGACCTTCAAGCGAATATTTTTGGCGAATCAATGCCGTGTTCCTTGTGATTGTATTTGGATATAACCCTTTTTATGGTGCATTTTTGGAATGGGTTTCTGTTATCAACAATACGTGGCTTGGTGGCTACCACGCTGCTGCATGTGTATTAATTTCGTAATTATTATACCGATTCGAATTGGATTCATAATACAAAAGTTAGCACATGATTTCACCCATGTGTATGCCCGCGACTGTTACTCCACTATTTCTCGCAGGAAATTTTCGAGATAAAACCAATGTTTATCTCAAAAAATGTTCTAAAAGTGTGTACATAAAGGAGGAGCTACTAACCTACGTACCTACGGACCTACCTCAAGCATTTATTTTCGTAAAAACGTCAAAAGTCAAAACACAGAAATTACGTTTGTTTCATCACACAATTAAGATTATAATTTGTTCATAATCAGGAAAGGACAGACAGCAAAGGGTCTTAAGCCGGGATGTGGGTGTTGCAGATGAAACAACGTATTTGAAAGTTGATTATGGCCTTACATTTTTGCCCTTTCCATTCCCCAAAAATGAAAGCGTGATATTACAATTGTACATCAGATCACGGCTTGTCATTTATTATGATTCGTTACAACTTGACAAACATTTGATATTTTATTTTATGTTATTTCAATTGCGGAAAATAACAGGAATAAGTGAGACACATTGAAAATTTCCTTGATATTTCTTCATGATTTTCCTGGATTCTTCGTTCCTTATTTATGTTATTTTAGGCTATATATACCTACTGATAAAATATAGTTACCTAAATTTTTTGTAGTTACACTCGAAGGTGGTAGAACCCTTTGTAGCTCGACTCCGGCGGCACCACCGCCACACCTATTACTACCTAATAACAGCAGTGTTAGGCGCTGCTGTGTTCCGGTTTTGAAGGGTGTGGTAAGGGAGACAGACTTTTCCGAGGCCTAACTCTTCCACTTCTCCTCAATTAGTTAGTTAGTCCTCAGGGGTAGCGGCGCATCTGTGGCCGACCTCAGGTAGGAATATCTAATCCTGTCTGGGGTTGATTACAGATGTCCATGGGCGGCCGTAGCCACTTACCATCAAGTGGACTGCATTTTCGCAAACTTTCTACATCAGACATGTAGAGTAATCATCGTAGTTGTCCTAAAAAATAATAGAAATACTAACAAACAATATATTTCATAGTGGCTTATATAAAAATAAAATTGAAACTATAACACATTTGCATGAGTAACGTAACAAAAGATAGTGACTCATATGTAGCAAAACTCCACGTTTATGAAAGTTCACAACAAAACAGCGAAGCATAAAAGATGCATGTTTACCTGAACTGATACGACAAAAATTTAATATGAAGCCCGAGCTACCGAGCTACCGAGCTCGTAGCAATGCTACGCCGCTACATTAACAGATAATATGGTACGATGCATGATATGAGGGGCAATGTATGATCTGTTTCTATTTTTTTAAAAGCTTTTAATTTACTCCTTTACTTCATTTGTATGTCATTGAAATGTGTGTTAATCTTAACTTAAAACATTAACAGATAATATGGTATGATGCACGATATGAGCGGCAATGTATAATTAAGTTTTTATATTTGTTAAATAATACTTTTAATTTACTTTTTTACTTAATTTGTATGTGATAGAAATGAATGTTAATCTCCTCTTGTATTATATGTGTATGATCATCGTTAATAGTAATGAAATATGAAAGGTTTTATCCACAGATTTGTGTGGTGGACACACTATAGTTAAGTTAGATTAGAAGCTTTCAAGCGTCTTTATTTCCTATACTAACTATCAGAGATAAATTTAAATCAGTCGGAAAACTCAAGCTTTTTAGTAAAGCATAACACAGTTTAATTTTATGATTTTTCTAAGCAAGCACAGCGCACAAAATATATTTATGGAGTTTTTTAAGTCATTTCTCCAAACCTATTATAGTTCGAAAAAAGTTTTGTAGTAAATCATTTGGAATACATAGTGTGTACTAATAAGCAAATAGAGTTTAACTTTTTCGAAAAATATTCCATTCTGACGGCACCAATTCCATCTCGTTTTAACCAAATAACAATTTAACCCTCATTTAAAATTCAAAGTTTATTTGTAGAAGTGTTATTAAAAGACAATTTATATATACTTAATTTAAAATGTCGTCTTCAGACGGCTCACGGCTGAAAAAATATTAAAACAAAAAGTAGCCGGCAAAACTTATGTTTAACGAAATTGCTTCTAATTATGACTTAAGAAGGTAAGTTTTAAAGTAAATACAATTAATTATGGACTCTTAGGGTAAAAGTTAAAAAGTCGGGTGATATATTTCGTAGAAATAATATAATTAACACGACTGAATCACCAGCTGTGTCCCTTTGGAATTAATTAATTAAGCGAAGTAAAACATATTAATCTCGGAATATTGTCCATTGTTAGTAGTTTAGAGATATTCAAACCGCATCTTCATCTGATTAGTGGAGGATCATGGGACGTTGTAAACTTAAGTCAATTTGTGTGTGATCTGCTTAGTATTCTGATCAGTCATAGGTCGATTGACCCACGCATCCATTGTTATTCAATTGTCTCATATCATATGAGATGAGACACAACGTGTATGACTGTATTCCTAAGTTTCCGATACTCAATATGTTGCCGAATGTTCACTTAAAGTTTTTTTATGTTGGGATAAATGTTACCGTTATATCCGATATCTGACTGACTAAGCTTCACATGATAGCCTTATGCCGCATAGTACTTTGACTGATACAATATTTTAATTTTCATTATATTTAAAAGTTTAAATGGTTATCATGTTCGTGTATGAAATATGTTGAGGTTTTACTACTTTGGTGGTAGAGTACAAAATGTATGAGTAAAAGGTGAATCGAATATTGGTTTCTTGAAAATAAATATCATAATAAGTACAGGTATTTATAAAGAAAAGTTAATAATGATTATTTTCGTACTATTTCAGTAATAAACTGCTGCTAATGTTAATAGCTTAAATCCTTTTATTTTTTTGATAATATTATACATATCTATAAACAAGATTTCAAGTTAAGAGTTATTTTGCAATAATACTACCTATTATTAACCGTTTAAAGTTTTCGTCTAATCATTTTCTTAATAAGATGCGGCATCTGATTTTCAGATCGGATCTTCAATTTTATGCCATTTTGTCGACTCACCGTAATGAAGTCCACAAAATTTTATGGTCGCTTTCGACACTTTACGAATAAAAAATAATGGAGAAAAGTGCTGTGATCAAAATAAAAAAGCAAAAAATAAGTATAATTTATATTATAATTGGGATGTAAATTTTAATGCTTGGGTACTTTTAGAGTGCATGGTTGTCATTTTACATTTATTTAATTATTATTAATCGATACATTTAAAAATAATGAATTTACTAAGATTTCATGTCAGTTTGACCAGTTATCTGAGTCCGTAAGCTTCAAAGCATCAATAATTTCTTTTATTACATAATGAAACGTCTCAGGTGCCCATGTAACGTGAAAGGTGATAGAGCTAGTAAGGTTTTACTGGGGTGGTATCATCGCCACACCTATGGAGTTGGTCACAGAGGTCCATAGACGTCCAGATTTACGACTTACCAGATGTTGCTACAAGGCTCATTACCTGCCCGAGCTTACTAATTATAAAAAAAATACAGGTTCGTTTTTAAAAGCAGACATGGCAGTCGATTCAAAATTCATTTATTACAATATGCAGAATTCGTATTGTTGTTCGGGTTACATATAGACAATAGTATGAATTTCCGTACCTGAATACAATCCCTTTACAAAGACACGTACAGTATTCAATAATCATAACGTTATTAACCACTTCACAATACTATTAGAGCTACTCTACGTCACCGTTCCAATCTGTGACGCAATATTCTACTTACTACTCTAGTGTGCACAATTTCTATAATATACGAGTAGATGTAGATGGTTCAGAGGATCTGTAATCCTGGACAAGCGGGAGATGCGAATTTCTATTCATCCATTAATATGCGTTTGTTCATTTGTCTTAAAATATTATGAAGTATTTGTAGTAGATATATCTACATCGAAACACTTCTTTTTCATGTTGTCCATTTCTGACCCATTGCTTGGCACAGGTCTGTTCTGATAGTTAGAGAGTACAGATTGGTAACTTCATACATACTTTACAGAACCATTGATTACCTTTCAGAACTTTTTCGTAGGTTCCGTTAACTTGTGTCCCTTCTACCGTTGAAGCGTGCACATTACAGCTTACTAATTTATAATACGTACATAACTCCAAAAAATTAATAATGCTTGCTTGGGCACGAACCTCGGTCCTAAGGTCTATCCGCCCAATTTCAAACCATTACGTTATGACTGCTTTTTCTATAAATAAATAGAAAAATAAGTAAAATAAGTATAGTTAGTATGAATAAACACCTACGCATAAAAATAGTGCAACTTCTAGACATCTTTTTGTTGTTTACTTAGTGATAAATAGTAATATATCAATCTTTAATAAGATACATTCCCATCTAAGTTATCGCGTTACGTTGTTAGAACCGATACCAGTTACAGGAATCGATTTTGGACGTTTAAAAGTTCACCTGCTTCCGAGTGTTAGCAACTTCGATCCGCTTCTGGAACTGTTAAGAAATACAATTTACATACAATTCAACTTTGTACAGCCTTCTTGTTTGAGTCGGCAGTTAAGTTAATCGTTTGAAACAATTAAATCGTTTGAAACGTCGGCACATGTTGTTGATGCTTCGGTGCGATGCAAGAATCGCTGATTAGGCTTATGTTAATTAATTGTTGAATGTATTTATACGTGACTGGTATAAATGCTATGGGAAATGCGGCTCATTATCCAGATAAAAGCAGGTACATGCGACTGTATTGCATTTCTTTTTCAAGTCAAAATGCAGTGTTAGCCTAGTGGTTAAGAAACTCGGCCACTCGGTCGAGGGGTCCGGCTCAAATTTCAGACACGCACCAAATTTTTTCGAAATAATGTGCCTATTAGAAATTAATTATCACTTGCTAAACGGTGAAGGAAAACATCGCGAGGAAACCTTAGAGATTTATAAATAAAAAGTAACTCTCAAAGGTATGTGAAGTCTACCAATACGCACTTGGCCAGCGCGATGGACTATGGCCTAATCCTTCTCCTAATTCTGAGAGGAGACCAGTGCCCAGCAGTGGGACAGTAAAGGATTGATGATGATGATGAAAAACCGTCAGCCGTTTGATCCTTTGTCAATTACAAGGCGGTGAGATATCTTTACTAATCTATACCCGACTGATTATGTTTTTCGAGCGAGTCCAAACGGCTTGAAAGTTTAATATATAAGGTGATAGATTATATAGGTAGGTAGATTCATTTAAATTCGTGACTTAGCCTACATTATTTGCCCTTTCAGTTAATTATTGTTAAGTAATCGGGTTTTTGTTTTAATTATATTTACTTTCATACTCCAGGTAACATTTAGGAATACATAATTCTCACTAAAATAACAATTTACATACGTTACTCCTTTACTATTAAACACAGTATTATATTAATTTAGTAGCTTCATTGACTGTCGAAGATTGTAGATATTCGGTACAAGGTTGGCACGTGAGTGGCAGAATCAATCACCTTAGACTTGATCGAAATGTCAAGCATTGTATTGTCCTGAGATGGTACTAATCAAGCCGTATCTACACTGATATGGCTGAATATTAGTTTTTATGGACCATAGTTACATATCACAAAACAAATATTAATATCTATCCTTTATTTTTACCCAAATCTAGCACTTGAAAATGTTTTAAAGCCGTAGTTTTCAAGCTGTACACATTTTTGTATCGATGAAATCTTTTTGAACATCAGCTAGTTCTTAAATTGTTTTGCGATGGCTAAGAAGTGGTACAAGGAACTATAGATAGCATATACTTTAAATATTACTAAGAAGGTACTGTATAAAATTGTATGCAGCCAAAACAATGTGTTTTCCTAGAAACACAAAAAATAAGTACCTAAGTGATACAGTAACCTAAAATCAAACAAACAACACTTAATTTTATACGGCATTTAAACAATATACATAATTGAGGTACGACTACCTAAATTAAATTTGTTGTTGCTAATAATAATATGTACAAGCTATTTAATATACATTGTCTTTTTATTTCTGGACAGACAGATGTAATTTCTAAAACGGATTTTAGTCTTAACAATTTCTAATTGACTTCCAAAATAAGAAAATTATCCTGACTTTAAACTTAAAATTCTGCGAACGTTTTCGTAATTTTTTATAAATCTTTTCTCTATTATTTAATTAAGGAAAAGGTGTTGTAATCACCGTAAATGATTTAACTCTACAAACGAACCATTAATTTAAATGATTTAATTTTCTCAAAGCTTGTGCAATGTACATTTTTAAAATACTAAAAAGATTAATTCCGTTCAGCGCATAGGAATAAGCGATATTTATTTGCATGATTAAGAATTACGTGGAAATGTAAATGGTTTGTTAACAGATGATTAGAGTCCTAGTAATGGGTATGATCTTCTTACAAAGTCATCTAAGTCTTACAAAGTCTTTTCTTGGCACAAGAAGGACATAGTGAATGAGGTTAAACTACTGACTGATACTGTTCTTTCAAAATATCACGGCGGTACTTGATATAGGCTTTACTTTACATATTACAATAAGTGTGGAAGACAAAATTTATATCCTTTTGCGGTGGAGCAGCTTGGTAGGGTATCCTTTAGTCTTATCCCAGTTATGGGAAGAAACACGTACCGAGTCCCAAAAAGGAAAAATAGGTAGTCAACAGAAAAAATATTAAATATAACTTATAACAGGTCCATCATACTCGTAATAAAAATTCACTGATTACTTTCCGCTCGAAAACGTAAGTAATCAATTTTCGGGTGAAAATTTTAACAGTAAAATTCAAGATACACGAATACAGCTTGTACATTTTCATTAAAAATTCTATCAGAAAATACAAAGACCATTTTATCAAGAGTCCGGGGATAGTTGAAAAACTGCAGGGACTTCGTGACTGAGTACAGGAGATCTGTATTTCAGTCACGAATTGAAAAAACAAAGCTAAACGCACACTGACCTGATCTAGATGTGAAATACTACCTGTGTGCTCGAATTGGGTCATGTCGATCACTTTTTACATCCAGCCGGTATTAGAGCGACAATTACAATATCTCTTTCTACCCGGAATAGTAAAAATAGCTTTGTGATAGCATCGAAATATTGTAAAATATTGAATGAAAAAAGTATGCGTGATACGTGATATCTTTATATATATATTTCTTATGTGCGTGTGTATGTCAGTGAACTCCTTCTAAACGACTGGACTGATTTTAATGAAATTTGTTGTGTGTGTTCAAGGGGACTTGAGAATGGTTTAAATGCACAATTTAGCCCGTGGGAAAAGGTTTCTTTAATTAATTTTTAATTTGTAAGTAGTTGTCCAAGAGCCCACGAAGGTTTGGGAGTTGGTAAGACCAATTTTCGACGATTCGATTCGATTTTCTTTCCAATGAAGGTACACATTTTATGTTTATGCATATCATATCATTTCTATAAAAAGCGGGCGAAGCCGCGGGCACCACTAGTTTTTTATAAAATTGTGAAGGTAAGCCACTATCGCTGAAGAAAACTATAGAACAGCTTTATATAACAGTGGTTCTACCTAAAGCCGATCAAAAATACTTTGCCACTCCAAAGGACTAACATGTTCATCCACATTCTTCTACTGAAACGCAAACTTATTATAAAAGACATTCTTTATTATATATATTAAGTAAAGCTCTTCGTGAATAAATAAGGAGGCACTACTGCTACTCTTACTTTAAAATTATAGCATCAGATTGATATTGTTGTTATGAAGCACATTATCCTAAACTTGCGCTATAATGTATAGTATGTTGGTATAGTGTATGTATGTATGTATGTATAGTGATGCTGCCGTAGCCAGCAGAGAATTTTACTAACTTCTCATCATATTGATTTTGATATAGATAATAAAATGTATTTCTTTTTGTTACAGAAATTTTCCTGCTACAAGATATTCGAATTCAAATAGCGTAAAAATGGTAAGTCCTTTTTCAGAAACAGAAATATTTTCCTCATGTACCTATTTAGTAATCAGAGCCCACTTTTCGAAGGAGCCTACTTAACTAACTACCGTTTTGTGCGAATTCAATTCCAGAAGGAGATTCAGACTGATTCGCAGGACGTAAAACGCCCTGATATGGGTCTAGCTGTATTTTTCTTATTACGCGTTTTTCTTCAGTTATTTAGAAAAATAAGGCTCATTAAAATAAGTTATTGAGTATCGCAAAGTGCCGCGTGTAATACTTAATTTTAGCATTGAAATTAATTTAAAAAAATAACTAAGTTAAGAATAATAAGAAATTATTTAATAATAAGTACTTTAATTATTTGTCTTATCTGTTGTAAATAAACGTTATATTTAGGTTAAAAAAAAAGAAATTATTTATTTTAGAATAAGTAGCACATTTTTCGTATTAAAAATAAGCATTAGATAAACTTAACCACATACTCCAATAAACAATAATCACTTAGTAAATTGATACTTAATTGGTAAGATTTTTAATGTTACTGAAATAAATAAAACTTAAAAGACAATATTTCAATTCAGAAATTTTAAATTTACAAAACTTTGGCTAACTTGACATATTGTCTGTCTTGTTTCAAATAAAGTTAATTAAAAATAATTTGTCTACCGGACAATTTTAATTAGCGACGGTTTTTGCCCTTTTCGATCCACTGGCAATTTACGAAGGTAAAAAATAATATAAAAAGGAATAACCTTTACTACACTCATAGCAACCCGAGGGATTCCGTATATCGTCTGTGTAATCGTCATAAAAATCGTGTACACAAAGATGTGTACACAAACATTCAGAAGTAGTATAGAAATATAAATTCATCAATTTTTATCTCGCGATCATGTGTGTTACTTGATAGTAGGATGTTATTGCCACCAATGGAGATGTGTAACCAAGTTTTTTTTTTTTTATAATATAAGAGTAGCAGACGAGCATGCAGTCCACCTGATGGTAAGTGGCTACTGCCGCCCATGGACATCTGTAATCAAGCCCAGATAGGATTAGATATTCCTACCTGAGGTCGGCCACAGATGCGCCGCTACCCCTGAGGACTAAGCTGGAACGCCTCGGAAAAGTCTTTCTCCCTTACCACACTCTTCAAACCGGAACACAGCAGCGCCTAACACTGCTGTTATTAGGTAGAAATAGGTGGCGGTGGTGCCACCGGAGTCGAACCACAAAGAGTTCTACCACCTTCAAGTTCTAAAAATATAGACAAGCGTTTTACGTACAGCCTATTACAATTGTGTTGACACTCCTCAGTATTAAGTTGGTCGCAACCATGTTCTTCCACCAAATTGCAAGAAATACTTCACACTTGAAATATAAACTGTGGTATCTCCCTATCAAATTATATTGGTTCTAGCCTTTTAAATTTAGATGCCTGCATGGCGATGGGTAGAAACTGGAGGTTTACGTATTAATTCGAAGATTGATTTCACATTGTTATCTATAGTGACCGCTTCGCCCCACGGGAATATTACGTAAACAGCTTAGCTGCAACACTGTCACTAAAGTGTTCTATGAATAATTAAGTAACATCAAGATACTACCATGATCGTTATGCGATAATAAGATCTTAATGTCTCATGTGCCACGTAATACATTCGAGAAATATATGTGTCCTATTCTCGTTTAGACGTATAAAAGCGAAAATCATTGAGGTAATTATAAGTTTTATCACATACAATTTCATATAAAAAATATTAAATATATCTAATATATTTCGACCGGAAATAAGTTTCTTTCATACGTTTTATGAGTTAGTTCAGCAATCTTCAGCACCATTTCTATGACATGTGTGACGTACGTAATATGAGTTATCGAAAACGTCACGGGCAGAGGGCGCTTGAGCAGCGGAAACGCCGGAGGCTTCCGGTTGTAGAGCCTCAATATTTGCTTGCTTGGGGGTGTTAAGTGTTTGACACGCTCTTATTCTTAGTTCTTAGGTACAACGTACACAATACTTAGGTACAAGGTACATAAAGTCCGTAAAATTGTGACTTTAATGAGAATAGCTTTTGCTTTATCACAACACGTTTAAATTAGTTATTTCTGAACTGCTCCTCGGTGTCAACTTAGTATCAGCATACCATTGTGATCTCCTCAAACCTCATGAGATATTTTCGTCACTGTCATAGCTTGGTGGTTGACATTACCCCTCAACCAGGTTCTAAGGTTTCAATCCCAGGCATGTACGTGTGATTTTATAAAGTAAGAAAAATACTAAACACTTTCTATAAGAGACAAGGAAAATTTAATGAATTCTATTCTGCTCTAAAAGCTGAGAGGGGTTTCAGCCCAGCAGAGGGTCAGTAAAAACATAAGACCATAAATAAAAAATCCTTCTCAAATAAGTGATCTATATTAACAACAAAGATGCATCAAATTACACTTTCCTGTTCACACACACTTAACTAGTTTCACACCGCGCTCCGTGATTAAGTTGCCTGGAAACTTGAGCTTTCCAACACTCGTTTGTTTAACGAAACAAATTTTGTAGATACACACACATAATTGCTCTATAGTAAACTTTATAAGCTCTTAATGGGATATGATAAGTTAGTTAATATAATTCAATAGTCGTAGGAAACTTTGTGATATGACTCCGGAAGTATCGACACCACAACTATATCTACCAAATGACAGTAGTATTGAGCATTGCTGTGTTCTGCTTTGAAAGGTATGTTAAAAGAAACATATTTGTCCGAAACTTTCCAACTTGGTTCTCAGGGGTAGCAACACATCTGTGAGCGACTTAAGGTAGAACTCTAATCTTACGCGGGATTAATTACAAAAATTGAAATTTTACGTTGACTATTTCTGTTATGAAAATTTTTTCACGATCCTTAAACAGGCGTGCACCTTGAGCACAATGCAAATATGAATTTTAAGGATATTCCTTTGTCTAAAGCAATTCTGTGGATTCACGAACGGTAGCGACACGAACATTTATCAAAGTGATTTATATGTGGTATGATGATGATGATAATAAAGATTTCTCAGTCTTATTTTATAAGGAAAATAAATAAAAAGGAATAACAAGGAGAATCGGGGAAAATACTTCAAGCATTGTTCCTTTACAATAACTCCATGATCCATCAACAAATAATAAAAATCCCGATGAACACAATTTACCGCATAAATGGGGAGCTATTTGATTGCAGGTGAGTGATCGACCTGGTCTTTTGGATTTCGTTAATACTTCATACAAAACTTCATTCAATAGATATTATAATAGGCTTCCAACCTGCATAGGCACAATACAAGTTCAGAATTCAATTACGTTATGAATAAATTATAATAATCAAGAACATATTTCCTGTTTATTCATATTTTGATTAGGCATGTCTTTAATACCACTTATTCTCTTTCTAATCTTACAGTCACGCTATATATGAAGCATTACAGAAGGAGAATTTTCGAAAATATCTGAAGTTCCTAATAAATGCATTGTTATATCTAAGGATTAGTGGGGACGCGGTGGATTGGTATTAAAGATTAGTCATGGCCTTTCAAGGATGGTTAATTTTTTTTATAAAAAAAGTAGGTCAAAGAACATCAAATCATTTCCAACATCCATTTGAGGCTAGCTTTAGCTCGTTCCAGGTATTCTCCGCTGAAATTTCATGATAGCGATCTAACGCATAAAAAAAGATGTAATCGTGCTTAAAAGCTTTTTCTGCTCTCAACACGCGTTACCCTCATCACTTTCTGGTCGCAAAATACGAATTAAAAATCTGAGATCTTTTAGAAGCACCTGCAATATACGAGATAACATCAAGATTGTTTCGAAGAAGGAAAAAACAAAATGATTACGGATGTATTTACAATAACAAAGTTACAAAGGGACTTAAGGACTGGGTCCTGTTACGTTTTCATTATTTTTAAGTAACTTTTTAAGGAGTACCACTTAGAAAACTTGGAACAGATTATTGTGACGTTTGTATTTTAATATAATTCGCCGAGTATTAAAGGTTGTCTTTGACGGACCGTCTACTGCTCTGAAGTTTTTGTTTACCTTTGGTGTACATAATTTTTATGCGAAGATATTATGAAGTTAAGGTTAGGCATATTAAATGTTCTCAATCTTGCAATTAGATAACATACATACCTATATAAACTATCGCACTTCAATTAATAAGTCAATTATTACTCATTAGCCGCATCCGTAGACAGTTATTGTTTTAAAGGTTTAAGAAGGTTTCTAAGTTCCGTAAATTTACTTAAAGTCCTAAAATATACCTAATGCTGTTGGCAATAGAAAAAGGTGGAAGGATTTTTGTGGTTTGATCTCAACCTAATTTCTGAGTTCTGGTTTAAAAGATCATTATATTGTACTATAATAAATATTAGAAATAAACGTATTTTTTTCATTATCATTGTATTGGTCTTTGATAATTAAATGGCGAGTTAGCGTGTCTACTTGCAAAGGCACAAAAATATCTAGATTACTATGAAATAATTTGACGTCCACGATGGATCGAAAACAATAACATTTCTATAACTAAAGTGAAAGTATCTCTTTGCGAAACAAGAATTTCCGTTTTTTACTTTGTATTTTTCACTTTTTATTTTAAGATTTAACATTTAGCTGGAATTAATATTTAACCTGCACTAAGTATTTTAAGTGGAATAATTTTAGAGATGCTGTATCTTAGCTAGCTTCTAACATATTTAGCTATGTTGACGTATTTTTGATGTTAAGTATAAAAAATAAAATTTAGTAATTTAATTAAATTATCCTTCCTTAATCCCTCATTAACAAAAAGCGTAAGGCTCAGTTTAAATCCAGCCAATTACTGTCCCAATAGTGGGCTCCCAAAACGAGGCTAGAAGTTATGTTTTTGTCGGCTGGGAGATTTGGAAAGATTTGGATTTTGGAAACGCTCTCAATTTATTTGGGTATTCTAGGAAGTTACAAATGAAATAATTTTCAAAGGGTCGACCCATTTATTAAGGCATTTGTGAAGATTATACATACACTTACAAGATCACAGCAGTATGTACCTATATAGTATACATCGAATGGGGAAAGCGAAATAGCTCAAAGTTTGTGTAGAGAATCCTATTCAAACAGGGTTCTTACGCTAAATCACACTTCAAATTAAGTGAAACCACGCGCACCGCAGGTCTTATTGGGCCAGTCATGGGAACTGGGCATCTGGCCTTTGAAACCCATCTTTACAGTGCTGGAATATCCATTCACTGGCACTCCATTATTAATCCCCTAGTTGTCTTGAGAAATGGTGTAAGCCAATGAATAGGTTAGATGTCTTGTGGATTGTGGATACAAATTTGGATATTAGATAGGTTGTATTAATTCATACTGTAATGATTATATAAGTGTATGGTTGAAAATGTTAAGAACAATTTAATTCGATTTTAAAGTGGGTACATTTTGGCTCAAAGGAAATTAGTAAATGGAGCGGATAAGCAGTCGGATTTTTTTGTTTTCGAAATTATTATGTTTTTCGTCAAATGGTTTTGATATTACGAGTATGTAGAGATGGCATTGTTATCAATTTCACTATTAAGTTTTTAACCAAATCAATTCTCAGTAAGAAATCAAAGCTTTAACATCTGTTTTTACGTCTACAAACCCTTAAAACGAAGTTATTAGTTTAATCCGACGTTAAAACGAGTTATTTCTCCCAAACACTTGGCCGTCGGTTGGAAAGAGTGGCTGTCAGCTTTTCAAAGTGCGCCGGATTACCGTACTCCACTCAGCTTTTAATATTTAGCACGTGTATTAAACCCGATTCGATCAAAATATCTTTATTTACTAAAATACTTCGGTAATTAATATAAATACAAAAGATCATGATTAACTTTTCTTATTAGGTATATTTATCTACAAAGTAAATCAAATGTTTTCTAATATAATCAATAAGCAAGGAGTGCGCCACCATATTTCGGTAATCATATGCATATGCTTCGGTAAAGTATATGCTATAACAATAGAATAATATGCAATCTAGCTAAAATTTTATGAATGTATTTTTTATAGGCAAAGAAGATGAAAAATAATGAGGTTTTTAAAATATGTCGTCAACTCATTACTGTTCCACTGTCACCTCTCAAAGTGAGTTGTTTAGGCTAGAGTCAACCACCCTTGCCCAGTTCGGAACGGTAGACTTCATACACCATTGAGAACTTTTTAAACAACATTTTTATATTTTTATTTTCATTTATTTATTTCTTTGTTTACATAAAACATATTGACTATACTGTAAGCATGTGCATTTTGTTTAAATATAAACAAACTCATATATAAACTAACTCTGAGTTGTGTAGATTTCCTGACGGTGCTTTCTCAATCTTTAAATCAAATGAAAATTTAATGTATGTAAGTGCAAAATCAGCCAGGGAGTTTTTAAATTGGTTATTGGTAAAGTACGTTACCAATAACATATTCTTATAGAAAATTTCAGAATATGATCCCAAACGTTTTCTTAGAAAGATATTGAGATGGTCTTACAAAAATGAACATGACGTGAGAAGATTACAATGACAGCTGAAGAGTCGAATCGATTGCTTCCGACAGTGAGTTTTCAGAAAAGTTTAATATTCATCGCACATCTATTAAAATAACTGTCGGGTACGTGTATTGAAATTTCTTTACGGCAGATATACAGATAGATTTAATATAAACTCCGTAATGAACGTTCCTAGACTTTTAAAAGAAAATTTGAACAGAGTTTTTAAATAATCAGAAAAAGTTCGTCATTGGGAGAAGGAAACATTTTTGCATGTTAACAATGCTTAAGACGCTTAAAAAGTTTAAAGCCCTGTTGAAGGATGTGTTTAGGAAAGTCCCTTCTAAGTGATTACGTCGTTACAATCTCGCCCTTATCAATCATTTCCGGATGTATGTTTCTCCCTGGAGATGATTTAGACTTGCTTGTACCTTGGTAGAAATGCAATTAAACATCTGTATTCTGTGACTTAAAATGATATTTTAGAATATCATACCCCTTTTATACAACAATTCTTAAATCTGTCATTGTTTTTTTACAATAAAGAAAAAGCAAACGATGAAGGTGGTAGAACCCTTTGTGGTTCGACTCCGCCGGCGCCACCGCCACACCTATTTTTGCCTTATAACAGCACTGTTAAAGGTTAAGGTTTTTTTGTAAGGGAGACAAACTTTTCTGAGGCGTTCCATCTTAGTCCTTGGGGGTAGCAGCGCATCTGTGACCTCGGGTAGGAATATCAAAACCTAACGGGAGGATAATTACGGACGTCCATAGGCGGCAGTAGCTACTTATCATCAAGTGGACTGCATGCCCATCTGCTAAAACTATGTTATAAAAAAGAAGCGTATGAGTGTATAAGCTTCTTTTTTATAACATAGCACCTGACGATAACTCGCTATTGCCACTGATGGATATTTGTAAATAATCTGAGAAAAGATTTCTACCAGAGATCGGCCCCAAATGCTTTGCTGGCTCTGAAGACTAAGTTAGAACGCAGCGAATAAGTTTTGTCTCCCTTACCATACCCTTAAAACCAGAACGTAGCTATACTTCAAACTGCTGTTATTAGGCTACAACAGAAATACCACCACAAAGGGTTCTACCACCTACAAACATACTAAATACAACATAAGCACTATCCTAACGACGGTATAATAATTCACCGTTGAACAAAATGGACACTTCAATAGTGACTTTCCCGCAACAATATTCACCTGTTCTAACATTTCAGATGTGGTGGGCGGTTTGGTCCGTGGCGCTGGTGGCGGGCGGCGCGTGCACGCTGGCGGCGCCCGCGTCTAACGCACTCGCGCCGCTCTCCTCCGGCGACTGGGCGCAGGTAGACCCCTCCGGACCTGATGACGTAAGTTCTTTGTAGATTTAAAAATACATAAGTTTTATTCATATATAATTTATTTTACTAAAAAATACAGTGCAGTTTCAAATACAATTAAGTTTCAAAATTGAATGATTTCAAAAGGATTTTTTGAAGATACTACTACTTTGTAGATACTACTGTAAGACTGGATTCTGATAAGATTACAGTGGTTGCAGGGCTCTACAGTTTTTAGTAAATGCCTGTAAAGTTTTGAGCTCAAAGTGCTATGAAAATTGATTCAGTTATTGGAACATGTAGATGGCCAAACCGGCAAATTGTATTTTAAGAATTATAAATATTGATTATAAATTTATTACATATTGTTATATTATTTATTAGCAGAAAGAAAACGGCAGTTATATCGACTATTTTAACAAAAGATACTTAAATTTTGTAATATACAAGTAACAATAAATTTATATGCAAAGTTTAACCAATTATGCTACTGTGATATATACATTATTTATTTATTAATTAATAGTGAAAAAATATTAATTATTTAAATTATTAATGTTGTTAGAAAAAAACTACACAAAATTTGCTTTTCCACAACATTAACACAAAACAAAATACTCACACATCGAGTTCATAATAAGATAGTGAGGATTATCCGGTAAGAGTCAACTCAAGTAATGAAAGAGCGAATATAAAAGCTATGTAGGTAGGGTTGCCAATGTTGCGCTCCGTACTAATAGTACCTATTATACTCTAGATTATAGAAAAAATAATATCTTACGCAAGATATTATATTTTCATCGCTTATTCAGATTTCGCGACTCCATGACGTATTTAATTACAAGACACACATTGTATAATTATGGAAACATAGATATGTATAATAATGGAGACACAGATTATGTTTTTACACATAATTATACAGTCTGTTGAAATAAATAAGATCCATAGAATAATGATGAGACGTCAAACATATACTCCGCGAAAAATGATTAATACTTTTTCCTGAACTCCTAAAAAATATACTATTTTTGCATTAAAAATGGTGACAACCCTACACATAGGATGTGAATGCTAAAACTTTTCCATAATTCTTACAACAAAAAGATCACGGTTTGTATGGCTTCCAGAAATACTTTTCGAAACAATAGATTCCGTTGGATTTGTCTTTTGCATTCTATAAATAGAATTATATGACGTAGATTTTTATAAATAAAGAGATGCACTACCGCTGACAGAGATTTCTATGCTAAATATTGTCGCAATAGTTGATGTCAGACAAGATAGAAAGTTATTTACTTAATGCGTTTAAACTATTTAATTCTAAAAATACTTTGTGTATTTATTAATGCATAAGTATTCATTACCGTGTCTAAGTGCAGTTGCGTAGATTACGACTTTTTATTTATTCACCATTACCGTTGGACTGCTGGGCACGGGTCTCTAAAAGAAAAGGGGTTAGGCCTAAGTCTACCACACTGGCCAAGTCAATCTGTGACTCAAATAATGTGATATAATACTAAGATTCAATAATAGATTATCCTAAGATTGCCATTGACAGTTGCACCAAGTGATAATTAATTTCTAATATGCCATTAGAAGTGTCTGGGATTAAAACCCCGGAACCCCAGCGTCGTTACCCAAATTAATACCCCAAGGATAATAGTTTAACCCAAACGCTTCTTAAACAAATTTCGCAATTATAAGTTTGTTTCGCATTATAAGTGTGTTCATGTTTTGGTATAAGTAATTACAGATATTATCTAGATATTTATGATTCAACCTAGGAAATAGTGAGGAATGATCTTTAAAATAATATGCAAAAGAACGTACAGAGAAAACTGAATTGAATAGAGATAAAATAAAATACAAAATACACAAGCAATAAAAATGAAATAGAAGAATATTTTCTTGAAATTTCTTGTTTCAATTTTATGTGTATTGTTTCACACTAAACTTTATGGATACACGAATGATAAACCACCACGAATAGCAAGCCATACCTAGTTAAAAATATAAAACGATAAAGTTTATTATATTCGAAAAGCTCGAAAACTCAATTTATAGTCTCACGTGCAAATTTCATGAGCTTTTTGAACTTTTGCATTTGCATTGACCTCTCGGGCTCTTTCCGAATAATACGACCATTTCGTGGGTAGCCCTCAAATTACATAATTTGATATAGTTTCCCTTAAACTCGCCATGCTTAACTATTACGGAGGTTATTTCAGTATCTACATATTGTACATACTTTTAAAATAAGAATAAAGAACTTATTTTTGAACTTTTGATGGAAATACCGTTTCCTGGTTCGATTGTTAATCGAGCATAATCTCTTAATGGGAAATCATCTTAATTGTGTCTATAGATCTCCAACTGATTAAGATATACATCTGAATCCCTTTAAATACCGTTCGACAGGAATACTTCTCGAGGCAGTTCTGCAATTTTACAATTGGCTCATATGGTATTATATCTACTACACGTTGAGCAAACCTTATGGATAAGGTTGCTTCTAATTGGAATTCGCACAAGCTCATTCACACGACGCGATGTCACATGTTATTTCATCAAATAGTACCAATATCAATATGTATGAAATCTTTCGTGGCAACATATTTCCTAAATGGAGCAATACAAAATGTACATTTCCGCATTAATGTAAATCGCGTTCCAAGATCGTGTTGCTTGGAATGGAAATGAAAAACTAAATACATTTGACACAAACTAATGTATTTGTTATTCGACTTTTCAACGGAAATAGGAACAATAACTTTACTTCGTGTTTAACATTTAAATAATCCGTGAGTAAGCATATTAACTCAATGATTCATGAATTTACTTGTCTATCTTGTAGCCACAAAGACACAGTATTATGACTTAATTCTAAGAAACTTGAATATGAATCTTAATATATAAAGCACATTTTTGTGCAATGAAACACTGTTTTCTTGTTTACTCGGCTGTAATATTTTTCTAGCGTATTGAATCTGTCATTCTTTGGCACGCACTGCATTCCAAACGACTTGACGAATTTTAACATATGAAATGTCATTAGATTCGTCGAAATAGCCGGTGTAGCGTAGGCTGTTATTTAAACAGTCAAGTTTTTAGTTTTTATAATAATTCGTCTATCTCAATTTGTTATAAAGGAGATAGTACTAGATAGGCAGCGTTATTATTATTATTTTTGTTCACAGGATGCGTACGGATATGCCATGCCACCCGTTGGAGGGCGCTACGCTTCGGCGCCTTGGCTCTACCTGCTGACGGACCTGCCCCACGACTCTCAGGTAATCTCACGATCCAATAATTTTAAAACTTACAAATTTATCGAGGAACGGGCTCTTCCAGGAAATGTATGTTATTTTATTTCTAGACAGAAAGGTAATTCGTTAAATAATGATTTGACACAAATCAGCTTAACGAGGTTCATGTAAAGTGAAAACTTTTTAGGCTTAATGTTTCAATCGTTTGAGTTTAAGATTCAACTGGAACCTGTCGCTGAAAGTAAAAGTTTCTCTGTAATTACCTGAGGTAATTACTGAGATGACAAGGTAGATAACTTTGTTTAAATTACTCTCGACACAGAATTTTACTATTATAGAATATCTTTGTAGAATTAATAGACACTTAAGTTAAGTGTACTGTATAATGTTTCAATAGGATACGTAGTTATAGTTTCTACAAGTGAATTTACATACAAAACCTCATACTTTATTTACTTTACATTATTATAGGTGGAAAAAAACTCGATATAACGTTTCGAGTAATATACACACTGCATGCGTTCGGTTGGAGTATTGGTCTAGTCTAGATGCACTATGTGCGTAGATATATTTTATATCAATATAGCAAAGGAAAATGAATAAAGTCATGTTCTTATTCTGGTATGGATGTATTCGGTCTCTTCAATCACTTTAGATCTACTGAACTGAACTGCTGTAAATAAATATTTATATTGCCAATACGTAAGTCTGGAATTAGATAAGCGTGAACTCGTTTACGTATTTACATTTTCCGCGTCACTAAGAGGTATGAAAACTATGAGATGTGTAAAGGTTGGAAAACGTGAGAGAAATAGACGTATGCGACGGGCTTTCTCCGTGAACCCTGCCGTGGAGATGTTGCAAAGAGGAGCCTACAACAACTATCTGGAGAGGCAGGTCCACGCTAACAGGGACTTCCTTAACTGTATCGGAAAACGAGGTCAGATTTAATACGTATACTGCAGAATCTAGGAAGATAACCTTATAATTACGCCAATAACACACTCCAACAGTTTTTCACCTTTATTAAAACGATAACAGAATAATCATTATATTCAATTTAATAACTTCGCTGAACTGTACACAACCCGATCTCTACATAAGTGGATTGGATTTTTATATTATTGCGTTATTTATTACAAAACTTATTTAAGGTTATCTTTCTTAATTTTCTATATCTGCCGATCCTGCTTAAACGTGGATAAATTGAATTATATTTTTTATTGTAGAATGTTGTAACATTAATTATATTTGTTTATTATTTTATCAATATTTCAATGGCTAATGAAGTACGTTTATTTTATTGCATTTACAATTGTTTTGTTTATTTAGTTTTTTATTTTATGGCTACCTGATAAGATAAACTTAATATGCGCCTGAAACATAGTGACTACGTATTTACCTATGAGTACTTAGTACTTACTCATAATATGTTTCACGTTGTAAGCTAACTACAAAAGAACAGCTACCAGTATTTGTATTGTAGATGCATGGAATCAATAAACAGTTGATATTTAGTTACCTAAAACTTGTTCTCTTTTTGTAGATCCCAGGAGCGGTCTAGATTGCAACCTGAAAAACTAAGTCAAGCCCAAAGTTTTACATGAATGCCTATGAAGAAATTATTGTTAAGTGTAGTTAGATACATAATACTGTATAAGTGCTTAATATTAATAATAATTTATTTCATATTTATTGTTTATATTACCTATACTCGGTAAAATATCGAATATTGCCAAATTGTTTTTAATAAAATGTCATAAATTGTTACATAATGTTTTAATTTTTACACAAACTTTAATACCTCCCGAACTCAATTTTCTTTTTAATTTTCTTTGATCTCATTATTATTTATTTGATAACCCTTTTTATGATAACAATATTTTTGTATTTATAACGCAGATTTGAACACAATATCAAGAATTTAAACAAATTCCTGAATTATCAAGTTCCGTAAATGAGAGTGAATTGAATAGGTACTTGAATCAAGATTGAATATTCCACATTTATTAGTTTTTTCAGTAGGTAGGTACAATAGCTTTAAGCCAATATTAGGGTACGCTTATTAAAGATATTATTTCTTATAACGTTTCGAGAAGCATCATTGTTCGTAGCAAATGAGAAGAGTTCTTACGTTATTGGGAAAGTAAAGTACCTACTTATCAGGAATCGACGATATACTAATATTATAAAATACTTATTACATATTATTAAGTAAAAGTTTCACTTATACCTGTTTTTACTATGTTTAATGAAACCTTTTAAAAAATACACAATACTCAAATAAGCCGATAAGTATAAAACAAAATTGTAATTGTCTAGTGATGTGACATACGAATTGCGTACAATTAAATGTAAATACGATTGTAGGACTTTTAGAAGTTCAGAAATAGAGTTTACCAGTGATACACAAATATAAGAGTGTGATATGGGGCAAAGGGTGGCGATGGGGAGCGCGTGAAGCGGCGCATGCCGTCGCTGTCCATCGACCTGCCGATGTCGGTGTTACGTCAGAAGCTGAGTCTGGAGAAGGAACGCAAGGTCCAGGCGCTCCGGGCGGCCGCCAATCGGAACTACCTCAACGATATCGGCAAACGAGGTACGTCACTAGTTTTGATTTCTTCTTTTTATTTGACTACTTTATTATTTCTCTCTTTGAATCACTCCTCCGTGTTCTACTTAAGTTCTCGCCTTTTTGACCACTTATACTGTGATACATTTATTTAGTAGAGTTATTGATTGTTTTTTCTGAGGTGTACCTATCTTTAACTAATAAAATTAAAAAATGTCACCTTTAATATAAATAGAACATTAATAGCGTTGGGAAATACCTCTATATTCATATATTTTGAGCACAAAACATTATCCTAAAATCTTGTAAAAAAATGCCAATATAATATACCTACTGAAATGAGACTACTTACCTACTTACCTGAATATCAAAACTACTTAAAATGAATAGTTAAGAATAATATTCACAAGTTAAATCGACTTAAAATAGAACATTATAAACTGTACGCGTTATGGTACACGCTAAAAATAAACGTTTAGATTAATTCTATTCCTCTTACTTTATTTATGAGATTTAAATAATGTTTGCGCTCATGTTTCTTTTTAATACAGCATTAGTTTCACGATGAGCATAATTAACAAGAATTTTCATAATTGCAGGTTTCCTTTGGAGTCCGCCCGTCGAGACTGGAAAATACTTTTAAATGTTAAACTCTATGCGATGCTAGTTTTCTTCCATTTCCTGATACTAAAGTCTATTTGCTATTAGTTCAATTTGAGCTTTTAAACGATGTTCGCCTTCTGTATCTCTGTATGTTTAATAAACTGTTGAATACTTGTTGTAGATATATAGCGACATAATAGACATATAATAGAAATGATAGAATAGCAATTTAGATGTAAACTTCGAAACTGTAATACTTTACGCTTAGCTTATTCAATGCCTTTTGTAGTAACTATCTATCATTGTTATCCCTAAAACTGGGACGTAATTGTAACTTAGTGTTCAAATATTTAATCCTGTAGACTTTAGTTGTAACCTAGATCTGACTTTGATTGTAGAACGTGCAATAAACGTCGTTTAACTTAATATTAGTTTTATTGAGTGTATGACAAATAATCCCCATTATAGAGCCGTTTGTCCTGTCACGCGTGTAGATGCCCGCACTCTCGTGGTTTTGCATGCGTTTCGCTTGCATCCTATCGTTTCCTACGCACACGCACTCGGGCCGTGGAGAGACTGCAGCGAATTAATTCATGCGTGCGTTGGACTGCGGGCATAAACACGCGTGACCGGAAAAACGCCCTCACTTAACAATCAACTGATGTAATCAATACCTAATTTACTGTGAATGTGTACATGAATTTAAAGCAATTAATATTTAATTATTTGCAATAAAAGCTCATTTATGATATGACTTCGTCGTATAAATTTTTGACTATCCACAATGTCATTTATACTAACCACAATCCAAACCGAACCAATTATTGATACGAGGAACCAAATTAACAATTTATACACATACATACGCTAATGATTCATAGTTGAGGTAAACTCAGAAATTATTATACTATTATTTTCTTATTGTTGCGATGTGAATTAACCCTAGTCTCAATTTATTAGCACGATCGCTAGAACAAAAGATGAGAAACCTTGTAATGACTGGTAGCACCGCAGGCGAGTATAGATATTGTAAGGAAACAAAGACATTGTACTTACAATTAAATAGAGTCAATAGATTTGGATGAATTGTATAGCAAGCAAGAGTTTTGTCATAAAATTACCTACACCTAGATTATTATTGAAATGGTTAGGTTAGGTTAGGTTATTCAACTCAGTGATTTTTTTATTTAAATTTGAAAGTCTTGCCGATATGCATTAATTTCCTTGTATTAAATATTTTGTAAATTAGGTAGATAACAATCGGTACTTGCCCATCTAAGTTTCAAATGATTTTTCAAAGTCATGTATTAGACATTAATTATCATGCTTAAAACCGCTGAAGGAAAACATCGTGAAGAAGGTTTCTTCGCGATATTTTCAATCCTTCTCATTCAGAGAGGAGACCCGTGCCCAGCAGTGGGACATTCATGGATTGATGATGATGATGATGATGTTTCACATAACGATATTATAACCGTAAATCCATCCTGAACATTCTTAGGTTGATCGTAAACTAATATGCAAGCTGTAAGTGCCCGTTATTACCTATGATATAATATTAATATTATATGTTATTATTAAACTACCCCTATGCAATATTCTACCGAAATTAAATCTTGTTGATACATACAATATTATGTAATCACATTTAATATATTATAATCCTAACTAAAATAACATACCTTGCCAAACGAAGGTTAGTTAGCCATATGTATATACCTCATTGCTAACAACAGAGTTGTCGTTAATCATGTGGGGCTCCACTTCTGTATATAATATTCGTCTATGAGCGACACTTTTATGCAGTCCACCTGTTGTAAGAGGCCACTACTGTCTATATTCAGCTATAACCTACTCCGTACAAAATAGACATCCTACCTGAAACTGTGTGCCTCTTAATTTACCTCGTATATCAGCCGGCATCTGCCCCCTCTTCCAGAACGCTAGAAATAGTGATAGTGGTGGTCGAACCATTCTGGTGTAACTGTTTAATTCAAGTGGCATATATGTTAGCTACTATTATACTAACGAGTGATCTTCTCCAGGGAGGACGCGATTCTATTCCAAAGGTAAATTGAGAAAAGCTATCGTAACCCCTAATTTTGAACATCTGAAGTCTCTACCACAGAAATGCATACAAATATTTATTCAGACTTCCCACTATTTTTCCCACTCCGAGCACGCATCTCGTAAATAGTCGATAGAGCAAGTCCCTTATGAAAATAAATATCGCGGCGGTGTATGTGCCGTCACGAGTGTAATAATTAATAAGTTTGGCAATATCTGATACGACGGGGTGAAAGATTTCCTCTCCTCGCTCATATATTATTTATTCCGTTACTTTCTATATTTGTCAGTACACCCTATCAAAAATGTATAGAGTACTGATTATCGATAAGTTTATCAGATAATGGACTTAAACGTATCAAAATCAGAGAGCACTTATGAAATTTGCAACACTAATCGAAGGCTAAACATTTACGTTTTTACCCGTCAGTGCTTTACGTAACCCGACGAATACTTTGCCCTTATTGTATAGTTAATTAGCCATATCTATATCCAAATTTATTGCCATGAATAAATTAATTCTACACCATGTGTTTTATATACCTAACTACATTAATTTATTCATGGTTTGTGGAAGCGAATATTAATTGTTTTTATTTTTCTTTTATTTGCATGATTCAACATTTATAAACATAAGGGAAACCATTGTATTGCGGGTGAAGATCCTGATAGATGTACGTGTTTTTTTTATCGAATAAAAAATCTTGAATGAGGTTAAAAATCTTCATAAATCAGATTTTACCATCTTTTATTTTCACTTGCTATCACGAAGGTTTAATATATCAGTGAATTCGGTGATCTGTGATTTAATCACATCGCTGGCACGACTGAAAACTGCAAATAATTAAATTTTAATCCCATTATTTTTTTTAAATTTACATTTTTTTCCAAACCCGACCAGCCTTATGGCAGGAAACTTTCAGCTTGTTATACATGGGTGTGTAAGGGAAACATACTTATCCAAAGCCTTCTAACTTAGTCCTCACTTCTGATGAACCGCATGTTCGTTTCCTCCATATAATAAACAATGCTACACGTAGAGTAAGATTGACCACATATCTGAAGCAAGGGTTGGTACAGAGGCTGGGCGAAGCGCGCGCACGGCCGAAGCGCAAGATGCCGTCGCTGTCCATCAACAACCCGATGGAGGTGCTGCGCCAGCGGCTGCTGCTCGAGGTGGCCCGCAAGCAGATGCGCGAGGCCAACCAGCGACAAGCCGTCGCCAACCGGCTCTTCCTGCAGAACGTCGGCAAACGAGGTGGGTCACTCACGGCTTTTAAAAACGCTTCATTTATAAAAAATAATCATTATCATATAATGCATTTATCACATACCTTAGTACAAATCACATGAATATTTGTTGTAGTTGTTTAAAACTACTTTTGTTGTGAAATGTAACTTGCTACTAGATCTCACAGCGTATTTTATCAGAATTACAGTATTTACTATTATTAAATTCCAATGTGGCTAACTCCCCTTGAACTTAACGCATAACTTGTTCGTTCCATACCGCGCATTGATATGATGTTTTGTTCACCCTTATGTAGACACTTACTATACTTTATAATTACTCTCAGCTTCACAGCCCTAACCATTTTATCCATATCTAGAACTGGGTTTACGGTAAAATAAAAACAAAACTCACTATCTAATCGCTAAAAACAGGACCCAAACCCGACTTGAAATGTTTATCGGACAGGGAGTCTAACCTAGACCTTCGCAACAATAATTTTATGATAATTATGACAAATGATAACAAACGTAGTCCTAGGTCGAGATTTCAATTATTTTATAAAGCAGTGGTAATTACGTAGAAATATTTAAAGTGAGACGAACTGTTAAATGAAAATGTTACTCTACCGATTCTTATTTGGATAGCAATGTGTCTCGTTTCTTTGAATAAGCACAAATTAAAGTTTTAAACATTCTTAAATATAGTATTAACTAATTATTATTGTAGACAAATAAAGTGTTGATATTCATTATTGCAACTTTTTAAAGTTTAGTTGAGCTCAGATTGAATTTACTTGACATGATAACTATTTTTACGTTGAATACTTCTGAGGTAAATGTTAAATAATTCTCGCTGAATTTAGTAAATGTCAAAAACTTTGAAGAAGTGAGATAGTGAACAAAACTTTCGTTAAAGCGATTAATAGTTATCAGTCTTTTAAATATATCTTTAATACGCTTCGTTTTTGTTTTAGCGGTATTTGCGTTCTTATTATTAGCGTTCTTTGTTCAGTTAACACTGGAAATATAACAATTTATAGCTAAGATATATCGATATACTACTAATTAAGATACGACTACTAAGGAGCGTGTTAATAACAAGATAAACCCTTTAGCTTATAATAAAAATAATTTTAAAATACATGTGGCGTAGGCATCACCCTGGCAACATACTGAACTAACAAGCAGTGGGTTTCGGGTTCGATCCCCGTCCAGACCGATGGGTCTATGTGTGTTCTGTGTTTCTCGTTCTCTTCACGACACCCACGACCCAGAAAATATCCAAGTGTGGGGCTATAAGTGTAGAAAGCGTAATTTATTTATTTATAACTTTATTGTATCAATTTGCAAAGGTATCTGGACGCACCCCGTGCCGGCCCGCTACGACAACTAAACCTCCACAAGACCCTTCAGTTTTCGGAGCAGGATCATCCTGGCTGGGAGCTAGATGCTGCGACAACGATCCTTCATTTTATTTAAAACTATCCTTAACCAAAGAGATTCTATTTTATATTGCTAACTTAACGTAGATAAGACTTCATTGTTTGCTCTCCTAGAAGTTTAATAATCCTAACAGCTAGAAATTATTAACATAATTAAATTATAGGGTATAGACTTATAATAAAGTATTGATGTATTTCTGTCAACCGTCGCCCTTTTCTCTCAGGCCTACAAAATATGAGAATTGATGTACGCGCTCAAGAAATATAAACCCGTTTTTCAACGTTACCTTTGTGTAAATGTTTTTCCGTTCATTTTCATCACGCTCTATTTATTCTTTTGATGTCTCTTAGATACAATATTCGATGAATACAAATTATTGATAGCAATTAGATGGTTGGTACGTCGCTAACATATAACAATATATACGTAGCGGGTGTCTGCTTTCCAGCTCAGCAGTCGCTTTGCAAATAATTATTTATTAATAAAAATGAGTGTATAAGCCTTGCGCCAAACTTCTAGTCCATTCTGCAAAAGAGTCTACGACATAATAGTCTAAGGTAAAGGCGTCTACTTCCGCGGTGTTCACAACTAAAACGATACAATAAATATTGCTTTTTTTCCTAAATGACTAAAGGAAGACGATTACACGAGGAGTCACCAAAATATAACTGTAGATACTTTTTATTTCGTTAATTTATTAAGATAGACATACGGTCAGTTCATACAGTTGTCAAGATTTTAACGTTCCTTAATTTATCTTTTTGCAGCTTCGGATTGAACTAAAAGTTTGGTAAAAAGTCTATCTAGCATTAATATTGTTGTTTAAACATGTTTTGCATTTATCTGTCTCATTTAAAGCTAAAATGTCTACCTCTTAAAATATATTACCTCTTACTTTGTGCCAAATACTATTCTTAAAATATCTAACGAAATGTTCCAATATTTATAAGTAGGTATTTAGATATATTTGCTTTTTCGTGAAATTAATCGAGATTATCTAGATGTAAACTATGCTTCAATAGTTATCTTTTAACATATATATCCTAATTTATAGATATGTACAGAGTAGGGGTGACATGTATATTTTTTACTTTCGAAAATTGATCTCTGTTAGCTCGTAATTATTTAGTAGAAAAATGTAATAGTCTATAACATAAATTACGTACAATAAAAATGTTAACTTATCGTTGATCTTTTTATTTTTATTACAAAGAAAAACCTACAGAATAAGGTATCAAAAATACTAAGTAAAAGTACTAGACCGTTTTTTCCTGAAAAGTAATTGTTTGAAGAATAAATTCGCCTCAGACATTTTACTTTAAGTGGTCTTTTATAAAAGATCGGGTTAGGTTGCCATAATCGCACACAAACACACAATCGCACAATTCTGTACAAATAAACACAATTAAATTGTCTGTTTGTATGTCAAAATAACACTTAATGCGTATGAAAGTAGTTGAACGTACGTATATACGGTATTTGTAACAAAAAATCAATTATGTATTATTTTTATGACTGTCTGTCTGTTTGTGTGTTTGGTCCAGTTAGTCTCAGAAACGGCTGGACCGATTTTGACAGGAATTTCACTGGCAGTTAGCTAATGATATAAGAAGTAACATAGTTTTTTTTTTCAGGATAGAGTACCGCGCAATGAAATTAAAAACCTTAAAAATTCAAAGTATTTATACTTTTAAACGCGGACGAAAACACGTACGTAAAATATAAAGAAATAAACCCAAAAATGCCCTAATGTTGTGATACCCTTGTGTTAACAACAACTTGTGTTAACTACAACAGTAGAAGGTGGAAGAACCTTTTGTGAACCCTATCTGTGGCCGACCTCCGGTACGAATATCTAATCTTATCTGGAGGCAATTACATATGTCCATGGGCGGCAGTAGCCACCATCAGGTGGATTGCATGCTCTTCTGCTACTCCATATTATAAAAGAAAATCCTAAGATTGCTCATAATATTTGAATACATAAACGTATACCGTACTGTGTAAGTAACAGTAGCTATACCTAGTCGCTTTGCGTCAAACTTCTGACAATTTCAGTTTAGTTGATTTGATAATGCGAATATTATTCAAACAATGTATTTACGTAAACGTGTTGACGTGCCACATGAGCTATGCGGCATTTATGTCTTTGATATTACTAGGATATGTTCTTTAACACAAATAAGCGCCACAGTATATCCTATTCTACATAACTGTACCTACATGTAGACAATGTTCCACTTATTATAGCCACATTTTAATGTGTCTGGGGTCACGTAACGACTAAAAAACAAACGTATGAAAGACGTGTAAAAAAATGAAAGGCGAAAGGAAGACGTGTACCAAATTAACAATCAATCTATCCATTCTTTATCCACTAAAGACAGACAATTCACAATTTCTAATAGACGGTCACATGTCGACCTTTGGTTCACAAAACTTTAAATATAATCATTAACGTAAGTCAGTGACATATTAATGTGTTGCAATGATACTTTCTGTTATTTATTTCATACAACCGATATAATATAATATTTTTGGCGCATCACGATACGCCTCGTCAGACAAATATAAATCAGGCCTACAATCATAGATTAGTAAAGATGACTCACTCCTAACAAGAAAATGTACCCAGTTTGGAGAAATGAAATAGTTGCGTAAAAAAGTTTTGCCACGTCTCCGTGCTAAAATGTCCCAAAAATATTTGAAATAATTATTTATTTATTACGTAAATTACGTAATTATTACGTAAATTAGTTATTTATTCGTAAATTTTCTCTAAAAATGTTTTTATTTGTCAAGAATTCAAAAAAAGAACTTACTAAAATAAGCCTTTTGGGGCTTCATTCAATTTCAAGGCGGCGAAGTATCTTTACTAATCTATGCCTACAATAATGACTTTAAGTACATGTTCCTCTAATAATTCCAAACGAAACAGTCAAGGTAATAACTCGTAAAACGTTTAATTATAGCAATTATTTGTGTCATTTGTTGTTCTCGACGTAACATTTACTCTCTTAAGTATCAATCAATCGCATCACCCTCTGAGTTTCTGCCGGTAGACGTTTCGTCTGTAGTTCCATTCCGATATTAACTTGAATTAGACTGTCATAATAAAAAGCTCAATCAACTCGTGCCGAAGCCACCCTTTGACTCCGTTAATTAGCTTTTTCGGACCACTCGCATACTCCGCTGCAGAAGTAATTGGGTATTTCGCCAATATTTTTTAGGGTTCCTCGATTGAATTGTAATAATTTTAACCTGTATAGTTTCTTTTATGCTTTTATGTGTGCTAGAGCTATTTTATTCAGAGAACTTGAATAAATTACGGAAAATATACTGCAACTGAGTTTGCAACCAGTCATCTAAATGGTCTGTATGGACAACAGATTCTTAGACCATATGCGACATGATGAATATATGAGTTTTATATTTAACATAACACTAAGGTAGACAGGCAGCATTTGTGACTAGAGATGGGCAAAACACCCGGTTTAAACCCAGTACTGGGTTTAAACCCGATAAATACCCGTTTATACCCTCCCACAGGGTATTTATTCGGGTATTTAAAAATGATTTCATAAAATCTGTAGACAGTTTTTAAAATAGTTCAAATATTTATTGAATAGATGTACTAGAAGTTTCTACGGTATTTTCAACATTTTTACATTTTTTTTATGTTATTTTTGAGGTTTTACCTACTTTTTTACCCGACTGCCACGGAACTGTTATGTTTTTTGCGCATATTTTGTATGTTTGTAAATCTTTTTAATACATGCGGATCTGGTTAGATAAGTTTCGACAGTTAATTTCATGTCGTTACATTTGTCTAAAATACCTAAGTATCATTTTTTCATAGATAGAAGTTTGAAAAAACTACTTACTACTACTACTTGAGTTACGAGGTAAATTGTGATAAAAAATAAAACTGCATCATTAGATTTTTTCGAAAATCGGGGAATCGAACGAGTTCATTTAAAAAAATCACACCCTGTATTATTCCATCATCGCACATTGTCGCTTACAAGGGTCAAATTCTAGAAAGTAGTAATATATGACAAACTAAAGTAATAGTGATATTTTGAAAAATTAATGCAGTTTAGTTTTTTCACAATATCGGCCTCGTAACTCTCTTCAACTTTTTTAGCTGATCCTTATAGTTTAGGATTTAGTCTTGAAGGCTCACTTCAAAATTTCACCCTATAATAAATATTTTGTATACTGTAGTCAGACGACAACATATACTACTTTTTATCAAGGAAACATACACGTTTCCTGATACAAGTGGAACTCACACAAGGAGGGATCCGTACCACCCAATTGTCATATATTTTTTCATAGCAACCATAGAAGTAAATGTCTTGTGAAAATTTGAACTGTCTACGTATTACGGTTCAATAGATAAAGCGAAATATGCTGAAAAATTTTGATGTTTTTTTATTATTAGTATTTGTTGTTATAGGGGCCACAGGATATTATATTCTAGAATAACAACGGGACGTGGACATTGTTTGAAATTTGCATCAAAGGCATCCGCTAATTGGCTTCTTACCTAAGTCTGCATCTATAATGGCGTGATAAAATGGCATTTTTGGCGCTGTAAATGTCTTTTTACAGTCCATATTTAGTACAGTATCATCATCGAAGTAATAATTGCGCTTAAAAAAGGATAGATATGCGTGAAAATAGTAAATACCCGAATAAAAACCCATTTTCGGGTTTAAACCCTATTTCTTCCCAACGACCGGGTAAAAACCCGGTTTATTCCCGATGGGTTTAAACCCTTTGCCCATCTCTATTTGTGACACTAGAGCTTCGCCCGCTTCGGAGGAGAAATCTTATCGCACATTTTTTAAAGTGACCAAACTCACAGCGTCGGGAGTAGGTACCTACCTCAAGAGAATACTCAACATGAGTTGAGTTATATTAAATGGGTAAGTCAATGTAAAAGTCAATCGGTGGTAACACGTCGTAAGTTTGTAACATCAAATAATTGACCCCCAACCATATTTAGCATTAAATAAACTATAATCTTTTAAAAGCAGGTAATGCTATACGTGTACGTTTGAGCAGGAAATCCATTCAATATAATATAATATCATAAAAACATGTACATTTAGATCTAGGGCACCCATTTTTCCTGCACAGAGAGAAACCTTTCCACGATACTTGAACAATAAAACTGTAGAACAGTTTCTTGTTTATTCTAAACTTGTCGTTTTACCTGGAGCTAAACATAATTAACTTTAAGCTTGAATCACCATAATGAGGTTTCATTTATTTATTGGTTAAGTAATAATTTAAGATTTTTTATAAGACAATTTGTTACAATGACAAAGCATTATATTAAGCAGGACTTTAATGCTGGTTGTCCGGTATCCAAATCTTCGGCACGTGCTTACAATATCTTTGACGTATTTCATATTAAAAATGATTTATTCTTTGCTTAAACGGTGAAGGAAAGCATCACGAAACCTACAGACATGAGAGACTCAGGGGTGTCTGATGTCTACATATTTTAACAGGGAGGTATGATATTATTATAAAGGAAGACCCGTGTCCAACAATGAGACAAAAAATTATAAAATACGACAGTAATTATACAAGTCAGATTAATTATGTTAATGCTATAATGTAAAATAAAATGAAACACGCTTTTATGCATAGCTTAATGAGTTTAAAGTAACAATTGTTTCTGTGTCTGACAGAGCTATTATTAAAGTGAATTCACTTAGATCGTGGTGCATACATTGCGAATACTTTGGCCAAAACATAATAGAAAGTGCTCTCCGAACATAGAACGATCTTTGAAACTCCATAAATCAATTTAAGGTGGTCCCTTTGTAGTTCAATTCCGGCACTACTGCTATACCTACCCATTTTTTCGTTGCAGTAAGGGGTTAGAGGCATTTGCACGAGACGAACTTCGTCTTCAAAGCAACATATCCGCGGTTAATATCAGGTAATACTATTTGGAGTTCAATGTTGGATAGGACGGCGGTTGCCGTCAGATGGACTGCAAGTTCGACTGTGAATAATTTTATATATACAATCCAGCATTGACCCATTTCTATAAACATAGAAAGATTTAAGCTATAGCCCAAAATTTTCCCCAAGCACGGTTTAATACATTTCGTTTATTTATCTTCCTACGCAGTAAAGCAATAGATAATTTAGAAAGCACACCACAGAAATCTCAAGATTGGTGATCCCAAAATCGAACCCAGGACTTAATGAATTGCTAGCTAATATGCATCCACTGCTCTATTATAACATACGACAATTCTCTTAAAAGCTCGGAACAACTTATCTCATATAATATCGAAAGAAGCCCAAACTGATATTTAGTTTAGTTTTGTTTATCTAGCCCGCTTTATATGTAAATTATTTCCATTGAACATATTATAATATATCAGTGAACATATTATAACTTTGTGGAAAGTTTATGTTGTTTTCCATTTTGAAAACTGCTTTTTGCTGTACCTGTGCCTTATCTTACGCGACACGAATTATAATTATTTTTTATAACACTAATTTACCCAACAGATACGGCGAAGGTGGAACTTTTTTCGGGGGGCGTTGGAAAATCTTGATAACTTTTTTTGACCTTTTTCGAAAATCTTGAGTCTTCGAATCTAAACTACGACTATAATCAAGGTCGATTTGTCCACATTTCGAAGGGCTATCTTGCATATCTTGATTCTCAATGTCCAACCTCCACCTGATCATTGAGGATTAATGGCCACCTCGTACTAATGGAACACGGAAAAGCTAAAACAGCTTCACACTAGAAATACGTGGTGGTACTTCCTTCGTCGAAACAGTGGTTCAACCATATCACAGTATAAGGATCTATAGATATTTGTACCGTGACCATATTTAAATATACGAATTGCAAGTCGACACAGTGACCTATGACAAACGAGTTGTCGTTAAAGTTAATAGGTACAGATAACAAAATAAATTGTTTCCAAGTATATAAGCAGTAGGTACTTAATATGAGAGTGTAAACTCAATACAATGAATCATTAAGTACCTTTTAATACATTTAGCGACACGAACATTAAATTTAAGTGCACAAGAAATAAATGTCTACGGTTAGCTATTTTAAATCCTACTTTTAATGGTGCAGCAAGTAAAATTATTTTAATAGTCACATTTACTGTTCCTTTTCGCTTTTTAGGTACCTGAGTATCTTGTTTTTGTTTTTCTATAACTATTTTTTAGATTGAAGTAACAAACGAGTATGCTGTCCATCTGATGTTGAGTAGTCTCTGACGCCCAGGGAAATAGCAACCAGTTTCATACAGTACTGGGGGGTTACTACCATCTCTTAACACAATATTATTTTAATTATACTTTTACTTTTTTGCAGGAAATTTAACTTTTTAAGCAAAAGACAATTTCAGTTGGTTTTATATAATGGATAAGCGAAAAATTAGTAAGGGTTTAAGTTTGTTCAACTGTTTATGACGGAATATTTTACTGTTTTAAGGAGGAAATAAAAGTTTCTTGAACTATGATGGTTTTTAAAAGATGGTGGTAGGCCCCCTGGTACTTTACTCGACCATACATACATTGCCACTCCTGAAAGTTAAGATATCCGCCTCATGTGAAAGTCAGCCGACATTTACACTCTTGCACCGAAATGCAAGAACTTCTCATAAATTATATCTTAGCTTCACTGCACAGAACTCTTTGTTATATGAGCGCAGTGGCCCGTACATATGTACATTTCTGACTTTTGAATGCTTGTTTGTGTGCCTGATGATACCATACACCTAGTCACGAGCGAAAGTTAACAAAGTAATTATTCGATTAGTTTAAAACAACACAGTTCTTGTCTGAAAGTCCTTAACCTTACCACACCCTTCAGATTAAATACCTGCGTTTATAATAGTATTATGGAGAGACCCCAACTTATTCCTCAGGGGCAGTAACTCGCCTGTGATTGACCTGAGGTAAGTGTGTAAATGTCTAGGTAATATGTATTAGGGAAGGGTCATGAGAGATTTTTAAAAAAATCTCAAAAGTATGTTAAGTCTACCTATACGCAATTGGCCAGCGCGGTGGACTGTTGCCTAATCCTTTTCATTCTGAGGGAAGACCTGTTCCCAGCAGTGGGACAGTATTGGGTTGACGACAACAAGGGGTGGGTAACAATTAACGGGTGGAAGTAAAAAAACAATCGTCAATAAATGGCACTGCATTATTTAATTACTCCTTTTCCCACGGATAAAAGAAATGTATTTCTAAAGTAAAGTACATCTTCCCTTAAAGATTCCCTCAATCTCGATTCATCCGATTTATACAGACATTTAATAACGGATTTTCGAGTTCTCATTTAAGTACCTACATTAGAATAAAGGGTTAGGTAAACTAAAATTATATAATTCTCTAACTAAATATTTAAAGATGTACCACAGTTAGTTACGTTTTAGTTACGTTTGAGTCGTGAGAATTTGGTTGGTCAATTTAAAGATCATTCATAATATAAAAATGATATAAATATAGAGTAAGTACTAAATGAAAGTGCAGGTAGTTGAAGTTTTTAAGTTTGAGTCAAGTTTGAGTAGATACACTAATATTTAAATATTTTTATCTTGAAGAAGTTTCAGCTTTAAGAGCGAATTTAATTTGATGACACATCAATCATACGTAAGTACATGTTATTTCTTTAATTACTTCGTAAAGGTAGTAACATACTTTCCTAGAGATATACCTAATAACTAATAACACATGCGTTTAAATTCCACGACATTAAATTCCATAACATTAAATATTCGTTATAACTGATTATGTATGCATTACAACCTGAAGTATGAAATGGAGGAAATCATAAGGTACTACTTGAGTGAGGTAGGGCGGGCGGTGGCCCGAGGGCGCCCTCTACAGGCGATAATTAAAGGTGATCTAATTTGAACCGGCACGCCGAGAGCCACATGATTTCATTACTTCGCGACACGTTTTCGGCGAAAACCGTCTTAAATACCATTTATACGGCTAGAGATCTTGGAGAGTTTGTTCAGATTATTAATATTTGGACGTACGAAGAGCAAAGCTTAAACTTGAATCATAACATTTTTTTATTATTATTAAAGTTTTTTTTATAATATGCATGAATAGGAGTAGCAGACGAGCATGCAGTCCACCTGATGGTAAGTGGCTACTGCCACCCATGGACATCTGTAATCAACCCCAGATAGGATTAGATGTTCCTACCTAAGGTCGGCCACAGATGCGCCGCTACCCCTGAGGACTAAGCTGGAACGCCTCGGAAAAGTCTGTCTCCCTTACCACACCCTTCAAACCGGAACACAGCAGCGCCTAACACTGCAGTTATTAGGTAGAAATAGGTGTGGCGGTGGTGCCGCCGGAGTCGAACCACAAAGGGTTCTACCACCTCAAATATTATAAGTTAGCAATGTTTGTCATATGTACTATTTTTAGGGGCTAATAGTGGTTAAGTATAAAGATAACAGTAATCGAGTGTTCCTGTAAATATCTTGTAGGTTGTGTTTTTCTGTGCAAAGAGGTCCTTTAAGTATTTGTACCTAAAGACAAGCACCTTTAGTTATTGCGTTTTAATATGAAAAGATAAGAGCAGACAAACCTATTATGTAATTTGTAAATGTAGCCGATTGCAATAAAGCACTGTAACTATTAAGTAACGTTATAATGGATTACATACACATGCCAGTTCAAGAACTCAAAGAAAACGTCCTTTAAGTACTGTGACTGAAACTATGTAATGTAATCTAAATACCGGATTAAATTTGCAAATGAACACAAAATTAAACGTTTATTTGTTGCAACGCGCGTCTGTGGCAGAATACAAGAAAATCTTAGCGAAATGGCCAAATACTAGTGCATGCCAGGAGAGCAGCGTGCATACCTGAAATTGCTGACACGACGCCAGCGTGCAGAGGCTACACTTCCACTTCAATGTCTTTGTTTTCGCTGCAAACATTAAAGGAGCCACAGAAACGAATACCGAGGTAAGGTAATCTCTCAAATTAATTTGTTTTATAATATATTTCTTGGTTTTATCTTGGATTTTTGGTTATCAAAGAATCTACGTATCTACTGTAGAATTGTAGATAGATATTTAATCATATTAGATATCCGATTATTTAAAAACGTCATTTAACTGTGTTTGAAGCCTTTTTAGTGATTTTATTCATGCCAATTTAAGATTAGAGCTTCTTTATAAGCACGTGTCGTGATTATGAAGAAGCTCTAATCTTGACTGTGGTCGTGCTGCAAATCCGATGACTGACTCCATTTGCATTTTTTTTATAAAATTGTCAGCATTTTTCAGAATTGGACTAAATATGGGTAAGTGTTTTTTCGAAAACACAATATTTACAAGGGTGTCCGTCACTTAGGGACAACGCCCTGTGGGCAACGCAATTTTGCACTGCGCCAGATATCACAATATTAAAAATTTTGCCTCAACAATTTTTTACAAATAATCTCAACGGATTCCAGTACGCTTTGTGAAACTTTTCTCATTGATGTGAAAGCACGACCCCGACTTTCCTCTGAATACTTCTTGCAAAGGAAGTTAAATAATATTTCTGTACTGATAACGGATTTTTAATTAATCTTTCAAGATGAACATTCAAATGCTTAAAATGCTTTGGATTATTTAGGACTGTACAAGAACGGAATCTAATTTATTGATAAAGAGTTATCTCTTATCTTCTTCAATAACTTATTCCTAAAACGTGTTTTCAACTTTTATAAAATTAACATATTGTCGTTTTTACGAAGCCATAGAGGGCTTTTTTATTTAAGTACTAAAGTTTAAGTTTAAGTTACTTAATACTGACATAACAACTACTTCTAATTATAGTAAATACTATATAATATTGAGATTACGACAATGTGTGCAACATTAAATCAATTACTTAACTATATTTTTTTAACAAATAACCAAACAATCGTTAAGATGCCTGCAATTCAATCTGATGTTGAATGATCATTGCCTCATAGTACTTAGTACCTATACGTACCTAGACGTATACAATAGCAATATGGACTCTTTAATTAAGTTTGAAAACCTTTTGTAGCTAATTATATCCTAACATACCCTTCAAACCAGTTCACAGCAGTTCTTAGTCGAAATAAGTGAGGTTCTACCACCATAGCGACCAAACCACGGTACATCTTATTGCTTTTAAAACTATAATAGAAGAATCATTGACAAGATAATCAATCCAATGCACACAGCTGTAAAAGGTGTCGTAAAGTGAGAATGGAAAGCTACACTATGCCTTAGATTGATTGAACACAGTTTACGATCTACGTACCAACTTCTTTCCGACGGAGTTATAGCCTATCACGAATATAAGTCTCTCGATAAGATCATAGACTATTTTTATAATATAAGAGCAAACGAACGTGCTGATTATGCGGCCAATGTCACCCATGGACAATCGTTATCAACCTCTACATCATATTGGAATACAACCTAAAGTGAACAGACTTGTTGCTATCCCCGAGGACTATGTTTGAACGCCTCGTTTAAATGTATCTGCCTTATAACACTACTATTATAACAGAGATAGGTGAGGTGAGATAATATTCTAATGATCGCAGTTTCTGTATAAGTCACATGACATTTAATTTTTAATACTTTGGCAAATTACGAGTATTATATTTTTACCAAAGATTATTTTTCTGAAGTTACCTTTACCTGTTTTATTTACTTGGCCTAATTTTGACTGTATCAATTTAAAGTCAGGCGAGACTTTCCAGGTCAGGCAAATATAATGATAAATGGACATCAATCCTCGTTCAGGTTGTTTGTGTTTATATTGGTTTGTGTTCGGTTCATAAACCTTGATGTGGTTAGTAAGTGTGGGGCTACGTACGACTATGGGTACCTGAGACAAACTTCTTATATTACAGGGGTCTTACCTGAAGCTGAGTACATTGCCACTCTTGAAGACTAAGATTGTCGCCTCATATGTAAGTGAACCAGCATCCACACCATTTACGAAAACCTATGCCCAGCCTTGATACTTGTACATAAAAAAAAATCCAACAAATAAGTATAACAAATAGTAGTATATTATATCTATTAATAATAATGTAGGAATAGCAGACATGCATGCAGTTTACCTGATGGTAAGTGGCTATTACCACCCATGGACATCTGTAATCAACCCCAGATAGGACTAGATATACGTACCGCGATAAATGCGCCGCTACCTCTAAGGACTAAGCTGGAACGCCTCGGAAAATTACACCACACCCTTCAAACCTTAACACAGTTAATATAATACAGCTTAACGCTGCTGTTAAAATATCAATATTGATTATACAAAATTACCGTTGCTTGGCGATAAAGTCTGAAGTCACGTGGCAATAACAAGTTGTGGACTTCTTGGAAGAAGCCCACTTTTTATAGGACTTATATTCCTATATTATTTTTGCTACCCCGTTATTGTAGTACATACCATTGTGATTATGGAAGAAAACAAAAGGTCAGTTATTATTTTTACTATCACCAAGCGTTATTTGGGGGCAGAGGGACAAGAGAAGCGATCCCAAACATGGATTTAGTTTCACACTTTCCCCGATGTCATCCAAAATGTAAATTTGCATCCTCTGATTTATGCACGCTAAGGTCCAAAAGTCGCTACATTTAAATGAACTAGTACTCGTAGCGTACAAAGAAAACTGCATTCATATTAATTATATTCGTCTTTACTATAAAAATACATGTATCTCTAAAAGTCGTCTAACTAGATAGATGATTAATAAACTACAGTAACTTTTCGTCCCAGGGTCTAAATATTCAAACGTGTTGTGAAAAACAGTACTACGTATCTCAAAGTTTTGTACCAACTCATGGAAGATAAAACACTCAAACAAAAATTAATTTTCCGCTAGAAATAGCTTTCTTGCGATAAACAAAACAATACCCTTTGTACACAAACATAAATAAGAAAAGTTAGTGATCCGATCTTATTTAGGCCTAGTCTTTAAAAAAACTATCAAAATATAAAGATATACCTAGGTATATTTTCCGATAGATGTCGACTGTAGTTATGAGTTTTAAGATTTAAACTCTGTTTACCCTTAAAAACCTGTTATGAATTTGCGATTTAAGCAAACGTAGTCTGAATGCCGACAGAGGACTATCAGATATTTGCTGATCAGATATTTGTATTTCTCATGTTCGAAAAATACAAAACTAGCTATTTTTGCTTGCTTTTATATCCCTTTAAACCCACAAACTACTCAGTAAATGTTTCGACGCGTATTTAAGTAAAGTTTTAATGCTACGTAATATAAAATAAATTATCCGCGTCAGCAAAGCCGTAACCTAAACTTAGTTCTCTGTTATAAAACAATCTATAAAATACTAATCAACTTGTTCTTTAATAAAATGGAAGCGGAAATTACCTTCTTCGTTCCATCTCATGTAGTTGTATATAAACAGATTTCACGGTGCTTATGGAAATTATTATCATGAGATTTTCTTAACACCCTCAAAACATCCCTATTTTAAAACAATTGTATTGTATCTTTGCTAGCGTTTCTGTAAGGATTTTTATGTAATTGTTTTAAAGTTGAGGTTCGACACCCCCACACCTATTTCAGTTTAATAACAGTTGTGGTTAAGCAGTGCTATGTTGCATTCTGAAGAATGTGGTGAGAGAGACATAGGTACTTATCCGAGGCGTTCCAACTCCTCAAGGGTAGGTACCCACATCTTTGGCCGGCCTTAGGTGACTCTTTATCTTATCTGGGGCTGATCACTTATCATCATGTAAACTGCAAGCTCGTTTCCTGTTTTAATAGCATTCAGAAAATAGTGGAAATTTCCAAAATTTATGTAAAGTTCGGATATTCCCTGCAAGAGAAGTATCGAAATTACTTATGCAATAGCCACGTCGATAATAACCTTTCAGCTAACTTAATTCAATCTTACTTGACATAATTCGGTTTTGGTGAGGTGGTACTGAAATAAGCTTGATACTACCAATTTCTCTACTTAACCTTTACTTAGATTATCATAGCACTCGAATATAAACTAGCTATGGAGTAAAATTATAAATCATGATCGGGAAACGGCATCACTGTCACACCTATTTATTAGGCAGAAT
This sequence comes from Epargyreus clarus clarus, assembly GCA_014595695.2. Taxonomy (NCBI): domain Eukaryota; kingdom Metazoa; phylum Arthropoda; class Insecta; order Lepidoptera; family Hesperiidae; genus Epargyreus; species Epargyreus clarus. Next base: position 644,712 of record JACTTY020000037.1, read on the forward strand.
AAAAACAGCAAGGTTATGTGCTAATATATTTTAGTTTAATGGTGTAATAATGAATATACTTGTACAGGGTGTTCCATCATAGTCTTCAGGGATCCCTTCAGCTTTGGGCGACATCAGGTAGACCTTAAATCTTATATACGGTTATTGAAAGATGTCCATTGGTCAATTACCATCAGGTGGACTGCATGCTTGATTGCTACCTCTAAAACAATTGAAAAATATTACGTACACGAAGGAAGGAATATTTCATGTTCTTTTTAACTGTTTAATTTTAATAACAAAAATGATGGCCACATTACATGAGTAGGTAGGTACTCAGGTTTGTACGCAATAAAGGAAATTGGACTTTAACGGACATCCATTTCCCGACTGGGAAATTCATCAGGTGAATATTCTTTGTAATATAAATGATGGCACTTTTATCACCTGCCCTTTCTTTTCACGGCAGGATAAGCACTATGGACGCATTGTTGTTCGCAATCAATTTGGAAGTGATGCTTCTCCAGTTACGAATCTTGGGTAAGTAGGTACTTTGGTTGGGTACTTGAGTAATAATATAACTATAGTAAAATAAATATATGATCCCAATATTTGCACAATATTTTTGATGTGAAACATCTATAGCCGCACGTAAAAAAGATTTCTGGCGTGGCGACGCTTACCTTTAACTACATAGACAAATGTTCTATAAGAGACAGAGCTATTAGAACAATGTGATAAAAAAAGACAACTAGTGTTTGACCTTGCGTTTCAAGTGTACGCAAACGTAAATATTGACAATGGAATATAGTGACCAATGATTACTTCAGTCAAAACGGGACATCGATTTTTTTATGTCAAATACTTTTTACTTGAAAAAATATAGTTAAAAATAATAAAAAACACGATTTTATGATAAAATTAACTAAAAAGCAGAAAATAATTTTCAATCTAGGAATCATTTAAGGAAAAGTAAATAGTATAATTGTGCAAAAAATGTGGGGCGCTTTATGAAAACTGATAAATGGAGCACCCCATGTTTTTTTCATAATTATAATATTTACTGTTACTTAATTGACAATGGCAACGGTTCATTTCGGAGACAACGGCACGAAGCATCGAAAAAAGGGACTGTCCCGTTAAAAACGGGACGTATGGTGGTTTTCCCATTGATACGCATGCTTGTCAAAGACAATGAAATAATGGAACAGAAGGTAAAAAATGTCCAAAACTGTTGATAATAGTTTTAGTACATCGTTTACGTAGAAATGTTATAGTACAGTTTAACTAAATAAATTATTATTATATAAATATATAATTTGAAAGAATGTATCTATACAGATGTATCGACTGGTTTAAAATATACGATTTAAAAATTGTTTATATTTATTATCATAGATTAGTAAAGATTACTCACTCCTAACAAGAAAATGTACCCAGTTTTGAGAATTGAAATAGTTGCGTAAAAAAGTTTTGCCACGTCTCCGTGCTAAAATGTCCCTAAAATATTTGAAATAATTATTTATTTATTATGTAAATTACGCAGTATTAGTTATTTATTTGTAAATTTTCTCTAAAAATGTTTTTATTTGTCAAGAATTAAAAAAAAGAACTTACTTATAAGCCGTTTGTGGCTTCATTCAATTTCAAGGCGGCGAAGTATCTTTACTAATTTATGTTTATTATTTTCAGTTTTATTTAACACACGACCATTAATTGCAAAGTTGTGTACATTTTATAAATGTTATGTACTAGCTGACCCAGCAAACATTGTGTTGCCATATAAATAAAAAAAATGTTAAGGGTGAACAACCCTTATCACTTAAGAGATATGAAAAATAGATAGTAGCCAATTCTCAGACTTACTGAATATGCATATAAATTTTGATGAAAATCAGTAAAGCCGTTTCGCAAGAGTAAAGTAACTAACATCGTGACATGCGAATTTTATATATAAGATTCGAATCTTACCGTGGTCTTTTTGAGGATTAATTTCTGGCTATACAAAGATTGTTTATTAAATTATGTTTAGGTTAATTTATTCAATTAAAGAAATTTTAAAATACCGTATACTATCCTATATAAATTTTATGGTAATATTTTTTATTATTTACCACAGGTATCGAAGAAAATTTAGAGATTAGGATACAGAATTTCCCATATATCGCTTTTATTTTATTAAAATAAACTATAAAAAGTTATATTTTGACTAAAAACACACTAATATAAAAATTAAGCAGTGGGATCTTAAACTATAACATACGACATATGAACATCGTGAGCTTCAATAAAATGTCACTTCTGTTCTGTTGATCTATGACCATGCATTTTGCGTCTTTATCACTTTCATTGACAAAAACATACTTTGTCTCTTTCTGGTTACTCACGTAATCATGGCGGATCGAACACGAAAAATAAACAAAATTTAATAATTTCTCTTTATTTACGTGTGATAGGTGATTCCATGAAGCTTGTTTCTTTTTCGAGCATAATTTTTGCATTTACGCATTGCACAAGAAGGCATTTTGAGGCTTAAAATTCAAAATAATGACGTTTAACGTGTTCAGTGACATTAGTGTGTATTACTACGCCGCGCGAGAGCGACTGGAGTCGTTTTAACTCGTTTTACACCACTTGACGTATTTTGTATGTTTCAAGTTTTGCCCGCTTGCGGCGTAACTTCAGGTTATAGATCAATGCTTGAAAACAAATTATTTTTCTAATAATAAAATGTCTGACCGTGATAATTTAGAGAGTGAAAGTGATCAGCCTCCTGCAAAGAAAGCAAAATCACACTATGACACACCATCAAGTCATCAGTAAGTTAATTATTGATGTGAAAAAACCGATTTCTGGCGTGGCGACGCATGCCGTGGCGACGTCGCCACGCTATACGACGGTATATATATACAGTCTATATGCAGTAGTGTGTACGGTGTGGCGACGCGTCGCCATGCGCAATCGAATTCAATAAATAGTCATCGTTATCTGGAAAAAAATCGTAATATTTTATTTTATCATTATAACATATTTAGTTCCTATCACAATATGTTCTTTTCTGCATATTACTTTTACAAAATAATGTCGATGTTTCACATCTGCCAGGCGTCCCGTGACGGCTCACATTTTTTTTTTTTATAAATCTCTCAGGTATGCAAGTTTCCTCACGATGTTTTCCTTCACATAACGGGAGTAACTACACTTAATTAAACCCTTCTCATTATAAGATGAGGGCCGTGCCCAGCTATATGACAATAATGGGTTGATGAGGATGATGAATGAAGGCTCAAGTGCTGAATTGAATGATACAAAGAAATAATTACGATGCAAATTTTGTTATTTTCATAAGTAATCACTAATCATATAATAGGCGGTGCTTAACGCCCCTCATAAATAAATGATCTATCTTCTTGATCATCTTTATTGACTAGCAAAGACCTACCTTGACAATTTCTGCCTAAGTATCAAACTACGGACTATTAAACTGGTAGGCAAAATAATTGGTGCTGATTGGATTGATGATTGTACTGTTTTGTAGCAAATGCTACTTATTTAGCTTATTTATGAGAATATAATGTGAAGTTTAATATATTTTGTGATTTGCCTATAATATAACTATAATTCTGAAGTACGTCGCAAAAATTCGAGACGTGGTGCCCGCTGCGTAAACTCTTACAATTCCACGACAGTAACGTACCGAGGAATTGCGTGTGTTAAATAGTTCTAACCATGGGTTCTTACTAAAAGTCCAGAACAACATAAACAGTAGCATTTGAAGACATGATTTTTAAGAACTCTCAGGTGTGTACGTTTCCTCGCAATGTTATCCTTCACCATTAAGCAAGTCATAGAAAAACTTATAATTATTTTCAATTTTTATATAACATAGGTACAACAAAATAAATTTATTTTGTGAAGGTACCTACATAGATACATCGAACGCCCCGATTGAGGAGTCTTGTAACTTATAAATAAAAAGTTGCCCCCCAGCTGATATTGCTTAACAGTTTAGGATTTTACATTTATCAGTACGTATTGTGTAAGTTTTGTATTTATTACCAGAGCGATCAATAGTGAAGTTTCAAGTGTCGCCCGCTTCTACTTATGCGAAGTCATATATATGGCAAAACAAAATTTAAAAAATATTTTTTATAGTATGTATTATGTACTTCTTCGTATTTAAAGTATACGCACTCTGTCTTTTAGGTACCTACACTAAATAGTTTGGACAAATAATCTAAATATTCCAGATTTTTGTGCATTCAGAAACATAGGTATCTCTTCATAATAATAACTTTACTAAATAGGTACTACCTATATAAAATACTACTTAAAGTAAGTCTCATTTAGAATGTAAGTAGAAATAGCTACCGCCATATCTACCTAACAATAATATTATATAAATTATAATCTTTTTTTAACCGACTTCAAAAATGAGGTGGTTATCAATTCGGCCGGTATCTTTTTTTTTATGTATGTACACGAGTTACTCCGCCTTTAGTGGACCGATTTTAATCATTCTTTTTTTATTCTATAGAGACGAGCTGGAAGTTGGTCCCATTTAAATATGGTTAGGATCCATCGATGAGTTCTGGAGATAATGAGGGGAACTCCTCCACCCATGTAAATATTACAGCCATAACTTCGCCGTTTATGAACCTATTTAATGCCTTTAATTTCGTGTGTGTACAAGTACAAGTTGGTCCCATTTGAATATGATGAGGATCAGAGTGGGTTCTGGAGACAAAATATGTAACTCCTCAACCGATGGGTATAATTGAGTTTTTTTTGAAGATATTTGGTGTAGGTTCTAATGAAATTGCAAAACCAGTTTATCATTGACTATTTAAGGGTCTGATAATGTGGCTCGGAGTCAAAATATGTAACTCCTCAACCGATGGGAATAATTGAGTTGTGTTTGAAGATATTTGGTGTAGGTTCTAATGAAATTACAAAGCCAGTTCATCATTGACTAATTAAGGGTCTGATAATGTGGCTCGGAGACAGAATATGTAATTTCTCAACCGATGGGAATAATTGAGTTGTGTTTGAAGATATTTGGTGTAGGTTCTAATGAAATTGCAAAGCCAGTTCATCATTGGCTATTTAGTTAGGTTAGGTTGGAACATATAAGACAATTAGAAATATTAGACACGCTGTTTACATCGTTATCCAACGAAATATATTGAGCGCCGACTTCACAAATATGTACTAAACCAACATTTATTTCAATTATTTTTTACTTTGTAGTGACATAGAAGTAGGTTGTATTTTTTTGTTAAAACGTTTTTTTTTGTAAGTGTGAAAACTCTACTTATCTATCGGTTGCAGTGACTGTTGCTGTACATAATTATGTATGCCTACTGTCGTATTTATTCTAACATTTTTGAAACAGACAGCGCCATCTACCGTACCATTAAAGTAAAATGTGGTTTGTTTGTAGAAGCCAGCATTGAGCGCTGTAATCAACAGTGGGTGCCGCGTTGCAAACCCCAATCTCTTCAGCGAGAGAAGCTAACTAGAGACCGGTGAGTTAGATATAAAATTGTAGAGATGGCGCTATTTTGTTTGATAAGTATTTTAGCTATTAGTATTAAGTAACGAAAAATAAAATAAGTCAAATATCCTGAATTCATACGAATATGTCTTTTGAATTAAACTGTATGCAGATAAGTGTTTCCGAGAAGGAGAAACCTCTGAGGTCAGCAAATCCTTAGAGGAAACTAATATTATTTTATATTATTTTCAATGGTCTCTGACCTAACAGTTCATTGCATTTAACTACACTAACAATGATACTTTATGATTATTCACTGGATGCTATTAGGTACTCATCGGCAACCCATTACCGGTTTCCTCTCCGATAAGAAGGACTATTGGGTATTACAAAAGAAAAAACTCGATATTTCAGACAATTTGTGAGAGATGTGATCCGAAGTACATTGGTGGAAGTGGCGGAGGATGGAGAATGGCAGACCTTACAACACGCTGCCGAAATCCTGGAACACTCCTCATCATCGGCAGTTGCACTACGCGCTAGTTATGAAAACTTAAAAATGTTGGTTTGTTAAGTTGTGATCAAACCCGGAACGTCGCCATCGCTATTTATATTCCTTCTTAATAACTTTTGGAACTTTCTAACCTTCCCGAAACATTCTCGTTCTCATAGTTAAGAAAAAAATCAAACTTACCTATATTATTTGTGTACTTAATATGCTACCTACTGTACCTACTTGTGTTTTTAAAAATTTCAGTTCCCTTGAAGTAATATGTAACGACTTGTTGACTAAGAAATATCAGTGGGCCTTGGAATTTCGAACTTGTGATGAAAAAGTCGCATATCTTCGCGATAAAATAAAGGTAAGAACACAGAATTATTATTTGATATTTGGTCAGTCTTTTTTACCATAGAGTAAGTCTTATAAATATAGGTAGGTAGAGTAAATTTATAATATAGCTAGAATACACGAGATAGCGATCTACCTGATGATGGATATTGGCGCCCATGGGCATCTGTAATCAACGTCAGATATGATATTGGCGCCGATGGATATCTATAATTAATTAACTTCATAAGTTTGAGGTAAGATTTGATCTATCTAGGGAGGATTAACTTGGAACGCCTCCAGAGTTGAACCACAAAGCGAACCTTCAATAATTATGAGTGATGTATGTATTGACTAATTTAATAACTAAACTAATCAAATTGTATAACTGTTCCATCCTTCATTTTTCAGGATACCGCATTAAACACAAACACCCAGCTGAGTTATGCCGACAAATGGTTGTGCGCACGAGGGGAGTCATTGGAGCTGAGATTTCAGTTCGACTCCGTACTGCCCGCGGGTCCAAATCCTGACTATGAGCATCGCGTCCATAACGAATTACTGCGCGCTTACGAGTTACAAATAAAGGTAAACATTTTTTAATAACTTTTCTTATGTAATCGAAGTACCAGAACTACTAATATTACTTAACTACTACTCATTTTTTTCCTGGTTTTAATCTCATCATTTAGAAGTCTGTCTGAAAATTAGATCCAAACCTTTAATTAACGCAAAGTTAACTTAATTTTAGTAACGAAAAAGTAAATTAACTTAAGTTAAGTTAATTTACTTTTTCGTTTTATTACCATGTTTGTCATGTCACTAATGAGTTGTTATATTAAATTTAAAGGAACGAGAAGAATCACTAGAACACTGGAAATCACGATACGCGAACGATACAGCAATGATAAATGAACGCTTAAAAGTGCAATGCGAAAAGCTGCGTGAGACCTCAACTCGACGAACGGAATTACAACAACTGGTAATAATTCTTATGACTTCTCACAGTTGGTGACATGTAAGCCCAGCAGTGATATATTAATATTTGGTTACTAGCTGACCCGGCAAACGTTGTGTTGCCATATAAATAAAAAAAATGTAACAACCCTTATCACTTATGGGTATGAAAATAGAGAGTAGCGATTCTCAGACCCACCGAATATGCATATAAAATTTGGTGAAAAGCGGTAAAGCCGTTTCGGAGGAGTTTGGTAACTAACATTGTGACACGAGAATTTTATAAGATTAATTTTGCTACTTCGATCCGCAATTGCATCAAGAGTTCTGTCCGATTTATTGTTTAAACGAGTAAGAGCTATTATAAAAAATACATATACCTATTTGAAACATTACAGGTTTCGAAAATTTCAATTGGGAGATCAAAAAGTATAATTATTAATAAGTTACTATTTTCTATATACTTGATTATTATTGATATTAATATTCCAAGAAACGTTTTACATTATATTATAACAGTAAAAAGGATGTAGGTTCTTTAACAAAAACAATCTTGTCACTACTTTATTCATTTATTTGATAAAACATGGCTACACATGGCTACACCGATTCTACTACATGTAGATACAGATATAAATAGAAGAAAATTTAAATATTTTTTATTAGTGTTCCACAAAAAAAATTCACTCCTCCATCCCGGAAAACTACGACATGAATATTATTAAAGTACATAATGACAAAACTCACATTGAGATCGATAAAAAACTACAAGATATATAGGTATCTAAAATATACTGTATATCTCTCTACCCACTACTATTACATGACTAAATTATTAAGAATGACTAAATATGTGTGCATATATTAAACTTCCTGGATTCGAAAATGTATTTTGTGAATGTAATTCAAATTCTTAATAAACTACGAGATATAGGTATCTAAGAATTACTCCATATCTTTCTACCCACTACTACTACATGACTAGATTATTAAGAATGACTAGATGTGTGCAAATATTAAACTTCCTGGATTCGCAAACATATTTTGTGAATGCAATTTAAATTCTTCTTCAAAAATGTTAATGTTTCTTCTTCAAAACTTCTACACTCAGACTCTTCCAACTCAAATTCAATAACACATTTTGATGAACATCTATGCATATCTTACAAAATTTGTACATCTGTTCGAACCGAAATCCATTTCAGTACCTTGTTCAATTTTTATTCGATTTACATTTCACACAAGTTTACATATCAGTTCCTACATTATTTCCTTCTTTAAACATAGATGTACTGCTATAATCTATTAGCTAGTATACTATAAGAATGTTGTTGACAAAATATATAGTACGAAATGCATTTCCAGTACGAGCTACACCAAGGCGAGATGCGCGCTTGGCTGACGTTCAAGCGGGAGCGCGCGGCGCGGCGGGCGCGCGAGCAGCGGCTGCGCGCCGCCGCCACGCGCGTGCAGGCGTGGTGGCGCGGCGTCATGGTGCGCCGCGCGCTCGGCGCCTACCGCTTCCTCAGAAACGCTAAGACTAAACCCGCTAAGGCTAAACGGAAGTAGTTCTAATTCATAAATAGGTGTCCAAAATATAAACAACGAAATGCCATCGTCAGAATACGATTACAGATATTGCAAACCTTAATAAATTAATAAGAAACGAAAACTAAGAAATTTAACAAAAACAAAATTTTTAACAACTTCACACCGAGAAAATATTCGAGTTCGAGCGACCACGAAAATGAGTAACACAGGGGGGGCACACTTCCATACAAAATGACTTTTTGTGCAGATACTAGCGCCACGTAACGACTCGCCCCGGAAGCTTCTAATTAAAATGGCGACGGAGTGACAGTTAACTGTCAAAATGATGTGTCTGTTGTCAAATGTCCGCCACTTCGTTAATCGTTTCTAATTTGAAAAGTATTTTTTTGCACTTCAGAGAGACACCGTTGCGACATCTGTACATATTTGATACCCCCCCCGTAAGTTGTATCTTTAACATCAACTGTAAAGGAGCGTGATTTAAAGATTCACATTGCCACAAATGTTTGTATCATTCTGAAATCTTGTTAAGTATGTAAGTGTAGTTTTGTTCTTGTATCAAAATTGAGAAAGAAAAAAGTATAATGTAAATGTGAATCTTTGGAACACAGTCATTTATAGTTCGTGTTTTGAAGATACAACTTATAATATATCTAATTTTAATACATAATTATAATGAATATATAATTGCTATCTATATACATACCTATATGTATGTAAAACTCCTGAGTAGTTCTGGGGCAGGCCACTAGGGGCGCTTTAGGGGGGACAAAAAATACGTAGAGTTGCCTCTCTATAACATGTATACATATAATAATACTCTATGGAGTAACATCAGCTACGAAACTTAAAAATGGCGGCACAAGTAACGTTTTGGATCCAGATTGTGTTACCATTATCATATTTTAATTTTCTACCATAAACCTTGTTTTTTATTATTATTGCTGTATGGAACTAAATTGAAGTAATATAAAGATTGGAAAATGTGAATTGATCTTAATTTATTTAGATTATTATTTTATTATTATATTACTTTAATATCGTCAAAAATAAGAAACTACCATTTGAAACATATTTTATTGATAGGTTAACACCTTTTTTTATATTGTAGGAGTAGCAGATGAGCATGCAGTCCACCTGACGGTAAGTGGCTACTGCCGCCCATGGACATCTGTAATCAACCCCAGATAGGATTAGATATTCCTACCTGAGGTCAGCCACAGATGCGCTGCTACCCCTAAGGACTAAGCTGGAACGCCTCGGAAAAGTCTGTCTCCCTTACCACACCCTTCAAACCGGAACATAGCAGCGCCTAACACTGCTGTTATTAGGTAGAAATAGGTGTGGTGGTGGTGCCGCCGGAGTCGAACCACAAAGGGTTCTACCACCTTCAAAACCTTTGTTTACATTTTGGACACCTAATTATGAATCGGACTATAATTTTAATATACGATATGACACAATCGAGCGGGAGCTGTCTTGAAATGTAAAATGCAATATTTAGATCCTTGCCAGTAATCAGAAAACTGGTAACGGGTATTTAATGCAGCGCACGAGTACAGAATAATGCTTTGATTCACGGTAAATTATGCGATGAGAATGGACAGCACCATTGCTCCTACCAAATACACTCGAGAGGTTTATTTACATCCTCGTACGTCTGTTCGTATGTAAGAGTTTAGTATGTAAGAGTTATAGTCCATTTTCAGATAATCAAAAGTTATCGCATTCATATATTTTTTTATCTGTTAATTTCAGTTTCAGCTTGAGTGTGTGCACTGCTATAAATGTTAAAGACTAAGATTTAATGATAAAAAATTAAAAAAAACCATTACCAAACCCAAAAAAATATATAAGATAAAGCAACCTGAAAAAGACATTATTTAAGGCCATCCGGATGATTATTGATAGTACTTTTAAGTGTAGATAAAGCTCTGGTTAGAATTTAATGACCATGCTTTGTTAGCCATCTGCAAGGTGTTGTAAATCCATCATCTTTCCGGTATTTATATCTCAGGATTAAGGGTCCTCAATGCCCTATCCACTGCAAATTCATGCTCGGAGCCGCTTTCACTACGTCTCTTAAATTCGCGCACGTAGCGAATGTTCTCCGGAGTGATACCCCTCTTCAAATTTCGTCTAGTCTCTGAAATGTCAGCTCTGAAATAGACGAAATTCACAATTTATTTGACCATGTATTTTTTTTTATATTTGACCCTAACGATTAAGCAGATGTGCTACCTGATGGAAAGTAGTCAACGTCGCCTATGAACATTTGCAACACCAAAGGAGTCGCCAATGCATCGCCTGCTTTGAAGAACTCTTTGAGCACCTTTTTTGAAGAGCCCCATGTCATAGCGCTTCGGGAATACGTCAGGAGGAAGTTCATTCCACATCTTGCACGTTCGTGGCATGAATGTCCTTGCAAACGGCACCATGGAGGATTGCCACGAGTCCAGTTGGTGTGGATGGAACTTCATCCTTCGGCAAATGGTGCGATGGAGGAATAGTGGTGTATTAAATATGTATATCAATAAATTTGTGAACCTAAAATATATTATATAGTTTAAAGTAGTGAGATCACAAAATAAAAAATGAATAAATATGGTTACAGTGGCATCACGTGGGTTAGCGTAGCCTGGGGCGGAAGTTGAATTTGTAGCCCTCTACATCGAATTAGATGGCAAAAAAGATCTATAATATCAAATGTCTCATCAATTTGTTACAAAAAAGGTTTTTTAAAATTTTGCCATCCTTCAAAGCTCTCCTTATACAAAATATATGTTATATTATGTAAATGCTGGTTTAGTCGCACCTTAAACCATGCAACACGAGACCATGGCCCTCTGTCCGTTCATGCAACATCACTGGGTGGTTGCAATAAATCAACACTTGCCTCAAAAACCACAGGGCTATTAGACTAACTCTTTTCATGAAACATAATTATAATATATTGATATATAATTATATTGCATAATTATATATCACTATATTATAACAAGTAATTCATCATGCTTATTTAATAGACGTCTCAATTCCATCAGATTATAACATTGGAGCCAAAGAAATAGAAAAATTAAGTAAATATTACCCACTTAAAGATGAAATAACTAGACTTTGGAAAATACCCACCACCATCATACCAATAATAATAGGAACCACTGGAATAATAGCCAAAAGTTTACATAAATATTGCAATAGACTAGACTCAAATATAAACATACACATTATACAGAAACAAGCTGCTATTCACACCAACACTATATTATCAAAAATTTTAGGTAATAATATATTTATTGGAGAAACTGAATCTCCTTCTCCCTGAGAGTGTCAGGGCGGGGGCTTCAGAATTTACCGACCTAAAAAGTCGAGAATGGGAAACTATTCCATACATCCATAATGAGTAATTACTTATTGTAATATATACCTCATTAGCCCCAAATGTTCAGGGATATCCTGTGTAGATGTAGAACCAGTTGATGTTTGCTGAGTTTCTGTAGAGCTAAAATACAAATTTAATAATCACATATTTACAATAATGTATTTGTGTAAGTCAATTAATATAGTATTGTGTCCGAAGCTGCACACATTAATATCATATGCTTAACAAAGAATAGAGCCATGCTTAGCCAGTCTTAACATGCAATATTTGGTATAAAAAAAAAGCATGTTACATATAAGATACCTCGTATTGTTTGTGTTCATGGAGTATGAAGGTTGGTTGATAGGACCTAGGTGCCTCGATGGTACAGCATCTGGTAGTAGTCTTACCAGTGGTTTGTCATACATATCTCTTGCATTCTTGTTATAGTCTCGGGGTAGAAAGTGTTCTGTGCACACCTTTGCTGAAAAGAAAAAAATACTTATTAAATAACCTTACATTATAATAAATGTACAGAAAATATAATTTAGAGATAAATGTTGTTCTATACTGTATAACAGTATCAACACAGTGAAGCCTCTTAGAACTATGCGGAACATAATTTTATTTATCTGAAAATGTTACAAAATTGAAATAGAAAACTTTGTTATAACTTAGTGTAGGTTCTAGTTGCCCAGAGCGCGGATTACACATTTGCTGCCTGGAAGATAATTATGTTATAGAAATGTCTTGCAAATTTAAATTTCGGGAATATAAAGCCTTTTTGCCCCACGGTATCATTCTATAAAAATATAAATTAGCAATATGAAGAAGTTTAGCAACAATCTTACCACCAACCAATACAACATATTAAATACGTTAAGTAATATTGTAAATAATTAATGATGTGATTTTGCCGCCCTATAAACAATGCCGCACGGAGCTACGCCTGTCCCTCTACTATTTTGCTAAACAAAGGAAATTAGAAATAGAAAGGTAGTATGATACCTGTACTCATAATTGTGCCCGGTTTACAATACTTGAGCCATTCATTTGCTACTCTTCTTAATCTAGGAAATGGTAAAAAACACGGTAGGCGGCCACTAACATATCTGCTATCGCAATCAATTATAGAACAGGTTCGAACCATATTTGATCAATTAACAAAAGATAAAGATTTCGTATTGGAAGCCGCTGTGTTATTTGTTATTTTGACCGACTAAAGTTTGAATCTTGATTTATAACTTCAATTATTATGGTTTATTATCGATTATTGATTTATTAGATTTGACTGTTGACAACAGTGTTGCCAGGTACGATTTGTAATATAAAAGTGCACTGATTAAAAAAATACAGTAGATCGGCATGAAAATACAGTGAATCATAAAGTCAAATACTTACAGTGTTTTTGCAGTAAATAAAATTACATATTTTTTTTAAATCACATTGAATTTTAAAAAACATAACTTGGAGAAAGACAGTGAAAGTTTTTATCCTTTTATCATGATGTTCAAAATATACATAGTAGCAATGGTCGTTGAATCAACGAACTAGTTAAATCAACCGTTGATTCAATTTCAACGAATTAACGTTAACCCAATAGAAATTAACTAGTTAAATTCGTCAACAACGTTGACTTAAGTACAGAACATTTCGTTATTTTCAACGTAAATTGTATTTTGTTTACAATGAAACTTACGTTATATATATATATATATATATATATATATATATATATATATATATATATTTGTTGTTGTATAATTGTTTCTAAAATAACATTTACCGCACGTCAGTAGCGACGCGTTGATCGTTGCAGCATAGTTAAAAACCGTTTATTATTGATACAAGTTGAAATTAGTAGCACGTTAACTCGTTGACGAAATTAACTAGTTGATCAACGAAAATTAACGTTGACGTTTCGTTGATGGAAAACTTCAACGACCTACCGCTAATACACGGCTAGTTGTACGTAATATTAACTGGCGTGCTAAAATGTTGCCCTTAATTGAGTTTGTAATCAAGCCATTTGTTTTTTTTTATTTTTGTGGCGTTTATTTCGCTAAATCTCCTTTAACGGTCCTCCTGTTTCCCGTGACACCAAAATAGGTCCACGAGGACATGACAAAAACATCAGGGGAATCTGCTCCGTCGTATACGACCGTAAAAAATGGGTTGCAGAATTTAGACATAGACGGGAGAGCATCGAAGATGATCCTCGCTCTAGCCGGCCTACGACGTCTACCACTCAAAACAACATCGGAAAAGTGTATAATCATATAAGTGGAGACCGAAGAATGACTATCAGGCAGAGCCTAGACACTATAGGCATCTCGTACGAACGGACACAAAATATCATTTCCAATGAACTATTCTAAGGTGTCCGCTAGGTGGGTCGCCAGATTGCTTTCAGTTGAACAAAAACGCATTCCCCTTACTCACGCAACTGTTTGGAGATATTTGAGGCTGATCAGCATGATTTTATTGACAGATTTGAGAATGAAACATTGGTCCATCATTACACTCCAAAGTCGAAACAACAGTCCAAAATGGAATAAATTGGTGAACCGACATCTAAAAAAGCCAAGACAATTTTGTCGGCTGGTAAGGTGATAGCATCAGTTTTTTGGGACTCTAAGCGTGTGATCATGGTGGCTAATCTTGCGAGAGGTGAAACAATAAACTCTGCATACTACTGTACCCATTTGCGTCAATTAATGGAAGAAATTAAAGAGAAACATCCAGGATTACTCCGAAAGAATTTGTTGTTTCATCAGGATAATGCACGCGTTCACAAGTCTTTATGGCACCTTCGGTTTTCCACCTGTTTCCAAATTAAAAAAAAAAAAAAAAAAACCTCTAAGTGGAAAAAAATATCATCAAATGAAGAGTTGAAGCCGCAGTCAACCACTATTTGAAGGACTCGAAGAATCTTTTTTAAAACCGGCACTGAAGCATTGGAAAGCAAATGGAAGGAATGCGTAGACCATGATGGAGATTATGTCGAAAAATAGAAATATTTTTGGGCGGGCTATTTTTTTTTGTTTTTCTTGGCTAAACTCGAACTTTCGGCCTCAGACAGATGCCCGCTACCGCTGAGGACTACGCTAGAACACCTCCGAAAAGTATGTCTCCCTTACCACATCCTTCAAACTAGACAGCAGCCCTTAACACGGCTGTTATGAGGCAGAAATATGATGCGTATTTACGTTATTAGAACTCAAATCAGAGCACAGACTATAGAATAGTTTGAGTAGAGCAAATTGCGTTATGTTTTTAAGAGTACCACAAAATAAAAACCTATATTTTGTCCCATCTTATCCCATCCAGGATCGTCAGGAATCAGGATAAACGATTTCCTTGTGCGATTATAGCGTGGTTTTTAGTTATTAAACTATAATTATTTTTAACATTAACATAAATTACAGTATTTTGAGTTATTATTAAATAAAACTAAAAAATGATACTCCAAAATATAATTTATATAATATATACCTCTAAGTTGGCTACACTATTATATTTATGTCACTGTTATGATGTTGCTAACTAGCTGTCACTGTCACTTAACCGGCAAGGTGCTACGGCCGGCCACCCCTGTGAGCGTGACAGCGCGAGTGAGTGAGAGGGCTCACTCGACTGTTGCCATCGCTTACTTCATACTGATACTTGTTTAGTCTTGTTTTACCTTCGAAAGGAGTGGAATGTGTTGAATATTGTAGCATGACTTTCCAACAACTAACTTCGATAAACTCTTAGTTAAATACTTAAATTTATTAGAACTTTAAATTCAATATGAACAGATTAAAGTCAAAAGATGTGTAGTGAATGAACTGTGACGATATCGTTTGAGTTTCGGAGTTGCAAAATTTTCAATTCTTGGAAAGTTGGATTTATCATCTTCAGTTTGGTGAGTAATTCCTTTCCTTAATACGTTTTTTGTACAATACGATGTCACTTTGCAATGTAGATAATAATATAAATTGTTAAAAGACTATTTAAATGGTGATATAATATTGTTTATTAAAGTTAAACTTTTATTACGAAAGTTCAATTTATAATTTTCTTTGTAGCACATTGTCAAAGATATATGTTGCAAATGATTACATAAAATGTTTTATGGTACCCTAACTAAAAAGGTTTTTATTTAACAGCAAGCAGACAATTAAAACTATGATAGAAAACTTAAGAACAAAGTACCTACTTTTTGTAAACATCTGAAATATTTAAAGTCTATCCTGATAGCGTGGCGGTAACGCACTAGTGGTGACTGGTGACCTAAACTCTTTTCATTCTGGAAGAGTCCCATACCCATCAACTACTTATTATCCCGTTTTTATGACGCGAAAGTACAGATTGAGAGAATGGAAGAGTACACATGGAGTGTCTTAAACTCAGAATTTACGGTAGACTGTGCTTTCTTTCATGTTTTAATCATAGATTAGTAGTTTAAATCTAGTTATACTAAATACTAAGAGACAACTAGAGTTAATTATTTATAGTTTATATAAATATCTGAAAATTTTAGAGACACTGTCTTTCTTTATATTAAACTTAATAAAACTAATTTAACAAATCTAAGCATAATCTAAGGCAGCGAAGACTACTTTCAGTGTTTATTGTTAGACCAGGTCATAGACCAGATTCCCTTTATACCATTTTTCAATCAGTTATCTAATCATTAATGTATTGGCTTGGGTCCCATCTCAATCAATATCAAAGTAAAGTAAATCAGAAAGACTAATAAAGTCCATACAACTAGGAATAATAAAGTTTCTTAAAGAAAGTTATATGAAAGTTCTGAATTCTGTTAATGAAGGATTATTTCTGGTCAATGAAGTCTATGGACAGACTACATTGATTTCTTTCCATGAGTTTGCCCATAATAATAATAATATGAAAATTTAAAATCTCTACTATTTTGAAAACCATATCATTTATTAGGGTTTTTTCTTAGACCACAGATTATATTAACTTCCTTGACATATTAAGGTTTAAATTATTCAAAAAAATTATACAATCTATATAAAAAATATCTAATGTTAGAAGTAGAATAAAATAAATCATTATTCGATTACATGTGGGAAATTACAACAAAGTAAACTTATTTAAAAAAAATATATATTTATTTTCCTATTCAAAGTATATATTAATATGCATATTTAATCTATTTTCGAAAATATGTAAAGAACATCACTATATACTAAAAGTTATTAGGTAAACCTTGAAAGTACTTGAGACTGAAACAATCTAATCTGCCTTCTTATTTCATACTTACAAAATTATGTATGGTATATTGATTGTATGTAAATTCTCTTCATTTTGGTAAAGTAGGTATAGTTGAAATAAGTTAAATTTCAAAACAAATTAATTTATTTAAATAATTAATTCAATCAATTTATACTTTATGATATTAAGCACCAACTTTATAATTATGTTTAAATTGTTATTTTAATCACTTATTACCTACATAATTTAATAATTTCCTTATTATTTAAATTCATTACAAAAATATTTTAATTACAAAATTTATCCATCTAATTAGTTTCCAAAATATAGTACGACCACATTATTTTTTCATATACTATGTTGTAAATAAATAAATTTAATTTAATAATTTAGAAGGTAATCTGCAAAAGTATGGAAATATTAAGATTTCAACATTTATATGTACATAACATAATTATGTACATGTATTAACAGATACCTATGTAACTGTTTCTTTTATATTTGCTGCATAATATATATGATATATTTAATCTATTTTCGAAAATATGTAAAGAACATCACTATATACTAAAAGTTATTAGGTAAACCTTGAAAATACTTGAGACTGAAACAATCTAATCTGCCTTCTTATTTCATACTTACAAAATTATATATGGTATATTGATTGTATGTAAATTCTCTTCATTTCGGTAAAGTAGGTATAGTTGAAATAAGTTAAATTTCAAAACAAATTAATTTATTTAAATAATTAATTCAATCAATTTATACTTTATGATATTAAGCACCAACTTTATAATTATATTTAAATTGTTATTTTAATCACTTATTACCTACATAATTTAATAATTTCCTTATTATTTAAATTCATTACAAAAATATTTTAATTACAAAATTTATCTATCTAATTAGTTTCCAAAATATAGTACGACCACATTATTTTTTCATATACTATGTTGTACATAAATAAATTTAATTTAATAATTTAGAAGGTAATCTGCAAAAGTATGGAAATATTAAGATTTCAACATTTATATGTACATAACATAATTATGTACATGTATTAACAGATACCTATGTAACTGTTTCTTTTATATTTGCTGCATAATATATATGATATATTTAATCTATTTTCGAAAATATGTAAAGAACATCACTATATACTAAAAGTTATTAGGTAAACCTTGAAAGTACTTGAGACTGAAACAATCTAATCTGCCTTCTTATTTCATACTTACAAAATTATATATGGTATATTGATTGTATGTAAATTCTCTTCATTTCGGTAAAGTAGGTATAGTTGAAATAAGTTAAATTTCAAAACAAATTAATTTATTTAAATAATTAATTCAATCAATTTATACTTTATGATATTAAGCACCAACTTTATAATTATGTTTAAATTGTTATTTTAATCACTTATTACCTACATAATTTAATAATTTCCTTATTATTTAAATTCATTACAAAAATATTTTAATTACAAAATTTATCTATCTAATTAGTTTCCAAAATGTAGTACGACCACATTATTTTTTCATATACTATATGTTTCATATATGTTGTACATAAATAAGTTTAATTTAATAATTTAGAAGGTAATCTGCAAAAGTATGGAAATATTAAGATTTCAAGATTTATATGTATATAACATAATTATGTACATGTATTAACAGATACCTATGTAACTGTTTATTTAATATTTGCTGCATAATATATATGATTTCTTTGAATCCACTTAACAAGGTAATTACTTTAATTAAACACCTCCAGTAAATAGTCATAAGGTGCATAATAGTGGGTTTAATGACTTGCACCTACATGTATTTTGTATTGCAGCTCAACTTACAAACTACAATCATCTATGGTAAAACAACATTTTTCAATAAACTTCAACATGTGATACTCAAAGCTCAACTCAAGCTAAATATCTTAACTATCGTGCGAAATTGACATAATGCGTGTTGTGATAAATTGACTTATCCAATAATTTAATTGTATGAAAGTTCTGAATCAGCGCGCCGCATTAAGATAAAGACTGGCTTGTCATTGTTTTGCCAAATACACAGGTTGCTATTAGGAAAATCCTTAATGTTTTATTAGAAAATATCCGACACATTGCAAAATATGTTGCTCATTAGTTAGTATCGAATATTTGTTGCATGATTGATCGCGAAATATGAAACTTCTCTTTTAATGTATGGTATATCTATGTTACAATCGAGGTCCATGACTAATTGTGTAGAATTCTAAAGTAGAAATGATTAAGTGGTAGTTTGCACTGTTCTTATTGATTATTGTGTTGGTTTATCTCGTTGAAACCATAACTCAGAGTCGATCTAGTGTAGCGTGAATATCGAAGTTGCGCGGAGAAACTACAAACTTGCAAGATTTTTTACGCGTACACGGACTCGGTGGTATACAGCGGCAGCGGCGTGGTAATTAGTGCGTTAATCGCCCTAGCGCGGTGCACAGTTGATGCAACTGCGTTTCCGAGAAGTCGATCAACGCAGCTCGCGGGGGGAGCGGCCGGAGCGGCAAATTGCCGTCAGATATGTATGCCGCTTGTCGGTAATTGCAAAAATCACTCGACTCGCCGCGGAACAAGATTGTGCTCCTCCTTGTGTTACAAGTGAGCGCTGACAACTGTCGACATGAATAGCAGGAAAGACATACCCGTTGGGCAACTCTCCACACCTACACGACCGCAACTATCAGCACACACGCATTACGTTTCAAACCAGACTCTACATTGCTTTGATTGCTGTGGAGCAAGTTGAACTTTATGTTGTTCTTGCGTTTTCAATCATCGTATGAACCTTAAGTTTCCTTTTGTCTTAACTTAACCCTTGTCTTAATTTAATATATGAGTACTTACTAGTAAGTGCTTTTCCTTACCTACAGTTTCAAGTACTACCGTATTTAAGACTTTAGTTTTACGTTAAAGTCAAAATAACACATAATACGTTGACGCATTGTCATATGATTTCCTTGGTAGGTACTAGGTAACACAAAATTAAATAAATATACTTTTAAATCACGTATGTAAGTAGCACGGAAGTCGTGAATCAGGCATCGTTGAGGTATTTCTGAAAAGTCAATTCATGCTACGTACCACATTATTTAAAGGTTAATTATATTTATAAACATTTGTGGTTATAAAGGAACCACCGCCACACCTATTTCCTTCTTATAACAGTAGCGTTAAATTCGATGGTAAAGCAAAGACACTTATCATAAAGGTTATGATAGTAACATAGAGTACTTAAGTAAGGAAGCCATATATATGTATCGATTTTAAATAGAATTTTGATCGATCACAGATGTCCATTATCGCCAATCAGACTGCATAGATGTTTTTAATAGTTAAAATTTATAAAAATAATATGTCACCGCCCTATTATTAATATCGGTTCTATAGGTAAGTTATCTGTACAGAGGTACAGTACAGTTTAAAGAGTAATTTACTTTCCGAATAAGGCATTGTTTCCATTTGTTGCTTACTTTATGTGACAACTCGACTTGTGATGAAATAGATAAGAGGTGAATTATTTTACGTGCAATTCGCGGCAATCTAGGTTATAATATCCTGTCAGTTTTTTCCATTTATAGAGAACTAGGTACCTATGTTAGTTTTACTTAGAATTTGTTCGAAGCGATTTTTTGCGGGCGTTAAGAGAATTTTGCAACATACTTGTATCTACGCAACATATTTGCTATGTCATTAAAGATTGTTAAACCTAATACTAGCTTTTATGTAAATAGGTTTAACACGACATATATTTAAAAGTAAGATACCGTCAACATTCCTAATTTGAATGTAAATTGTTGTAGTCATTTGTGATATTGCGATTCTAATACCTATTAATAACAATAGACTTAAATCATGTTATTGTTTATAAACGGCTGTTACACACAGCTGTAGACAGCTTAACTTATATAATTTTAGAATTTCTCCTTTAGTAATATGTAGGGCACCACTAGGTACACGGCAATTTATTTAATTTTTTGGACAGAATACTATATACGATAATATTTCTTACTTATACGGCAAAAAGAAGCCTCATCAGACAATGTAAATTCATTGCCAACTAAGTCTAGTTAAAATCGGTGCAGCGGTTCCATGAAAAACAAAAGTTAAAGAACTTATTTTTATCATTTGAAAATGTTGAACGAATCACGAATTAAGAACTCGGTAAATGATACTTATTTTGAAGTAATAAATGAGCACTTCACATTTATTTAATTATATAAATATATACGAGTATGTGTAGGTTGTTGCTGAACTATTTTGTATGACCCCTGTTAAACTAGGACACATCTGGGAAAGCTTTTTGAAACTACTATGATACGTAAAAGTCCAGGAATACTCGAATAGGTGGCAGCTCTTTGATTACTGGTTTCATTGTAGCGGTAACTCAAAATGTATTTAAACAACTACGAAATATAACCAAATTAAAATAACGATAATCATTGATATTATGAAAACAAAAAACCGATTGCATATTAAGTATCCGTCAAGTACGCCAAATCGTATGGGCCACCTATATAGGCCGTGCCTAAGAATGAGGCAAAAGTAGATATACCCGTAAAACATTACTCCCCACAGCCCGGGAAATACAGTTACAATAATAATATGGTTGTAACAACTTGTTCTTATTAGTTTGTATGGAGATAAGATATTCAGGGTCGATTTCTTTGTGTTACTAAGACCAGTAGTAAAACAGGTAAAACTACAAGTAATTAGTGTGACGACAATAAGAGACAGGATTATGTAGATGGGACAAACGGACAAACATAGTATTAAACAAAGATAGTATTAAACATAATAATAATATCTCTAAAGGCGGTAAAACCCGTTGTGGTTCAACTAAAGTGATGTTAGTAAATGTTTAATTTAAAAAAAGTTAACACCCCTTTCATAGCCTCATCTATATTTGCCTTATAACAAGGTAGATTATTAAATGAAGAGTTCTAGCGTTTAGTCCTCAGTGTATTTGTGATGGATTAAATATGTCTACGCGGGTCAGTCACTACTTACCATAAGGTGGTCTCATGCTGCTTCAATTTCTAAAAAAGTATGTCACAATTTGTTCCGCTTTAATATAGTTACTAATAAAAAGTCCCACGTGAGTAAACCCCGTGACGTGGGTGCCACACTGCCACTAATAGCCAAACATTTGAATTCATATTTTGTGTATGATATAATAAATAATATTCATGACTATTGTCCCACTTTTTAAAGTAACTAGGTCCTTTAATACGTAAACTATTACTTTGCAGTGTCTTTATAATTATGACTTCACTCGGATAATATTCTATGGTCGTATTTATTAACACAACGGTTTTTCCGACATTTATGAAACGTATCAGGTGTACAAAAAACTTAACTCGTTTTACCTTATACATTAACTGTCGAAAACATTTAACGTTTGTTTTACGTGTAAAAATACAGTCTACAAAAATGAGTAAAAACATAATCCTTATCCTTACTATCCTTACTTCCTTACTAATATTATGAATCCGACAGTAACTCTTGTCTGTCTGTCTGTCTGGTTGTCTCTTCTTCACGCCTAAACTACTGAACCTATTTTAATGAAATTTGATACAAAGATAGTCTGAGACCCGAGAAAGGACATAGGATAGTTTTATCCCGGAAATCCCACGGGAACTAGGGATGGCGATCTAAGATCGATTAATCTGAGAATAGAACTTTTGGACCAAAATAATCGATTATTTTCATATCGTAATCGATTATATGTCATATTATTTCCTTTTAAACGCGGGCGAAACCGCGGGCAAAAACTAGTGTAAAATAATTGTTATGTGACTAACTGTGATTTGATAAATGAGTTGTTTCATACTTAATATGACTACGAAAATAACTTTATATTAACCCACCCAATTACAATTTAATTCGTGGGTTAGTAAGATATCTACTATCTACGAAACTCATTAATTCGTAGATGTCTATCACCGTAATCAATCTCCAACGAAAATACATTTCGCAGTCCGCTCACTCACGATTCTGTACATTTTAAGTTCTGATAATAAATATTTTTCTGCAATTCATTTGTGTAAATGAATCTCTTTGTGAGGCATTCTTTGTCGTCGCAACGTGTCTTAATGTTTATGTGTAATTTTGTAGAATTATGAGTAATTTAGTAATTTCGCGTGCAAAGGAGTGTAATTGGGGTCTCTTTTACAGGATTTAAAATACCGCGATGTGGGCGCTAATAGCTCTGGCCGTGGTGGCGGGAGCCTCGCGCACTCACTCCGCGGGCTACTGCTCCACCAACACCTTCCCCAGCAACTCCTCGTGGATGCACTTCACCAAGGAACCGGTGCCTATCGAATACGGCTTCCAGGAAAAATTCAAAAGCATCCACTGCTGCGTCAAAGGATACAGAAGCATCGAATGGTAAGCGAGAATTTAAGTTATGCGCTGATCAAAATTATACTCACGAAGATATGATTGCCATGTAAAACGTTTTCGATGAACAATGCGCAGGTGTGGGGACGCCGAGCATAAAAACTCTTGGAAATTTTGTCCATTGTATTCGCGAATAAAATGATAATCGCCTTTAGTGCGACAATGCCCCCGTGTGCCCGTGACTGGCCGTGGGACGTGCACTTGAGAATAATATATTATGTAAAAATATGTCCCAAACGCTTACGTCAAGTCTGATACGAATCAATATTGAAATCAAGTCAAAATGTTTTGAATTCAAATTGTTTTTACCTTTGCATTGATTATATCAAGCAATAACATGTCAAAGAAATGGCATGTGAAACAGTAACGTGATCGTTATTATTAATAACCTATTAATATTTAATTTTAACCAAATTTTAACACAATGTTCACACAGTATTTCGTAAAAGTCATTTCAGTGCACATAAATATGTCATACTCCAATAAAAATCGTACTCTCCCGTAAAGCTCGTTCGTCGTCTTTGCAAATAACACGTTTATACGAATTATATGCGACATACCTTGGACGTGATATAACCAAGAAATGCAAATTAAAAATTATATCAAGTCAACCTATTCAATGTAAGGTCTCAATTATTACGTCTTAATTATCACCTTGTTGAGAATTATGCTTAACTTTGTTGGGTATATTCGGTATTTACATCATCTTTATCACGTACTTAGCACCTTTTGTAATCTCTCGTAAATCCTATTGACGATGTCAAGTTTATAACAATCATTTAAATTTCAATGCAAAGCATTAAAACTATAAAGTATTTAAGAGTCTGTCACGATTTCTTACGTTTACTATTTTACAGTTCGTTCTGAATTTATAATGCTAGGAGATACATTGATATCTGCGGTAGTTATATGTGGTATTTAGTAACCTAATAAAAAATCGGTCAACACTATTATCATGTGTAAGAACAGCAATAAGTTTTACTGGCTGAATCATTTTAATAAATCAAATTCAAATGAGTTACTTTTAAGCTCTGTTGAAAACAAGTCATGTTAGAAACTATACACGTAGTAGTGCCTACTAGCTTAGCTACCTAGCTAATGGAAAAGTTCTAGAGCCTGACCTAGTTCGAGAGTATTCGATTTTTCGTTACATAGGTCAATTTCATCCTACCCGCGTATCTAAATGTAGGACGCGAGTCGATTAAATTCTAGCTTTTATACAGTTGCAATAACAAAAAATCTCTTTTCAACATATTCATATAAGCCAATTTCAAAAATGATACTCGCAAAAGCAATCCCATTTGCAATCAACTTTTGTTTCATTTGTATGCAAACCGCTCTTTGATTCATAGAATTGATGACATGAAATTTTCCAATATTCGTTATCCGTTGTAAAATGAGATTGAACATCGAAACCATATCAGGGTGTTTATACATGATAATATTTTAAAACACGGTATGAACGGTGCACCTGAGTGGAAACACGCCGCGTTCCCAGAAGCGCTGATTGCTCTCGATACAGTCATACGTGTCGCCAACTCGCTCGTTCGCCGAGTATCGGTTACAACGTCACTCGATTTATCAGCGGCTAACATAATCATGTCTAGGTACATCATGTTTAGCTTCAATAACTCTGTCTTCGTAGAGATGAAGGTGGTAGAACCCTTTGTGGTTCGACTCCGGCGGCACCACCGCCACACCTATTTCTACCTAATAACAGCAGTGTTAGGCGCTGCTGTGTTCCGGTTTGAAGGGTGTGGTAAGGGAGACAGACTTTTCCGAGGCATTCCAGCTTAGTCCTCAGGGGTAGCGGCGCATCTGTGGCCGACCTCAGGTAGGAATATCTAATCCTATCTGGGGTTGATTACAGATGTCCGTGGGCGGCAGTAGCCACTTACCATCAGGTGGACTGCATGCTCGTCTGCTACTCTTATATTATAAAAAAAAAAAAAAAAAAAAAGATCGAGTTACACAAAGACCTATCATGTACACAGATTGAAAATTGTAAGACGATTGAAATTTCAAATGCATTCAAAGTTTTCAACAATGCAGTGTGTGCAACTATCAATCGCTTCAGAAATTAAGGAATGACAGAATTTTACAAGAAAATGTCTCGATTTAGTTTAATGGAAGAAAGTGAAAGATAAACGACTTTCGGTATTAAATTACAAAACAGGACGTCGCACTAAGTAGGTTGCACAGTATTTATCTTATGCATGTATCACTTAATGGTAACATCTAAGCTGTCGACACGCTGTCTGTACTGATACTCATGTTGAGTCAAAACGTTTAATTTTCACTTGTGGTGCATTATAATGGATGCAACTGAACCATTGGATTCAATCAGCTTCTATTCACAAAGATCTGGCAATGTAGATTATACTTTAAATCCAGTTATTAAAAATAAAATATTTTCGTTCAAATCGATGATGCCTTTTAAAAGAGATTCAGTGGCAAAATCTCTAGCACATGTGATGTTTTTCTACAAATAACAAATACTAATCCAGTTACTAGAAGATCCGAAGCTAAGTCGAACTGGACCGAGCTGATAATAGAATGAAACTCATTTTATAACGAAATTAGTACATTGGGTAATACATTAAAAATGGGTTTTGTTAAAAAAATCCTATTATTAGCTTCGGATCTTAGACCAAGTGGAATGACGCAAACCTTCATACGCAATCATCTAAGGTTTGCTCCTTTATATCTCGAGTAATTCACCTATTTTGATTCTAAATCACGATTTCAAAGGTCAGTTGCAATGAATAAATGCAACAATTTATGGAACAGTTGTTGAAGTTCGTATTTTGAAATTCT
Source organism: Epargyreus clarus clarus (assembly GCA_014595695.2). Lineage (NCBI taxonomy): Eukaryota > Metazoa > Arthropoda > Insecta > Lepidoptera > Hesperiidae > Epargyreus > Epargyreus clarus. The sequence continues at coordinate 671,359 of JACTTY020000037.1, forward strand.
GAACTAGCCGTACTGAATAGATTTCTTACTAACATAGGCAAATCCAAATTATATATTTATAAGATTTAATGAGCAAACAAGGATGCAGTCCACCTCATCTGATCAGTGATCTGGCATCTGTAACGAACTCCGTATCGAACTGAGCATTACTTGCAGCCGATCACACATGCCTTGCGGCCCCGAAAGAATAAATGTTCGCTTCATTGTTCATACGTAACCAGCCCTCAAACTCTACCGAGTGGCAAGAACTGGTTCACACAAGAAATAGGCGGTAGTAGTCGAACGGCGGTAGTAGGTGAAACCTTTGTTAGGAACAGTAAATTCTACAGAATATATAAACCGTAGATTAATAAATGATCCCACAATAAGTAATGTTATGAAGTTCTAAATTAATTTGAGTGACTCAGTGTACTTGCGATATGACATATGAGGCTGGCCGACCGGCCAAAGGATTATGTCATTATCTACTTGTTCCAACTTGTCGTATACATTATCGTATAAGAATGTTATCAGATACCTACATGCTATTGCTGATGCAATGTACGTGTTGATATAGTTTTAGACATTATTCGACAGTACTGTAGTAATATGGTTTTGAAAGTTATAGAATTTTGAAATTAACCCCAGACTATGTGATCTTTCGGGTGTCTCTGTACTATATGTGTCGATAAAACTATAAATATAATAGGAGTGCTAAATAAGTTTAACTACAAAAGCTTTGCTACCCCTAAGGACGAAGTAGAAGTAAATGTGGGAATTCTTTGAACTCTCTCCAAGCATAGCAGTGCGCGCAATGCAAAATAACAAAATAAGTAGATGTGGTGTACTCCTGCAAACTACAAAGGTTCTACTTTCATTAACTCCGTTTGATATATACGGTAGGGATAAAGACAGAATGACCAACGTGTTGACGATTCTTATTACTATGCAAGTTCTAATAAAATTATATGTAGAAAGTATGCTTGAAGTTTTACTTGTAGAAAGTGACGCTGGTCGTATTAACTTCGATAGCTTAGATATTTTTATACCTACCTACGAATATCGAATCCTATCTGGAGTCGATTAGAGATGTTCATGGGCGGCAGTAGCTACTTATCATCAGGTGGACTGCATGCTCGTCTGCTACTCTATAGTATAAAAAAAAGAAACAATTGATGTACAAAATGTAACTTGCAAAATTTAAACAACCGACTCTTTACAATAGCTATTAAACAAAGTATTATCGAAGAACATAAGAAAGTATTATCAAAATATGTTTGCACTTTTATCTTTCTTTCGTTTGATAGGTACCATTTACTGAATTATTATTGTTAACTCATGTTAAAATTCAAACACTATCTATATATATAAATTATTGCAGCTATGATGGTATGCTTGGAAATTCAGCTGCGCGTATACCGAGGATCTCATACTTATTACATGATGGATGTGACCTCTTTGTGACAAACTAAACCTCATAGTTTCCCTATGAGTCTTATATCTTTACATACACCTGACATCTGTTCGGAATTAGGTCAATAACCAGAAACATAAATTGTTGTCCTTCATCCATAAGTTATTTGAAATTCAATCTCAATATATTTTTTGTAAATATATCGAATTTTGAACAGACATGAATAATTTATAGATTTTTCAGTGTGTTTATGCGACGCAAATGGCCCTCTGCGTGGGATAATATGCGTGCTTGAAATGTGTTAGGGATGTACTGCGAAATGTACGTCATTATATAACCATTATTATTATGTGTTGCTTACGCACGTGTAAGTTCATTTACCGGTAGCGATTCTTAGAAAATTGTCACTTGCGAGTATTTTTAACGGAATCGTTGCATATCTAGACGGTCAAGGAATTATATTGAGTATGTGCCATATTGCAATCGGGGTTACTTATGCGTTTTCACCTTATCTATAAGGAAATAAAGTGAGATGTCTCTGTCTGGCTGTTTTCTTGTATAATGGATGTGCTTGTGAGGAATCGAGAGTAAAGTGACCGGTCCGTCATAAATTCATTGCCAGCGGTCCGTCGGAACGAGTTGTTGGAACCCGGGAACTTTATTTTATTACCCCACTTTTACTTTTACGCCTCACTACTCGTCTCTAGTGGACCTTAACTGCAACATATCAGGTTCTACTGTCGAACGTTCCCTCCGTGTCGAATCCTTCGGTATGTCAAAATTGGCTTCCCAATAAATCAATCTACTGCAATCAAGTCCCGATTTAATAGCGTGTTAGAGACTGGTATTGTATTCACGTTCGTGATGGCATTTGTACCGTTTTGTTGTTTTTTGATTTTCCCATGTTCATTAAGTTACGAAAATCACGGATGCAAAGAATTTCGGTTAGACAATGTCGTTATTCTCCGCGCCGTATCCAATAAGCGAGTTCGTTTAACTGGCCTGTACCGTTCTTTCCCCTCGTTATTTAGTTGACAAAGGGCCTGGTGCCGATCGTGAATAGTACCTGGCCGGTCGCGGGCTGTATCTGCGAAGGTATCGCACGTCGCCGCAAACCTGTATTGTGGCGGTTCCCGGAAGGCGCTTTGTTGCGCGCCGCTGGCTGCCCCTCCCCGCGCCCCGAGCCGTGCACTGCTCCATGCAACCAGCCAAGCTGCAAGCTGCTTCATAACCTCACCTGTCTCTTTCTTGCGTCCTTCATTCTATTGTCACTCACATAATAATATCTGAGATATCTAGTGCTGAATTAACATTTGTTGTGCGTTGTGACACTTGATGTGTATAGCAGATGTTGCCAAAATACATTTTGAGTATATTATTATCACTGGGATGATGTAAGCATATTACATCAAGATCTTGGGCATAACACATATGACAAATTAGTGAGTCAATAACAACTTGCATTTAATATTGCGAAAATGTTCATTAAGTATACCATTTCATACTTATCATTCTTGCCAGCGATATTAAAAGGGATTCCGTTGCGATGCGTAATCCATGTTCTGTTGATTAAATGGGAATCCCTATTAACTCAAAGAGAGCGAATATTGCTACTGATAAATAATCCCCAAATTGATGATAAAGAGATTAACGTATCAAGGCATTAATCATCAAACCATTTCATATTTTTGAATTGTATGTCGCAACATAAGGAAACTGCAGGAGCTGCAATAATTTCACCTTTTGCAAAAGTTGACGTGTCAATAGAGGTGTTTCAAATGACCGTTTCAATACAATGCTCCTAATGAAGTGGCTATAAAATATACAAAACATCGAGAGGCGCCCCGCCGGGTCCCATAACAAAAAAGCTTGGCTTGTCTTGACATGTTAAAACGACTCGATTTGTTGAGCCGATTATTTTTAAGGCGACTTTTACAACCTACCGGGCCACCGCGCGCAGGTAGGAAATGCACTTTGTTTAACAAATTCATTGATATCGCCTCGTTAATGCGTCGTGTTACACAAACGTTATCGGTCACTGACTTTATTAATTTCGTCGTCAACTCTTTACTGTCTCAGTGGTGGGCACGTGTCTCCTCTGGGCGCGCTAAGTGCGTATTGTTAGTATTGGTAAATTTCACACAGTTTTCCTTTATCGTTTACGTATATCATAGATTAGTAAAGATTACTTACTCCTAACAAGAAAATGTTACCAGTTTTGACAATTGAAATTGTCACTGTCATCTATTTTCGTGTTTGAAAAATGTTTAAAAAATGTAGTTTTTATATCATTTACGAATGAAAGGATATTTCTCCGCACTTTTTCTTCGATTACGTGTTTTTTCACCACTAAACTGCGCATGTCGGCATTGTTCCGCGTAAATCACACCATGACAGCCATTAAAAGCTGACAGAATTGTCAGCCGTTTAAGCCATTTAATGGCGTCCTTCAATTACCTGGCGTCCTTCAATTACTTATCTATGACGTATATGATAATAAATTGGAATTGGGCTAGGATTCGAACTTCGAACCCCCCGATTGAGGGATTGGGTATCAATTTATTAGAGTATCATTACAAATTTCGAGTTAATCGTTTAATTACCATTGTAAACTTAGTATTAAACAAATGAAATTGAAACACCCAACTAATGATGACTCTTATTAATGGATGCCCGGGGTGGTCGCATGCCGGAGCGTTGCTCTCACAATGGCCCTTGTTTATCTATCGTATGATCTCACCCCGCGAGGTATTATTTTTTCTCGAAAATCATATCGAATACAATAAGTAAATATTTTTTGTCCAAATATGTATACCGATGCAGTTGTGGGACAAAAGCTTAGTCTAAGGTAAATGGATTTTGGTATGGCTTTTTATATTAAAAACTAATGGGAGTTGTCCATAAGAATAGCTTTTGTATTATAAACATTTTCATGATACGACCCCCTCTATACCCCTGTATGATGTATATGTATGAAAAAAATCTGTATATATGATCTATATGTATGAAAATAATTCGCGATCCACTCCCGCCGTTGTTTGTAACTTGTGTAACTAAGTTACTTTTCAATTATAGTCTTTTTTTCATAATGACTAATCGGTTAATCGGTTTTTTGTAAAAATATGTTATGAACTTAAGATTTTGAGACTTTCAGACGGTCATAGGATTGAAGGGATATAATTATGCTAAAACGTTTATAAGTATAAAATGCAATGTAGCGTGCAAAAATATTTTAATAGATTAATATTAATATGAGCTGTAATAAATGTTTATTTATTTCAACATCCATAACCGTATACAAACATAAGGGAAGTTAAATCAAGATGTTTCTACCAGGGACGTTATAGAGCTTCGTAACCCAAACCGAAACTATCGGATATCCGAAATAAAAAATGTCCGAAGACAATAATTTCAAACTTCGAATAATTTCATATACTTTATAGATAAAATCGAACCAGTACTAATACAATACAATTCCTTAAAAAATAATATCCGTAATCAAAACTATCCGTAACTAACCGTATCTGAAATGGATGCCATTTTTTTTTAAATTCGTAGGTATTGAAATACAGATCCCAAATTGTGTATCCATAACATCACTATTTTCTACGCAATGCTGCGTTAAGAAACATCTTGATTTAGCTTTTATATTCCGCGTTGCCGGGATATGCCATACTCACTCAATGTATGTTGTTACGTTACAAGATAAGTTTTATTTTTGCACTTCCATTCTCATGTTTTATGAGTTTGTGCGACAGGAAATCTCATGAATTACCACATGCCCGGCGTTTGTTTCATTCATATTTTCCTTTGTATTAGCTAAAGTCGTGAATATTCAAATGTCATGATAAACTTGTAATTCCTTACAACGCTCGCGGCTAAACCGATGTTCTAAACCTCGTATGCCTACAGACATGGAACGTATCAGACACGGCACGTGGCAGGCAAGATAATATTTTTTATTTTCAGTACTTATTATTATAGCGGCCACGAAAATATTTATTTGTGTAAAAATGTCGTATAATTTATTTGTATACTTTAAATCAATGTAGATTTTATCGTCGCACATCGTTTAGTAGTAGTAGAATGTTTAGAATTTCCTTGCAATATTTTCGTTCGTAAATCCGATGTGTCATCAAAAGTAGATGGTAATATGATTACGTGTTGCGGACACTTTAGCGTCAGTACTGCTTGTGCATTCTGAGAATAGCTAGTCAATTAAGGACGGATCAATTCATTGCACTCTGATTTGTCGGAATTGGTTTTTACTGTAAACAATTTGCACTGTTTTTTTGTTGAATAACCGCTGTTTGAGCGATAAGGCTGCCTATTGCTTTCTGTGGTGTGCTACAACTCGATATAATGAGATGTTTGTTTTACTGTGGATTTGTTAAAAATAACGAGGCGTTTTGTTTTATTGATGTACTTACGGCTGTCCTTATACTACACTTAACATAGTGTTATTGTATAAAAAATAATGAATTGTCAAAAATGTTGAAAATTTGAACTCTCAATAAGTTAGTTTAAGGCTCTCTTAATAAACTAGGACTCTCTTAAAATAAATACGGTTTATTTCGGATTTTTTAATACTTATGTTATTGCAATCTCAAAAACATCAAGCAAGAGGAAATATAGCTTACCGCAGTTATGTTCTTAAAGGCAATGGCTTTAATGTTTAGAGAGTTTGAAATTAAAATATGATCATGGGCATCGTGCAGTGCTGAAACTTTGCCTCTCTATTGGAGGTTCGAAGTTCAAATACTAGGTAGTTCAGGCATGAATCTCAGAAACTAATTATCACATATTATAACTTGGGCGAACAACTTCTGTAAGAGTTATTTTAAAAGAACTCAAAAGTGTGTGAAGTCTCCCAATTGCACTTAACCGGTGTTGTAAACTATTGCCTCTCCTTTCTCTCTGAAAGCACACACAACCCAATAACGGGACGGGATTAACAACGACGAGCATCGGAAAAGACCTCGAGAGCACATCTGCTTAGTAGAACAATACCAATATCACGAGTACGCATCAGATAAACCATTCCAAAAACCAACTCAGAATAACAAACCTCATAAATTACCTCTACCTACGTCTAGTGGTGTCGCGTGACGGTAATGGCGTGCATTACACGCGAACGCGACCGAATGAAAGCTAATAACCGGTAATGATTCGAAGCGGAAATGTCAGTTTGTTCAGATCGGATGCCCACTGGCTCTCCGTTCACACGCGTCTACGTGCCTATCCAAACAGCTTTGTTGACTCGCGGACGATGGTCATTGTGCATCTTGGTTTCATATCATGTTATACCGATTATTGTCTGTATGATATTGTAGTCTCAGCTGTTATCTTATGATATAAAAATAGTAATCGAGTAGTCTACCTGGTGGTAAGTGCCCAGTGACATTCGTGAATATCTGTAATGATACCTTAAATAAGGTTGGAGTCCACCTTGAGATCGGCCACAGATGCGTTAAGCTTTACTACATATTGTCAGTATCTGATATTGTAGTCTCAGCTGTTATTTTACGATATAAAAGTAACAAATTAGTAGTCTGTCTGGTCGTTAGTAGCTGGCATCACTCATGATAACTTAAATAAGATTGGGAGTCTACCCTTAGGTCGCCCACAGGTGCGTTAGGCTTTACAACGTTATACGGACTAAGCTGGAAGTTGAGATGCCTTATGTAAATGTCTATCCTTTAACACACCTTTCAAATAAGATCACAAAAGCGCTATCGTTACGCAATCTAGTGCTAATGATTAACAATTAATCTTAAAATAACTCATCATAATATTAATATCAAGATAATTTCTGTGGTATGATTGCGCCGGCAGTACGGCCACACAGGTCTATGATTGGAGCTTACTTCCCACCTTTCACACTTAAGTTTAGAAGACGTTTCGATAGAGGTAGCGAAGCATTTGCGTTGGCGTTAGCTGTACGTTATATCGGTTATATTTAGTGTCAGCTACAAATATCTACGGGCCTCAATTATTATCTACTTTTTTTTTTTTATCGTTTAACCTGACGATTAGGCAGACGTGCTACCTGATGGAAAGTAGTCAACGCCGCCTATAGACATTTGCAACACCAGAGGAGTCGCCAATGCATCGCCGGCTTTGTATGAGAGCTCTTTTTGCACCTTTTTGAAGAGCCCCATGTCATACTTGACTTCGGTTAATTGCTTGTTTCCTAATTGACAGCCGTAATCCGTGTTACGATTTTTTTATAAAAAATACAATAAGGAAAATAATGACATTATATAATTATATAATATAATAAATATATAATATTATAATAAATAGTGGACCTATTCTGTATATATTTCTATTGTACTAAACATGAGTGATGAAACTTGATCCCTGGGGTTTGAATTTGTGCAACGTAAATACTTTTTTACATTGGAACACTCGCCTGTAATGTAATAAAAAAGGATTAGGTTCTGAGTATTTTGTGTAATGACTGAAGGAAGAACTGGAAATGTTCAGATTAATTTATTTCACATGAGCACGACTGAGAGTTATTTAAGAAAAGTTCTCAACGGTGTATGAAGTCTACCAATCCACACTTGGCCAGCGTGATTGACTATGGTCTTAAATCCCTTACTCTGAGAAAGATTAGCGCCCAGCGGGACAGTAGTCAAAGGTAATTTTGAAGGGTTTTTGAAGGTTTGTGGTTCGACTCGTATAGGAGCGGGCTAACATATACTCTTTACGCGCATTGTTTTGACACTTGCCCTTTAATAAAAGTTTTGACCCAGAATGTTATCCTGGAAAATGTACGTTGATTGCTAGAAAGTCGTATAAAATATTGTATATTCGCAGCCTTCGCAAGCAAACTTTATTTGCATAACTTTTCGCTCTACGCTCCTTCAATTTCCACGTAACCATTATTTAACTTTGTGTTTCAGTTATTTCGCGATAAAATTAATGTTAAAAAATGTTTTCAACGCCGTATTTGTATTTTCTGTGTTCTTAACAGAAAAAAATGTTTTTGAAAATAAATAATAAAGAGACAATTTGTTTGCGTTTATATGTTTGAGTATTTAAACTAAAACATTGACAGAAAAAAATCGTTAAAACTCAACTCACCTCGAAAACTCAACAAGGTACGGGTTAAGATTGTAACTACATATTATATTTTTCAATAATTCAATAATTTTGTAATGAGCCATGACTCCCATTAAACAGTAGCAAATTTTTAATAACTTGCCCTCACAATCCCTTCAGTAGTTTAAAAGATTAGCTCAAAGAAAAATACGCAAACATTTTAAAAGTACTCGTATATATTGTAAAAATGTTTAAAATGTTATCCCTAGCTTTGTTAAAATATACTTGACTAGTTGGTCCTTAATCTGTGTAGGAGAGTTGCATTTGGAACCCAAATCGGTCATGGGTCACCATTAGTGAACCATGGATTGCAGCCATTATTAACAATGCGACACGAAGGAGGCCATTTCTGTAATTATATTTTTTCTGCATTCCTTTATGCGTTTAAAGTAGCCATATAATATAACAAACATCAACAAATAAATCGAATTTCAACCCGCGATTCCTTGACACAGGCTATTGTTATTAGTGTAAGAGTATACCCGTAATTGTGAGGACCACCAGGGCGATGTCGGCGAGGAATGTCGCGCGGGAAACCCGATACCGATCTCGCGAGCAGCATGAATGGAGATATGTAGGTATAGTGTACGTTACAGCAAATAGACGCGAACGAGCTTTTAGTCTATATTCTTCACATTCATTTAACACTCACCTATACTATCTAAAATTCTAAATGTACTTTTCTTCATCATCATCAACCCATTACTGTCCCACTGCTGGGCACGGGTCTCCTCTCAGAATGAGAAGGATAAGGCCATAGTCCACCGCGCTGGCCAAGTGCGTATTGGTAGACTTCACATACCTTTAAGATTTTTTTTTTTTATAAATCTCTCAGGTATGCAGGTTTCCTCACGATGTTTTCCTTCACCGTTTAAGCAAGTAATAATTAATTTCTAATACGCACATAAATTTGAAAATCAGAGGTGCCTGGGATTTGAACCTCGGACCCCTCGATCGAGAGGCCGCGTTTCTTAACCACTAGGCTATCACTGCTTTTCTAGTACTTTTCTTACTATTCTTTAATGTATTGTCGGCTAAGTATATTTTGAAAGTACTTTTATATGACACTAGTAGTGACTGCGGCTTCACCCGACTTTAAAAAAAATAACATGACACACATATAACTGAAAATTTGTACCTTTGAAATGACAGTGGCGCCATCTGTCGAAAATTGGACGTACCAACTCAGAAACCTCCGTGGGTTCATGCACAATAACTTGTGGTAAAGATCATCACATGATCAAATACTAGTTTACGATTCTATAAAGGATATACAAACAAACATTAACTTTTTTATATATATAAGATAGATATTATAGGTTAAAGCCACAGTGTGAGCTATCAAGAAATGAGGAAAATTTATTTTGCGTTCCGGTCATTTCATATTAATTATTCAATAGCGTCAAGGAAAAAGATAGTTATATCCAAAATATGTTGGTTAATTAGGACACATTTTATATGATGCAAATTAGAACTTACTTACGTATTAGCTTTATCAGAATTAATGTAAATATTTTACTCGTAACTACCGATTTATAAGTAGTCATCGAATTTATAATCGATGTCAATATTTGTTAAGCAAATTATTTCGTGTCGTTCAAATTATAGTGTCAATTAAATGTAAATGTACATCATTTCTGATAACGGCTATACAGCCTTTAATCGCGGAACCAGGCAAGTAGTAAAATTGTGGGCCCTTAAATAATATCTGTGCAGTATAAACAATTTACTGGACAGCTGCTCGAATTTATTTATACACTGATAATAAAACGCTTTGATTAAATTAAATATGTGTATGGCGTTGACTAACGATACAAAACTGTCATTTACGATTCATTGAAAAGCGAGCTATCAAATTCTCTTCTGCGAATCGATATTCAATCTCAAGGTAGGTATGAAACTCGCACATGTCCCCGCCTCGGAGCAACGATTCTTGAATATCGCAATAATAATTCATGCAATAATAGACATTGCACAGTCGTCGATTCATATGGGTTTCGAGAAGTGTAGCGCGAGCTCGTTATGTCGCCGGTGCACGTCCAACAAATGGCTTCATCGGGAGAATTAACATTCGGACAGCATCTCGCGACCGCCCCGCCCTCACCCGCGAACTGCCTGCCCACCTCTTAAATAAATATTGAACCTCGCTCTAGACCTCCGCCGAGGTGTCGCCTTCTCAGTACCCGCGGACAAATAACATTTTTTTCAACCCACCCGAAATCAATGGGAAATATTCCATTCACAGCCCGACCCGACCCGACTTTCTTGCAAACATTTGTAATCGATTAGCGAGATCATCACTGTACAGGTTGAAAACGGCACGATGTTGTCGTTTTAGTTATAAACACGTTACATACTAGATCCGTAACGGAATATATGTAATACTAAGCGTATTTTTTGTGCTTAGTTAATAGTTACGTAATAATTTATAATGTATAAAGGTGAGCGTGATAAGATTTTAGATCCGTAAATTGCGCTTGCGCGTGACTCATAGCGAACGCGATCATGTGACGTCAATCAAGGATTTACATTTAATTTCTAGATTGTAATGTTAAGAAAGGGTTGATATGGTGTTCTATTTTCTCTCACTAATACAATAAAACCGTCTATTTACATATGCACGTAACATATTTTGAATTGTGCCTTTGTTTCGCCATTTTTTAATTAAACAATGAGGTTACATCATGAGAGCATGATCCCGACAGGATTAGTGTGTAAACTATAAACAAACAACAGGTAGGTAAGCAGTCAAAATTTCCGAAAATGCCATGTCATGTTTTGTCCCACAAATAAGGACACAACCGCAAAAAGTTGCAATTAATTTGAAACTACGTACAAAGACCTGATTTATCTGCGTAAATATTATTCATTTTAATATATTTATTATCCTTAAATTAGATTTGTATGACAATGGGTTTCAATTATCTATTTTCGGTTAATATCAACTTCTTTAGAATTATCCGAAAATAAGTAACACGTTATTAGAAAAAAGATTACGCCATCAATAATACAATTGAATCTATTATTCAACGTGAAGCAATTTCTAATGGTAGGTATCTATGATACCTGGTAAAATTAGGTGTGCTGGATAAACTAAACACCTTTATATGTGTGTATTACGTGTAACTGGATACTTCGTGCTTCAATTATCGCTTAGTGATTTAATAATTACTAGTCATGCACTTTATAGGGCTGCCAAAGGATTTACATTTCAATTTCAAATGAACATTTTGTCCTTCGTTCCAGTGAACGCAATAGTAAAAGAATGCTCGTTTTTTATCAACGACCACTGGAAGGTAATGTGTAATGAATAATAATATAGCGATACGCTCGAACAACTTTTATCGATCGATCAAGAATCGAAAAAAATATATTCGTAAGCAGTTGTGCTTACGACTTCGCGTGGATTCTAAATTTTCATAAAACTTTTCATAAGAGTACATTTGAATGGAATAAAGACTAAATGTTAAGTCAAGATACAGTCTATGAATATATTGTTAATAAAAATAATAAATTATTTTACAATTAGTTTTAGATTGATGATTGCGAACATTAAGACAGAAACATTCAAAAAATGTCAAAAACTTTTATTAAAACTGAGCTCACTTCTCTTTACTATTTTTTTAACACGCTTTTTTTTGTAAATATATTGGATGTATGTACAGACAAGCTTATATTCTTAGTATATGTATAGAATAGATTCCTAATCCGCTCGGTCAGTGTGTAGCGACATCCCTCGGCGCGATTTACATACAGTTTTTGCCCGAGCTGTCATTGTCCATTATAATAGAGTCAATACTGCGAACAAGTCCTGTATTACGCGCGAATTATCCTAATTCAAGGTTACATGCAACCTTTTCTCTGGTTCTTGTTTCGCCTGGCAACTGGTGAAGTAATACTTGCTCTTATGGTATCAGAGTGGCATTGCTCCTCATATATGTACATTAATATATTATTATTCATGTTGATTATTATTAATTTTGGATTGTTACATTATAATTAATTTCTCGTCACTTAGAAGCTATATGCGAATGTTCCCGTGAGGAAGCACCTCAAGACATTTCTAAGTAGAGGTGCGATAATTGGCAACTTAGTCCTCAAATGGGAGGCAATACATCAATGGTTGGTTTCAAATAGAACTTCTGTGCTAGTTGGGAAATTCTCGGGAGCAATGAGTTTTCTGCAATGCGCTCACTTTACTTCGGCATTAGTTACAACTCCATGTTATTTAATCTCGTCAATATATAATTAATTAATACGTAGTACATTCAGCAATCTGATACACGATACGGATCTACAGCTGACAATCTTTCAACGCGTATTTGTCAATTTAACACCGCGTACAACCGCAAACAACGTCGTAGAACATGATCACGTTTCGTTCAATCTGTATGGAATTAAAGCAGAGCTAACTTGAGCAGATAATCATCATCTACCACATCGTGTACCACAGAGCGTGTTCCTAACTGACATATGTGTAGTGTCCTATAAATTCCACAATAGCTTGATTTATTAAAGTAGTTCTTTAATTTACATTTATAATAATGTGTCATTTTGCAATAAAATTCCACGAATTTCTAGCGTGAGCAGTGCTTGCGTTTCGGTGGAAGTGTGTGAATGTCGACTGACTTACAAATAAGAAGCCCTTAACAACAGGCGAGTAAAAACCCACATGTATGGCAACGTACACGTGATCGACTTTAGATAGAATCTCTGTTATAACACTACTCTGACCGCTTACTGTCGGGTGTAGGTACTGCATGCTCATTCTATTCGGGCGTACATTCAATATAACAAATCATTATATTTCAATACAAAAATTACGAAACAACAGTACAACGTATCATGCATTTCCCTACCGTTACACTAAACATAGCCTAGTTGTGCGTTGTAAGTGCAGTCGCTACTGAGAAGACTAATTGCTCGATGCGGGGCCCGATTAGCGGGAAGATGGTTGCGTGCCCGTGATCCGAGCGGCCTGCGGGATGTGCACGCGGCCGGTGCAACACGGTGCAACGGTTCTGTGCACACATCTCTAGGCTGGGGTTTGTTGTTAATGTTAGTTGCGAAATGTGAAAGGGCTGTCTTTGCCGTACTTTGATATTTATGACAGAAGTTATATTTCAAGGTAATATAGAGCCTATGTCACATCACAATTGGATCATCTTTTTTCGAAATTAGTCCGTAAATGAACAGAATATCCACATCCACAATCATAGACAAAAAATAAAATAAAGATATTTAATGGTCGTGTACAAAAAATATGGATCTAAAATCTAAATCATACCGTCAAAATACCAATTCGAATTTGATGATGATAATGGAAAGGATTTTGTTATTGTTAGGGATTATGAGGATTTACAAAAATGTAACTAACAATAATCTATTGGTGTTCCTATAGGCCTATACAGTTGAAATGCATTTCATTTGAAAAAATAAAAAAACATCAAATTGATCGAGTGTTGAATAGCAAACACAAAACACATGCGGAAGTAATAGCAGTTTCAAGCTAAACGTGGTCATTTGGTCGTGATGTGCATGATCGATTTGTGCGAGGTGTCTGTTGAGGAATCGCTTGTGATATACATATCCTCAACTATTGAATATATAAATAAAAAAACTCTTGACATTCTGTGTGAGACCATTTACACTAATACTATTAGATTGGCTGACGCCGATTTTATGGGTTCAACTGACGTTTTAAAGACAGGCGTTTAAAGGTGTAACTGCTAGAAATCCTATCTTGGACCTCTGTGCAGTTGTTGGACTTTATAAATTTATAATTAAGAACTTAATTAACTATGGATATTGAAAAATAACTGAACTTAGTCTTTGTTATTCTGATATAATGTACTTTTGTAACTTTTGAATACGCTTTACTTTTTACACAAATTCGCTCTATGATCTTGATTTAAGGTACTTATGAAACTCCTAAACATGCTTTACTTTTTATCAACTTTAAAACATTAAGCTTTCTCCTCAATGACCAGCTGCTCATCTTCGTTATGCTTGTCGTAATCCACATTTACTTCTGTCCTTATTTCTTCTTTGAAAATTGTGTTGTCATTTAATTCACTAGATAATAAGTTTTTCTAATGTATTGGCCGTGACCTTCACCGTGAGCTACCTTTCACATATTACTTCAGATTGACACGTACTTTTATAGAAACTATAAAATTGTATCCTTAATTTTATACCGAGAACCGAACGAGATATTATTTTATGCATGTTTACTTCACCTACTTTCTACTTTATCTTAATGTCAAGCATAATGCACATCTTAAAACGTGATGAATGAGCTTCGTAAGGTTTGTGAGGGTATTACCGGAGCTGCAGTACAACCATACGATATAAAACTTATTTTGAATTGATGTCGCCAATTAACACCTGTTGGTAATAATAACACTAACCACAGAAATAAATTTAACATTTTACGTAGACAAAAATTGACATATTTCGAATTTTGGGAGATAAAAATTGGTTACTACTGATACCTACACGGTTTTATCCCAGCTCCGATATTACCCTAAATAATCTCATTGTAAACAGTAACTCAAACACAGAATCTAGAACACGAAGCTGATCTTATCTGCGTTCGAAGCGTGACGTTAGCCAATAATACTGGGAAAAGTGACATGAAAATACAATTCGAGGAACCCTTCTATCTGAAGTTAGATAGAACGTGTAGGTGGTTTGACGTTTGAAATAATAAAACCCTCCTCGACCAGTTGTGGATATATGGAACGTTTATAGATAGGTTCTGTATTTCAAAGCGGGATTTCCCGCAATTGTTCAGTCGTATGCAAAGGTTTTCCTATTTTCATCCTGTGTATTCTCGAACTGAGACGCCCACGTTACTCACTGTAAAAGGACTTATTTTCTTCAAATACCGTCATAATTGGATCAACAGTTTCTAATATTATTCCAGAGACGCAAGGAGTATAAATGTTTTTAATTTTAATTATTTGTACAGATATACATTCAATGTACCTCAACTCTATAGCTTTCGAAAAAACAGTATTTGCAGGTAATTACTTCAGTTTTCGTTTTATACAAATTAGGTATATATTAAACACTTATGTATAATGTTAAGAGCTTTTGAATTACATTGTATGAAACCAATCGTATCAAATTGTAAGCGTATATTATTTTTCATTTTAACGCTTGATAGAAACAAATATTGTGGGTCACTAGGCAGTCTTTTCGCCTACAACATTAGCCAGTAATATTTCAAAAACAAACGAAAATTATTTGAAATCAAGAATGTATTATCGCACGTGCATCTGCGCAGCGTTGAGTACCCGTGGTGACTGTATAATGCCGTCGCCGCGGACCGCACGTCCGTCCGTCTATCGACTGCGGTGGCCGTCATACATTACGCAGCGAGCACACGTCGGAATAACTTACTCCATTTACTACATATATGGTTTTCTTTTTTTATAAATTTCACTTGATTTTTAACAAAAGCTGCGAATTTTGGGATTATTTTTCTAAGTGGGATGAATTTACTGAGAACTGAGTTGAGCTAAGGCGTCTCATTGACCCATGACGAGTCGAAACGGCCCGCGTCCGCTCTACGAATGATCTTATCAACGGGTAACGCGAAGAGTCGGAGTCGGAGTCGGGCCCGGAGCCATCCGAATCGATCATTTCACGCACCCGGCTCGCATAATGAAGGAGTCATTTCCGGCCGATTCGCGGAATCCGATATTTAATATTTCGCACAATCGTCGGAGCGTCGTCGGGGCACGCACTGACGGGCGCGAGTGCCTGCCCGCCTCGGTGCCTGCTTAGCATGCGTCGCGTGACCCAAAGCAATAATAAATTCTTGTGCACTTGCAGTTTCACGTAGTGCCAAGAAACCGCGATCGGCTACCGAATGTTAAATGGCCATTGTTCGATTTAGTACCCATCTTCTTAACGTAATGTACTCGCGCTCGCCTCCTTAAATTATACTCGCTTAAGGCTGAGTTTCTCAAACTTGTGCCTCTGCATACCTATTAGGTTTTCAAAATAACGGCAAGCTTCCTTAATGAATCTGCTTATAAATAGAATTGCATGATAACTAGATACAAGAAGGAGTAGATTTCTTTGGGGTTTTAATTAATGTTCCTTGTCACAAATTGAGCCCGTGGATTTGATTTTGTCGCGTTTGTATCACGTGTGTTACACCCACGAGTAAGCTAGCAGCCTCTGTTACGTTACTTTGGCGTACTTCTTATCATTAACTAGCGCCCCTCACTTTGAGAAACACAAGCTTGAGATATTCGTCGCGTAGTCGTACGTCACGATCGCTACACGGATCTTTACTATGCCAGCTCTATCACCCAGTGGTGATTGGTAAATGGTTCCTGTTTCCTATTACATTCACCTCATTTAAATACAAAGCCTTTGTATCAACACCGGTAGCGAGTTCCCGCTACATGTTATGGACGGCCGCGTCCGCCCCGAATTATCAGTGTCACTTGAAAGTTCTTTGTACCGTACATACATTAAGTATTGTCGTAGACAATTTGATTTTTTTATTAGAAGGTGGCATAATATTCTACGAGGAACAAGTTTGCCTAAGAACCACGGAATACGTCTACGAATTACTTGAAATAAATAATCTGCGATTTTGTGTTGTACACTTAAGGTCGTAGATAGAATAGGCCGCAAAATAGTAACGGATTCCGAGGAACAAATACAACTATTTCATCGCTTTAACGCTTCATTAGTTAAGTAAGTAAAAAGTATAGAATGGTTTTACACCTCCTTGCCTTGAAACAATAACTTGCTTCGATTAGAAGAAACAAAAGACATTAATTACACGCAAAATAATACCGTTCTGGTATCGAGCATTCATACGGGTACGAGTCGCCTAGTCGCTTTTGTCTTTGTGTTCACGGACATAATGGCATCAGTATTACTAGGAAAGCCGTTATCACGTACCTGAATCGGGTTTTACAAATGTATAGCGATCGGTAGAAGCTGACGGGCGGCTCGTTCCCAGGCGAGGCGCAGTGGCGGCGGCATTCCTTGCCCATACGGAGCCGCGCGAGCCACCTGGCTGTTCCGGGACGCGTCATTACGTACCTCTAGAGTACATTCCCTGGACACCAAGCCCGCAATCACAAACTGTCCTCTTCCTCTTGGACGTTTTTCGCCGCGTTTCCTGCGCGCTGCCGACGTCTGTAGCGAAACCAGCCGCTCTTAACGCGAAACGACTCGCTCCGTTGAGGCTACAAATATATTATTGTGTAGGAATGTGTTGTGACTTCCCAACACTAGAATTATATGCACGCTATCGTATCGTATGTAACTGGTATGTCACGACATAACCTTTTCTATGCTTACAAATTCAATAATCGTATGAGCTACATGGTAGACTATTTCTTTATATGCACCGATGTGCTCGATAAGATGTATTTTTCTTCGGAAGTCTACGCCGTGTATATCTTACATTTAATGATTTTGACCTACCTATATATGAAAATTAACTTATTAATCGATTCATGAAAGTGTATTAATCAGTCGTTTAATCTATAACTTATCGCAGTCATAACCAAATGAGGAAATAAGGTAAATGTGCACAAAACGCAACATTCTTCTAGTTTGTTTGTATCGTTTTCATAATTACATCTGGAGTTCTATGAAGAAATTATTAACGTGTTATTGTCGGATGTAGAAGAGCTTTCGTTCATTTACTAACTGAATTTTATTGTATGTTATATGTATGTATCTTGTATGATTGGAATATTGTTTACTTATATTTCAAATGTAGCTGCACTGTCTCAGCTCATCGTCTTACGCCCGTTATAAATCTATTCAATGATTTGAAAAATAAAACAAAAACGGTGTTAGATTTATTATTCACGACCACAATGTCAACGGTGTAACCAAAATATATGTATGTGCAATTTGGATATGGGATGTATTTATATTTAACCAAAGTGTTTAACATATGTATCGTTTATTTAAATTGTCATTTCCTAACTAGTTTCTAAATATAAAATGTATCGCGATGTGAAGCAAACGGGTATCGGTTGGTATTAATTAATATTTCCTTTTGTAAAATAATTGATTGAAGTTATAAAAGCTATAACTGACTCGCGTTCCTGGAAAGTTTGGAAACGTTGCAAATCGTCGATATAAGTCCGAGACAGGGTTCGCAACTATTGTTAGGAGAAGTAATTATATCGAATCAAATAACGTCTTAACTGGATTCTCAACGGAGTATAAAATTAACTGTTCTCAATTTTAATAGTTTATTTTTATTGTTTGATAAGATATATAATGTACTACAATGCTGATATATTTCTGAATTCGGCACATTTTGTCACCTATCTACTATTAAAATAATACAAGTAATAAAAATCGTAATGTACTCGTATCATATATGAAAACATTCTATGTAAAATATACTTACAGATAACGACACGCACACATCAGTAGCTTATGAGAAAAATTGCGAGATAAACATACAAACTTACACACATATACAGGTACATAGCGATCTAATAAAGAACCTTCTTTTTTAAGTCGGTTAAAATTTTATACATATATAAAATTCTCGTGTCACAATTTTAGTTACCATACTCCTCCGAAACGGCTTTACCGATTTTCATAAAATTTTATATGCATATTCAGTAGGTCTGAGAATCGGCTACTATCTATTTTTCATACCCCTAAGTGATAAGGGTTGTTCACCCTTAACATTTTTTTTATTTATATGGCAAAACAACGTTTGCCGGGTCAGCTAGTGCTATATAAAATTGTAGGCACGACCCACAGCCCTACTCCAGCATGACGCATCCACTGAAAACTCGAATCACTTCCTAAATATACCTGCGCATATAATTTAGGACAAGGCGAACATGAATTAAGTTTATGAGCTTAGTGCATCTGTTGTGCATTTTGTAACGCTAAATAAATAGCCAAGTACCGGGAATTAGCTCTATTTCTTCATAGAAATGTAACACGTTCAAATTGTATACAACCGAGCCTTGTATTAGACTTGGTAATTATTTCTTGCCTTTCCTCAGATCGTTTTAGTTCCTGTTATTCTTTACAATGTATTGACTGCTTATCGGGAGGGACTGTGTGTTTTTATAGTATTAAATTACTACTCATTTGGTATCAAGGATTTTTTTCAAATAGATGAAGCAAGCCAGCATACACTCTATCTGATTGTAGATGGCCACTGTCGTTCATGGACATCTGTAATCAACATCAAGATTCTAGTGCGATCTGGGGTTCGGAGGGGGTGCGTTGCTACACCTGAGGACTATGGAATGCCTCGATTAAGTATTTCCCTTATCACACCCTCTAAAACAGTACTCAGTGTAGTTTAATACTGCTGTTATGAGGCAGAAATATTTGTGGCGGTTGTGTGTCGAGAACTGCGACGGCTACTATGGCTTTTTAAATTTTGTTTTGCGATACACATATTGTGTATCACATAGATTAGTAAAGATACTTCGCCGCCTTGAAATTGAATGAAGCCACAAACGGCTTATTATAGTAAGTTCTTTTTTTGAATTCTTGACAAATAAAAACATTTTTACAGAAAATTTACAAATAAATAATTAATACTGCGTAATTTACAATTACAATGTACAATTTACGTAATAAATAAATAATTATTTCAAATATTTTAGGGACATTTTAGCACGGAGACGTGGCAAAACTTTTTTACGCAACTATTTCAATTCTCAAAACTGGGCACATTTTCTTGTTAGGAGTGAGTAATCTTTACTAATCTATGGTGTATCACATATACTTCAGATTGTGAACCTTTACACTAAATCTAAATTTTCTCAGAGTCTTGCTTTCACAAACTACTTACTTACTATGAGTTTTTGGAATTAGCTTTAGTTAAGGTTATTGAAAGCGTGTTCAGCTCTAAGAGGAAATCCACTTTAACCTTATCCTATGGAAAATGTGGATGATTAATTTATACATTTTTCACAGTTCACGCAAGCGATAATTTATTTCGAATATGCAAGTCATGATTTTGAAGAATCAGAGGTGTACTTATAGGATTCGAACATCGGACCGTCCGATTGCAAGACCGTACCGTACCATTCTTACTACGAGTATTATGTTGGCACTGCATAAAATTGGTAAATCAACAGGAGGTATACACTTCACGTTTAATGGAAAACACAGTAAAGGTACAAAAAATGCCAGTAAAATTCTCTTCCTTTATGTCGAGGTCATTATATTAATTACTCATACATTATACAATCAAACTCGTTACTTTGTACAAGATGAGAATCAAATTGCCTTTTTCATTTCGCTGAATTGTATCGAGACAGGTCGGGTTTTTTGTGTTCGTGAGGATATTACGTCCGTGTCTACTTTTGGCTTGGTTCGTTAGTGGACGTGGAACAAAAACGTGTACTTTAAGTTATTAAATGTCTGCTGGTGTGTCAAGTATTGTTTCGGGTGATTTTTGTATGAAACTTGCAGGAAGACAGCGTCGTAGTGATGAGCGTCCCTAGCAAGATTTGAATTTTGCCCCATATTTTTTTTTCTCGAAAGAGAATAGTATTTTTTGCGCCAATTCATTTCAAAACGTTGTATATTTTCATTGCATATACAACGACATTTTATTGTGCTGACTTACCTATGCATTACATAGCTTATGTTTTTGTGTGTCGGCAAAATGCATTCCCTTAAAGGTGCCGCCCATGAGGCCATCCCTTAACTACGATGCTGAATATCTAATCTGTAAATGTTAGAACTAAACCTTATGTTATTCGGGAAATATATTATATTAAAGCATGTTCTCTAATTTTATGTATTCATTAATTAATATCATGGATAACCTCAACAAAATGTTCCGCAAGAAACATTTTTAAATGACACACAGTTGTACGTTTTTTGAACCTGCGGTGACGTGAAAAACATCGAATTCTTTGATGTTACTCGTATGTGGCTTAACCCGTCAGGTGACCGGAAGCGCGTTTTTGCTTTGTGCCTTAATCGCCAAAATTTTATGATACCAATATACTCTCTGAACACGGTCTGAATGACAAATATAGACCATAAACGATTAAAGTTCCGGCGCGGACGCACTGCCCCTCTCATGAACTAACCGAATGCCTATATAATTTTACTACTCTGTTATTAATTGAAATGCTTGCATGTAGTTGGACATTCTTCTCGTGTACATAATTACACCGCCTGTGCAAGTTGTAACGACGAGGTACGAGCGAGCTTGTAACAAAAAGTGTAGTGAAGCTTAATTGCAGTCGGTGTGCGTTAAAATGTATCATGCGTATGTTTTATGTGTATTGTGCACATTGTAAGGGATCAGCTTTAAATTAATTATTTTTGTTACTACTGGCCGTAGATCTCTTCTCGCGGTTTAAGTGATTAGGCTTCAGATCACGATCTACTTTGGACAAATGCATATTTGAAATGAATATCCAATACAGCACATAATTCAGGAAGAAGAAGCATATAACTTCAGGAAATCAGATAGATATGCATGTCTGAGATCGAACGTCGGATTCCTAGTACTACTCGTAAAACTCGTAGTGGTTTATACGATGCTCTTATCCATAGAATATTTTCAATATAATCTTATGCATTCTCTGCCCTATTTAATTCCTTATTACGTGCTATTACACACGTGAATGACCAATTTATTTTGATATCTCAAACTACAAATATGACACCATAACTTTTTAATTAATGAAACAATTAATTTGTAACATTTATGACCGCCCCCTCCCTCCCTCTATTATCACATGTCTCTTAGACTCCTCCCACCCTGTAAACGTGTCGTAATTTATCGATACCTCTCACAGTTAACGTTTTGGGTTACGAATAAATTTAATGGGCGAACCGTAAATCATGGGTTTATCGCGAATCGCGAGTGCGTGTGCGTGAGAGACCAATCATCGACGTTTACATTGTGCTTGTTAAGTTGCCAACAAACTGTGACGACGCCGTTATAAGCAGACATAATAAAAAACAAATAGAATCGCCTATTCCACTTGACACACCTAGATGTCGCACCTGGAAGGAAGGTAATTTTTTCCACTATAACCGCGAGGTGGACAAGTGGAATAATTGTTTACGATTGTGTACAGTGAAGTAAATAGAAGAAATAATCCAATGGGCTATTCCACTTATCCCACTTAGGCATCCCTCCTGAGGGAGAACTGATTTTCTTTTACTATATAGGATGAGGAAAAATTGAAATATTGTAGCAAACATAAATGGCAAAACATACCATTAGCACTTTTTCACTTTGCATGAAGTTTGCTTAGTAAATAGTTATCTTTGAGAGCGTTTAAGGAAAAAAACATTAAAAATTGATAACGAATGAACTTTTTTAGTAATGCTAAAGTAAATGAAATTCCATGAAATTTATCACAAAGTAAAATGTTTTTCTTTTGATTTTCAAAACCTTTGCACATTGTAGTAGATACTGTATGTGGTTCAAAGTTACCAAGGTAGCTAAGTTCTTTGTTTTTATAATGAAGCATTCTTTAATTAAGATGTACCATGTGTTAGGACACTGAAGTAACACATGGTACATCTTTAGCTGAAGAACTCTTTTAGCTTATTTTATAGATTGATTAAGGAAACTTTATTTTTGCTGCCATTTTCGTTTGTGAACTTTTACTGTCATTTCGGTTCGTTTGTGTTCAATTAATTACTTCTAAAAACTAGTTAAGACCAGTTGCCAAAACGAACCCTGTCGTTTCAATCTCAACCACAAGCATGGACCGTATAACAATTACATCTATATCGTTATTTGTTCGATATACTAGGATATGCATTCGAGTGCAGGGGCCGCGGCAATTACGATACATTGTTCAGTTTTCCAATTCCCACAAGCGTTCGTATGGATATTATTATTGTCATCGGTGCGTGACGGGCGGACGTGTGATTACCGAGCAATGTAAGGGAGCGACGTCGTTACGCCGAGTGTGCGACAACTGTTCACATGAAGAGTACCTATAATTGCCGTAGTTTCCGTGAAACGATCAACATGTGAATGCCAACAAAGAAGACTTGGTCGTTTTCAGTTTTGTTTGAAAACTGCGTAACGATATTTGGTTAACGTATCGAGATGGATAACTGTTTTCTTATATCGGTATCAGAAGTACAGGTCATTTCGGGTAATTTGAATTCCAATCAGTCACAAAAAATATTTATTTCGATTGAAATATTAAATTTTATTCGTTTCGTCTGTTTCACGCATCAGCAAATTTTAAATTAAAATAGAGATGTAGTGAATATAAAATTGAAAACTGTTTTAGTTTTGTGTTTCGTTATTTAGTTTTTCACGTTTGCCGATTCGTTGCTGTTGTTACAACGGTTGGTTATATTTACGGTATCGATATGACACGATATATTGATAAAGACTGTTTTAAGTTAAGATATATCGGAAACAAAGAGTTGTGTCGCGTTGCAGTCGTACTGTGCCGGTCTCCGGTTCTTCGGGCGGTGTCAATTTGGCGCTCCCGGCCGCTCGCTAGCCCTAATTACTGCTTCGAGGAACTTGCAGCGTGCGACTCTCATTAGTAGTTTCTTTGTGGTCAACGCTCAAATAATACCGCTCTCGAATGACATTCAGCGTGTGAATGGGGAAGCGCGAGGCTCTCGATTCAATTATGTGAGCTACATGAGGATGTGGGCCTTCGTTTTTATTTCGGAGAACAAAGACACTTAGTCGTTTCGAAACTTGGAGTTGACCATAAGTCATCTTATTCTTCCACCTTTTGAATTTGGACTTTTTGTATATCTAAATTCATTCGTCATAGGTATCTTTTCCCCATAACAACATGAAATATGACATGAAGTTTTATAATATCTTTATTTTAAATAGTTTCCTCATGTTTGTAACTTCATCGAACAGAAAACGATTTTCCGAATAAAAAAGGCTAAAAATATCACATTGCATTCGGTATTAGGAATTTCTTAAATTGACAAAAAGCTACCTCAACTATTCTCAGTGAAGTAGTGTGCATTTTATTGGGTTACGTAGGTGGGGTATTTACAAGTACGTAAGTTACACAATAATCTAGAATGACGTAGCCCAGACGATGACTACGACAAAATAAGTTTATGCTTCACAAATTTAACAAGCGTATTCATTTATCTAGTCTCGGGTTACATAGACTGAATATTAATCAACCACCTTTGATGTTATAATTAACGAATGGGAAAAAACTAGAGCACATCTATTCCAATCTGTGATAATTGAGAGGTATTTTTTACCCGACTGCCAAGGAAGGGTTATGTTTTTCGCGCGTATCTTGTATGTTTGTCTTTCTTTATTTGATCCGATCTAACAAACGGCTGGATGAATTTCAACAGTTAAAGTGTCATTATATTTGTCTCAATGACCCGAGTGTCCTTAGATAGGTGTTAGTAAAAAAAAATCATAATGGCGGATTTTTGGCGCGAAATAGTAACACATTTAAAAAAAAACGTTAACGGAACCTATCGAGTAGGGTATCAAATGAAAGGAAATTAAACGGAGATTATAAAAACATATTTGTATATATATAAAACAGTAAGGTGACTGACTGACTGACTAACTAAATGACTTTTTCATTTTTCAGAAATCAACGTACAGTCTAAACCAAGGACTTTACAGTTCTGAAATTTTGCACACAGGTTCTCTATATAGCTTGAATAAGTACTAAGAAAGGCCTTTTGGAAATTCTACCCTTAAGAGGGTAAAATAGGGGAAAACAGTTTTTTTGAAATCCTTTAATTTTGAAGCAACTACTATAAAATTTTGTATTTGGCTTTCTGGATAGGAACAAGGACGCACTTATTTATCTCCCTCCGAAAAATCAACCCCGTAGAGGGTAAAATAAGGGTTAAAAGTTCATTTGAACTATCGTCAATTCTGAAGCAAACACTATGACATTTTGTATCAGGCTTGTTGGATAAAAATAATGAAATGCTACCTCTAACGAGGTAAAATAATGACCGAAACTTTGATTTACTGAAGTTATATATTTTATAGACCGTAAATGGTGAATTTTTTCGCGAAATAGTAACACGTTTTACAAAAGTTAACCAAACCTATCGAGTAGGGTGTCAAAATAAAGGAAATTAAGAGGAGATTACACATACATTATATAATATATCTTATATATAAAATTCTCGTGTTAGTGACCGTACTCCTCCGAAACGGCTTCACCGATTTTCACCAAATTTAATATACATATTCAGTAGGTCTGAGAATCGGCCACTATCTATTTTTTTTACACCAAGTGATAAGGGTTGTTCATCCTTAACATTTTTTTATTTATATGGCAACACAACGTTTGCCGGGTCAGCTAGTACTCTATATACTCGTATATACACATCGAGATGACTGTCTGACTAAATGAGAGAGTGCCAGAGATCAACGCAAAGGTAAACCGCTGAACTTAAGCGTGCTGGAATTTTACACATAGGTTCTTTATATAGCGTAAATGAACACTACGAGGATAAAATAAAATAGGATAATATTGTTTGAACATTTTTTGTTTTTGAAGCAGACACCTACTATGAAACTTTGTATTTGGCTTTCTGGATAAAAATAATGAAATGCCTATTTCACTGCTTTTGCAAATTCTACTTCAGCCTTTTTGATGCAGTCGGGTTTTTGATTTTTTAAATTAATTACTTGTTAGATATACAAATCGTTTTGTCATTATGTCATTTGAACACCCGGATACATGTCAGAATTGTCTGGCAATGACTTGCTCGATTGTCCGGTTCTCTTGATTACCAGTTAAGACGCCTGTCTCCCTTACCGCTTACGAAAATCAAAAGAGAAACAGATTGCGATAACTTTAAGCCAAATGTGTTTATTTCGTTTACTACGAGGGCATGTTAGTTGTCACGGTGTCAGTTATCTTTGTTTAACTACTCTCGAATATCATCAGAGTGGATACGACAATTCATTATAATACTCACTGAAGTGTGTTAATTAAATACAGGTTCAAGTTCATAATATATGTTATGATCATTTACATACAACAATATTGTGTTCACTCAATTACGGCTTAAATGGCTTAATTAAGTAAAAGTATTTAAAGTTGAATATTTTACGCAGTGGACTTATTCAATAACGAGTTTTCCTTTTTTATACATATATTTTTAATTTATTAATATCTTTTAATTCTATTCCGTCACTCGTCCGTAGTACAACAGAAGGTTTATGAAAGACTCTACTTACCCATTAATACTCGATACTTATATTTCTTTGGGTTTTCCAAATAGCTTATCGATTAATTCATCTCCCGTTTTCGTAAGCTCTGAGAAACAATAATAATTATGGTTCATTTAGCCTTCGCTCATTGTAATAATAGATATGAATATAATGGAACATTTATGATTACCTAACACAAAAAGCCGTAAAAATTTTGTATGTTGCACTGTAGCGTATCCTATTATTCAAATTATATGTCTATTTGAATTATTTATAATAATTATTATAATTAAATATAAATTTTCATAGATATTATTGTCGAATTACTATAGAAAAAGGAAAATCCTTCTATTGTTAATTAATAATTATACGTTTTTTGTTTGTAAGTGGGACTGGACAGTATATTGAATAGGTATACAAAGCACTCTATATTTTAAAACTTGTTCAGATTTTGGAATGATGTTTAGTAACTTTAGAAGGTAATTTAGGGCATTTACACCTGCTCGCAACAACTTCTCAGCGGACTAGCAGTTTGGCGCGGACTATACTAGGTAAAGCAAAGTACTTACATGCTCTACGTATCACCTCAGTAACTATTTCTCAAACATTAATATCTTAAAAATTGCTTTTATGGAGGCATATAGCAAAGAACATGTTTTTCTATACACGATCAATTACATGTGTCAATTGACTATTAACGCCATTTATACTACTCGGAATGTTCCCTCCAACTATCTTCATTTCTATACGTAAAATAGAGTGGTTACATTAAATAAAGTCCACATTTAGCAAGCGTCGTGGCAAGATCCATTGCAATATGCATGTAAATGCTGTCAGATGGTCCACACACATGCATTTCAATGCGGCGGTATCCCGTTTGTATGCATTTATGCAGCTATTTGAACAGCTTATACTAAATCTAAGCTAAGTTATCCTTTAAGCTATATTTGTGTGTTCTAATGAATTATAAACGTAAGTTGGATATTCCTGAAGAACTTGTTCACTTGTAGTCATATTTTTTTGGCCATATGCTTAATGACATCTGTTTCTGTTCAAAAACGAATTTTGGAATTAAACTTCAGAACAAGCAATACTTATAGGTATTTATTAGAACAGTGTAAAAATATATTGATTGTATAGATAAAGAGAAAGATAATGGTAGACGGTTTTCCAGGGAAACATTTTCTCATGAAGCATATTTCTGTTTTGTAGCTAAGGGCGAAGAAAGGCTGTTCAACTTTGTTGAGAATCGAGGCAAAACAACCAACAACTAAAGTTTCCGTTTTATGATCGGATTTTATGTAAGCTGATATTAATTAAAGATTTCACCACTTTTGTTGTGCTTATTAGTATGAAGTAATTTGATTATATTATATGGACGGGTTTCTACTAAATTAAAATACGTATTGTTCTTAC
Source organism: Epargyreus clarus clarus (assembly GCA_014595695.2). Lineage (NCBI taxonomy): Eukaryota > Metazoa > Arthropoda > Insecta > Lepidoptera > Hesperiidae > Epargyreus > Epargyreus clarus. The sequence goes on from JACTTY020000037.1 coordinate 699,438, forward strand.
TTATGTTTTATTTTTTTACTGCTAGTCGCTGGGTTGGTGCTTCCCATCAATCCATAAAACTGCGGTCATAAGCGCCCCTAGCAAGATTTGAATTTTGTGCCCCTGGTCAGAATTTGAGGTCCCCCTCCTGGATTTTATCTAGAAAAGGAACTAGTACGACAGCCTTTTGTTCGTTAACTCATTGTAAAATAGCTTACACGGTTTATTATTCGTATTGGTGGTCAAAATGCACCTTCCCGAAGGTGGCGAGCACAGCACCTGCCCGTCAAGCCAGAACCCAGCTGCGAAGCTTATAATAACATTACTTTCTTCTAATCAGAACACATAGCACTACAGTGTAATGAAAGCTCTTCTCCAGAATGTACTAAAATGTATGTAAAGTTGACCTAATTCCAGTTAACAATAGATAGCCAATGGATTTCAATTTTTTAATTCCTGCTACGTCTGGGGTTAGTCATAGACTTGATTTTTTCGCTACGGTTTGGTCATCGATTTTATTACGTTATATCTATACATTGATTAATGACAAGAATCTAATTCTCTATTGTAGCCAATAGATATCGTAATAGAAAAAACTTATATGATGTGCTGTATTATTCTACTAGTTTACCTTTATATAAATACTCTCACCTTTATAAGATTTACTGTCGTTTCTGTCGACGAACAAAGAAACTGTCATCGAGGTTTGTTTAAAGCTTTTAAAGCATGACGCAGATATCGCGAATAGAAGGGATCGGATTACACATAAACATTACTTTATGTAAGGCAAACTTTTTATAATTATTATATTAACTTGAGATACTGATGCTGTATGGCTTGTGGCATAACCTTTAAAATAAGTTAAAAATAAAAGCTACGCATGATAATATTTTTCCTTAAATGAATAAGCATGTCTCTTCATATAGAAGTGATACCGAGATATACGAGTAATTACATGTTGAATATAATTTTCTATCATAATATTATCTCATGTGTCGTAAATAGATAGCTACTTGATGCAACTACGAGTCTTTTAATATCTCAATTATTTATAGCGTATTACATCCGAATTAATCCGATTACGGTAATAGTAATTGCACGTTAATCCAAATTTAGGAGAAAATAATATTTCGCCGACACTGTTAATGATTATGTAAGGCTGTATCGGCAGATGTACTCGTACATAAATATACGTATACAAGTATATGTTTGCAGCGATGCACGCGAATGATTTGTGGCCGTCGAGATTGCAACCCGACACGCGGGTCAAAGACCGGTTCGTTTTGGGAAACATTCTCAGGTCCGCCGGAGGGCCGCCGGCCGGCGAGGCCCCGCCGGACCGTGACCTCATCGCCACGTTTTTACCGGCCTTTGCCTCTTACCGGTGATTAGTATAATGAGTGGTGAATTGAGCAAAGTAAGATGGTGTGTACAAAGTTTTATAATTGCAAATAGGGCCTCCTGTCGGCTCTTAACTTTGTAGGTATCCTATCTTTTTAATTGGAACCAACCAGCACTCATGAAATTTCTTTAAAATCATTTCAGCGGTTTCAGAGATTCGGAGCCTACAGACATAATGACACGTGATTTATGTATAATTGAATTGATGAACGTTCGAACTCTAATGAATTGATTTAACTCTACTAGGACGGAACGAGGGTAAGCAATATCGGCTTACATTTTCCCGTTAATTGGATTCATGAGGATTCATCTAGTAATGAGGGTCTAAATCTTAAAACCCTTGATTTCGATTTTAAACCATTTTCATTTTGTTACGGCATCCATCTTATTTATTACGTAAATTATATTATTTCTCAAACAAAAAATGCTTATTTTCTTTGAATCTACGTGACAGTTGCTATTTTGCGTTGTTATAACAAGAACAAAAACAAGTTTCAATGTTTATTAACTTTTATCGGCACTTTAGTCTTGCGGTCAACTTTGTAATGTTAGCTAATTTATAGATCTACCTACACTCATTCTTGATACAACGGAATGTGTCATAATTATGTCCATATACGAGTATGAGAGTTGAAAACGAGCAAAATGAAATACTTAACTTTTTACACGGGCATAGAAAAATGTTAGAGCAACATAAAGCATGCCACTTTTCCACGCACTGAAGGATTCTGCGCGGATTATTGCAGTATCTAATCTCGTAATAATTGGCCTCGGGTAGGCTGCAATGTCGGCATACGCCTAAAGTGACCATATGTTACACGTTGAATGAGACTGTCCTGTTTTCAGCTACTCTGTCCCGATTTCCCGAAGGACGAATCGGGGACGGAAAAACTTCTCGTTTTAAGATAAATTGAAAATGTCACAAAGTCGGCAAAATTGTTACTAGAGGGACCTTTATGACAAATTTCAGAGCTACACATTTCAAAGATTATTTATTAATTAGTGTTCATGACTTTTTTTTCGTAGACGATTTCCTTCTAGCGAGCTTCGAATTTGACTTTTGTTCCCCTAGAACAAAAGTCAAATTGATATGGGTTTGTGCTCCCTAAGCACAAACCCATATCAATGATTTGATAATATAAGAAATAAAAGGTTTCTTGTATTTTCGACTTTTTACCCAAAATTTCCTACAAAGCAAAGATGTCCGGTTTTAACGTACAATAAAAATGGTGAGCATAAGCCCGACGTCTCGACAAAAACCCGACAGAGCCTACAAAGTGCACCGCACTCGCCGCCTCAACCTTTTTTGTTTATTTCCCTTCGTTTGTTCACTTCGCGTAGTTATGGATTTCCGCTGGCGAAACCGCGTGCGTGCGTCGTGTCATTTGTCTTATTGTAGGTTATATGCTTCGTATTGTTTATTTATATACTTAAACGAGCTTTTGCCCGCGGCTTCGCTCGCGTTACGAAGTAATTTTCATCCCCTATTTTATCCCCTTGGGGGTAGATCAAAATCCTTTCTTAGCGGATGCCTACGTCATAACATCTACCTGCATGCCAAATTTCAGCCCGATCCGTCCAGTGGTTTGGGCTGTGCGTTGATAGATCACTGTGTCAGTCAGTCATCTTTGAGTTATATATATTTATAAAATAAGTACAAAAGTCTCTATTAAAAGTTGATCTCGATACTAAGAAACATACTAGTAAGTAATGCTTCCTTAGCTCGCATTTCTATTCGAGTTGATTAATCACGAAACAATGAAAATGAATACACGCCGTTTCAATTTAAAATTGGAGTATGATTTAGTCGTTCCAAATAAAAGAGACGCTCTTAAATCTCGTTAAAAAGAATACATCTTTAAGTAGATATTATTTGTGCGGCAAACGTTGAGTCATTCGCTCAAAAAGAGTTAAAAATATTAGCACCGTTCTCCGAGAGACACTCGTACTGTAAACACGCGCAATACTTTTAATATGCGTTCTCGGAAACTGTTAGCGAAACGGTGTAGGTGTTTATATGTACATACGAATGTTATTGGAAACGATGATGCGCCGGTTAGTTATTAAAAGTAATATTCTCTGACGGATCGCGCATCGTACGGCGTACGTGCGCTCGCTGGACGCTCACCAGGTTGCGCTCAGCCGCTTCCCGGAATCGAACCCCACGCGGCCTTGCGATGAAACATCGTTCAAATGTTTGTTTTACTTTCCAACGATTCAAAAACGGCTCCCGCAAAATTTTACTGTTCGCGGGAATCGCTAGCTCCACGCGGCGTTTTGTTTGCGCAAGTCCCGTTCCCTGAATAAACAGCTGGTAGGTATCGCTTCTGTCGAAATCTATTGGGGTAAAAGAAACATTTCTCGGATATAAAGGTAAGTGGAGCCGTGTGTGTTGTAAATGAGTTTGAAAATCGCCGAGAAGCAAGACTTCCTCGTTTGGAGAGTTTAATAATGTAATCCGCTTTTCGCGGAATAGCGGCTGTCATCGGCAGCTGTATTACGCCACCGTCATTGCAACTCGCTGTGCGGGTCTGTCCCTATAGGGTACTTGTGGCTTTCGTGACGTTACGTTGAATCCTTTTAGCGATTGTTGAAACAAAAAAATCCCCTCAACTGTCGACCGAATATGACTTATGCTTATTTATTTGTCTGTTTCAAAGAATACGCTTTGTTACTTTTTAAACGTTTTTATTCTTTATTTGTACACTTACTGTAACTAATATAAATCCAGTTTCAACCTTATTTAGTGTCAGTTATCGCTGGATGTGAGTCTCTCAATAAAACGACCTCATGCTGCTTTATGCTACTCGTAACTGACAAACAACACTTAGGTTAATATAGGTAAATACACACTGTTATATTATTTAAAAAAATGCATCTTCTAAAGGGCTATATAGGGGATGAAAGTTTGCATGGTCGAAACTTTTATCTTCTCAAAAACTTCGCACTAAATTTGAATTAATGATAACGATCGACGGAAACTAATAACTAATAACGAAACCACAATATATTTCGAAAGATGAACTAAAACAATAAAAAAAATACAGAATTGAATAGCAACATATTGCCGAACGAAACAAACCCACGATCTTTCCTGCTCGTGTCTACCGGAATGACACTCCATTAGTCTGTACTGCGAATTGTTTCCTGTAGATATCGATCTTATCGCAAACAACGTCGCGAACGCGCCTTATCTCAACCACGACTCGATAGACCATGCTGATGCAGATTACGTTACTTTATCTGCTAATCTTACATCTCTAAATATTACAGTTAACAATGGAACTGTTTGCATTGCGTCAATTAAGCACGTGCTATTTTATTTAGCTAGATAAACGATAATGGTCAAAACAGCTATGATAATGTGTCATACCTTTTGCTTTTGGTAATGGTAATTGATATCTAAAAAAATACCGATTGGTAGTAAGTCGTGCACGACACTTTTCCCCCATGTCCAATCTCATCATCATCATCAACGTTCAAATCATATTAATAAGACAAACAATAAATGATGAAATTAATATGAAAGTTTTACCCATAGAGTAGTGATAAATTGGACATAATAGATAGAATAAATATAGAAGCAGTGATAGACTAGTGGTTAAGAAACTCGGCCTCTCGATCGAGGTGTCCGAGGTTCAAATCCCGGGCTCGCAGGCAGGCACCTCTGATTTTTCGAAATTATCTGCGTATGCGTGCGTTATGTTTAGAAATTAATTATCACTTGCTAAAACGGTGAAGGAAAACATCCTGAGGTGATATGCAGGTCCTCAGTCTGAGAGGAGACCCGTGCCCAGCAGTGGGACGATAATGGATTGACAACAAATATTATATATATTCAGCTAATGAAGAAAATCATTTCGTAATTACAATCTGAATTCTGAAAATGCTGCAGGCCGCGCTCCCGTATAATTGGATAATATCAGAATGATTTTCCATTAATACATATTGCAAATTGATTTTCGGAAATTAAATGTCCGTGGAATAAATTCATGTTGTATTTATAAATATTGCCACAGAAGCACCACTGATATACAGAAACACAGATGTGTGTCACGCATCAATCAATAGGATTAAATTAAAACTGAACTGACTTTTGATTTTGGTTTTAATACATTTATGAAGGTAATGTTATCGTCGTTAATAAGAAGCGTGGATATTAACGATATCACATTTTTATAACGTTACATTAAAGTAATAAGTGACGCATTTGATACTACAGTTTAAAAACAGATGTGGGTAGGTGAAGTGGGGACGACACCTTGGCGGCGCTCGAATTAACAGAGAGCGACATTCTGGTCGGAGACTTCAGCAAGAGCAGTCGAATAACGGAGATACTTGTGTAGTTATAATACTTCTAATCAATAGTGTGAACTTAATTACGTATAATTGTTATATCGTTACTCTGTACCGTTTATGTGACTATATTATTACATGACTTCAAGACCTTCAAGATTAGTCTGATTTCAGTAATAGGTTTGTTTCAATTTAACCTTTTAGAATGTAACCGCTTCGTCGCTAAAAGCGAGCATTTGTCTTTTTTTACACTATTTCTTATACGACTCAAACACGCATTCCACCATATGGTAAGTGGTCTCTGAAGCCCAGGGACATATGTAACCAATTCCATATAGGATAAGAATTTAATCACAGGTGCACTGTACTCATTATTATTACAAGTATATTTAAATTCAATTATAATTTTTTGACACACGACTTTGAATGCATTATAATTTTCACAAATCTATAAAATTAAAAGAGTTAAGTGAAGACAAAACGCCTGGCCGGAAACTCGTCTTTATAAAAAATGTATGTTTCACAGAAACATAAAGAAAAAATATACTTTACGATACAGCAATAAATTGCAAATGGTTTTCTGGCTTCTAAAAGGTGAGAATTAGGAGATATATCTTGCCTGACTCATATTGACGCTGTGAATTGAAATCAAATTTATTGCTTTGAAGATACACATTGCTCGCGTTTATAAAGACGAGCTTCTTACGTATTGGTATACTAGAATGTGTACATTGAAAAATGTATTGAAAAGCCTGTGTTGGGATCAAATGTAAGACTTATCTTGTTTTTTTAAAATCCTTTGAGTGTGAAGAATAGTTATGATTAATTGCCTAAACCCGCTATATACGCGATTCTTAACACAAAGCACAAACACAAGTAAGACTAAAGTATTATTCATCTTAATGATAAGACTCAAGTCTTATTTCATGTCGGCAATGATGCGAAACTCACAAGCACAAGGACACCTTAGAACCTTAGTTGCATTACCTCTACTTTCCGCGCTCTTAACTGGCGTAGAACCACTAAGTTTAAGTTCTGCATTATGTCTATGAGCGGCAATGACTGTTAATCATAACATGGATGTAATGCTCGTCTTCTTCAGCTCCCAAAACTTACCTTACAAGTAGGTACAGGTAAAGTTACTAATATTCTATTAAGTATATTTAGTACAGCTGTTACATGTATGTCCTCCTTTGTTCCAGGTTCAAAGACGGCGTGTCGTACCCATGGTCCGCGGGCGTCTCCAACCTGATATTGTACCCGGAGGCGGCGAACCAGACCCTGTACACCCGCCGAGCGGCCCGCGCCGACTCCGGCAACTACACCTGCCGGCTGAGGAACGAAACGCACAGCGAGACGCACACTGTCCGATTGGAAATATTAGGTGTGTGTGTTACTTATATTAGAATTACTTTCAACGTTCAAAAATAGTATGAGATTTTAATTGTGGCTTTTATCTTCAGAAGCTTAATAGATTTCAGGAAAAAATGGAAGAAAAATAGATCCCAAAAGTACACGCGTATTGTGCTTTTGAGCTTTCATCAAGCTCTTAATCTATTTGGAGAATTTCTCATACTATACAGCTGTATGGATGGTTTTGCTAATAAATAGCATTGCTTGTTAAAATTAGGGTAGATTACTTGGTTGTTTGCAACTGGAAAAGAGACCTGAATAAAGTCGATTATATTAATGCTCTTCCTCTCAAAAATCACGTTAATTAATGAATATCTCTAATTATCATATTTAAACATGCTCAAAAATTGTTTATTTTATTGCTTTGCAGTGAAACGTTTGGTTATTTGAAATATTCAATAACTGTATTCGTTTAGCTAAAATATTGTAGCGGGAAATAATAATGAACGTAAACGGTAAAGACTTCCACGAAATCATATATGATATGAGTAGGTAAATGTAGTGAGAATAAGGTGAAAGTACGATATCAAACAGTCACATCCCAATAAGCAGAATTTCATAACTTTCTTTTGAGGACCATATTCATGAGAATGAAAACTCGGAGCCACGTAAAATATTTAACCAATAAGAAATAAAGTGCACTTTGAAGTAGGTAGGTAGGTACATGATCACGAAAACAATTACACCAGATTGGAATAACGGAAACATCGGTGTCGCTTGCATTGCGGGATTTGCGAGCTAATGATGCACGATGAGTCCGTCAGATTTGCATTCGTGGAAACGTTTGTGTAGTGACCTAAGACCCTTTTCAGATTATCCGATCCGATGTCGAAAACGGACAGCCTTGGCGTGTCATTTGCGTTATATGTATCGAAAATGGATTGAGATCGTTGTTGATATTCTCCCATTATTAATATTTATAGATTTAACCCATTTTTACCTCCAAAAAAATATAAATTTGACACTGTCTTTTTGTTTATAAATAAATTGACAAATTATCGATCTTCTTTGTCTATTATGTGTCTTTGTTAAGCAAGTCGTTGTATAGATTAATTATTAATAATGGAAGGTTGATTCTGTTGTATTTTTATTGATTATCTGATCCGATAACGGTAAACATTACACAGATTTATTGCTTGTATGAATAATTATGAAGTGCCATGTGCATAAAATATACCAATATCGGATTGTTAACGGTACTGGTATGTCGATAAAAAAGTCGTACAATTTTGATTTGATATAATTTTTATATGTCTACAATTTTTCTGCAAGCAATAAATGTCGGAGTATCCGATTGCCAATCCGTTATCGGATCTTCCAATGTGGTAGCGCACTAACAATCTGAATACTTCGTTTCACAGAAAAGCCGTCGGACGAACCGAAAACAATGTTCATTTCGAAGGACCAGTGGGTGGAGGAAGGGACGGGGCTGCGGTTGTTCTGCGAAGCACTCATCGGTAAGCTTTCTCTCACCTACATAATAATTTATAGGAATATTACATTACATATATTACACAGTAATTTGTTAATCATCACTTGCTTTAATTAAGGAAAATGGTGCGAGAAATTGATGAAAGGAAGTTTTGTAAAATTAGTTCTCAAAACCGTATGAAGTCTTGAAAGGTAAGTAAGGTTCGACCGGGGAGCCACACCCAGTTTCAGCGTAAAGCTAATCTCCTTGTCGGTGGAAGCATATGGATGCAACCTGACTTATATGTGGGGATCTTAGACTTAAGGAGTGGCAAGGTATCTGCGATTGACTTCACATATTGTTGTTGTTGTTGTTGTTGTATTTGGAGATCCTGAAGGATGTTCACGGATAACAGTTCGGATAACAGACGGACACTGCAAGTTCGTTTGCTGCTCCTATCTTTAAAATAAAACTACAAATCTGACCAATGCGGCCGAAACATTTTCCGGTTGAAAGGAGATACGTGCCCAGCAGTGGGACAACAAAGGATTGATCATAAATTGCATTAATACAGTTTCTGGAATCAGCCACGCGGTCACAGCGCGGACGATGAGTAAGCTAAAAATAATTTGCCTCCATTTTTCCCTTCGGAGAATTTTGTATTAAATTGTTTACCGTTAATCGTATGGCATTGGTGTAAAATTATAGGATACTATATTGCAATGACATAATAGTTCGGACGATTCTTTGTCATCGTAACACGCGAGGAATCCTAGGCACATATTTCTCGTATTAGGAAAATACTAGATAAAAGTCAGCGGATACAAATGATACGATTAACCTTTTGTTTCCGATAACTATTACCTCCGCCGTCAGATTTGCATTCGTGGAAACATTTGTGTAGTGACCTAAGACCCTTTTCAGATCCGATCTGATCGAAAACGGACAGCCTTCTCGTGTCATTTGCGTTATATGTACCGAAATCTATTGCAACTATTGTATCGTCAACCCATTACTGTGCTATTGCTGGGCACTGGTCTCCTCTCAGGATGAGAGGGGTTAAAGGTCATTGTCCACCGCGTTGGCCAAGTGTGAGTTAGTAGACTTCAGATGCTTTTAAGAACTGACTTTTTTTAATCTCTCAGGTGTTTATGTTTCCTCCCGATGTTTTCCTTCACCATAAGTATATTGATTCATTTTTAATACTCACAAGACTTAAAAAGCCTTATTGTGCTATCCAGGGATTCAAACCCTGGACCTTTGATTGAGAGTTCAAACTATTAGGCTATCACGACTTATTCATGGCGAGACCATAACTCCGGAGAAATCCACGAGATCTATTTCTACCTACGAGGAAACCTACGTTAAGCCATCGGATACAATTAACCTTCCTTTCCTAACAATTGTAACGTTCATTCTATTAGATATACCTGTACTGTAATAATTCTACGTATTTTCCTCTGTATTTTCTACGTATTTAAGTAAATAAATTATACTTAATAAAGTAATTAGGTATAATTAAAAAAAACGTCAAGGAAAAAATATCTTTATTTAATAAAGCAAAAATAATGTTTGCTTGAACGATTGTCCAATGTCGAAAGTGCAATTAAGTCACTTTGATTAAGTTATGTAAGGAGACCATTAAATGAGGTTTCATCCCTGATTTAACCTTGTCTAGGATATTTTTCAAGTCCTGTGCAAAATTTTATTCTTAGGTATATACCCACCGGACTTGCTATGTAAGTCTGAGAATATTAATAAGTTGGATTGTGAATTATAAATATGTTTTCATTGCTTTATCAATCGGTCATTATAGATTTGGAAGTTTGAATAGCCCTTTGCAGGTCGTTAGTAAGGCGGAAATGGCATGAAACACTATGAATAACAATTACATAATTATAATAGTTTGTACCTAGTGATCAAAGATAAGGATCGTGTTGTGTTCCTGTCTCATTGATAGACATGGTGTCTTTATAATGAGAAGAGTTTAAGCCTTTATCGCGGTTTGATCGATTTTGCAATTTTTTTGAAAGTATGAAAGTAGGTTAGGACGTTTTCTCCTTATGGCAAGTGATAACTAATTTCCAATATGAACACATTTTTAATATAATGTGATCATTATATTTAATATCAGTTGTTGAGATAGTCCGGATTCGAACTCCGGATTCCCATTGCACACAACTTCTATCAATTTTAAGAGAACTTACTTTTAAAAATAGTAACATGTCTCCATCTTTGAAGATAGTTTTTTGTTCCTTTTACAATAATTTTAACTAACAATAGTGTAATCGACCATCACATCCACTCATTGTTAATATTATAATAAAACCAAACAAGTATGTTTAATAATGTTATTTATATGATTAATTCATAACATTCATTCATGTGTTAGCACAATGCAAACATTACTATGAGTGGTAGTTATTTGAAATATGTTGTGTATGATTTATTTATCTGTGATGGCTTAGTGGTGTGCAAACGCTCTCACACTGGCGATCCGAGGTTCGATGCTCGGGTCGGCATTTCTGTTTTTTTATATATCATGTGTGTGATAGAATTGTAATGTCATTTGCTTTAACGGTGAAGGAAACGTGAGGAATTATGATGCATTAGATTTCTGTATAATTTTTTTTCCATGGTATTGTAAGTCTAGGTAGACTTGAGGCATAAATATGCGTATTTAGCCAACTTTGTGTATTATAGCATAAACTTTTGTCCAATGAAGAGAAAGCCTGTGCCCAGCTGTGGGATAGAATCGGCTTAATGGTGATGAGTAATTAATGTTTATGTTGCAGGCCGGTCGTATTTAGCGGACGCCCGAAGCGATTTACGATGGTGGAGGTTTTGGCCGAACGGTACCGACGGGGAGCTGTCACCCTCGCAAACGGAGATTAAGACCACTCGGTAAGAAATCTATAATTATTGTCTAAGTTGTACAGTAGGATTGAATAATGATAAATAGTTTGCTAACCTGGATATTTACAATAATATATAGGTTATAGGGTTTGAAGGTGGTAGAACCCTTTGTGGTTCGACTCCGGCGGCACCACCGCCACACCTATTTCTGCCTAATAACAGCAGTGTTAAGCGCTGTTGTGTTCCGTTTTGAAGGGTCTGGTAAGGGAGACATATTTTTCCGAGGCGTTCCAGCTTAGTCCTCAGGGGTAGCGGCGTATCTGTGGCCGACCTCAGGTAGGAATATCTAATTCTATCTGGGGTTGATTACAGATGTCCATGGGCGGCAGTAGCCACTTACCATCAGGTGGACTGCATGCGTCTCTGTCGTCTGCTACTCATATATTATAAAAAAAAGGTACAAAAATATAGGTTAATTAATACATTTATGCTATTAATAATCAATATTTCGTTTGTTTGTCTACCAAAAATCGTCATTTTACAATAAAACTACAATTTACCAAATTTCGATCTTTAGTAAGCAAAATTTTGGATGGATTGAATATTTATAACAACTTATCATTAACTAAGTTGAATATGTTATGAGCCTACTAAATATAATGGTCGTTGTATGTACAATTAAAAAGATGATGATTAAATATTTTTATGCCTATAGAACTGTATGTATATCTCTATTTATAAGCTTATGTACTTATTTTAATTTAAGTGTGTTTATACAGACAGAATTAAACAAATAATGTTCTAACTCAACACACACTAATATTAAATGAGTGAAGTAGACGCTTATGAATATGATTATTGATCTCTGCCACTTCAGACAGCTTCTAATATTTGGCTAACACTACTTGAGGAAAATCTGCTGTATATACTATATACAATACACATATGCGAACAGCCTCCTAATCTGTTCGCTTATATGTATATGTGTAGATATATCTATACTAATATTATAAAGAGGAAAGATTTGAGTGTTTGTTTGTATTGAATAGGCTCCGAAACTACTGGATCGATTTGAAAAATTCTTTTACCATTAGAATTCTTGATTATCCGTGATGAACATAAGCTATAGATTATTTCCAAAAGCGTTAGGGATCCGTATGAAAACTTCGATATTGTAATCAAATGTCGCGACGGATCTACGTTAGTGTTGTATATAGTTGATCACAGACCTGTATTAAAGGTCAGTGGACTTGATGTTAGTAAAATTAGGAATCTCTTCGCTATGTATTGGAATAGTAAAACCGAAATCAACAAGTTTGATAATTTCACTACTTGAAATGAATAATTTATTTAGAGAGCTAGATGCTATAATTAATAATCAGGTCTTAGGATGCTAAGATTACTATTTCGTATTGAAACCTCATAGGTAGGTAGGTATACCTACCTATGAGGCTTCAATACGAAATAGTTTTCGAGTTAAAGATGTCCAAATAGTAACTTATAGACAAAATATTAATAATACGAATATTTAAACTATAGGTAAATTGATTTCCAAATCGAATATCAATATTAAGTTAAGGATTAAACATACAAAAGCTACATTAGAAAAGTTTTTAGATTATTTTCTACTTTCAATTCTTTCAAAGAGTGATTTTATATTTTATATATATATATATATATATATATATTTTTATAATATAAGAGTAGCAGACGAGCATGCAGTCCACCTGATGGTAAGTGGCTACTGCCGCCCATGGACATCTGTAATCAACCCCAGATAGGATTAGATATTCCTACCTGAGGTCGGCCACAGATGCGCCGCTACCCCTGAGGACTAAGCTGGAACGCCTCGGAAAAGTCTGTCTCCCTTACCACACCCTTCATAACGGAACACAGCAGCGCTTAACACTGCTGTTATTAGGTAGAAATAACAAACAAACAAAAAAATAAACTAACAAGTACCTATAGTATTATACCCTCTCGGTAGAGAGTATATATCTTCTTTGTATTAAACTATCAATATATTATCTACCCTTTTTACTGTAGAAATTGTTCGTTACACGAACGTTATTACGGTAATAACATAATGACCACTTTTCATATGAAACTATAGACAGTAGGTATAGTATTCCGATTATATTGACATTGATTGGTCTCAATGCGCAGCGCTCCTGGAATTGAGTCGTAAAGGTCAAATGTATTACGGAAAATGAGTTTTCTACTTCGTACCTAACCTTCACGTATACTGTACTAACTAATATTACAAAAATGTGAATGCGATTTGGTTTGTTTGTTGCACTTTCACGGTTTAACTACATAACCGATTGCATATAGTTTACCAGTTATTCCGAACGAAAGTAGCGATCCCGAGTAGTTGAGCAATAGTCGTTCCACTGGGGCAACTTAAAGCATATTGCAGTTTTTTTTTATAATGTAGGAGTAGCAGACGAGCATGCAGTCCACCTGATGGTAAGTGGTTACTGCCGCCCATGGACATCTGCAATCAATCCCAGATAGGATTAGATATTCCTACCTGAGGTAGGCCACAGATGAGCCGCTACCCCTGAGGACTAAGCTGGAACGCCTCGGAAAAGTCTGTCTCCCACACCCTTCAAAACGGAACACAGCAGCGCCTAACACTGCTATTATTAGGGCAGAAATCTGGAGTCGAACTACAAAGGGTTCTACCATCTTATGTCTCATTCTTTGGTACACTCTGAACCCCAAACGGCTTCACGGATTTTAACTTGTGAGGTGTCATTGGATTCGTCTAAATTGTGGGAGTGACATAGACTATTTTTGAGTTGGGGTTTTTTGTTCTCTCGTTATAAGATGAAAGTAGTAATTCTGATCGTGAGCGGGCGCTGCCACCGATGTACATCTGTAACCACCTCCAGAATAGGGCTCTTTCTACATAAAGCCGATCACTAATACGTTGATATTTCTGAGAATTAAGATGTTCGCCTTATATAATGTTAAAGGTTTTTCGAGTATTATGTTAGCACCAAGGGGGTGGGGGATCTATAATCCACTTATTTTTGATGACACGGGGATCGGGGAAGTCTGGATGATATTTAGTCAGCAATATTGAATTTGATATTTCTGATTGATCGATTATTTTAGTAGATCCTAATTTAAATATTTACGTAGGCTAAGAGGAGGGGAAAGAGTTTTACTGACTTTCGCTGACAACGGGGCAGAGGGATAAAAGTTTACGAAAGTTCGCCGTATAAAATAATAATACTTTTATTATTTCTTTTATTTTATTTCAACCAGATTTAATTGCCTAACATGCTTTTGGAATCCAAAATTTGAATGTATGAATGCTGGCGACCAAATGGTCATCTGTCTATGGACTGACCGCAATCAACGCTACTTAATGTGACTCATCGTTTGCTATACAGTAGTGTCACGAAGCGCGAAGTGGTTTGGAAAAACGGCTACTTACCTTATAAATAAAATATGAGACGTTTTAAGTGGTCTTGACCTCTATTTCAAGTCATATGTCAAGAGTTTCCCTCTATGAGATATAAGTACTACGTAATGATGACCAAGCATTGGGGGATTTCGGTGGAGATATATTTAGTAGTTTCCTTACGCTTCATTTATTGATAAGATTGGTTTTGATATATTTGAGGTAAAAATAATTATAAGATACGTTATATTTGTGGTAAAATCCCCTGGAAACATATTTAATCATTTATTTTTGAGAAATTACTTTTTTTTTACTCTATTAAGTTTTTATTCACTTACCTAACTCTACTACTATGTAAAAAATACTGCTGACTAATACCTCTCCGATATTTCAATATATACATATATGTAATTACCTTTTATATACTTTCCTTTTTCTATGATATACTTTGAAGGAACTAAATGATTTATTGCATAATTATGATAACTATAGACACTATGACTTGTAAGGTCCAATTTTAATAGCATTATAATTATAATGTCATTCGTTTTCCTATATTTCAGTGAAGACATAGAGGAGATAATCGGTGCGTACCTGACGATCGAGCGGGCGACGGCGCAGGACTACGGCACGTACGTGTGCGTCGTGCACAGCAACGAGCTCGTCTCGCGCAGCTACGTCACCGTGCACTATAAACGTGAGCCTTCGATACATTATTTAATTAATTTCTTTTGTTATATTCATACATAATGACATAAGAGGCGACATATGGCTGGCCTCCACCACGACCTGTTTTCCTAGTAGCATAGGGCTCCCATGTATTAACTACCCTTAGTCTTTTTCGTTGTTCTCGTTGTGTTACACCTTGTCTTAAGTAAATTGGTCGTGCAATCGCACCGCTACTTTGAAAATCTTTATAAATAAAATACGGTATGCAGTACAAAAAAGCGGTAATAGCCTAATGATTAAGAAACTCGGCCTCTCGAATAAGGGGTCCAAGCATATTAGAAATTAATTATCACTTGCTTAAAACGGTGAAGGAAAACATCGGCACTTGACCAGCGCGGTGGACTATCGCCTAATCCTTCTCATTGTGATAGGAGACCCGTGCCCAGCAGTGGGACAATAATGGGTTGATGACGATGCGATATAAATGCATTATTTTATTATCAAAGTTTCGTGAATTGAAAAAGAACAATCGTATCTCCTGTCGAATCCTATAAGTTTCGCGATTGCATCGCTGCAACCGTGCGGCACACCTCCGCCAATCTGACAGCGCCTTAACAATAACATTCGTTGAACAGACGGCTTGGAGCTAACGGGCGACGGTGCGTGGTGCGGCTCGAGCGAGGTGCCGTGGCGCGCGCTGGCGCTGTGCGGCGCCGCGGCCGCGCTGCTGCTGCTGTCGCTGCTGGCGCTGCACCGCCGCTGCACGCCAAGGTTGCTACTGGCTGCGAGACACGCGCGCGCCAGAGCCGCTGCTGCACAACATCGGGCTAGAGGTGAGGACGCACAACTTGAATATTTTAACGATATGGGACGAAGTGGTCCAAACACGAGACTAAAGTATATTTAGAAGTATAGTCATATTAAACATACATACATATATATACATAAATAAAAATACAATCACATACAATAAATGAAAAATATGTTTTTAAAGTAGAACAGTGTTAAATATTACAAGAAAGTAACATTTGCATAAAATAGGCCAAAATGTCTTATTTAATTTATTTATTGCACCTCTATAAAAATAAAAAGATACAATACGGCAAACTTAATGTCTGATGGCATTAAGTTTATTTATTCTACAGTTGAACAGTAAGACGCATCTAAAGTAGTTTAAAGTGTCAGATTTTACAGCAAAGAACCTTTTACCTGCCTAAAGTAGCCTAACGGAACAACAGCAGTAACAGTAGAGCAAAAATAAATAAATATTTCAAAAATATATTTTACATTAGCGTCTGATGAAACTAAAATGTCAATAGCCTCATTAAACAAATGCAAATTATATACTTACATTTAAGATGGTTAACTAATATGTGTTTACCCCTCCCCCAGTGTTGGAGAAAGAGTTCGACGTGCTGGTGTGCTGGACGGCGGTGGACCGCGAGCTGGTGCGCGGCGCGCTGCTGCCGACTCTCGCGCTCAAGTACCGCTACCGCGTACACGCGCTGCAGCTCTCCACGCACCCCGACAACTGTAAGTACACTGCCACTGTCCCCTCCACCAGTGTTAGAGCAACAGTCTCACATGCTGGTGTGCTGGCCGGCGGTGGACGACAAGAAACAACTATATTTTTGTATACAGGCTGTTTTTTTTTAAGTGGGCGTGGATGACTGAATACAAAACTGTAAGGAATATAATACAAGGCCGTTTTGATAATAAATAATACTTCATAAAAAAAAAATGTCCTGGCGGAATTTGAATCAGTCATTTAGAAAAGAAATATTCATCTGTATAATGTTTTACCTCGTAGTGTACTATTTAACTGAACTGGAAGAACTGTTTATGAAAATACGGAATAAAATTAATTAAAATACGCAAAATGCATAAAATACTTTTAGTTAATTGCATTTTAATCTATCAGGAAATACAAATTGAAATCCACATTTTATTAAAATATACATATTAAGAACTATTAAATTAAAACAAAGAATTCTAAAGCATTTACAATATTAATGTTGTGCGTGTGCGCAGGGTACGAGGAGGCGGTGCACGAGGCGTCGCGGTGCCGCGCCGTGGTGGCGGTGGTGTCGCCCGCGCAGTACGCGCCCGCGCAGCTGCTCACCGCGCTGCGACAGCTCGCTGCATTACCACTACCGCCCGTCGTCGTGCTGCTGCAGGTAACACACGCTGATATTCTCACTTATAGTCGTCACAATTTAATAGGCCCATTTTGACACATGCCATCGCTAGGCGGTAAGCATGTGCCATACAAATCGATTACCAAAGAAATCGATTTTTACGACAAATCGATTACAACCCCACATCGTATTGTATAGATTACTTGATATTTTAAAAACACAACATTTATTTAATATTTTTTAAATCATCTAAATATTTAATAAAAGATAATAAATTCTAGTTTTTAAATTACAAATTTAATCATGTTTGGAAGATTAAATAAATCAACGCTCATAAACTGATTTTTTTTTTCGTTTTAACATTCACTAAGAAACAAAGTCTTTATTATTTTATTGTGGATATGATGAAAAAGAGATAAATAATTGGTTATTGGTAATTCTAAGTTTCGATTATTTGAAAGTTAATCGATTATGGTTTCTTACGAATGCTTTAAAGCCGCAAGCTCTAACCGTCACGTGGTCGTAATTTGCCTACTAAAAAGTTAGTTTAAGACATTAATGACATTGAGATGGCATGTGTCAAAATGGGCCTATTAAATTGTGACGACTATACATGTTCTCACTTTATGATTGCCTTCGCACAAAATTCTTGCTAGCTTCCCACAAAAGTTGCTTTGGTAAAAGTATTCAAAAATAATATATTCAGTAATAATTGGGATTGTTAAAGTTGCCTCGAAATTAGTTTCAATGACTGTTGTGTAAATACTAAAGTATGTAGAAATTAGCATCTTTTACTATATTTTTCATTTGTGTAATTAACTTAAAATTACTTTTGATTAAAATGGTCATGAATATTATAAGTAAAGTCGTAAGTATTTACCAAAGTATTCTCATTATAACACTCAGATTTGAAAGTGAAGATGCTATCAAATTTAATAGGAAAAAATATAATGGTTAATGTAGTGTGGAATAAAGAGTACCTCTATATATAAAATCAAATAGGTGTTATTTACAATTATCATTATTGTACACAACATAGCATAGGATATATTGACCAATTGTGTACTTATTAACAATTAGTAATCAAATATTTCGTTTTCTTATTAAATTGTTAACACATAAATCCGCATTGTGCAGGACCTGCCGAAGCTGAAGCGGTCGGCGAAGGAGGCGGGCACGCAGCTGGTGTGCGCGGTGCGGCGCGTGCGGCTGGTGGCGTGGCGGCACGTGCACGAGCGCGCCTTCTGGACCGCGCTGCGCCTCGCGCTGCCGCTGCCGCCGCACGCCAACAACAACGACAGACAGGTAACTGACTTGAATACACGCGACTAGCTACATCTGTGACGTCATACATTATCGTGTGCACTGCCCGAGAGCAGGCGACAGCAAGCACGCAATCCGAGAACAGGCAGCAACTAATAGACGTAGCAAAATGCCGTGATATAATGATACGCGTAGACATAAAGTAGGCAGCTACAACATGCACCCGTCACGTCTTACGAGTCGCCTCCAAGCACCAAGTAACTACGCCGTGGTATCACATCCACGCACTGGGGCATATATGACGAGATCGTGACTTTATCATAGCCACCTTCGCCCACATCAACATTTATATTATAATGCATTTTTATACTATACTAATAAAATTTTATTTTGTTTGCAGGAAAAATTGGATACTGTTGTGACTGAGAATAAGAATTCGCGTTCGGGAAGTCTAACCGCCCTCGTGTGAAACGGTGCGAGGCGTCGGCACGATTGGGACTCCTTCGAGAGCACAGCTATGTTATCTAAATGTAGGCAATTACGTGTGTATAAAGTAGTGATAGTTCAGTGTTTGACACTGCGCGAGAACACGACGGTTCAAGTTTACGGTAATTACGTGGCGCTCGCCGCCAATGGTATGAAGACTGTGAGTAGCTTGTAGTTTTGATAATACTGATTATTTGTATCACATTACGATGTTTTATGTTTAGCCGTAAGACGTTTTGAATTCTGTATACAGTTTTCTAAGATCTCAGCATCTTTGTCTTATCTCGACTACTTATAAAGTTGTTTCGTATTCTCCATTTCTCTTTCTCGTGCCAAAGGGAATTAAATTTTAACATGACAATTTATCTTTAAGTTTAACGTATTTGGGTTGTATTTTCCTATTTATACTATTTATCTCTAATTATCTCGCGTGAACAGTATTTATAAATTTCATTTCAGTATTTATAAATTCTAAATTATTTCGTAGCATTAGTCTTTTATCTTATATTATATAAACATGACGTCATTGATCGGTTTATCTCAAAACGTTTAATTATTGAATTCTAAATATTCGGAATAATAGTAAATAAATGTCTACAAGATTCTGTGGTCTATTTCGAGTAGATGAAGATGACATCGCCAAGTTTCAACTTTGGCAAAACAAATTTTTGGAAATTATATATTTTTTGTAAAATTTATTAGGTGTATTCAATGTAAACGCCAGAATAAACTTTTTCTACAACCTTCCTCTGGTATTTAACACGCTGTCCATTACTATTGTTTAAGGTATTAATTATTATTATTATTTCATATTTTGCAAAATGTAATATGGGTTAGTATGAAGTTATTCGTCGAGACGGTTCAAAGGTCTGTGATAAATCGGAAGTTGGTGAAATTATTGCAGTGTGTAAAAAAACTATAATAAAAGTCTAGTTATTTTAGTGTCTATATCTTTGAATTTTCTTTTTAATCTTACCTTATTTTTTATTCTATATTTTTTACACACTGTTCCGTGTAAAATTAATAATTACCTTTTGGATTATAAGTATTCTTTGTCTAAGTGTAAATATGTACGAATAAGTAACTTCACAATGTTATTGTGACTCGAGTATTAATTAAAACTTAAAGCAGGTAATAGAGAAATGTAATTTTGTAGTTTCATGTTATACTTGTTACATTCCGTAAAAGAATTCTATGTTAACTTTAGGATCGTAAAAATTTATTGTGAAAAATATGTAAGAATAATGAAAATAAACTGGAAGTGATTTAACAACGGGAACGCTATTTTATTGAGCTATCCCAATACTTAGGCCCCAAATTAGTCCCTGTGTCATTGTGTGTGATTATTAATATACGCAAATGCAAGTACGCAAGCAATTAATAGAAATAAAAAATATATTTTTCATGATTCGTCATAAATACCTGCTGCTCGAATCCGAAACTGCGAGTCAGTCATGAAAAAAATATTTCTGGTAATGATTTTAAATATGTATGTTAAATTTTCATCATCAATGTTTAATTTAAAAAAAGCGCGACAATTGAATTAGCGATAAAAATAGTATTTTTCGTCCTAATGGTTTTTCTATTATACAGTACAATTGACTAAAATATAGTACGGGTGGCAACCCTAAGCGTAAGGCTTTTATGCCTTACTTACATCCTCACGTATTTTGATTGGGGCCTAGGTACGCTCGGTTCTTAGAGATATTGTGGTATTAATAAAGCCTTCCCTGGATGTTTTAAATCTGAGATAGCTGTGGTTAATCTGAGAGGTAGGTCTTTAAGAGGGTTAAATCATTATCGTATATTGGATAGATCTTCTTCAAAATAATGATCATAATTTCTTTAAGACAAAAAAATATGTGTTCTCACTTATTTCCGATTAATAAACTATTCATCGGTAGTCACCACTGCGTTTACTTTATCTACGTTGACACCTCTAAATTTAGTATAAATTTGTCTTTTTTTAAATTTCATTCAATTCATTTCAATGTAACTTAATTCCATTTAATATTCTTCTTGGCTTTATACATTTACAATGTTTTATAATATCTGAAAAATGTGTAAACTTAAACATAATATTAATGCATGATGTGATTTTGCCCATAATTCTAAGTAAATTTAGTTGATTTTAAATTGTAAACTACTTATGTCGGTAGTCTAATAAATAAATAAACAACAATACTATAAGTTTTGCCTCTCAGTTTTATCATATAAAATTAGTAAATTTATTCCATACGTGCTCGGCACATAGATGTATCATTAGCTCGGCCTGTGACTTTTTTCGCAATATTAGAAAACTTCCGGTTTTACATTGTAGTAATATTTTTGACAGAGTTGAATGAAATATAGAAAAAGAGGCAAAGTTAAAATACATACTACGGAGTTATTATTCCATTGAATTCAATTCAGTACTACTTGCTGGCATTATTTATTTTCAGTTCTCCTAATTACTTTATTTTTTTAATGTTTGGTGTACAGTATCTATATAGATAGATGTAGCGGGGTAAAAAAATAAAAGAAAACCATATCAGTACAAAAATTGTAATTTTATAGCAAAATCAACAAATTACACATTGTATGTTTTGTAATTAGCAGGCACTGTAACATTGTTTCGTGAATTGAGAATATCACATAAATGACAATAATAACATTCAAAATAGCATAATAAAATCTCACCATTATAATAATTAATTGTATAGTTTATTAAAAAATATTCCCATGATACATTCACATAAAGATGGAAAAATCGCAAAAAATTTGAACACAAAATTTTAAGTACATTCATAAAGGTAAGTATACTGCCCCAAACATCAACTACAATGATTCGAATAAATTATTTGGTATTAACGAACAAAATTCCACAAAATTTACCTACTTAAAATTAAGTACACAGAAAGTACTATAGCACCTCTGAAGTAACATATTATTACCTAAAATTCACAGATCACTGTATTCTTGGTCCAACTACATGTACACGTGAACTCGGACAATAACACATACCCTATAAATTAGTTATCATACTGTCTCAGTATTACAGGAACACAAATGTTATTTTTTCTCATATCACAAAGTCAACCGAAATATTTTACACTACAGCTTGGACTAACATGGCATTATTTCATTAAATAACTAACTACTTAATCCTGTCCCATTCTGTTAATTTGAGATAACATCACAAAATTTCCATTTAACTAATTCGTTAACATTGTAACCTAAGATTTGTAAACATGCTAAAAAAATTCACTTGTCGTTTGTAAAATATCAAGACTAATGTTATACTATCATTGATATTCTTAAATATAATTCGATTTGCAATAACTAATACCGTACAAAATGACAATAAAGTGGAACTAGATGTAAGCCTTTAAATAAATCTGAGGCATAATATTGTTCTTCAGCACACATTTAACTTCCAAGAAGCAGGAAACGTAAATAATATACGCACATTATCAGAACGTGCTCCTATCAGTTCAATAAAATGGACCTCAAATAGTAGTTCCTTAGAACACATCGATTAGGAACAGATCACACATACATTAATTACTCAAATGTTCACAAAATCACATTGG
The DNA here is from genome assembly GCA_014595695.2 of Epargyreus clarus clarus. NCBI lineage: Eukaryota > Metazoa > Arthropoda > Insecta > Lepidoptera > Hesperiidae > Epargyreus > Epargyreus clarus. Next base: position 722,337 of record JACTTY020000037.1, read on the forward strand.
TTTATAACTTGCTACTCTCGGTGCCCTTATCGTGAATTTTTTCGTAAGCCTGAAACAAATAAATATTGGCGTGAAAAAAAATTAGATCATATCTAGACCTTCGATAGTTAGTAAAATTTTTAAAAATAGGTTAATAAAATTTAAGTTTAATTTTTACACAAAGTAAACTATGTTAGCCACAATTCTACTGTAATCTTTATATACCAACTATTTAAAGTTTAAAGTTATACTAATCCATATAACCAATAAAAGGTTACCATATAAAACCATTTAGAATTTAGGATTGTTTCTTTTTTTTAAACGAATTCTGAATTAAATGTTTACCTGTAAAGCGACTCGAGCCAGGGTTTCAGCCATGGAGCGGCCAGTCTGGTCGACCATGCCACGCAGTATGCCGTCGGGTTTTTGCAACAGGATGTGAGGGTGGTCGAATTCCACCATCTGACCGGCGTCCATTACCAATACCTGAATAGAATAGAATGTCCGTTAATAGAATGATTAAAGTTGATGTTAGTTATACCATAGCTTCTGTGGGGTTACAGATGTATTTCAAACCAATTTATAAATAGTTTTTCATCAAATTATAGTCAAATTAATATCAATTCAAATTATAAAAGCAAGAGAATGTTCTTAGATCAACTTTGTCGTCTTAAAGCAATACGTATTAAATAAGATTATTATTTGTACTGATATCCAAATTTGATTATCAATTAATACATACTTTATCCGAATCCATAACAGTATGGAGTCGATGTGCGATGGTAAGTACAGTGCAGTCGGCAAACTTGTTTCTTATCGTCGTCTGAATTAGTGCATCCGTTCTGAAACATAACATTTCTTCATAAATACCTAGCCTAGCTTAAAATATTCAAAGGTATAGGAATATTTTATTTGTGAATCGTATATGTTAATTAGAGACCGTGTTTTAAAGTGACTGGTCGACAACGGTTTTAGAGGCGTAAGGATGCAGCTTTTTTGGGATTGCATGTATTTTAGAGTCCTACAAGTCTATCGATATATTAGAGTACGTATTCGTATCCTTTTAATATTTATTTTTTAATTTAAACTATTTAACACAATTTCTGAAATTGTGTTAAATACGTGAATTTTAAAAATAAATATTAATTTTCACGCATGTAACTTATTCCATTTGATATACAACGCGTCCACAGGTTATGAACCTCTGCATCAGGGGTTCGTCTAGATCGAGAACCACTGCCCAGAGATCGCTGGCGATGACTCACTGCGGATCAACATTAGCGGTGGCCTCGTCGAGCACGAGCAGGCGGTTGCGGCGCACGATGGCGCGCGCGAGGCACACCAGCTGGCGCTGCCCCACCGAGAAGTTGCCGCCGCCCTCCGCCAGCCGCGAGCTCAGCCCCGCCGCCAGCTCCGACACCGCCTCCTTCAACTCCACCTGGGTACATGGGAGTTCATTATATGTATAATAATGATTTTATAAAACAACATTTAAAGATATTATTTCACGAAAAATATTTTTTCCTTTTTTTTTCACGAACAATAAACTATTTTACATTCATCATTATGATATTCTATACACGTCTATACCTTATATATACAATTCTCGTGTGTTAGTTTACCGTACTCCTCCGAAACGGCTTTACCGATTTTCACCAAATTTTATATGCATATTCAGTTGGTCTGAGAATCGGCTACTATCTATTTTTCATACCCCTAAGTGATAAGGGTTGTTCACCCACACCTTTTTTTTTATTTAAATGTCAACTCAACGTTTGCCGGGTCAGCTAGTTATATTATTTTGAAAAAGCGTTTAAGTTTATCGATTCCCAGGCTAGGTCGTAGGGTAAGAATAGGCGTAAGGCACTTTTGATTGATACCAGGGTATCGCTAATTTATAAACATTTATAATTATGATACCCTGGTCAAATGTTCATGAACGTAAAAGATTGAGTTCGATTTAGTTGTAGTGATTTTACAGCCGAATCCCGTACTATCATATACTAATCGTATATAAGTAATATTTGGATATCAGGCGTCAATATGTTAAGTCGTGTTTTACATATACAAATATGTTTATAAACTTTTAAAATTTTAAATAAACCCCCTTTCCAAAGAGTTTGTATTCTTACTATTTGTGTAGCTGCAATGAAGTGTGCATTTTCGACTTATTAACTTGTTCACGCCTGGTACGGATTAGTAATAGGTACATAAGGTAAGAATAGGCGTAAAGTTCATATAGTACGGAATCCGACTGCAAAACACTGTTTATCACATAGTTAATCGAACTAAGATTTTTTTAGTTTATGAGTAGGAATATACATGGTAACATAATACTAGGATGCCAGTCAAAAAATGCCCGACCTTAGTTCGGGAGTTAAACGTAACTTTTTAGTGATAAGAATATTAGTATACCTCTTCGAGCGCCTTCCATAGCACATGATCGGGGTATTCATCGAAGGGGTCCAGGTTGTGGCGCATGGTCCCCGAGAACAGCACCGGCTCCTGCGGGATGATGGAGATCTGGCTGCGCAGCTCGTGCAGCCCCAGCAGCGACGTCTCCCGCCCGTCGATTATGATCTCACCCTCGATTTTAGCTAACCTGCAATGAACATGTGCTATTGAAACACTACGATCAAAGTCTATAGACCGATCATCGTTATTAGTTTTGTATGAATTTTATAGAGCTTTTTAAACTCCCTATTTGTACTTAGTTTGTATATTTAATCGAATGCACAACTCCACGGGCTATGGCGGCGCGCTTTATATTTTTCCAGCACGCCAGAATTACGCTTTTATGCTATTTATGCAAGACAAGTGCAATTTATGTAATTTTCCAGTAATATGTACAATCTACAGTACGGCATGTTTTTTGCCGGCGCGTCGTGGTGCATTTGTGGGCGCCGGCGACCGACAGTACCTAGGCCGGGCACACACCGTCGGCGTCCAGAAGTGAAATGAAAATTACCTGAACAGCGCGTTGATGAGCGAGGACTTGCCGGCGCCTGTGCGGCCGACGATGCCGACCTTCTCGCGCGGCAGGATGGTGAGGCTGAGGTCGCGCAGCACGGGCGGCTCGCCCGGCGTGTAGTACAGGAACACGCGCCGGAACTCCAGCCGCCCGGCCTCCGGCCACGACGGCGGCGGCTTCCTGCTCGGCTCCGACTCCAGTGGGGGCTCTGACTCGATGGTTGAGTACTCTTGTATCCTATAAGAGATGTTATATAATTGTATTTAAAGGTCTAACCTCATTGAGTACTCTTGTAGGATACAAGAGTATTCAATGAGGTTAATGACTCAATAAGAAAATACAGAATTGTATTTAAAGGTCCAACCTCAAATAGCTAATCTTATACAAAACTGTGATTTAAAGGTACTGATAAAGATTTACATAATGTTCAATACAAAATAAAAACGGCATACCTTTCAACGCTCGTCATTTGGTTCTCGAGCTCGGTGGACTGCCGCATGCCCCACTGGAACATGCCCGTGAGCCCCATGGCCTGAGTGATCGCCAGACCCACGTTGCCGCCGGGCTCCTCTGCAAGCAATACACAGATTATATTATTTATACACTTTGTACACAATGTATATACATACATATGGAGATGACTTGTATACATTGTTTAAAAAAATTCAAACAATCTCTTAAAATACTTTACATATTAATGTTACATAAACCAAATATTCTAAAATTTTTCTACTCCAAAATTACAACATAACCGAAAGTTCCTTTTAAAAAAGACCATGCCATTACAATTTTGTAATGGCATGGTCTTTTTTAAAAGGAACATATATACAAAAGATAATTTCCTTTTTGTGAATTTGGAACTTTTCTAAATATGTTCAAGCACAACTGTCATCCTTACTAATATTATAAATCCGAAAGTAACTCTGTCTGTCTGTCTGTATGTTTGTCTCTTCTTCACGCCTAAACCACTGAACCGATTTTAATGAAATTTTGTACAAAGATAGTCTGAGACCCAAGAAAGGACATAGGATAGTTTTTATCCCGGAAATCCCACGGGAACTAGGGATGATGATATAAGATTAATGGAAGAATCGATCTTTTGGACCAAAAATATCGATTATTTTAATCGATATTAGTAAGGAATCGTAAACTATGCATTTGATCAAGTGATGATCTTTAGCAAAGTTGTTGTCCATGACCCCACGAAGGTTTCAGAGCAGGTACGACCAATTTTCGCCAGATGGCGCCACTGTCATTCTAATGAAGGTACGAATTTTCAGTTGTATGTATGTTAGTATGTCATATTATTCTCTTTTAAACAAACAGCGGGCAAAAACTAGTATTAAATATACCTAAATAATGTAGAATGGTTATTATATTTTTAATGTTTTATCACTAGAAACATGAATATAGAAGAGTAAAGTTACCTTGCCTGAAGACGAGGAAGCTGAGCGTCACCATCGCGATGTACACGACGCAAACGAGGTCCAGCCAGAAGCCGAACGCGCGGGAACTAGCGATAAACAAGTACCTGTGAAACAATACAGAGAATAAATATGGAGTATGTCTGACAACCCTCTTTTAATTTCCTATTGGGTATATGCCTTTCGGTGGATGAAGAAAGAAGTTTCACCATGATGCTCCATGTGCATGATGGAGAAAAGTACAAGTTAGCGGCCTACTAGAAGAAGCCCATAGAAGCTGATAATGTTTAAACTAGGACATCGACTTATAACTCGATTACTTCTACCATGACTAACTTAACTTCCTCTTTATAGAACAGAATCGTAAGGCCTATCCAAGCCGGCCCATCCACCTTTTTAGTTTCCGAGTAAATAATTTATAACTGATCTAAGTAAACTGTTTCTCCTTACCAAGCCGAGCTGTGTAAGTCTTGATGGTTATCGAACTCCCTTATAAGAGCCTCTTGAGCGCCGAACGCGCGGATGGTGGTAATCCCTTGCAGTGAGGCATTGAGGTGCGAGAACACCGGGCTACGAGCTGTGAACAAATTATATCACTGTAGCTTTATTCAATAAAGATTTTTGAACATTTGAAAAATGCGGAAAAATATGGTAAATTAATATATAAATGACATATTAATACTATATAATTACTATGGTAGCTTTTTCAAAAATGTCTTTTTCAAAAAGAATTATTGAGATAAAAATGTAAGGTAACCTTTATGCACAATAATTTTAGTCTGACATTTATTGTACAGGTTTTTTAATGACTTCGAAATTGGATTTTCTATGTTCGGCTGCATGTATTTTTTACTAAATATTTATGAACATTATGCACATAAAATTACGATTAATGTAATATTATTAAAAGTTATCTTTGGCAATAACTTAAAATTAATTAACGATGTATTTCCTGAAGTGCATATAGGTTGCTATTCGAATTTTAAAATATTCCATTTTTAAAGATTTTTTATTATAATTCCTCAGATTTATGGCAATTAAATAATTATGTTATGGATTTAGAGACACAGTAACCATTCAAATCCAATCGAATGTAGTACATTAATTTAAGATTAAAACTACTTCGCAACAATCCATTACTAATGTATGATGGTATATGTTTTAATACGAGCAGTATGTACCATGATGGTATGCACTATCATACATATTAGTAGCCGATTGTTGTAAAGTAGTTTTAATCCTAAATTAATAGAATGGATTTCCGCAAAGTAACGCCTGAAACAATTAACTAGCTATTTTATTCCAAACAACATGAGCATTGAGATATCAAACTGTGAAAAACCTAACCAAAAACACTACAGACACGTTAGCATTTCAGTGCATGTGTGTTGCTACTATCGGAATATCGATTGTTCTATCTTTCTTTTTTTCATCACGAGGTATGAAATTAAACTAAACTAACTAAACTAAGCGAAACGCTACAGACAGGTGTTACTATTATCGAAGTATTTCTTTCATTCATTAATGAATGAATGAAAGAAACATAACTAATGAGTTATGAAACTAAACGGCGGTGTTGGCCCAGAGATGACTTACTCACACCCTCGAGCCGCTTGATGGCGCGCGAGGAGCCGATGTACACTATCCGCAGCAAGTAGAACACCACGCCGATGGCCAGCGTCGGCAGCAGCAGCCAGTAGTTCACCGCTCCCACGACCACCACTATACCGATGAGCGAGAGGCCGATCTGCGAAGTATATTAAGGTTTATTATTTAACATTCTATATGTGGAGGAGCTCATGAGTGTAAGATGTCAATCTACAAAGTACATTATGTTTCATTTTCTAATAATCTTTATCTTTATGTGGTCGGGCCTTATCTAAATAAATATCTAGTAAAGCTTATTAACGTTATAAAAACAATATTATTCTGACAACAGTATGGTAAAATAGTTAGTCGAAATTAGTTTATTTCTATTTTTGATTGTGGATTTAAAAAAAAGATCCAATGCGCAATACTGAAGACCATATAAGGCTTTAATTATCAAAGAAGACTTCTGTGTCATGTAGATGCCATAGACATAAGCAAAAACTAATATAGAGGCAACCAGAAGAAAAATTATATTTACCAAGAAATGGACTTTGCCAAAAGCATTGTTGCTAGCAGCCCTATATTTAATGTACATTTTATTCAGAGATTATTTCCTAAACTCTGTACTAAATCTGGTGATCTAATATCGCATCAAACCTCACCTGCAACACATCTAACAGAGCAGAGGGTAGCACTTCATCCACAGCACCCATATCTTTCGAGAATCGATTGAGGATCCGCCCGGACGGGTTCGTGTGGAAGAACCGCATCGGAGCGCGCGTGATCGACGCGAACATGTTGTTGTGCAAGCGTGTGGACGCGCGCATCGCCATCGAGAAGAACATGAACGAGCGGAGCAGCGACACCGCCACTAGCGCCACCACCATGCCTGTCAGAAAAGAAGAAAGTTAGATTTTGTGACATATTACTTATTTTCTTTATTCTGCAGATTTTTAATATTTATTCACATAATATAAATAAAACATGAAATTTATCATTAATTAAACTAAAATTAAGCTATATACTAATAAAAACGTATTAACAAAATGTGCATATTATTATAAAAATGAAAAAATATATATATAAACGAAAATACTACCATAAAAAATTATCACTATCGCTTTCTTTGGGAAAGATTCCCAAGAAGGAAATTTATGATTGTCACAACTGAAAGGGTGTGTATGTAAGTAAGTATTTAAACTAAGAAAATAAGTGAAATATCAAATATCTCGAAAACAAAGAGTTTGGACTAAAACAAATATTGACATTCTGATAAGCCCATTGTGCAGCATAAATGAGATTACAATATTATCTGCAATTTACGGGACACCCCCATCGACCTATTATTAAATTGTTTTTCATAATCATAACAAAGCGAGTCCGCAAGTTGTCGCCAGTTATATCGTCACTGGAAAGACTAAAATTCTAACACGCAAAAGAGCCATTTTACGTGTTAGACTTTTAGTCCTTCCAGTGACCATATTTTCTCATTATTGCAATTTCACAACCAAATCTTTATGAGTCTAATCATCGCACTATTTTCTCTACTATGTATCTAGGTATGGAACTCACCAGTATATATGTAGATGCAGTCGTACCGCGTGAGCGTGGAGCCCTGGAACTGCGCGTTGTCGACGAGGCGGTCTGTCATGTTGCCGGCGTACGCGAGCGGGCCCGTCACGTTGCCGGCGTCCAAGCTACGCGCTGTTGTTAACGGATTTTTCTCTTCCAAGTTTACCCTGCCAAAAATATAGCATATTAGCATTTAGCAGTAGATTTGCAATTCAATTTAGATACACGCACACCAACCGTCCAATAACTTGCCGAAACAAACGCATACGAATATAGCAAATAAATAGTTTCGCGATAAAAAACTAACACTGCATCGAGAACAGAAAGTATTCGTGTCTAATATCGTGTATAGTCCGCGTAAAACTGCTAGTCCGCTCTGAATGTAGAAATAAATCGCGACGCCATAGTGAATTGTATGGCGACACCTGCTCGCAATAACTTCAGAGCGGACTAGCAGTTTGTTATTTATTGGTTTATACTTTGTAAGTATTTAATGTTGCATAACGGCTGAGAAATGAAATTATTTAGAAACCAGAGGGCGCTGCTACTCTAAAAGTACAGATATGTACTATACATCAGTTACATTCATTTAACAACCAAGCCTTGTTGACAGATCAGCTCACCAATAACTGGTCCACCAGTCAGCACCGGAACCCAGCAGTTGCGCCAGTACCGCCACGAGCACCATGAGCGCCACCACGACGGGGTGTCCGCTGGCACCGAGGTAGGCGCCGTACACCTTGCCCGACACCGCACCAGCTGATTTCATCTCCGCCTCCTCCCGCCCGCCCTCGGGCGGCGCTGTCGCTGTTAGGTTGTCTACGGAACTCACCTGGAAATAATAAATAAATGAATTGTTATAACGTTTTGTGTTTTTACTTATATCTATTACATTATAGTTAGTAGATTTCAAGCTGTAATTTACTTTTTATAAATAAAAATACTCGTAAAAAGTTTGGAAAATCCAAAAGTGCACGACTCATAATGCTCATTTAATTATGAAATATTAAAAAAAAAAAAAAAACTTAAGTCGTTCAAAATTAATTGCCGAAAAAACAGCTGTAGTAGGAAGAAGGTACTGCACAAGCGCCCCTGGTGGAATAAATGTACATAATATCTATAGATATATAGTCTTGTAGTTTTCGTTTTTTATTAATTGCAATTAAACGACACTGAATTAATTAATCATTCGCATTCAGTGACCTACAATCGTCGATTAGAATTTAAAAAAAAAAAAAAATAACTCAAATGATGGATTTTTTCACAAGTTACAGTGTTTTCAGGTTTCACACATGACGGACAGGAAAATTTTTAGACCTATTTTGGTGTTTTTTTCCAATTCTATTGCAGTAAATCAATTTTTAAAAAGTATGGAATTAATCTCCATTAAATTATCTCGACAATGGTATGCAAAATATCTTGATTCCGTGAACTATCAAGGCTATAATAATAAAAATAGCCGCCAAAATGAAGCGAAAAAATTTTTTCGATCGTAAAGCACTCTCTGATGCTTCGGATCATGAGTCGTGCAATAGTGCCTGAATACTTAAAACCTCGAGTCTCGAATTTGACTTTGACAGTGGACTCGAATAATTAAGAAAGTGGAAAGAATGAGTAATACGGTATTTTATATTATTTACAGTCTAGCCTACTATAAGACTAATGAGTAATTCTATTCTAACTTAATAATGAAGTTGGCGTCCCCTGACACTGCACGGTTTTGTTTTATCACATAGGGGCTCTTTTGCTCTATATTGTACATTACACTTCACTTCACTAACACTGTGTCATGTACTGTGTACTGTTTGAGTCTTCTCAATAGGTCCGTCATATCGAGGAGCTGGATCGCCTAGATATTGACGTGATGATGAAGTCTTTTTTCATGAATAAGAACTAATCACTTTTTAACAAAGTCAACTTGGGAGATAAAAATGTAAATAAAAAACCACTTACAGAATGTATGCTCATTTGCCGTTTCCGGAAGCTGCCTTGCAGTACAGATTCTTCCAGCTCCGCGGCAGGGGTTTGTTCAGTGGCTGGTTTGTCGTCGTCTTCTTCGTTTCGAGCCAGCAATGTTGCGAAGTCCAAACCGGACGCACTGAGGGTGTCGAAGTTACCGGCCGCGGCTATCGTACCGTTCTTCAATATGATTATCTGCGAAAAAAATCATCCATAAATAACGTCACGCGTTAAAGGGGAGGGAGGGGGTCGACGAAGTATAACATTGTGTTACAAGTCGAGATGAGTTCTAAAATTCGTGACGTCACATTTTAAAACTTAATATAACCACAATTATACTACTACTATAACACTGCAATCATATTTACTGCTTCATTTGGACTGCTAACATATATTGTAATGGAATTTTTAGTCTCAATTTTAAGCTGAACTGTAAATGTACTTAAACCCAACAACAATGATTATTCTTCTCTCTAAGATCTTTGTTCTGGCAGACTACTAATAATACTAGCAATGCATCTGCGACTAACTTCAAGTATACCCCATTACCGTTAGAAACTTCCGCAACACAAACAATTCCTCAACCATCTCACTAACCTGATCGACGTCCCTGAGGAACTGCAGCTGGTGCGTGACCAGCACGCGCGTGGTGTTCCGCAGGTAGCCGACCACGCACGCCTCGAACAGGTGCCGGCCCACGTGCGCGTCCACCGCGGACAGCGGATCGTCCAGTAAGTAGATATCCGCGCGCTTGTATACCGCACGCGCGAGGGAGATGCGTGCGCGTTGACCTGACGACGAACATAGATTTTATCAACAATGTAGTTAACCCATAGGTGATCACTAACGATTAATTCGTACGCTCATGTACGTAGTGTACGTACGTAAGGAATACATGTGCTCGCTGATCTTTTTGACAAATTTACATATTTAATCATCATCCTATTATCTTACTTATTATTGCTGCTGGGTCGCTGCTAAGTCACATACACACTACCCACACCTTGAGCGGATTTATAGAAGACGTTACATGTCTCTAATGTGAAATATACGGAATATTAAAAGTCAATGTGTAATGCTACTACTTCTTTCTTTTAATTTCAAATTAAATAAAATTAAGTGAAGGAGACATGCATAGTAAGATGTTTTTCATATTCTACTTTTTTTTATTCATCATTTTTGTAGCTTACAACGCTTCTTATACGCCAGGTTATTTTTGATTCCCAATTTAAAGGAAAATAAATTACACTATAGAAATTTAAAATATAGATAGAATCATATCACCAAACAACTAAATATAATATGTAAAATACGACCAAGACGAACGAACAAAGATTCAGTACCTCCACTAAGACTGACGCCCCTCTCGCCAACGACAGTCTTGTCGCCGTGCGGGAATAGCGTGAAGTCCCTGTCGAGCGCGCAACGCCGCACCACCGCGTTGTAGCGGGGACGGTCCATCGCCTGACCGAATAGAATGTTCTGACGTACACTTCCTGTAGGACACATAATAAATACAATTACTTTTTCTAATTTCATTTTTATTCAATTCTACCCAACAAAAAAAAATGTTTATTAGCGTACTTTTAAAGTAATAAATAGTATAAAGAAAAATATATATAAAACACATTTTTACAACTAATAATAATATTGATAATAGTATAGAAAAATGACAAAAACACACACATGCGCACGCACAAACTCATAAGTGCGGTCAAACGCAGACTTATACGGACGCACATTTGTATAAGCACGGAGGGTGCTTTTCTGATCGGCCTTTTAAGTACACACGTAAGTTTTACATGCACATGGCAATTGACTTTTTGCAGCGACCAGTGTGTATAATGGTTTATACATTATATGAAACAATAGTATATAATTGTAAAGCCCGCTCCACAATCTCGCGAGAACGCGAGAAAACCCCGATTCGTATTGTCTCGTTTTACGTGCTTTTCTCGCGTTCTCGCGAGCGGGATTAAGTGGTACGCGTGCGAGTAGGATGCGCATAAGGTACGCCCGAATGTACGCACACGTTGCTCACACACACACACACACACACACACACGCATGCACGCACGCACGCACACACACACACACACACACACACACACACACAATGAATACAAACAAAAGCATATCAAAAGCAGTACCTGCAAAGAGCCAGGGCTCCTGGCTGGCGTAGGAGACGGTGCCGCCGACATGCACGGCGCCTTTCAGCAGCGGCAGCTCGCGCAGCAACACGTGCAGCAGCGACGACTTGCCCGCGCCCACCGGACCTATCACCGCTATCAACCTGCACCAAACATTGTAACATGTTTAGTCGCATAGAAATGAATCGCATCGCCATAGCAAATTGTATGACTACACCTGCTCGCAACAACTTCAGAGCGGACTTGCAGTTTGGCGCGGACTATACTTAGTGTATTTTTACGTTTCCTTACACAAAGGGTAAAAGTGGAACCCTATTACTAAGCCTCCGCATTCTGTCAGTCTGTCCATTTATCACATGGATCTATCACTTAAGCCGTAAAAAATAGACACTTGGAATTTTTATAGAGTATGTATAACAAATACTAAGAAGCCTTCATAACAAATACTAAATATAAAAATAACTTGAAAATGAATGGTTTCAAGTTTTAATTAGGTTAAAGTAGCAATGAGCTTAAAATCCAACCTATAATAAGTAATCATAATCAATTCCATATAGAGCCGGAATTATACTTGATGCAGATCTTTATGGATGCAGAACTCAATGTAACAATGTACTTGTAATTTGTGCTTGCGACATGTCTACCTCTCGCCGCAATCGAACTATAGCCTGATTCATAATTAGGTGTCCAAAATGTAAACAAATTAATGTCATTGTCAAAATACGATTATTGCAAACCCTAACAAATGAACAAGAAACGAAAACTTTCACAAACTCAACAAAAAACAAAAACTTTATAACTGCAAAAAATTTAAAAAGATGCGCTATGAAAACTAGAAAACATTCGATTTCGGCTACCATCAAGAAAATGAATAATATCAACTACGAAACTTTAAAAATGGCAGCACAAAAAATGTTTTGGTTTTCGATTGTGTTACCATTATCACAATTTAATTATCTACCATAATCTTGTTTATTATTATTATTAGTGTATGAACTGAAATTGAGTTACTATAAATATTAGAAAATGTGAGTTGATTTTAATTTATATACAGTAGAACCCGCTTAAGACGATCACGCTTAATACGATTTCACGCATAATACGCCATTTTACGCTAGTCCCTGCATTTTAAGACATGTTTTCATACATTTCTTAACGCTTAATACGCTTCGTCATCCCGTTTAATACGCCAAATTCGTAACTGGCTGAAGGAACACTCGAATGCCGAACGCAAGCCTCCCAGCCAATCCGCCAGCGCATTCCAAATGTGACAAGCAAATTACAATCGATGGATCAGGGAATCATAAAGATCCTTAAACAAGGTTATTGGACAAGACTTATCGTTATCTTCAAGAAGTTGAACACCCTGATGGCAAACGACCTTGGCCGTGCATGATGCAATTTTAAACGTTGCCGCGGCATGGGAAGCAATTATGTCAGGCATAACCATCATAACCATCCAAAATTGTTTCAAGAAAGCAGGTTTCAGGAATAATGGGGTTGTCGTCGTGGTGGAAGAAAAAGAAGGACCCGTGATATTGCAGGGTTTTCCTGGATATTCTTTCATTGATGACAACGTGGCACCCTACGAAATTCAATCCATTGAAGATCTTATAGTTTTGCCTTATCCCGCTTAATACGTTTTCTCGCTTAAGACGCGTTTTTGGTTGGGTCCCTAAAAAATCGTCTTAAACGGGTTTTACTGTAGATTATTATTTTATTATCGGTGTATTCATTTAATATTGTCAAAAATAAGAAACTATCATTTGAAACATATTTTCTTACATTTTATTAAGATTATTAAGATTTTACCTTTGTTTACATTTTGGACACCTAATTATGATTCGGACTATAGAAATCACTCGTGACAACCGGCGGATGGCAATGTCACATTTAATATACGAACGGCGGGTAGTACAACACATTATTATACAATTGGTAGGTAGTCCAAAATACATGATAAATGCGTTGCAATTTCTAAGAATTATCTAGCAACGTAGTCTAGTCTAGAACATTATAATTTTATTTTCTCTTGATCCACATTCTATCTCAACAGTGTTAAACCGACAGTGAATTTAGTATTAATTGTATGTATTTGACGACCTGGGACAGATAATCCAGATGGGTAAGTCCAACTTCGAGAAAGAGGTCACTCGTAGAATCCGACTCGGTTGGGCAGCGTTCGGGAAATTGCGTGACATCTTCTCATCCAAGATACCTCAGAGCCTGAAGTCGAAGATGTTCGAGCAGTGTGTGTTGCCAGTGATGACGTACGGTGCAGAGACGTGGTCTTTCACTGTGAGTCTTATACGAAGACTCAAAATCGCTCAGCGAGCTATGGAGAGAGCTATGCTCGGTATTTCCCTACGCGACAGAATTCGTAACGAGGAAATCCGTAGGCGAACGAAAGCTATCGACATAGCTCTCAAAATAAGCAAGCTGAAGTGGCAATGGGTTGGCCACATAGTTCGTAGGACCGATAACCGGTGGGGTCGGAAGGTCCTCGAATGGAGACCACGTCTCGGCAAAAGGAGTACAGGACGCCCCCCGACCAGGTGGACTGACGACCTGAAGCGGACGGCGGGTAACCGCTGGATGCAGACGGCCCGAGACCGGTCGGAGTGGCGCAGACTAGGGGAGGCCTATGTCCAGCAGTGGACCGGTAAAAGCTGATGGATGGATGGATTTGACGACTTATTTATTAGGGTTTAAAAACGACGTTTTAAGTAATACTTCCATGCAGTAGTTGGTTAGGCTAGGTTAGGTTAGGCACGCAGTCACAAATATCTTTGTTATGACTTATTATTTAATGTTAAGATAGTGAGAACGCTAAGTGTTTTACTTAGATCTGTTATAACTTACTTGCCAGGTTTGACCGTTAGCGAGAGATCAGTAAGAGTATTTTCAGCGTGCGAGGCTATCCACTTGGCGGTGGCGTGCTTGAGGCGGACCCCTCTAGCGTCTTCCTCGACGCGCGTGGCGAGCTCTTCGTCATCTTCCTCACCAGATTCCAATGGTGCTATGTTGGCATTCCCTGCGATAATATATGAACATATAATTTATAGGTCCACTTCATATGGAGAGCCATGAGATTATACCGAGTATTTGATGCCACTATTTAATGACACGAGCAATTTTTTTATGACAGTGTTGTCATATAATGTGTGCACTTTAACCGATATTGAGAGAAGGTATACTCTCAATATTGTTTGATTATGTTAGGTAAATTGTTAGAATACATCCTGGGTATTTTAAATTATTGTGACATATTTAAATATAATGCAGAATTTAAACTAAAAATAATTTAAGTCTGACTTAAATTATGAAGACGGGTCACACGTAGACGATAGTTAGTCTCCACGCTAGACCTAGTAATTCCTTTAATAAATCACATATAAAATATAACTGTCACCATAAGGGCTCTTATACACGAGCGGCAAATTGCCAACGGCAGAAACAACTGTACCGGTCGACGGCAGCCATAGATATGTCAACACAGAAGCTCTGCGGCAGCCACTCTTTGTACAGGAGCCAGTTGAAAAATGAATTCCAAAGAAGAAGCACTGTTATTATTGTTACTCCTTCGACGTCGACAAAAACGAAAAAGAAAAACACGTACATTGTGGGTTCAAGAAATATTAATTAAAAGAGACGAAGATGAACATTTACTGTACTCTTGTAGTTTATAATTCCAAATACATGCATGTTTCTTTACTGCTACAATTAGCATTTCAACATCAATATTGTCACTGGCGGCTCATTTTATAAAAACGCAACGCGTACGCACTCCTGAACTATTTGCTCTCAACTGACAAAATGGTGGACGCGGTGCATACGAGGTGTATACGAGTATACGAGGTCTAAAGCTAACCAAAGTTAACATTATAGCTATGAGGAATATGATAATGGCGTTGCACATAAAATGGTACTTTAGACTTACCGTTAAAGTCCCATACACGATAAGAGGTATCAGATAGCACGGTAACATGCGTTAAGACAAATCAAACAATTGCAGGGATTAACGTAAACGTCTCCTACTTTTCGTGCTACGGTCAATGATAATTCACTATAATCCTGGAGATTTAGAAAGGCTTATACACTAGATCAATATACCCGTATATTGCAGTTTGTTTTGATTATTTGACGTAATATTATAATTAGCTACTGTATAAACACGTGTATATAATTAAGCGTACATAATATTATAAGATAATGATTCGGCAAATTGTCACGCAACATTTTCTGAGATATAAATTATTAATAGTTTACTTTTGTATTATATATGAAAATGTTTCTCTCCTTTAATGTTTTCATTATCTATCACTTTTAATAATGTAAAGAAGTTCGATTAAAATTTGAAAATAATTGTAAAAAAAAGTTAATATCGTTTCCCTAATTACCTACCTTAGATAGAACTTCAATACTATCTGGAGTTGTTTACAGATGTCCATGAGCGGCAGTGATCGCATACCATAATGTGTGCTATAAAGTTCATCTTCATACTTCAATACCATAAAATTATCATAATTACTTACCATTTCCTTTAGCTTCATTATCATTTTTGAGTGGTTCCTTTTCTAACAATTGCTTCGAACTTTCTTTAGGATCCAGACCTTCCTTAGTGGACACTGTTGATTCCCTCGCATCTTTCTTCAGCTCTTTCCCCGCCTTAGAGGTTTGTATTTCAGCGAGACCGGGCACTGGCTTGCTGGTGTCTTCGTACAGCATGAAGTTTTGTAATCTCTTTATTGATATCGTTGCTTCGGCTACTTGAGCAATACCTGAAATAGATTTGAAGAAAGTTGTTATTTTTTTTAAATATAGGAACAATAATACCTAGAACCTCGAGTAACCGGACTAATTATTATCGTTAGGCATTCAGATAATCAAAAATGCGGACGTATCGACGTACGTGCTTATTTACTTACGAGTAAATTGCATACATACATAGTAAAATACTACATCCTTAATCAAAAAATAAAATATTTCGGTATATATGTACATATAAATAATTAAGTTACAATGTGTTTTTGTTAATTTGCATTTGGCAATCATGAAATAAAATAATAAGATTAATTTGGTTTGAAATATTTGAGCACGCCGCGGATATATTACTTCGCGCGAATTTGCTTTATTTCATGTCATTATAAAAATAATTAATTCTTACCTTGCGGGAAAAACACGGTCATCGTCTGTCTCAGTATATTGTAGAAGCTGGTGACAACGAACACCTGTTTGGCGCTGATGACGCTGTGCTCGAGCACGAACGCGAGGATGGAGAAGAACAGGCAGATCCGCGTCGTGAACATTATGAACGATGTGAGCACACCGCGGATGTACGACGTCGCGCGGATTTGCTTTATTTCGTGCCTGGCGGAGTTAAAATTTAGATATTTAGATATGAATCAAGAGATAAAGATATTTTTGAGGTAAAAAACGTAGCCTACCTAGCCTGCGCCTTGCTTATATGTGCATTATTGCTTATTGTGACCTTTATCAAAAAAATATACATTTTTGTATTTTATTTTCGTAAATGGTTTCGTAAAAAAATTCAAAGTATTCGATATTGATTATAAATTATATTTCTTTATTATATATTTTATACATAGTCCCCCGCACTAGGATACCCTGTTGAAAGTAACTTTAAAATATTCTGAATTACACACATAGATCAACAAACATCGTACTCCCGTTCTTACATTTTCCTACTTCGCCATGTCACAACAAATACCACAAATAAATCAAATAATTAGCAGTCTTTCCTTACTACATCTATTACACAATAAATATGATCTGTGTACTAACTTCCGCGCCTTAGCGACGAGGTCGGCGAACGGTTTCTCCCACGTGTACATCTTGATCACCTGGATACCGGATAGGATCTCGTTCATGAGCCGCACTCGCTCGTCCGTCCGCAACGCCGTCTTCAAGCGAAGCACTGATGTGCGCTTGCCCAGGTACGCTGTGCAACAGAATATACCATGAAACCCTTTGTTCTGTATACAAGATGTTTGAAATCACATTTATCGACGCAAAATTAGCTAAAACCATGCAGACACTTTCGCACTACTGAGTATGGGCCTTCTCTCAGAGTTTGAGGCGTTTAGTCCACAGCCCATCACGCTGGCGAAATGCAAATTGGTACACATCACACACTTTTAAAAACTGTTTAAGGTGTCCTAGGCGTGTAGATATCCTTCAAGATTATTGCAGGTACACACATATTATTTATAATACACACATATTAAACATTAATAAATAATATAGTAGTGCGTGCCTGGGGCCGACCTTCAGACCCCCCGATTGTGGCCCGAGTTTTAACCACTAGACTTCCAGTGGTATCATTCCCATGATGAGCCAAAATATTTCTCTACTGACATTTTTATGACCGTAGTTTCTCATGGTAGGGATTCTTTTAAAATAAGTATCCCATTAATAAAAGAGACCCAAAAATAAAAAAATAAAACCTTTTTTATAAATACTAATTTAAACTGCATATTACCTATGTTTAACATAAGTTAACAACATGATAAATTTAAAAGGATGTGTTTGCAATCCCTCCAATTATTTTAAGTCAATCTTTCCTTATAAATTGCCAAAGGCCCACAACTAAGCCCTCTATAACTTGATCTCAACCTCCCATCCACTAAAGAGAAACACACATAATATGTATAATTGTATATGATCTCAGAACTTATTGCACTTGACACTGATAAGAACAAGTTGCGAAATATTTATTTGAAGTAAAGTTCAAGTGAAAGGACGCAATGCGGTCAAAATCATACTATCTTGTTTGTTGTAACAGGACAATGCACCACATCGTTAAATTAGTTATCATTATTATTTGAGCACACGTCATAGGTATAACTATGTAATAATAAAAATCATAATATCGTTATCATATAGTTCGAATTAAGACGATACGCTCAAAACCAAATAAATATGTAAATCAGTATGCAAAACGTTTTATAATATGAAATTAATGTAGAAATGTTAAATTAAATTTATATTTTTATCTTTAAGTTTTAACTTTTAATGAACTATACCTACTTTAAATAATATTTTAGAATAAATTACTCATAATTATAACATGAAAACCAAGGACAATTAGTAGTATGGTAACCTGTATTGTTTTAAGTTAATGGTAGAATTAGAACACACTTACAAGAATTATGACAATGAGATAATATGTTTATATAAAAACTAGCTGACCTGGCAAACTTTGTACCGCCTCAAAATCTATTTATCAAATATATTCATATAAAATATAGCCTATGTTACTCGTGGATAATGTAGCTTTAGGAAGGTGAAAGAATTTTTAAAATCGGTCCAGTAGTTTTTGAGCCTATTCATTACAATCAAACAAACAAACAAAGTTGTCCTCTTTATAATATTAGTATAGATGTACTAATTATTATTATTTTTATTTTAAAACGCGTGTGTGTACAAGTCACACACTAATATACGCGCGCAAGAAGTGAAATTATTACAAAACAATAATATATTACAAAATCATTGGTATATATCATATTGTATTTCTATCGTATCATATTAGATATATACATCGATTATGTTTAAATAGTATTATCGTAGCGTAAGACTATCTCATGGTATTAAGAGCGATCTTCTCCTAACGTCTAATCCTCCGAAATAGCTATTGATTTAACAACAGATGGTCCCAGCCCGTTATCGCTTATTATCCGTTGCTCCAATTCGCTAATGAAATATTGATTAGAGGACTAATAGATGTGCACGCTACGAATCGTGCGCGATGCGAAATGCTGTATATAAAATAATTGACGTTCAGACACGACACAGTAATTGTTCCAATTAAACATCCTTAAAGGCCGACCGTATTATGCGAATGCCTGCACGCCGTCCTTTCGCCACATATGAACATATGAAGCTATTGGCGTCAGTTAAAGGACTTTACACAAGCACGGTCAGAGTCGGAATATGACGTGTTATTTACGGTTATGTAATATACGCTATTACGATTCTTATCTCACAATTTTGTATTGCAAAAAAATGCAATAAATTTGAATGATATGGAAAAATACGCAGTGTTCATGTTTAAAAGTTTCTCAAGGCAATTTGAAAAAGACACAAATTTATTATTCAAAACAAGTAAATTGATTGCTTAAAAATAATGAACTGAAAAGGGGAAAACAAGTTTTATAATGATTAAATTAGTATAAAGATAATGTTATTTAAGATACGTTCACTGCAAAAATCTGCTTTAATCATTCCTAAGAGAAAAATGTAAAAGTTGGAATACTGAAAGCGTTTAATGAGTTATTTTTCAGTAAAACTATAGTATAGAATTCTACGAACATTTAAGGACTCCTACGAATAGTTTAAATCCACAACTTTTAATTTTGTTACATAATACTATGCAATTAAGATGGCCATTAAATATATTTGCATAATTTATAAACAGTTTCCGAAATGGGACTAGTCTAGTAAGTGTTTTTTATGGTGCATACCATTAAATATGTTATATAGTATACTATCTTAACCCATGGTACCACCTGGGTTTAAAATAATTTGACATACCTACTTATATATTAACTGAAATTTTATAACTTCATACCGCCGGCGATGGCTGCTGCGTTTTCATTCAAAGGGCGTGGTTAAAATACTCTGGAGATTTGAGGGGTTTTAATTTTTTTGGGCGGAACCCTAATTGTTTTCCTAAGCCTATATCACTCCTTAAAACATCAGCTATCTGCCAGTAAAAGTCCCGTTAAAATCGATCCAGCAGTCTCGGCATCAACCGGAACAAACCGAGAAACAGGCCAACAGACTGTACTGTTTGTGTTTCACTTTATGTTAAAGTATCGGCTCACTGCTGTACACACCGCACGCATATCCGTCTTACACCACAGCTTCCAGAAGAGTGAGGGGGGGACCGTGCCCCGCTCACACCATACCATTGTTCGCGGCGTGTACACGTGAGACGACAGACCCTTCATATTACTTCACATACACTACACAGACAAATAATATTTTTTTTGTGATATGTATCGGATCAACTCTTATATGCATTTAGTAAAAAACATGACAAACAACTTCAATTTTATAGTGCTGTAAATCGATTAATATTTGAAATTTCAATTAGCTAAAACTTAAATGCAAATTACCATCTAAAACAAGAATCTGCGTATCTAGATTTATTCACAATTTTTTCTCCATTGCAAAAATATCTTGGAATAATCGTTCCAAGAAAAATATACAATATTTTAATAAATGTTGTTATTATATCTGTCGCAGGCAATTAGCTTAATTAATATGCCGTTCAATCTGCTTCCTGAATGATATTCAACAGTAGCATCTAATATAAAAAATAATGAACTGGCTGGCTGATATTTAGGTCATTCATATAATCATTGATATTATTGAATGGCTGTTTATCATCCAACTCGCTCACGGAGGGTTCCATATTGTCAAGATTTATTGTATTTGTTATTATAACGCCTAAAAAAGTACATGTATTGCGAAAATTTAGCATGTGTGACTATTTAAGTTCAATCGTCCTAATTTTAACTTTTGTTTGTAATACTTGTTGTTATAGCAAATAGCAATACACTGTGAAAAATCAAGTATCATCGATTACGGTTCAACATATATTATAGCATCTTGAATTAATAGAACAGGCTTAATAATAGTGGTTCAAATGCCAGGCACGCACCTCTGATTTTTCAGAGTTATGTGCGTATTAGAAATTAATTAACACTTGCTTAAAACGGTGAAGGAAAACATCATGAGGAAACCTGCGTACTTGCGAGATTTATATAAAAAAAGTGTGTGTGTGTCAGCTACGACGCACGATTGGAGTTTACTCCTTACGAATGATAATTATGATATATATCGAATAGAAAAAAGGGTAGGTAAATGAACGCATCTGCTAAAATGATAAGAGAAACAAACATATATCTGTAATTATTCGGATTATTTATATTACTTCAATAATGCGTATTACATAAAGTATGTTACAAAATAATATAAAATAGCGCCATCTAGTGGCAAGTTTTATAAATTGTAAGTTTGCAAGTTTATCAATCTATGTATTTTGGTTCCAAATATTATAATGGTAACTTAATATAATTGTTTATATTAAAGTAAATTTTAATATAATATAATTATTTATATTTAAAACAATGTTAAACGTTTTATAACTTAAAACTTAATAATTATAATTTCTTTGCCATCTATAAAATATCCTTGTTGCAATTTACGGATGAAATTTATATGAGACTCAATAAACATGTTATTATATGTAATTTGGATTGTTTCTGAATGTTTTATAATTCTAGAATTCATTTAAAACGTATTGCTAATTTTATGTAACTTATTTTGAACATAATTCATTAGCAATAATTCTGTAATCAATATTAAATAATACTGTTTTGATTTTGCCCGTTTATCGTTGATAGATGGTGCTGATCAATAATGCATCCATTTTTATAAGTTAAATTAATATATCAGTAACTTACAAAAGCCTCTTTATGTTAAAAACTTATTTTGCTAATATTATATCTTATTCAATTGCTTACTGATTTTATATGTTACTCTTCTTTAAAAACGTTCATAAAAGATTGTTAATCATATTATGGCGCCAATGTTCATATTTTTCACAGTGTTTATAAATGATCAAACCTATAACTTAATTTATGCAAAAATGTAAATAAATTAGTTAATGACGTTTTAATGTTTTATATATTGCTAATTATTTTTATTGTAATAATTACTTTCATATGGGATTTGAACTTACTGTATTTTAAATTAATAAAAGCACTCTTGATTCATATTTTGGTTTCCGTTACTCCTCAACTTTTCGTGTTACACTTGATTTTACTCCTCATAAAATTTCCGTACCGGGACCTTATAACTCAAATCGTTTCTTAAGGAGTAAACTCCAAAAACAATCTTAAAGGAACTGAAGTCTACCAATACGCAATTGGCCAGCGCGGTGGACTATGGCCTAATCCTTCTCATTCTGAGAGGAGACCCGTGCCCAGCAGTGAGACAGTAATGGGTTGATGACGACGACGTATTTTGGGTTGGGTACGGAACATTAAAAGCGAAGTGTCTGTAAGTGTGCAAGGTACTTCAAACTTCATACACTAGAGTAGACTATCATTAGTGTACATGAACGTTCTATACTATATTCAAGTACCTCATATAAGTATAATCGAAAAGGAAGCGTATTTATAACACAAACGTTTATCTGGCCATGACATATATTTTTTTTAGTATCCACTACTCTTGTTGTACTTTGATCGTTTTATTTAAATAATTTTCTAATAAACGTAGTCTTTTACCATCACACTCATACAATATTGTAATTACAAATTACAAATTTAAATATGAAACGCAACGATTTTTAGTTCATGTTGCCGTTGTGTGGCGTTGTCTTGTAACGCGTATTTTTGCTGCTAATAAAATACAATTACCATCACGCTCTTTATTTAATAATCCCTACAAATATGTCGATCTTATATCGAAATATTCATAATGAGTTGACAGCTTCAAAGCATATCAATCTATTGAATGATACGCCGATCGATCAATCTGAAGTGGTCGGTCGCGTAACTATAGCAACGTCGGTCGTACTCGATAATTTGTTGTATGGTTACGTTTTTAGAAGCCACAAAATGTAATTTGGTATTAAGGCTATGACGTCATACCTGAATAAAAAATCTGATAATAACTTAATTGAGAACACAGAGGAGTTAAATTTTACCGATTATGAGTAATAAACTCACATTTTTAGGGGCACAATGAAAATTAAATGTTTGTCTGTAATTAGTTCCTCAACAAAAACTTACATAAGGATAAATAAAAAATAAGTTACAACTGAGTTAAAATAATTTAAACGCGCAGTGTGACTGTATGCGTGTGGGGCAAACGTACGTGAGTGCGTGTATGCGTGGCCGTAGTATCGACATACCGTTGATACATATCACGTAACAACAATAAATCATAGAAAATAATATTTCTATGATTTATATAAGCGTAATAGATTAACACTAAACATCAAATAAATATCCAAATCTATGTGGATTTTTTTAAATATCGGAGTAGCAGACGAGCATGCAGTCCACTTGATGGCTACCGCAACCTATGGACGTCTGTAATCAACCCCAGAGAGGATTAGATATTCCTATCCGAGGTCTGCTACAGATGCGCCGCTACCCCCGAGGACTAAGCTGGAACGCCTCGAAAGAGTATGTCTTCCTTATGTTAAGAGGCAGAAATAGGTGTGGCCAGGGCCGGATTTAGAGGTCTAGAGGCTTTGGGGTAACAAAGGAGTGGAGGCCCCCTCGCCCCAAATTATTTTCCGAATAAAATGAACAATTTTTTCAGTTGAGTTTTTCAATAAATATATTCTATTGTGCAACGCAGGTAGATTCTTTTAGTATTCATATTTGTACAAAGTACTGTAGATAAAGATAAAACAGCGAAAAAAATATCGAAAATATTTTTTTTTTACTAGTGTTTACTAATCGGAATTAAAAAATCCGGCCCTGTGTGGCGGTGGTGCGGCCGGAGTCCAACCACAAAGGGTTCTACCACATTCAAATATTTTTAATATTAAATTATTATTTTATAAATGACTGAACTACTAAATACCACTTACCCTGTAACGGTATGAACGCCAACATGAACGCGACACCGACGACCGCCGCCCAGCTGATCTCCACCCACATGAAGTACGTGATGATGACGGTGGCGAGCGGCCCGATCCACAGGTAGTGCAGGAAGATGATGGCCACGTCGAAACGGTTCACGTCGTTTGAGAGCAGATTCACCACCTGCCCGACCGTCGTCTCGCCTAGCGCAGTTTTCGATAGCCTCAGTGACTGCAACAAAAATCAAAATTAGCTCATCCAGCTTCATGATTGTTACGGTTTAAATTATTTGGTAAGAGATACGCTTTTACGAGGCGTTGCAATTTAGTCTTTCGGGATGGCAACATATGTGCAACCGATATCAGGTATGACTAAAATCAGATGTTTATGTACAGTTTTTGTCTCGTATGCTACTGTATTATAAAAAGAAAATACATATGTCGTCACTCATCAAAAATGACAAAGATTTAGTTTACACCTACATTGTCCTACATCTATCCAGAAAATCAAGTACGGCTTGGTAAGTTTCTTATGCCTTTGAGAATCCGTCAAATCCTCTCGACCATCAAAACCGCTCACAATGTTAAGTTGTTTAAACTACTAGAAATATATTGTCACAAACAATTCTCATAAATTACCTACTGAATTTTTTCAAGTACTTTTGTAAGCTTCAATTTCGAAATCACAGCCAGACAGTTATTTATATGACTAGACTAGAAACATAATACTCAGCAAGCTAGTTACGAGTGACAGATAAATAAAAATATCACATAACTTGTGGTAATTAAGTACGTACTTATTATCCAGACAGATAATATCGTATTTACGATTACACCACAATCACCTGCAATAGATATTATCTATGACTATCTATGTTTTTTTTTTATAATATAAGAGTAGCAGACGAGCATGCAGTCCACCTGATGGTAAGTGGCTACTGCCGCCCATGGACATCTGTAATCAACCCCAGATAGGATTAGATATTCCTACCTGAGGTCGGCCACAGATGCGCCGCTACCCCTGAGGACTAAGCTGGAACGCCTCGGAAAAGTCTGTCTCCCTTACCACACCCTTCAAACCGGAACACAGCAGCGCCTAACACTGCTGTTTTTAGGTAGAAATAGGTGTGGCGGTGGTGCCGCCGGAGTCGAACCATAAAGGGTTCTACCACCTTCAAAATGTGTTACCAGACAACATCATTAAATGTATAAATTACACTTTACCCGGCTGTAATATGCAATAGGTCAACAGGTAATTTTAAACGTTATAGAATAAACAAAATACATTTAAGGAACCAATTAATAATTGAATATAAATCTTATTTTAACATTATGATAGTGAAGCGGTGACGTGAAGTGCTGATTTGGAGGGAAGACATGTGAAAAGATTCTAAATACTTCTCAGGGATGGCGACGCATCTTTGGCCGATCTTAGATTCGATTCAATCCTATTCTCAGTCGATATTATCCGTAAAATGTTCAGCAACAGTGATCACTTGCCATTAGATTAGCATAAACGTCTATGATTTCATATCATAAAACAATTAACGTTCTTAAAAACGTTAAACAATTTATGATTTTAAAACACAATTATACTTCGCATAAAATATTTATATTTGTTCAAATTCCACAATTTGTCGGCGTGGCAACAGAGTTAGTGTCGTTTTAAACCTCATTACTGAGTTTTTAGTTTCCTGTATTCAGTAGGTACGTGTAAGATAACCACGAACGTGAGGTTGTACAATTATCAGCGGATACTTACGTGTTACGCGTGAAAATAAATAGCCTTCAAGATAGGTATGATTGGTTTGCCAAAAGACACAATCTTTATATATTAGCAAAATAACGCATTGCAAATTTTAAGGAAACTGATATCGGTATCCATTTATCATGTGGAGGGCTTAAGCGGACCGATTTGTAAGACCGATGCTAGTAAGATTATTGTGACTGCTATGTCAAGGTACAATCTTTATTAAATTTTGGCACATCTTTATTTTTTTTTTCAAGAGTACGTATGTCAGTAGCTGCGATTTTCTCAAAGACTAGTTATTCATCATAGATGGGGTTTTAGTTACTATAACATTATCATACGGTTAAAGTAGCGAACGAACATGCAATCCACCTCAAGATTAGGTGTCGTTTTCTCAAATATTAGTAAGCCAGCATCCACATCCTTCCAAAAAAAGCAAGAATAGTTCCACACTAGATAATATACTGCTTTTCGTACATACTGCTTTTACTATCTTTCGAATTATAAAATTTTAACTCAAATGTTACAGCTTTAAACTATAACACCACCATGGCAACCAATCCTTGGTCCAGCAAGGACAAGCGTTCAAAATATTACTTTTCATCAACGGCTCATTATTGTCCCACTGCTGGGCACGCGTCTCCTCTCATAATGAGAAGGATTAGGCCATAGTCCACCGCGCTGGCCAAGTGCGTATTGGTAGACTTCACATACCTTAGAGATTTTTTTTTATAAATCTCTCAGGTATGCCGGTTTCCTCACGATGTTTTCCTTAACCGTTTAGCAAGTGATAATTAATTGCTAATACGCACATAACACTGAAAAATCAGAGGTGCGTGCCTGGGATTTGAACCTCGGATCCCTAGATCGAGAGGCCGAATTTCTTAAGCACTAGGCTATCACTGCTTAGTTTACTTTAAAATATTACTTTTAAAATATATAAATTATTCATATGCCAAAATGCAATCTTATAATTTTATCAGAAAACAAGATATTATATTCTTACCTGAAAAGTTTAAGCTAGGCCGATTTATGAGACTGACGTGTAAAAATAGGTCTTCAACGTAGATGTGGTTACTATACTAAAAGGAACATTCTTTGAATTTTATATGACAATACATTGCTAAATATAAGGAAATTGATACACTTTATGTGTTTAACAACTATATAAGGGTAGATGTGTAACTCTTTCTCCTATGTGAAGGATATAACTTAAGCTTTATCCCGACCAAGTGCAAATTGGCAGACTTCATATGACTTTACGAATGCACAATGTCTGTACACATTTAAACTACTCTAAATTATGTAGGTCACATAAACTGCATTAAGTAACCTCTTAAAAACCTCGCGTTGAATAAACGACGCTCACCATTCCTTATCTGGAGCTTAAAGGATAAAATCCGCAAATACTATAATATAAGATTGCACGTGTATGCCGTAATGACATTTAACCACGAGTAGATGACCACTATATTATGTATGTGCAGGTATCAAATGCCTTATTTCCTCGTAATATCAGTATCAACCGCTGCTGTTCTGGTTTGAAGTATGTGGTAAGACACGGTAGATATTTTAACATAGTCTTCAGGGGTAGCAACGTATGGGACGTGGCCAGGTAAGACTGGATTCTGTCTGAGATTGATTACTGATGTCTATGGTAAAAACGAATAATATCTTCAAGTGCACAGTTCCTATTGCATTAAGGTAGTATTTAACTTAAATATTGAAAAACGTTTAATTATAAAGACTATTGGAGGATTTGGAGTACAAAGATGATTGTGAACCGTGTTCAAACGAGGAAATCCGATTTAAAATGTAAATGGACTCGATAAAAACCGCATACACATACGTTTACGTGACGCTTATCGCATCATATAAACGTATGAGGGTACATGTGTGCGTCATGTCTATTGAATGTCTCATAAATGTTCGTCTTAGAACACGTCATGGCTTACGTCTGGTTTATTATTCATTGAAAATGAAAATAATGCATTATTGATTTAATTTATAACTCTTTTAATTAAATTTTGGTGATTTGATTGAGACACCTGCACAAGGTGATTTCTACTGAAAAACAAATATTTTTCATTTTTTCATGATAGGTAAAAATTTACGACAAATAAGAAAGCTATAATATATTATAGTTTTTTAAATATTTAGTACGTATTATAGACGTGATAAAGACTCTAAAGTAACGCAAAACATACATTTTCCAACGATAAGAAACCATCAATATCAAGTAACATAAAGAGGAATAATCTCGTCATTTCGGTAAAGTCACGCTCAGGAATGTTACTCATACCACGATCATTTTACACACTTAGAACTAAGAGTCTATTACAATACTTCGTCTATGGTAAACATAAAAATAGCTACAAACACTCACCTTCCTATATATAAGCGAGCAGCAAGCGACACGGAACTTCATGCCCATATGGAGAATGGCCATCATGTACGGATGCACCACGAACACGTTGAGAGCGGAGCAGAGCACCACGGCCCCGGCGTAGTAGTACGCCTCCGTTTGCTTAACAGTGTTCTGATTCGGACTGTAGTACTCGACTAACTTGCCCAAAAACACTGGTTGTGCTATTCTATGAACAAAAAATAAGAATAAGAAATTACCCTCAGATTGCTTTTTTATGAGATTACGCGCGAAAACATTGTCCGCGCTTTTTAATGAAAATTATGTTCACAGACGATATAATAATGATTGTTGGTCAGAAGTCTGACTTAAGGTCAGGCAAAGATGCCTTGCAAACCTTAGAAATTGTTGGAAAATGTCGTGTAAGTCTGTTTTCTCACCGTATCGTTCAAACCATAACTTAGTAACGCTTGATATTACTGTTGTCAGGCAGAAATAAATAAGTCGGCGTGCCAACAGATGAACCTAAACGAGTTGTACGATTTCAAAATACAGGGATATAAAATAAAATAGCTTATATCATTACAGTTTTATGTTAATCGCAATAAACTGTAGATATAGACATTTTATTCCGTAAATAAAAAATAATTCTATGTGAAAATTTAAAAACTTCGCTCACACGAACTCGCGTTCCCATGGTATATGTTAATATAGATATCTCTTAAGATCTTGTTCTCCTTGTATTTTAATCGATTAACACATATATTTATAGGCCTTTTAAATTTAACATGATAATAGATAAACATTATACAATTTATTACATCCTTCCGTTACTTCCTTATTGCTAAATTCGTAAATAGGTACTATCGTAAAAATGTTGATGACCTAAACAAGATTAGTACTCGTATAAGTCTACCCGTGTGGTTCTGTCTGTGTATTGCGTTGTAGTTCTCTAATGATTTTTCTAAAGCTAGAATAACTGATACCATATTGAATGACCTTTACCTCTAATTTATAAAATATGTACCTATATTTTGTATCTATGTCTTGTATCCAAATGATTTTCATTATGCGTTTGAACTGAGAATGGAATTAATTAAGAATTGAAGATGCCAGGTGATAACTACGCCAACATAAGGCAAAAGTAAGCCGTTACATTTTTTGGAAAAAAAATAGTTCTCTTATTTGGATGTTCCCGTCCAAATTATTAAGTAATTCAGTCAAATAGCAAAAAAATAAACAATAACCATAATTAATTAATTATACGCTTAGAATGAGTTGTTTATTTTTTATTACAGACAAACACTATTTTTTCATTTACATGAATGCTATATAGCATTAAGTCCGCCTTTGTGCCTTTACATTTCTGTAAGGTTCATAAAGAATAAATAAATAAATAAAGCCCCTAGATGAAGAGTTTACTTTAAAATTAATATTAGTAATGCTAGTTATAGTCGTCACAATTTAATAGGCCCATTTTGACACATGCCATCCTAATGTCTTTAAAGTTTAGAACTAACTTTGTATGAACGTATAACACGCAATTGGAAAGTCAAATACTTCTAAATATACAATAACGCAATAATTTGTAAACAAGAACAATTAATAAAATGTATAAATTGTATTACACATTTATCCTACATCAAAAAGTATCATAGGGCGTCGTTGTAATATTATATCAGCCGAGTAATTTGGAAGTTTACGCCCATTCGAAAGAATCATAATCGATTAACTTTTAAATAATCGAAACGTAGAATTTCCAATAATTAATTATTTGTCCCTTTTTCATCATAACAACTATAAAATAATCGAGACGTTGTTCCTTAGTGAATGATTAAATGAAAAATAAAAATAATACAGGGTACGATAGGACGACCGATGCTTTATTTAATCTTCTAAAAATGATTAAATCTTTAATTTACGAAATAATTTATTTTCTTTTAATCATTTTATTAAATCTTTATATGATTTAGAAAGATATTAAACAATTAATATTTTATAAACAAAATATTAAGTATTTTATACAATACGATATGGAGTTGTAATCGATTTGTCGTAAAATCGGGTCTTTGGTTATCGATTTGTATATCACATGCTTAGTGCCGTAGCGATGGCATATGTCAAAATGGGCCCATTAAATTGTGACAACTATAGTATTAGTAGAAGATCCGAAGCTAAATCGAACTGGACCGAGCTGATAATAGAATGAAACTCATTTTATAACGAAATTAGTACATTGGGTAATACATTAAAAATGGGTTTGCTAAAAAAATCCTGGACAGGATAATTTTAATTATTTTTTGAAAAAATAATTTTCATTTTGCAGACAACCCTATATCAACGTGTTCACAATAAAACAGCGCTTCTACTGATATAAAATTTTATCTATTATCATCATGAGTGAAAGTAGTTGCCAGCGAAATACCTGTTTATACCTGACAACCCAGTAGTTCGTCCACGTAAATAATAGGCAACCCAAAGCCTGCACATTCTGTATGTTTTTAACATTCACTCAGAATAGAATTTTCTTATTATCTTGATGTTGCAAAATTTAATTTTCAATTAAATTTTAATTTTTCAAAAAATAATTAAAATTATCCTGTCCAGGATTTTTTTAGCAAACCCATTTTTAATGTATTACCCAATGTACTAATTTCATTATAAAATGAGTTTCATTCTATTATCAGCTCGGTCCAGTTCGATTTAGCTTCGGATCTTAGACCATATATTTATTTGCAAAAACATATTTAAAAGTGACAAATGCAAACTTTATAGATTACTAGCTGATCAGGCAAACGTTGTGTTGCCATATACATGAAAAAATATTAAGGGTGAACAACCCTTATCACTTAGGTGTGTGAAAAATAGATAGTAGTCGATTCTCAGACCTACTGAATATGCATATAAAGTTTGGTGAAAATCGGTAAAGCCGTTTCGGAGGAGTACGGTAACTAACACTGTGACACGTGAACTTTATATATACGAGTAAGATATAGTATTGAATCTATAATTATACATTTATAAACTTGAATATGAAATCAATACTACTTGCAGACCAGTTTTATATGTTAATTTTAAGATTTTTTTATACAAAATTTAATAATTAAAAATTCGCCTAATAATGATACACCGAGACTGGAGCCACTTTGTCGGCCTTGGGTAAGCCTAGACACGTGAACCTAGATACATAACAAGTATTTTATCTAAATTTATCGTTTAGTAGACTAGCCAGTCGAAAATTGAGACTGATTAACAATGACTTTGATTTAAATAAATCATTTGAAAGTCTAACAGACAACTGTTATAATTTGTTGTATACAAGCAGGTATAACTCAAATGACTTTGTTTAAGATGATGAAACCACAATAATAAATGCTAGATAACTTGATAGTTTGCAGGGAATCCCAGATTGAATGAAGATTTTCTATGAGATTATGAGAATTTCTGTGAAACATGAATTTAAGATTTTCAAAAAATATTAATATGTTATGAATATAAACATAATTATGTAAAAGTAGTGATTAAGTTAACGTACATTATTTTTGTTATTCCTTATAAAACTTATGTACGTCGTATAGACTGAAATATTATATAAAAACTTTAAGCTACGCAACGTATTAATGTGTGTTACATTATCCTTGTTGGCATATACACAAACACATTACTATAATTACATATTTATAAGAATACTACCATTTTCTAAATTAAAGCCAACGTCTGGTCATATTAACTACTGGTTACAAACGCAATATACAAATATTCAAACAAAACAAACAACAGTACCCCTATTTACTTTATTACTATACCAAAAAAGAGATCGAGCTCGACTCGACTTACGTACGTACGTGGTAATTTTACGTATTTACGTGGTAATTTATATGAAAAAGTGTTTTAATTACTATTTAATATCGAGTTACGTCTACCTGGCTTAGATAAATTAATCCTATAATGGGCGATACCCTACATTTATACCTAAATCGAAACCTAATTACTAAGACAACGAAATCTATGTACTATTTACAGTACGATACAAACTCATCGAACTACGAACTCACTTCTTATCAGTAGTGTTGAGCAATCTCGAACGGGCCACAACGACTTCATCGCGGAGTTTGACCAACTTTTCGTACATAAAAAGTTGGTTGGCTTGCCCGAAGTAGCCGATGAAGCAACCCATCATGCGAGGCTGTTGGATCCTAGCAGGTAAAGGAACGGATACAATACTTGGGATCAGGAAGGACAGGCTACAATAGGATAGTTTGAATAGGGATTAAGTAAGGGTATCCTATGCTTTGCAAATTGTATGTATTGTTACATTTTTCCTTTTGTCCGATACAGTTTCTTTCATTATTATTGCATTACATTGTAGTAGATTGTTGATACACGTGAAGCTGTAATTGTATACGACTGCCAATTGAAAACTTTGTTGTAGTTTTTAATTATCTCGCCTACCACTTTTTGGATTACTCCCAATGTACGTATGTGCACAATATTCTGACAATTTGATCGAATTTTAACAAATCCTTCCCCAAAAACCAGAATCCTACTAATATACCTACTAAGTCAAAATCAATATTGCATTACGTATTTTGAAATTTTATGAGCTCGATTGAATACAGTAAGTAGTTTCATTCCATTTTAACCAATAGCGTTAAACCTAAATGGAGTGCTCAATTTGGCCTAAATACAATCGTGACCTACATTTTGGTTTCAAAATACCGTAAGATAAATATATCGTCAGTGCATGACGATATTAAGCATATTATATCATACGTATCAGTAGCCTATAGATATTGAGCCGGCGTTTACCAGTTTTATAAATCAAACAGCTGGCATTTATCACATCGTGCATAAATCATAAGGTAATTGATTTAATCACTACTTAAAGAAACAATTGATATGAATTACAAGCACTTAAAACAACTGCTTCACGATATCTTATCTTTAGTGACTGTTATTAAAATCGTTATTATGACAGACATCTTTAACATAAAGGATCCATTCTATACACAAAACAGTATTGAACTGACCGTCTGTTATTTCAAAACATTCTGTATTTTTTCTTGCTTTTACACATGTAGGACGTGAAAACCGATTTATTTCAATATAATATGTGTGTAATCCATATACTTTAGAAAAAGGCAGCATTTATTATTACTGGACTAACGGGACGGAAGTACTTCATTACTTTTCATTTTCAAAATATAATATTACAATAAATTTATTTAAATGAATAATATTTTGAAATAAATATTTAAAGGTGAATTTACACGCAAGTTAGTAAGAATGGATGGATGCTTATTACTCTTTTACGCAAAAACTCTCAAACAAGTTGAGATGAAATTTGGCAAACAGATAGTATATGAACTGGAATAACACACAGAATACTAGTTATTGTAGCAAAGGAGCCCAACGCAGACAGAGCCGCGGATAAAAGCTTGTAGGTATAAATATTAATCTCTTATGTAAGAATTAATATCATAAAAATTAATAATAAATATTATGTGTTCATTAGTATACAAGGACGACTACATGAGCATTTAAACTTAGAAAAATATAAAAAATATTCAATTTTTACGATCGTTTCGTTTTTAGATGCAATTAAAATAACCTCAAGAGCACTTGGCGATAGTAATAAAAACGTCTTAGTCTCCATTCATATAGCGCTACTCAAAAACCATTACTAAAGTGATTTAGCACGATAAGTCTTATTGTTCTTTATTTATTGTTCTATATCGTTATTGTTTTTTAAGGCGACATTACCAATTTACACTGTTGTGCGTGCATACAAATGATGTACAAATCGATTCATATAACCAATAGATAACATTTATATGTACTACACACAATAGACTATCATCGACCTATTTTTTTCCACTGCTAAGCGAGGTCCCCTTTGAGAAATATGCTAATACCTTCCATAAATCTAACCATTGTGTTATCGTTTAAGAAACTGTGAAAGATATAAGTAGAATATATTTTAATTTTAATAAGTTTTACGAAAGTTACGCAAAAGGTTCGCGTGAGGCATGAAATGTAAATAAATAAGCGGTAGTGTCTGACGACAACTTACTTACTTAGAAGTCAGTTTATTTGATCGTTTGGAAATGCCCTAAGATTTTCGCACACCGAGAAATGACGTCAATGAGTTTTTCTTGATTGATTGGTTAACGGAACAAATAATGACGTAATGGAACGACGGCTTCTTATAAGTTATTGATTGGGGTTAATGCCATCGAGGCCTTCATTCATAGGAAATTTAATGTCAACCGATCTTGAAAAAATAATATTTTTCTTTGATTGATATCAGTTTGGGGAAACCCGTGTCACATATTGATTCAATTACGTAATACGTAGGTACTCGATACTTGGAGCCTTAGTTATTTGTTTGACAAAAGATATTTGATCTTCTTTATTGACTTGACATTTTTAGAATAATATATTTTCATTATTGTAAATGCTATTTATAGCAAGATTTTTCTTTAATTTCCTTTATTACAAGACATATGTATTGAATTGAATTTTAAACTCGTTAATTCTAACCGATTGGGTTGGATTGTTTTATACCTACAGTCCTGCATGTTTGCTTTGTAATAACATGTATGAATTGATTAGGTCGGCATCGTCATTTTTAATCCAATGTGGCGACGCACCCAGGCGGCAGATCAATTATTTTTTATACACTTTATTTTATTATTTATTATACATCCCATGATTTGGATATCAAATCAAGGAAAAACTTGTTTTATTTTATTTTCTTAAATTAAAGTTATTATTAAACCTTCTGATATTCTTACGGGATTATCGGACAGAGCCACAGCGAAGCGTAGCTGAGTAAATCTGCTACCATAATGTTTACAGTAATGCTTTTTACAACATTAAATTTAAAAAAAAATCAAGGACGTACAAATACATCAGGTAAGGTAGTGGTCACCTCGCGACAACGGATTGCCAAGAACAATAGAAACCCATTACCATGACTACTTATTTCGGTAAGTCGTTACCTTCAAAGAACAAAAACGCATGCAGACGTTTACATAAATTATCTATACGGTAGAATGATGATAAAACTGTTTGCATAGTAGTCTTCTTATTTACATCTTTAATACGCTATTTGCTTGAGACATCCAAATCGAATGATAGTGGGTATCCTCAGCTATCTTGAAAAGCAGTTTTTTTCCTGTAAAATACTGATAATATTTCGGTTACTCTTTGTTATTAGAAATATTTAAATTAATTATCATTTCATACTTTACACGCGTACATCATACGCTGACCTAAATATAGAACTAGCCATGAATTAATGTTAAACTATATTTCCGATAAATCCATTTAATAACAAAAATAAACAACTTCTCAGAATGCGAATAGTGTACTATTTTTCGAATAGTAACCAGTTTGTCACTTACGATTGATGTGTCAGTAAGTCTGCGTCTACGTCTACTATTGAATGGTGCCAAAAATATCACGATATGTATAGAACATACTGTGTATATACGCGTCTGTTACGTCAAATTGTGGTAACAGTTTCATTAATATTTGTAAGATGGAGCTGAACTTGAACGATTATGAAGGTGAAAACTTTCCACGTAAAGCGGTGAAAGTGAAACAGCGATATCTCTAGAACTGTATATAGTATATAATATAATAGTATCCCTGATATAGGTACGCTAATAACATACGTGGTAATCAAGACCAAGATATATGACGCTATTCAACATAATCATCGCAGGTAGCAATTAGAATAATGTCTGACCGAACTCATCTCGGGTTGGGTTTTCGCTCAGAAAAAATATGATAAAAGAAGAACGATTTGCACTTGAATGAGCGCCATGGGTTTCGTAAATATTGTAAGGGTGAAGTTTATTATACTTTACGTAGATATGAGTATTATATAGACCTATATTTGAACCATTTAATTAAATACGAGGGCATTTTATTCGAAGCGTCGTAGGTGTTAGATGTCTAATGACCGTTTCACATTGTTTGCTGAATTATGTAAAAAATCGCACGTTACGTCATTTAGAGTGGACTTCTCACTGACTACAGAAACAAATGTTGGTTTATACAAGCCGTTTATTCTTAGAATCAATATGGAAAGATTTAATTGCATAAAAAGAGTTACTAATAACTGATTTGAGAATTTTAGTACAATGTTTGCGGATCAAACAATGTGTTGCAATGTAATAGACAAGTCTTGCCAAATTTCCTACAAAAGATCTATTCTGAATATCTCAATACATGACGTCAAGATGTCAGAGATGAAAATTTAAAATAATTCAATAGACTAGATTTTTTTCGCCTTATTGTTAAGCAATACTTTTAGTAAAACAATTAAGAAATTATTAAATTTAATGATAATGATAGACATATCCAGACGATTCCTTAAAAATACCATAATTGTTAGGAAAACGTTAGAAATACGATGAAAAATAAGTCAAATGAAGGTAAACGGACAAAACATGTATTTTTTCCGGTGACATGACCGTACAGTGGCACTAATAAGGTTGGTATTTACAACGGGGATTACTCGGAAATTCATAGCTTGTGTACAGAACGAGTACGTATGGTCGTTTGTCAATAACACAATACGGCAAACGACTTTGTTTGAGATGTTCCTTTGTTCGGTGTTATAATTGTTACAGGTACCTGAGCAACGGAGGTCTAAAAATAGTAAAAAAATATTACCTTAACATTTTTTAAACTTAGTAGACGGTACATACCTACATTTTATATATTTCATAACCATTTGATTTTTTTTAACACTTCTTTTATTTTACGTCATAAGTAGATACTGTATGTTAAGGAAGTTTAAAAGGAAAAAATATCCACTACCCGTTAAAATATTCTTTTGTAGGTACCTAACGATCTAAATCAAACAAAGTTAATATTACACAACAGTTTGAAATTTTTATACATCTTCTGTTTTATAAATAAATCGTAGTCTAGCCTAGATAGAGCTATATATCTATACTAGTGCAAAATATTCAAGCCGCGGTTCAAGGCAGCGTCTATAAATTAGTTTGTTTCTAGCTACAACAACACAGAATTAATTCGATATGGTATACAGTCCTAGTCGGTATGGTATACCTACAGTTTGAAGTTGGTAGAACCCTTTGTGGTTCGACCTATTTCTGCCTAATAACAGCAGTGTTAGGCGCTGCTGTGTTTCGTTTGTAAGCGTGTGGTAAGACTGGTAAGGGAGACATACTTTTCCGAGGCGTTACAGCTTAGTCCTCAGGGTTAGCGGCGCATCTGTGACCGACCTCAGGTAGGAATATCTAATCCTATCTGGGGTTGATTACAGATGTCCATGGGCGGCACCATCAGGTGGACTGCATGCTCGTATGCTTCTCCTATATTATAAAAAAAATCCTATCGATACTACTTTCTTTCTTAACGTTTTAATTATTCTGAAAAAGGTATAACTCTACTA
Organism: Epargyreus clarus clarus; assembly: GCA_014595695.2. Lineage (NCBI taxonomy): Eukaryota > Metazoa > Arthropoda > Insecta > Lepidoptera > Hesperiidae > Epargyreus > Epargyreus clarus. Next base: position 760,167 of record JACTTY020000037.1, read on the forward strand.
TTCTTTCCTTCGAAGTCATTACACAAATAACATTTTATTCAGCTGTTGGAATTATTCCAAAGGTACTAAGGAAACGGAAAGGTAAAACGTAAGGAAACGGCTTTATTATTATTATTTTCTTAACAAAACACTTCGACCGGTTTTACCTCTCTGCCCCTCAAACATTTTCTTTTCTAGTGAAACATCAAATTCTATAATAGTACGAGCGAAATCCAAGCCTTATAAGCTTAAGCCTGTCTACACTTAATTTTTTTTTTGCGACCTTACAATAAGAAGACTACCCTACGAACAGGGAGAGGGTGAATGCTTACTTACAGCAGCGCCGCGACGGTTGTCTGGTAGTGTGGGACTCATCCATAAGGGATGTCTCACCCACTAAACACTCTCTGTCTGGCTTTAGTTCTCGGGGACTTTACAGCCGTAACAATTTCGATGACATAATTTAATAAATGAGGTAACAAACATACTTCGAAGTATGCTTTATTTGCCAACTATAGTCACAGTATGTAGGCTATAAACTATTTAGGTGATTCAGTCTAATAATAATAATAATTAATAGACAGGTAAATTCTATATTTGGGTATTATTGGAATATATGAACCTTGTACTTTTGTCCTTACAAACCTACGTAATGGTGACTAATACATCATGTAAATTTACCGTTTTGCAGTAAACATAAGAATTATTATATATTTAGTATTTACCCTACTTTATAACTCATACAACTACTCAAGTACCTATAATTACACCGTTTACGAAAAACGATATTTATTTTCTAATCTAGAGTAGTCATTCGTCTTGTGTTACGCTCTTACTAAATCCTATAATCAGCTTCAATATATAATATTTTTAAATATCGTATTAACCAGGTTACGGAATCCTAAAAATATTATAGTAGTAAGTAGGTATATGACGTCAATTATAGAGTACTACCACAGTACTACGCCCAAGGGTTACATGAGTCAACACCTAGAAATAGTTAGAACATTTTGTGGTTCGCTTCTGGAGGCCTCTGGTGCCTCCAGAGGCCTATTACCGCCTAATAACACCAGTAAACGCTGCTATGTTCCGATGTGTAAGAGATACGTAGTTATCCGAAGCGTTCTAATTTAGTCTTCAGGTAACTCAGGCCCCGACCTCAGGTAGCAGTAACTATTTATCATGTCGACGTAAATACATTGATTTTCCTCATTAGAATGTTATGAGCATTTAATAAAGCAAAACACGAGGTAACTAATTTCAAGAAAAATGACATTGCGATAATTACGCAAATCATCGTTATGTTATGATTTCAACAGAAATATTTGATAGCTTCATACTTTAGTTAAAAGTAGTAAAAATGGTAAATTAAAGTATTATAATAATAAGACACGTAATATAATATGACTACATATATAATCTAAATATATATATATATATATATATATATTTATAATATAAGAGTAGCAGACGAGCATGCAGTCCACCTGATGGTAAGTGGCTACTGCCGCCCATGGACATCTGTAATAAACCCCAGATAGGATTAGATATTCCTACCTGTGGTCGGCCACAGATGCGCCGCTACCCCTGAGGACTAAGCTGGAATGCCTCGGAAAAGTCTTTCTCCCTTACCACACCCTTCAAACCGGAACACAGCAGCACCTAACACTGCAGTTATTAGGTAGAAATAGGTGTGGCCGTGGTGCCGCCGGAGTCGAACCACAAAGGGTTCTACCACCTTCAAACCTACATACATAATGCAATAGTGGTGCATTTCTATTCACCTTTCGTTCTCTCTCTATAATGTACGAGCGAGAAACACATACAAATATTTATTGAAACAAGTTATACAGTGAATTGATCAGCTGAAACGAGAGCATGTAGGTACTTAATACAGTTACACACAATCAACTATCCTTCCTGTTGATACACTCGCATATTTTGTAAATTACTATATGAAAATCCCATCCCATACGCAGTGGTATATGATATTTGTAATCAATAACAAAGTTAGCATAGTGGTATGAAACCAACGTGTGGGTCTAAGATTCCCATCTTAACCTACCCTATAATCTTTCGATGTTATGCGAACGGTGGTGAATCACTTCGTGAGGAAACCTTTATGTCTGGGACCTTTAAAATATGCATCTGGAAGGTTTATAAAGTCTACCAACTTGTGCTTATTCAGTATGGTAGACTATAATATAGCTTAAGTATAACTTACTATGACATCATGTACAAAACAAAATTACAATTAGTCCACGATGTACACTCAAACTGAAATTTGTGTACAATGTTGCCAATTTTGAAAGACAACCAAGTTAGCCTGCAATTCCAATAACATGGTTTTACCCCACATATTATTCTAACTAACCTGAAATAATAGCCAGAATAAACATTTTGTCACATTATGACCCACAATCTTTTAAATAAATTCTCTAGATATTCATACGTGCATAGCAATCCCAATGCAGTTGGTAGGACGGTAAACTTTAAATAAGTAGTTCTTTATAATTATTTAATAAAGACGACACCATCTGTGTCTACTACACTTATATCAAAGTCAAATTATATGTCTATTTATAGTAAGTAATAAACTAATTATATATGAATAATATAATAAACTGAATTCATATCAAAATTTAAACTATATGCACGTCTATTTATAGTAAGTCATAAAAATATCCTATATCCATACGATAAACATTAATAAACTTTTAAGCCATAAACTCTGCATAATCATTGACATTTTCGTTATCATAATTCTTATGCGTGGGAATATTGTTAAACTAAACACGGGTTTCTCTTCTTAATTAGCAATGAATCAATGTTATCATGCATATTAAAAAAACCAATGTGTCTATTAAGTATGCTCGTAAGAAGGTATACTTCGTTATCGTATTTATTAAAAAAAGCGAACATGCAGCGAGCGCAAGTAGTGAAACTATAACAAAATAGTACGACACGACATAACACGAGTATAACGCATCGTATCATATAAGAAACTGTTTGTATTCTGCAAAAAATTAAATGTTCAATAGCCAATTTTATGGTGCAGTTTTGTTATCTCTCGCTTTTGTAAATAATCACTTTCGTCGTTTTTCCCAAACGCCCCAAAAGAGGTTTAACTTTAAAAAATACAATATGATTAAAAAATAGCAACTATGTATAAAATTAGTCCAACACGATATTTATATGTTTTGAAAAATGTCACTTATTACTTTTTAGCGATAATTTGATAAAGATCATGATATTGAGAAACAAACTAAGATACCTCGTATCGAGCCTAATATGAAATTTATTTACCTATGTCGTTCATACTAGACCACCGTCGAAGAATGGTGTAGACTAGATCGATGTTTCTAGACCAGTGGTCCGCGAATTTTAAAATTAATTATGGATTTATAATAAAGTAGATTGCCACATACTTGGTGGTCCATTTGGTTGAAAAACTTTACCTTTTTTGAAAAATATTACCTAATTAAAACTTAAACCAAAATAAACCTTTGTTATTTGTGTTCGAATATATGACTCATAAGGCAGAGTGAGTAATATATTTGACCAAATGTAACCATGCATGCGACACTCATATTATTGTTTTATTGCAACATCGTCAAAACCACCAAAATGATGTTCCTATTTTATAGCATCAATATTTAGGCTACCCAATTCTAGTCTGAAAAGTATTAGGTAAACCTGATGGCGGAAGTCTGATGACCGCACCCCTCAAAAATACAGGTCTCTTTACAAATTGTTATGCAATCCATCAGAATTTGAGTAGTGACCATGATAAATGTTATTTACCCAATACGTTTCTATTGCTAGGTACGAGTCTTCGTTTTAAAACTAGATAGGTAGGTAATATAATAATAAAGACAAACAGCCATAAAACAGCACTCAAGTCTAGAACAAATTAATGACTTAATATTATATTTTTTCATATAGGTGAAGGAAACTAGCTTGCAATCTACCTAAGCTGCTGCCCATGGATATCTGTGATCTGTGACCTTTTTTTTACGAGGAGGAAACCTTCAAAAGGTACCTTATGCCGTGTGTGCGACATCTGTGATCTGTGACCTACTTAATAGAATAATTGTTCTATCTAGAGATCACTCCGGAAGATTTTTTTTTTTTTTTTTTTTTTTTTATAATATAAGAGTAGCAGACGAGCATGCAGTCCACCTGATGGTAAGTGGCTACTGCCGCCCATGGACATCTGTAATAAACCCCAGATAGGATTAGATATTCCTACGTGAGGTCGGCCACAGATGCGCCGCTACCCCTGAGGACTAAGCTGGAACGCCTCGGAAAAGTCTGTCTCCCTTACCACACCCTTCAAACCGGAACACAGCAGCGCTTAACACTGCTGTTATTAGGTAGAAATAGGTGTGGCGGTGGTGCCGCCGGAGTCGAACCACAAAGGGTTCTACCACCTCTGATTATCTTATAATTATGTAAGATAGCCGGTATCCACATTCTTCCACCGAACTGCTTCGCGCTATAAATGCGTGAAGTGGAAAGACACATAAAGGATAAATTACTTATATATGTACATATGTAACATGAACTTCGAAACACGTCAACGATTATGTTGAAATGTCACATGCGGGATCTACCTTTACTATGACACAGATTGGTTGTTTAATCTCACTTATCATTCGCGATAGGCTGGCGCCATATACGCATTGAAATTACGCAATTTAAATAAAATAAAAATCTAGTATTCGTTCCCACTCAGACACTTCAGACACACAATTCTTTGATATTTAATACTTATAAAAGTGGAGTGAGGTCACAAAAAATAAATGTTGATCATTGGTTACATTACGGAAGACTAGGTTTTAAATATCGTCGTATTATTTTAAGGATTCATTATTAAATTAGATATATCACTGTATAATGTGTGAAAAAGAAACGATTAGATTTATCGAAGGTAGAAACCGTCAATCTTACTTGTCATTCATTCAATACCGCTTATTGTATTATTAGTCTTATTTCTTCCTAATATTACATATTATATCGTAATTAGCGATCGATCGATGTTAATCAAAAAATCTACATTGGTCGTCATCGGTACATCAATTGATCGATGCCATTGATCGACTATAGAATGGGTCGGTCGACATCCAATACAGTTGATAAGAGTATTGTTGCAGACATCAATGGTAAGCACAATCATCGATCGATTGTCAATTGTCGTTTTATAGAACGGGCAACTACCACACCAATCCATTAATCAAAGATACTCTTAATCAAAGCCAATCGGCGTAGATCAACACACCAATCGATCGACATCGATTGGTATAGATTGAAAGCAACGATATAGAATACGATCGATACATTGGCGTGTAGGCATCCTAAGACAGGTTTAGAACTAATTTTACCTTGCAATAATGACATAAATACTTAAATATAATTAATTATTCAGAGCCAGTAACATATTACGTTTTATGTGCTAAATATCTTTTGTTTACTTTGTATAGCCAAAGTGAAATTGGTAATTATTATTTGTCTTATGCATTGAGAGCCATTGACCCAGTGAATAACTTTGTTTTGACTTAAGATTGAGATAACAGTGCCACGAATTATTTGTTGTTACTATTTTTGTTATCGAACACCTCAGTAACCTCACACAAGGTTTATTTAGGTATTCAATTATATAAAAATAAATACAAATCAAACTAAAATACAGTAAGACTTAAGATACAGGATAGTTAAAGGCAAATAATGGAGATTTTCCGCAGTTTATAAATTATGTGCCTTTATGAATAAAACTACTGATTTTGTTGAGTATTTCATGATCCTACCTAATTTTGGTTGGTTATTTGTAATAATTTTTGAGATGTATAAATACAGTAAAACCCGATTAAGACGATTTCATGGGGACCCAACCAAAAACGCGTCTTAAGCGAGAAAACGTATTAAGCGGGATGTTCATCCAAAGATTTTAACCAGTTGATGAAATGAATGCCGGTCGAGATTGTGCATCATAAGTTACATAAGGGAGCAATCTTACGTTTTTAAAGCAACGTGGATTTTTAGCCTATCCAATAACTAGCAAACGTAGCTTTTATGACCCATCAGAATTGGTACAGCCAGAACAGTCAGTCTCTCTATATCTGCTTTACCACCATCGAGCGTTCGTTGGGCCAGTTACGAATAAGTCGTATTAAACGGGATGACGAAGCGTATTAAGCGTTAAGAAATGTATGAAAATATGTCTCAAAATGCAGGGACTGGCGAAAAATGGCGTATTATGCGAGGAATCGTATTAAGCGTGATCGTATTAAGCGGGTTCAACTGTATTTAGTTACTTGGTGAAATAGGTAATTCCTGCATTACATACATATTATTATGTAACACTTGTGCTATTATATTACATCCTATTCCATCTAGGAAAAAGTAATCATTATAATAATTATCATTTTCAGTTCAAAATACTATACATGTTGCAATGTCCATTAATGTTTGAAAAGATTATGATATGTAATTATAAAGTTGAAGTAAGTATTAAGTTACCTCATAATGGATTTACTTATTTTCATTGTTGTTTATCTTATATAATTATTATGATTATGAAAAAGGTAGAAAAGGAACAAATGAAAACATACCTAAATTAATTTAAGAATGAAAATTAATAAGCAATATGTTTACAAGGCACAAGAAAAATTGGAAATATAAAATAAATATATACACACCAAAAAAAAAAAATTATACCTTAAAATAACTATCTATCTGAACATTGTTATTAAAAAAATTACCTCAACTCATACTTATACTATACTAATCTATCGTGTGAGAAAAATTGTGAAATTATTTTCAAGATTTAAGATCAACTCTATCTATCTAATCTATTACCTAATCAAACAGTGTTATCTATCTATTGACCTATAAAAATGTATCCTAATAATAAATATGGATCAGTAACAAGTACCAATTACATTAATGACACTTTTATGTAACTCATTATAAAATCTCTTATATAATTTTCCTGTTTTCTTCTACTATGTGTTGAAAATCTCACAAAGTATGTGTCGAAACTGGAATTTGGTAAGGCACTTCATGCTTCTTGATGGGGCAATGGGGGGAATTCAAAGGAAGGAAAGATTATCTAGGACAGAACGGATAACACACAGCAACATGGCCTTTTTGAAAGTTAAATAGAAACATAGACACTTACCTTATTCCACACTCCATGAGGAAAAGCACAAATCCATACAGCATACATCTAGCTGCGTAAGCCTTTAATATCACACGTAATAGGCTTGGTGTACGTTTTCCCCCCGCATTGGCCACTTCCTCTTCCCACAGCCTCGCAAATTTGTCGCCCAAAGGACCTAGTAGAATAAATATATGTACTAGCAAAAGCAGATTATATAAACATTGATAGAATTTTAAGTAAATATCATTATTTTACTTGTCACTAGAATATTATTGACTTTAAACAGATAATTACTTGTAGCACCTTTTCTAAATAAGAAAAAATCATAGTAGTAATTACATAATTATTCTGAACAGTTACCTTTGGCTTAGGAAGGTAGTTTTGATAATAACTTTAATGATTACCAGCAAATTTACTTTATAATAGGTAATTGTATATAAAAACAAAATTACGTTTTCTAATGTACTCACGAGGAATTGAGCAAAGTGACAACTTAAAGATTTTTCCAACTTGAGAAAGCTAAGCAAATAAAGCTTATCTTAGAATTTACACATCCAGTATTCTGGCAAAATTAATTTACATATAAAAATTACATACTTGATGCATGTTCTTCCAATGGTTCATATAAGTCTTGTTCTTCCATGTCTTTTTTCAGGCCACTCAAAAATATTGGTAGAGTCCATCTAAAATAAAAATAACACTACATTACTAAAACACCACATGATACACCAATGTGGCAATTTCTATATGATGCTTTTAAATTTAGTCATACTTGCTGCCTTCAAGACAATTCATACAATATTATGACTTACCCAAATGTGAGAGCTGAGAATGGATTGGCTGCAGCTCTAGGATGAGGCGGTCTTCCTTTTTTTTTCACAGACTCCATATTTCAATTATCTGCACAAATATTATTACAATAGTTTCAAATAACTAGTAGATTGACTTATGTAAATCACAAATAGGGAAATAAACTGTATTGTAAATTAGGTACATGATGTGGTTTGAAATTGTGGTTTAGAATTATTATTTAGGTGCTTATATACCTATATTAACTTTAACTATGTTGCAAAAGTACCACAATAAGGCAAAAAAGTACGTTCAATTTACGTGTCTGACCGAATATCTACATAATATGTCTACCAAAAAAGTGAGTAATAAACTTACATTTTCCGTTTACACTCCGTTACCTAAACAATTAAATTTCAAATCTCATTTCTATTCACTTCACTCTTGAAACAAACCAATGAACTTTCGAACTTCTCTCAATTTATCTACCCACAAAAAATAATAATGCAACCTAAAATTTCACAACTTATGAACGTAACACAGGATATTTACACAAAAAATATCTAAAGAGATTTTCCAACATTAATAAGCACAAACTGGATTTAATTATATTTATCGCATATTATTAAAATATTTTTTAAACGAGATAACACCACTTTTGCGACGAACCGACAATGTGAATGAAAGTGCTTGCTGTCAGCACTGTTAGGCTGTCACTGCTGGTGCCCATCTGATCTTTCTGCCAATGCCTTGTCCACAGAGTATAATGTCGCACATACTACTATATTTATGATAGGGAAACTGTCTATGCCTTATTAAATGCTACTTTAAAAATGTGAACTATTATTTCGTCATTTTATTTCTCAAGAAATTACTTTATTTTTTAAATAAATTACTACATACACATTAATGATGATAACATTAATAAAAATGATAAATATTAAATAATAGATAATAAAGTAGTGCCAGCTATGGATTAAATGTAATAGTAATGTACACATCGATATTCCAGTATCGATATTATCATTTAAATCAATTTTTAAATACAACCATTTTTACATTTTTTATTATTTTTATTATTTTGAGGAATGTTTTCTGTTTCTACAATTTCTAATATTTTTAATTAAAATTTTTAGTAATTTTAACACGTCGAAGTTGGTCGGAAAGTTTACGTAGCATAGAACATTTTTGAGGAATTATAATATTTTGAAAGCCAGACACTGAATATTGTGTACTCAATACAGCGAGAAACACAAATATAATCTGTGATTACCTGGTGAACGCTTAGGCATTTGACATTCCAGATATAATTCATTTACTAGAAAGTAATAGTATATTAGTTTATACTTTGGTAATAGAGTATAGTTACGTTTTAATAATCATGCGAAACGCAAGATACGAAATGATCTCAGTTTAAGTAACCATATTATTTTGTCAGATATTTATGGAAAATCTCTAGTCTTTTCAAACAGATAAAAATAAACCACGAATGTTATCAATAGGGATGGCGGATCTTTATCGAAATCGATTTTATTGCGATACATTTTGCAGCTGTAACGATATTCTTCGATAATTTGCTGAATTATCTGTGATTTATTCATAAGATTGATTCATTGCGTAATATCGATTAAAGAGCCTGTTTTTACTTACATGTGCACCTAAGACGATTATTCGTTGTCGGAATGCACTCTTACGAATTTTAACATAACAAACTACCATAAAATACTAAAAATAATTTAAAATACGCTTTAATATGCACGCATATTGATGTATGACACCACTACAGAAAAACGTTAACTTTTTAAATATCAGCTCGCTGTTCATCCCGACAGGGTGGGTAATTGCCAATCTGAGCGAAAAATACATTCTATTCTGTTATCACATGCTCGAAGCGAAGTATAATTTAAAAAAAGTTCAAACAAAATCGATGCTTCAATTAATCGATCTAGTATCGCATCACTAGAGTTGTCAATCTGTCAATCTCTTAAATCTAATCGATAGTTTGAATAAATTCACGTCACTTCGGTGTTTTATTTATATCGAACATTTTAAATTTTTCAATATTCTATAATATAAAAATAAACATATGATTTATGAGAAAAAGTGAAAGAGGAATAATTTTAAAAATGATATTGTGAATATTGTGGAAGTTTTACCATTCACTAGACTTATGAAGACGCATTTGGAACACCTAATGTTTTCGAAGCGGCTAAGCTGGCTAAACAGCCTCAATAAATATAAAAATATGATATTCGTCGGGGTAGCAGCTTTCTATTTAGGCTGCAGTGCTACTTTGTCCATCATGCAGATGGACTGTCAATGTACAGCCACAAAAATACAGAAAGTAACGGAGAAAGTGGAATACCCCGTGATTGTCCTAAGCGGGCCGAATAATGAAGACAAACGAGACGCGATACGAGCGACTTGGGCTAAGCTTGCAAATAATATTTTCGTTGAGAATGGAGAGACGCTTTTCAAGTGGAACTTCAATGGAACGAAGTCTATTTCAGAACAAAATATAATCAAAATCTACTTTATAATAGGTTCAGAAGGTTTGAGCGATGTGCAACTGAGTAAGCTGAGAGCAGAGCAAAAAAGACACAATGATGTAGTATTAATCGATAATTTTGAAGATAGTTACAAAAATTTGGCTCAAAAGATGCTACTTACCCTTACATGGGTGAATGAAAAGCTCTCTGGCTATAAATACTTGGTGAAATGTGATGACGATTCTTTTGTCAGAATTGATTTGATTGTGAAAGATTTAGAGGCATTTGGCCCAGACATGAGTGCACTGGAAATAAGCAAATATGTTACTTTTAAGGTAAAGGTAGTTAAATATTTTAAAGTAGCAAACTCCACTGACATAATGTTTGCAACATGTTCAAGGGTGTGGTGAGGTAGACAGGTATCTATCATAGCCAATCCAACTTAGTTCTCAGTGGCCAAGCTCAGGTATCTAGGATTGATTGCAGAAATCCAGCAGTAGCCACTTACACTTATGTACATTGTATGCTTGTGATTTATATCAATACTAGTTTTTGCACGCGGCTTCGCCCGCGTTTAAAAGAAAATAATATATAACGTACATGGATACATAAAACTAAAAATTCGTATCTTCAACTTTGCTAAAGATCATCACTTGATCAAATGCATAGTTTACGATTCAATCCTTACTAATATCGATTAAAATAATCAATGTTTTGGGTCCAAAAGATCAATTCTCCGATTAAACAATCTTAGATTGCCATCCCTAGTGCCCGTGGGATTTCCGGGATAAAAACTATCCTATGTCCTTTCTCGGATCTCAGACTATCTATGTACAAAATTTCATTAAAATCGGTTCAGTGGTTTGGGCGTGAAGAAGAGACAACCAGACAGACAGACAGAGAGACAGAGTTACTTTCGGATTTATAATATTAGTAAGGATTGTAAAAAAAAATAGTAACAATAGCACAGTTAAATTTATAAACTTTCACATTCATGTTCACAATCATGAACACTTTGTAAAAATCTAGATCAATTTTTAAATATAATACATAAATTTCTATTTTTCCAGTCTTTCCAGCACACTCAGCCCAACAACAAGAAACACAGGGGCTTGTATTGGGGCTACTTTGATGGGCGTGCCAGAGTGTATCAAAGTGGGAAATGGCAGGAGCAGGACTGGTTTTTGTGTGATACATATCTGCCCTATGCCCTCGGTGGAGCTTATGTTATATCCAGCGGTATTATTGACTATGTAGCTCTGAATGGTCAATATTACAGGTAATATCTTAATATTGTTTATTATGGTCTGCAGTGCAGACTCTGCACATGTAAGACTGTATTGGCCGATGTAAGGCTTACTATAATATTTCAATATTGATATAGCTATGTAACATGAGTATTTTTAATTCACGAAAAATATGTAAAGGCTAGCATTTCAGCTTCATTTCTTGTAATAGGCTTTAGTAAATGAATATTAATTTTACATTTATACAATGTATCATTATTAATTTGTCCCAATATTTTCTAAATAGTTCCAAAATGTCAATGTGTACTTGGCATTGCAATCTAAGATCCACAATATAAAAGAAAACTTCAGTTATAAGTGATAAATATTTTATGAAATTAAATTATAATTGTTACAGCACTTACCGTTCCGAAGATGTATCAATGGGAGTATGGACAGCAGCGCTCGACAACATAAATAGGGTTCATGATATAAGATTCGACACTGAGTGGAAGTCTCGCGGGTGTGACGCACATATGCTTGTGCGCCATAAGCAGACACCCAAGGACATGTTTGAAATGTATGATACCTTAGTTCACTCGCAAGGAAAAAGTCTATGTAAGAACGAAAGTACTGTTAGGAAATTCTATCACTACAAATGGGATGTGCTACCTTCGAAATGCTGTAAATAATGATCTTAGTTGAATTGTAGACAAATTCTAGTGGACATAATGAATATAACATGTTCAAGATTCAAGTAGCTCAAATTTATAAATTTAGAAACCATTTATGGATATATTTGTCCTGTATCGTGGATAAATTCTTAAAAAGTAGATTTCTTGAATGTATTTTATGAACATTTTTGGCATGAAATTTTGGAATATTAAGGGCTAAAAACCAGTAATGTTCTTGGTTTTGCAACAGGGTTCCCTCTCAATGACTTGAGAAGGCTTGGGATGTCTGGGACAGCTTTCATGTTGCATCAGAGTGACTGAGTGGTATTGTACTGATTATGAATGTAAGGTATAAGGTGTAGGCCAAAAATATATTTTCTATATATCATAGCATAAATGTTATAGTTATGATTCCTCTTACATGATATTTTCCTCGCAAAAAAATGTGAATATTGTATACTTAAATGCTGAATTTACCAGTTGAAGGCATTTCACTCATGCGGCAGTAGTTTTCTTCTTCATATTTGCTACAGTAATGTAATTGTCTGTAGTTAATAGTTTTAAATATTTCAATATTTGATATTTCTTTTATTGTATAGTATGAGTGATACTTAGTTGATATACAATTCTTAAGACATGAAGTGCAGCTATTTATCGAAATCCATATGCACAATATCAAACATTTGCTTGGTTAAGCTTTACTGTGACTATTTATTTGCTACGTAAAAAAAAAAATCCTCTTTTATTTGCTATTTATCATTGCTGACCAGGATGTTAGCTTTATAAGCGACACTGTACGATGGTGCAATGTAACGGGGCAAAGTATTTTAGCTATTCTTAATATTTCGCCACCCACACAGTTGCAAAATTAACTATTTATATAATATTATGTATTAGAATGTGTTTCGTCTTAAACAATAAATGACGCTTATGTGTTTTAATGCTTGTAGTATATTTGTTTTCTTCCTGCGGTGATAGATCAGCTCAGCAGTTGATTTTAATACATTTTGTCTTACCATCAATTGAAACATTCAATGAAATACGTATAAATATAATGTTACTCATTTAAATAAATCATTCTTATAATAAATTCCAGATTTATAACTTTTGACTTAGTCAAATGTGATTAGTATAAGATTTAACAAGAATACACTCCATTAATTTATGTAAATTTTAAATTGTAACTAAAGATATTTTTTAACCTGATATTATTTTATTAAATGTGTTTCATTGGGTTATGACGTCACTGTATCATTTATAATAAAATTCCTATCAATCAATTACAGTATTCATAATGTTTATACTCCAATGGTTTTTAACGAATGTTTTATATTATTTTATACTACTATTCTAGTCAAATGTATTTATTATTCGGAATGAATAAATCAAAGTTTAAGTTTGAAAAACCACGTCGTTTTATTATTTTCCTTAACACAACAAAAAATATTAAATTTAGGTACAAAACTCATAAATATGGTACGTATAATATACAAATACAAAATATTTTGTATGTCCGATTTTTCTGGCTTCCTACTGTGTTGTATAGTTTCTATAATATTCGCTTGCATATATTACATATACACTATATAAATGATTACATAATGTCAAGTTTTATTAATTAGAAAACAGAAAAAAATACTTTGCACAATTAAATTTAAACAAATAACTAATAATCTAAGTACATAAACTTAAAGCAAAGAAATGAAATTAAATAGTGAATATGTTAGAACATTTTTATCAGTGTCCATTTCTATAATAGAAATTATATTAACGTTAGAAGCAAAGTCTATGTATAAATCAAAATTGATTTAATTAAATTTCAAAAATACTTAAAAATAAGAACACGACGCGTAATCCATACAACCGCAACAAGAGTCAATCATCCTAAAAGGCACGAAGAAAATACTAAGCGTTACCAAATGCATTTACTAAAACAAACAACATTGTATGATGTTACTACATACTTGCTACATATAATAGAATTCTTATATATATTAACAATTACGAAATTTAAGAGGTACATTTAAACACTTATTAGATTATGTGTAATGTGCATTCAATGAAATAGCGTCAGCGACATCAGTCTCATCCATACTCTAAATTTTCTCGCAGTAACATAATATTTAATACATAAAAATAAAACAAAAAAATCACAAACCCTATTCAGCATAATAAAGGTATGTGCAAACCTAAGACTTAATTCATTAGGCGATAAGATTATAGTAATGTATAATGTGTGTAAGGAACCGATGGCAATACAATTTTATGAGGTCGGTACCACATTGTGGAACAAAAAACTACAAGATAATATTTATCGACATCGCCTTTGTCGGCAATATCAAATATCGTGTCGGTGTAATCAATAAACGCTCTGAAAGAATAAGAAATTGATAGTAAGTTACAAATTACTCTATAGTCTGATTCATAATTAGGTGTCCAAAATGTAAACAAAGGTGTTGACCTATCAAGAAAATTCGTTTTAAATGGTAGTTTCTTATTTTTGACAATATTAAATTAATACAACAATAATAAAGTAATAATCTAAAAAAAATAAGATCAATTCACAATTTCTAATATTTATATTACCTCAATTTCGTTCCATACAGTAATTATAATAAAAAACAAGGTTTATGGTAGAAAATTAAAATGTGATAATGGTAACACAAACGGAACCCAGAACATTTCTTGTGCCGTCATTTTTAAGTTTCGTAGCTGATGTTATTCATTTTCGTGATTGTAATTGAACTCGAATGTATTATTGTTTTCATAGCGCGTTTGTTAAATTGTGAATAATTGTAATGTTTTCGTTTTTTGTTGAGTTTGTTAAAGTTTTTGTTTCTAGTTAATTTTGACAGTGACATTTGTTTGTTTACATTTTGGACACCTAATTATGAATCAGACTATAGTGTATTTGTAGATCTTTGAGCAATGCGCCTTCTACAGATTCACTACGTCTAATATTCATATTGAAGATGGAGTGTATACAGATATTACGTACTTCAATGTTTACTATACATTCGCGTTAGTATCTTTGACTAAATTTTATTTCAAATAGTGGTTTTTACAAAAAAAATACATTATTTAGTTGAAAATATTTGTGCGTAAAAAATAAAACAATACACGAACATTCATAGCTATAATTATATTACTTATAGTACTGTTCAGGATGTTACGAACATGCACAGGCATTATATATTGGTGGGTTCCATTTTCAATAACAGGAGAGTCCCTATATGTATAACCCGAATAACAGTTTGGGAATGAAAACCTTTAACTCAATTATCCCCAATATAGTTGTATCTTAGTATGTGTGGTGAAAACGCCATAAAAGATTTAGATGATTAAAACATATTATGTCACTCATATACTATTGCTAATGTCACCTAGTTTTCTGTTTAATAAAACCTTTAATATACGGGTTTATCTTATTACAATTTATTAAACAGAAATTATCAATGATTATACAATATGTATCGATTCCTAAAACCAGACAGATTTGATATTGATCCAACGTCGTCCCAAAATGCATCATCGCAGTGGATACATTGGAAAAGAACGTTCGAGAATTTTTTAGAAGAATCTCAAAGAAGTACGTCAGACACTGAAATAAAATTTTCCGAAGAAGTAAAATTAAGGCTATTGATAAATCACATCTCGCCAGCTATATACGATTACATCTCGTCATGCAGTACGTACAACTCAGCTTTATCCACCTTAGAATCAATTTACGTTAAACCTAAAAGTGAAATATTTGCACGCCACAAACTATTTACTCGAACTCAACAACCAGGAGAATCCATTGATCAATTTATTCAGGCTTTGAAGCTATTATCGAAAGAATGCAATTTTAAGTCTGTTTCTGCAGAAGAAAATGAAAAAGATTCTATTCGTGGAGCTTTTATTGCTGGAATGTCTTCATCACACATAAGACAGAGATTATTAGAAAATTTAACTTTGACCTTAGACGAAGCTTATAACAAAGCACGCGCACTAGAGTCGGCCCAAGTACAATCTGAAAGCTTCACTTTTCCACATGTTGTGGCCGTAAATAAGTCTATTTCTATCAGAAATAACTCCAAGCAAAGTGGCCATCAGTCAATACCTGATATTAAAAAAAATAATAAATGCTATTTCTGCGGTGGTTCCTTACATGCTCGTCGGTTCTGCCCAGCTTCAAATACTACTTGTTTAAAATGTGGCAAACAAGGACATTTTGCTAAAGTATGCAGAAGTTTGCCTCCTGTGGCCACAGTAAACGACACAGATGAAATGACTTCTTGTTTAATATCAGCTTCAGTAGGCTTGAAGAAGTGCACTGTTTTGGTCACAGTAAATGGCTTACCTCTTAAGGCCTTAATTGATACAGGTAGCACAGCAAGTTTTATTAATGAGAGTATAGTCAAACTTAACAATTTTCCTGTGCATCCTTGGCGTCAAGCTGTTTCAATGGCAAACTCATCATTTCGTTTTGATATTGAATCAGTATGCATCGCAGCTATTACAATATATAATGAATCTTTTTCTACACCTCTGCGAGTAATGAAAAATTTATGTTCAGATATTATATTGGGTCATGATGTTCTAGAACAATGTTCGTCAGTGGAAATTAAATTTAACGGACCAAGACCAGCCCTACGTGTAGCGATTCTTAAAGAAGCAGTAATAGAGCCAGTGGATCTATTTCCTCATTTGACATCTGACTGCAAACCAATAGCTATAAAATCTAGAAAATATGCTCCTGATGTTTTTGCATTCATACAAAATGAAGTCCGAAAATTATTGTCCGATGGAATTATAGAAGAAAGCAATTCTCCATGGAGAGCTCAAGCCATCGTGACGTCTGGAACGTATCACAAGAAACGAATGTGTATTGATTATTCTCAAACAATTAATAAATTCACACAACTTGATGCTTATCCTTTGCCAAATATAGAAGATATAGTATCCAGAATATCCAAATACAGATTTTTTTCAAAAATAGATCTTAAGTCAGCGTATCACCAAATTCCTATTCTTAAAAGTAACAGGCCATATACTGCGTTTGAAGCGTGTGGAAACTTGTATCAGTTCTGTCGTATTCCCTTTGGAGTAACTAATGGAGTAGCTTGTTTCCAACGGGCAATTGATAAGATCATCGAAAAATGTAAACTAGAAGGAGTATTTGCGTATTTGGATGATATTACAATATGTGGAAATGATCAAATTGATCATGATAAGAAACTAAAAAAATTCATGGAAGCAGTTGATACATATTCATTAACTGTTAACCAAGACAAATCTGAATTTTCAAAACAGAGTATCAATATTCTTGGTTATAACATTGCTGATGGGACAGTCAAACCGGACCCAGATAGGCTTAAATCACTTCTAGACATGCCTGTTCCTCAAGATTCAGCATCTTTGAAGCGTGCTATAGGGTTGTTTGCGCATTATTCGAAGTGGATACCAGATTTTTCTAATAAACTACATCCTCTCGTCATCACTGAACGATTTCCTCTGGATGAAAATCAAAAAGCTGCTTTTGAATCGCTTAAGGAACTCATAGCTAAATCATCGTTAACTGTAATTGACCCTAATGTACCTTTAACAGTTGAAACTGATGCTTCTGATGTCTCTATCGCAGCCACTCTTACACAAAATGGAAGACCTGTGGCATTTTTCTCTAGATCACTGAGTGATAGTGAAAAGAAATATCCTATTATAGAGAAGGAAGCTTGTGCTATCGTCGAAAGTATAAAGAAATGGAGACATTACCTTCTTGGCCGTCGGTTTTATTTAATAACAGATCAAAAATCGGTAGCCTACATGTTACAGAATAATGCAAGCAAGATTAAAAACGAAAAGATACAAAGATGGAGGTTAGAGCTATCGAATTATAATTTTGATATTATGTATCGGCCGGGATCAGAAAATATTGTAGCTGATGCTTTGTCAAGGCAAACATGTGCTTCAGTCAGAGAGAATCAGCTATCTACACTCCATAATGATCTGGGTCATCCTGGTATAACTCGCTTAACACACTATGTACGAAGTAAGAACTTACCATATTCAACAGATGATGTTAAGAGGATTGTATCACAGTGTAGAATTTGTGCAGAAATCAAACCCAGATTCTTAAAGTGTACTGGAACACTTATTAAAGCAACAACTCCATTGGAAAGGTTAGCACTTGATTTCAAGGGGCCATTGCCGTCGAAGGGTAAAAATAAGTATCTTCTAACCATTATTGATGAATACTCGAGATTTCCCTTCGCATATCCATGCTCAGATATGAGCAGTGAAACCATCATAAATTGTTTAAAAGATTTATTCTCTATTTTTGGAATACCTTCATACATCCATACTGACCGAGGTTCAGGTTTCATCTCGACGCAGTTAAGAGAATTTTTAAACAAAAAAGGAATAGCTGTAAGTCATTCCGCACCGTATAATCCTAGAGGGAATGGTCAAATTGAACGTCTGAATGGTACGCTATGGCTTACGATTCGTCTCGTTCTGAGATCCAGAAATCTATCTATTGCAGACTGGGAAACCGTATTACCTGAAGCCTTGTTAAACATAAGATCATTACTTTGTACAGCGACAAACGCAACTCCCCATGAAAGGATGTTTAATCATGCAAGGCGTTATTCTCCTGATCAAATGTTTCCCTCCTGGTTATGTCCAGGGAATAAAGTATACAGACGAAATCCTACACCAAAATCTAAGTATGACCCAATAGTGGACGAAGTCGAATTAATAGAACCTAATCCTTTATACAGTAGAGTACGTTTTCCGGATGGACGAGAGGTAACAACGTCTAATAGAAACCTTGCACCAACAGGTTCTGAAATAGAAGAAGAAGTTGAATTATCATCACCACACTCCTCTCCGCATTCAGTATATTCATCTCCTTTGAGTTCACCTCAAGAACCTATAGTAAGAAGATCAGGAAGAATACGGCGCCCGCCATTATATTTTCAAGATTATACAACATAATAATATCAGCGGGGAAGAATGTGGTGAAAACGCCATAAAAGATTTAGATGATTAAAACATATTATGTCACTCATATACTATTGCTAATGTCACCTAGTTTTCTGTTTAATAAAACCTTTAATATACGGGTTTATCTTATTACAGTATGTAAGTCTATTTCAAGCACATTGCTCAAACTCATAATAGCGTGGTAGCTTATGCTCCGTTGTAGTGATCTTTATAAGCCTAATATCACAATAATAGAGGATTCAGCTGTGAAGATCTTAGTGAGGACTCTTTATTTTCACGTTCATGTACGTCTGATTGTTTTGAAAGGTTGTCCTGGATAACTCTTCTTTGAAGTAATCTATCGTCCTCTGAAGCCCGTCGTGTAAGGAAATCTGAAAAAAATACTTCATTAAGACTGTAAAATGTACTAATATATACAATTTGATCATTTGTCGATGTTTTAAAAATAATCGTCATCTTGTTAGCTTGTTAGCTCTCTTTAAATTCTTTATCTATGCAGATGTATACAATGCAGAGAATATAAATAGTTCCACCGAAAACACTATGAACTTACACTTAATCTTTATCTTTAATAATATAATATGACTTTTTAATTAATACACCGTACAATGTTCCACCGAGCACCTGGAGCGCGTGCGTATCAGTTAGAGGCTTCGATCGAACTGCCAGTAAAACTAGCTCCTCCAGTGCTCGGTAACGTGATGATTGGTTCGATAATCGTTAAGAAAGGATAGTGGTAGAAAATTTGTGACTTCTATGACGTCCGTCAAGCTATTTGAGCATATCAAAATGACATCACAATTTAAACCTTGTTTTATAATTTTGGTAATGTTAGAGTTCCCATGAGGCGAGATACCTAAAGAGCGGTGATGTTCCGATAGTATCAATTCAGAACTTGTATAGAACATATCGATCAAACTTTGATAGCGTGATTCAGAAATACTAGTAGCGCCATCTCTTGACAAGTTTCGAAAAGTAACACCAACATTTTACAAGAAAGTGTAGGTACGTACGTATAGTCCACGTAAAACTGCTAGTCCGCTCTGAATATAGAAATGAATCGCGTCGCCATAGCAAATTTTATGACTACACCTGCTCGCAACAACTTCAGAGCGGACTAGCTGTTTGGCAATAACCATACGTATAATGCCCTCCAGTTTTATCTTATATATAAAATTCTCGTGTCACAATGTTAGTTACCGTACTCCTCCGAAACTGCTTTACCGATTTTCACCAAATTTTATATGCATATTCAGTAGGTCTGAGAATCGGCTACTATCTATTTTTTATACCTCTAAGTGATAAGGGTTGTTCACCTTAACATTTTTTTATTTATATGGCAACACAACGTTTGCCAGGTTAGCTAGTATATTTTTAAAAATATGTTTATATTAACTAAATACCTTAGGAGACCATCCCAGATGTTTCTCAGCGATGGCGATGTCCGGGCGGCGGCGCTGCGGGTCGTCCTCGACGGCGGCGCCCGTCGCCACCGTGCTGCGGCAGCCGGGGACCAGGTTCTTTATTATTACGGCAAATTCTGGAACAAAGATGATCAAATATATCGGACGAAATAGGGAAACGTTCATTGAGGTTGTGAGGGAGCTACTTTCATGTTTTTAAATAGGCCTTAGTTTTATTTTTAGGGTGCCGCTTAGGGAAAAACAGAATCTTATTACTAAGCTTTTGCATTCTGTCCGTCTGTCACAGGGTTCTATCTCTTGCTATATAATGTAACAGCGAGATTACACATGATCTGCATTGGCGTATGAAACGTTGCCCAATGCAAGCGATGTGTAGTCTTTAAACCATTTCATCGCACACACAGCGTGTGTGGCGTACACATAATGAAGGCGTTGGTCCAAGAAGCAGAGACGGAGCTCAAAAATATTTACTACGCGTATATACTAAACCAAACTTCATTAATACGTAATGCTAAGACCCATCGTTAATATTTAAAATTTAAGAACAAGTCAAAACTAAGATCATAGGGTATTACTGTTATGTTTTTAAACAAACCTTCTATAGTGTGCTCCACTGGGTTCCCGATATTTACGGGTAATGTGTAGCTGGACGCCATGAGCGCGAGCAACCCGTCCACAAGGTCCGACACGTAGCAGAATGACCGTGTTTGTTTGCCATTACCATATACCTAAAAAGAAAATAGGTAAGTTATTATTCAGTATTTACATACCTATTTAACGTACGCTTTTTGGAATCAGAAGTTTGAAATTTAAACGATCCAGTATAAGAAAAATATTGTAACTGACAATATTTAAGTGCATCTGTAACTGTGCCTATACAAAACAAGTATATTTCATTTCGTAAGTTGACAAAGTTCTTTAGTCGCTTTGTAAGTATTTCTGTATAAATTAATGAAAATGAAAGTTGTTAGCATTTTACATTGTGTAGATGACCTTAATGAGACACTTCCACTTATTATTGTCATTGTTATTTATTTGTTTATGATGTTAATGACAGCTGTGTTCTTTTTTGAAAGTAATATATTATATTTTGGTGTATTTATGATATTTATTTTCCTACCGAATCCGAATACCACTTCAAATGCATTATTAAATCATTCTTCTCTAAGTGCGGCGACCTAATCCATATAGCTTATCACTATCGTATTTTGAACTGTACATAGACCTATTTACAGTCCAAAAATTATATTACAAGCCAAGCAACCAGAATAGGATGGCCGACTTTCCAGGGCTTAGCTAAATAATACTATTTAGTTAACCTCTGGAAGGTCGGACAAACCGTGATTTTAAGAAGTTAGAAGCACAAACCGTGATCGTAAGATTCTGTAGTGCTTGCATGATGAAGTTTGAGACCACTCTTCCATCCGACACGTGCATCCTTGGTCCGTACGTATTGAAGATCCTCGCCACTCTCACCGACACATTCTCTTGTTTAGCGTATGAGTACGCTAGAGTCTCCGCCACCCTTTTACCTTCGTCGTAACATGCTCGTGGTCCTAGGGGAATAGAAATTGATTTTATTTTAGGGTAACAGATTGACTGACAGTTTTAATTTTAATAGTAATATTGTTGTTTATAAATTGTTGTAAGGTAGAGGTTGCTTAAGCTCATGTTGCTTCACAGCTTATTAAGAAAAGTTATTATTTAATTACTAAAGTTTATATTATAGTAACATTTAATAAAGTAAATAAATATAGACTTTAAGAGTACTTTTATTTAATTATGACTGTTTCTTCCACATGCCTACAACGGAAGTTTATTATCATTTATAATTTGAAACTAAAAGAAAATATAATACGACGGACATCTGCAAAATGTAACAAACGATCGAAAAGATAACAATTCTTTTTTGAAAATATTTTAAAAAATATTTTTACTGACCTATAGGGTTGACATGTCCCCAGTAAGATTCGGGCTGCGGATGAACCATCGGGTCTCCGTACACTTCTGAAGTACTTGCTATTAAGATCTTCGCTCCTACACGTCTCGCCAAACCTGGAAATAATATTACTTTGTTATATAAAGTTATGTCATATATTACACATATTCTTTTTTTTACTGCGGTTTCGTATGGTCCGTTCAATCGTTCCGTTCTGCAATATTTTATGAAATCACAATATGGAAAATTACCTAAGCTATAGGTCTTTTAAGTAAGCGACTTTCTTTATATGTGTAGTGGGAAATAACTTGCAAGAGACTAGATAAAAACACAGTAGCGCTTAATATTGTTGCTAAAAGGCTGAAGTAGGTGTGACGGTGATGCCGCCCTAATCAAAATACGATGAACATAATTTAATTTAAAATTTGAAGAAACATACCTTTCTAGGACGAAGGTCTAGCTTTAAAATATGTTAGCATAATAAGTAATGAGAACAAATGAAACGCTGTTACGAACGTTGATTTATTGTAACGAAAAATCGAATATTTTTGATTGTTATTGTGAATTCTGGTTGTCTCAGTACATGTCTATACTATTTCACGGCAATTAAATATAATGAAAACTTCAAGGCGTTGAAAATTGCGTATGTTGTATAAAATATGAACATGTTTTGCTCCACAGTTATGATAATCATGATATTATACAGTTATGTGCGTTATTTGCATATATTTAAATATCGTACAAAAATAATGATACTTTAAGAAATATGTCGGTCTTTATTGGATCTCACTACAGACCAAATACATCCTTGAAGAAACAGAATTGTCTTCAGATTTCAGAGTGGCACAATTCATATTATTTCTGAAGAAGCGGATTTCTTGTATCGAAGGACTCAATTACTTAAGTCTTTATTTGTACAATCATATTTTTAGTTGAAAGTAATTATTACACATTCAATAACACCTAGTCTATACACAGAGCTCTTGTCTATTGACTACCATTTTTATTACAGGGTTATGAATGTGATTGTTATGTTTAAAATAATTTAAAATATTTCGAAAGACTTACCTAGCATATTAATTGTGCCTAAAGTATTAGTTTTAATAGTTTTGACTGGATTTTGCATATAATGAGGTGGGCTTGCTGGACTAGCTAAGTGGTATATTTCGTCAGCCTGAAAATGAAAAGAAAATATTATTATGTTATAAGTGTAATACATTTATGTGTGGTCATTAAAAAGGTAAAACAAAGTACTAAATATTATAAAAATCTAGCGACTCAAGATTGTAGCCACATTGTTGTTAAGTTAGTAGGGAAAACTCGTGATTTTCGTATGTCGCCACAATGTAAAAATAAATTCATATAAAAAAAGCGTTTTTTATATTTGTCTAGGTGCTCAAAAAGTTATTCCACATCTTAGGGCCATATTGGATATAGACGTCACTAATCACTAATCATGCATTATCATCCAAACCATATAGGTATGTAAGCAGAATTTCAGCTTATGAGTTGGGGTTAACTGTTTTAAAAATAATATTCAGTTGCCAGTTTGTATGTTATATAAATTTGTATAATAAATAAAGTCATATTGAACATTGAATTCAAGTTATATAAAAGGTGTTAAAAATACTTGGTTTTATTTACATACCTCAACGTACAGAGGATTGACAATATCGTGATGTATCATTTCGAAGTTGCGATGGCCGAACCAGTGTTCAACGTTACGTTTGCGGCCTGTGAAGAAGTTGTCCACCACGATGACTTCGTGACCCTGCACCATCAGGATATCAACCAAGTGGGACCCCACAAAACCAGCGCCACCAGTCACCTAAAAGTTATTTCATTATTACATATAATGATATAATCTAAGAAAAAGCTATATAAAAATTCATCATCAGCCCATTACTGTCCCAGCAGTGGGACAATAACGGGTTGATGATTGCACAGATCTCCTCTCAGTCTGCTGTGCTGGAAAACTGTGTACTGGGTAGGCTTCACATACCTTCGAAAACTTTATTTTTATTATAAAACCTAACTATGTTGAAAATTACAATATTTGTGTTACTTCTTAAAGTAATTCCATTTCCATATTAAACTTAAAACATAGTTGCAAGTCATGTTCATATTTTTAATTTTAATACATTGTATTTAATTGCTAAGGCATAATAAAATTCATTATGTTCTTATAAAAAAACTTATAACTATAAGGTTGCGAATTGAATAACAAAACCGAGATTACAATGAAAATGTTTTCCTGATACAATTCATAAAAATTAAATAAGTGCAATCAGAGGGACATAATGATTTTTATTGTAGGCACTTTATTTAATGTTCTTTCGTCTTTTACAATAACATGAAAGAACAAATGCAATATCGTTTATCAACACTTACTGTTATCTTTGGTTACTTTGGTTAGTAACAAAGTAACTATTGCTGTATAGATACAGAACACCAAACATGCAATGTTATAAAGTGATTGCACTCAGGATCATCACTTATTACAAAGATAAAAATCTAAAAGGTTTCTATAATGATGTATTCTTCTTGGTTAATTACATTTTACATATCGATACCTTAATTCGCAAACCAGCCAACTCCACTTTTTTTCAAAATGTTTTTTTTTATTTATTTTCAAAAACGAAATCAAAATAGGTAATTAAAAAAAAAATTGTGAAAAAAAATAGAGTTGGCTGGTTTGCGAATTAAGGTATTGATAAGATGAGAGACTGAAATTTGTCCAATCACTATTACACAGAAATATTTCCTTATTGTGCTATACTTGTAGTAGTTACCTATATTATTATTCCATTGCAAATGCTTCTTATTTTTTGAGCATTGCGATGAAAGTTTGTGAAATATGTAAGACTTTTGCAAAATAGGTTGATTTTAAGGTATCATAGTGTCTTAGACATAATAGTAAATATGTATGTTGTTTTACATAATTTATCAATAACATTTCTACCACTGCAACTATTTCCATATAATTAAGATAGAATTTATCTATATTATTCTGGCCAGTAATAACAATTATAATTATTACTGTGAATTACAGATGGCCTGCGGTCCAGTTAGTGGTTAAATTAGGTTTTCACTTGACAAGAAACTGAACCTTCATCTTTCATGTAACCAACATATTAAAATGACACCCAAAACTATAAATGTTGATATGTTTTTTTTTTTAAATATATCCATGTGTCCGCAACAGACCCAATTAAGAAAATTCTTATGTATTAGTGTGTGGAGGATGTATTACATATTGTTGAGTATTTTCTAAAGTACAGGAAGACTACATACATGAAAGTGAATGGGTAGTGTGATTCAATGAGTAGATTGCATACAATACAACTGTAAGATTAGTTCATAAACATACCAGTATCCGTTTCCTTTCCTTGTATCCTAAATACTTGACATCGGGGTATTTCTGTGGTATCCTGCCTTCAAGGATCGCTATCTTCTTCTCCAGAAGCTCAATCCGAGCCTTCGCTAGCTTCAACTCCTGTTTTGTACTATCATCATTATTTGACTCCATTTTTAACTTTTCCCGTTGGACATAGTCATCCATCTTTGGTATTTGGTTGAAGTCCCTATGAGCTATGTCCAGGAAACCATCATCTTTTCTTTGGTGCAGACTCTCTACGCTATTTATAACTTTGTCTTCCCTAAATAGAAGAAATAAAAAAATAACTGAAAGAAAAACAATAGTTTTATTTCGAAGCGGAAACATTTAGTCTCAAGTTGTTGAAAATATAGCGCTTAAAGTAATGGGAATATTATCTTAACATTTGTTCTGTTAAATGTGTTAAAATCAAAGCAAATCTTTAATAAACTTGTATTGATTAAGCTAAAGTTGTTAAACTAGTTATGTTGCATACTCACGTAGAGCCAAAATACATAAAAAGGCCACTGTTTTTCTAAATTTAATGCATTGTCTTATCATGTCTGATAATCGCGGCTATATTCTGCTTACATGTCGTATTTTAAATAAATTTATAACTGGCAATAAATGGCACTGAGTAAATAAAATTCTTTTTCTCAAAATATTTACATAAATTATTCAGAAAAGACTGTCACATTACGAGCAACCACTCGAAACATTGCTGTTCAAGTTGATTTCTGTTTTACATTCATTTTACGTTTACATGACATTGTGCTGAAGGTGTCAAATTGTCATTGTCGCATAGTTTAGTTGTCAATTATGTCACTATAAAGTTTTCTAAATGTTACTAGAAGTAAATAATATATTTTTCTTATCCAAAATAATTACAATATTCTACCAAAATATATTTCTAATATAGTAGCTTACTACAACCAAACTGTTATTAAGATTGTGTTGTTGCTGTTTTATATAATTTTTGTTATTATTTAGAAATTTAGTAGAGTAATTTTTTTTTAAAGAAAAAAATCAGGTCAATGTGACCATGGAAAAATAAAAAAATAAATTTTTAACTTTGTTTTTATAAGCGGTAAACTTGAGTCCAAGAGTATAGTAGTCCATTAAGTCTGTTAACAGTAATGTAATGCGTAAATTATAAAATGAGACATAAATAAAAACTTTCATCAATTCCCATTTTAACCCGTTACGGGTTGATTTTCGGGAAACGGTAAAAAAGGTGTTTAGTTATTTCTATCCTGAAATTCCAAATACAAAATTTAATGGCGTTGGCGTTCAAAATTTACGGATTTTCAAACATACTTTCAAAATCAAAATCCCTATTTTACCTCTTCAGGGGTGGAATTTCTAAAATTCCCTTATTGCTCACTTACGCCATAACTTACGCTATAAAAAGAACGTATAGGTATGCAAAATTTTAGGAGTCTAGGTTCAGCGGTTTCGGCTGTGCGTTGATGTCAGGCACAATTAGTACCCAGACGATTTTATACTTAAAGAAGATGAATTACTAGTACAGAATCTTACAACGCGATTTCGATTCTATTTTGCTCGGGTTTTTCATTACCTAACTGAGTTTCATTGATATCATTGGATCTGTATATGAAAAACTTACCTAAACTAGCTTTATACTCAGTATTCACGACCACTGGCTTGTTATGAAGGCAAGCTGATGTGACAGTTTTAAAACAATAAAATTATTAGATATAGATCAGGTTTTAATCTAAAGTGATTGTTTATCGGAAATAATTGTATGTTAAACGACGATAATAATCTACAAGATCACGTAATTGATATGAGGAATATGCTATTAATGATACTTTATAAAAATATTTGGACAATGCAAGTGTTTTGTTTTAAGATAGTAAAATAATCTATAATAGTGACAATGTACCTTAATAATCCCAATATGTAGCAACAGGTTTGTACCGTCCGTCATGTGGTGTAATGCTCTAAGATTTACCGTTTACATGCAGCCCTTAAACCTTGTCCGTAATTCTTGCGTCTCAAGGTAATTAAGGACAAGGTTTTTCTGGCGCACTCATAAGGCATTAAGAATTGTAGTTCATTTTCAAGAATTTTTGTTTACGGATAACGGTAGTTAAAATAAAACAAAGCTTCGACGAAATGAGTTCTGTCCTCCAAAATTATAAAAACATTTTGTAAAAAAGATATAGGTATATTTAACTAAAACGCTTATAACTACCTACTTATTATCGAATTGATTTACAAAAGTTTTAGAATAAAGGAAATACACGTTAAGTTTAATACAAAAGCACTTAATAATTTGAGTTGGGTGCCACTAGAAGTTGGGTGACATTCACGCATGCGGACTGGCACGTCAGGCTGATCAGCGAATAAGCCATCAATTCCTGTTTCTATAAACGCTCTAAGCTCGCCGCTGTAATCCCCAATCCCTGAAACCGTACTGTCTACACCTTGAAATTCGGCAGGAAGGTAGGGGTTCTCAGCGCGGAATGTGTAAGGGTGTACAAGCAAACCAGCATCGTGAGCATCTCGTACAAAACTCGTCGGGGTCCCTAGTGTATTGTTTTCACCGCGTGGAATGATATATCCTTTTTCTGGACCAACGGCATGTGCATAGGTTGCGATTTCCTTTAGGCCTTCTGCGGTAGCCATGTTGCCATAAGTAGGGCCTGTTCCTAGTACAATTTGATCGTAAGGTTGGCCTGCCCGGCTCCCAAAAAGTTGAATCAAACGCAAATTAGTCATTTGTTTTAGTTGTTTTAAATTAGAAACTTCAAATGATTGGATAAAAGCATGATCTTCTATATTTCTGTAGCCATTTCTATGAAAGATGTCAACGACGGGCTGTTCCATTGCTAACCCTATTTGCTGAAAATATGTGCCATGCTTAAGTTCAGGGTAAATACCGATTTTTCTATTTTCACTCACTTCCATAGCTTTGACTAAATCGATGATTTCCTGAAACGTAGGGATGTCAAATGCTTCATCCATGCGAGCATTGCCAGGTCTTATAATTGGAATACGTTCTACAGCTCTTAATGTCTTCAGTTCTTCAAGGGTGAAATCCTCCGTAAACCAACCGCTAACTCGTCTACCATCAACAATTTTATTGCTGTAACGATTTGCAAACTCAGGTCTTTTAGCGACATCAGTGGACAACGTTAATTCGTTTTCATGTCTTGCGACCAAATGTCCATCTTTCGTCATCACAAGGTCAGGTTCCACATAATCACTTCCCATTGTTATGGACAATGCGTATGCACCAGATGTATGCTCAGGTACATATCCGCTAGCACCTCGGTGAGCGATCACTAGTGGCTTGCAACTGTCAGGATTCCATCTAGTTGGGTTTTCTGAAGCGCATGTTGCGAAACCCAGAAAAACACTTAAACTGATCACAAGAGAACGACAAGTAAATATACGTGTAACCATCGTAAAATCGTTAGCAACTTTAATGGCAAATTGTGAAAGATATTATAATTATCTTATTTAGTTTTACAACTCTAAATTATCTCTCGCTTCTTGATAGGTACATGTTTTCCGCAATTTTATTTCTTACATCTTATCTGTTATATCTGATTGTAAATAGAGTTGTAAATCTTTTCAATGTCAGTAGCATTGAATAATTAGGTACATAAAAAATATAAATATTTTAAATTTTATTAACTTGTACTTAAATTGTTAAAAGGCATGTGCTCGAGTATGATTTTAAATAAAGTTAAATAAAAAAATGTATAAAATCTATTTATACTTCTTTTTTACATTATGTGACGACTTATTTAAAATTGGAATACACATGTAATAGATTAAGTCTTACCATCTAACTATCCCACATCTTTTAGTGGTTATGGGCCAAGGTTAGGTATATTTTGTTTGCGGAGAGACTGTGCTACTTTTGCCTACTTTGAACACGGGCCTCGAAGGCTTACAGCAATATTCGGCTGATCTGAAAATAGACCATCAATTCCAGCATCTAAATAGGCTCTAATTTCTCCTTTTAAATCACCGAGAGCATCTTCAGAAGGATCTGCACTCTGATATTCCTTAGGTAGGAAAGAATTTTCAGCACGGAACGTATACGGGTGTACTTTAAGCCCTACAGCATGAGCATCTGCTACGAAGGTAGTAGTTTTACCAAGCCTGTTATCAGCATTTCTGGGTATTATATAAGATTTGTCTGGCCCGACAGCATTAGCATATTTAGCAACTTCTGCTAGTCCTTCTGGTGTGGCCATTTTACCATACGTAAGGTCGGTACCATTAGTCACTTGATCAAAGGGTTGACTTAGTTTTTCATCATACAATTGAAGCAAACGCAAATCCGTGATTTTATTAAGTTCCTTTAGATTGTTTACTTCAAACGACTGGATGTATACAGGAGATGTAGCGCTATTGTATCCATTTTTACGGAATGTGTTGACAACCAGACTCTCCATCGCTAATCCCAAGTTTTTGAAGTGTGTACTATGTTTTATTTCTGGATAAATGCCTATGATCCGACGTTGACTTGTTTGTAAACTTTTTACTAGGTCAATAATTTCCTGAAAAGTAGGTACTTGGAATGCGCCATCCATTCGTGCGTTGCCGGGTCTAATGGCCGGGATACGTTCAATTGCTCTTAAGGTTTTTATTTCTGCAAGAGTGAAATCTTCTGTAAACCAGCCGGTGACTTCGTTACCATCGATAGTTTGTGTGCGGTGACGATCAGCAAACTCGGGATGTTTTGCAACATCAGTAGTCATTCCTAGTTCGTTGTCGTGTCGTGCAATTAATCGTCCATCTTTTGTCATAACGAGATCTGGTTCTACATAGTCAGCCCCCATGGTTATAGCGAGTGCGTAAGATCCAAGAGTGTGTTCGGGTGCATAGCCACTGGCTCCACGATGAGCGATCACTGTGGGCGCACAACTATCAGGACCACGTTGATTCACTTGGCTCTTCTTTTCCACTGTTGCCTGGTCAACATCGACTGCTGGTGCAGCCAGAACATTACTAATGATGCTAGAGATCCATAACAGGCAAAGAATAGGTCTATGGACATGTAGAAACGCCATCACGTTCACCTGTTGAAATAAATTTTATTCTATATTTACATACTTAAACTAAGGTTTACAACCACCATTTTTATATGTAAAATTGATATTTCACTTGATGTTGCACTTAACGATTTTGGGTGTTTTCTTTACGCAAATAAAACATTGATCAATAATCTTACCTATACTAAACGTCGCTCACTTACAGTTTTTCTATTTATACTTTATACATTAAATAAGGAACCTTTTATAATTAATAAATACGTTATGCCGCGTAACTAATTACTGAAGTAAATAAACACGAGGCCAATTTATAAATAACACTTTTTTCAACCAGCATCCAACTTCAAACTGTTTAGTTAAGATTTCACTGATAGGTACTGACACTGAGAAAATGTGATAAAGAGCGTACTAGGTACAGATACGTCATTAATTGTTATAGTATAAATAATACGACAAGATACACATGTCCAACATACTGCTTCTAGTTGCTATTAAAACGAAATGACTTGCGGAAGGAAAAGATACAAAATACTGATGAAACAATGACATTGAGGACGTAAACAAATGGACTCCTAATAGGTAATCATTTTTAATTTGGACAGGATATGACCTAGAACTCGCAGCTGTGAGCAGGAATGCCGGATTGCACGTTGTAAGCTGTTTAGACAAACGCGTCACATTTCAGACCAATAATATCCGCTGACACAGTTTTAAAAAGTATAGTATGACTAATGTTAAATAAAATGCATATTATCAGGAGTCTATTTATATTTTATTAGATACAATGCACAGTAGCATTGGTTTAAAATTTATGCATGACGAAGCTACAACAAACTGTTTATAAATTTAGTTGTATAGTAGTCTCGGCCTTTATTATTACATGTCTTTGTTAAAATTCTCTTTGTTTGTATGACCTTCGTATCTTAACGATGTAAGAACATTGCGCGGATGGCCACACAATCAATGTTTCAATTACCAAATGTATAATATGTGTAAAATAGCAAACATTTTTATGTCTGTAGAGTATATGTGAGGGTAGCCTAATTTAGCTTAATTTTTGTTTATGGTTTACCTTTACCTACCAACGTATATAGGTATATTCTTATTTGCTTACTTGTCTTTGAAATGTGTAAACCAAGAGGAAAATTAAATTCAGTAGGTATAAAATAAGTAGGTTTTAAATCATATAATATCATTGTGTTTAAC
This sequence comes from Epargyreus clarus clarus, assembly GCA_014595695.2. Classification (NCBI taxonomy): domain Eukaryota; kingdom Metazoa; phylum Arthropoda; class Insecta; order Lepidoptera; family Hesperiidae; genus Epargyreus; species Epargyreus clarus. The sequence continues at coordinate 792,454 of JACTTY020000037.1, forward strand.
ACTGACATACATGTAAACATAAAATAAAAACTTTTATTTTCTGATGTAAATGTGTGTTTAAATGCAAGCGTCAAAGTTACCTATCTACTCGTATATTGTATAACTCGCCAACTCAATACTTATTACCGCGAACTTATATTTTTAAAATAGGATAACTCAACAACTTATACTATAGGTAAATGTAAAATATAATAACTAAGTCTTCACTTTTCCTTGCGTCTGTACTCATACGGATTTGAGATAAAGCAATCGTTTTGATAGTAAAACAATGAGATAAATTAGATACGCTTCTAATGATAATTTACACGAACACATAAAATGTATCGACAGTGTGTACGTTTCGCTGTGTTTTCATTCGTAGGTATAGATATGTTAAATATATTATATAAAATAATAATATAGGTAATACAATTACACCTAGTAGGTAATCCTTTAAACTGTTTTATCAATAAATTACAAATACCTACCTTTTTAGACATTTTTATCCTCTGTTATGTTGTAATAACAATGACGTCCATGATGAACAATCAAAATGATCCAAGTGTTAATGATAAAGCTTTACCAATTAGGTTGTAGTTTTAACACTGTGAGATTTTGTTATTTGACTTTAAAACTATATAATAAACATTTATATAAATAACAGATGATAATACTAACTTGTTGTACTGACCGAATGGTTTCGAAACACTGAAGCGAAGACAATATTTAGACAATTCACTGACGCTTCTTATTATAATGTGGAGATCATATAACTCGAATTCGCAAAGTTCACGCGAAACGAGAAAGTGGTGACGTAACGTGCAACTTGTTTAAGTTATCACCGAATTAATGAGATTATAGTTGTGTTGTACCTGGGGGCCTACTACCATCTCTTAAAACAATATTAGTTTAATCATACATTGAAATTTCGTACCACGACCTCGTTAAAGTAGGATTGTTTTTATAATATTACAATAAGCAATTTTGTATGAAGTCGGTCGAAATTATTCATTCTTTTTTGCAGTAAATAATTTTGTTTTAAACAAAATATGACAATTTCAGTTGGTTTAATACAATGGATAATCGAAAAATGAATAAAGGTTTAAGTTTACATCGCTCAGCAGGAATAAAACAAAACTGTTTTAAGGAGGTCGTGGTATTAAATAAAATAATGTTGATGCAATATTGAAATAAAACTTTCTTGAACTATGATTGTTTTTAAAAGATGGTGGAAGGACCCCTGATATGTAGAAGGGTAATTGGACTATTTAGGTACTCCTATAGACAATAGGCCCATCAAGGTTAATGTACAGTTAATTAAAAAGTCTGTCGGGTTATTTTGTATTTTTTGTTTAACAGTTTCGCATAATATATGTAAGTAGGTATAAGTTAAGAAAATCTTCATTATGTTTTTATTCATTTTTATGAATTGATATTTTTAACATCGTTATCCCCATATAAATGAAAAATGAAAAAATGACAATGAAAATATTTATTAAGTTTCATTAAGTTTAGTATTTATAATATTTCATTAAGATTGGTATAAAGAGTCTGCTTATTCCACTAAAGAGTGTTTACAGCAGATGAAGAAAATACGTAAATGGTCGATTTAACAACCCATGGACATCAACAACCAAGCCAACTCCATATAGAGCAGGAGTTCTGCCCCCAATTAATGACAGGCTAGCCACTTCTGAGGATCAACGTGGCTCTTCATATGCATAGTGAACTGAGTCATTCACACCGTCCCATCAATATACAAGAACTGTACCCTTACCAGGAGTTTTTACGTTTCGACAAATATGACTGTTTTGGTATTTGTTTACGTATTGGCCCATACGATTTCCTAGTTCTGACATAATCTGCTAGGGGCGCTGATTCGAATTTGTATATATTTGTCGAAACGTAAAAACTCCTGGTAAGGGTACTGTTTCACGCTAGAAATAGATATGGCCGTGGTACCATACCGGTCGAACCGTTCTACCACCTTTCAATTGCGGTTTAATAAAGAAAAAATATTATGTTAAATTACAACCGCCACGTTACATAGAGTAGCCCGATTCTGTAAATAGATAAAGCAAAGTAAGTAGTTAATATAAATATTTATACAGATGTGCTAAGCCAGTATTTTGGGTTTCGTTTTTCTTAAATAGAATATTTATAATTATATTGAATACATTGGAAGACAATATGTATACATGTAAACGTACATAGGTCGCGTATTGGATTTCTAGAAAAAGTATCAAAACACTAAGACAGAATAAGAATCTTGAACAATATTGCATTTTCTATAATCGTATTTAAAATATTTATCAAGAAAATCTCACAAGAAATGTTATTAGATTTTAAACCCATTTAATTTGAGCTCGATAACAAAGACTATTACTGGTATTATTGTTAAATAAATGCTTTATTAAAAAGAAAACATCCCTCGAGACAGCTACCGCCCCTGTGTTGACACAGAGCTTCGACGCTAGGGTTGCGATACCATGAATATTTTTATACTAATTCTTAATCTCTTAACACATTTAAAGAGATATACTCATAGATATAGGTACTAACTTGAATCAATGAAGATTAAAATCCCAAAATGGTGACAATTCAATTTATCACCTTCTTGTAATAACTAAGTGAGCCAGAAACAAAAATGTTACATTTTTAGTTTAGGTAGGTACATATTTTATTGAAATAAGTTATATGTGTTTGTTCTACTTTGTATCTTTGATTGAATTTTTTAGAACGAGTTTAGTTGTATCGCCGTGGTTTATAAGTATGTTTCCCGTACCACACCGTTCAAACCAGAGCGACCGTTCAAACCAGTGCCCTTACTATGAGTTTTCAAAACATCCCACAATTTTACGTTACGTTTATTCAATCCATTATTCTGTTCCGTTTGCTTCCGTAGATTGATTAAACGTAACAATAAGTAAGTGCTCAAGTCATTTTGTCTGCCTCACATGTTCGCAAAAAAGAGAGACAAAACATAAAGCGCCATTTTGTCAATTTAGACATTTAATGTTACGTTACTGACACTATAGTTCTGTTAAAATCCGCTAGGGGCGCTAATTGGAATTTGGATGGGCAAATACGTAAACAAATACCAAAACAGCCATATTTGTCAAAACGTAAAAACTCATGGTAAAGGGTACAGAAAGACTGCTGTTACAAGGAAAAAAAGATATTGCGGTTGTGTTTCCAGAATCGAACCACAAATCGTTCTATCATTAAAAAATATCAAAGCCGTAGGTTTGTTGTTTGATTAGGTACTTGATTTCAAAGACATAAGAACATTGTTGCAATTAAGGTTATGCGGTCACTACACCTTGTTTATCAATTAGGTACATAGGCGATACCTATGTATAGGTATAATTAAATATAAGAAGTATTGTTTATCTTGATTTAACACTCGAAAAACAAACAAATCAACAAAAATTACATATATGTATAAGATTGATACTTTTAGAATGATAGAGCAATCACCATTCAAAAACCTGTTACATATTTTTTTTTATAATTTATGGTACTTAAAATATGTCTCTTAGGGAATAATGTAAGGAGAAAGGTACCAATACCTGTTTTGATATATTTTTTAGGAAAAATGTGTTATATCGCTCTAGAATAACTTCATTATTTCGTATTGATCTTTGTATATTTAACTGTAAAATAGCCAATAATATACCTACTTAAGGATGTTTTTCATTCACTCCTACGATCCTTAACTATTAACAATTTAATAAACAATTGATTATTTAATGAAGTCAAAGTAGATACCTACCTACAAAATTTTACTGAAGTAATGCTACTTATTAATATTTAGGCTTGTTTGTAGTTTTGTGTGTTGATGAAAGCAATTAGAGATACGTCGATAAAAGCAATGTCATATCTACGTAAGCAAATCAATAAAATTAAGTTATTGTGTCCCATTTTATTATTTTTTCGGTACATAATGTTTTTATATAGATACATGTAAGTACGTACCCTTGATATTTTCTTCATTCCTTATCATTTAGTATTTGATATTAACCTATATTATCTACCTATTAGTAAGTGAGAGTTATTCGGAAATATGTTTGCTATTTAGTATAATAGAGCTACTAATAATTATTTCGTAGCTCTATTATATCTAAATGGTTATTAATAAGTGCAATTGGTGCAATACCATTATTTTTAACATAAAACAATAAATACATCAAATATTAGATTTTGGCAAAAATGAAAGTATAGTAAAAATGTGATTTTTGTTTGGGTACCTATGCAAGAGTAACCGTAGAACTTGGGGGAAAGGCTAAAATTTTAAGGATAATAAAATTTTTAGGATTTGTTTTATAGTTGGTATAAAATATGAAACTGTCAGCCCTACGCAAGTGGAATTAGGATCCCCCAACGCGGTATCCCTTGCAAAATTCGTTTGTTTTTTCAACCAACCCCCGTCTACGTGGACTGGACTAATCCCAGCAGATCGAATTAATATAGTTTGTCGTTAATCATTATTGTAAGCTGCGAATACGGAATTAGACATTGATTACTGTAAGGGTGAATGTATCAGACTTTATTAGATCCGAAGATTTACTGCTGAATAAACTTTAATAATTTTTACTTAAAGGATTTAAGCGCAAGAATTGGAATTTTGTAATCAACTCGTATTTTGTGATCTTTGTACTAATTAAAGCATTATTTTCATCTCCATAATTCATAAGTTTGTTTATAGATAGAACTAGTTTATATGTAATTGACTATGGTAATGATCGAAATACAATAAACTAAAGCACCCCTTGAACAATTATAGCTTTAGAAATATGACCTTACTTCTTAGTTTGTTGTCAACTTAACTTGTAGATGTGACTGCATCTACAACATTATATTATTTTATGCTATATGGTTTTGATCTGTCATAAATTATCCAGATAGTTGTTATCTGAAGAATAAATTTCAATTGTAGTTCTCACTACACATGCGTCAACTGTTTAGAAGCAGATATTTTTTCTTTGACTTTGTAACACCTTTAAATTATTATGTGGCACATCTATAAAATTGAAATTGTATTTACAATTACATATTTATTAATTGCATATTTACAACAATAACAAATATATATGTAACATACTTTTTTATCATCATCGTAAATAAATCTCAAACTAGATTTTTCAGATGAAATGTATCCTAACTTTCATGTTAATTGTGCAATAGGTATTTGTGAAATAAGATAGGAACTTACCTACATGTTAATATTTGATCGCCATTTCCACAAAGCATCAACATTTATCCATTATCCTTCCATTCCCACAGTGTTGTGTGGAATTGAATATCCTCCCCTAATCACATTGTCTCAATCCCTCCCCGGAGACCATCTTAACTCTGTTTCGTACCCTTCCGCTGATCACGCGTAATTACGTTACTTGTGTTGGTTACTGCAATAAAGATAAATTACACTGTGAAAATCTAGTAGTTTTACGTAGATATACGTACAAAAATAATATAGGTACCTAGGTTGAATTCGTCAAATATTTTGGTAAGCCTTCTAAATTACATTAATCGTAAAAACGGATAGTACGTACTTCCTGTACGATCTTTGCAATAATTTACTTAAATTGAGTATTTTTGGGGAAAATTTTAGAGGTACACAGTTGAACTGTTCCAGATTTTTTTAATTAGTACAAGTACATACTAGCTTAGCACCGTTGTTGTTTTTAGCTTGAGGAATGTAGTGAGACAAGCGACTTTACTCTTTTGAGGCATAGGTACCTAGTACCTACCATCACAATTCTGAAAAGGAGCAACGGATTTTAGATCCAGTTCCGAGAATTCGTTTATGGAGTTAATTAAAGTTAAGTACCTAGAGTAGTACCTACCTAATTGTAATTAAGTAAGCGGCAGTAAACACTAAAAATCTGAACTATTTTATTTGGAAAATTGCAGACTTAGGTACCTCGACATTTTTACAGATGTCTTGGAATTAGGTAGGTACATGAGTCACAAACATAAATAACATCTTTGGGATAACAAACATTGCTGCAATCATGTTTACAATTAATACCCATATATTTTCATTTCTTTTTTCATATCCGTTTTAACATAAATTCTGACTTTTAGGATGCAACCCAACGTTGGTTATGGGATGAACATTTTACACAGAAGTGATTTTGTTAAGTGGATAATAATAGGTGGGCCGGTCATCCCGGGCGGAGCGGCCACGCCTCGCAAACACAGGATTTGTTTTTACTTTTTCCAAAAATACCAACATTCGTTTTTGCTGAAAAGACAATAAATAAATCAATTGAGACAACATGATTGCGAAAGGAACATTAATTAACATTTTCGAAAGCTTTAACAAACATTTTTTATGACACCATTTTGATTCTATTAGTAAGCGCGTTCAAAAAGTCGTGTTGATTTTGATGGCAATGTAAAGTCTATTAGGAATGTTAGTTTAAACTTAGGTATCTACGTACATTGCGATAACTCAATCAAACAAAAACATAATAAAGAAATGTTTGCGGTTATGATTGTATGTACCTACGGACCGGGCAAAGGTCATGAGATCGGCCTCATTGAAATTTAACCCAGATAGTATTAATGTCGGTCATTATTTCTTTGATAGGTACTTGTAGGTACAATCCAGTTCCGCGTCGGATAAATGTTATTGGAATTGAACAATCAACTTGTTATCGGTCAATCGGTCCGACCAACCAACAATCAGACCGATCACGAGTTACAACAATAATGGTAACTATTGATGAAATCCTACAAATAGATTTTTTAACGTTGATGCGAGAGCGTATCTAACTTACCAATGGAGCAAATTAAAATTAGGTACATGTAATAGCATTATAAGCGTGAATTATTAATTTGTCCGCCATTGTGTCTGTGTTCTGGTCAATAGAATGGAGCGATACCATCTCATGCACATATACGAGTATATTAATGCTATGTAGTTAGCTTTAATGAGTTACGGAGCCAATAGTTCAACATTGTAAGCGTATGATTTAATTTAAAGGTCAAATTAAGCTCGCATACAATTAAATACACAATATCAAAATCTGCATATCAAATGTAGACATTTTGTTATTGAGACACGTAGCAAAAAGTATGCAGTTCTCTTGGTCGTCATTGCCGTCTATGGATGTTTGCAATTGAGAATTTATTGAGTACGTCTTCTACTGAGCACGGGACTCCTCTTAGAATGAGAAGGATTAGACTATAGTCCAACTTGTTGGCTCAGTACGTGTTAGTAGACTTCACATGATTTTGAAAACCTATTTTAAAAATCTCTTTGGTACCTAAGCAGGTTTCCTCACAATGTTTTTCTTCTCAGTTAAAGAAAGTGATCATTAATGTCAAATACGCATATAACTTTGAAAAATCAGTGTAGCGTATGTGAGAACCTTGGATCCCTCGATTTAGAGGCCAAGATACAACCTTAGTGGTTGTATACCTTACTTTAATTGTTTTCTTTACTTTACGTTAACTATTCTCTACTATTGTTTATTAATTACTAATATAAATCTTATAGGGATAAACGCATTATTTTGGCTCTATATCAACTTATTTAATAACTTAATTCCCTCACAGTTGGGCTGGTATACTCAGGAATTTTGTATTCTAGTTAATATGTACCTATATGTATTTTAAAAATTAAATCTGTCAAAATAACGGTGTATAAACATGCAATTCTATCGCTTAAGTTCATCAAAGGGCCGCATCGTTATCAGAACTCTACTATCAGCACATCTACACTACACGCAACTAATAACATCGTTTCGCTGCGGGACTCTAAAGCCTTAAATTTAAGAACTTTAAAATACTTCATTATCTGTGACAATCGACTATCAATCATCCGAAAGCTCGCAAAACAATAATCACATTATCATTCTCCCATAATAACAAATGCATCCTCGGAATGCATAAAGAACCCGCTTTGTAAGTTTTTTTATGAAAATAAAGAATTTTGAGAAATATCGTTTCAAAGCTGCGTCTCGCTCCAAATCGAACAATGTAAACTTATAAGCGAACGTATTCTTTATTGAAAGCAAGAAAAAAGTGAATACGAATCGGCTTGACATATTGTTAAAGGTTCTTATAAAATTATTTGCTATCACGCCATCCGGGACTTGTTACGAAGAAGCAATCTCCGTCGGAACAGGCCCGCTCGTCGAATAACGTTTATAAAATGTCTTGTCCGAGCAACAAAACGATAAAATATATGCGTGTAACCGAAACGGTCGGCTAATGGTCCGATGGATTTTGTCTAAGGGTAGGTAAGTAATTGTTGTCTTCTCATTTTAATAATCATTTCGAGCTCATTCCACGTGCGCTATTAATTATGTTTTGAATGAATATTTCGAATTCCCAAATGTCATCCAGCTTATTAACCGGCTTCATTTTTTGTTAGCTTTTATTTGTTTTGGACTGAGCGTTTTGGTTTTGGCGCGGTCATTTCGACCTTTCGTTTTTTGTCTCGCGTCAAACCATCTCGGCAGATGAAATATTGTTTACAGTTAATTAGTTACCTTTTGATAAAGTCTCTTTCTATGAAACTTCTTAATAATCGTCGAGTATATTGCTTAAAGCTCAAACATATTAAAACAAAGTAAAACAAAAATACAAGTACCTATAATGTTAAGTACAAAATACGATGTAGTACTACAGTTCAGACATTTATTTCAATAATCAATAAGAAATTCTTTTATCGGTAATATATTATCTAAAACAAAATTTATGTAAATGTAGCCCTTCCTGTAATTTAGTCAAACCGGCATAATTTCTCAAAACCTACCTCAAATGTGGTCCGCAAAAGACACCTAAATGAATAAATTTAGATTCCGTAGCGCGTGATCGATAGACTCGTAGATCGGATCTATAGATCATATCGGGATCGAAAATGGAATGCGTGAGTAAGACAAAATATAATTAATGATGAGCCTTCGAAATTCGAATCGGTCTGGTGCAGACAACTTGGCGTCGTCGCAATAAACAAAGGGCAAAAAGTTTTGTTTCATTTTTGTAGATTTTTTATTACATCATGTAAAATGTTCGTAGATACGTACAATTAATCATTCCTGGCTGCATTGTTGCATCTGTTGGGGATAGCTGATCGCGCAGGCTTTTGTTGATCGTGCTCTTCTCCAAAAACATTTTTTGATAGTCTTAAAAAGTTTGCCACCTGTGAATTGGAAACAATGTTTTTGAATTAATTCATTTCAAAAGAAATGCTGTCCGCACGGCTCGCGTCTGACGAGTCATTTTGTGTTTGTTGTAACGGGACTTTACATTGTTCCTATTGACCCTTTAGAATTTATAAGAAAAGATGAGAAATGTTTTATATATTTGTTATTTTAGAGGACTACTCTTCACCTGTCACCACGAATATATTTAGAAGACTTTGTGGTGACGTATTCATTTTGAGTATGAGTAAATTCACCACTATCTTTATCCAACCATCACTCTCATACTACTATATCCCCTGGCATAACGATAATGATAAGGGTCTGGACCATTAGGAGGGTTGGTGAAATTCATATACCTAAATGGAAAGGAAAATTGTTCGACCAGGAAAGTTCCATAGTTCCAGTTCACACCTATTACTTCCGTGAAACAGTTTTTGCGTTTTGATGGAAGGGCGTCATTACCAAATAACTTTCATATGAGGCGCGTAACTTACCTTTTAGGGGACGCCTATAATCGTCTTCTTGTGGAACACTTCATCTACTTACATGGAGTTGCAGATGTCATGGGCGACAGTGGCTAGATACGTACGATCAGGTGGGTTGAGTATTGAAAACTTCATTAATTTTAAAGCAAATGACACTATTACGGACGACAACGGCCTAAGAATTTAAATGTAAATGTTGATTAATGTAACTTGTGTATGTAATTAAGACTATGTAAATAAGACATTTTATTGCAATAGATATAAGTCCTACGTAATAAGAATAGATATGTAAGAGTAGGATAGCAATAGAGTGTAAGCATAGAATTGTAAGAGTAAGACAGGCTATGTTAGAAAGGGACGGCAATAGGACGCGGTTGCTGACTGAGCCTGCGCCTGTTGCGGTACCCAAAATAAGTACTTAAGCTCGCCTTTTTGTATGGAAAAATGTAACGCGTTTCTCACAAACCCCCTGGTTTTTACACGCGCACAAAGAACCCACGAATGCGATACGGTTTACGTTTCGGCCAAAATCTGGATCACAGTGACTTGGATTGCAGTGTTTTTGGATTTCGGTGGTTGGATTTCGGTGATTACGGATTGCAGTGCAGGACCCCCGGTTGGAGACCAAGGTTACCGCTGGAGAGCTCCGCGCTAGAGCGAGAGGTAAGACCCGAGTACCCCCCATTCTATCTTTTTGCGAATACCCTCCGCAGGCTTGCTTTGGGGTGCGAGTGAGAAAGCACCATTGTGTGCCTCCGAACACTACCCTCCTTTCATTAGCAAAGAGGGGTGTGCTGGAGAGACCGCGCGTCAAGAAGATCCGTCGTCCGTCGCTGGCACCCTCACTGGGCTTTGCACCAGCGCACTTCACCCGGTGGGGGGATGGCCGCGCGGCGACCGAAGAAGGAGGAGGAGACGCGCCGGTCCTCCGGCGCTCCCTCGACATCCGTGGATGAGGGTAGGCGCATAATGGTGCGCGACTTGTTCGCGCCCCCTAGCGAGCCTACGCGTCCAGCGGAGGACCCCCTGCACACGATGTTCGTGCGCGGGGGAAGACGGGGTACTCGGAGGCGCGTAGCCTGCCGGGAGGTCCCACTGCCGACCACCAGGCCGGAGTCGGATGCACCCCCAGAAGTACCGGAGCCGGATCCAGAAGAAGGACCCGGGCAGGACATGCCGACGCTGGACCCAGAACCAGCACCTGCACCCATAACACCACCAAGGAGGGCGAGTAAGATCCCCAGACGGGTCTCGCCCTCAGACCCTATTCAGGAGAGACCAGCGAAGTTGCAGGTGCTGGAAGCGTCGACGGAGTCCTCGGAATATGAGGATAGCGTGGAGGAGCAGAGCGCTGGCGTGGAGGTTGCTGCTGCGGTGCATGTCATCGCGCACCGGTCACCCCCGCGTTCCCCCTCCCCATCCCCCCCGCCCCCGAGGGCACCCTCCGTCGAGGCCGGCCTCGACTCGACCTCGTATGTTCAGATGGCATCGAGGTCGTCACCGTCCGGCCACACGGAGGCCACCAGCAACCTTACCATTCCCGCCCAGCCCCCTACCCTTCCTACCCGCTTAGCCGCGAACGAGTTGGAGAGCGATGATGTAAGTAGGGTTAGGGTTAATGACGAACCGGCCTCGCCTAGTGGCTTGAGGCAGGGCGTCACCTATGCTGCGGCAATGACAACTCAGGCGCCACGTAGTGCGCCCACCTCACCATCCCCGACAACAGCGGCTGCTAGTATAGCGCCGCGTTCACCCGTCGTTGGTGGACCATCCCAGGGTCCTCGAGCAGACGACAGGCCTAAGGGTTACCCCCCCATTGTGGTGGAGCGGTTCCCGAACTGGACGCAGCACTTCGAGGTGCTGCGAGCCCGATTGGGTCGCGCGCCGAGCGCACGGCCCTATGGACGAGGGATAAGGTTTATCCCTCAGACGCCCGAAGAGTACCGGACGGTCCAGGCGTTCCTGACCGACCTAGCAGGCACAGAGCCAGACCTCTCCTGGTTCTGTTATACGCCGCGCGAGAACCGCCCCACTAAGGTGGCTGTGTGGGGATTGCCGGCGGATACGAACCCGGAGAGAGTTTGCGGGGCGCTCAGGGCGCTTGGATTTCCGGTACGTTTCGGGACGTACATCCCACCGAGGCGAGGACGCCCGGGTTGCACGTTTCACGTGCAGATGGACCACTTGGGCCAGGAGGAGCTCGCCCGCCTTTACAGGGTGGACGAGCTACTTAACATGCCGGGGGTGGTTGTCGAGGCGTGGAGGGGCCGAGGCGGCCCGGCCCAGTGCCACCGCTGCCAAGGCTTCGGCCACGCCTCGTACAACTGCTTCAAGCAGCCAAAGTGCGTCCGTTGCGCGCAGTCTCATGCAACTCGGGACTGTCCCCTACCGCGCGATGCCCAAGCCAAGTGCGCCAACTGCCATGGACCGCACATGGCCAATGATAGGCGATGTGCGGTTCTTAGGAGAGTGGCGCGGGCTAAAAGCATCGCGCTACCACCACCCATTCCCGGCCCTCGTCAACAGCGGGGCGCCGCACCCGCTCCGGCGCCCCCAGTCAGGAGCCGTGCGCCGCCCACCGCAGTGGGGCCCCCAGTGCGGCATGTGGAGGAGTATGAACCCGCGGCCGGTGCATCTCTAATGGCACCGGCGAGGCGCCCGACGTCTGCTAAGCGTAAAAGGCATAACAGGCGTCGGAACGCCGCGCGTCTTAGGAACCAGAGGGAGACCCGGCGGGTACCCCTCGCCGAGTCGACCCCCCAGCCGATGGAGACCGAACATCAGGCTCCAGAGACGCACCCGGCCGCGGGGCCAGCCCCCACTCCGGCGGTGGAGCCGGCCCGGGTACAGGTAGTACCTGAGTCCGCGCCGGCCCTACAGCCGCGACAGCCCGCTCCGCGCCCCCGCCGTGCCCAACTCCCGGCCCAGCCTGTCGTCGAGGAGGGCACCGGCCGCAGGAGACCGCAGAGGAGGCTAAGGATCGAGGAACCGGAGGAGCGACCAACACCCCGCCCCCGTCAGACCACAACACCGGTCGCCGTTGCGCGGCCCTTTCGTGCCCTCGGGCTTGACACGCCCGCAGATGCCCTTGTCACAGCAGTGCAGTCCATCTGCGAGGCAGTGGCCCGGCACCCGGACTTGGTTGCGGCCGTGCAACGGATTGTCTCAGACGTCCTCGGGGTCCAGTGCAGCGTCCCTCAGGGTGCTGTACTGGAATCCGGGCGGCGTCACTAGACACCTGCAAGCGCTGCGTGGTCTCATACAGGCGCAGGACATTCACGTCGTGCTCCTGGGTGAGACCAAGCTGCGTGCAGGCCTCGATCTAAGGCTACCTAATTACCACGTGTACCGGCGTGACGAACAGACGCCCACGGGATTTCCTTTCAGGGGAACCGCGGTTGCGGTTCGACACGACTTGGTACACGAGGAATTGCCACACCCGCCGTTCACCCACACGCGCTCCATAGGGGTAGCGTTGAGTGCGGCGGGAAGGGACCTGCGACTCTATGCGGCGTATCGCCCACCAGGTCCCCAATTTGACCCGCAGGACATCTCGAACATCATGGATGGTGGTGCTCCGACCTTGGTGGCTGGTGACCTCAACGCCAAGCACTTGGCTTGGGGGTCCAGAGTCATCAGTCCCGTGGGACGGAAGCTGTATGAAGACTCCGAGGCTAAAGGCTATGAGGTACAGGGTCCTGAGGCCCCTACCCATATCCCCTCGGACGAGTCCCACCGCCCAGATGTCCTGGACATCATACTCCACAAGGATCTCGCGTGTCCAGTCCATGTGGAGGTGTTGTATGACCTGGACACACAACACCTGCCCATATTGGTCGTTCTTGGCCTTGGGGCGGCGTGTGTGGAACCCCCCAGACTCCGCAGCAAGACGGACTGGGATAAGTTTAAAAACACCTTAAATTCCATTAAGTTTAGCGGCTCGCTCTCCTCCGCCGAGGGGGTCGAAGCCGCCACCGAGGCGGTTCAAACCTCAATTATTAATGCCCTGGCGGCTTCGACTTCGCAGTCCCCTGTGGAGACGGGCCGCTACAGTACACCACTCCCAGTCCGTCTTAGCGAAATGCTCGCTAAGAAGCGTAAGCTGCGCGAGCTCTGGGCGCGCACACGTTGTCCCCGGGTCAAGCGCGACCTGAATGCGTTGGCCGAGCGGCTGTCTGCTGAGATGGCGGAGCTGCGAGGGGCCACCTGGGAGATGAGAATCGACCAGGCTGGCGAGTCGCAAACGTCTCTCCATCATCTCAATAGACAGCTGACTCGCGCTAAGGTCCCCGTCACCCCTCTCCTAGATGGCGGGGGGAGGCGGGTCCACGCAGCGAAGGACCGCGCGGAGATACTTGCGGAGTATATGGAAGAGCAGTTCTCGCCCCATCCACCCGCACAGTCAGCCTCCGCGCATCACGAGGATGTAGGGCGTAGAGTAGGGGATCTTCTTAGGGACCCGACACCGGCACTCGAAGGGATCGAGTTTATCTCTCCCACTGAGGTAAGGAAGGCGGCCTTACGTCTACCCAGGCGTAAGGCCCCAGGTCACGACGGGATCCCCAACGCGGCGTTAGGTATGCTGTCCAGAGGGGCCCTTGTCTCAATGACTCGGGTCTTTAACGCCATCCTACGCACAGGCCATTTCCCGACCATCTGGAAATTAGGGAAGGTAATCGTCCTCCCGAAACCGGGGAAAGACCGCCGTCTCCCGGGTAACTACCGCCCCATAACCCTGCTATCAACCACAGCTAAGCTGTTTGAGAGACTGGCGTTGAAACGACTGCGTCCGTTCCTTACTATAAGGGACGAGCAGTTCGGGTTCCGCGCCGGTCACTCTACAACGCTGCAGCTCACGCGGGTTATTCATCATTTAGCATCCGAGCTCAACTACGGCCGTCACACGGTCGGCGTCTTTCTCGATATCGAGAAGGCGTTCGACCGCGTATGGCATGAGGGGCTCATATGCAAAATGATGAATACACCTGCACCGGCGACGCTGATACGGTTGATAGCATCGTTTTTAAGTGAGCGGCAGTTTTATATTTCGGTCGAGGGCGTCGCCTCAGACCCTAGGCCCATACGTGCGGGGGTGCCGCAGGGCAGCTGCCTCTCTCCGTGGCTCTATGCTCTGTATACCAACGACGCCCCCACTCTCCAAGGTCACCTGGAAGACTGGGAGCGCGACGTTATGCTCGCGTTGTTCGCAGATGACAGTGCGTACTTCGCGTCGTCCCGCCGAGCGGACTTAGCTGCACGGAGAATGCAGCGTCTGCTCGACTTACTACCTATGTGGCTGGATAAGTGGCGCATGGCTGTCAATGTCGGAAAGACAGTCGCAATACTGTTCGGCCGCAAGCGTATCATGCCGGCTCCGCTGAGGCTCCGTGACACGGAGGTAGCTTGGCAGCCAATAGTTAAATACCTAGGATGTAACATCGATCGCTCGTTGCATATGATCCCGCAGGTGGAACAATCGATCCACCAGGCCCGAGCGGCCCGAGCGATGCTCCGACCGGTGCTTACATCCAGGCTACCGTTAAGGACGAAACTAGGGATCTACAAGACCTACATTCGTTCACGACTTACCTACGCGGCGCCGGCATGGTACGCGTTGGTATCTAGGTCGCAACGCCAGCGTCTCCAGGCCCAGCAGAACCTGGCCCTTCGAGCAATCGTGGGGGCGGGTCGCTACGTCAGGAACGACGTGGTGAGGCGCGACCTCAAGATCGAAACGGTCGAGGAGTTTGTGGTCCGCCTCGCACGCTCAATGTATGAGCGGGCGGAGGCCGGACCATACTCCCATTTAAAGGGGTTCGCGCCCCTACACGATCGACCACCTACGGGGCGCCCGCTCCCGCGGGAGCTCCCAGGGCTGGCGACCCCCGACCATCAGGGGGCCGACCGTCCGCTCGGTACAACGACGCGATAATTACCGAATCACCCCCTCAACAGGGGGATGATAGAAATTTTTAATATTTGTTCATTATTTTATTATGTTTTAAAATAACATTATATTATTATGAATAAATATCAAAAATCCGGGGGGTATTTACCACCTGAGAATCTGCCCGGGCAAAGAGGGTATCCTCGAGACCCGAATTTCCTGCCCACCGCCCTTATGTTGTCATTGCCGCAATATATGTGCGCCCGGAGGGTAAGACGTCCCAGCGATAGATAGATGGAAAAATGTGTACGCCTCGGAATAAAAACAAGAAGAAAAGAACTGAAGATTCAAGTTGGAGTTTTATTTGAAAACCCATAATCTACATTGGTCCTTCGAGAAGCCGGATTTAAAGAAGACTCAAGATGAATACGCCGATCGCAATGAACACAAGGGGTCGTGTTCGCTCCGAATCGGGGTACAGCGAGTCAGAAGCAGCCCCGGGCGCTAAGGGTGCGCCAGGGCCATCGCTACACCGAATTTATGAAGATTCTCCGCAGTCGCCGTCGACGGTCGCAGGAAATTCCCAAGAAAAAAGGATGGAGCACTCTCCGCCAGAAGGGGCAAGAGAGACAGCACCAGCGACGTCAACGCGGACGTCCGTCATGGGGCCACCTGCACGACCAGCTAGCACGCCACCAAGGCGTGAAACTTCATCGCCGGTGCGGAGACCTACATCGCCGGTGCGGAGACCTACGTCGCCGGCACACACCGCTCGCAGTAACACTTCAAAGCGAAGCATCGACGCACGTATGAAGATGGCACAATACGAAGCGGAGAAAGAACTCGCGGCTATAGAAGAGAAGCGGCTACTTATGAAAGAAAAGCTAATCAAATCGAGATTAGCCGCCGAAATGACTGCAATCGAAGCCGAATCTGAATATGCGGCGAGCTCATGCAACGAAAGGGTACAAGACTGGGTGGATAGAAGCATGGAACAACCAACGGCGACGAAATACAGGGAAGAACCGGAAGAGGTTCGCCCTCCCGTTAGTAAGCAACGGGGGGAGAACGCGAAATTCCAAGGCATTCAACGGCTAGCCGACACCTTAGAAAAACTAGTCGCCTCAAGACCGTTGCCTCGCCAAACAGCGGAACTACCTATATTCACGGGAGCCGTCGCCGAGTGGCTACCGTATAAGGCCGCCATGGAAGATTCTACAAGACTCTTTAAGTTCTCTCCAACGGAAAATCTCCTTCGACTGCGAAACAGCCTGCGAGGGGAAGCGAGAGAAACCGTGCTGTCACAGCTATTCACCGCATCTAACCCAGATATCATCATGCGCACATTAGAGATGAAATATGGAAGACCGGAATTCATAATAGATCGGGCCATGGAAGAGCTCAAAAAGATCCCGAAATTAGGGAGCGCGAGCACCGATCTGTATGAGTTCGCGGTGAAGATTCAAAATATTGTCTATACGATAAAAAGTATAGATAGAAGAGGCTACCTACGAAACCCGCTACTCGTTCGAGACGTAATGGACAAACTGAGTCCTCATCTCATAAGCAAATGGGCGGAGTACGCAGCCAATAACGAAGCACGCATCATGGAAGATAATGAAATGATAGTACTCTCCGAGTTTTTAATGGCCGAAGCGGACCTTATGATAAGGTACACCCACACAACGAAGCGAAGCGTTCCGGTACCCGTCAGAAGAGAAGTAGCACCAAAGCGGGTTGCTACCAAGGGCGTATACACTGCGGGGGAAAGTCAACCGGAAGAAAGAAAATGCTTCATGTGTCCAACTGGGGGACACTACACTACTGAGTGCGATAAACTCAAAGCACTCGACGTTAAAGAGCGATGGAAGTGGGCAAAGGACAACAAGATGTGCTTCAAATGCATGAAAAGGAAGCACAGCAGGTTCACATGCAAAGCCAAGGCCTGCGGAGTCCACGGATGTACCTACCAACATCACGCGCTACTACATAAAGAAAAAGTAACGGAGTCTACGACTACAGTGAGCACTCCGGACGACGGCAGGGAAGACGAAGCAGCCGCGCTAGTAATGAGCGTCACGACAAGGAGGTCGCCTATTACATCAGTACTGCTCAAAACCTGCGAGGTGAAACTCAGCGGTCCACGGGGGGAGGTAAATACGTACGCCCTCCTAGACGAAGGGTCTACTGTGACGCTAATAGACGAAGAATTAGCGAAGCAACTCACTAACGGCGGACCGAATCGACCTCTGAACATAAGGGGTATTAACGATCAGAGAAGGATCGACAGCGAAGCGGTCAAGGTTCGTGTCAAAGGGGTACACGAACAAGAAGCCTACTTAGTGACAGCCCGCACAGTAAAAGGACTACAGCTACATCACCAACGCGTACCGCACAACTTAGAACGGTACAAGCACCTGCGAGTTGTACAAGATAGCATCAGTAAGGGAGAAGCTCGACCTCGCATATTGATAGGTGCCGACAACTGGCATCTAATAATATCGCGACAGCTGCGCGCCGGCAAGAGAAATGAACCCGCCGCGTCGAGAACGAAGTTGGGATGGGTACTGCACGGGTCGGTACCCAGGAAATCGATTATCAAGACCAGGCGGCCGTACTTCACATCTGCGCGAGCGACGTCCAACTACAGAAGCTCGTCGAGTCACATTTCGACGTGGACTCGCTTGGCGTATCGACTAAAGAAAAAATTAATAAGCATGAGAAGAGAGCCAACGACATTTTCGAAGCGACCGCCACAAGAAAGGACGGCCACTTCGAAGTGGGTCTGCCCTGGAAGATAGATAACCCCACGTTCCCAGATAGCTACGAGTCTGCCCTTAAGAGACTACACACGCTCGAGAAGAGGATGACTAAGGAGCCGGCGTTTAAAAAGGAATACGCGGCTCAGATCGCTAACCTTATACAAAAGGGTTACGCGGTGCAATGCGACGGCAGCGAAAGGGATAGCAACGTAAAATGGTTCCTGCCGCACTTCGCCGTCACCAATCACAACAAGCCGGGAAAAGTTAGAATGGTCTTCGACGCGGCGGCTAAGGTGAAGGGAGTCTGTCTCAATGACTTCCTACTAGAAGGACCCGACCTACTAGCTTCACTCACAAGAATATTGTTCGGGTTCAGAGAAAAGAGAATCGCCGTCACAGCGGACATCGAAGAAATGTTCCTTAGGGTTAAAATCAGACCCGAGGACCAACCGGCACAGATGTTTTTATGGAGGGACAAGCCTACGGACCCTCCGAGAAGATTTAAAATGGTCTCCATGATATTCGGAGCCAGCAGTTCGCCATACCTCGCTCACAGCGTAAGAAACCGCAACGCCGTCGACTATGAAAGTAAATACCCAGAGGCGGCCACGGCGGTCAAGGAGCGACACTACATGGACGATTACCTAGACAGTTTCCCATCTGAAGAGGAGGCTATTAAAATGGTGAACGAAGTTACCTACATCCATCAACAAGCGGACTTCAACTTAAGAAGATGGAACTCAAATAGCAAGAGAGTTTTAGCTAGCATACCCGAAGATAAGAAGTCTGAAAGCGCGAATGTAAAGTTAGCAGCACACCAGAAGGAAAAGACATTGGGGCTGCGCTGGGACCCGAGCTCCGACACCCTCACCTTCAACACTGACATCAAGAGGGTTCCCGATGAGGTCAGACTGCGGTTGAGAGCACCGACTAAACGCGAAACCCTAAGCGCGGTTATGTCGGTGTACGACCCACTGGGGCTTATCAGTCAATATACGATCGTCGGCAAGATGATATTACAACGCTTGTGGCTCAAGAAGGTTGATTGGGACCAGGAATTGCCATCTGAAGACGCTAACCTATTCGACGAGTGGATAAGGCGACTCCCAGATGTCTCAGCACTAGCAATACCGCGGTGCTATAGCTACAACGTAACGCCGGAAACTCACATCGAGTTACACGTGTTTGTCGACGCAAGCGAGCAAGCCTACGCTACGGTGGCCTACTGGAGGATCGCACACGGCGATCACATAGAAACAATACAAGTAATGGCCAAGGCGAAGGTGGCTCCACTGAAGTTACTAACCATTCCGAGACTGGAGCTCCAAGCTGCGTTAATCGGGGCACGAATGGCTAACACTATAGTCAGGGAGCACAGCTGTTGGAAACCCAAACGAGTCATATACTGGAGTGACTCCCGCACCGTCCTTCAGTGGATAAGAAGCGAGACGAAAAAATACACGCCGTTCGTCTCACATCGCCTAGCTGAGATCGCCGAGCTCACACATACAGAGGATTGGCGATGGGTGCCTACAACACTCAACGTAGCCGACGATGCGACCAGGCTTCAAACCGACGGGATCGACAGCCGGGACCGGTGGTTCACGGGACCGCAATTCCTACGAGCCACAGAAGAGCACTGGCCTACGGAGAACGGGGAAGGTGAAGAGACCGGGGAGACGTGTTACACCGTCTCAGAAGAGGACTCGGACCGCAACGACTCATTACCCGACATTAGAAGGTTCTCCAGTTACCTGAAGCTTATAAGGGCGACGGCACTTACTCAGCTATTCGTCGAGAAGCTTCGATCTAGAGACAAGACTCTACGCTTAGAAGTGTCACACTTAGAAGCGGCCGAACGACGGTGGTTTCAACGCGCGCAGCGGGACTCCTTCAGCGAAGACTTAGCGCGGTTAAGTCACAACCAGCCGCTACAACGACACAGCAAATTTAAAAGGCTCGACGCAGTATTGAACGACGGGCTAATAACCGCAAGAGGCCGTATAGGTGCGCTCTATTCTACAACGCACTCTAATGAGCCGGTAATACTCGACGGGCAGCATCCCTTTACTCACCTGCTTGTCGAGCATTATCATCGCCGGGCGGGACACGCGAATAACGAACGAGTCGTCAACGAGCTCCGTCAACGATTCATCATACTGCGCTTGAGGCCTACAGTCAAGAAAGTAGCACGAGCGTGTCAATACTGTCGCGTGTACAAGGCGACTCCGACGACACCACCGAAAGGAGACCTACCTAAAGTGAGGTTGGACTCGGGGCACCGCGCCTTCACCTATTGTGGCGTGGACTATTTCGGGCCCCTAACGGTGACTATCGGACGAAGACACGAAAAGAGGTGGTGTGCACTATTTACCTGTCTCACCACAAGGGCCATTCATTTAGAGATCGTCCAGTCGCTCTCTACGGACTCAGCTGTTTTGGCGCTGCGAAGGATGGCCGCCAGAAGGGGTTGGCCGCGCGTCATATACTCCGACAACGCCACTAACTTTAGAGGGGCCGACGTCGAACTGAGAAATACATACGGAGCATGGATCGCAGCACTACGGGACTACGGTCTGCAGTACAACACCGACTGGCGTTTCATACCGCCGGGGGCGCCACACATGGGAGGAGCCTGGGAGCGCTTAGTGCGTTCAGTAAAAACCGCACTAAGCACCACGCTCAAAGAAAAGTCGCCAAAAGAAGAGGTACTGCAGACGTTAATCACCGAGGCCGAGTACAGCGTGAACGCGCGACCGCTCACGCACGTCTCCGTGGACCCCGAGGACGAGGAAGCACTAACGCCGAATCACTTCCTCATCGGCTCATCGACGGGGCTACCGCGGACGGGGCCATGCACCGAGGCGGACCGCAGCACGTGGAGAAGGGCGCAGGCACTGGCGGACCAGTTCTGGCAGCGATGGCTGCGAGAGTACCTGCCTACGCTCATTCCGCGGGGGCCGTCCAACGCACAGGCGTCACAACTGCGGGAAGGCGATCTCGTAATTGTGGTCGACTACGCCTTACCCCGCAATACCTGGCCGAGAGGAGTCGTCGAGCGAGTTCACCCGGGACCTGAGGGCATCGTCCGGTCTGCAGACGTCCGCACAAAGGGAGGTGTGTTCCAGAGGCCAGCGACGAAGCTTGCCGTCCTTCAGATGGAGGAGGCTTCGAAGAATCTACGCCGGGGGGAGAATATTACGGACGACAACGGCCTAAGAATTTAAATGTAAATGTTGATTAATGTAACTTGTGTATGTAATTAAGACTATGTAAATAAGACATTTTATTGCAATAGATATAAGTCCTACGTAATAAGAATAGATATGTAAGAGTAGGATAGCAATAGAGTGTAAGCATAGAATTGTAAGAGTAAGACAGGCTATGTTAGAAAGGGACGGCAATAGGACGCGGTTGCTGACTGAGCCTGCGCCTGTTGCGGTACCCAAAATAAGTACTTAAGCTCGCCTTTTTGTATGGAAAAATGTGTACGCCTCGGAATAAAAACAAGAAGAAAAGAACTGAAGATTCAAGTTGGAGTTTTATTTGAAAACCCATAATCTACAGACACAATATTTCTAATACGCACATCACTTCGTTAAATCTGAACTCACCTGTCCACTTTGACAATTAGAGTATTGACCTCCCATTAATTATGCAAAAAAACTTCAAAAAATAACTGTGGTATGGATTCAAACCCGGATCATCAGTGGGAGGTCGAGTTCCTGCCACTGGGCAAAGACTATAATAAAATAATAAGAGCACGTATCCAATTATTGTAACCGATCATTCAAGAATAAAGTTCGCTTAGAAAACGCATCAAATTGAAAGATGATTAATGATACACTTGTACCTACCGATTATTATAGGTAAAGTTTTAACTTAAACGTTGCCCATTACAACGCTTTGAATAAAGGTGCATCATTATTTATACATTGTTATTTTTGTACAATTTGAAAATATTAATGCTATGATGATAATAAAAAATACGTACCATAATCGTAATAATACGAGTATATGTTAAGTGACGAATTATTGTGCATGTAAAAACCGTTTCATATTTTTAAATAGAAGATAGAACCTTAGCTAGTGGTGTAAGTATATTTTTTTATGATACATGTGTAGCAGACGAGCATGCAGTCCACCTGATGGTAAGTGGTTACTGCCGCCCATGGACATCTGTAATCAACCCTGAGGTCGGCCACGGATGCGCCGCTACTCCTGAGGAGCTGGAACGCCTTGGAAAAGTATGTCTCCCTTACCACAGCCTTCAAACCAGAACACAGCAGCGCTTAACACTGCTGTTATGAGGCAGAAATAGGTGCGGCGGTGGTGCCGCTGGAGTCGAACAACAAGGAGTTATTTCTTCACATATTTATTGTATTAAAATTATCTTAATCTTAACCTATTAATGCAGGCGGTTCCAATAAATAATTAATCTGAAAATACCAAACTCATTTAAATAAAAAGAAATCTTATGATTTATGAAAAAGAAACATAGTATCGTTATGGTTTCGCTAAACAATGCACAACATATTTTTTCCGAGGGCCGATGGGTGCAAACAATCAATCGTGGCGCACAAGGATCAATGGGTCGATACTGTGTCCTGTCATAGAAGCAATCCGTCATGGGCCGTCGGCTCTTGGGAAATAAAACAGGTAAAAATATACTCGACTATTTATTGGTGTTTTATTAACTCCGTACATTGGTTATTAGAAGCATAGCTGGAAATATGGTGTCTAAAAATGGAAGACAATAGTTACTGTGGGGTCCTAGACTGACCACTATATTATTTTTTTATTATATAGGACTAGCAGACGAGCATGCAGTCCACCTGATGGTAAGTGGCTACTGCCACCCAAGGACATCTGTAATCTACCCCAGATAGGGTAAGTTATTCCTACCTGAATTCGGCCACAGATACCCCTGAGGACTAAGCTGAAACGCCTCGGAAAAGTATGTATTCCTTATCACACCCTTCAAACTAGAACATAGTACCGCTTAACGCTGCTGTTATGAAGCAGAAATAGGTGTGGCGGTAATGCCGCCGGAGTCGGACCACAAAGGGTTCTACCACCTATGAATCGCCTATCTTTATTTGTATTTTATGAAAACGCGTGGATATATTGATAAATTTATTGTTTTTGATGACACTAATCTTACTTGGACCTTGATTTATGTCTGATAAGTGAGCACGCGCGATCGCCTTAGTACTAATGAACGTACTGAAATTTTGGAGACAATTACTATTTTGGAGACAATCAACCGTCCATTTTAGTCAAAATGCAAGGACGCCTTTACAAAGTTAGGAACATCATCTCTCAAGCCAGAACTGTCAACACTCAGAGACACAATAATAACAATAATGTCTTCTTATAATGTGGTAGACCACCACCGGTCTCGTCAAAGTTGAACTATAACGAGTTGAGAGTTCTAATCTTCAGTTTACTATGAGGAATCGTTCTTATGTTTATCGTTTCGAAAGGACTATTTAAGACGGAGATTATAAACTCTTTATGTGAGACTTTTATATCCTTTCAACTTCACATAAGTAAGTAACTTTGGTAAGTCTAGTTAGAACAGTTTTTTGGAAGTTTCCAACAGTTTCTTGCTGCCTTTACCCAACCATGCGTCGCAATGGTCGATGACCCACCTGCGTGATTTAATTACCTAGCTACGTAGGCAATTGAAGGAAGTTCGCAATATGTTAAGTGGTCACAAAAATTGGAATATTTCTAGTAACTATAGCGTAATTATTCCGAAGAATTAAGTGTTAGATCTTTTGTGGATACAGTTATACTTACCATTAAACTCCGTTCACAAATTCACACAGCAGTGCTGCAGCAAAACAGGTGGAGTGCTAGCGCCGCCATACAAAGGCCACGAAGATTTCCACCTCTATTGAATTATGATAGTTTTCGTAGAACGACCTTCATTTTTCTATTCCGGACCACTAAACCATAACGTGGGTTAACCTGGATCATAAAAAAGAAACAAACGAATGTGCGACCGGTTTTTTCACCTGACAACACCCAACGTTACTTTTTATGTAGGTAAGTCATTTTGAAAATTAAATTATAGGTTATAATTTTAATATGATAGGTGTATAATATATTTTATCAAGGAATGTCTGTTACGAGATCTTATCTTTTCGAGTATCAATGCTCCCCCGATTTAAGCAGTTTCTTTTTTATGGATTATTTAATTTAGCTGAAGAATTAACAACAAACACAGCCTTAAGTATAAAATATGGTTAACGATGACAACTACAGGTGCGTGTATTATAAATGTTTAGTTTTAAAATTTAACCCATTGTTATTTATAGCTGCTTTCGATAACAGCTTCGCGTGGTAAATTTAATTTATGTGGTTTTAATAAAAAAATACTTACACTGAAAAATTAACAATTTCTTCTTTTACAGATGTGTGCGAGTTCACACACACACGATACACGGTGTTAGCACGCGTTATCCATGCATCAAACAATATTTCGTAATATTTCACTTATCGTAAGTGTTTTCCGTCACGAGGAACCGATAATGTACTATGTACCTATATATTCAAAAATTGACATCTTAGTGATAAGATTTTATTTTAGTATTAGGTCATTATGTAGATTTGACGTAGAGTTAAAGATGTAGGTACCTGCTTGATAGTTTGTTACAAATGTCAATCCATAATTCATCAACATCAGGGGTAGGTACTTTAGTAGTTCAATAAACTAACAGTTCAACGATTTCCAAAATGAAAAGTTTTTTTTTATATTAATAACAGGTATTTAAAATTATCAATCAAAAAACATTAACAAAAATAAGTACCTAAAGCTTACCTCGTATAATTTGGAACTATAAATTAGTAAAAAATATCAAATCCTTGACATCCATATTGTCCGAATAAGATTAATAAATTACATATCGGGATAATTCCATTTTTAGTTTTATTACCTTACCTTATTAAAATAAAGTGATGCTAATGATTTTTAGAGTAGTCAAAAAAGTCGGCATTGCTTAAGACAAACCATAAAGATCCAATCTATAAAGAAATCCGCACGCACAGCGACATAAGTCTAAAATCAAAGTTTTTAACAATATATTTTTGGATACCGTAGAAAAGGCCGCGGCTGCGACAAAAGATGATCGCTGTTTAAGATAAAGGACCCAATAAATAACACTTGGTTTTTAGGATGCTCCACACTAAATAGATTATTTCTTATTTGGTAAAAAAAGTTGTGTAAGTTTTTCTTTTTGGATGTGGATATTAAAATATTAGAGGCAAAACAATTTGTATAAAAACAAATTAAGTTTGCTTTTATGTTGAAGATTATTATTTTTAAGTTTTTCTATCTACTTAATCATAGAATCCTGAATCAATATTGAAATAAGTACTCAATTTTAATTGCCAATATATTAATAAGAAAAGCGTAGGAAAAATTAAAAAAGGTAGATTATTTATTTACACATTATTAATCTAGATAGATACAGTCGTAAAAACGTAAATATATATCACAACACTTTATAAGTAAATGTCTATAAAAGCTCATTGGTGGTACTGAACATAAATGAGCAAAAATAAAAGTTATGACCCAAAGTTTCTATATTTATAATGGAGGGTTGTCGGCGGAAACAGTCGACGTTAGGATAGCCAAGTAACACCCAAACTTCAGGAAAATAGGAACTTTTTTTAGCAAATGCTAAGGAATATTATGAACATACATTAAAATATTTTGGTGATTATTGGTTATATATGGTGATACATTTTGATTTAATTTTCATCTAAATTTGTCATAAATTTGTCTATCTAGTTACTTAGACAAATTTATGGCAAATTTAGATTTTAGTTATCTAGTTAGGTAGGTAAACATCGATAGGCCATATTATGTTAAAACTCTTATAGGCATTTTCAATGCATAGCCATTTCAAATACTGATCCAATTAAGTATACCTACAAACGAAAGGTATACTATTTAGTTACAAATTTTAAGTATTGAGTATTACTTACAAGGGACTTAAAATGTTTTAAGTAATATTAGATATAAAAATATTTACTATGACCTTCTCTAGTTCTAAGCCTGGAAAATCATAACATTATAAGCATCATGAAACATCGTGTACTAATGTATGTAAATTGTACAGTTGTATATAGGTATGTATGAAAAATATTGCCCTCCGTATTATGGTAAAAATGGAGTATATAATTAAATGTCCATTTGTTTCAAAACGCTTGGTTACCATTCTAGCAGTTATTAAATCATATAATTCATTACTGTGGTCGAAATTAAGTTTTGTCGCAGTTTTTGCAGGGTCGCATGAGCCCCATTTCTTAACTTTTGATTTTGTTATCGCAACCTAAAATATTTAAATTAATGTTGCGTGTTGGTACTGAAGCGTTTGCTCTGAATTTTGAATTGATATTTAGGTATTTACTCTGTTATACTTAAGTTAATGGCTACCGATCTACCTTTTCATAATAAAGGCACGGAATTTATTTAAGATATTGATGGTAAATTAAAAAAATGGAATGGTAAGGTACCTATTTTACATTATTATCTGGAAAGTAGGAGTTACGTGTTAATGAGAATTATTGTCGCTTATGTCGAATTGCAACACAGACCTTCCTCTTATAAGACATAGGTAGAAGAAAAGCAAAATAGTTTACATATTCTTAAGTATACATTACCTTAGACGACGCATTACAAATTAATAACAATATGCCACAAAGCATACTCGTATATCTGAGTTTATTTAAGTTGTACTTTTATTTTCATTTCACGGTGTAAGACAACATTAAATCATGACAGATTTGTATCAAACAGCTTCCCAGCGTCAGGGATCAAGATTGCAACATGTACTAAACACGGCAAGACGCGAGATGTTTTCCTTGGCGAGGCAGGGCGGGCGGCAGGGCGGGCGTGTGGGTTGCTAGGCAACGCGCCGCGGGTGGGCGTGGCAATCGATACCACCCTCACCCGGTCACCTTCACCTCACTTGATAGCCCTTTTCCTTTTCAATGTACCGTAGACACCCGTCGCCATATAATTGCATCGTCTGGCGAGGCGATACAAATACACAATTTGTCTGGGAGATATTTCTGAATTCATTCATGAAAGGCGAAACTTATTTTGTTTATGAGATAGGAACAATAGTGTATTTAATATAAATAAGGGTTGGTATAAGTAACCTATATTCCAATTTCGCAAAATTAAACTTGTTTTATTTTGAACTCTTCTTCTTCATCAACCCATGTTCCCACCCACTGTTCCACTGCTGGGCACGGGTGTCCTCTCAGAATGAGAAGCATTAGGCCATAGTTTACCAAGCTGGGCAAGTGCGAATTGGAAGACTTCACATACCTTTGAGAACTTTTTATTTAAGATCTCAGGTTTCTAGGTTTTCTCACGGTGCTTTCCTTCACCGTACAAGCAAGTGATTAATTTGCTCGTATAATACGAATATACTCGTAATTTTTAAAAATCTAAGATTTGAACCTCGGACCCCTCGATTGAGAGGCCGCGTTTGAACCACTAGGCTATCACTGCTCTCAATTTTGAACTCTACAAAAATGTTTTTACGTTGTACCTACGCTTGTAAAATTTAAAACCAACATTTTTTTCTTAAGTATATGAAAGTAAGCCAAAAGAACGAATTCCAGGATCACAATTTATCATATAGGTTACTTTTTACCCACAAGTATCAAACGATCTTGCAGTCCACCTGATGGTAAGTGGCTCCTGTCTGAGTTAGGAGTCATAACTGATTAGGAGTCGGCCACAGATTCATTGTTACCCCTGAGGACTAAGAACACCTCGGATAAGTATGTCTGCCTCACCACACTTTACAATAATTTATGTTGATTCACCTACAGTAAAATTAGTAGAATAAACCAATAAAATAAAAATAAAACATACCTACCACGGTACCAAACGTACCAAACCCGAATATTCTAAAACTGTACTTTAATTAAAAACGTTAAAAATATTGCTAAACAATCGTCAACTCATTTAACATTGCTGTCAAAAAGAAATTGAGTTCCTCCTCATTTTTGCGGGGGACGTCGGCGACAGGTTCCATCGATACAGTACCTACTATTAGTGCACAAAGGTCGGCGTCGGCTGTCGGGCACACACGAGGGCCCGAGGACGGAGGGCGAATTATGAGCTGTCACAACCAAACTACATCACTACCTGAGACTAATTTAGACGTTTCCCTTACCACGCTTGTACCGCTTTATTATTTTTATTAAAGCCAATTTATAAAATGTCTTACACCGAATAATTTCTTACGTGGAACCCAAAATGACGAAAACGCCATTAAATTTACAAGCGGCATCCATCATCGATACGCTTATTAAATTTCGTGTTGTTTCGAATTTGATTAATTCCATAAACAAACACAATCAACGCGGTTGTTTATGGCTAGGACGAGTGTGTTCCGTGTTTTAAAACTAATTAAAACAAATCGACCCATCCCTTCGGGTTTAATAGTCCTGCCAGCTAACCCGTCTCCGTCGACTTCGCCTGACGGAGCATTCATCCAGGAAATATATGACCCATAAAACCACAATTACGTTTTATAAACACTACATTTATAACTACTTTATGATTGTATTATTTATTTTATGTAATATATTATGTTGTGGTGGAGACTTTGATTTTTTCTAAATGTTATAATGCTTTCAAATATTTAAAATTTCTGGCCGAGTGCACTCCATTAATTTATAGTATTCGACCCGTCAACGAATGTGGAAAGGGCTCCAGGGGATTTTAACACAATAGCAGGTTTTGTATATGTTATTTATACACAAAGAAGTGAAGAAGCAAGCTCCTGTACTTCATGAACTTCAAACCTTAAATTAATATAATTTGATTGGTGATGTATTTTCATTATTTTAAGTATTTAGAGTGACACGCATATGATTTAGTTTTAAACGCAATTCTAGGTAAAACTATAATTATTTCCAAATTCTTTGATATGTACATGTAATTATTTAGGTAAGTATGATATTGACATATCTGCTTTAATAAAATAAAATGAAACTATTTACCTACATAAGTTTACCAACACCTGCAGCATAATTTTCCATGATTATAATCCATTAAAATATTCGTTGATTTATAGTCTACGTTGTTTTCAAACAATTAACTTTAACTTTTGACTTGTTTAAAAAAAAAAATTCAACGTATCTTCATACTAACCATTAGTGGGTTTGATAAAGTTTGCTTTTAACTCTATCTTCGATATGGCGTCATATTACCTGTTTTACCTTTATCATCGTTACATTACATTATTATCTTTACAATTTTATTATAGTGTATTTTTTATAACATTAGAATAATAGACGAGTATGCAGTCCACCTGTTGGTTAAGCGGCTACTGCTGTTCAAGGACATCTTCAATCAATCCTAGATAAGATAAGATTCCTAGTTGAGGTCGACCAAGCATGCAACGCTAAGGACTAAGCTGGAATGCCTCGAAAAAATATATCTCCTTACCAGATTCTTAAAACTGACACAGCAGCACTTAACATTGCTATAATTAGGCAGAAATAGGTATGGCAGTGGTAACGCTAGGCTCGAATCTTCATAAATAGATTTGATATTGCTTTCTTGATAAAATATATAGGTTTCTGGAAAGTTCGCCTCCATACTAAGAGCCCTCCCCGGCCGGCGTCGAGCGAGGCTCGGCGCTCGACGCGACGAGCGCGAGCGGGACGCGCCCGCACTAAATTTAAATATTTTAATCCTTAATTTAAATTTTTGACATTTTTATTTTATGTTGGTATTCGTGTAGTTTCATTTTTGATGTTATTTGTCATATTCGGGAGACGGGGAACGCGTCACTGGCGCCTTGGTACTTTATTTGTATCCTGAGTCCAGACTTTTCAATAACTCACATATGCAATCAGATCTATTTGTCATTGGAAAGCCATGCAATATTAAGAAATATTAAGTATTAGCGTTCAGTTGTATAAATATATATCTACTTATAATAATTATTATTTTGTGGAGGAAAACATTAATGTAGGTACAAGGAAAAAATCGTTACAAAGAAGATAAGTATTCCAAGAGCTACACACCTTTGACTCTGATAGGACTTCAGTCTTATTTGGGATTGATTACAGGTGTCCTTAAGTGACAGTCACATCTTTTCAACATTTGGATTGCATTTGGCTTTTACTATTTCAATTTCATAAAAAAATCTTCTGCAGGCTTTTCTTAGGGGAGGCTGGATCTAACCACATTGCTACTTGGTGTCTACGCAAATAGGTATCTAGATGACATATACCTTCAATTTGAAAAAATATGGGTGTTTAAATTCCTCTTTGTGACAGTCAGCTATTTTTGCGAATGTATTTGAAAATATTGTATACAAAATCTCGATATCCACATCTCTTAGAAATGAAAAGGACGCAAGGAGTCCTGTGGTTAAATTTGTATTATAATAGCATTCTTTTAAAATTTCGATAGATATCTACTGCCATTATCTAAATACTGTTTATTGGTGTAATTAATATGTACCTAGGTATCAAGATTAGGATCCGATAAGATTAGATATTAAAACAATTTCTTAATAATTAGAACCACTTAAATTTATGATATTTGTGCCTTTCACACATAACCATTAACTCCAATCTTATTTAATTAAAGGTAGAATTCAGCGTTAAGGATTTTTATACTGGTTGCCCCTAAATATGTCGCTCATCTATTAGGTGACTGCCCCACTGCTTGACACGTGTCTCCTTTCAATTTTAGAGGGTCTTAGCTACTGTCCACTACATTGGTGAAGTGGTAAAGTGCAAATAAGTAAGTACTTAGATTTCCACTTTGTAGATTTTTTAACCCTGTGTTGCTCCTACGGCACCGGGTAACTTTTAAAGGTTTCCCCGTCGATAACAAAAAAAGATATATTATATTATTACATATTTCTAACAAATAACAGGCCTTGTTATGGTGCAGGAGTGTTGTTTTAAAGGGGCAGAAACAGTGGTGGATGTATCAATAGGCTGAGTTGACTGGAGTCTGGGGCGGCAAATTTTTGGAGCGGCAAATTTATTCTACACCCTGTTTTCGACAACATCTTTTTTATGCTATGCTATTATGACTAAAGTAGTTATTTAGTAGTAAGTTTTCATAGCCCTTCAATGGAATTGTATATACCCCACGATCAGACAGCCCTGAACCGGGGTATTGAATTGTAGAGCTTTGTAGGGGCGGAAAACTTTGAATAACCTACTGGCGGCAAATGTATAAATCCGCTACTGGGCAGAATTAAGGTAAATCAGAACTGAATTTATGGTAGAACTTCTGTCGGATTATCTCATAGAGGTATACCTATAGCCAACTGTTAAATCATGGGGATCACTAACATATGTACTTATGAGTTAAGAAACAGTATTTCCTCAATATTTACTTACTTTTAACTCGTATCTTTGTTTCTTACAGGTTTTTATTGTTCACTGCTAGCCTAGCGCCACTCCGACCGGTCCTGAGCTCTATGAATCCAGCGGTCTTCAACTATCTCCAGGGTTTGGAAATATATCATCTACCATTTTATTATAAATATTATTATTCATTTAGTAGTAGAACGTCAATAAAATTAATAAGTAGATATAAAAAAATATCGCTAACCACACTCTGTCCCGTGATATTAGAAGTTTATCATGTTTGTGCCTTGGTTGCGGTACGATCTGTGTTCTATTGTGGAGTGACCACTGTGTAACTTATAAGTAAGTCAGTGGCGTTAACCGCTAAAAAGACGTGTTTAAACATCATATACCACGGGTTCAAAGCGTGAATTAAAATAAATACTGTTATCTAACGTCTGATTTTAATTTTATAAAATTATTAATTTCTTTTTTTAATTTGTATGGGATCTGGTTACTCATAAAATATAGCCATAAACTCTCAAATCTATAATTTTAAAAGAAAAAATATTGTGAAATAGCTCCAGATATTGTGATAACATATTTCAGGCCGTTTCGACATGACGAGGTGGCCGAGTGGTTAAGGCGTTGGACTGCTAATCCAATGTGCTCTGCACGCGTGGGTTCGAATCCCATCCTCGTCGGTATTTTTTAATTATTATACCGTATTCTAATATGAATTTAGATGAAATAAAATTTGAAAGCATGTATTTATTTTTTATATGTTTGAAAGTAACATTGATTTTTTCATGATGTTTAAAAAATATATTTTTTGATATTTCGGGCAAAGGTCCAGGCGCTTTGTAAATGTCTAAAAATGTCTGTTTTTAATAAAATAAATTTATAAAAACAATATTTACCATAATTGTATTACTAACAACAAAATAAAGTAATTTGTAAGGTTTTGAAAAATATTAGTGTGACATCAATACTTTTAATGTTGATATAATTAAAAACCTACATGTACCTACTTTTAAAATAAATATTAAAATTTTAGTCACATATTTATTATTAATTTTATATTAAGAAAGTAAGGATCTAGTTCATGACTTGTATTAATGCATTAATTAAAAATAATTGTGCCATTGTCTTTTTGAAATAGTTTGTATACCTATTAGGTAGGTAGGTCCCTAGTAATAATTCGTACTCAAATATTAAATAATAATGTAAAGTTAAATACATAATTGATAATGAATTTAAACAACCGTTTTATAGCCTGGTAAATAGAGTCTAGGGTCAATTAAAGAATGCGGTCAATCATTTTATGGGTGACCGTTAGTGGAAAGTTTTATTAGCATTTCTGCAACCCTTAACTGGGTTCACATTATAATATTTTTTGAACAATATGTGCCAAACGCGGATTTGTTACAATTTATTTTGATAATGAGTGTGGCAGGCGCTTTTGGTGATATCCCATTTCTTAAGTCACTAGTAATCCAAATGAAATATACCTATATATGAAGTTGTAATGAGATGTACATATTAATTATTATAATATAAAAGACATACCTAAATAAACAACTAAAAATATCTGTGACAAAAATGTAATAAATTTATTATTTTAAACCTATAGCTACCTACCTACTTAACTACTAATTAAATAGTTAAGTAGGTAGTCGTTAAGTACACACGTAGTATGGTTTAAATAAAAACTATTTACTTTTTTTTCTACGGAACTGGAGCAAACGGAACATTTGAATAAATATGAATAGGAGACTGTATGACCTTTCATTATTCTGTAGCGGCGGTGTATTTACTTAATATTCACGCTAATTTATGTTTTATAGTAGAAAGATAGCGTTGCCAACATAATTTCACTGGTGGACTATATGCTAATTTGCATTTACATTTCAGAAAAAAATATGATAAACCTACCTACTTATGTACAGTCATATTTTTATAGTATCTGCGCACTATAGTTTATTATACTTATTCTTAATTTGCTTGCACTGAAGTAGCTGTAATAATTGAGGAATAATTAAACACATCTACAATAAACCCTAATTAACATTAAGGTATAGTCCTACCGGAGGTTGGCAAGAGATTCGATTGAAATCAAACTCATCTTGAAGGTCTTGAAGTCATGTAATAATATAGTCACATAAACGGTACAGAGTAACGATATAACAATTATACGTAAGTAAGTTCACACTAGTGATTAGAAGTATTATAACTACACAAGTATCTCCGTTATTCGACTGCTCTTGCTGAAGTCTCCGACCAGAATGTCGCTCTCTGTTAATTCGAGCGCCGCCAAGGTGTCGTCCCCACTTCACCTACCCGCATCTGTTTTTAAACTGTAGTATCAAATGAGGCACTTATTACTTTAATGTAACGTTATAAAAATGTGATATCGTTAATATCCAAGCTTCTTATTAACGACGATAACATTCGGCCGTCCTGCTCACACGTTCGTCCTCGATCGTGTATGGTCTGATGCAAGAGCTGCAAAAGAAAACCAGTTGTTTAATGCCTAAGTCCAGAAGAGTTACACATTTTCTTGTAATACCGACTCGCACGTAAGAGGCCCGAACTGTTTATCAAAAACATGGCTTAAACTCTACGCATTTTCTTGCAATACCGACTCGCATGTAAAAAGCCCGAACTGTTGATCCGAACCAAGGCTTAAACTAGGTGATGTTCATATAGAATCACACTAGTTGTGTATTACCTAGGTTATAAATCTGCCCCAACAGTGTTCACCACGGATTTCTGTTGCGGGCATAGTTCATAAGGACTCTTTACATAAATGTCATATGCGCGACAGGTATTGAAGCGAATGCATTAGACCATTGTTAAATAATAAAACACACGGTTATAACTAGGTGATGTTCATATAGGATCACTCTAGTCATGTATCACCGCAGTTTTTATACCTTGTTTACGATAACATTCGGCCAGTGCTCAACTCAAATTTACTCTAAAAATGCAATATTCACTCAATGTAATACATCCACCCAACATACATACATACATACACCCAACCATATGCATCACCAAGAGACACCCGCGAACATTACACTGCTCGAGGCATCTGCACTAATCCATCTTAACTACAGATAAATAAAAATCAAACTAAAAAAGTTTCCTACACCTACAGTAATGACAACATCTAGCTGCCCACTTTACTTATGTCTGGATTCTAAGTCCAATAGTTAAATCTCCAACAACTATTGATTCGATAAAGTTACGCATCAGAATAACGACGTTAATCTTATTAGTCCATTTCGGAATGCTCAACAACCTGTTCAATAACTGTTATACTGATAGATAGATAGATCTATAGTTTGCCACTAAATGAATCTGTGCGACTCAAAATACTATTATAAAATTATTTTATTACTACTTAGTACTTCTTTTAATTATTACAATGTTATTTTATATAAATAGTTGCCTTTCCAATGTACGTCTTTTATCAACTGATGAAGCAGTATCAAAATAATAATATATCGTGAATATTTGAAATGAATGATATCAAAGTTAAAGACTAAATAATGGTAAACAAACCATGAATTTCACACAATATAACACGTATAAGTTGTATGAACCCAATTTTTTTACGTTATTTATCACAAATTCAAATTATTTCTTTCAAAGTAGGGCCACATAACCCACTTTTGAAAGTCAGAAAGAAATTTCATTACATTAAATTGAATTTATATTCAGTTATAATAATACATACTATTACATGAATTTCAAAATTTAATTAACAAAGCAAAGGACCCATGCGTTCACGTCAGCGACATACTTGTCAATTGTGTATGGCTTAACTACTTAACTTTTTTTTTTTTTTTATTTCACCAAAAGTTTTAAATTAAGATTCCCATAAGGAAGTTATAGTTTGGGCTATTTTACTGTAAAAGTTATGCATTATACTAAGGAAGATTTGCTAGACTTTACGCAAACGTCGTTTTTTAAAAAAAAAATCAAATAATGTTATGGAAAGAATAAACACATTAAAATGGTCCGTTAATCTAAACGGAGTTTAAACAGACCTTGTCTTACATTGAGTTCCTCGGAAGCGGATTTTTTTTCCGTAGGTAGTTATCAAACGGATAGTGTTATTGAATACACACTCGTAAACTACCTACCAAGAAAAATGACTTCAGAAACCGGCCATTATTTAACTATACTTATTTGTGTCTACAACTGATAAAAGATTTTTTATAGCACTCTGTGACCTAAACCCGCATTTTAGCCTCGCATTTCTGTGTCCAAAGTAGCCGATTTTTACACTGTATTAATGTCAGTACACTACCCTCACATTTGTAAAAAATTAACATCGCTATGAACGTTTCATACTTTTAAATGCAATTTAAAACTTAAAGTGAGTAATGAGTATTTTGTTTAAAGCTATAATTATTTTAATATTTTATTTTGGACGTATTTATAAATGTTTTTGCCATTGTGTACATACTAAGCAATAGCATCACTATAAGACTAACTATTGGGCTTTATCGAATTTTATTGTTTGTTTTCACTGTGTTTGTTTTATTTTCGCTACACACCATAGTAGGAGATATTTAAATTAGGAATCGTTATCAAAATTAGCCATAATACTACTCCAGTAGAATCTCGACTAAGCGACCTATTTGTTGTCGTATTTGTGGCATTCGGATTATCGAATATTTGGATAATTGAGTTTATGAAGAAAAGCTATTAAAACCGATTTAGGAAGGTGATGTTTTTCGACTATATGTTTGTTACGTATGTATTTTTCATTCTTTGGCAAACTCAAACGACTTCATTAATTTTGATACATGATGTGTCGCTGAATTCGTCTAAATTGTGGCGATAACATAGGTTATATTTTTAGCAATCGGGTTTTTGTTTTTTATAGTTACTATTTTGTTGCGATTTGGCGACTTTCCGGAATTTAAATGCACAAGGCACACAAAATGTGGCTGATCTGTAAGGGTTATTACAAAGTTACTTGTTCACGTTTCACAATCCGAACAATCGCGAATATTTATAACTAAGGTCCGGATAATCGATTTTCTACTGTGTCACTAGCATTAGTTATGTATTAGTACATTATGTGATTGCTTATCATATGTTTCTTTAATACGCCTGTATGTAGCCTAAATGGCTTGATAGATTTCGACGTATGTGTGGTGTTAGATTTGTCTTTATCACAAGTGCAGAATAATTACTAAATTTTCTAAATTTCAATGGTTTTGGTTGTGTCACATTTTTATTGCTTTTTTAATTCATAATTTTAAGTTTCGATCATTTATAAGTTTCAAAATAATTATGCGGGTTTATGTCACACGAGCTATAAAATAGTATACGATACTTGTGACAGAAGTAGCCTATTATCTGCACGGCGTTTAGCACCCTCGCTGCGCTCGGGCGCTAACTTCACGCCGTGCAAAAATAGGCTACTTTGGCCACGCGTATCGTAATGTACTATTTTTAAACACGCTTTTATTTTTGCCACGCTTTTATTAACTTGACCTGTATGTATGTAACGGAATATTTGAATTCGATTTTTACCTACTTTGAACGGTCAGATTTATTTAAAAATTTTGAAATACTTATGACATGACATGATTTTAATAATCTTGTCCGATACTAATTTTGTCTCATCACGATCGTCAGATTTAAAACTATAACTGTTTTACATAACATGTGGCTCCTTATCAATCACAACCTAAAATTTCTATGACCTGAAAAAGGTCTATTAAAGTTGATCATGATTTTATACCAGCCAGCCAAACAAACAGTTAGTCAAACTATCTTATGATACACCTTATTACCGAACAATTCATATTTATTATATATATTTCAAACGCCTCGGCTTCACCTGACTTTTATATAGTTTGTAATAAAAATTATATTAGTGCGTAATATCTGTATAGATTATATTAATATAATATGTATCATTTACAACCAACACTCTCAAGGAGATGCTCGATGTTTCTATAGAGAAAACCTAGACATGACGCAATTGTGAACCGTATGAAATTTATATGAAAAGTAAATTATTGTATAAGAAAATCCCATCGAAATGTACCTATGCTTTTATTTGATTACATTATTATTCATTTGGCTATGATATACATATAATAAGAATGAAATCTTCACGTGTTTACATCGAATATATTTGAAAAAGAAAAATTGTCTGTCGGTTTGTATGTTTGAAAATGCATTAAAACCAAAACTACGAAGTTGATGTCAAAAGTATACATTTTTTTTTAAAAACATTACATGACCAGGTAATGGAGAATTCCAAATTACTAACGTACTCCGTGATCTTGACAGAGGGCATTGTATAATTCAAATTATATTTTGAATCCACATGAACAAAGTCGCAGGCAAGACTCGTTTTAAAAATGCAATTCAAATTATATTTTGAATCCACTATCTAAATTTATGTAGGCTTCAGTGACCGTTTCTCACTTAATACGTATAATAACTTAATTGCTGTAACTTGTAAATAGAACTAAGCTCAAGTTATAAAAGCATCAATTTATTATTATTATTATTATTATTTTACTTAAATAATTTATTCTCAATCCCATACAAAGTGGATCCCGTTTATCATTTCGTAAATGGCTCACATAATTGATAATATCGATAGTCTAAGCGTCTCAACGTTTAAGGTACAAACTTCATTTACCAGTATTTGATAGTGCCCAATTTTCAAACCAAAAGGACGTGTAATGTGTCAAATTCAAATTGAAATTTAAAGATTTAAAATTACGAGATGTAAAGAAATATTAATACAAAACGAAACGTTGCATACTAAATTTAAAACAGACATTTAATATTATGTATAAGTGAGTCAGTCAGAAGTAGAATGGGAGATAAGAGAGATATTTTTATATATAATATTCCAAAGACCGCTGCGCATAAGTTTCTCAGTTTTCTTATAGATCATTAACTAATGTGCATTTATACTTTATGGGAGTCAAAACACAGTAGTACACAGTACTGCGTGAATTCGCCTAGAATTGATGGAAATCTAAATTTGGCAACGTACGTATGCTTCTTTCATAACAATTACGTATCAAGTATATGAAATCAAAAGGAAACTTTCATTGATTTATAAAATGAAAATGTGAACAATGTAGATGTGAATGCAAGTTTATTTTTAAATATAGTCAATTAATATCCAAAAAAAAAAACAATAAACCTTAAACTCATTTACCATTTCCCTCCTGGGTACACTCAGCCACTCAATACCGTGGTCGTGATACTTTTTTGCAGGCAGTTAAATATGTACCACGTAGATATTATACATTTCTGTACAATTATGAATAATCAAAATTTTGCAACTTAATAAACGTGTCACTTATATCAAGTAGGTATACTGTACTCTGTAACTGCGTTTGTTGCTACCGCATAGTCCCTTCCATACAATAATAACAAACGCATATACGTAAACCCCGTTTGAAACATTAAAAGTTATCAAAAATAAATTCAAATCTAACCTGTATGCAATTTCTGGCGTACATTAGCCTATATTAACAACCATTAGGTTCCCATATCTATAAAGCCTGACATTTAAGATTAAAGATCCTTAAAATATTTTCATAAGTACGTGTATTTCTATATATTTCAAAGTAGGTGTAACTTTAGAACAATTAGGATTTACTTTTTACACCACAGAATTTAACCAAATGGACAGATTTACCACAAGAACTGCCTTGCAAAATTACTTTTAGACACTTTTTCACAGAAAATGCACTTATTTTGAAGTAAACACCTCAGTTTACAATGTTAACAAGTAATTTGATAAGAGTAAAGTTTGTTCACAAAATTTAAGTATATCATTTTCAGAGGGTATTAACATTTCATTGAATTACTAGTCTCAATCTATCCATTTTCTTAATTCAAATGAGTTTTCCCTTACATCAACGACATTTATCTACCCCCATTTTTACTTATTCTACCAAGATGAATTCACATATGACATAATAATGTTTTAACTCACGGTTTTTATTCCTGTGTCAAGTATGTTCGTACTTACGAATCGCCGTCCATGATTGTGAGCTGGTTCTTGTACACTTCTGATGAAATCAAACTCATCTTGAAGGTCTTGAAGTCATGTAATAATATAGTCACATAAACGGTACAGAGTAACGATATAACAATTATACGTAAGTAAGTTCACACTAGTGATTAGAAGTATTATAACTACACAAGTATCTCCGTTATTCGACTGCTCTTGCTGAAGTCTCCGACCAGAATGTCGCTCTCTGTTAATTCGAGCGCCGCCAAGGTGTCGTCCCCACTTCACCTACCCGCATCTGTTTTTAAACTGTAGTATCAAATGAGGCACTTATTACTTTAATGTAACGTTATAAAAATGTGATATCGTTAATATCCAAGCTTCTTATTAACGACGATAACACGATGCTAACTCTAAAGCCTAACTTAGACCGCTTCGTGTAATTTTTCCTTACTTACCTTCAAATTGTAACACAGCAGCTCTGAACCCTCTTGTTATAGGCACGAATAGATGTCGGGTGGTGTTTCTGGAGTCGAGCCACCTTCAATTCTTTTCTTATTTAATTTTGCTATTTATGTTTGAGTTTTACCTTTCAATCTGTTAGTCTGAACTGCATTGATCCTAGACTATTCCATTTTTATCAATAAACACTTTCTCACTGACCTGAACAAAACAAAATAGGTATGTGCCCTCTACAGTAGGTAGGTACTCAGTAGGTAGGTAATGTATTATGTTTGGCGCCCCCTATCATCCTGACATTATTTGCATCATCATCATCATCATCATCAACCCATTACTGTCCCACTGCTGGGCACGGGTCTCCTCTCAGAATGAGAAGGATTAGGCCATAGTCCACCGCGCTGGCCAAGTGCGTATTGGTAGACTTCACATACCCTTAAGATTTTTTTATTTTTTTTTATAAATCTCTCAGGTATGCAGGTTTCCTCACGATGTTTTCCTTCACCGTTTAAGCAAGTGATAATTAATTTCTAATACGCACATTAATTTGAAAATCAGAGGTGCGTGCCCTGGGATTTGAACCTCGGACCCCTCGATCGAGAGGCCGCGTTTCTTAACCACTAGGCTATCACTGCTTTTATTATTATTTGCATACACTATTCTATTCTCTTCATTTACTATTCTCTCTATTATTCAATAGGCTTTTATTAACCTTGAATATATTGATAAGAATAATTAATTCTAATGAATGAGTCCCATTTATAAGGGAAATACAATCTCACATAACGTTATTACGAGTTAATCACATTACGACCCAGTAATTAAACATGTCAGAATCAAAACCATTCTTTATGGGCAAACAACGTAGCAGATATTTTTAATAAGTGCGAATAATTAGATGTGGCGTGGTTTCCCCGGGCACGTGTCGCGGCGGCGTCGCCACGTGTCCGGAGGA
The DNA here is from genome assembly GCA_014595695.2 of Epargyreus clarus clarus. Taxonomy (NCBI): domain Eukaryota; kingdom Metazoa; phylum Arthropoda; class Insecta; order Lepidoptera; family Hesperiidae; genus Epargyreus; species Epargyreus clarus. Next base: position 833,521 of record JACTTY020000037.1, read on the forward strand.
GCGTCGTGACGTCGTATGTATTGTTATGGGAATTATTTATGAATATTGTTTCGTCGGCTGAGATCGCCGGCACGCGTCCGCAGCCCTTGATAGATGTCTACATGCACTTATGAACACTAGTAAGCTAGGGTTTAGGTGACGAGTCAATGATTTAATCGTAAGCCGCGGTGGCAGAAGCTTAGTAGGCATTAGGGAGTAAATGTTCCATTTGATACATCTCGTGGTCTACAATTTTTAACGAAACTATTGATTTGTTACTTTTAATGAAATGTAGGAATCTGTCACTGTTATCTAAGTACTTATGTTACTCGTATGTTTAGGAAATAAGAGGAATATTGATTTATTTATGTGATAATACTTAACAGAGTTATACATTTTTGGGCAACTTTATATAACAGTAGATGTGTACCTAGTAACTTAAATAATTTATATAACCTATGTTTTGTGTGTGATAACATTCATAACTTAAAAAAAACTTTTACTTCTTGTCTTCCAAAGTGATATAAATTCCCTATTAACAGAACTTATCCCCGGATATTTGAATGAATATATTCTATTAACAGCTTTCTTTTAAATAAATGCACAAGAAGCGCGAAGTACGGCAATAAATAATGAAATACGGGAGCAATGTCAGCTAAGCCTGCCGATTGGTACCGGAAGTGAGGCGGGATGGCCGGGCGTGGAGGGGCGACTTCCGGATCCGGCCTACTGCCTACCTCATAACTCATCATCAACACGCCGCGGGAGGCACCACTCACCCTCACGTGAACACAAAGAAAAATAAAGATTTGTGTGAATTATACCCTCTGTGTAAGCAAAGGGGAAAACATTGTAAGATATAAAAAATAAATCTTCCGACTTCTGCTGAGCTGAGGCGCTGCGTATTGTTTTTTCGTTTCGTTTTACGTGGGTATAGGTTAGAGAAAACTTTCTCAAATTTATTGTGAGTAAACTTCGTATGGTGGGGTAATGGGATCCGATGGTGAATCTACTTGTTGGTAAACAAAATACAATAACCGAATGCTTTGTGCAACAATATATCAATACCCAATCGTAGAATTGTAAAAAACTTACTTTGATCAGTTGCAATTTGAAAGCTTTTTGAAAGAAGATCATGTTGATAGATCATTTTATATAACGCATAGGTTTAATGAGAAATAGTTTACTTATGGTTTAATGAGAAATAAGTGCGATCGTCACTTGTAGTTAAACTGCAATCAAATATCTTCTACTGTTTCTTATATCAGAGTTATAACCTAATATTGTTGTTCATAGTTTACATTACACAATTAGAATTGCAACTAATCATTATAACCCTATTTCTTCACAATACATTTTCCTTTACCTTTAAAAACTATAGTAATTACCTAATAATTAATATCTAATACGCACATAATTTCCAAAAATCAGACACCTGAAATTTGAATCCCACACCGCAACGAGAGGCCGACTTTTAAGCTTCTAATCCATAACTGCTTTTAAAATGAGAACAATCCAACAATTCGGATAAAAAATTTACTTGTAAGTCGTATGCAAGTGGGTTCGGTCTCGGCGTGAGATCGCGTATCGCGGTCGCGATACGAACCGTCAAAACACTTGTCCGATAGCGGAACAACCCGTCGCTCGCCCGCTATCTCTTCCGCTTCTTTAAATTTGTATTCAAAAGGTGCTATACACTTTGAACAATAGCAAATGAAGTGTTTATTATAAGGATATACTTATTCTTACACTGTTGGGTAATGTTTGCTGTATGTACCTATCACTATTTTTTTAAAGATTGAAATATCAAACGAGCATGCAGTTTACCTGGCGGCAAGTGCTTGCCCATGGACATTTGTGACTCAATTGTGTGACAATTGTGTGACTCATTGTGTTCAAAGCCGGCGATGCATTGGCGACTCCTCTGGTGTTGCAAATGTCCATAGGCGGCGTTGACTACTTTCCATCAGGTAGCACGTCTGCCTAATCGTTAGGTTATACGATAAAAAAAAAAATAGTCCATATAGAACGGTGGTTTAACCTGAATCCGCTTACAAATGCGTTGTTACTCTTGAGGACTAAGTTGGGTTCGGTCTCTGCGTGGATTGCGTATCGCGGTCGCGATACGAACCGTCAAAACACTTGTCCGATAGCGGAACAACCCGTCGCTCGCCCGCTATCTCTTCCGCTTCTTCTCATTTGTATTCAGGTGCTATACACTTTGAACAATAGAAAATGAAGTGTGTATTATAAGGATATATTCTTACAGTGCTGAGTAATGTTTGCCTGTATGTACCTATATATTTTTTTAAGATTGAAAAGTATCAAATGAGGACACAGTTTACCTAATTGTATCTCATGTACCTAAGTCTATATAGAACAGTGGTTGAACCTGCAGCCGATCACATATTCGTTACCACTGAGGACTAATTTGATAAAATATTTTTTTTATATTTTATAATTCGTCTAACTAAGTTACATAAGTATAAGTAAAGATACCATAGACTTTTTATGTTTAAATGCTGGCCAAGGGTCTCTACCAGACAGGGCATAGCTTAGCAGCCTACCCATGGCCAAAACTGACAAGGCACAAAGAGCGCTATCCAATGAAAACAACCGGGACCGACGGCTTACCTTGCTCTCTGAAGCATAGCAACCCACGAATTTAGCCACTAGCAGACAACTCCCCACCGCACCCTGTTCCGGTAGGTTACTTTTGTAAAAACCATCAAGATAAAAAACACTGAACACTTTTTTCCACTATGTCTGTCGCTCTTCTGATTTGTATTCAAAACACATGAGAGATAATATAATAAGCTTTTACGTGTTCCTACATGAATACATTAGACTATCTTTAAAATTTGTTACAGGATAATTAATTCGTATTGATAACACCTTTTAACGTTAGAAGGCCATTGCTTCGAAATTACTAAATATATTAAATTCCTTGAAGTCTATTGGACGAGCTTTTCACCAGAAAAGGCACCACCAGGTATACCTATGCATTTTTTTGCAGAAATATATAGGTAGGTATATGATATTTTCGGGGTAAAATTTGCTTATTCCAATAGAATATTACAAACTGTTTTTTTTATAATACAGAAGTACCTACTTAGAAAACGAGCGTGTAGCTCATCTAATTGTAGGTAAGTGTCCTATGCCTTCCTTGGACATTGGTATGGGAGATAAACCTCCCAGGACATTTGACTTCTGCTTGATCGGACAACGTTGCATTACTATCCTGAGTACTAAGTTGGAACGTTTCGTATAAATGTAAAAACTTTTCTATACTCTGTATACAAAAGGGCTTAACACTTAGATTAGAAATATAGGTATGGCAATGGTGCCTTCAGAGTTTTAAAGCAGCATAAGTAGGCGAATGGTTACCGCCCCCGGGAATATCTTGTTGCCAATACTTATATTTGGAACAAGATATTCCCGGGGATATACCCGAATATATACTAAGGTATTGGAGTTCTAACCGAAGACAGTCCATTGTTACAATACTCGTAATACGCCTATTGATTAGCGCATCATTAAATCGACGCCCAGTTTTTGTACCTCAAGAGACAAGACAGAGTTTGCAGTAAATGCCGCTTTAATCAAATGTTTCGAATTGCATCAGAAACGTACTTACACTTTACTCAGTAAAAAGTCGAACACAGTGGGGTGGTTTTCATTAACGTGCAGAACAGCTTGAGGTAAACAATGCGAGGCTCAATGAACATACGTACTATGTTAAAGATTTGTATACAAAAAGTTATTCTTCAGTTGATTTCAGCCGGTTTACAACCTGTTTCTTGTACACAGGTTTTTAATTCAAAAACCATTTACGTTCACTTAATGAAGGGTAAGAATGAAAATGGTTGAATTTTATTATTTTCCTTAATTACAACGATCTACTATTTTTTTCTATTACAATGCTAGAAAATGGTAAAATATTAGTAATGGTAATGTTAATGTTAATGTTAATGTTGCCTTATATTATTTGATTTGATGTTGACTAATATTATTTTAATAGTGGTGATTTTTATTTGCAAACTATTCATGGATTTTTAAATTTTCTAAGAGAAATAATCTCTATAATTTAACGATAGATCTCACTAGCGAATTAAAAATATTAATTATTAAGCCCAAATATTATCTGCCTTCTTCTGCCAATATTATCGTTGTTTGTTGCCTAATTTGATTTAATAAAAACTTATCTGCGGCTGATATCGGATTATCGAGTAACGATATGTTGATGTTAACTGTATAAGCTTTTTGCTACCTTTATCGGGCGAACGTAAAATACTTATCTTTTATAATTTACCGATTCTAATAAATAAAGATTTCAGCCTTTACAGAACGGGAACACTCGAAAAACGACCGCCCGGGTTGCATGCATTAGAATTCCGACTCTATTGTATTTTATCATACATTCTTTTTTGCACCTCGTCCGAATATATTTGCAATTTTAGTGTACGGTTTCCATGGGTTTCCATGTATCTGAGTTTTCTCAGATTTAGATTTTCTTAGTGTCCATTAACCACTTGGGGGAAAAATGAAAAGTGCACGTTGTAAATAGTTCTCATTATAACTTCTTTAAGATATTATGGTTGATAAAAATTGAAATTAAATAACATTTAACAAAAACATATAATATTATCGCAATCTGGAGAATAATAGGTATCCCAAATATAGATAACAAATTTTTACTTTTACAGCATTTATTTAGTTGCATCGTTTTGTCCTCATTTAACAGTTAAGTAGATGGTTACCCTAGTTCAAAGGACTTATCATGCTGTTTTTGCGTCACCTTGATTGTCTTTTCATCAGATTGATTTCTTCGCGTATCGGGTCCTATGATAATGGAAATGAGCTTTTAAGTCGCTTGATGATCTCTCCTGATTCGGGAGGACGAATACGGAAGGATATAAATTACCTAAGAATTTCTTGTGGTGCCTTTTTACGATGTTGGCTTGTAAACAATTGGTTTTGTCGAAGACAGTTGAAGCAATGCAATGATCTTAACTTTTTTAGGATCGTGAAAAATACGACAAGTCAAATGAGTATTATAGGATACCAGGAGAAGCAACGCATCTATAGCTGACCCCAGGGAGGACTCTTTATCTTATCTAGGGTTGATTAATTACCTACAGATGTTCATGGGAGACAGTAACCATTTTCTATCAAGTGGACTCTATGAGGACTTCCTATGTCGTTTGCCATGGACCCGACCCGATCTGATCCCAGACGCCGAATTCAATGTATCCATGCTAGATCCATGCTAGTAATTCGTCTCCTTTAATTGTTGTTCCCTTCACCCTTAAGATATAGTGCCAGTTATCCACTACAAGCGACTGCATCTACGTACAAACTGTCGATTGTCAAATAGCGTAATTTATTTAATACTAACAAAGTCCAAGTAATTTCTAAGTCACACAGTACCTAATTCATTTGCTTGTTGTGTTTATTACAATGCATAAACAAAGGGTCGGTGAGGGTAGCGAGGGGCGGGGCCAGGTGTCAGGCGCAGGCTGCAGATCTTATCTGGGCCGGGGATGCACAGCCACCCTATTCCGAACCCGTGTTCAGTAAATGTCAAAGTATTTTTTCTTTTTGATTTTTGCATCCATATTGTATCCAGTCATATACCTATTTAAGGTCTATTCCCTAGTTGTAATGGGTAATCAAAGTTCTTTGATTAGGTACCTAGACATGCAGGTACTATTTGAAACTAAAACTGATAGGTATTTTTTTTTGTCTATTAATTTAGGTAAGTACCTATTTTTTAAGAAAATGTCGTGTATTGTTCTTGTTAAGTTTGTCTTATACAACAATGTCTTATACAACAACAACAAGTCTTATATAAACAAAAAAATTCTGCCCGTTATTAGTAAATCAATCCGTCCATTCTTTGCCTACCCAAGATCGAAATTTAACAATATCTGTTGGTAGACATTGTGGAATAGAGTATAGATTGTTTCTAGCTATCAAAGATATGTAGACAAAGTAATGCATGGAAAATATGTAGATGATCTAACTTAATATTCTACTTTAAACTTTGTAGATGAATAACAGTTGATTGATATATGCGACCTACCTATTAAAAAATCCAATAAAACTTTATTTTGAGTTAAGCCTTTATAATACTCGTACAATGGTTGTTCCTAGTAGGTATATATCTACGACTTTTTCCTTATTTCTATGTATCGTTTATTGGTATTATATTGTATTATATTTTTGGTATTTTTCTGCCCAGCATGGTTCTCTAGAATAGCCTGGGTACTTATTTCATTTGTCAAGCATTTCCTGTACATAAACATTTAACTGACAAGTAAAAATTAAAAAATCTCGCTAAGCGATCTTATTACGGTCGCTAAGTTGCGTTCCTTTACAGCCTTTTTAACAGGTACCTATCGTGAGAAAAATTTGGCCGTGACTTTTCGGTTGAGTTCGTTTCCGGTTCAAATACTACTTCTAGAGTTAGGGTTTAAAGCTATTACTGTGAGCCGAAGGTAGGAAGGTACTAGAACGCTTAATAGACTGGTTCAATTAGCTATAGAGACTAGTTTTAGCTTCGGGTTCGAAATTGAACCATTGTGGAAATTTTGAGGATTTTGGACTGATGCAAAATTAAAGCTGATCTATCTATCTATAGCTACCAAAAAAATCGGTTGACAAACAAAACAGAAATAAGTTTTTAACCAGTTTGTTGATCCTTGTTCGCATTTGAAAATTACTTCATAGTTACTAGAAATTAAAAAAAATGATCTTTGGTAGGTAATTTTTTTTAGATTGAGTATACTAGTAATTAACGCTACCCTATTTATGAGACTTATATGATGTGTACTATGAATAGTTGGAGCAATAAGTACTTGCTATTCTAACAAACACTAAATAATTGCTTTTCATAACCGAGAAATTATCTATTAAAAGTAGGTACTAGCTATTTATATTGTCTAGTTGCATTTACTGAGTTTTACGTAGACCTATTAAATATAGGTAAGTTCTAGAAGTAAATCTTCACTTGTAAATCTCTACAAATGTCACAATGAAATTTGATTGAAAAGTTGGTACTAAATGTTCACTTTCATTAGGGCTGTATTAAATTCAATAATTATCTGCCATCTATTTCCTACAGGAAATTTCTCTATAAAGAAATAAATTAATAGGTAAGTTAACGAGGGACTAATAATACCTACTACTAATCTACCATTACTTTTTTACAGGAATATCTTAGCGTAGACACCTATGCCTACCTAACAAAAACACCCTCCACGGAAGTTGCTACGGAATTGTAAGTTAGGTAATTGTTATATTAAATAAAACAAAATGTACCTACTGTTAACTATATACCTATGTGTTGTAAAAAATCAGTTCTCAATTATTAAAATTAGAAATCAAAAAGTGCAATTTTGTAAAGGCTAGTGAGGCATCAGTTTCCTAAATGTAGAGACGCTATGTATCTCCCTACACACATAAGATACTAAATTTCAATAATACAGAGAAGCAGATAATATCAAGTGTACCTAGTTTTTTGTACTAAGGTACTAAGAAAAAGACTATTAGGTATCGACAATCAACATGCCTCATTTAAGTAAGTCTGCCTTATATTCCCTTTGGAACCAGAACATAGCAATGCAAACACTGATGCTAATAAACAGCCATATACCAAATTAGTCCAGAGCAATATATTGCAAGTACGGATACGTACTGTTTTATATGATCCTTGTATGGGATGAAATCCTGATTAAAATAATAATATGTAACAATCAATTATGTAGCCCGTGTAGGCACGAGCAAGGAGTTCTACGTGATCGAACCCATTAACTCGGTCAGCCAATTATCCCCCGTGTTTTATGTCGGGCGGCCATACGTTCCAGCTCGCCCGTAAGAAGCGCAATATGTTAACATATTTTTTAATTTCTCCGGCGGACAGCTAAAGAGGCAATCGCGAGTGCATGTGCAGGAGTGAGATTTATAATAAGAAAACGCTCCTACCGCGCATGCACCATAAGGATCTATAAATCTTTTAAGTACTGCATCGGCCAATCCCTGTTGAGAAACGATAAATCATCCCCGTGGACGGTAAAGTCGGATCGAACACGTGCGCGGTCTCGCTCGCACCCGCGCCTTCTCGCCCTCGCCGTATCATTTATCATTTCTTTCTCTCGTTCATTCTCAATGATAAATTCAATTCTCTTTTGGAATATGATTGTTCCTCGTTTTGTTATTGTGATGTTTTATTGTGGGTACCGTCACGGAGTTAGGTTTTTTGATCGGAATCCGATCGAAATGATCGCGAGAATTGGATTTCCATTTTAGATTTCGTGCGAGCGATCAATCTTTTGAGCTTTCGATGGACGTTGTACAATATTGTTTTTTAGCTTGTAAGTATTAAATAACAAAAAACGAATGTTTATTGGATTATACTTCTTGTTGCCTTTAAGCTAGTGTCAGCGATTTTAATGTTAAATAAAGAGGATACATACCCCTGTCAGGTGTTATACCGGCCCATAGTGAGATGTTACACAGGTTTATGTTCTTTATTGTTCACAAGTAGATCAAGCAGGATGAGTGTAATACCGATTAGAACTACACTTTGCTTTACTTTTACACGTCCCTACACCTTCACTCATATATTTTGGCCGTCCTACGACGCACTACTCAATCCAATGTTTAAGTCAATACTACCCTCATAGAGAAAGAATAAAAGAGAGGAAAAAAGGTAGATATAAATAAATATTACGGCATATTACTTCGAAATATTATTTCTTTATTTCTTAGCTATTTACAGGGCTGTAGAAAAGGCATTCAACAAATTCTTCTTAAAGTAACTTAAAATACTTTGATCTCATTCAGTCATTTTGTATTTAGGTACGTACATTTCTTTCTCTTTATCTATAACATCCGTCCGTGAAAAAATATGTTATTTATAATACATATAGGTATAGTAAGGGTACAGTTGAATAGTTTCAGAATCCATAGCACAATTATTAGCGACACAAATAGTAATTTACAATATATCGATTCCTTACTTCTATTATCACTGGGTTTTTCTATTTTTAGTATACTATTTTTACATAAAAATCGCTTAACTAATTAAAAATAACAAATTTACAATAATTTTACAACTTATAAATCGTAGTTTAATTGGACTTCGGTGCTTTGGCCATACTGTACCCTTACCATGAGTTTTTACGTTTTGACACATATGACTGTTTTGGTATTTGTTTACGTATTGCCCACTCTATTTCCAAATTCTGACACAATCCGCTTGGGGCGCTGATTGGAAATTGTATGGGCAAATACGTAAACAAATACCAAAACAGTCATATTTTTCAAAACGTAAACACCCCTGATAAGGGTACTGATCATAATCTTAACGTTAGATCTAAGTGCTCACTGTGTCATAGGAAAAATTTATATAGATATCTGTCAAAAATAATGTTTGTTTCATAAATTGTTAGGATCATTTGTGTTTATAGAAAGCCTTTAAAATGCGTGACTGCACATTTTACTCGTACAAGACTTAAGTACAATCTACAGAAAGGCATAAATCACTGGTGACAAAATTCTCTGCACAATACAAGTTTCTAAAACATTACAATAGAAAAAATGTTCGATGTCTTCAAATAAGACACTTGGGCCGCGTGTTTCAACCGTTTACAGAAAATATACAACACGCTATAAACCCTTTATTTAGGGGTCCATGTTTATAACCCTGTTATTTTAACGTAAACAACAGTTCCTTCTATCTCCGAACTTTGTTAACTGCCCAAGCAACTCTATATACCATCAGAAGATTTTAATGTTAAAATATTCGGACGGCAATTACGTTGCAATGACTTAAGAATATTTTTAGTGATCCAGCCACGATAACCTCTTTATTAGGAAAGTAATTGAAATAGAAAACCTGATGTTATATGCTCATTGCAACCCTTAGGCATCTGTAACCGATTCCAGAAGAAAAATATGTTTTACTGAAGTCGATCACAAATGTGTATTACTTAGTACGGATTTGTTAAACAAACTCTGAAAAACTAAAAAAATTGGAATATCTGAAACATCGTGGCCAAGAAGTAAGTTGCATAACATTTGTTTGCTAATATATGATGCACGATTGATGTGAAAAAAGGTTTACAAAACTAAGTTTGGAAGTCAGACTAACGAACTAACCTGTTAATAAGCGTAATGCACTCTTACAAGCGAAATCGGATAGCGCTTTAGCGAACTTTTCATTCCACGTCGCACGAATTTGTTACCTATCTAAGCAATACTACCTACTCGTTGATTTCAAGCTAGGCGGAGTTAATAAAGATAACTAGTAAAGTCTGGCTGGTCAGCCATCTTACATTTCGTATTCCATTGAGCGTCGAATGAAGAGTTCCCTAAGCGCGATGCGGTCAGTACGCTGCGGCCGCGCCGGAGTGGTGCATTAGATGGTGGTGGTGATAGGTCTCCTGCGAGGGACACCACCAGTCGGGTACCCCGTGTGGGACGGTTGGCGCTGGTTGCGTTTGATGGAACTGCGTCCAGTGGCCGCCGAAACCTATTTTGTTTTCCATCATTCCATTACCGCCGATGTTGGTTAGATGGGTCGGTTGATTATGATGAGGTGGGGGCGGCGGTGGTGGCCTTTCGTATGATTTTTGGTCGTGGGGATTGAGGTACTTATCGTTGAGGCTTTCCAGCTTATCCGTTATCGTGGGATGGTGTTGGTGGTGTGGTGGTACGGGTACGGGAGGCGGTGGAGGGAGGGGCGCGGGGGGGCTCGCCGCGCCGGCCGTGACGCTGACGCTGCCCGCAGAGGAGGAGTCGTCTCCGTCGCTGTCGTAGCGCGGTGAAGCATCCCCGGCGGCGCCGTGCACCTTCATGTGCTTCCGAAGCGAGGACGGGTGGGTATACGACTTGTCGCAACCGTGCACTCGGCAGTTGTAAGGTTTATCCGATGTGTGCACATGCGAGTGTTTCTTCCTATCCGACGAATTGGCGAATCGTCGATCGCACCCTGCATATTCGCACTTAAATGGTTTCTCACCTGGAAACAAAAATTTAAAGTTAGTACAAATGATACAGTTAACATTAAATTTGAACGAAAACCTACAATGTAAAACAATAAAGATTAGGTTGGTAGAGCATAAAAGAAAACGTGTTGAAACAGTTAATCTCATTGTATTAAGATAGCTGTCTCCTTAAAAAGTGTTATGTTAATCCAAGCTTAATATCCAGACAAAGCAGTAACTGTTAGGCACAGTAATCCCACACCCCGTGCCCATAATCCCGGTATCTTGTTTCAAAACACCGTACAGATCTTTCTCCCGTACTATCTAAAAATAAAAACATCGATGCCTGCGAATGCGAATGTCCAATCACGCCATAAATAACCAGATTTGCTCGTTGTTTATAGTTTACGAGTATAAATAAATATTCGTAACAATTGCACGGGATACTTAACACGGCCATAAATCATCTTTATAAGACGACTTTGTCACAGTGTCGTAACAAAGCCGAGCTTGGTGCAATGAATAAGGTATTTTGAACTTTATTTTTAAGGCCGAAGCATGTAGAAATTTGTCGCTCGAAGTAGATCTGATGGTTCGAAGGCAGGTCTAATATCAGATTTGATGACGTGCTTATGAAAATTAACAGCATTTTTTCAGTTGTCGTCGTACCCAACGTTTGTTTTTATAAATCGCGCTGTTTGAGGATTGTCGGTTTATAGCTCTTTTACGATTACTTATTTGATGTATAGTTATTTGATAAATATCAGTGACTTTTATATAACCCATGTCATTTATTATGAAGATTTCCTAAATATTTTCTTTAATTGCGCCAATACCCTAAAAATATTTAGAAAGTTCCCGAATCAGATCATTTAAATGATCTTCTATAATATGGATCAAACCTCATTAATTTTGTCAGTGTAAATTAACTCTTTGTACCCTCACAGTCCCACACTAGGATTCCCTGTATCGTGGGTGCTATGTACACACACATAGACAAATACACAAACACCCAGACCCAGAAACAGAAATCAAAATTCATCATTTACATATCTGTCTGGCCGGGGATCGAACCCGGGACCCTCTGCGCGTCAGACTGGTGACTGCTCTGCCACGCGGGTCGTCTTTTCTTTGTTATAGTCATGTTAAACATGACTAATCATGCCAATCCGATCGCTCATCTATATTACTCATGAATGTAGAGCATGTGATTTCTCATGCAGTAATAACATATTTTGAATTCATACAGAAATAGACGTTAAACACCGAAGAATTTTGTTCAGATGATTGTTACCGAAAACGTTCGATCCGTAATAAATATTCTATTCTGACGCGAATTTTATTTTTTGTCAAATATCGAGCCACCAGACCGTATTGTGATATTCCTTACGAGTTCACCGAATCGTGTGTGATGAGAATAACATTCAATAAAATACATTACAAGTAGGCCTCGCATCGCCTCTGTGACCGCTACAACAATATGCCTACTTTTCTTTGTCGTGTTTACAAATAAACCTCTTCGGTTGTAATCCCTTATTGTGTTTGAAACTTGAACGCTGAGTACGCACAGATGCTAATCTCAAGTGTCTGTTAACACACCAATAATAGGCCTTTACGATACCTTCACCGCAATTTTTGTTACCGTGTCCAAATTATGAATGAAGATCACGCGTTAGTCGGTTGAATTGTGATACTTCCTTTATGTTTTTCGCGTTCAAATTCTACACCTACTTTGTAATCTGACGTTTATGTGCAATGAACAAATTTCCGTAAATACCTTAGAGAGTTTTCGATGCGTACCTAATAGTGACTTGCTACTTAAGTAATCGTTTAGAGGATAACTGGTGCGGTAATAAGGTTTTAAATAGCAATGTCCAAATGTACTGATGATCTTAAAACATGAAAATCAGGACAAGCCTATATCCGCTTGTGAACCAAAGTCTGATTAAAATATAATACTGACATCAAGAACCCAAATTTTAAACTTAAATTTATCAAGGCTCCAAAATTAAATGTCTCCGCGAAGGTGAGTTAAAAAGTACAAAAAAGGGAATCAGGTGGTTTGATTTCGGTCAGAACAATAAACGGTGCCGGAGTCGGGTACTAATGAGGCTAATACGAGATAAAAGAGTCGAAAACATGTGTCACCCGTCTAATTACTAATCGGGCGTCTCATCTGGTACAAAAAAGGCTCGACGACAAATTCTATTAGAGTGTGATGGCCCATCTTGCACGCGGCGGCACGGTGGCCGTCCTGACTGATGTGTTTGGTGTTAGGTTCTCGTAAAGATAATAAATCGTCAAGTGTTGCGTGAAGTTTATTTTAGAGCACGTATGTTTGTATACGTGTCAATTTGGAGTCGAAGAATAATGTGTGAACTTTGTGTACAATTTTAATAAGTGTGTTGGTATGTATGTAGGTACCTACCTATATGTATGTAAGTATGTGTTGAATGAGTGCATATTTTTTTTTGTGTAGAATGACTATCTCAATAAAGGCTTGGTACTTGGATGAATGTTAAAAATGACAAGAGCAGCAAAGCTACATAGTTATAATATAAATGGTACTTTTTTAAAACCCACCTATTAAAAAATTAAAGTAGGTAAGTAAGTTTAGTTGACGCAGCGTAGGCACTTTAAACCACTGCCAACCAAAGAATTAAAGCTTTGTATCATTGACGTACCTAAATCTTAAGTTTTGGGAACTGAGGTACCAGTAGGTATACATTTAATGATAAAATAAAACAGCACAAGCAACATGAGTTGGGAATGCACGTCGTGAATTCGTTGCATGCCACGCCGAGACACGGGGATAGGGTCAGATGCTTATCTTAAACGCCTGTATCACCCACAGGAGACACTTTTTTGTAACGTTATTATCGATGTGGAACTTCGGCTCGGGTTTATTTTCTGTTTAATAACAAAAACGTTAAAAGGGTATCGTTATTAAAACTTTTGTATTCGCGATCGTGTAATGAGTTTGACATTTATTCTGTTCAAATCAAAAGGTTTTTGTCTTAAAATTAGTAGAGGGGCGTGTTGATTTCATGTTAAGTTGTTACTGCCGCCCACGAACATATGTAATTTATTCTAAATAGAGTTGAAGTGAAAGATTAAATGCGTTGCTACATCTAACTTAAAATACCTCGTGTGTAGACATGATGTTTGTGTGTAGGTAGACGCATCGTGTGGGGAGCTTCTACTTTGACATACGCTTCAAAACTCTTTACCTACTCCTAACAAAAACACAAAAACACCTAATACATATTTCCATAATTAACTAGGAATTTGGTAGAATTGCCTCCGGAGTCAATCATCATCTCAACGCAAAATTTGAACATGTCTAATTATTTTTAATTATAATTTATTCATGTGAGTAACGTCTAACATATTTACACTTCAAATACTGTACTACTGTACTCTATATAATTAGAAAATAACTTTAAATATTGAAACAAACATATCACCACAATCGAATTACGATAAGCTCTACAACATATAACATGACGAGCTTTTGCCCGCGGCTTCGCTCGCGTTACGAAGTAATATTTTCATCCCCTATTTTATCCCTTGGGGGTAGAATTGATCAAAATCCTTTCTTAGCGGATGCCTACGTCATAACATCTACCTGCCTGCCAAATTTCAGCCCGATCCGTCCAGTGGTTTGGGCTGTGCGTTGATAGATCACTATGTCAGTCAGTCACATTTGAGTTATATATATTTCGATTATTTTACTTCAATTCATTAATATACCATTACTCTACGACATTTATGTTAGGCCCCACACTAAGACCTATCATTAAGTTCAGTAAGACCATTAGCTCACGTTAATGGCGATCGCATTTGGCACTACGCCTAGCCCGAATTACTCAGCAGTATTGGATTACCAATCGCTACTTAAGTGCGCTCCGCTGAGAAAACAAGCTTTTTAGAAATAGCACGAGTCGTGTGAAACATTACACTGTTCGCCTTTGCACCCAAATTGTGTAAATGGCATTAGGTGAGTTTACAGAAAAAACAAAGTAGGTTAACAATATCAAATAACAGAACGACTATAGAAAAAATAGGTTTAAAACGTTAAGTAGGATTTATAATTTATATTTAAATATCATGAGCGATGCCTACCTGATCCTCTTATGATAATTTGATATCTGATATCTAACATACTTGTGTTATAAATATCGAATCATGCAGTGCATTTAAAATCAATGAAATAGTTATTCAAGAATACTTATTCCTAATTAAGTAAGTAAGTATTTCAGAAAGGTATGTGTAATACCTATCTGAAATACTTTTTGTAACTACGACAATGTGGTTAAATCTACACATTCTGATAAAATGTATTACGAATATTTCTAATTCGATTATTTTATAACGGCCGTAATAATATTTACATACCTACTCGCGATTTGAACATCGGTTACGAAACGAAAAATAATGGTTTTTAGAAATCTTATCGATGTGACTTTTATGAAGTAACGTCAAATATAAAATATACCTAATTCTCTCTTTGTAATTTTACCAACTTTATAAAAAAGAAAATCGTCTTACAGCGAAGGAATTAAAACATCTCAAGCTAGCGTAAGGCATTGTTTTAATAGGTTAATAGCCGGTACGGCTTGGCCTAATTCAATCTCGTAGACAGCCGGCTAATGAGCGGGAGATGACTGGCCGATTTGACAATCCCCAACTGATATGTCCGACCCACAAACTTATACGGTATAATCGAAAACTATTACTGATTATTATAATATTTAAGGGCCCGCCCTACCTTCATTAATGATGGTAATTCGTTTTTTATTTGATTGAGTGAGCAATCTTTGAACATTTGCCTTAAAATGTTTAGCGTGTGCTATCTTTAAGACGGATTACACGCTGTTATAAGCCACTCAAAAAGTTTTTACACAGATGCTCAGATGTAGTTTTGATGATGATTTATATCTCATAGTCATTTAGAGCAAACAATCCACAAGCACCTTGTCATTAAAAATGTTACGGCGTCAGCAATCTTCAGCTATTTAAGTGTCAAGGTGTCGCGGGTATTGATTGACGACGATTCCCCGAAAACCGATTTTCTTTCGCATATTTAAAAGGGATTTCGTACAGAGGATAATGATTTATGATGTTCCTTTTATCCGGAACGTATTTCGAATTAGAAAGATATATTAATATCTTCATTTTTTCCACTTCTCAAAGAATAAGGGCCCTTGTCCAGAACGCACAAAAAGAATATGCGGGGCCGGCAACGCATTCGGCGCCCAACGACCGTGTGACAAGGTGCTTTATGCGGACGATTATGAGCAGACCGAATAATGTTTCGATACCCGATAAATATCTGCCAACTCATACAAAAGCATCCCAATAAAAGTATAATAGTAAATGTAGCAACACAGTCCACAAACTGCGCAGTCATATCGCGCTGGTAAATATAAATTAAAACGAAAACGTAAGCCGTGAGAGAAAGACGGGATCTTGTAACAAATTATACATTGTATAATATAGTATGCAGTTTTGCTATGAGAAAGAGAAGAAAATGTGTTAACGTTTTTAGCGTGGAATTTGGCAAACGTGTATTCTGTGTCATAGAGATAGATATAGAGAACATTTTATAATACAATTAAACAAATAATGGATATACATAGAAGCATAAGTAAATACCTATAATTTGTTGGTCCACATTATTAATTAGTCGGAATATGAAAAATAAGGATAATTTGGTACAGGTTGTTAGACTTAACTTTAGACAGTCCAGACGTTCGCTTATAGCTTTGTAGCAACAACGATCGATCCTAATACATTATGACGTCATAAAGTTCGCTAGAGGAAAACTTCTATGAAAATTTTGATTCTATATTATATTTATCAGATCTTGGATGACTGTCATTCGTGTTATATTCTTATCATTCTGTGGATAAGTATGTTCCACCTTTCTACTCAAGTATGCTTTAAGTCTCTACATCAATCATCATCATCAACAACCCATTACTGTCCCACTGCTGGGCACGGGTCTCCTCTCATAATGAGAAGGATTAGGCCATAGTCCACCGCGCTGGCCAAGTGCGTATTGGTAGACTTCACATACCTTTGATTTTTTTTTTATAAATCTCTCAGGTATGCAGGTTTCCTCACGATGTTTTCCTTCACCGTTTTTAGCAAGTGATAATTAGTTTCTAATACGCACATAACTTTGAAAAATCAGAGGTGCGTGCCTGGGATTTGAACCTCGGACCCCTCGATCGGGAGGCCGAGTTTCTTAACCACTAGGCTATCACTGCTTATTAAGTCTCTACGGGAAGTGACAAATAACCCGTTCAATGTTTGTAATACTATAGTGTAAACCTTAGATACATCACTATTACAAATTACACTTTAACGTAAACTAATCTTGTGACGAAATAAATTTCAAAGTTCTTTGTTCATAACTCTTGGTTTAGCTGAAGCTAATTTAAAACTGAGCTCCAAAGTTCCCATAGTATGTAAACGAACACGACGATACACCTGCGACGGTGGGAATAAGTACAAAACAAGCGGGTACGCTCGTCAATCCGTGTGTCAGCCGTTTTGACAGCCTTAACCGGCATCATCGCCGACCCAAATGTGGAAAAAAACAACACCAAAACATCACATATACTAGATTTTTTTGATTTGAATAATGTTCTTGAGTTTAGCTGTTTTCCTGTCGCTGGATAAATTGAAGAAGTATTTCAAATTTAATTTAATGTGTGTAGATTTCTTCGTATTACAATACTAATTAATAATAATAATAATTGTTAAGAAAAATAAGAAGAGAAAACAAAACAATTATCGATTTGAACGCAGATGAGTCTGTAAAGATACTTTATCTAGTATAATTCATAAGATCGTCAAGGACTTATTGTTATTGTTGGATTTATACTCTAAAAAATATTATATTAAATTATTTATATAAAATATACCTTTCAATACAAACAAGGTCTATGTTAAATCCTTAATTTTTAGCATTATCTGTCACTTATTTTTAGCTTGATGGACAAAATAGTAAATAAATAAAATACACATAAAACTGACATTAACATTAAATATTAACTTAAATTATAAAATACTTAATGTCTTAGCTTAAACAAAAATGCAAATTGTTTTAGGAAATAGTGATTTAATATTATTAATTAATTTATTGATACGCGTTTAAATTAAGACAATGAAAATGGTGTCAGTTTTTGCCATAGTTTATGTTGCGATAAATTCGATATCATTAATATCTAAACGTTCATTGATCATAAATATTGTAGTTTTGGGGCATAACGTCGGTCGTGCTATAAATCGACTGAGTAATGTATTTGGATCGGGTTTAAGTGACTTGTTTCACAGATGACGATAGAGCAGCGACTATCATCCACTATTAATACTTAATCTATTCAAATTTTGCCTCGTAAAGATCGAAATTAAACAATTTTTGTGTAGTATGAAGTAACTGTCTGAAATCTTTAGTACCAAAAACACATGGATAGATTGATTTTGAATAATGGACTTTAATCAATAAAACGATTACTTCTTCCTGCATTAATAAAACATCATGGATTAAAAGTTTCATTACCAGTTAATTACATTGTTGTAAATGTTTATGATGTTGCTGAAATTTCACTCTGAAAGTCCGCTGTTAAACTTATGATGATAAAAAATATGGTAATCTCTGAGACATGTAGGTTTTGTCATGATACTTTTCCTTCCCATTAAATCAAAGTCTAATACGCTTTATTTCTTAATAAAGAAGTAAATAAACAAAACTCTAATTACATAACTAAGTATGTTTTTTATATTATTCGCCTTACCTCAATTATTGTTGCTCGTTTACTCGCTGGTAATGTTGAAAGTTCCTATAGCATCGCATCGGTAAGGTTCGGACCTAAGTCGTGTCCACTCAACACCCACACGGGGTCAGGTTTCAGCCCCTGGGCACATTTTTGGGACAAACCAATACTTCTAACGAATATTAATAGCTCGTTTTGTTCTTATTTCAACCGTGTATCTTGTTTTTACGAAGATGAGACTCAAGAACATTCCTCGAATATTTGCCGTCCTTAAGCGATTTTAAATTAAAACTGATATACATGTAGAAACTTTAGAGAAGTGTAATTCTTAACGAACATTTCAATCATTATAATTCCTAGCTTCAAGTATGTTATGCACGAGAAATTTCTGTCAATAAGCACGTCTACGCCCTGTAAGGGCAACAAATTTATGTCCCTCTTCAGACAAATAAATTAAACTCATAGAATGCCACTACACAATTTACAAATACACTGCAAATTAACGACATTATTTTGCAATAGTAAATGTCTATGATTATATATTATACATGCTTTTAATAAATTACTTCTGATGATAGTATGTGGTTTTAAATTACATAAGTCTATTATTCGGTCACGTTACTGACGAATAGGTAGGTAAAATATGAAAATACAGATTAAATTGAAAATTATATAAGTACCAATTAGTAGTAACACAAAATTTTATTAATTAATACACGCGTAGTGACAATATTGCTGATTAATAAAATGTGTCCGCCAAAAAAAGCATACTCGAAATTACATATTAACCTATGTATATAATATTATTATGATTTAATATAAAAACATTTTGATCATTAGGGAAACAAAATTAGATTGTTAATTTTATTTTTTTCTTATATATAAGGCAGGATACAGAAAATACCTTACCTCTTAAACATATTTGAACATGCGTTTGAAGTGAAGTGAAAAAGTGTTTGAGAACAATCCAAGTGTTTTATTGTCATGTTAACATTTCGATTGTTATCCGCTTAAAGGCCATCAAGTGTTTTTGGCTGTGGTGTTAAACGTGCGGAATTTCTACATCAAAGGCACCATCGTTGACACAATGTCGTTGCATTCCCGCCATTTTTTATTGTAACACGAATGTTATAAGTCGTCGAAGCGAGCTTAGCTTGTTCGTATGTGGAACGGAATGATGGTAATTTACCAATTTAATTTAATTTTGGACACTCGACTGAACGTGTTTTCACTTTTTGATTGATATTATTAAACAAGTCCTTAATTTTGAGGTACTGATTTTTTTTGCTAATATGTATTTTATGAAACAGAACTTAATTCTTAAGTAATGTAGTAATTTGAAACTTGTTACTTGAGAATAGAGCTCAAGTTTTCATTTTACATTTTTTACACAAACTGATGTTTTCCAAGTTAAAATAAAGATGGCATTCATTCGTTAAACTTATTAATGTAGATAGTAATTGACAGGTGAGTTATGTATGTCTCAGTCTTACAATGTGTTCTTTAATATAAGCTCATGTATCGCGTATTAAGTATCTACCTATTGTTCGTTAACAGTTGAGTTCTCGATGATAAAAGATAACATATTATAGAAAAAACTGTACACATATCATAAACAACTGGTTACCGTGGGCCACTCACAAGTAAGCCATAAGCCCACCTAGTAAGTAATTAGACAGCAATATTCGGTTCGTTTGTTTTAGCGTTGATTGAAACGAGTACTTATTCAGTTTGTAAGTAGTATTGGTAGTAGGCAAGCGTCGTTAACTCATTCATGATGTTATTATGGATGAGTAAATTGGATATAGAGTTTCTAAGTTACGAAAGTAACCATCGCGGCGTTTTAAAATCAAACAGCTAAGGGCATCAAGCTTACGATGAGCTTACGTTTAGCGGATTCGCGCAAGTTTGATTAAAACAAAAAAAATCTCATACGTTAGTCGCATTCTACATCAGCGATTATATATATCGATACCTTAATTCGCAAATCAGCCAACTCCACTTTTTTGAAAATGTTTTTTTTTATTTATTTTGATAATAAATGGCGTTAAACGAAATCAAAATAAATAAAAAAAAACATTTTGAAAAACAAATGGAGTAGGGATATGTGCTTTTTTGGTAAAACATATGAATTGCTGCTATAAGCCACAAATACATGACTTCGACCACAGATAAGTATAGTGACCTATTAATTGAGACAGCTTTGATTGATGGTTACGTACAAATTTATTTGGACGATAACTATTTACCAACTCGTCGAAGGACCGAACGGTAGCACCAAAACGGGGATTTGCCGAGTCGGTGATATCACACACTTCCATACATATTGATAGCGACATGGTGTCGACGAAAAAACGCATGAATGATGCAGTGAGACCCTCCACCGTCGCCCTACAAGACGAAAGAATTTCGCGCAGTTAGGAACCTCAAAGAGCAAATAGTTTTTCACGACGCATTGAAAACGGCTGATAGCTCATTTAATTTAATGGGGAAACTATTTATTACACTAAAAAACCTGGCGATAGGTACGCTCGCTACGATGTGCCTTTAGAAGGCGGTTTAATTAGATCCCTGCGCGGTAATTGAGTAAGACGACCGTAGATGTGGGCACGGATTGCGCAACCAAGTGTAGGCATTCAGACGGCCACACCAATTGAAAGAATGCATGGTTATTTATAACAATACTTCTTTAAAGCCATCAAAATTAATTGCCGTAATTACTTATGCCCTTACCCATATTTTTCAAGCCTCATAGAAATTAATATCGTGTGAAATTTCAATACAAAACATGCAGACGAGCCGTCCGTTAATCGGTCCCGTCTGAATTCCGCGTGCTCAATAGTTCATATTCGCATAATAAGTTCGTTTGTTATGCACCTTGCTACAGAACAAAAACAACACTGTCGTTATAAAATACAAGCGGAGGTAGTAAAGTGTCAAAAGGAATGATGGTAATAAGATAGAAAAGCAAAACGGGCGTAGGAAGAGGCTGCGCCGGCGCATCCCGCGGTTTCGAAACTATTGTTACACTGCGATCGCGTGCAATTTATGTTGTCCCGCTATCACGGCTTAACACATGCCACGATAATATACCTCGTGAAATATATCCTTCAGCTTATTCATAATTTTAGTCTCGTTTGAGACTTTAATCTATACAAATGTTCAACTTGTATTGAACGTAACGTGAATATTAATAACGACAAAACCTAAACTTAAATCTTAGACTTTTATTCAACCATCTTAAAGACCTAAATTCCTTGTTTACGAAAACTTTTGTTTATTTCATTTAAACTAAATTAATTTATTTCTAATTAATCCCTGATTTATGCTTACCTAACGGTGAAGCAAAAAGCTTTAACAGTAAAATACTGAGATAAAAGTTTTCTTATCAAGCTCTATTTGATCAATAATTCATTAAGAGGGAAGATCGATGCGGGTGGTAGAAATAAGCACATTACGAATTGGCAAAAAAATGAGGCTGCAGTCAATTTATCCACATATAGACGGAGGTATAAGTAGATGAGTTTCTTACCGCGGATCATGCATTTTGCATTCAGTGAGACATGAAAGACGATTTATCATAAACATCGTTGTCAGTTGGGTCTTTCGTAAGTAATTGTAACGTTTTTATTAATAGAATTTTGTAATTAACTAATTGCCTGAAGCCCATTAGGGATTCAAGATTCGTATCGCCGTAAAAGGTATTCGATGCAGCCCGATGCAAGTGAGCAATGCGGTTTCGTCCTGAATCCTGTATGGGCGAGGCGCTTTTTGCTCGCACTCCGGGGCCCTGTTCGCACCATCGCTTTGACATTTAGCGAAATTGCAATCCTGAGGAACGTTCGCGTTTTTACCCTCTTAGAGCTCGGATTTTTTCCACCGAAGTGCCTAAACTAAGCATGAAACACTTCAACGGCGTGGAGGGAACATTATTCCTGAATCGCTCTCTTTGTCATTTAAATAACTTTCTAGAGCTTTGTATTTATTTATGTGGGTCGGGCATATGCACCGTACGCAGGGTGTCATCACTTCGACGCGTTTTAACGGCCCTAAAGGGGCTGCAGACACAAAGCAGACAAAAAAAATAAACCGCTTACGTTGTTATTGTCTATACGTAGGCGACAATATCGCGTTATAGAGCTGCTTGGGGTAACTAAGCCGCGTCAACGTGTGTGTAGAATTAACGTACTCGTAGGTGTGTTTGTGTGAGGGTTGCAATGTTGACGGTGACGGCCGAGCCACGCCCATGTGATAAAACCGATGATTTTACATGGTAATTTGAATGAATCATCGATAATGGAACTAGTTTCATGAAATGGTTAATTTATACTGCAAATAAGATATTTTGGACAAAAAAGGCGTATGATTTTAATCGAATTAAGTCCAGAAAAATATTGATGTTGAATTTGGTACGTCTCATGCTTAGTAAGGACCTATATAGTTGGTTTTAATTACTACCGGTTAAAATCCACATTTGTATCTCTTAGAATATGGCTTTTCATATGATGTTTACAGCGTGTATTAAATTTAATCAAGTCATTATCAACTTTTTATCATAAAGCATATGAAAAATTACGAAATTCTACGAATATTGGGACCCTTCATCACGCACACACGTGCGCTAAGCTCCTCGCGTACGAATAGTAAACTTTTTATACAATTTATCAATCGGGGCAGATGTGGCCAGCTCATATAAACACCTTTTAAAATGCACCCAACCATTGTAGGGTTAGTATTATCACCGTGGAAGTAAAATGGCCGAACTATGTAGCATTATAATTCAAAAACTTATTGTCCATCAACATAATGGAAGCAAAAAATATAAACGGTAATGACTTAATTTGGAAATGTGTGAGGTCTTGATTTTG
Source organism: Epargyreus clarus clarus (assembly GCA_014595695.2). NCBI lineage: Eukaryota > Metazoa > Arthropoda > Insecta > Lepidoptera > Hesperiidae > Epargyreus > Epargyreus clarus. The sequence goes on from JACTTY020000037.1 coordinate 857,146, forward strand.
GATTACACATTTTCATTTATCTATGCGTAAATATTCAGGCCTCATCTGAATTTGGTGTATTTCATTGATTCCTATGGACGTGGCACGCAACACTATTAATTAATTTTATGCAAAAAATGTCATATAAAATATTGGTAAGTAAGTAATACATTTGTTAATTTATTGACTTTGTATTTTTTATTATTTACCATTTTCTATTAAAATGTAATAATAATATTTTGACTCTTTCGATAAACTAAGTAGATTTTGACGAATTTCGGCATTGGGATATATAGTAGGTACATATGTAAGTACGTCCTAATTACCTATATGTAACATAGGCTCGTAGGTACATAGTTATATCTATACATGGAATGCACCTTGAAGTAACACTTTCAATAGTTATAATGAAATTACTTGGTACAAAACTTCTATACCTGTACAATTTACGTGTTAGCCACCCGCTTGCCATTTTTAAAGTTAATCAGAACAAATGTAGTTTTATTTTAATGTTAACCTGATAAATTGCGGGGGCCAGTTCTTGTAAGCTATGCTGATTGTAAAATATTGCCTACATATTTTTCACTAGTAAGTAGATACTTGTGCCTACTTTACCGTAAAGTCTATATACATTTAACTGAATGATGCCATATGATAATGTACTAATTACTCTGTCTTTAATATTCAAGTGTGCTTCTGTTACGAGCTCCACTTGCATTCATTTTTGAGCAGTTTATAATTTTTAAGCAACAACATGGAAATTTTGAATTTAGAAATACGTATTTTAATTAAATAAGTGAATAAATACATAACTTTCACTATGTGTAAATTCTTGTCTTTGCACGAAAGGTCTGCGAAAAAATAAACCTTTTTTTTAACATATAGGTACCAACTATGCCGAAACTAACTACGATTTTAAAGAACTAAGAAATATTTTCAATAAATAATGTAAATGTAATGTAAATAATAATGTTTTATACGAATCAATCATTTTATATGAGTAATACTTTATATAAGCCTTAGCCTATTTCATACAAATATTATATTTTACTCATTAAGTAGATCGTTAAGAAATAACACATTTAACGGTGTAGAAATTCGTATAAATAATTAACTTGTTTATCATACATTTATATGACGTTTCCATATTAACAAACCATTTTGAGGTATCATATTGAAGTCAACACAATTTATATGACACATTCGTAAGGTTTATACATTAATTAGATTTAAATGAGGCATAATATTTATATTATTAGCGTATTAAAGGTCTCATATACGAAACTTAATCACAGTATTATTTTGGTAGCGTCATAAAGATGCCATATGAATTATGAACCGAGCCGTTTTCAACTATAATTTGCTTCTAAACTATGTCAAAGTATAGAAACAGGAAACGAGACCGTTGATTTGTATTTTATAGGCCACATAAAAGTGTTTTTCGTGTCGAGAATTACCTATAGTTAGTTTGAAAGTAGGTTGTTAGTTTGTAGCCAGTAGGAAAATAATCGAAATAGTTTGTAGTAAGTAACGTTAAACGTTATTAATAAAATTGTGATAAGAAAACTTTTCCCTTCATTTCCTCTGTAATTTAAGTTCTCACGTAAAATTACTACATAGTAGGTCAACCGTGGACTGATTTATAAAATAAATCAACTAGAAATTGATAGAGCCCATGCCTAAAGTATTATTTCCATTTTTCTGTCACCTAAACAACTGATGTAGGTATCTACCTAATTATTTAATTTCAATTATGTCCGTGTATTATAAAACTTGATTAAGTGTCGAAACTCCATTTAAACAGTAAATATTGACTACCGGAGCACGCTAAACGGACGTAGCATTTGTTTAGTTGCACAACAAGCCAAGAGCTGCACTCGACGGCTTACACAGGGGAACCGGGAAGGGTTCCTTATTGTTTGCAAAATATTTTGAAAGAGCCAGTTTATACGGCATATTAGCTGTGCGGAGCAGTGCGTTTGATCGCAGGGGTCGTCTTCAAATCATATCGTCATTAACGCATTGTGAAGCGCCCTCGTCACCTCGCTACTATCCTGAACCGAGTCGAAAAATATGCGTATGAATAGATTGTGGTCTGACAATCGCAGTTGATGACATTAGGATAATAGCGGCGGTGAACATAAGTCTAACTATTTAAAACTTCTTGAATACTGGACGTAGTTTCCTTCCTAACTTGTAGCACTGAGCTTTCTAAACTCAACGATTTGCAGGCTTTTTAAATTACCCGTCTACTAAATTGGGCCTTAATTATCAAATTATTTGCTAATATTTTAAATTTATTACTTTGAATAATGAATCACACGAAATAAAAAAATATTCTACCAATAGATATTGTACACATTTTATATTTTTATTTACAACTGTCGTCAAAACTAAATAGGTATTATGAGTTTCTTGTGAGGTCAAGTTAAAATGTAATATTGATGATACCCGTCAGCTGCTTTATTATATTGATCATATGTTATCGATTAATATTAATGAACTTAGCTATTTTCACCGACTGTTTTTGCTATGTCCTATGCAAATGAATTAGAATTGTATTATATGACATATACAGGTGTTTGTGATTAGTCCGAATTAGTTTCAAAATTGATTGAAAATTGTAAATAATTTACAAATTTATTGACTTTTACAACTATGATATTATTGTAAAAGAAATGCCCGTACGGTAAAATTGTTATAAAATAATATAATAATAAAATTAAGTACGCAAATGGATAATTAATTGAGCAGACGTTTAAACTATAATTAATTTTATTAGTATAGCGAATTAAGTCTTCGTCGAAGTTTAAAATTGTGAAGATGTTTTCATAAATATTAACATATAAGCAAGTTATATGCTATAAGGCTAAAAAAGAAATTGGCCTATATTTTTGTTATTGTGAATCAAATTTCTTAGATGAATCAGAAAATCAGAATCAGAAAAAAAATCCGACGGCAATTAAGAAACATGGGTATCACACAAATTACTTAGTGGCCTTTGTATGTTTGCTTCTACACATGTATTTTATTTAGAAATGAACACATTTATACTCAGATTATGCTTGTAAGATGATGAAAATGAAGCAATCTTGTTGTGTGGGCGGTTTGAGCCCGTGGCAAATTCACGCGCGGGCCTCGCCTCGAGGCACCGATAATCTTAATGATTACCAAATTAGCAAGTACCAAATAAACACATAGCTTTGAATATCATTTAAAGACACTCATTATAAAGAGAAACAATAGAACCGTTCCTTTAGATCCAGATCACGATAGGTATATAATTTTATTACCAGTCATAACGATTAATTAAACCAGAAGTATAGCTTTATTACTTGTTAATTTATTACTGCCAATTTACATATACTAACGAAATACTACAGCCTTAATTATTCTGTTAGTGTTTATGTTGGTGAAATGGTAGGGAATACAAGCGATGTGTAGAGAGGTAGAGACATAATGCCGACGGCAGTTGGAGGCGGTCCGCGGCTCTACTCAACACGGCATAGAGTTTATTGAAAATGATTTGCGATTTAGTCACAATTAATTAATTTATATTTTTAATGTTTTATATATTATAATTACAGAAATAATTTTATTACCTACTATAAAGTAATTTAATATCCAAGTGAAAGCAAAAAAATGTAATTTAATTTAAGTAGATTAAATCGTAACGTTTTATGAGATTACCTCGTAAAACTGTATCCAGTAGGTATTTTTGCATTATTATATATGTACCTACTCAACAAAAAAATAAAATATAAATAAGGCAGAAATATTTAATTCAATTATAAGCCAGGAAGAAGGTCCCTAAAAGACAAAATAATCCTTGATCCGCGCAGGACAAAAGCGGATATTTTTAAAATAAGTATTGTCATTTAGATCAACAGAGATAATTTAAACAAATTGATTTGTTACGTAAACCAATAGCAAATAAATTCTGCTACTGACTACCAAACATGCGGTGTCGTGTTACACTTGAAACGTGTTTATAAAAATATCAGTTTCACGGAAGACGCGTAACATCGCTCCGTCGATTTTATTCTATACGAACTTCCACACCCGACTTTGCTTACGAATTCATATTTCGATTTTTACACAGGCTCTAAGGTAAAAGAAGCTTATATCATGTTTTATGCACCATACTGGTTAAGGTTAGTTATTATCATTGTTAAGCAATGTTTGCCTGTCAAACTTCGAAATTTCATAAGTTTTGATGCGTTAACTCAAATTTCATTCTTTCGTTGGCTAAAATGAGTTAAGATTGATTATTGCTAACGGGAGTTAATCTTCACTATCTTTATCTTTGCGTGAAAGTGGCTTTACTGAATTAGATCTGTGTAGAGTGGTGGACAAACAAGTAATTTAAAAACATGTTTATTTTGAGTATAAGTATATCGGTACATACTTCAAAAGTTGTACATATTTTGTAATTTCAGATTGTAGATATTTTGTAATTTCAGACAGACGCCTCAATTTTATTAAATTTGCGTGTATGGATTATGCTTATTTAGATTTTATCCAGCCATCTTCTCTTCGCTTATATGCATAATAATTCAGATGTTTTTGCAAGTTGAAATAAAAATAATTGTAAACGTTTTCCTATATTATGTGTAGTAGGTAAAAATGTACCAATAACAAGCTCAGTAAAGCCTAAACTGGGGCAATATATTTAGATCTAAAATAGTCTATATCCATCATTTATGATAAATATATGTCCGGTATTTATAATATAATGTATATGTTAAATATGTTGTACCTATATGTAATAAGAAATAATGGTTATATGCAATTGTGTGTAAGGTATAAAAACGATGTAAGTGACGAAAGATATAGTTAGTAAATTTAAAGTAAGTCTATTTAGAGAAGTGGGGATTGTAGGTTATTTAATCAGAAAAGTTAGTTGCGTGCTTAATTAAAAAATTTAGAATGGGTAGGTACCCATTAATATTAGATTTAATTTAGACAACATTTTGTAGTATGACCCTGTTATTAAATTTACAACACCTGTTTCACAAAATATTTATTATATGGTAGAGTTAGCAAATACCTGTGCGAAAATTTTATTAAATATAATGACAGGTTGAGAGCAATAAACAAATAAATTTAATTAATATACGGGGCCTGCTGACTTACAATCTGCTAATTAAATACATAATTAGACTGGGCTCCCTATTCGTTATTGCATCACCCAAACTTCGAGGTAAATTTATAGTCCCTCATAAAACAATTCTTCAAACTGCCCACAAAAAGGCCTGTCCTATTCAAGAGCCCGTATGAAATAATAGTGACGGGGGCACAGGACAAAAGTCCCAACGCAACAGTAGAAGTGATTGTTAAAGAAAAAAAACAAAAACAGATGGCCACACCACCGTCACCGGCCGAATTCTTGGACTCTTCCTTTAAAATCGATATTAAAAGTTTAAGTACCAATACTTTTTCTATAACAATGCTCGATGTGTGAGAGAGATAGACGAGCGAGACAGCGAACGGAACGGGACATATTAATTTATGGCATATTTTTTTTAACCAAACGTGCACAATACCGATGAATCTTTCGAATTGAATAATAGAGTTCTGACTTGAACGATTTTACTTTATAGTTTATACCGAGAAACAGACTTCACAAGTCGACAGTGGTCCTTACGGGTCGTCCGTTAACTTGTGCGTTGCTAAGGTTTTGGCTGACAGATAGTTTGTTGTTCGATACCATTGTGTCCGTCCTTATTGTGTAGGCGTGTTAGAGATTTTGATGACACATAGAATCTGCAATGCCACAGGCGACGGTGGACAGCCGCAGGGGGCAGTTCATTATAAAATAATGAGAATCAAATGTTTCGGCAGATTGACATTTGCCTGAATGGACTCGACGTCTTACTACGACGTCGAGTCGAGTCGATTTTGAAGGTGGTAGAATCCTTTGTGGTTCGACTCCGGCGGCACCACCGCCACACCTATTTCTACCTAATTAAGCGTACGTTCTACGTAATTAAGTTAAGCGCTGCTGTGTTCCGGTTTGAAGGGTGTGGTAAGGGAGACAGACTTTTCCGAGGCGTTCCAGCTTAGTCCTCAGGGATAGCGGCGCATCTGTGGCCGACCTCAGGTAGGAATATCTAATCCTATCTGGGGTTGATTACAGATGTCCATGGGCGGCAGTAGCCACTTACCATCAGGTGGACTGCATGCTCGTCTGCTACTCTTATATTATAAAAAAAATAAATAAAAAAAAAACGACGTCGAGTCCGTTCCAAATCGTGACGAATCAATTTTACAAAACATTCCGCAAATTTGCTTATTCGTATGACAAGTTTTAACAGCTTAATTAGATTTGTCACTCTATTATTGTTTCACTGCTGGGCACGGGCCTTCTTTAAACTTTAAAAAATCAAAAGTCTGAGATTCGAATTTCGAACCCCCTGGGCTTGAGAGGCTGAGTTTCCACCATTAGACTATTATTGCTCATCAATTAGACTATGTATCTATACTAAAACTATAAATAATTTAAGCAAATCTTACCTGTATGTGTTCTCTTGTGGATTTTCAGATTTTCGGACCTCGCAAACACTTTGCCACAGCCTGGGAAGGGACAGGGGAAGGGTTTTTCACCGGTGTGAACTCGTATGTGATTCACCAACTTATATTTCGCTTTAAAGGGCCGTCCGTTCCGCGAGCAACCCTGCCAGAAGCACGCGTGGGTAGTGCACTCGGGTCCGCCGACGTGTTCCACGGTTAGGTGCGTCACGATCTCGTGCATACTCGAGAACAGTTTGTTGCACAACTTTCTTGGCGGCGGCTGTTCGGGGTCGAGCCACTGGCAACGCATGTCCCGTCGCGGCGGCGCGCGCACGTACCGGAGGAACGCGTGCGGGGCGTGCGCGTGGGCGTGCGGCACCAGCGGAGGCGCGCCGCTCTGGTAATGCACGTCACCGCGCCAGTCCCAACTCTGCTCGAGCGGCTGCTGCGGGAACAGTTCCCCGCAGCCGCCGTACTCACGCAGGTATCCCGGTTGGTAGGAATGCAAGGGGTATGGTTGGTAGTGCGGAGGATGGTGCGGTGGTGGAGGATGGGGAGCGGCGGCGCGGTGCTGCGGCCCGACGGCGCACGCCGGCTGCGGCGACATCTTCAGCCCGTACGAGGCGAGGTGCGCGTGGTTGGTCTCGAGGAAGGCATTCATGGCGGGGGTGGCCGGTACCGGCGCATAGCCCCATTCGCCCGCCACCATCCACGCGGCGGGAGCGCCCCGCTCTTGCTCTGTCGATGCCGTAAATCTGTTTGCAGGTGGCTCTCGTTACGTTCTTCGTGGACGTCGTGTTCTCACTATCATTCTTTGAATCTTCCACTTAACAGCCTGTTGATTAAAAACTTAAATTAGGTCTTAATTAAATCAGTCGATATAAATAAAGAAACCTTTTAGCATCGATTTCTCATAAAATGTGAATAAGCACGATACAAAGTGATCGTAACCTCCCGGGACAAATTCAAAACCATTTCTCAAAATAATAACATGCATTCATGCACCCATAACCGGCATCGAACGTTTATTTATAATAAAAAAAATATGAGGCAGGCACTTTTGGACATTAAATTAAACTGTGGGTAAATTTATAGGACAGTTTTATACGCCTGAGACAAAAATTCCGATTGTGTTCGTGTATATTTAATTTTAGTTTATTTGTTACGCAGGCTCCAATCTCTTTTATGACGGAGGTTTAGTATCGATAGTTTATTAAAATAGTTTAATGAATGATAAACCTGTTCACCGAGCAAGGACCGCTTTATTATAACGACTTATTTTTAATTAGGTGGTAGCAAGTATCTCTGCTTCCAACATTAGCTGTGATACAAGAGTACTCTTTGTTAATGAATATTTATAGAAAAAATCTATGTGAATTATAAAAAGGGTGTTATGTATATGTTATTTATAGATGGATATGAAAAAAGACGTGCATAATATAATAATAAACTGTAAATGGTAGAAGTATTTATTTACATTCAATAATGTTTCTAACGACATATGATTTATGATAAAAAAAAATCGCACTTGGCACATGAATATATAAAAGTAGTGATAACACTTTTAATAATAAGAAGAAAAAATCCTACAAGGAATGAATAATAAAATAAAATTAAATTATTTAAAATTTTAAATAATATTATGAAAAAATCTGTTAAAAGTATGTAAGCCTCACAATAAAATTCATTTAATTAGATTTCAGGTACATTCAAATTATATCTGACGATAGCTAATATGTTTTTTCATATGATGAAACGAAACATATTTGACTGTTCTCTATCTACAAGGTCTCATGCTTCTTCAGACTATTCCAAAATAAATACAAGGTTTAAAAAATTCGAACGCTTAATGATTGCCTAAGGATATACCATAGTATTTGCGTGGGCAGTGATTTAAAAGAAGAATATAACGACAAAATATTTAAAAGAAGAATATAAAGAAGTATAGTATTTTAATAATAATTGATTCAAATTATTATAAAATCTGTTGTTAAAATTATAATTACACATAATTATTTTATGAATAAGAACACTAAAATGAAATATGTAGGTACCTAACTACATTAAATTGTTTTTGTTTATAATATAGGAGTAGCAAACGAGCATGCAGTCCACTTGATGGTAAGTGTTTACTGCCGCCCATGGACATCTGAAATCAACCCAGATAGGGTTAGATATTCCTACCTGAGGTCGGCCACAAATATGCCGCTACCCCTGAGGACAAAGCTGAAACGCCTCGTAAAAGTATGTCTCCTTTACCACACCCTTCAAACCAGAACACTGCAGCCCTTAACGCTGCTGTTATAAGGCAGAAATAGGTGTGGCGGTGGTGCTGCCGGAGTCGAACCACAAAGGGCTCTACCACCTTCAAAATGTGTTTCAAATTTATGAACAGACGGAAACAAATTTCATATTGGTATGGTATGTTTTTGAATATCCAAGGAGTCTTAATGTATACATATCTCTAGATAACAGTTACATAAATAATAAATGCGAACTAATAAAGACAGAACGAGGTAGAAGTTCTTGGCATATATCTAGTAATCTCTATAAGGGAAGTTATAATTAAGAGTAGAATAAGTTAACAAATATACCTTTAAGGAATGTGTCATGCAGTTAAAGTTAATCAATAATATTGTCATCAACAGCTATAAATAAAGTCAAGCCATAAACGCTGACCTGTTTATGAAATAATAACTGGTTAGGATCAGAGAAATATTTAAATAATTTAATTCTTCGTTTCAAAAAATACCTTTCTATATCTGGCGCCTAATTGGAATATAATTAAATTTCGGATCAGTGTTTATTTTTCACGTTTTTTGTGGGCGTACAGTGATAATCGCATTATATACAAATAAGTTGTTTATGTATTGTTCGGAGCACTTCATCGTAGACAGCGAAGTGAGGCCCTACCTGCGTCTGTTAAACAATGTCATTCTTCAGATATCCATCTAATCTTTACATTATCTGCGGGCTCCCCGCGGCGTGGCCGCTTCATCACAAAGCAACGGGTTGACAGATCTCCACAGACAGACATCAACCAATAGGATTACTAAAAATCTGACGTTTTGTAACGATTGCAAATGATTTTCAAAGCATTTTGCTCCCTAAATCCTCTTAGATCTAACCCTTTACGAGATTACAACTGTGAAAAATGTTTAGACGAGTTCGCAGCTGGCAAAAAAATGTTTTACAGTTTCAAGGAATTAGTTTTAATCACATTAATCACAATGGTGACTTTGTATGAAGCTGAGTTAATCAGGCCTGAAAATGAAGAAAGTCGGTCCAGTCTTGCATCTGGTGCTAGAAAAGCTTTTTTAATCCAATTGTTATAATCCCGGAAAGCCTATCTCTGCTCCATTTGCTTATGAGTATTTAAAACATACGGTTTGTCTGTTTACAGTTAATCTCAGGAAAAAAAAGTCGGATTTAAAAAAAATGATTTATAACAGTTTTATTACAACCGATTCAATTCTATGTGGTTTTAGGTGTAAAATAGTTAACAGTTGTAGGTAAATAATTAATTACGGATGTCCATTTAACATAAGATGAATTCAAATTTTAAAAGGTAGGCAAAGTTTAATGCCCTGATTTCTATATTAAAAATGTGTGCAGCGATTGTAATGGTTATTAAAGTTTGCTGAACATTACCCAACTTTACAACCTGAAGACGTAGGTTTAAATTTTAGATTACTATACCCACAAGGTAAGATTCTTTACCGTACTTTTATAAGCATGTAAATACTCATGACCATTCGATCCGCAGAAAACGCGTGCAATATTTAAATTTATCATGGGTGCTACCTATAGACACGTAACTTGACATTGAAAGTTAAATTGTAACTGTAACGGTACAATTTAACATGTAATTGTACCGGTTAGAGTCATGTTATGAAGCCAAATTCTATTTTATTTCGAGAAAATTTTATGAAAGTCATTAGTTTACACAAAATATTATATGTGTACAATATGTAAAATATTTTCATTTTTATTTTAAGCCATCTGAGGGCGTAAATTTTAGGAGAGATTTCGTATTATAGAAGAAATTCCTACTTATCATACCTTTAGACACACCGATTTAACTTTTGCGTGGACTGTTTTTTAGAGATATAGGTATTTATTAACAACTGTATTGTAACCGTTATAAAATAATAACCAATGTACATTATATACCTATGCAAGATTTCACTATTTACTACCTACTACTTAATATGAAAAAATCTTATACTAACTGCATTCGAATATGTGGGTGAAAAAAAAATGAGTACGAGGACAGTGTTTTAAATAAAAAATAATCTTAAACATGAAAAGTTTCTGTAAACATTATCTTCATGCACTACAAATTTGTATTTTCCGCGAAAAGTCAAATGGTTATGATGAAAGTAATTTTATTGTGTTCTTGTACGAGTATATTGAAATGACCTATAGATATACAGCCGTATGCCATAAATCCATCTCAAAATTATGAAAGATATTTCCAAAACAAAATATATAAAGCAAGTAATAACTATTTAATATTGTTGCATATTTAGGCCGTTTTTGGAAAGCAGCAAAACTTTATGTGTCTATTGCAAATTATTAATACTAATTCATTTTTATATTTCATACGTTGACTAACTTACTTCAAAATAGTTATACCTTAATTAATATGAGTACATTAATCAATATAAAAATTGTAAATAACCTTTAAATGTAAGTACTCTACTGTTTCATGAGTTTCATGCTAAAATATGTACCTACCTACCTAATTTTAATTCTAACTTATTTCATACTAAAAAAATTATTATGTCTTAAGGCAATTATTATTTACAATAAAGTAAAAATTGTACCTACTCTACCCAAAAATATGAACATTTGTTATCACAACTTAAAATCGTCTACAGGTTTACAATTCTTAATTAATGTAGTGCATGTACAACTAACTAGATTTTTATTAAATGTCCACTCATAATGAAGGCAAGGGTGTATAAATGAATATGTAATTTTCTTATAAAATAATTATTATTAAGGAAAAAACTACGTACCTACCTAAATGTTTTTTTTAAATAAGACACTTTTTAGAATTAATCAAACGGCTCAAATATTCGACTCTACATTTTCTGTGTATTGCTATCATGTCATTTGAATTTTGATACAGTCAATTTCCTCTTTCCTAATACATTTAATTGGATATAGTTAGAATATACGTTTAATGTATTTGTTACATACGAATGCATAGTGATAGAATTATATCAGCGATAAGTAATTTAAAATACTGATTACGCACTTTAATAAAATTAATTGTTAAGCTTTGTAGGCATATATCGTTACTATTAAAATGCAATGTAAAAAGTGTTTTGAGGTTTAAATAATAAATAATTGGATTCCAATAAAGTTTGGAGGAACGGCGGTCACAATTGCGGCGGGATAAATAGCTTAAATACCTAATTTAGTTCGATTTTGTAATTATCATGACAATATGTTTTATTGAATGCCTAATAAATTACGTTTATCGATGTCATAATGTCTACAAGGAACACACACAAAGCAAATAACCAATACCTAATTATAAAAATGATTCGCCTACACATATATTTAGGTATTCCAACTAAGATTGTTTTTATTTTATGGATCATGAAAACAGAATCTTGAAGGTGGTAGAACCCTTTGTGGTTCGACTCCGGCGGCACCACCGCTACACCTATTTCTACCTAATAACAGCAGCGTTAAGCGCTGCTGTGTTCCGTTTTGAAAGGTGTGGTAAGGGAGACATACTTTTCCGAGGCGTTCCAGCTTAGTCCTCAGGGGTAGCGGCGCATCTGTGGCCGACCTCAAGTAGGAATATCTAATCCTATCTGGGGTTGATTACAGATGTCCATGGGCGGCAGTAGCCACTTACCATCAGGTGGACTGCATGCTCGTCTGCTACTCCTATATTATTATAAAAAAAAAAAGAATTAAGTTTTCTTAACTATGACATCTGTATTTTATATACTGACTTACATACGAGGCGATCACCTTGTCATTAGGAGTATGCAACACATCTGTAATCGGTTGAATAGAAACCTGTTCAACATAGAGTTAGTTATAAATGTCTATGGGCAGCAGTGATGCTTGAGTGGTCAACACGACAGTGGACGGTACTTACTAGATATGAGGTAGTCTGCATGCTCGTTTGCCACTTCAATTTTACAAAAAATCTATGTATAATCATCATCATAATTCTAATAGCCTTAGCCCACATTCAGAAGTAAGGAGATAGATAGGTACTTATGCCGTAATTCGTTTTGCAAAAAAATAATTAAATAGGTATACACGAAATATGTACTGCTACTATGATACTCTGAAAAATATTTAACCTAAAAACCCGGAACCCATCACCTTAAAACATAAAGTAGTTATAAACAAACACTAATCTAGAGAATGTGGCGAAGTCAGTCAACGATTGAAGAGTTTCCAAGGAATTAAATATTCTGGAATACTTGTTTTCTTATTTTACTAATTGAAACCAAATAATAAAGTGGTTAATTTGCTTACATCTAAACTATGCTTAATTATGACCTGATTCAAATCGTTAGCAGGATTGATTCTGATAGAGTAGGTGTATGATGTCCACCTAATTTTGAGCTTAATGATACCTATAATTGATTTACATATTAAACTACAAAAAAATATTAGCCTTAAAAACCAGACAGGCATTAAATTTGATGCATTGATGGAAAGCTCTTCTACTTGTGAACATCTAATAATAGTAGTAGGGTAGTATTCATTAATACCTAATTGCAGCATTGGTAACAACACATTCAGTTATTAAACACTTAGGTACCTAATTATTAGAGTCAGACGTTTAAGAGGGATAGGGAATAATTGTTTACTTCTTTTCAAAACCAATTAATCAAAAATATAGACATCCATTTGCAGGATTCTGTATAACCTACTAATTTTAATATTGTAAGTGCTTCAAATTACTGAAAAACTTTAGCCTCATAACATTAAGTTTTAGTGCCTGAACTCATTTCAAATTAGAAGAGATTGAAATAAGATTTATGCGAAATAAAGCCTTACTGTTATTGATTACATTACAATGCGACGGTTATGGGTATAAAGTCACTGAAAGAACGTAGAATTAATATAATTAGAAAATGAAACATCAACTGACCTGTTTCCCAAGAATAATCCAGATAGTTGCTGGCTACACGAACGTGAAACACAAAAAAATCAAGTTTTAAAACACAAGAAAAAATTGAACACTTCACTCAATAAAAAGAAAAATCCGTATGCTCATGAAACTAGTGGTTTTCAGTATCACAGAGATTGGCGCATCGTTATAAGGTTGTGATTTCACAGGCGCGGTAGAATCGCGGCCGTTTCGATAGCAACATCGGTTTTTCGATCGAATAGTCCCGCGATGATTTTTTCTCGTAAAGTAGAAAGAGTTCGCGACGTGTGTCCACCGTCTCCGCTGAGGTGCTCAGCATGACTGCGGGCTCCCGCGACGCCGCCCCTCGCCATAGCCGACATACTGCTTCTTAGAAAATATTTTGTAAACGAGCCGGGACTGAAGGCGCGAACGCAGCCCTACATGCCGAGAGAAGGGCGGGCCGCCGCAAACTTTTTCACCCAATGATACTGACCGCGGGGCCGAACAGATTTAATACGTCTATCTCGCTCGCACGTACGAAGCTCGCTTAGAATTAGATAGAGACTAGAGTAGAACTTAATAATGTACAAAGAAGAAAATTTCTTTGTGTTGGTGTCATAAAATGTTCGCTTTATCAGATTTACGTTGAAAGCTCGCTGTTGGCTTACGAGGGCGCGTTATCTAGTTTTCTTTTTCTGCGTTGCGTACAACGATCGTGTGCGATAAGGACAAAGGATCCCGGGAAATGTTTGAACTAATGTGTTTTCCTGTGGGAAGGATAACACATGTTGTCGCTTTTAATTTAATACGCGTCACGCTGTGTCCTCGTGTAGCGCTTACGATATACGGCTTGTAGCTCTACATTTTCTTTAACAGTTTATTAACTGCTATACTTATTAGAAGTTAGTTTTTGAGAATATTGCTTAATAAATTTAACGTTTAATTAAGATTATGAAATCAGGTATAAATTTATATAATAATTATTACATATTTTATAAAAAATATGTCATTTTTTTCTGACACCCACAATGTCGAACAAAAATAATGATAATCTTTTTTCATAAATTTTAATTAATTTAAAATGTATTTTTAAATTTACTATAAAAAATGAAAAATAATAAACTGAGCGACTCAGGTTTACTTATAAGACAATATGATGTTAATAATTTCTTATTAGAATATTTTTATGCATTACAAAATCAAATTATAGTAATGGTTAAAGTACACACTGACCCTAAAAACTTGTTTTTAATTCAGGATTCTTCCAATTAACATTCCAGACATTCTTCTGCCCCTTGTCGTGAAAAATAAATTGATGTAATTAATTTGCCATTCCAATTTAAAGTACTTGTCTCACACCGACTTCACAATAATAAATATTTTTAACAAATACTATAATCTGTAGTCGAATCTAATATTTGGGCGGCATTAGTCTCCCAAATCATTGTTTGACGAGGATAATCCATATTGGATTAGCGCTAATGCCAATTGGGCCAAAAAACCTTAAATAAGTTTTAATTGTCGAGATTATAACTTCGCTTTGTAGAAGAAACTTTACAGATGAAATATTTTAAATGGAGAAAATGTTATAAGTATATAGTTTTTTAACGATCAAAAATTAATTTGTATAAACTTAGGGTGGGTAGCATCGAAAGCCCGTTTTAGCAGTACAGTTAAATATAACAGTAAACTTGACAATAACGATGGAATGTAACAATTATGTGTTGCACCAATTTATATTTATTAAATTGTATTTGACAACTGCTTTCACTAAACAATGTTAGTTTTTATGATAGAGTACGATAGCCTCCTGAAATAAATAGACATGAATGACGTGTGAAATTTCGAAGGACGGTTGAGAAATCTATTTCGCCTATCGTTCACCAGTTGTTCGTTGAACAAGGCATTAAATTTTAGTAAAAAGTTGTATTCCACGTGTGTTGCACGGCACGCCTTCTGCCGCTGGCGGCGTGATTGGTCGGAGAGGAGGCTTTGTTGCGGGGCGGGCACACGCTCCCGCGCACTCCAACCTTACAAACCTCAGAATCAAAAAGACTTATATCTTTTTTAATTTATATCAAAAACAAATGTTACGGAAATATTTCCACATAAGCAAAAAATAAAATTATTACTTTTTAACACAAATGAAAGGTACTCTACCATTAAAAGTAATTTATACGACGCACGCGCCTTTTTCAATAAATTATCAAGCCAGTTTTAAGTTTGTTTATCACATTGGCTGTTTTAGAACTAAATTGACCTTTTTATCAGTTACGTGGAGGAACTCTTGATTAATTTAATATATTTTTAGCTGTACCTTCATGCATCTTTTTGCGATCGACACTGGTAACGTGATCGGGTTGTTGTTCCGTTTTTTTGCTCGCACAAATTGATTTTATTGATCCCTTTGTACTGAACCTGTTTGCTGCTAATCTCATTGGCTGTTCATTCTTGAAAATTACAAGCACATTCTTTGTTTCGTCGATATTTATTTTGGAATTATACTTTAAAATGGTACTTTAATATCAGAGTGTAATAATCATTTTAAAATGCAGGTATACCACAAAACTTTGCAATGATGTTATTTTCGTGTAGGTAGGTAAAATGAAAACGTTCCTTAGATTTATTTAAAAAACAAACCATCGCATATTAAAATATGTAGTAACAGTTAATATACAAGTAAATAAAGCATTAAAACTTTAAAAGAAAACTTTTACAAATTGGTCAAAAATAACATACCTACCTACTCACTAGGTTCAAAGATATTTTACATATTAGATATATAAACTTACGCATACAATACTTATATATCGCAGCTAAGACTTTAAAACAGACTGCAAAAAGCACTTAAAATTCAAACAAACAACAAGCAACTGTTCCTAATCTTGCATCCAAATTTAACCAAATTCAAGCATCGCTAAAAATAACCTCACCATTCAAACATTCACCAACGCTACAGTAGAATTTATTTCATTAAATTAAATAACGTTATTATTTATCTGAATGTTTTTCGGGAGTGAGCCCAAGCTACAAATTACACGGACAATGCCTCTACGGGGCATCGGAGTTATTAAGCGAGCCCACCAGATGGCGCGGAACCCTTGCGTATTGCAAACAATAGACACTACAAAGTGTAATTCACTCAAATTACACCACTTTATTATTTTTGCATTACACAGACGTTATTTAATGCCAGGTAATATGTATAGACCATATAGGTATATTTACCGACGACGCTGAAATAAAGATATAAGTTGGTAGGTACGTAATGTTCCGATTTTTAGATATTTTAAATAGCAACAATTAGAATAAAAAGTAACAACCTTATTGAGAAATGCTTTCTATTACTAATTTTTTTGCAGTCGACTGTAACTCGCATATCGTCGATATATAGGTATTATACTTATTAGTTATTCATTTGTGTACGTTACCTACGCTAGAGAATCTAGAGCCCTTAATATTTTTTTTATAATATGGAGTAGTAGACAAGTATGCAGTCCACCTGATGTTAAGTGCCTACTGCCATGGACATCTGTAATCGACTCCAGATAGGTTATTCGTACCGGAAGTCGGCCACGGATGCGCTACCCCTGAGGACTAAGCTGGAACGCCTCGGAAAAGTATATTTCCCTTACCACACCCTTCAAACCAGTACACAGCAGCGCTTAACACTGCTGTTATAAGGCAGAAACAGGTGTGGCGGTGGTGCCGCCGGAGTCGAACCACAAAGGGTTCTACCATCTTCAAAATATTTAAAGGTGTGAAGCCAAATCGCATTTGGTTAATTTGGTTGACCATTATGGATGTTTACTTGCCGTGGCACCGCGCCTATTTCTTCATTTAGCCTTAGCCTTAATAGCCTAATAGCCTTAAGCTTGTCATAATTTGTTAAAGAGTGTACCACAGATAAAGCATAGTACCAGTTTATAAAGATTTTTCAGTGATTCTTTTACGTAGAGCCTATTTGGGTAGCAATAAAAAACTATCATCTGGTAATAATGGTCGCTTGCCACTTCTATTACATAAATAAGTCATTATGAAAGGATATCCGTCTGCAGTTCGCAGTAACGGGTTGATAATGATTTAGAAATATATTTCATTATGTTATATAATTCCAATTAACTTCAGTGCTTCTGTTCAGAAACCAATGCTTCCGTGTCACGACTGAGATACGTGACGTGCTAAATCGCAAAAGACAAAAGATAAATTCACACAAAACTGTCGAAATTCAGCAAAAACTCAACGAAAAGACTTAACGGAGACAAAATAAGGAAAATAGCGCTTTTAAAATAACAAAAACTTTAGTAAAAAGCATATCATAAAACTTTACTCGGAACCAAAAGCAAATGATTTTGAAATTCAAAGGAAAAGTGGAGCGTTTGTCTCTTTGCATCACTGAACACAATTTTCCGGTTAGCGCCTGCGATTATTGTTGGATCCAAAATCGTTTATTAATAATCACGCTTTCTGACTTTGAGTCCCGTAAAATAGAAACGTATTATTGCTATTCCAAACAAACTGAACGTAAAATTAAATAAATGTTAACGTTATTGTTCTTAAACAATCTATTTACGAACAATAACATTGTTTTTTCCTTTTATAATTTAAAACCACTTTTCACATGTTTTTCGCACCTTATGCAGTAACAGTGTATTACGTATATCTAACGGTATAAAAAATAGTCCTCTTCGGATCTACTTTTTATCTATCTCAGACATTAATAATCTGTCAAAACCATGACAGACAAAATATGAACTAATAATTTAAGAAATACACGTTTCAAGATCTATATAATATTTATCATATTGCAGTAGCCATTTATCAGTATATTTTATATCAGTAAACTTCAAATCGACACCGTATGTGCGGTGAATAGTCAGTGTCATCGCGTTGATGTCTTATGTTCGCCTCGTAGACAGCTACGCGAAATACCTACCAAAGTCATCATAGATACTCTGCATTGGGTGACAAAGGTGCCAACTGTTTTATCTAATTAACTATACATTTTATTTAGTTATAGATCCACCTAATTATGGAAACTTCGCTAATATATTTTTTGTAACATTGCATCTATATTTAGTTTCATTAATATATGTTATGTTATGTTATGAGGTATAGCAGTGATAGCCTAGTGGCTAAGAACCTCGGTCTTTCGATCGAGGTTTCAATCCCAGGCACGCACTTCTGATTTTTAAAAGTTATGTGCGGATTATAAATTAATTATCACTTGCTAAACGGTGAAGGAAAACATCGTGAGGAAACCTGCATACCTGAGGGATTTATAAAAAATAAAAATCTCAAAAGTATGTGAAGTCTACCAATTCGCACTTGGCCAGCGCGGTGGACTATGACCTAATCCTTCTCATTCTGAAAGGAGACCCGTGCTCAGCAGTGGGACAGTAATGGGTTGCTGATGATGATGAATATATGTTATTTTTTTTTTTAATTTGAAACAAATCTATTGAGGTATTTAAAAATATTTTAATCATTAACATATGGTGAGGGGCCCAAGGTACGAGATACATTTGATTTGATGTCTACCAAACTTTTACAAAACTAAAAGATTGTTCATTATACTAGTTCTTCCAAACTTGCTAAAAAATATAATTGGTTATCAAATTTAGAACCAATCTTTATATATATATTTCTTATGTGCGTGTGTATGTCACTGAACTCCTCCTAAACGACTGGACTGATTTTGATGAAATTTGTTGTGTGTGTTCAAGGGGACTTGAGAACGGTTTAGATTCACAATTTAGTCCGTGGGAAAAGGTATTTTTAATTCGTAAGTAGTTGTTGATTTTGGTATGTTTCACATTGGATTCGACAGACTTCGCTACCATCGCAGTAGTCCGTGGGAAAAGGTTTTTTTATTAATTTTTAATTCGTAAATAGTTATAGAATCGGAAACTATGCATTTGATAATGTGATGATCTTTAGCAAAGTTGTTGTCCTAGAGCCCACGAGGGTTTGGGAGTTGGTAAGACCAATTTTCGACAGATGACACCACTGTCATTCCAATGCAGGTACAAATTTTCCTTTTTATGTATGTCATATTATTTCTTTAAAATGCGTGCGATGCCGCGGGCACCACTAGTAACTTTATACATTTTTTTAACTTTGTTTTTAAAAGTAGCCAGTTAAATACTTATGTATCGACATAGGTTACTGAGGTAAAGTTGATCATTCAATGGGTATGATACTAGGTACATGGTGAGATAGACTATCATCAATCATGTTAGAGCTTTTCGTAAGGTACGCTTCATGAAGTAGAAATACTTCGCTTTACTATTAAATTAATATCACTCACACCCATAGATAAGTAAAGATTATTCACTCCTAACAAGAAAATGTACCCAGTTTTGAGAATTGAAATAGTTGCGTAAAAAAGTTTTGCCACGCCTCCGTGCTATGTCCCTAAAATGTTTGAAATAATTATTTATTAATAATGTAAATTACGCAGTATTAGTTATTCATTCGTAAATTTTATCTAAAAATGTTTTTATTTGTCAAGAATTAAAAAAAAAAACTTACTAATAAGCCGTTTGTGGCTTCATTCAATTTCAAGGCAGCGAAGTATCATTACTAATCTATGCTCACACCTTAAAATATTACGTCCTATCATAATTCCTGCGTACGTCGTAAACAGATGTTAAAAATAATCTGTTTCTTAATTATTCATTAATAACATTGTAATATAGATATTTGTTTCACTATATTACTTTCCTTAAATTATCTTGTCAGAATATGCATATTTTAGCATTATGTATAGAGCAATCAATTTTGTAAATTCATGAATAATTGAATATATATAAGAAACCCCACTAACTCGTACATTACTTTAGTCACGCGATAATGCGAATCATGGATTTTTCATTATATTTCATATACATTGTAGTGTTATAATCAATATTTAAACGAAATAATTGAGGTATTTGAAGGTATCGTAGCTTTTAACCGACTTCTTATTGTTTCTTATCGATTGATTGATTCCATCCATCCATCAGCCTTTTGAGGTCCACTGCTGGACATAGGCCTCCCCTAATTGGCGCCACGCCACCCAGTCCCATGCCCATGATGCAGCTGTTTCCCGCCGTCTTCTTCAGGTTATCTGTCCACCTGGTCGGGGGGATCTGAACTACGTTTACCTACACGTGGTCGCCACTCGAGGATCTTTCTTCCCCATCGGTTATCAGTCCTCCGAGCGATGTGGCCTGCCCATTGCCACTTCAGCTTGCTAATTTTGAGAGCTATGTCGGTAAGCTTAGTTTATCTACGGATTTCATCGTTGCGAATCATGTCTCGTAGCGAAATACTAAGCATAGCTCTCTCCATAGCACGTTAAGCGACTCTGAGCTTTCGTATAAGGCCTACAGTAGAGGACCACGTTTCCGTGTGATTGATTGATTAACTAATCTAAATCGATTCATTCATGCACATAGCACCTACTCTAACTGATTTTACTTATTTTTACCTGTGTAATAGATAAAGAAAAAATACATTTACTCTCTCTAAAAAATTGAATATTTTGTAACATAAATGTGTACTTGTCGTAATATGTTCTCAAGTAATATTAACTTAAGAATTAACTCTTAACCTTCAATGTTTTATAATTACGTTGATAACTGAAATAACTCTAATAATCTAACTTTAACTGGATGTAAAAGAATGTTATTCCTGAAACATAGAAACAGCAACTTTTTTCTTTCTATTCGTTTTTTTACACAGAGCAGTACCAAAAAACCAAAAGAGCTATTAGAAATAACTGTTCCGCATAATTCAACGAGTACAAAGGGCGCTCACCTGTTCACCTTTTGCCCTTTACTCTTACTGGGCACATAATTAATTCGGCTCGAACCCAGATCCCATGACTATTGATATCTTCCCTATGAGCCGCCGACATAATCGGATCTGATCGACTTTTTGCCGCGACGATTCAACTGAAATTAGATTCTGATTCGTGACGTTTTCGTTTTGTGTATATGTCTACCTGTGATTGTAAAGTGGAAGTTACAAATCGATTGCGAGCTAATAATAATTAAAAGGGAGGATCCCTTCTAAACATTCGTTTGAATCAAGTATTTCTGTAATTGCTGCCGTTTCAACAAATATATATAATTTTTTTTTTATAATATAAGGGTAGCAGACGAGCATGCAGTCCACCTGATGGTAAGTGGCTACTGCCGCCCATGGACATCTGTAATCAACCCCAGATAGGATTAGATATTCCTACCTGAGGTCGGCCACAGATGCGCCGCTACCCCTGAGGACTAAGCTGGAACGCCTCGGAAAAGTCTGTCTCCCTTACCACACCCTTCAAACCGGAACACAGCAGCGCCTAACACTGCTGTTATTAGGTAGAAATAGGTGTGGCGGTGGTGCCGCCGGAGTCGAACCACAAAGGGTTCTACCACCTTCGAATAGTTGTACTTATTACATTTGTAGCGACAACTATTGTTGTTGTTGTTGTAGAGTGGGCGCTACATGTGTATATACATATAACAGAATTCTATAGTTTTCCTGAAAAATGTAATAAAGCTATTAACTGACTTCAAATATAGGAGAAGGTTCTCAACTCTACTGTATTTTAAAAAAGATGAAAGTTCTTAACTCTACTATATTTTTTATATTTATAATTAAATGTCTGTTACTTGATTAATTCGTCACTTAACCGATATGTACCCACCCACACAGGTACGATTATAAGTGTATTGATGATCTTACGTAACGAACTTTAAAGTTTTTTAAGCATCGTTTTGTAATTTTTCCTACAAAAACAAAAAAAAAATAATAAAAATTGAAATACATACATACATACCAACTTAAATACAATTTTATTCTTAGATCTTCTTGTCAAAAAATCGTGAAAACTAGAATCCAGTTACAGCATGAAGTAGCAAATTTTATATTTCACAATAAGAAAAAAATTGCCTTCAATCTTTTCATATCCTTGTATTTGAAATTCGCGTCACGATAAATATTGTTTATTTTTTAGTTTGTTGGTTTTGTAAATAAAAAATCGAGGTTAACTTTTTGCAATTTGAGTGTATTCAATCAAATAATTCGTGATCAAATTCGACTTGTCATTGAGTCAAACAATGTAATGTTGGTGACTTTAGAAACTATTAAAAAATAATAATTATACTCGTTTAGATAGGTAAAATATTTTTTCATGATACTAATTGTACTAACCTAAAGTTCCTATAGTAAGGCAATACTTTGAAACTTTAGGTTAGTACAAGGTAGATACTATTCATTTACTGTGGTCACAAATATTGTGCATAAACACAATTAAGTAATTAAGCGAGGTATGGCAAAACCTCCTTACAGGTTGAAGGTGGTAGAACCCTTTGTGCTTCGACTCCGGCGGCACCACCGCCATACCTATTTCTACCTAATAACAGCAGTGTTAGGCGCTGCTGTGTTCCGTTTTGAAGGGTGTGGTAAGGGAGACAGACTTTTCCGAGGCGTTCCAGCTTAGTCCTCAGGGGTAGAGGCGCACCTGTGGCCAACCTCGGGTAGGAATATCTAATCCTATCTGGGGTTGATTACAGATGTCCATGGGCGGCAGTAGCCACTTACCATCAGGTGTACTGTATGCTCGTCTGCTACTCCTATATTATAAAAAAAGAGGTTAACTCAGTGGAATTAAAAGTGTTTGATGATCTAAATAGGTACAATTACTCGTACATAGTGTTAGATAAACAAGTATGAAATTAATTTGAATAAAATGTCTCTTCATAAAAATGTGAAGTTTTATAGATGTTAAAATATATCAACATACCTCCGACAAAATCAAATGAATAATATACCTACCTATGTTAAAGTGTTGAACACGTTTATAAGGTGGCTAGAGCGATTAACGCCATCAAGCCTTCGCCATGTTGTATGAAGATATTAATGTTTCCTCATTAAAAATAGTTGAACACAAATCAAATTTAATGTAAACATGTAGTTACATGAACGACAAAGGAAACCTTAGTCACGAAAAGAGCGGTGATGTTTAATTGCATATGCGTACGTAGCACATGCGATCCCCCGCCGCGATATCAGCGAGCGTACTCAAGAAGCCGAACGTTCCTTGGTACATGATAAGCGATAATTATTTAATATGCCATTTTGCCATGCTCGAAACCAAATTGAGCAATTTATACACGTCGGCCGGCGCCCGCGCATCAGCCAGCGAGCGGTGCGTGCGCGATTTAATAACCTCTTATTATACGGTTACCGGGTAGAGTGCGCACGATTTAATGTTATTAACCAATGCTCGTTAGTTATTTTCGTTCTGTCGACGAAAATTAAAAAGATTTCATCGCTGCAACAGTGCCAGAAACATTGAATTCGCTTCTCGCTTAAACGACGCCGAACGAAATTTAAATCCCCAATTCGTAACAAAGATTTGAGCACATAGGCCTGGACAAGATCGTTTAATTGACGCCGCCTCAGTGCGTCAGTGCCTATCAATTTTTTACATGATTTATAAGTCATTATGCGGGTCTATTATTTGGATATTTTAATCAACACGATCGATAGAAGTGTGTAGGCATAAAAGAAGGTAAGTAATAATAAGAGATCGACAGAGCACGCCGGTGTTGCCATATGCCGCAACAAAAACCAAATGGAAATGGAACGATTCGAAACGGACTCGGGATATAAAACGATGACTATTGCACCGACTCAGCCCTTTTTGCTCTAAATTCGACTCGTATTTTTGATGATTTGCGGTATTGGTACACAAAAAATGCAATTCATCCGCCCGTAAAACTTAGTGAACAGGTTAAATCCGTTTAAATAAGTGCTATTATTAATTCATTTAAGAAAGAATAAAAACATATTATCACGTTAACATATAAATATCGAAATTTGTTGTATACTTTTAAAGGCTAAAACCCTTAGGTTGGACTTAAGAAGTATCACCTATTTCTTCAGGAAGCAACACTTATTTCTGACTTATAACAAAATTGGGTGTCAAAATGCTCTGCTTATGGTAGAGGGTGTGGTCACAAACACACTTATTCGAGGCTTAGCAATGTAGCAACGCATTTGTGACGGACCTAATATAGGACTTTAGTCGAGTCTGAGATTGAAAACAGGTCCATATGCAGCAGTGGACATTTACCATCAGGTGGAGTGCTCATTTGCTACTTCAACATTATCATAAAATAAAACCAAGTCAAACTTATTATTTTTAAAATAAAAATGCACATCGTTGTGTCGTTGTGACTGCAAACCAGAAAACTTTAGCGATACCATTGCATACCAGTTTCCAGCCTATGTTTCCTTCGATCTATGTAGAGCATACATATCTTATGTTACGCGATCGATCATTTAAACGGTCGGAAAGTTCATCTTTCATGACAGAGTACTTGGTCGAGTACAATGGAAGGTAATTCAACTAGCGGGTAGCGAGCGCGGCCAATCGACCGTCGCCGGCCGCCCACAAAAACCGATCAAAGCCGCCGCCGCCACGAATCGACGCGACAAATTGCCTCCATTCTCGAAATTGTCCAATCGTTCCAAAACGAACATTGAGAGCCTCACGACAACCTAACCACGACTAATTGAACGCTTAGATACAGACTTAGCTTTCCTATGGGACTCGGAGCTATTTACCTGCTAATAGCTCTTGTAACGCAATTTGACTTGATTGCGAGCTATTGTGGTGATTGTTAGCTATTATGTCGGAACGTTTATGTATTTTTATAACAGAAATGAATATGCAGTACAACTGATATCCCTATGTATACGTTTCTGTACCCAATTTCCATAAAAGAGGAGGCTTGCATACAGCTGATTTACAAAACATGATACGCTATTCGGCATTGACACTGGACATAAGCTCTGACAGGGTTTAGTATAAAATTTAGCCTACTACAATAGCTGAATAAGAACCCGGGTAACACATACGCATCATTATTATAAACAGTTCAAATTGAAATGGGAAGGAAAACATCGAGAAATCATACTTAACAACTTACTGTAATGTAGGTAGTTACACAAAGATGCATGAAATGTAGCCATCATCATCATCATCAACCCATTACTGTCCCACTGCTGGGTACGGATCTCCTCTCAGAATGAGAAGGATTAGGCCATAGTCCACCGCGCTGGCCAAGTGCGTATTGGAAGACTTCACATACCTTTGAGATATTTTTTTTAAAAACTCTCAAGTATGCAAGTTTTCTCACGATGTTTTCCTTCACCGTTTAGCAAGTGATATTTAATTTGTAATACGCACATAACTTTTTGAAAAATCAGAGGTGCGTGCCTGGGATTTGAACCTTCGGACCCCTCGATCGAGAGGCCGAGTTTCTTAACCACTAGGCTATCACTGCCATCTAGCCATCAGGATGGGTTAATTTTACTAATAATGTAAGAGAAAATCAAGATCCAGATATGAATAGAACAACAATGGATTTATGATGACTACCTACACAATCTGTGTTGAAGTAGGGTTTAACTAAAGGCATTCGCATTAAGAAGATGAAGTAGACACTTCTAACGTTCTATGCTCAAAGATATTAAGTCATGTTTACCTAGATCTGCAAAGTAATAATTATTCTAAAGCCCCTGTGGGGGTATCGATACGATTTCACAATGAGGCTGCCCGCTGACGTATAAATATTCATAGCATAAAGGAACTGGCCGGGTAGTTGTCTACGTCTGAATGTGAATGGCAAATGTAAACATATTGCTCGTATCTCCCTCGAGCTACGATATAATTTGTCGATGAATAAAATTATTTATTATATCGTTGTAATTTTTAATTAAGACGTTGCTAACCAGCCGAATAAAAACGAAGATATTTTATCATCATAAATCATTGGTTTTTATTGAAATAATGCGAAAATGCGGACAATAAATCTAATTAAGAACGGAGGGGTAATTTAGCAAAATGTTTGGGGTTTTGTAAGTAATAGAAGAGGCAATCAAATGTAAGCGTAATCAGGGAAATCTGTGCGTCATTGTAAGGACAAGAGCACTTAGAGGGGCATGTTATCAAGATTTCGCCAATCAGCCCCATTGATAGAGCTGTAATGCCAATGAAATAAATAATATTGGATAATCCGACCGTATGTTACCGACCTTGGAAAACGTACATTTCTTCTCAGATTTGTTTTGTATTGTGTTTAGAGAATTATGTATCTTTTTTATTTTTTCCCTTTTCAATTATTTTTATTGTGTTAAGTACCCATGGATATGAGAAACGTGGTCTGTTATAAGAAAAGTAACTACAAAATTACTGCAAATGCCATGTTCTTTGTTTTTATTTCAAACCGTTTTATTAAAATGTATACAATTTAATTAATAAATGACAAAACAGCACTATCTAAATATAGGTTTATTATGCATGCAATATAAATAACAAATTAGTTGACATTCTAAAAATCCATATTCATCAGTGAAAAAATAGATTTATTCCGATCTCCATTTACGTATGCAAAACAGTTTTTTCTTCCCATCATTATGGTTTTCTTAATAAGCATAGACTGCTATCGTATGGTTATTAAAAAGGTGAGCATTTTTCAGATTCTTAGCAAAGTATTTATTATGCCTATGTTATGATTATGCAGATTATTATTATGCATATTTTGGATTGAATAATCAAAATGTTGATAGTTATGCAGATAGGTTTACAGGATTCCATGTTGTTTATCTTGTTTTACTACTATATAAAAGTTAAGAAATAGATAAAATTGAGAGTAGAAGAGAGATATTAGGGTTTTTTTCTTAACAATATACGGCTCATAGTTATTCAGTTTCAAATATTTACCTTAACACCAGACGCCACCTGGCTGCCACAATGCCATTACTGTTACCCACAATTAAGTGTTGCATTTCTTAGAGGAACTTTGTTTTTTTATAATATAGAAGTAGCAGACGAGCATACAGTCCACCTGACGGTAAGTGACTACTGCCGCCCATGGACATCTGTAATCAACCCCAGACAGGATTAGATATTCCCATCTGAGGTCGACCACAGACGCGCCGCTACCCCTGAGCACTAAGCTGGAACGCCTCGGAAAAGTATGTCTCCCTTACCACACCCTTCAAACCGGAACACAGCAGCGCCTAACACTGCTGTTATTTCTACCTAGAAATAGGTGTGGCGGTGGTGCCGCCGGAGTCGAACCATAAAGTGTTCTACCACCTTCAACCTAGTATGAGAAGGTTTTTTAGAAATAACGTTTTCATTGAGATTTTCTAAATCATAGCACAAACGAATAATGAGCAAGGTGTAGGTTTAAACTAGATATCCAGATTTAAATTACCCAATTCGTACCACTAGGCTATCATGGATCAATAAGAGATATGCTTAACACAACGCGAGCTATCTATAAATATATACTTACTTTACTTTAGTAGGAACTTTCGTTGACGGTTCTGTACGTACGTAAGTAAAAACGTAAGTGGATAATGTCCTATTTTTCTCTATTGTAAAGTTTACCTACTCGGTTGCAAAAGCATGTCAAAATGAAGCAAATATAGGTAGTTATTATAATAACGTTCCTTTTTGGTTCGTTTCTTGAAAATGGAAATTGTCTTGCCAATGTCAATAAAATTTTATTTAAAGATTAGGGTACGAAGCGCGGAAGCGTTAATAGGTTCCACAACCCCGCCCGCGGCCGCCCACACACGCCCACTCAAGAACATTTGAGCTTTATTCATTTTTAAAACATAAAAATCCATAAATTGTCCCATTTAACTGATAGATGGACATAATTACGTTAGAATATGGGCTATTAGGGAAATAATCATATTTATAACACGATGTCCAGCTGGTCTATTTCTGTTTCAAATATTGGACACGAGCTGTTGTTTTTACGGATTTTCAATGTTTACTTAGGATCATATTAGTAAGTATACAATTTCGAGAATAAGCTTTCAAAAAACCAAAGCTCCATCCAAATTGGATCAGTAGTTTTTACGAAAATCGCGGACATACAAACTAAGACGCAAGCAAAAGCAAAGTTGTATGGATGACAACTTCACAAGGGTTCTAGATTTAATGGTACTTTTACCCTTAGGTTAGTTAGGTTAGGTTGTTAAACTTAGTTTTTAGTTACGTTTCATTTTAGGACGGATACGAAGGTGTTGTCGGAAAGGTAATTTGAATTACTTATGTTTACAAGAGTGATATGTTCACGAAGATACGAAGATAGTGGAAGATGTTTAGTTATAAAGTTTCCAAGTCAATTCCGGTAACCATGTAACTACGAGTACTATTGACTAGTAACTTAAGTAATATTGGGTAACTTAGTAAATTGACAAAACGGAACCCTGTTACTAAGACTTCGCTGTCTGTCCGTCTGTCACAGGGCTATTACTCCGGAACCGTAATAGATAGACACATGAAATTTTAACAGAGGATGCATAAAGGTGGCCGCTATAACAACAAATAACAATAAAATAAAGTTGAATATTAAAGGGGGTCTCCATACATCAATCTGGAATTTTTCGGCATTTTTCGATCTAACTGTTAAACCGTACTAGGAAGACGGTTGAAATTACAATCTAATGAAATTACAATCATATAACTAAGTATTGTTGAAAATAATAAAATGAATGAAAATAAGTAAAAAATAATTTACATTTGGTAAATCTCATTTGGTAAATGGAAGTCTCCATGTGCGAGTTTGACTCGTACTTGGCGAATTATTAAGCCATATATGACCAGAGAAATTACATACGAAGATATACTGTGCTAAGGCAGATGGCATGTGGTCAGCTGCTGTATCATTCGTTCCGTTTTGTAGAGAACGCAAACCTGAAGAATATTATTTGGTAGCAAAAGAGTTGAAGGTATAGTTGGTAAAATATGTATTTCTTAAAAACTTCCAATAAGAACAATCGAGTTCATAGCAGATTATTGTGCTTGCATTCAACCCTTAGCTATCGACGTGTAATAAAGCCTTGGCAACGTCATAGAAAGGCACTTATGGCCCGGGCGCGTTTTTCTCGGCGTTATGGGAGCCCCCGCGGAGCTCCACGGGACTCCGGCCGCCCCCACTTAACGCAATTTATTGCGACCCTTTAATAAATAAATAAATAACCGTGGAAAATTCGATGAAATACAGCCAAGACGCGTGCTTATTTACAACGTAAACTGGGTACATATTTGCGAAAATGTAATCTAAATCCCAATTTAAGCTTAGTTTTTAGGGTTCCCTACACAAGTCCAAAGGGTAACGGAACCTTATAACTATGCCTTCGCTGTCTGTCCGTCTGTCTGTCACAGGGCTCTATCTCTTGAAGCGGTAGAAAGGCACTTGACATTTTTACAGCCCACATTTTCACAATGCATTTAATGCTATAGCTGCTATGATAGGAAATAGTAACTAAAAATAAAAAAATGCTGGTACAGAACCCTCTGTGTGCGAGTCATAGTCGCACTTGGCCAATTATCGTTGCCAAATTTTCTTACAAGTTATGAAAATTATAATACTACTTAGAATATAAATATTCAGAATTCTTATCTTTAGGAAGGATCCTACTGATATCTATTATGCCAAACTGTAGCTTATCCTAACTCTTATCTAACACTCTAGAAAATTAAAATACAAATCAATATTTTTTAAATGTTGTCTGTCTGTGGGATTGAGACGACCGCCGCTTTGTAGGCTAAATTAATAGTAATTCATAAAAACACGTTTATTTATTTTTGTTTTTCTTTGTGCAAACTAATTTAAACAGATATACGTTTAGTCCCACGCAGGAGCTAAACTGCCATAGATAGGTATAAATTAAAAATATTATGTCTACTTACAATGTTACAAAGGTGGCAGAAGTGTGCTATTAATTGTACATAAATTATAAACTTCCATAATCGGAGAACGTGCAAATAGTTGTGTTTCACGATGCACTTTACTTTTACGGCATCGATACGGGTTAGTTAGATCCGAACCGTGGTACAAAAAGAATTCCAGAACATCAAACTCATTAATAAGACACGACTAAAAGGCAAAGAAATGATAATATTGTAGTAGGTATGTAGTAGGTATAGTTTGATATTTGCCTCGAAATTCTAGGTTTGAATCCTAGTACAGGTGTAATGTTTCGATTGAATACGTGTGGGTTAGAAATAAATTATCAATTGTGTCATTACAGAAAGCATAGTGAGGAAACCTATACATCTGAGAGTTCTTAAATAAAAAATTTCTCATAGGTGTGAAACCTATATTCACATTTAGCCAGCATTGAATTTGGCCCTTTTAGGCTGTCACTACGAGAGTGCCCAGCAATGGGATATTAAAGGAAGACGAAATCATAAACAATTCATAAAATTCAGAGCTTGTAGGTGAATAGTTGTGTATTTCACGATGCACTGTATTACAGCAGCAACCCGTACGCGTTTATTAGAATCGGGACTCTGTACAAAAAGTACAAACTCATTAGTATGGCCCGACCAGGAGCAAGAATTAATGAAGGTGAACAATAATTTAGGGTTTAATTAAAAGTGCAGCCCCCCACAGCGCCGCCTCCGCGTCGTTCGCCCGAATTATTATTTCCACATAATTTGTGAAAGCTGTAATTTAATAAAACTCTCCCGCCTTCTTTAGGGACGCTATGTAATTAGAAAACGTAGACATAAACGGGTGACAACGGGTTGCTTCGGGATCGTCTTGTCTGTTCTGTTTGATTTTTATGTTTACTTTGAAGGTGGTAGACCTTTTTGTAGTTCGACTCCGGACGCACCACCGTCACATCTGTCTGCCTAATAACAGCAGTGTTAAGCGCTGCCCTGTTCTGGTTTAAATGGTGTGATGGTGGTCCTCAAAATTAGCAACGCATCCAACGCCGACCTCAGGTAGGACTCTAATCTTATCTGTTGTTGATTAATAAAAATGTACAGTACACTTACCGACTGATGGACTGCGTGCTCCCTTGCTGCTATAATATACTAAGTAAAGATACTTCACCGCCATGAAATTGAATGAAGCCACTAAAAGGCTGATTTATCAGCTATTTTTTTGAATTCTTGACAAATAAAAAACATTTTTAGAGAAAATTTGGGAATAAATAACTAATACTGTGTAATTTACATAATAAATAAATAAGTATTTCAAATATTTTAGGGACATTTGAGCACGGAGACGTGGCAAAACTTTTTTACGCAACTATTTCAATTCTCAAAACTGGTTACATTTTCTTGTTAGGAGTGAGTAATCTTTACTAATCTATGCCTACAAATTAAACGTAACTTTTTAAATGAATAAAGTTCAGTTTTGGTAAATTTATTAAATAACTTGCTGCAATATTTTGGTACGTGTGATACTAAATTAACAATAGTTGTCTTTTTGTAACTTAGGTGGGTATTTTTAATAAAAGTCAAGTGTTGAAGAACACTTGTTTATAACTACATATTAAACACTTGCATTTCCTACTGTTAAGAATCGCACAATAAAAATCACTCAACAATACTTCAACGTACTTTCTCACAGGTATCGTAGAACATTGTGCCCCGGCTAAGAGAATGGCGATCTCAGTCCAAATCACAGTTATTATGGAAACACAAAAGCGCTGATGAACTAGGGGAACGGACGGGAGGGCAAGGATTCAGAAAAGTGCTTTAGTGTAATATTAGATTCGCATTTTTTTCTGCCTTTGAATGAGTTTGTGGATATTTGTGAAAACTGTAAAATAGTGTTGTGTTTAATTATATTGTTGTAAGTAAGTTTTAAAGAACGGTATGTTTTCCAAATAAAATAAAATATTGAAGTGTCGTGGCAATTTAAATTTGAGATTTAACTTAAATGAAGTGTAAATATTTTTTTGGCAGTAAAGCTTTTTTATAAGATTGATGAAATAAGCAGTTATCCTGATTATAAGTTTGTGCTCCCTGTTTCGTATGGACATCTGTCACCAACTGTACTTAGAGCCAGTTCATCCATGGCATCCATAGTTCTTCATTTTCATAATCTATTACCTTTCATGAAAGCTCATATCAATCGTAAGCTTAACAAGATTTCTCTGAGATTTACAATAAAATTCATATTCATAAAATGTTACCTTTTCATATTACCATTCTATTTATTTTAGATCCAAAGATGGATAGGAACAACAAGACAAAGAAGGACGGAAAGTTTCTAGAAATTATGCCTGTAATGTCACTTTTGATTATTTAAAACGAGGACACCAGATGTAGGCATTTGTAAAGACGATATTTAAAGAACTCTTTAAATAAAAGCACAAATTTTAGTATACTTATACGTAGTCTATAACTCTTAGGAACGCAGCAGCTCGTGAGAAGATTTAACCGTCTCCATTGTCCTTAACACGAGTCAAAAGTCAGGGGAAAGCGAATAACATATTCTTTGATTTTGTCGACAATAAAGGAATCGTTGGATAATTATACGTTCGAACAATGCCCGTCGAGTTGACTTCAATGCGTTGCGATCACGCTAGGTGGCATTAGCCCTCTTTGAGTTAAAAGAGTGCGCGAGCGCAAGAAAATCGCGGCCCGGGGGTTCGCGCACTTCCGGTCGGTTTCCGATTTCGTCATTGTCTCGAGGGGCGAAGTCCGTGCCATACATTCGCGTCTTCATTGTTACGTCTCGATAATTGTACTCATTTGTTGAAACACTTGTGCCCTTGCTTTTATACCTACTCTAAAAAATCTAATTTTGAAAAATTTCATGGGGTCTTTCTGATAGTAGAATTAATTTATCAAACATCTTATTTGTACCTATATTTTATCTTCGTACGGGTAGATATATTTTAGTAACCTTCCTTTTATAATTATTTTTTAAAAGATAAAAATAATAATAAGTTCAGGTAATAGTTCAGGTACATATAAAAACTTAATCAGAAATAATTGGTCCATTCTAAGCCCATAAATATTTCCATAACTCATTTAAGTCCATGGGTTTTGTCTAAAGTATATAGGTAAATATTTCTTACACTTCCTTAAAATGCGCTACTTTCTAAGATTCTTCAATGTAACACATAATGCATTCAAAAAAAAAAATGGCAACGCTTGAACAACTTCACAGTCCTTAGCCCTACATTACACCTGAATAGTACCTCCTCGGTAAAGGGGTGAGGCATATGCTTTTTAAAGGACACTTGATGTCAAGGGCCTATTCTTGCGCCTATTTCCTTTTTTCTGTCGATGTCACGTGCGCGAAAGTGTTCTTATATGTGCATGTGTATTTGCGTCGTTTAGTTCCAGATCGTTAACTAGGTAATCGTTTAATGGACACTTAAGTTAGTACAATAATATTATCGTCGATAGTCCTTGACATGTCCATTGATAAAGTAAAATTAAATTTCTTATTTTTTATATTTCATCAAATCATTTTCATAAGTAGTTTTATTTTTGGCATTTGGTATGAAATTATTAAGCTAGTATCAATAAATATATTAAAAGTCTCTATTGCTTTACTACTTAACTGTTTAGTACTATAGTTTTGGTTTGAGAAATATGTATAGGGTAGATACTATAAATTTTATAAACTTTATAGGGACAAGAAGCAGAATCTTTCACATATTGTCGTATTCTATGAAAATGATGCAATTTAATTACCTGCGGGTATACAGAACGAATGATATAGAATGAAAATGACATAGGTAAATGATTACTAGTCTACGTGTCTACGTATTGTCTACGTGTAAAATCAACATACTGATAAAAGAGAAATGAAATTAAACAAAACTTGCTTCTACAATTTGACTTAGGAATTTTAAAAAGTAGCTAGTAACAATAGATTAAGTTGTTGCACAAATTTAACTACAATGCCTACCTATAGGCACATAGGTATTCCTTATATACTATTACGTTCTATATAAAATGATACAATTTTATTAAACATAATATTTTATATAATTTTTACTCTCGGTACTCTATATTTAAGTAAACATTCAATAAGAAACCGAGTTGAACGGATAAAAACTCACCTTTTTATATAATCTGTTTGATTTGAATTGTGGAGATTGAATGGTCGGCAGCGCTGTGTATAGCCTGTGCGTCTCGCGGCTCACTCATTGTCAGAAATGGCGGGAGTCCACAGAACCCTGCCATTTTCCCCGCAGGGTTCTGCTAAAGACCAACCATGTTAATTTAAAAGTCACCAAATGTACCGTTAAACGTCATCACAGTTGGACCCTTACAGTATTGCTCTAATTTTTTAGTTTTATGAATGCGTTATGGTTTGACGAATAACATAAAGGGATGTGGCATAATGCAACACAAACGAACTTATTTCAGTCGTTGTTTGTAGTGTGTTTGTGCCTTAAGTAATTTGATGAGCAGCTGTAGTGCCAGAGAGTTCTATGCGCATACTGCATTGCTTTTACCTACATGCCAACTCACAAGTATATTTTGCATGTTTGTTATGTAATTTAGGTAGGTACTTACCTATTTACACTTTGTTAACTGACCAGTGCAGGTTTTCCTATTGCAGATTGGTAGCAATATCATCGTATGTGAGGCCTGGAGCATATTTCTCCAACGTTTTCGACAGCAAATGAGAAGTGGAAGCGATGAGTCAGTGGGTAACAGGTACGTGTCAGTTAATTTCAAATTGCTTATATTGACTCCTAAATTGTCTAACAACTACCTACTATTCGACGATAACAATCAGGATTGAATAGCTGAATGTGACCTCTGAAGTACGGAAGCACGCATGTAGCCACCACAATGTAGGTACTTTATGGTAGCCACTAGCAGTCGCCCATCTACTGCAAGCATAGATTAGTAAAGATTACTCACGCCTAACAAGAAAATGTACCCAGTTTTGAGAATTGAAATAGTTGCGTAAAAAAGTTTTGCCACGTCTCCGTGCTAAAATGTCCCTAAAATATTTGAAATAATGGTTTATTTATTACGTAAATTACGTAATTATTACGTAAATTAGTTATTTATTCGTAAATTTTCTCTAAAAATGTTTTTATTTGTCAAGGATTCAAAAAAATAACTTACTAAAATAAGCCATTTGTGGCTTCATTCAATTTCAAGGCGGCGAAGTATCTTAACTAATCTATGACTGCAAGGGGCTAATGATTCTTAACTTTGTTGATCGGTTATAATCAATACAAGCTTAAAGGGTACATGCATTTTTATTTGCTTATTCTTCTTGCTTTTTTGGTAAAATACAGTCTTTTTCTTAAGTTCTCACAATAACGTGTCGAAATGATATTAAGTTGTAATTAGTTTACCTAATCAAATTGAAACGCTTGCGATTACAATTCACAATTTTAAGTCGTTCATAATCATTATTTATGAATTGAAACAAAAATATGGCGTTCATTGTCGGAGGCGTGTGTAAGTTTTATTGTGTGTAAAAATAAAAACTTCGATCACGGAACAATTAAAAAATAATAATAGTTTTTGTGGTTCGCTCTCGTGACTAATTGCATTGGACGTGTCTCTGCGGGTTCCATTTTTAAAAAATAGCGCGTTCTGAAAATGGATCCCGCAGGGACAGCTGTGAACAGACGCGCGCCTGCGCGTTGTCAACAGCCGCGGTTGGTGCCGATAACAGAAACGTAACCGGAAAAAATCACACAAAAACAATAATAAAAACCTTTAATTTTAATATTAAACCCAAATGCCAAATATTTGTACGTAGCCATCAATTTCCAAACACGCTTGCAAGCTTACAATTTCTTGACCACAACTTTGTAATCAGCCATTTGTAAAATAAGTTCCCAAATGTAAGATTTCCTAGGTTATTTTCTTATCTTAATTATAATAAACTTTTAATTGGAGTAAACGCTGAAGACATTAACGGTAACATTTTATAACCCTATCATATCTTAAAAGGATTATCAGAAAGAGCTTTTGTAGAGTGAGGTAAAGTAAGTAAATTAAACTGTGATGATAAACCGAACCTCTAAACTACGCTAGATATAGACTTATTCAATTATCTTTAAGATACCCTTAACCGAATGGTTTTTCATTACAATAAGTTTACCTTTAAATCGGTAAGTACATTACAGACAGAATTTATAGCAACTGTACCTACGAAGCACCTATCCTAACTACTTCGAAATTAGTCTTCGTCTTTTAACGATGCCTTAGATTTTATGGGTTGGTTGGCCATTTTCATATTAATATGTGATAATGTTTGCCGTGTTGTACAGTAAAAGCCGAATTTAAATATTAAACCGTTATAAAATTACAATTGTCTAACACGGCATGGTGAATAGTATATTATTAGTAATAGTAAAATATTATAGTTTTTGGTGAATATAAAAATAGTCCCGATGAATGCGCGGACGCAGCAGGGACAGCGGGAGGCCAACGGTTCCCGCCCGGCCATTGCATAAATACAACAATTATCAGGATACATTTTGTATTTCAGGGCACTCACCATATACATGTATATTAAATCAACATGGTTATTGCATCAACAAATTGTAATGTGGTCTTTAGAGATTTTTATGGTTTTAGAATGAAATTGTATACTTACATTTTCTCATTGTGAGCGAACTATCAGCGGTTCAGCTTCACGTCTCTCACATGTAGGGCTATAGACTCGGACGCACATTGGGCCCTGTTTATCAGTACCCTTACCATGAGTTTTCAAAACATCCCACAATTTTACGTTACGTTTACTCAATCCATTATTCTGTTCCGTTTGCTTCAGTAGACTGAGTAAACGTAACAATAAGTAAGTGCTCAAGGAAGACAAAACATAAAGAGTTATTTTGTCAATTTAGACATTTAATGTTACGTTACTGACACTATAGTTCTGATACAATTCGCTAGGGGCGCTGATTAGAATTTGTATGGGCAAATACGTAAACAAATACCGAGACAGTCGTATTTGTCAAAACGTAAAAACTCATGGTACGGGTACAGATATTGATCGTAGTAAACACGGCCCGTGGCAGGCAAAATCATAATTTTCTATACAATATTTTGACAGGTAGGCCATTCTTTGATCGGCTATGTTACGATAAATATAAATATGTGAATACACAATGTACTTTTAGGAGAACACATACCTTTTTTGTAGGTCACGGTACACGTTTGATATGTCACTTTATGACAATAAATATAAAAGTAAACTTAAATAAAAGCGTCTAATTAGCTCAAGTATAAAACTACCTACATAAGAAGGTAGTGATAAAAATATATTACTAAAATTAAAGTACCCACATCTATATTATAATAAAAAAGATTATACGTAATAGCTAAATGATTCAAGGCTTTTTTATATACCTAATATGGGAATAGCAGACGAACATGCAGTCCATCTGCTGGTAAGTGACTACTGCCGTCCATGGACATGTGTATCCAACCCTAGACAGGATTAGATATTCCTACTTGAGGTCGGCCACAGATTTTTTTTTTTTTTTTTTTTTTTTTTTATATCCTATAACCTAACGATTAGGCAGACGTGCTACCTGATGGAAAGTAGTCAACGCCGCCTATGGACATTTGCAACACCAGAGGAGTCGCCAATGCATCGCCGGCTTTGTATGAGAGCTCTTTTTGCACCTTTTTTGAAGAGCCCCATGTCATAGCGCTCCGGGAATACCTCAGGAGGAAGTTCATTCCACATCTTACACGTCCGCGGCAAGAACGTCCGTGCAAACCGAACCGTGGAGGACCGCCACGAGTCCAGTTGGTGTGGATGGAACTTCATCCTTCGGCGAGTGGTGCGATGGAGGAATGGTGACGTAGGCACCAGGTCAAATAGTTCCTCGGAACACCCACCATTGTAAAGCCGGTAGAACACACAGAGGGAACCTATGTCCCTCCGCAAACTCAAAGGTTCTAACCGATCGGAGATCACCGGGTCGTTGACGATTCGGACCGCGCGTTTCTGCACGGAGTCAAGTGGGTTAAGTTGGTATTGGGGCGCCCCTGCCCAGAGATGTGAGCAGTACTCCATGTGGGGTCTCACTTGCGCCTTGTAAAGCAGAAGGAGTTGCCCCGCGCTGAAGTACCGCTTCGCTCTGTTCAAGACGCCCAGTTTTCTTGATGCCAACTTCGCCTTAACATCCAAATGACCCCGGTACTGCACGTCACACGATATGTCAACTCCCAGGATCCCCACACTTTTACCAATGGTGAGCGGGATACCTTGGAACCGTGGCGCTATGACGAATGGGGTTTTTTTAGCGGTAAACGCGCAGACTTGTGTCTTCGTGGGGTTAAACTCAACAAGGTTAAGTCGACCCCATGTCGAGACCTGCTCCAGAGAGTCCTCGATTTCAGACACAAGTCGGATTCTGCTTTCTTCCACGAGAGTCCGAGAGGTATTTGCGCGGCCTGTATACGTAGCGTCTCCCGTACTATCATCTGCATAACAATGTATGTTACCTACTTGTTGCAACATATCATTGATATGCAGAATGAATAGTGTGGGAGATAGGACTGAGCCCTGGGGCACGCCAGCGTTTACAGGTTTCGTATCAGAGCAGCATCCGTCGACGACGACTTTGATGTGCCGCTCCGACAGAAAGCTGGTTACCCATGCGCATAACCTCTCAGGAAGACCGTAAGATGGAAGCTTCGCGAGAAGGGCTCTATGCCAGACCCGGTCAAAGGCCTTCGCGATATCCAGGCTAACCGCCAGTGCCTCACCATTGCTCTCAATGGCTTGCGCCCATCGGTGTGTGAGATAGACTAGAAGGTCACCAGCTGAACGGCCCTTGCGAAAACCATATTGATGATCGCTGATCAGCTGGTGATCCTCGAGGTACCTCAGGAGCTGTGTGTTTATAACACGCTCCATCACCTTTGAGAGCAGGGAGGTTATCGCTATAGGCCTGTAGTTGGCCGGGTCACTGCGATCACCCTTTTTAGGGATCGGATGTGCCGCTACCCCTGAGGACTAAGCTGGAACGCCTCGGAAAAGTATGTTTCCCTTACCACACCCTACAAACCAAAACAAATCAGCGCTTTACCAGTGTTTCTGCAGAAATAGGTGAGGTGGGTGATGATGCGCCGTATTCGAACCAGTAAGGGTTCTACCACCTTCAAATTTAATGACATGAGAAGAACATTTTTCTCCTGAAAAATTCTTAGCTTGTACGTAAAGATTCAAAAACCTTGTCCGGGTGCACTCAAGCAAATACTGAAAACTTGTATAACTCTCAACTTTTACAATATATAACGACTTGCTATGTCGTTACAAAGACATTACACAGGTCGAATGTGTTTTCTAACGATATCTACGACAATAAACGTGGATTAATCACCCACTTTGTCCTCGGAAACTGAACATTACTTGGCACATAATTTATAAGTTACTAAACTAGCTCTGTTTTCCTGTACCTACGTAGGTTGGTATCTATAACATAGCATTTTCTAGTCCAATGAGAATAATATTATATTAACTAGCTTTCTTCCACGACTTCGTCTGCTTCAAACGAGCATGATTATGTTTCTTGCGCAGGAAATAAATTAATTAGGTTTAGCTTAACAATATGTCTAAACATAACTCATTACTGAACTAATTTTCAAAAAGACAAAACAGACATGTTGTAGTTTACAATACTTTTGAAATTGACTAATAGACCAGTCCATACAGTAGTACAAAAGTAAATATTCCATGATACCACAATTTCTTAAAATGTAGGTATGCGCCCATTATACGTAGCTATCCAAAAATTGCCCGGAAAGAATAAAAATGGATCCCAATCTTTACTTACATCGCCCTAATAAATTAGAAGAAGCTTGTTATTTTTTACGAACCACCCTCAGAGCGTAGATAGGCTTAGGTATTCGCTATATCTGGCTGTAATTGCAATCATAAATATTGCACCTCGGCTATTTATAATCCACAACGGCCCATCCATTAAGAGCTGTCGGTATCCTATCTTCAGTTGGACGTTATTTAATGTGGAACCGATGTTGTGGGCGTGGGATTAGCGAGGGGTCACAATGCGCATGTTTCTGGTGTCTTGCTAATATTGTGATCGTGTTGTTAATAAATTGTAATACTATTAGAGAGAATAATAATAGGCTGTGTGGAATTAAGGGCGAAGGATATTGCATAGTAAGGGCTTAGATTCCTTTCAGCTAACAGTTATTCACATATTAAGGTTAGGCTGAGAATGAGCTGGTTTCCTAATTAGGATATGGAGTCTAAGAGAGCTAAATGTTAAATGCAGCAATTTTATAGGATTCTGTTTCTGTTTCTAAATACTTCGATGCCTCAGACTATGCTGTTAGTACGTCTGTCTTGTCATACATTTCAGACCAACCAAAACAGCTTATTTCATTTTTATACAGTAGAATAGACTGCGTGGCTCTAATGACCCCGCAATGGATTTACGGTGTTGCTCCACCTTACAGCATCGGCTGCTCTTGCCGACCTGTACAAATCGATACCCAAGTTCAGGTTGGTTCAGACCAAACATCTACGGTAGTGGGGTAATATGAACACCATTTACAGGCGGCATAAATGGTCGTTCACGATAAATTTGCGGCCCCAAATATTTGCCACCTTAGGCTGCCGCCTACTCAGCATATTGACAAATCCGCAACTACCTATGTGTATGGAACCACATAACTAACATGGTGTGGGCTGTAATGGTAATTTTTATGTCTTATGGCAACTACCAAATATCCACGAAGTAGATAAATATAGTACAAGTTTAAAATAGTTGGGAGTCTATCTTTTAAGGGTAGGGTCCCATTTCTTATTTCTTATTCTATTTAAAAATAAAAAATCGTACGTATAGTATCTAAACCCTACTAAAAGCTTTCTAAAACCAAATTCAGTAACGACATAGTTATTAGATAGGTATAATTATATACATAAGTAGAGTTATGTAGAGTTCTAAGAACAAAGGGATAGATTTATACAAGGCGCATGCTACAATTGTGCGTTATAAACATGAAGTAGTTTATTAAGTATATAACAAACATGTTATGTACTCGTTAGGTTGGGCGGTGAGTGGGCGTGGTCACAAGCCCCACCCACCGAACGACCCGCCCAGAACTGGTTCGCAATTATGAGTTTTGCTCGAGCAGGTTTATTACTTTTATTAACATGAAATGTGATTTAGTTAACGCACAAGAAACATTGTACGGCCAATTTGGTGTTTAATCTTTTTTTGTGTGACACTTTTACGAAATATGTTTAACAGCGCAGGCAGGTGTAGAAAAATGATGTAGAGCTCGAACCGAAAATATGGCCGGACCTTGATTTACAAATTTGGTTTGCTTATAAATAAATTCGTGACGAACAACAATAAAAACGGACATTTCAGAAGTTATTGACTTAGCTCTCTGTTGGGATATAACCTTTTAGTGTAGGTACCTACCTAATATTTTAGCACTTTTATCTTACCACAATAGAAACAAACTGTTATGTTCGATTTACATTTAATTTAAATTCTAAACGTCTATATTAAAAAATACGTGTGGCACTCGGAGACTGCCGCGGTAAAGCTATTACATAGCATGTTTTATGCTATGAAAACGCTCAGAAGGAATTCCAGAAATACAATACATTCTTCCATAATCATCAACATTTACATTAATACATCTTTATCCACTATTTTATCATATCTCCATTATATAAGACATTGCAAATATCAGCTATAAAATATACTTCACGTAATTTTAAGATTTCCGCACGGATTATAAAAAAATGTGTATTACTGCCATCTGTGTTCAAGTTGACGAAGCAAGGTTATGAAATAAAATAATAAGGAATGTAAAATAATACTTTATTCAATTATATCCATATTTTTCTATTGACAGTCAACAACTCGGTTGCCTGGAGACTTGATATCCAACAAAGGTGTTACTTATTTTCGTTACGGAATTTCTCGATT
This sequence comes from Epargyreus clarus clarus, assembly GCA_014595695.2. Lineage (NCBI taxonomy): Eukaryota > Metazoa > Arthropoda > Insecta > Lepidoptera > Hesperiidae > Epargyreus > Epargyreus clarus. The sequence continues at coordinate 899,504 of JACTTY020000037.1, forward strand.
CGGTCGCCGCGCTCAAAGCCCGCGATAAAAGCTATGCAATAGCTTAAAACTATTTAATTATCAGTAATTAACAGATGCACGAAATATTTAAATGTTACCTATTCCCTAACATGTTCTTTATGAAAATGCTATTTGTCTTCGATTGTACAATATGTCTTTACCAGTTTGATGCTATTACCTAACAAGTTATCGTAATCCCTATTATCATGATAAAACTATTACTAACTCACTCTTAAACTTAGAAAAGTCCTAGGCAACATCATGATAGGTATATGGGTACCTAGATAAGTAGGTATGTAATAAGTATTAGAACCAAAGTTTTCAAGAGATTCGTACTGTCTTATGGGTACTTATTTAGAGTGCAGATTTCAAGAGTAGATAACGTACACTAACTGACCTTGCACTGTTTAAAACATGTCAGTAGCTCTTGCCCTTCGAGAACTCAAGTACGTAGGTACCTACCTAAGTATTTTATGCTGCCTACATTCGTACCTATTTAAAAATATCGCAATATCTAAACAAAGCATATCCACAGAACAACCATATTCCCGTTACAAAACGCGACTAAGGGTCCTTAGCAGTGGTCCTCTAAGTGGCGCGTGCGACGGCGGGAGACCGCGACGTGTGGTAGCCCACCGCCGAGATAATTCCGCCATCAATGATCCTTCAACATTCAGTTGTGCAGCTGTCGATCGTATGTACCTAGTCTAAGGGTTAGTAATAAAGATTTAAACTTTTTATTGCCTAATGGCAGACGCATCAACAAAGAAGTTCACCTGCCGTCTATATTGCAGTCTAGTTCATACATAGGTAGGTATACCTAATACTTTATGTGTAAATATTAATAGTAGGATAGTGACATACAGTCCGCATCTGTAATCAACTTTAAGGAAGTCTGGAACTATTTTAAAGTGGTAGCGCTCTCGGTATTCAATAGCACTGCTACTTACCTGTAGGTAAATATAAAGTTGTTTTATATTGAAAGGAGTGGCATATAAAGTATGAGATTTTTTAATCAGTTCGTTCAGCTTAGTCCTCAAAAACAATATATTTATGATCAATCTTAAGTAGCAATTGTATCGTGATATCGCGCGGTTTTGCGGTTGCTTCAACTTTAAACCAGCACGTGCGACTCTCCCAAAAGATGCATAAAAATTTCAAGACCTAAAATGCGTTTAGTTACCAAAATAGAATAGCGGACGAGCATGCAGACAATCAAATGGTAAGTGGCTACAACCGCCCTGGATGTCTGTAGTCATTTCCAAATAAGATTAGAGACATACCTGAGGTTCGGACACATCGACTACTGCAGACTCCTCCTTTCCTCCTCCTGCTCTTAACAGTGGGTTGGTTCTTAACACACTCGACAAACGTGTCTGCGGAATTGACCTTTTTTTTAATATAGGAGTAGCAGACGAGCATGCAGTCCACCTGATGGTAAGTGGCTACTGCCGCCCATGGACATCTGTAATCAACCCCAGATAGGATTCGATATTCCTACCTGAGGACGGCCACAGATGCGCCGTTACCCCTGAGGACTAAGCTGGAATGCCTCGGAAAAGTATGTCTCCCTTACCACACCCTTCAAAACGGAACACAGCAGCGCTTAACACTGCTGTTATTAGGCAGAAATAGGTGTGGCGGTGGTGTCGCCGGAGCCGAACCACAAAGGGTTCTACCACCTCCAAAAGGTTTTACCAACAAGTATAGAGAATCGATATTAGCTATTAGCTATTATCGATTTCTTATCTAATTTCTTTTAAATAATTTATTTGTGACTATTTCATCGTTATTGGCAAATAAGTTGTTTCAGACTGACTCTTACAAGATATACAAAAACGTTTATCATAATATAAAACTTCTGCAATGTCTAAATACGAAGTAACTATAAATTAATATCTACTAAAATTTAATTAGGTAACTTTATTAGATACCTAATTATATTGCCGATCAATTTTATATTATTCCACATGCACACATCAAAGCTTACTACCTACATATTTATTTTATAGTTTCTTTACTATCTACTAGTTAGGTATATGTTAATTTACAGTGAATTAATGAACTTAAAGAATTACGACGCATTAGTATCATAAATTATTCGAGCTTATACACTCGTAGCAGCAATAAATCAAACAAGAAAACAAATGCTGTTCCTAAAACAAACAAATGAATTTGGAACCTCTAAAAAAACAATGCAGTGTAGAACATTCATTCAATTACAGGAATTTGACAAATGTGTCACCCAAAATCAATGAAGCATGAAATATAACAGTCTTTTATACGAGTTCCTAATGAAGGACAAAAGTGTAAGATGCACATTGTGGGCCCGAACAATAATGCGCCCAACGTCTTGTTTAGAAAACATGCTTTACGTGAAATAACAGCCAGTGAAAACCATAAGCCCACCGTGACTGAACACTGAATGTGTAATAATAAATCACTTTCAAATCACTTGCGCGGACAAAAGACAACATCTCTTTCTGACAAAGTGATGGAACGACCCACTGAAATGCAACTCTGTTGTAATAAGACCGGAACCAACTCCTTTATTCAGAATAAAGATATTTTACTTGACAAACTTACAATACGCTTTAATGGTCGTGTATTAATTGGCAGATTTGGGTAGCTATTTGTAGGTGTGTGAATAAGCAAATAGGTAATTGAATTGTGTGGTTTTACGACTTCGCAAAATAGGTCATTTTTATATAAATGAAAATGCAATGCCAAACATTTTACAAGAATTGTATAGGACCTGATCAGTAATTTAGACATATCATTCGTGGAGCAAATTATAAAATGATTTTGTTTGCTTTTGCTTTAATATAACTACGATTTTTTGCCTACAGTTTAACATACCTACCTAATGTTCGTTTGTGTACTTGACAGTATGTATTCGTCAAGTGATCTGGAACTCTCGCCTGTGTATCCCTAAACCTATAAAATGTTGATATCAAATTCTTACAATATTATTTTATTCAAGTACTTTTTTCAATGGGTTCTACCACCTTCAAAACACTACTTCTACTTTTTAACAGATAATTATTCACTTTTAATTGCACACAGGGAGGGGACTCTACATAGCTAGAGATGACAGTTTTCATTTAAGTACCATGAAAAATAACATTTTGAATAATCATATTCAATTCTCATTATCGATTTGGTTGAAAATTTAAAAACACACGATCTTCTGTTTATTATAATTTATTGAAATTGTCAGCTTATAAATTATACGTAGGATCTTGCGTTCAGTCCACGACAGTAATTTATGATCGTTTTTTTATAACTTTGAGCATAAACAATTCAGGCTCTGTGTTATTGTATTAAACAAAAAGGAATATCTATTTTCTTTTCGAGTTGGAAGCTTTTGTTGGAGGCTACGGCATATGGTAAAACAATGAGAGCCTAAATTAGGTCAGGTAGGCAACGAATCTGTTGTATTGTGCCCATTTAATTTATAATTTGTGAATGTTTGTTATTTATTACTTTACACTATTTACATTCTTTTTTATCTTTTTAAGTAGTAAGTACGACAATAAGTATGTTATGAAATAGCTACCAATCTAAATATATATAACTCAAAGGTGACTGTCTGACATAGTGATCTATCAACGCACAGCCCAAACCACTGCACGGATCGGGCTGAAATTTGGGATGCAGGTAGATGTTATGACGTTGGCATCCGCTAAGAAAGGATTTTGATCAATTCTACGCCCAAGAGGATAAAATAGGGGATGAAAATATTACTTCGTAACGCGAGCGAAGCCGCGGGCAAAAGCTCGTGTAGGTATATTCAGTATAGACATAATTTATTATGTGGTGACCAAACTGACCACAAAAGGGCCATGAAATCGTAAGTAGGTATTCAATATTTAATGTTTATTTTAAAATTGCTGCAATTGCATTCAACTGCATTTAAAATGCTTAGAAAGGGAAATAAGGTACCTAATAGATTTTTAACAAAGCATTTCCGGTATCATTATCAATTGTCCAATACAATACATACCTAAACTATTTTTAGCAAACGGATTGGGTAACGGCTGAACCAATTTTGACGAGACTTTGACGCATACAAGGAAATTTAGGCTAATCCTACTTATTACTAAATGATTTTTAGGATAAAACTGTACAGAGTAGCACGTGGACGTAATAGCGAGTAGATGATCGTTAAAAATAAACAGCAACAGATCTCAAGCTTATAACAGACAGCTGGACGTATTTAATAATGTAGAGATAGCATTTTTGACAAATCGTTGTAACAAAGCGGGTTGGGTCCGGAGCGCTGAGCTCATTATAAATCAACACAGCTGATTTTATCTCATTTCTAATCATACTATTAACCGGCTACAGGAAAGCTCGTGCACAACTTGTTGTTTTTTAACTTGCCTTGTTTTAGGCAGTAGGGTTGCCGACCGTGGAATTGTGTCTGTTTTCCAGGGTTACCTTCGATAGATAGAAATGAGACGAGTTCGTATATCTTACATAATTCATACTAAACAATGATACGGAATACTTACAAGTATTCAAAATACATAAAGCTACGTTAGCTAGATATCTATTATTGGGTAAGTAACGACCGATATCAGATACGAGTAGATACCTACCTATATCATTAACTATCCATTACTTTTCTTAAAAATGAAACCTAGAAATACTATAAGACTTGGTAAACCTAAAAAGTAGTGATATGTTTATATATTATAATCTGTTTGTATCTATTTATTTACATAATTTTCAACTTTATTTCAAATGATTTATTAATTAACTAAAAAAGAAAATATTAAACATTGGTTTAATATTGATTTATTGATGTACCAATACAACCTTATCCACAATTAATTAGGATACTCGGTATAATATCATTTATGAGTTTTGTAACTATAATTCTTTGGTCATATTAGTTAGCAATACATAGTCTGTCTGTATCGACCAATCCCGCATTGTAGCTTTAACGATCTGTACACTCCATCAATAACCAATTAATAAAAATTACCTCTTACATAAAACTATTAACGTCCAACCGCGCGCCACGCCGATAAACTAATCGAAATCATCTCACAGAGCGATAATAAATTAATTGTTTTATTATGTCACAAGCAAAACGCGATAAAAAACCAACAAATGGCTGTACAATTGAGACATCCCGCTATCTCCTTTATTAGACACGTGAAGCTCTTTCCCAAACGGCCGTTGGAATTAAAGCTATCGAAAAATCAAAATGGCTGCGGTGAAAAAAAAATTAACCCCAGCGTGAGGTTTATGCTAATGAAGCCCAAAAACAAACATTGTTACAAGTCAAATGTGTAACATACAATAAAAATAAATTAAATAATAAAGAGAATCGTTAAAATGAAAGAAATGTCCGTAATTTATCCACGAGTCACCTTTTAGGCATTCCGTGGATACCTTCGCGGCGGGGTCCCGGCCGCTCCAGACGCGATCTTCGAATAAAAAGGCGCCACAAAAAGACGTATTCAATAAGCCATTGGCCATTAGGAACGTAATCGATGATATAAATTAATAATAATCATCAGATTTGAAGTTGTGTAGAAATCGACGAATAGCTCGCAATATCATCAATGTTTGATCAATTTGTGAAATAGCATTCAAATTCAAAAAATGTTTTTTACGTATCTATGTACACATCTATGTATTACATATTATATAACTACCCGATAGGGTTGTCTTTAAAAAAACTTTACGGTTCATTACAGTCTGGATCTAAAGTGCAAACGATATACTTTACATTAACTAGTTAAAAATCAAGTATTTTAGAATTCATTAAGAGCACGGACACCGCGGGAGGGCTACGCATACGGCTGGCGCCAGACGAGCCACATTCTACTGGTAACCCTCCCATTCACACTCGGTAAAACTTCAAGTCGTTTGTAATTTACTTTCGATCTTAGTACTATGTAAAATAGATATGTTTTTCGTGTGGTTTCTTGTGACACAGTTTAAAAACTGCAAAATAAGTATTTATTTATTTATTTTCTTATTATTTTTCGTTTCTTTTATTTATCTATGAAATTTACTAAACTGCAAATACGAACATACCATAGACTAAAATATAATATACGGAACAAGACAACGTACGAATTAAATTAAAAATACCCTCCGAATGAATGTAATTATTTGTTCTGTATTATATTAATTTTCAAGTATGTGTATCATAAAACATTGTGTATCGTGTATAAGGATAAAAACAAAAGGAGTAAGAAATAAAAAACCAAATAATTCTGTTTCTTAATTTTTATTGGTAAATTCACATTCAAATTATAAGACCATGTTGGTGAGATGTTAAAATATGGGATTTCTACAGACAAAATTTTGTTATTTATTTATTTACTATGATACTGTATCGGTACTTCACAATGACTAATCTACTACCAATAGCTACATCAATTTTAGGGTGCATAAATGCTTCAAAATTCCAGTGTTAGGGTAGCGAGACATGAAACAGTCAGACAGTAGACAAAACACAGTCATACGTAAACAAATTCGCGATACAGATCGAACACCGAAAAATATTTCTAATATTAATCAACTACTTTCACATAATCATTACTGAAAAAAATGATAAAACGCGTGCAAGTCACGTTCGGAACCGACGCACTTAACGTGATCCACAATTTACGTTAATCGAGAACTTCATGATAGTACGCGACCACCGCTCTGCGTACGACTATGTAAACGATATTAGAAACGTGCGGCGCGCGCGGGCCGTCGCGTGAGATTCTGCCCGCGCCGCCGCGCCACGCTCGCGCACCGCTCTCTCCATACATCACATTACAGCTATCGTTAAATAGTAACGGCTCAATTTCAGTCCGACTCAGATTACGAGTAAAAAAAATAATACATTAATCTAAAACGTCGCACGTCGATTCGGTGCAAACTGGTGAAGGTGGCGCGTCTACCGAGATAGGATGAGTACGGGCGATTCTATGAGTATATGCGACGTCGCCGGCGGTCGACTGTTCCGCCGAGGAGTCGGTATAGAGGAATATAGATTTATGTCGACGAGCGGGATGTCCGGGTGTGGGGCGGTGCGAGGTGGCGGGTGCTTAGGAGTCGCCCCACCAGTCCGTGCCGCCGCCGCCGCCCCCGCCGCCGCCGCCGCCGTACGAGCCGCCGTAGTTGCCACCGTACGACCCGCCGCCGCCGCCGTACCCAAATCCTGCAAAAATACTCAGTTAAAACCATTCAAGGACTCAATGCACAGACGCTGTAATAAAAAAATAACATCACATTCACGTTCGCTCTAACATATCGCGACAAATAAAAACATTGTCTAAGCTTAAGATAAGACGCAAGTGCGTGCGGATGGAACAGGCGTGTGTTATTATTATTTTATAGTATTTAATACGTTATTAAAGTAGCAAACCAGCATGTCGTCCACGTGGAGATAAGTGGCTCCTATCGCCAATGGATATCAGTAATCAACCCCAAATAAGATAAAGAGTCCTGAGATCAACCATAGATACGTTGCTACTCCTAGGGATTAAGATAGAACGCCTCAGATAAGTAAGTCTTACTACACCCTTCAAACCGGAACACAGCAGCGCTAAACACTGCTGTTATTAGGCAGAAATACGTGCATGCGTGTGTGTGTATGGGTGTACGTACGTGTGTGGGCTGCGTGTATATGTTGCGTGCGTGCATGCGTTCAACCGTTCACAGTTCACCCTCTAAGTAATCTATAGTCTGATTCATAATTAGGTGTCCAAAACGTAAACAAACAAATGTCACTGTCAAAATTAACAAGAAACCAAAATTTAAACAAACTCAACAAAAAACGAAAACTTTACAATTATTCACAATTTAACAAACGCGCTCTGAAAACGATAATACATTTGAGTTCGATTACAATCACGAAAATGAATAACATCAGCTACGAAACTTAAAAATGACGGCTCAAGAAATGTTTTGGCTTCCGATTGTGTTACCATTATCACATTTTAATTTTCTACCCTAAACTTTGTTTTTTTATTATTATTACTGTATGGAACGAAATTGAGGTAATATAAATAATAGAAAATGTGAATTGATCTTAATTTATTTAGATTATTATTTTATTATTGTTGTATTAATTTAATATTGTCAAAAATAAGAAACTACCATTTGAAACGTATTTTCTTGATAGGTCAACACCTTTGTTTACATTTTGGACACCTAATTATGAATCGGACTATAACAACGTGTACATACTGCGCCAACGCTAACCCAAAAAACAACAATGCACAATCTCCACTGACCGGATCCGATAGCAGCGGGTCCCGCGGAGCGCGGCGGCTGGCGCGGCTGCGTGCGGAAGTCGCGCGCGCCGAAGCCGCTGCCGCCGCCGCCGAAGCGCCCGCCGCCCGAGCGGCTGCCGGTGCGCCGCCCGCCGCCGCCCAGCCGCCCGTCCGCCGCCGTGCTCGTTAACCAACTATACAACACAATTTTTTATTTATTATGTGACGCAAATGAAAGCCTTACATCTACAAGTATTTATCTTTAATTCGTATAGGCAAGTCGATAAACTGTCGTGGTCATTACTTCATCAAATCTCCGTTCTTTACACTACTTTTTGAAAATGACACGAGATTATTGAAGCATAAATAATATAGATCATTATATAATTTTTGAATATTTTTGATTTAAATCTATGAAATAAATCAATGAAGTTTCTCGGACATAATTTTTCTGTATTATTTTATTCCACTTCTTATAAATTGTAATTTAAATAAAGCAAAAAAATAACAATATAATAAACACTAAAATCACTCTAGGAAAATCGTTAATTGTTTCCTGACGATCCTGATGAGGTGAATGGGATAAAATTATTTAAAACATGTATAGTCATCGGTTTATGATAATCGTTCAAAATTTTAAATTAATCGGGTCCGATTTTACCCACTTTGAACGGCCGTTCAAAGTGGACACAAATCGAGTTCATAGATTCCGTTACATACATACATACAGGTCAAGCTAATAAAAGCGCGGTAAAAACATATAAGTTCACACATTTTAGATACCTCATCATATCACTATATCTCAACTATTGCTTGAACCTAAAGACATATACTTATGCATTACCAGGCGAAAACAATACAACAGAACGACCACTCACTCAGGCACATCCTGCTTGGCCTCAACGAGCAGCTCGATGAGGTCGCGCGCGAGGCCGCGGTTGGAGTCGTTGAAGAACGACGTGGCGACGCCGAGGTTGCCCATGCGGCCGGTACGCCCGATGCGGTGCACGTACTCCTCCACGTCGGAGGGCAGGTCGAAGTTGATCACGTGGCGCACGTGGGGAATGTCGAGACCTGGTTGAAAATATTTTAATATATTTTATAATATTATGAGTATTTTTTACAAAATTGACAAATGATGCAAGTTCTGTAGAAAAGGCTACGAACAAAATAATTTTAATATTTAATTTTTAGGTATGGAATTATGGATATGATATGACACAATATGTAGGTATAGATAATTTTTTGTGTTTTTTTATTATAAAACAGTAGCACTCCTTTTGATTTTTTTACTGAATACACCAAAGTAAAACTTCCTATGTGTATACATACAAACACACTTTTTTGATCAGTTTTTAAGAATAATCTAAATTTGTCAATTAGGTCAGGTTCAGGTCTTTTAGGTTTATCATCTAAGCAACATAGATAAATCTTGTATGTTCTTTATAATTAAAAAAAAAACATGAAAGATATCGAATACAAACCTCTGGCAGCAACAGCAGTGGCCACGAGAATGGGAGTCTGTCCGGAACGGAATCGACGGAGGGCTTCTTCACGCTCGCGTTGCGACCGGTCGCCGTGGATCGACGTCACTGGGTACCCTTCTATGTCGAGATATTCTTCTAATTGGTCCGCTCCTATTACGAACAAAAACTTAATGTAATATCCCATGCAAGTATTACACAGAACGCAAGTTATTCACAGAACGTTGAAAACAAAATATTGTGACTGACAATTCGTAAGTTCCCCATACCAAATCAACATATTTCAGATACAATATTTATAAATAAAATCAAGAAATATATTTACCTTTCTTGGTTTCAACAAACACAAGGGTGAGTTGATCTTCCTCGGGGCGCGAACGCTGCAGGAGGTTGGAGGCATTCAGCAGGTCCAACAAGAATGAACGTTTTTGTGACTCTTCCACCCAGACAACCTACAAAAGAAAATTAATATATGTTTTTATACTTCAAGTAAACAAACACGAGATTATAAATGTAATCTGGAATCTACAAACTTTAAAGATTTATGCTTAAAAAGATAATATCAGAATATGGTTGGTGACTTTCAAGTAAGGAACGCATTTTCTGACTATTCAAAAGACTACATACATTTTTATGAATGCCTAACATACAAATAGAAAAGTTCCAAAAACGTACCTTCTGGGTGATATTCTCGGACGTGGAACCGACACGGCCGACCGCGAGGAAAACGTAATTGTATAGGAAGTCCTGCGCGAGCACTTGTATCTGCTTGGGGAACGTTGCGGAGAACATGAGCGTCTGCCTCTCGCCGGTCTTGGGCATCGTGTGGGACTCGACGATTTTGCGTATCTGCGGCTCGAAGCCCATGTCGAGCATGCGGTCCGCCTCGTCGAGCACGAGGTGGCGGCAGTGGTCGAGCGCGACGCGGCCGCGGATCAGCATGTCCACGAGGCGGCCCGGCGTCGCCACCAGCAAGTGGCACCCGCGCTCCAGCTCGCGGAACTGTTCGTTTATCGGGGAACCGCCGTATCTGTATTTTATTGTATAACAAATTAGTTGAGAAGAATGAAAGTGAATGAGCCTGATTTAATGAACGTAAATTGAGGAACATATGTAAATAAAATGTAGCAAACACCAATTCCAAAACAAATGTAAGTTTATATTGTTTCAATGGCAAATTATTGATTGTAATATGGAAAGAAAAAGAGTAGGGCCATGACATTAAAATGGAGTGCTGTTATTACCTAGTTCTCAGTCGTAGAAGATTCACATATATTTCATATTCACATATTAATTTATTTAATAGCACTGCAGGTGCATTTTGCATCTTTGCAAACAAAACAAAAAACGCTTTCTACACTCACAGCCCTAAACTAGGATTCCCACAATACACAAACACCCAGACGTAGAAACAGAAATCTAAATTCATCATTTAGAAATCTGTCTGGCCGGGGATCGAACCCGGGACCCTCTGCTCGTCAGACCGGTGGCCGCTCCGCCACTCGGGTCGTCAAAATACACAAAAATAAAATAACAAGGGTCGTAAAATAAAAAAAATTACTTCCAAATTTCACCCTAAACAATTTACCAAGATAGCCTATAATACTGTACATAGAATTAAAAGTGGCTTTATATTAGGTATTAATACTTACACAACACACGGTCGGACACGAGAGCGGTAGGCGAATTTTCTAGCCTCGTCGAAAATCTGAGTGGCGAGCTCACGGGTCGGCGCCAACACCAAGCCAAGCGGGTATTGCTTGCGTCGATTGTATGGCCTGTTAATACAAAAAATACATGAATACAAATCCAACACTACAAGAAAACACAGTCCCTGGTGAATAATATTTTTGTAAAATATTTTATCATATATCGGCAATGGTAAACTTAAAGTAGTACCAATGTTATTCTTATATTTTACATTTATTGAAAACTAGTGGTGCCCGCGGCGTCGCCCGCATTTTAAAGAAATAATATGACATATATAAAACGGAAAATTTGTACTTGCATTGGAATGACAGTGATGCCATCTGTCGAAAATTGGTCTTACCAACTCCCAAACCCTCGTGGGCTCTTGGACAACAACTTTGCTAAAGATCATCACTTGATCAAATGTATAGTTTCCGATTCTGTAACTACTTACGAATTAAAAATTAATTAAAACCTTTTCCTACGGACTAAATTGTGAATCTAAACCATTCTCAAGTCCCCTTGAACACACACAACAAATTTCATCAAAATCAAGCCAGTCGTTTAGGAGGAGTTCAGTGACATACACACGCACATAAGAAATATATATATATGTCGGAGGAAGAGTCAGAGTTATTTAATATAGCTTTAGCTATACTGTTACTTTAGTATTTTAGTAATGTTATTCTACCCTATGACAACGCCCACAAAACCCATAGATTCTATCAATGATGTCGATGAGAGCCGTCCTTCTCCGACATATATATATAAAGATGACTTATAATTGGAACTTAAGACAAGTAACTCTGACTTACAGCTTTGTTGCTCAGTTAATAACATTGTAATCACACATTAATATAAATGATAACATGGTCACCATACAATAATAGTGACCGCTAAAACTGACGCAGGTGATAAGACATACACCCGTAAACCTTTGCAAGTTTAGTGGACACCTTAGTTAAGTAAATATTGCTATTTTTACCAACCCACCACCACCAACTTTATAATTTTGATAGAAGCACTCATCATTTTCCCAAACTCCAACTCCAAAAGAAACACCCCCTATAAACATACTCAATATAAGTGAACACGTAACTCACCCCATATGCTTAACGGGCCCCGCCTCGTACATCTGGTTGAGTATGGGCACGAGGAACGCCGCGGTCTTCCCGGAGCCGGTCTGCGCGCACGCCATCACGTCCCGGCGGCCGCACACGATCGGTATCGCGTACTTCTGCACTGGTGTCGGCTTGTCGTAGCGCGCGAGTGCTATGTTCGAACGCATTATTTCCGTCAGGTTAACGTCCTCGAACTGGAAATGGGATTAATATAATTATTATAGATAGAAACAAAAAAAAAACTGGAAAATTTAAATATGTCCGTTACTCCCACTTTACGACGAATCCAGCGATACCTCGTATCAAAATCCGTGTCGTCGTCAAAATAGTGTTAAAATCCGTAAAGCCTGTAATTTGGGCTGTTTAGAGACGTACGCACATACCCTCGAAGAACATTACCCTCCATAGTCGGGTTAAAGTGATACGATTTTAAAAGATATTTAAATGGTGAACTTAAGTTTATATTTCTTTTGAAATTAGTGTATATTTAATTGAAATTAATTAATTAGATTTTTCATTCTCTCTTTACTACTTTATTCATTCTTTATACGTTAGTGAAATTGTACAATTGGACACGAAAAATATAGAATATTTTTTTACATAAATTATAAAGAATTTGTTGATTGATTTACTTATCTCTATAGACTTCTATTTGTTTTTATATTACAGTGATTTACTTATGTATACTTACGCTGGTAATGTAGTCCGGTACGCGGTCGCCGCTGGCCTCAACCGGTATATCCTCGTATTTGGAGAAGTTGATGCCGGTGTTACCAGTGCCAAAGAGCTCCAACTCCTGCCGCTCGTCGCGAGGTAGCGGGATCGTCCAATCATTCTGAAACAAAGATTAGGTAAATTCAGAAACATTCGCTTTCGGCATAAATTCGAAATGATGGCAACAACAGTTTTGATAAAAACATAAAAAATAAAATAACTAAATTTTTAAACAATCCTAAACATAACTTTTGTCTTAACGACTGAAAATTTATTTTTAACATACACAAACATACATGAACTTTGTGAAAGACTAAAAATTACCCATATTATAAAAGAGCAAAACCTCCTCTGCAATAATAGACAGATCCTTAAATTTTGAACTTGCAAATTATTGAGGTCAATAAAACATAATATTTGGAAAATAGCACAGTAAGAGGAGATGATCTTACTCCTAATGAAAGTCATACCTCGTCCCTGCGAGAGCTGGAACGTCGCACGTCGTCTGACGCCCAGCGCGATCCGCCGCGGTCCTCCGTGCGGGGCTCGGGCTCCTTCCAGCGGTCGTTGCGCGGCGCCGGCGGCTCGAAGTCCTCGTCGCGGCGCACGTCGCGGACCGGCTCGCGGGCCGCTCCGCCCGCCGCGCCGCGCCCGCCGCGCTCGCCCCCGCGCTCCCCCCAACGATCCGACTCCGCCCAACGGTCTGAGTCTCCATTTTGGTGTCCTGTATCACGACCTGCGCAACGTTATGATATTTTCACACCGCATAATCAATGCAATGGTGATCCTAAGCTCGACATATTTCAATGCAATAATCGCGGTAGTGTTGTAAGCCTAATAATAAAAATAGACTTGATATTTTTCAAACTAATTTGACTAAAATTACATGGCTGTGTTAAGTTACTTAATAAGACGACATTAATTATGATCATTAAGAAGTAACAGCAAATTTACGTCTTCTTGTGTAGTTTTTTATAGTAATTATTGTGTATTGTTAATTTAAAGCATTCAAACAATACAATGATGTATCTACACGAATGTGATTAATATTATATTTTGTATTATTTTAGTTATTTCAACAATGTATAAAGCAAGATGCAGATGGTAGTGTTTGAAAACATTGTAGATCTCAGTATTTTGTGTAACTCTGATGAACAATATATTATTAGCGAAAATATATTATTGCACGAAAATATAGACGTTTAGGCTTACCACGACATTGTAAACTAGCAATTTTAAATATAAAAGTGTGGATACTTGTCTAACTATACCTATAGGTGGCTCCAACCCGGAATCCCTGGACTGCTGTGATTCTGTTGGAAGGGAGTTATAGCCAGGGTAATTACAAGGACATGAGCATTTCAACTTACGTCCTCAAGAAGCTACACATAAACATATTGTTTAATTATTTATCACAGACAAATGACAGAATACAGATTGACACTCAGATTACAGATTGACAGTGAATACTTATTTTATCCCTTATTCAATACTTTAAAAGTTTTTTCTTTTACTTTTTGAATATTAACCATTTTGATTTAAATTTCGATGAAATTTCATGATATGAATATGAACTGTCAGTTTCACTCGTTTATTTATTAGTACCATGCGTCTTATAATAATAGTTATGCTCCTAGATTAACATGCTATAATATGCATGCAATGACGCTACTGATGACTTAACATTCTCATATTTATACAATTAGTGAGATGTCTTTTGACGCGTTTCAGTTATGCATGATCAATCAATTTAAAATTTCATTTATATGCGCACCATAACTAAATCAAATGGCATGCTATAATTTGCAAAAACTGCAATATAAAGCAGATTACTTCATCACTGCTTTACAATTGATATAGTTATAAAAAGGTCCTATTTAAAATGTTATCGTGAATAGACCGCACTGCACTCCGAATGAACAATGTACAAATACATATTGCTATGCCACAAGGTCCTAATACAATATAATTAAAAAAGAAAAAATAAATAATTTTATTGTTTTTTTTTTCAAGGAATTTAATTCCTGTATTAATACATAATAATATAAATACATTAATACCATACACTGCATTAATATTTCATGTATCACAATCAACAATCTAAAATGACTGTGTTTTTAATGAAGTAGTTATTAAAAAGTCGTAAAATTAATTTCATAAGCTGAAAGATCCCATAAACCTTACAGTTATAACATTTAGTTAGAGCTATTTGAATATGTACTTATACACGTGGTTCATTGAGGTCTTGTCTTCTGAGAAATACGACAGTGACCTGCATTTACGGATTACTATCCATTGTGCAGAAGCCATATCTGACTAAAGTAAAAAAGTGCGTTTTATAAATTCAATTCTCCAAGTTACATAAGTAGTAGATATCTATAAACCAACCTGAAAGGGAATTTGATGCACCTGTTACATAACATATACTGAAAACACATTACCTACTTCCATTTCAATAAAATACAAATCTTTCTAACTTAATTTTAGTATATAAATAATATTGTAATAAATTATTAATACTTATTAACTCACCTTAACATGTGTCATACAGTGTTGTGAATTTAATTCCGTTATTAAACAGATATTAAACTGTAAAGGTAGTAAAAAATCGCACACTCTTCTAACACTAACATGTAGTATAACAACACTGTTAGAGCTGCTATGTTATGGTTTGAAGTGAAGAGAGTCATACTTATGCGTGATGTTCCAACTTAGTCCTCAGGGTCCCTCAATACATCTGTGACTCACTACATCTAAGGCTTATCTGGTGATGATTACAGATTGTATCTGTGACTGACCCCACATGTAAGATTCTAATCTTATAAATTGATTACAGATGTCTTTGGATGGCATTTACCACTTACTGTCAGACGGGCAGTCCATGCTGCATGCTTACTATCAAGGTAGCAAATAACTCGATCATAGAAAAAAAAATGTGTAAAGAAATGAAAGATCAACTTGATGATGCGGTGTGACAACTCACCGCGATCTCAGCGGGGTTATAGCGTATCGTGTAAGAAATGAAGGAATACGTCAATGATACGGTGTGGCATCTCACCACGGTCTCTGTTCGATTATAGCGTATCGTGTAAGAAATGAAAGTACAAGTTAATGGTGCGGTGTGGCAACTCACCGCGGTCCCTGCGCGGGTATCGCGTATCGTAGCCACGATCGTAGTCACGGTCGCGGTCACGGTCGCGGTCGTCGCGCCGACCACCACGGTCGTAGGCCCTAGAGTTGCCTCCGAATGATGAACGGGTGTCCCGTGGCTCGCTGGGACGACTGTCTAAGCTGGAACGCTTAGACTCCTCTCCTAAACATAATTACGTTCATTAAGACGTTGTGTTTCATATTTTTAAGCTCCCTTTTATATCTACAAACATTGAATGTTGTCATGTCAGACGAAATGTTTTTTTTTCTATATAATATAAAAGACTTTCTACACTGACAACCCCACATTAGGATTCCCTGTGGCATGAATGCCGTGGACACAAACAAAGACGAATAGACAAACATCCAGAACCACGGCAGATATCGAAATTCAAGGTCTGTCTGGTCGAGATGGGACCCCAAGTCCTTTGCAAGTGAGACCGATATGGTGACCGCTCCACCCGTCGGGTTTTTAGTAATACTTTGACAGGAACAATACGTGTCTGTGCGATTCTATTAGGGAAAATATAAATATGTTCATACACATCGTACAGAAGAGCAAATTAATTATTTTGTTAGCCACTTCGAGTGTCTAAAATGCAGTGTATTGTGTAGGTAATTTAACTAAAGTACTGAGTACCTGCCAACCTTAGTAATTTAACCTATATAAAATCTTCACTTGAAGTATTGTTAAACTCGCGATAAATTGAAAGAAAAAGACGTTTTTTCTGTATCTAAATATTATAAACAGATACATTTTTAAAAATTAGTGTACATTATGCTAGGCATTTCATTGTGAAACATTGCTGTGGCAATGTGCCAATGATAAAGAATGAATGAAACTATAGTTTTCTTTACCGTGTAGAGCAGCTCCAGAAATCACTTGATATTTCTAACAGTATCAATACACTTCTAAAGCATGAATAATATAGCTTCAGCTTCGGCTTTCTAAAACCCTTCTAGTTTTAAGAATATTTATTTAAACAGTTAATCTGTTTTCTAAATCAAACAATACCAATTGGCAACTCAATTATCTTTAACCCACTTTTACAAAAAGATATCAAAAAGGTCAATACATTCATTTTCTAACAGTAAACATGATAAGAAACGAATAAGACATAACTTTTAAATTTAAGAACTTTGAAATGCTTACTCATGGTAATGCGTTATCTCAATAGAGATTTGTGTTGTCCCAGAACCCAAAACAGATATTGAAATTCAATGTCTGTTTTCAGCGAGGCCAATGGACAATGTGCTAGTGTCAATACCCTGGATATTTTACGGCATTCTTTTTTCGGCGCGGATCCCTAATGAATTTCCTAATAAAATATCCTAGGCATACTCCTTATAATGTCGCTAACTGCCAGTGGAAGTTCCATCAAAATCGGTTCAGCCGTTATAGACATTAGACGGAACAAACACACAAACAGACAAAGAAAATATATGTTTTTTTTTGTTATAAATACTGTACGTTCATACACAATTCCCAATCTGTTATTTTTATAATACAAGCGGACACTTTAATTTTATTTATTTGTATACATTTGTACGTCTATTTGTATCGAGGCGAGATGAGCAGCGTATACAAGAATGAATGAAACGGCCGTGTTGCGTCTCGCGGCGTATTCGTCGTGGATACGCTACGGGCACGCTTCGAGCGTAATAACGGACCGCCTCGTTAGAAAAGTGTTAGTAAATCGATAATGTGATAAAATCATTAATTAACATTTCAATATTTTAAATTTGAAGATAACAAAAAAAATGTGTTTTTGATATTAAAATGTCCTCATTTAATTGATATTCAATTGTCTTAGCTTATATTAACCCCTATGATTGTTACATTTAAATTACTGCGAGGTAATTGTATATGCTTACATATTGAATGAAGGTTCTTAATCAAGACCATAAATTGTAATCCTATCCTCATCATATGTAAATTATGAGTTAATAATAGAATAATAATACCTTATGTATTAACTTTGCTCTAAGTAAGTTTATGGATGACAAAAATCACATAAATGTTTATCACATAAATTAGAAGTTAAAACAAACCTTGAGATTTTCCCTCCAACTGCCTACGTTGGTGTGGAGGGATGTAGCGGCCAGCACTCTTAGAAGCCTGAGGCTGCAAGTCCAGACCAGCAAGCTGAAAATTAAAATATTGCACACTCATTAGAATTCTTCTCAAGAGATGTTTTAGTATGAATAAAACATATAGAATAGAACAATATATCAAGAAACAATAAAGTGCAGGTGATTCTTGAATTATTAATCGTGGACTGGATCATTTCCATATTTAGTTAAGCAGCAGTTACTCACAGTTCTATCAAAAATATTTCTTAAACCCGATGTATATAACACGTATTTCAATTATTTTAAAGACATCTTAACATTACAACATATTAACATTTCCATTACTAACTAGATTTTCTAGGTCGACATTAAATGTAATAATAAGTCAAACTCGCACTTGGTCGTTTCTTCGTGTGGAAACCCTGCATGGATTCCCGTGTGCAGAAGGAGAAGCGGAGAGGATATGCCAGACATTACAATAAATACTAAAATGTACATTTAAAACGCGTTAGGAAAAAGTGGTCTAATTTAACCAAATTTCCCGTGAACCCCCCCTCCAAAATCTTGTGCTTCGATCGCGCCTGCCGCAAGGTATGATGTTATGAAGAAGATTGAATATATTTTGGAAACCCAAGCAATGAAATAAGGTGTTTTTGCAAGTGAGATATTATTCATATAATGGAAGTCTAAACTATTCACTCATCCATAACAATGTAAACATCACTTGGTGTAATTTGAATATTACAATGTAATGCTATCTATCTTACATATGGCCAATGATCATTTCCTGTCTGAGATATAGACCACTGGAAATAGATTTATGTACATTATTCTCTAATTTAATGAATATCAGGACAATCCAAATCAAACTGTTAAGTATATGGTTGAGGTCGTAATATAGGTTTAAATGCTTTTTTTTGGGTAAAAGAATATTATTACAGAATTGCATTATTAATATTCAATATAGGCAATTTATTGCCTGCCAAAGATTGAAGTTTGACCACTGTCTACTAGAAATAGTCAAATTTCAATATTTGATAGGTTATATGGTTATATGAAGGCTATATGAACCATGTGACGGAAAAAATAATCTTTTATAAACTTTTATTTAACTTACAGTGTTTGTATAAATGTAATTTTGGGTTAAATCTTATAAGTTAAATGTGACCATGTCCCAGTATCCAATTTAGCTAAAATTTTGTATGCAATACAATATCAAAACATCAATGTAGTAGCAATAACTCGTATCTCATTTTTTTTTACGAAAAAGCGATTTTTGCATATTTGGACTTAAAATGACGTATCGCAGGTCGTCCTTAAGACACCAGGTCCTTAGGTTCAAAATTGATTAAAATATTAGAGTGTGGCAATATGTTGTATGTATATTTAAAGTAGAGTTTCTTCTTATGTAAAGTAGCGTTTTTTGAGATACGTGTTATTGACAATTCGTCGTCGACATACTGAATAATTTCCATTTGATCACCACTTTATTAGTGGCAGTGGAAACTCTGCCTCTCAATCGAGGGGTCCAAGATTCAAATCCCAGGCACACACCTCAGATTTTTCAAAGTTATGTGTGTATTAGAAATTAATTATCACTTGCTAAAGGGTGAACGAAAACATCATTGGGCAACCTGCATATCTGGGAGATTTATACAAAAAAATTCAAAGGTATGTGAAGTCTACCAATACATACTTGGCCAGTGTGGCGAACTATGGCCTAATCTTCCTCATTATGAGAGGAGACCCGTGCCCAGCAGTGGGACAGTAATAGGTTGATGATGCCCACCTTATTATTTTTGTACACCAATCAATCACACACACCAATCATGTGAAAATATAGAACACACTAACTATAATTCATCACTAAAACAGTTTGATTATGAGCCATTATCATATTATGATAATTACTTCCTTACTATAGGATATAAATAGAGCGACATAAAAGTGATAATAAGATGTATCAAATGGAGCAATTCGTTCAGAATTAACAAAGCTTTGATTTAAAATAATATAATCAAAATGAACTCATGTATTAAAAATTAATTCTTCATGTTTGTAACATACATAAAGGCCACATTTCTTGTAAGTTAAAGGGGCAACTAGCATGTATATAGCGTAATAATGGCCGCTTATAATCAGGCTTGGCCCATTCACATTAGTACCAAACTCCATATGGAACAGAAACTTTGAAGGTGGTAGAACCCTTTTTGGTTCAACTCGGATGGCACCACCGCCACACCTATTTCTGATTAATAACAACAGTGTTAGGAGCTGCTGTGTTCTGTTTTGAAGGGTGTAGTAAGGGAGACATACTTTTCCGAGGCGTTCCAGCATAGTCCTCAGGGGTAGCAGCACATCTGTGGCCGACCTCAGGTAGGAATATTTAATTTTATCTGGATTTGATTACAGATGTCCATGGGTGGCAGTAGCCACTTACCATCAGGTGGACTGCATGCTCGTCTGCTACTCTGTAGGATATCAAACCATACCACCTGCCAAATTTTCCATTAGTAAATAATATTCCATTAGTAATAAATTTTGCTACTGAGTCACCATTAATAGATACCACCAACTCGGAAATCCCTTATCATACGATGATATCATGAATATTAAAAAATATCACTTTCCTCATATCGCTAGATTAAATCTTTCATTCATGTAAATGGTTTAAGGTAAACCCCAAACAAAATAATCTTAAAAAGATAACTATCTCAGGTGAAAGACTTTTATTATAGAAAAAAAATAGAAAACTGTACACTCACAATTCACTTTATTGTAAGTGCCACCCATGGACATCTATAATCAAGTGCAGATAGGACAAAGAATCCTACCTGAAGTTGGCCACAGATCTATTGTTAACCTTGATTACTAAATTGGTATGCCTCATCTCCCCTTTACATCCTTGAAACCAAAGCAAAGCAGCACCTACCAATGTTATTAAGCAGATGTGGTTGTGATAGTAGTGCCTTCTGAATTTAACTTTGTGATTTTTTTTATATTTACACCCAAAAGTTTGCACTTTTGTAATAAATAATGCTTAATACAAACATACATATAATGTAATTCTGGTTAACTAGATGAGATAGTTAAACAGGCACATAATATTGATATTGTTTTGGGCAATATTAATATTGATATTGCATTGTCCTCCTGGTCATGTGTTCATATAGGTGTATACCAAAACAAGATAAAAGTTATGACCATATTAATTTGGTTTGTCAGTAGTATTTCAAATATATTGATGAACTATATATAAATACATTTATGATATATGTGAAATAGATATGTCTGTGTGAATCATCCATCTTTCTACAATTCTGTGAAATAGGTTACCTGTGAACTGTCTTTACCAAGAAATTATTTGACTCAATAAGTATGTGTTTTAAGCACAATGCTACACTAAAAATATTTCATGAGTTAATTCGAAAATTAGAAGCTAATATTGATAGGAAATTGATAATATAGAAAGTAACCTTTTTTAAAACATTGCACGATGAACATTGTTTTAGGTTTTTTCTTTAATGAACTAGAACAATGACACGAGAGTATATCAAGGTGTTTGTCCTCTGATGTCACTAGATGCTATTTTAAAACTATTCAGCTTGAAGCAATGCAAATATATTACCGAAAAGGCTGCTGAGTTGCAAAATCAATCAGATACCATAGAAAAGCCAAGTCGCCATGTTGGTTAGAAGTAAGACACGTAAAACTAGATTTTATTGTTAGAATCTATTTCGTGAAGTGTTAAAGTGTAAAAAAATACGCATGCAGTAGTTAAACCTAAATGATAACATTACGTGCAACAGGATTTCCATTCAATAAAGGAAAAATCAATACAAAATACATGGACATGAGGTACTGACCTGCTGCTCTAGACCTGTTCCATTTTGGTTGGTAACATTACTCATATTACTACCAAGCGGTTCGTTTTTTTGGGAACGTTGCTCCAAAAATACTATACAAACACAGTCTACAATGAATTTTGCACAAACACAAATTCACGAAATCACATGAAAAGGCTACAATTTTCACCCCGAAATCACTTTTCATTCGCAGTTTTTGTTCTTCATGAGTAGTGATGGGTGGTAGATCATATATTTGGATTTAATTCATTCACTCATCATTCATCAGTGTTACCTTTTAAAAAAACGAGGTTTCATTATCAATCGTCAAATAAATATTATTTAATGATTTAAAAATAATTTAGTAATTATTAAAATACAATAGAATTTCATCATTATTATTTATAAAGAAGTCATTTATTATATAGTCAAAATATTTTTTCTTTTTAGACCCAGTTTAAAAAGGTATGCCGTTTTTACCCTTTTGTTACACTAACGCCACCAATTAAAAATTAGATTGGACCTTTCGACGGACTCTTTTGGGTACATAGAGATGTTACTCAAAAATATAATAACCTAAATGTTACTTCTTATGATAAGAACAACTATATTTCTAACGGAATTCCGTACCAAAGAGTATAGTAATTCCGTACTCTATTGATCTATACTCCATAACTGTATCTTAGCGATTTCTCAGGACATGCTATATCAATTCTCGTAATCGAATGAATGAACGAACTAATATAATCGATAAAAATCTTTCAACAATAGAAAGTAATATTTCAGAGTTAGGCTATTCTCAAAAGAATTCAATTCATTGTGATAATTTAATGTTTACTTCGTGTGTATGCGTTTTAATATAGCGATTTATGGAAAGGTCGTGTGGCGGGGTCACCACTGGATAGCATAATGTTGCAAAGAAGTGGAAAATTTTAACGATATTTAATATATTATAACGAATCTGTAATAATAATGTTAAAATTATTATTAATTTAAGTGTCAAATAATATGAGTTTTAGTTTTTATGATCGTAATAGGTCTTTGATCATAATTTTAAGAAATTAACGTAAAATCCAAAAGCTTTTTACATGAGAAAATTCAAAACTTTTTCCAAAATCCGCCACACTTACAGGATACTATATCTGACTGAAATATTTTTTGTGATTAAAGTACTGCAGAATTTTCACTATTTTCCCAGTCCAAATTATTTTCGTATTTGCTACTATAATGCCACCTCAATTTAACGACTTTTGACGGACACTTTTGGGTACACATAAAAAGCGCTTCTTCTCTCAATACTCCGACTTTAAGTCGCAAGACATAGATTAGTAAAGATTACTAAGATTACTCACTACTAACAAGAAATGTAACCAGTTTTGACAATTGAAATTGTCACCATCATCTATTTTCGTGTTTGAAAAATATTAAAAAAAAAATAAGTTTTTAGATCATTTACGAATGAAAAGATATTTCTCTGCACTTTTTCTCCGATTTCGTATCTCATTGTTGTTCCACGTAAATTACACCATGAGAGCCATTAAATTGCTGACAGAATGGTCAGCCCTTTAAGTAATTTAATAGCTTCCTTCAATTACAAGGCGGTGAGATAACTATACTTATCTATGTCGAAGGATCACAGAACAGCTATACTCCTAATGGAGTGCAAGATAAACCGAGTCAATACGTTAAACTCGTTCTGATTCGGTTTGTGAGTACAAACCGTTAACGATTTAAACCGGTTTTATTCGGTTTATTAATTTGAGTAACCGAGTTGACCATCGCTATTTTTGATGACGTTTGATGACAAAGTTATGACAGTTTATTTTATTGTCAATATTTTTGTCTAAATTCATTTTAAAATACCAATTTATAGTTTTAAAACAATCAGATGATGAAGATATAATCTTTTGATTTATTTTGTTGTGTATTTTTGGATTATGTCCTTATAAATAGTGTTTATATGGGTGAGTTTTAAATTATGAGTCAGATTTTTTTTGTGAGAAGCCACATACATGTTAGTTAAGTTTTACAACGAAAGACAAAAGAAATAGGTATGTTTTAGCTGTAGATTTAATATTTATTTTGTTAGCGCCTTAGCAAGTTCTCACATCAAATACTATATACAATTATTAAGCAATTTAAACATAAATTAATATCATCATACTATTACTACTACCCAAAAAGTAGCATTGGATATGGTAGTATTTCATAAAGTGAAACCATTGCCTGTTTAGGTATTGTAAAATTTCTGACATCAAACTACTTTTGGCCTTAAAATCCTTAAAGATTTGTGCTTCTCGTTATAGACGAGATAACAGAGACAGTCTATAGACTGTCTGGACCTCACAAATTCCACAGTAATTTGATTGGTTGGTCTCCTCCCAAAACTTAAGTATGACATCACTTCTTTTAAACCAGTAAATATGCTCAGGGGGTTACTACCATCTCTTAACACAATATTATTTTAATCATACTTTTACTTTTTTAGCAGGAAATTTAACTTTTTAAGCAAAATATGAAAATTTCAGTTGGTTTTATACAATGGATAAGCGAAAAAATAATAAGGGTTTAAGTTTGGTCAACTGTGTATGACAGAATATTTTACTGTTTTAAGGAGGGAATAAAACTTTCCTGAACTATAATGGTTTTTAAAAGATGGTGGTAGACCCCCAGTTCTTAATAGTCACAAACATACCCGTGTGCCTGATAACAGTGTTGTGATATGCAATATTCAACAATAGTAAGTAATTGAAAAATAATAACAACATTTAAAAATAAGAAAAATCACAGTTATGTTTTCTTAATTTTAACAAAAAATCCTGTATGGTTTAACTGATAAAACATAATATTTCCTATGATTTTTATATGAAATACTGATTGGTAATTGGTATGATGTTTAGCTTCTTACATTGGAGGGTCAGAGTTTATCATTCAAAAGCTGAATAGAATAATATCTCTATTTTTTTTTAATAATCCATTTTCTGTATTAGAGAAAAAAACATTATCATAATTATGATTAAATGGTCAAGGAAATTATTGTAAACAGGTATGCCTAAAGCTGCCCGCATACATTCTTTTTCCTTGTTTTCTGTGTTTCCATTCGGAAAACGATCGCCAGTTACACAGTGTACGCCAGTTTCAACATTTTATACTAAAAAATAGCATTCAGGTTCCCGAATCCGGAAACCAAATACGGAAACCTAACAAGCAAAACGAATGTATGCGGCCAGCCTAAGAGCCTGAGGATTTTTTTAAATATCTTATCTCCCCAATGCAATCGCGGAATAATAATGTGTCGACGACAACCTCAATGGAGATTATTTATTTTAAGACATGGACCCCGAAGCTGGAGCTCGAGCGCCGCCACCTCCTCGCGAGCGCCAACCGCCGCCGGAGCCGCGGCAGCGCCAACCGCCGCCGCCACCGCGCCGCCCGACCGCCCAACCACCGCCACAGCCGCGGGAACGGGTAGCGCCGCCGCAACCGCGCGAGAGGCAAGCGCCGCCATCGCCAAAGCATTAGAATTGTATCGCCAAACTTTATGACCGCTTGGATATAGCTCATTCTTGTACAGTTGGTACTTATGTACGAGTATGTTACTTAAATTTAAACATTTAGGTATTGACTGCTTCCAGCATAGATTTGGATTAATTGTTTAGAAGGGCCATAAAGTTTGGTGATGATTTACTTTATTTTATTTATGTTACTCTGTTCTTAAAGTTTATTTAAAATTGTTACTAAAATTTATTATAAATATTGATCGGTATTCATAGTTTCTAAGAAATTTTGTCTACATTTATTTTGTTTTCTTTTAATTATGTGTTATGCAACTTAACATTTTTTGTTGATAAATAAACATGCAAGATATTTTTTAAATGCTCGCAATTTGAAGTTAGGTTGAGTTTAATTTAAATCTATATTCATGATTGAACTGTTGCTATTAACTTGTATTTGTTAATATGTTGACATATTTAGCTATGCTGTTCTGAAAAAAGAAAAATTTAATATTTAAATGTACTTCATGGCTACCATTTTGTATTGTAGGGACATATTTCGCAATTGTATAATAATACATGCCTATATATCCAGCAGTTGTAATAATGTCAATTGAATGAGATTTGTATGATCGCCTGATCTTTTATCAGTTAATAGTGTGTCGCGTTGACTTCCGATACGTGGGCGACGGACAGACGTCCTTTACATTCATCCTGTAAATCGTTTATTATCCCGCAGTCAACGTTTCGCCACCGACACTCAAGCAATGTGGGCCACAATGTTGAATATTAAAGTTTTTATTTCTGTACTACTAATATGCATGATTCTTCAAAATGCCTCTGGTAGGCCGTCAATGATCAGAAGCGATATCTACATGCCAGAAATAGTGCAAGAATACGACGTTGTTATAAAGAATATTCAGTACGATGATTCAATAGAAGATGAACCCGATGACTGCCCGGATGGTTTTCTGCTGGATGCTAAAGGAGTGTGTCGTGAAGTGTGGTAAAAGTGTTGCATTTATGAAAGCGAAGCTATCGGTAATTGTGATAAATATTTTTGTTAGTAACCTTTTATACTTATTAAATATGTAAACATTTGTGTGAAGTTTCATTCTAGTTATTATGCGAACCTCGTGTCTAAGTAATTCGTTAGACTTTAGAGTATTGGAATATCGGTCGGCAACACCTTGTTTGCTTACATCTAGGTCATCGGATTCTAGGTACAAACTATATACATCTAGGTACACATTATACTTTGATTAATCATTAAATAAAGTTTAGTCATTGCTTATTTTTATAGATTGATATGATGTAATTTATTTGTAAAATTTATATTTTATACCTTTTTTAAGACAAAAAGAACATTCAAAGTATAGCAATATAGCGCCAAGTATCCAATTGATTCAGGACAGGGTTGCCAAAAGTGATGATTGCATTTGTTATAATTCTCGTAATAATATCTTTGCAGTCTTTGATGTAATCTGTTAATCCTTCTTCTATCTTGGAGAAGGCGTCTAAATTGTTCTCGTCGATTACTTCATCTAAATTTATCTGAAATATAATTTATGGTTTGGAACACAGTATCATACTCATTATATAACCTAATGTTTAATGTACATTTTGTGGTATATAAGTAGATAACAAGTCATATTTTAATTAGAGTTGATATAGTCGCTACGCTAATATGTCCTTTATAACTAAATAGTACAATAACAAGGATTTGTTTGCTGATCGTTCAATATTTTGCTGGTTACTTTTTTGTTACGTTCGTTTGCAGTAATAAAACTAGGAATAGAAATTTAAAACTATGGATGCATATTTGTAATTACCTTCAATGTTGGTACATCAAAATCAGCGTCTTCAATCTTTTCAATGAGAATAGATTTTTCGTCTTCAGATTGTTTTAACTGCAACTGTGCTTGAAGTCTGAAATTATCCAACTCAAACCTATAATGAAAGTAGATACAAAAGGAATATTAATAGTAGGTAGGTACTTTATAAAAATAGTTTATACTTTAATAACATAAATAAAAAGGAATATATGCTTACTCTATCTTATCCTTGTTATACATTGGTAGGGAAGAATTGAAGTCATTATTTAATTGCTTTAAAATCATCGATTCTGCAAAAAAAAAATTGAACGGTTATTAATAATGTACATTGGACATTTGCTGAAAGTACCTACATTCGCAGGGAATGCTGCGGATCTCTGCTATTTCTGGGGAGATTCAACTAAATAATATAATTTAAATTAATGTTGTCAGTTTTCTATTTCTGTATGATAATTTTATTGTATAAAATGAAAATGATAGAAATATTTAAACAATCAACTCACCAGCTCTCATAATTATGCGAGGCACAGACACTTCAATTTCAAAAGTGAGATTGGAAAGATAGAGATTATTTCGATGCATGACAAATCCTCCAATGCCTATCAGTGACAAGTTTTTCAACTGTAAATCTAAACTGAAATTATAGGAAAACAATATAATAAGTATATGTATAATCTTTATAAAATAGGTATATGTATAATCTTTACCCATCTATGATTCAATCCAGAATTCCTTAATTTGGTAGGTCTATAAAATATGTATCTCCCTATCTAGGAATTAAACCAAGAAGTACCTATAAATAATCATACTGACCTACTCGTATTATCATATTGATATAAGGCATGATGCATTAATCATATTAATAAATACTTACTTAAATTGTCCAGTAGGTATAATTATATGGAAGTCTTCCATTCGGAATGGGTCTAGGGGTGGAATTCCAATTATTGCTGAGCCATGAATTATGATGTACCGAATATATGCAATCAATTTCGTGATAAGAATATTTATTAATATATTGCGTTTTTTAAGACCTAATTCTGCGTATAAATCTGTGGAATAAGATATGAGCTTATTAAATGAAGCTTGCTTTTTAAAATGATCGCGACGCGAGAAAAAAAAAATAAATGTACCTACTTACCAATCATTTCTGTTTTAGGTGCTATGATGATAGCTGGGTAAAGAAGCCACAAAAATAATAGTTTCATTCTGGAACACAAGTATATATATTTATTAAATAAAAATCAAATAAGTAGGATTTACCATATAAATATTGTTTACTATTTTTTTAACTACAAACCTATTTTACGCACTTTTAGAGCCATATACATATAGGTAGGTAGGTAATGATGTACCTACTCCTTTTGATAAAACTTAGCTTTCGACATAACTTTTATAAAATTTGAATCGAAACTGGTATTAATGCTTTAAGTTTTTTACTTTATAACAACTGCCCAATGCCATGGTCAGATTCATAATAAATTACTTATATTCATATATCCATGACAATGATACCTACTTAGTTGTTATTGTATTTAGATCATCATCATTACCCAATACCTATCTTATACAAATCGCACGGTTTTTAGTCCGTAATTATTATATAGTTATTAGATTTTAATGATGATTGTTGATAAAACGATACCTATTTTCCATATCAGTCACCTGGTTAGCTTATTTTTTATACGTTTTACGCCCATTATAATTTTTTTGTTATTGACGAAGGGGAACCCTTAAAACGTACCCGATGGCGTGGGAGCAACGCCTGGTTATGTGGGAGTATTATAACGCACTAACCCCCCCCCGGTGCCGTGCTCAGCGCTTGGTGGAGATCTCTGGGATCTCCGACAGAACACACCCGGAGTCCTCCGAGCGCGATCCCCTATTGGAATCTGCCCTGCGGGTAGCAACACCGGATGGTTCCGCTAGTGGTTGCTTGCTGGACGTTTCGAGCTCCCGTTCCTGCCGCCCGCGACCCCGAAAGCCCCCTAGCAGAGGCAGAGGATACCGTAGCCCAATTCTAGTCCCGGGACTACAAGGACAACTATACTTGTACACTACTTACCCATCGATTTTCGTAAATAGAAGTTAAACAACCAGTTACACGTAAATGTATATTTAAATGGTTTCCGCTCGGCTCAAAAACATGTGGGTTCATTATACACATTTATCTTGTCATATTATATAAGCCTACATTAGGTGGTTTCCTACTTATTATATGAACAAGTAGGTACCTGGTACCTATATAAATAATAAGAAAACTATGTATTTAATTACAACATTGCACAACGCAGATTGGTGATAACTAATATAGGTATCACCAACATAGGTAATTTAAATAAAACTAAAGTTAACTTTACATTAATTTATTTAAACAATCGGATATCACAAAATAGCTGCTATAAATCTCCATGTTTCAAACTCGTTTAAGAAGGGATTTATAGACTCTACCACACTGTCGCTGTATTTCATGAGAATTATTTTACTGAAACGATTCAAATACTCTGCTAAGAGGTCTTCTGTGAGAGCGTTGAAGATGTTGTCTATGTTTTCATCGAACTCGGTGTGGGACTGAAAAAAATTAATTAATACAAGATTGACTGCAAATTAGAGACCAACGAATGTTTAATTACAAAATCACCGTAGGTTACGGATCGGGTAATTTTAACTCTACGATGATATGCAACCAGAGCACAGTAGAAATATGGAATTGCTCGATGAAATGTAGGTATTTATTTTATAAACTAGGCTTAGTCCATACTGGTCCATATTTGTACTGTGACCACAGTATCACTATCGCCACTTAAGATAACATTAACAGTTAGCTAATTGAGGAAACCCACATGCAAGTCAGCCGAGATTCCCATGCTTTTGCATGCTACGGGTCGCTCGGATTCAATTAATTAATTTATTGTTCTTGCGCAAATAAATTATTGAACCAATTTGAGCTTTATATATTTTTACTTTCCCGGATAGTCTATCCGTCGTGCTTCGGTACATACCGACAATTTTTAGCATATAGACCTACCAGCGCCAGGAAAACATGTCTTTCACAATACAATACTATAGGCAATAATCTACTGCAATACTCCAAGATCTCAAAGACTACATTAATTCAGTTATACTTATGCTTTATTTGAATATGTACTGATAAAGTTTTAAATTTTCTACAATGGTAGAACATGTTATGTAAATAAAAAGTCAAAGACAATAAAAATCGAGACTGATTAGACAATAAGACAATAAATTAGAGTAGGAGCGTCCATAACCGTGTTCAGCAGATTGAAACTGTGGACCATTTCCTGGTGATCCATACTCATAAATTACTGCTTAGTTAATTATGATAGAGTATGTCTTTAAGAAACTTAATCATGGCCTAGTTTTATTGTATTTATATGTAATACTTTTCGTGCATTTAAAAAACATGACATTCACAATAGTACATAAGTAGTTACCACCTAGGTTACATTATAGGTGAGTAAGTAAATAATTTATTTTGTGTTTAGTATCATCGGAGTAATCCAAGACCTGTCCCTTTTCCATAGCCATTGATTATAGACTTTCTTACATTACATTGTAAATCTTTTTAAATAATACTTTTAATATATTTACTTACCGATATTTTGTCTACACTGAATTGAGACTCGTGAAATCTATCTATAAGTATAGATTGGCCATCTTCTGACTGTTTCAAATAAATTTTAGTCCAAAATTTAAAGTTCAGGATTTCGTATCTGTAAATAAACTGATAATTAGGTATGTTAAACGAATTATATTCTTATGCATCTAAATAACAAAATGTTTAAGATAAACGTATAAAATATTTTTTTCATTTGCCGTATAATATTTTTTTCTAGGAATCGCCAATGCATGAAATTTACCTCATTAAAATGTTCTTGTTTACTGAGAAGCATTTTATAGGATGAATAGTTAGATGAATTAATAAACAAAATAATAAATATAGAAGATGTTCAATTACTTACTCAAAACTTCCATAACCGGCTAATGGTATGATTTCGTATATGTTTCCTTCCATTTCGTATGTCTCTGTAACCAGCAAAACATTTTTGTAAAAACAACATCTGATGGGGCAGCTGTATGAATGCTGTATGTATTAATTGCTTTGTTTCTATATTTCATGGATACTATGAATAAAAGTTCCACAAAACAAGATTTGCAATATTAGGAATCATATAGCAAATCCTCGGTCCTCGAATGGAGACCACGTCTCGACAAATGAAGTACAGGACGCCCCCCGACCAGGTGGAATGCTGACCTGAAGCGGACGGCGGGTAACCGCTGGATTCAGATGGCTCAAGACCAGTCCGAATTAAGAAACTCGGCCTCTCGATGGAGGGGTCCGAGGTTCAAATCCCAGGCACGCTCCTCTGATTTTTCATAGTTATGTGCGTATTAGAAATTAATTATCACTTGCTAAATGATGAAGGAAAACATCGTAAAGAAACCTGCATACCTGTGAGACTTATAAAAAAAATCTCAAATGTATGTGAAGTCTACCAATACTCACTTGGCCAGCGCGGTGGACTATGCCCTAGCTCCTAATCCTTCTCATTATGAGAGGAGACCCGTGCCCAGCAGTGGGACAGTAATGGGTTGATGATGATGATATTTCTTTCCGTTGTTATAGGTTTATAGGGACCATTTAAGTCTACTTTTCCATTATTTTGATTGCCATAACTCGACGTTACATTAATTAAATTTGTATAGTTAAGTAAACAATCTAGGTACTTACCTGCTGTAATTTTGAGTAATGGAAATGTTATAGACAAATCCACTGCAATCTCGCTCTTAATGAACTCTACCGATACGACCTCAAAATCTCCTAAGCCTTCTAAAATTCCATTCGTGAAATTTGCATTCAAGCTGAAAGTAAAGGAAGATATGCGAATTTGGTATACTATTTGTAATGTGTGCAATTAATTAGCCGACTAGATGTGTTTGATAATGATTACGTACTTGTACTTAAGCAGTAGGTAAGAGTATCTATATTTTGATAGACTTTTAAGGAAAATACCTATTTTGAATGCATATAGGTCAGGCACATACAATTTTTTAGAATAGTTACAATTTAATAATATTCGAGTTAGTTAGATTAAGTACTATGTAGTAAAGTAGCTATATAATGTGCATAGCTCTCCCATTTGCACATTTAATGAATTTTATTTTCGTTGTAGGTACTTACGTTATCAATTTATTCGGTAATTTAATTGCAAAACTCTGATACTCAAATTCCATTGGGTCTAACACTGGAACCATATCTGCATTGCCGTTCTTTATCAGAAATCTTAACATTTCAAACACTTGTCGTAACACAGCATTAGGGTTTATAAATCTTGGATGCACTGGCTGACTCGTATCTAGAAATTGTAATTATCTAGACAATGTGTTGGTATATACTTAAAATAATAATTATTCTTTAATAACTAATGGGTATTTTGTCAGATTGGTGAATTAAGGCCTATACTTTTCTTAGTACGAGAGGAGACCTGAGCCCGCAGTGGGATAGTAAAGAATTGACGACACCATCGTTGATTAAATAGAAATTTAGAAGAAAGAGTTTAACACTTCTTTATTTCTGCTAATGAGCGTAAAACAAAAATAGCCCCTTATTAAAAAATATTCTAATTAACCGTCAAGTAGCATGACGTTGAAACCTTGGTTAAATCCTTCTAATTATAATGGCAAGTACTAATCATGTATTTCGAAGGGATATGAAAATCTAATCAGCAACTTTTAAATTGCTAACCAATTAGTAAGTAGGTAGGTACATACCGACATTGCTTGCAAATGAGATTGCCACAAGGCAACATAATACCACACAGATTTTCATTTTATACTATAAACCGTTTAACAGCAGAAACTTCTTTGATGTAACTGGTTAGAGGATTATATATAAACAACATGAATCTGGCCGTGAACATAGAATTAATTGATTATGGGTTCATGTTATCTTTTATTTCGAAAGCAGGACTTAGTTATCTGACCTAATCTGTTTTAATTGGGTGTTGTACAATGTTGTGAACTGAGGATGATGACTGTTTATAATAATATACCCCTAATATCGTTTTGTATTGGTCGCTAAAATATATACATAATTATTAAGGAATCAATCTGTTGCTGTGATTGTAAGAATGTCAATACTTACATCTTCACGTATGATAAACAATTCACGAGAGAATTCGCCAACCGCTGGGTATCAAAAGTACCCTTTCATGGCCATTTTAGCAGACCCACACGTATATCACGTATATATGCTGACAGTAAGGCCTGCCTACTGTCAGCATTATGTGATATGAGCATATACTGCGTGTTTTAAAGCCTTGTTTAATAATTATTTTGAGTGTTGTATTAACTTTGTAATACTAAGTTTATTTGTAAGTGTAATGTTTGTAAGGTAGGTATTGTTGTAACATATACCTAATATGTAGATCTGGCTTTAGTTGTCGTTTAGTGAAATATTCTAGTTTTTGAGGCGGACATACAAGATCCAATTGAATGTTTTGTGTATCTAATTAGGTACACAACTACACAATATATTTGTTGTGGTATGCTTTAAATATATTGCAGTGATTGTCCCATTGCAACAGTCTGCTAAAGGTTCCTTCACACTAACGATACATATACCGTTCCGATATTACCGAGTAACACAATTAGAAATCTAATCATTATCATATGATTATATAAGTAGGATATTCAAAATTACATTATAGGTACACGTTGTGGTTTGCAATGATCATTACCTATTTACCTTACAATATTCTCATTTTAGTCAGTATCTACTAGGAGGTATTGGATAGACACTAGCTACGTAAAATGTCGCAAACTAAATATGCCGGAAATATATAAAAAAATAATCGCAATAAAGTAGTTCAAGTCAGTATTGATCTGATATTTTAGGTCGGTGTAATAGGGGCTTATGAGGCCTCTAGACGGTGTATTGAACGCTTAAAAGAGGACAATTAGTTTTACGACATTTTTATTTGCTTACAACTGCACCGGTGAAGCACAAATAGCACATTTTAATTGAATTAATTTTCCCATGGTGATAAAAGAGCTATAACAATGGCCCCATGAACCCATGGATACTCAGGTCCTTGGCACATTTAGAATTAAATAACTCACTGTTAGCATATCGGGTCTTGTATCTAAGTTTCAATAAATCCAAAATGGTGTTACGTAGCGTGTGTAGAGCCATTTGGTGCGACCTTTTATTGTATTTTAAAAGGGTTTATGTGTCACACAGAATTTTTAGTATAAGTGTCAACATACTTTTCATATCGTTAGATTTATGATTAATCTATGTATATAAGTCGATGTTCACACTTTTCCACAGGACTTATATCACTGATAGAGGTTGATACTTGATACTGTGTGCAACCAACCGTAGATAAGTTGATATTATGACAGTGACCCGGATTGTCACGGAGAGTTTGGCTACGGTAAACCAATAATAAGTGGTGACCTATTTCTGTCTTATAGCATTGGGAACGGTACTGTGTTTGCTTTGAAAGGTTGCTGCAAAAGACTGCACCTTTTATAGTGTGTGACATTCAAACTTAGATCGTAGAAAAAGCGTTTATTTATAATCATGATTCACGAATACATACACGATACATTCCTAGACGTCTGATATTATAATACTGACCACAAGTACCTGGGGTAGGTACCTAAACGACAGATACCGTATTGTCGCTGAAGATTAAGGTGCAAAATCTATCCTTGCCTTTCCAAACTACACTTACAAAGCAGAAGTAACAGCCAGAAATACCGGGCAGAAGTACATACAGACAGTTTTATAACTACCTCTATTATGTGATGTATATATACCTACTTACGTATCTTGCACAAAATGTATTGGTGAAATTGATAGACATATCGGTTAATTATCATCATTCTTCAAATGATAGAATTATGCGTTATTATTTAGCCTACTCGGTAAATGATTCATCGACAGTTAAATTCAGAATTATAGGTTTGCTTCGACTGAAATTTCAGCATCTCGCGAGGCCAGATGTGGGTTAAGATTAAAATAATGTCGATCGTTATATCAACACAAAAATTTAACATATGCTCTAAAGTAAACAAATTACGATTCGGTCAATGACAAACCTTGGAAGATATCCTTCGTTTTACGAATTAGATTAGATCTTATATTCCTAAAGCGACCATAACGGATTGTAGTATTAGAGCATGTAGTAAAAGGAGACAGAGGGACCATATAAATGGCATACGGTAATTATAACACGCTGATAATAATGTCTGTTGCGCCAAATGGATTATGAACATCGTTTATGAGTTACGACCATTTTCACTGTCGAATTACTGTTTCAAAAATAACAATAGCAGATGAAATATCAAATACATGCCCTGTGTCCACCTTCTGCAGCATCTACCTTCAAAATCATTTTATAAGTTTTACACACTTTTATCTTAATTAACTGATTTCAGCTGGGTTCACAGTTAACAGATTATTGGTTGCAAGGACTAACTGAAGTCTTACTGTCCAATGCACGTACATAATCCATTCACGTGGTAACTTTACACAATAAAATTTGTATAAAGATACTCGCTGACCCGGCAAACGTTGTGATGCTATATAAATAAAAAAATGTTAAAGCTGAACAACCCTTATCACTTAAGGATATGAAAAATAGATAGGAGCCGATTCTCAGACCTACTGAATATGCATATAAAATTTGGTGAAAATCAGTAAAGCCGTTTCGGACGATAACTAACATTGTGACACGAGAATTTTATATATAAGATCATGCTCCATTATTATCATTGTCAGATTGATATTATTATACGGCAGATAATATTACATTTACAATGCTTCTTGTTGGTATGTGAGTAACTATTTCTGTAGGCATTCCTCATCGTTTCCCTATTTTCCGCAATGTTTGCCTTCAACGAATTCCTATTTTTGTCCGCTTTGAACTACACCGCCCTACAGCATACGTAGATCAATAGTTTTAACACGCTCAAAGTAGGTACTTACCTACTTACTCTCATGGAATTTTCATAAATTATTCCTTCCCTTTGCAGTACTTCAGGAAATTGAAAAAAAAATCATGTAAATTGTATAAATAAATAAATAGGTACTGTTTTCGTTCTTAATGTTGTTTTTTCTTGTTTACCTAGTCCCACATTTATATGTGGGTACACAGTTCACACTGTTGTCAGTACTTGACGTAATAGAAAATACTTAGGTAATTATAATTTAAACTAAATAGATTTTATAATAATGTTGAATAAAGTTTAATTGATGAACGTAGTAAGTAGATACAAGTTTTTAGATACCTGTAGATTTTGTAGCAATTCTAAGATGTATCATCTAACTATGTACAGAACACATGGTCAGGTATTCTCTACAGTCAATGCGACTGTGTACTCATAGGTTACTACTATTTATTCCCGACACACAGATTTCATGTGCTTCAGTCACCGCGCTCATCTCCACCATGACAGATCATTGAACCATTTCAGTACTTGATACTTTAACAAGTACCATATCTCTTGTTAAGCTCGCCATACATGAGATTTAAGTGTTAAATTAATTAAGGATAAATTAAAAAATAAAAATATGTTAAATCTATTCGTAACAGTTTCAGTGCTCTCTTACGCTGTTGTTTTACAAGTGATAACCGCGCCCGCAAATACTTACTGTAAGTATAACTACTATCTTAATTTTTTGTATTAATTATTTGAAAAGTATATTAAGTGTGCAGCTATTTTAATGAATTGTAGAACTAAATTTTGTAAGTCCGTATACCGCAAATGTATACGAGACCTTAAATAATAGAATGAAACGCTATGTGTAAAAAAGTTTTGTCAAAATCGACTCAGTAGTTCCCAAAATTGGCCGTTGCGGATAAACAAATTGTTTTTAAACTGCGTGGTGAATTAAATTTAGGTATAGGGTATCATGATTTGTGGTTTTTGGTTTTTGTACGTAAACTTATAAAAAGAAGTTCTCGAATAAACAAAAGCTTGGCACTTTTTCAGTAAACATTTGCCTTTTTCTGCTAAATATTTGTTCTTAAAGGGAGAAGGTTTAGGTCTTCAGGTCGTAGTGCACTAAATTGGCCACTATGTAGGCACAAATAGTATGTACAAATCACGCTCCTTTTGAGAATTCTCTGGGGTATGGATTTATTAATCTTCTTTTCCTACAATGATTATATTAACCCAGGAAATGATAGTTCAATTCATAAATTGTGATTTATAGGTTCCATAGCTACCTAAAAGTCACCATGGCCAATTGTCTGCCACTTGACTTTGTGGTTTGCGTGCTAATTTTTTGTGTCTATTTGAATCATGTGAATAAATCATTACTAATTGAGGGGTACATAAGTGTCAATGATTGATTGTAGTTGAAATATACATTTCCTACGGTGTATCTTGCTTCCTTTGATTTAAATTGACGTGTCCAAGGAACTCAACAATAAACAATTTATTGACAGAAAACAATCCAAGCTAATAAAAGCGTGTTAATAAGAATATGTTTGTTTTGTAGAACAAGTTTTGTGTTTACACGAATAGAACATCTGAAATTAATCGACATTACTTAACAATTAAGTTATAATTAATTATGAATAGTAAATCAAGATCGAGCGAAGTAAAGCGGTTCGTATGGCGCAGTTGGTACGATACTAATCTTACAAGCGAAGACTTCCAGGTTCGATCTCCGGCAAAATAAAAATCTTAATTATATTTTTATCATTCCATTCTGTATAGACTTTATTTCGGTCGCTTTTGTATGTTCAAGACCACCATTAACTCGCCATTCAAATCGCTTTACATTGCTGTTTTAAGAAAGAACTATAGGTACATACGTAATATTATTGGGTGGTGGCGCGACTGCACTCGAACTTCAAATAGTTCTACTGATCTGTAGAAATTCTAACTTCAGCTCTAGCTTTAGTAATGCGCAGGAGCACCGCTAGCTGTAGGTACGTAGAAGTTCGCAACGCGACATACCACCACTTTACGACCGGCAGTTTAGCTTTAAAGAGTTCTGACACTATTATTTTCTTACTCAAAATTCCAGCGTCCCGCGGTCCACACTACACCATCAGCAATGCACCAGAGCACCGCAAGCCGTACGTAGAAGCACGCAACGCGACGTACCACGGCTTCGGTCCGCGCGAAGAAGCGCGCGCCATGTGCTCCGTGAAAACGCAAGAAGTCAACGCCACTGCGAACGCTACCATCACTAGGCGACTGCATGGAGTTGTTACTTCGAGTGAGTTTTTTGTTAATGTTTATCTATTTAGTTAATTACAAAAGTATAGAAATAATGCGATTATATCTATGGCAGAATTGAACCAATCACTCTTTGCACGTATTTATGAAATAAATTTGTTTTTGTGGGTAAGTTAAGAATTATTAAAATTGTTAATGATATAGATTGTCAGCTCTCTTCAATGTTATTTTTTTTACCTTAAATATATTTCCTACTTGCGCTTTACCTATAGCAGAAACATAGCGTAGCCTTTATTTGAATTAAAGGCAATAGGTATAATGGAAATAACATGCCATGCATCAATGTAGAACTCAGGAGTCTACATCTTGGTCTAAAGTCTGCAAACTGAAGATTTACCTACCATATTTGTATTTCCAGGAGAACTCCACAGCGCAATCCAGCGGCTAGAGGTAATCATTTTCGGGCAGATGCAGCAATTATGGCAGAGCTTGGACGCTCTTCGCTCTCAAATGGCGGGCAATGCCCAAGTTTCGTATCCAGATCGTCGAAGCGTCGTTTTTCGATACAAACCCTAATGCCTATGTGCATCCAATTTAGAAAGTCACAAATATGTAATAAAATTACTTTCTGAAATTAATTTCATGCTCTTGTTTAATTCGCTAAAGTAGCATAATCTATGTGTAGCACAAACAGTTACATTTTTTAGTTGCCTTACCTGTCTTATTGAACTACTAAAAATCTTGAATAGTAAGTAGTGATTATATTATTCATTCTTAGTGTATGTTACGCATTAAATATTGAGATATACTGTATAAAATTTATATTGTATAGATCCACTATATAGGATATGAAGATAGAAGAAGATATGAATGAAGCTGGTTTTTTTTTACGAAATTTGCTTAAATTTACTTTTATTATGTATGTTTTGGGCAATATCAGGTAATTATTATATTGTAAATTGTAACAATGATTTCATATTGGAGAAAATAAGTAAACAATTTGTTTTTTAATTTAATGCACACACAACGTATTTTGTACCTTATAAATGACTTTAGGAAAGAACAAATCAAACAGAGTAGTAATAAAATTCAATTTATTAACAATTAGTAACTGATCATTTAGCGTTTACCATTCCAGTGTTTATACCATCTGAATGACAATCAAATCTACAAAACATATATTCCATGGGAATAAAATTAGTATTTAATTGTCACTCCGACTCCACGCTGTTCGATAACAAGAAACAAGTACTTTCGTTAGTTACATAGTTAAGTTATAAGTGATTCCTACACCTACGCAATTATTAATAAATATTAACAAATAAACAATTTATTATGCTTTTACTTACATCCGAATGTACTTCTAGAAGATAAGTTTGAGATTCGTTATTTACTATTAGAATTGTTTACATTATGTGGAATTGTATGGACGGAATTAAATATAATATTTTATTAGTAAAACTCTTGTTTGTTATTTTGTTGGTCCCAGTATGTATTAGGATATACTATGCGTTCTTTGAGCAGTGACCACTCTCTAATATACAATATATGTATACAGTCATGCAGTATACTAAAAACCTTTAGTTATGATTCTCTCGAATAATAATTCATGACCGTGCACAACTTTAACATAACTTTCAAGCCAAAAAAATATCAGATAAAATAAACCATTTCAAATACATATGCAATCAAATCAAAAAATAATGTATGATATTAATAAAACATGCAAGTTTCATTTAATAAAGTGAACTGATTTATCTGCAAGAATTATTAATTTACATTTACATATTTATCATAGCATTAAGTATTACAACATTTTTCGTAGTTAATCAATTTACAAATCAAAATTCCTATTTAGATAATACAATTTAATCATGATTTTTTATAATTTATTTTTTGTGTACATATAGGCAATAATAAATATACTCCTAATGTCAGCATTTTTAGATAAAATAAATACAAAGTTTTGTTTTTTTTACGCAGTACAATTTATAAATGTTATTAACTGGTTTGTTGAATATGGCAATTAATATACTTGAGCATGAATGAAATAATGGAAGCTGTAAGTTACAACAGAGTTACGAAGATGTCGAGTGCAAATAAATTTATCGTCTACTCTACACTGTTATGATGTATTTATCGATATACATAGATGGCAATGAATTTGCGTCAAACTTTATGACCACGTTGAACAATTGGCAAAAACTTCCGTATAATACAGATGCACAAAGTTCCCTACCCTTGTATCTTATTCCAGATAAAATGAAGCTAAGATTGCTTCTATTGACGTGTAGTGCGTTTGCTGAGAATCGATGGGATTAAGCCCTAATATGCTACTGAATACTATAGAAGAATTGAACGGCTCATACAGAATCATACGACAAAACGTACATTCGTCCGTTGACAAGCGACTCACACGTACACGCCCATACGAACGAACGTACGCCCATTAACACAGTCGTAATACCAATGGTCAAAGGGTCACAAAGTCTGGCGTCACGTGACGTGGTCAAGCGGCGGTGGCTTGCAGGTACCGTCGTAGTTCCTCCTGGGTGTCGAAGATCATGACTGGGAAGGGCGAGCCGGGCACGTGGCGGCCCGCCCACCGGACCTCCACTCTGTAGTCGCCGGGTTCGGTGGGTGAGAACTGGGGACATCCAAAATCCATTTTAGGGTAAGGAATAGCTAAAAATGTCTTAAACAGTTACGGTGTAATGAAACAGACAGTGTAATGAAAAATTAAAAGGTATAATTTCAATTGTATAAAAAAAATCAAAAAGAGAATTGAATGTGTTTATTTCGAAAAAAAAAACATTAATGTATTATTACGTCATTGGATGCTGGTATTCATAAATATTAAATTGTTGAAAGTAATGAAAAATTAAACAAATAGGTTCATTTATTTTTTATTACATTCTCAAATGAAGAATTAACTGTTTGTTGAATTAATTATTTGATATTATGCCAATTGGTCCATATACCGTTGTAGCTTTATCATAAGGATTTATATACATGTCTATCTGCCTACCTATCTACTTACGTATCATGTTGTGTATCATAAACTTATAATGACTAATTGATCGATAAGTTTTACGCAATTCCATTCAAAAATATGTAACGGTCACAAAAAAACAATTCATCCGCATAAATAGTTCGCGCCAAACTTCTAGTCCACTCTGAAGTTGTTGCGCGTAGGTGTAGACAGAGAGCCGATGGGGTCGAACACAACTGCAAGCTTATACTCCTAAGGGCACACTAACTGCGCTATGTACCCGTGGGCGAGAGCGGACAGCGGGCGGGTGTCGGGGGGCGCCGCGCTATCTTCGTCCCGCTAATATCCACAATTTACTGTTGCGACGCGACTCGTTTCTATATTCAGAGCGGACCAGAACCTTCTATTCACACCACCCACCTTGCATAGTATGGACCTGTCCTTCTGGTTCTCGCGCTGCATCTCGACGCGGAAGGCGCCCTTGGGCCCGCGCACGCGCACCGTGAGCTGTCCGGCGCCCGCGCCGCGCGTGTCGCACAGGAAGCGCGACTGGAACGTCGCCAGCACGCCCGGCTCCACGCCCGGACCGTACACGCGGACCTTGACACGTTAACATACACGCTCATTGTAATGTCATTTTAGTACCCTTCTTCAAAAAGGTTCTGTATTCGTCTCTATGTTTTTTTTTGGCTAAGGTGATTGTAAAATATTATACAAAACTCTTCATTACGTGCTAAAATATTTGTATCTCATAAATAAAGAGGTAGAAACTTGCAATGATTCTAAACTGGAGGGCACCATTATCACTTATTTCTAGTGAGATACTCCGCTACTATTATGGCACGTTACTCCATGTGATAGAATTATGAAATGAGAAAATAATCTACCTAATGCTACTATTCAAGAGAAATTTTATACACTTACATCAATTACCATTTACAAACACCCTTTACAACCCTTAAAACTAACTTGCTTACTACAAACATTAATTAAATGGTTCAAAATCTATAGTTTTCTATAATATTTTGTGCAACTAGAATATTCCCATTCATTCCCGTGCATATAACAGGCGATAAATACAAAAAAATGGTGATACTAAGTAGTGACTTACCTTGGAAGGGTCGGGCGCCCCCGCGACCTTGAGCACGAAGGGCGAGCCGGGCACGTGGTCGCCGGCGAACTGCACGCTGAGCACGTGCCGGCCCGCCTCCGCCGGCTTCACGTTCAGCGTGAACGTGCCG
Organism: Epargyreus clarus clarus; assembly: GCA_014595695.2. Lineage (NCBI taxonomy): Eukaryota > Metazoa > Arthropoda > Insecta > Lepidoptera > Hesperiidae > Epargyreus > Epargyreus clarus. The sequence goes on from JACTTY020000037.1 coordinate 942,602, forward strand.
TCACCGTGCTCGTACAGCTCGCAGTACGCCACCTGGTGGGTCGTGCATATTCCTTAGTGGATGTATGTGACGTATTTGTAGAGTTAGCGTGCAGTTCCTAATTTCAGAATTTTGTAGGTAGTTATAGTATATTTATTTAATTCTTAAAAACGACAAGGGTGCGTTTGAACCATGTTGCTTTGTTGCTCATTTGGCATTGTAGATATTATATAATTATAATTCTATCCGCACTTGCGGCTTCACTCACGTACAACAAAATAAAAGATCACACTATTTTACCATTAGACCAAAAAGTAAGCAGACTTGTCGATGATTTAATGTCTATTAAAGATAAGACATTATAAGACAAGACATAGCGTACCGGTAAATCCAGATATTCCTAATTATACGTGAATTTAAAGCGACTTATCATATCTAAATAATCACAAACCTATGTTCTATCCACCCGTAAGCATCTAAAAATTATCTTAGTGTCAACAAACCTTGTTAGGTCCAGTACAGTGCGCGGTGAGTTCTCCCGGGCCGGCGCGTCTCGTGTCAATCCAGGATCTGATCTCCCTGCCCACTACGCCACCAGCCAAGCCCGCGCCAGAACACACTACTCGGGACGCGTCACCACTCTCCGAACCCGCTGTCACGTTCACTGTTAGCGGGCAGCCTGAGAAAGGTAAGTAGCGTTTGTACCATGTTAAAAGTGTCACGATTTATATGTTTGGACATTTACAGGGTGAATTTTTCAAATGAGCCTTCAGTGCCAAATCCGCAAGTACAAGAAATGCTGAAAGACGTTACAAGACCAATTCACCCTGTATACGCTATACGAAAATGTTGAACAAAAGATATAATGTTATCTAATATGTTTTTTTAACATAATATGTTAAAAATATATTAGATGACACTATATCTTATAATACTACCCATTTTTAAGTTAAAAATATGAAAGTGTCAGATCTGCGTGTAATTTAAAACAGGACGTAGTTACGACCGATATGTTATTACGTTACAATATAAGCTAACTGGCATACCATACCGAGAAAACGTACTAATTAACTATTTTCCAATGCCTTACCTTTAACAATCCTTCCAGCCCACATGACCCTGAGCTGATGGTCTCCCGCGCGCCGGGGTGTGTACGTGGCGCGCCAGAGGCCGGGCCCCGCGGCCGCTAGCGCCACCGGGATGTTGTCACCTTCTGGGGATGTTAGGAACGCTTCTGGTGCCCCTGGACCCGCGGCGCTACCATCTGAAAATATAGTCACTTTTAGAATCATAGTTTTAGGAGTTCTTCACCTAATCACCTAAAGAGCGAACCGCGGTTACCCGAATTTTTATTGGCCTATGTGTAGCGGATTGTGAGCAAATAACTGGAAAACATTTCTTGTGTGAGCAACTATGCCAATGTGGGAAAATTTGCCACATTTTTTGTATAAATGTGGCAAATTTTCCCCACTACACGACAACTCAGTACAATTAACATTTCGACCGTATGACAGTTGGCGAGCGTCATACAGTTCGCACTGTTACCCGACAAGAACGCACGCGGAGCGGCGTGCCGTTGTTTGTCAGTTCTAGCATTCGCTTTCCGTTGACGCCCTCCACTGCAGCTAGGGTTACCATCTCGCGACCTTATACTATTTCCCACGTGGTTACTCACCAATAGTGAACACAGCGGGCGTATGCGGTGCGGCGTGCGCTAATCCACGTCCGGCCAACGTGACTCTGTCCGCAGTATTGCCCGATACAACTAACGCGCGACGCGGTGCACCCGCTACCAGTGCGCCGTTGTAGGTCAGCTCCAGTTCCTGCTCGCCGCTGACACCCTCCGCCGCGGTTAGGGTTACCACCGCGCGACCTGATACTGTTTCTACACCTGAAAAAACAATTATGTCAAATAAAATTAATAATTTAGCTGGGGTGTATTTGTCATAGATCTGCTAACGTACAACATTCGCTATTCCCGATAATTTCTACTAGAAATTATTTACGGATGACTGTCTCGTAAATGCTTTACAAATAATGAAGATTATTGTTTTGAAAATTAAACAGTCAAACCTTCATAGAAATTGAGAGCTGTTTTGGATACTAATATCAAGTTTATTTTGACGTACTTCTACATGGGCGTACATGATCAGGGTCGTATATCCTTATTACAAAATATACACTACAACAAAATCAGATAGATAAAAGATATTTTTCTATCAGTTACATTAACGCTCCGTCCAAACGAATACACACATCACATACGAATAGGCAACTAAGATTGTTTAACATTTTATTCAACTCACGTTGATGCCTGCCAGCGAGCAAACACTCCAACGTGCCCGGTCCGGCGTTGCTAGTGTCCAGCACCAGTTTAGAGGGTGCTCGCACTCGACCCGAGTTGTCCGCCCCCCAACCGCCCACTGGCATGATTGCTGATGTGTCTATCACCTGTAGAGCATCAATATTGTGTCAGAGGTTACTTACAAAATAATATTTAAAAAGTGTTTTCTGATGTTGGGCGTGTTTTGGCCGGAGTGGTGTCGTGTAGTGCAAGGATTAATAATAATATTTTATAGAAGTTCTATTTCGATTAAAATTATATTTTATATCGTTATAATCAGACTATCTGTAGGTCGTAATGAACGCAAAAATGATATATTATAAAAAAAAAATTTTTTTTTTGCTCTCTATGTACAATACAATTAATAAAGCCACCTTTTGATTTGATGACGGTAAATTTACATATGGTACATAATTTAAAATAACTTTCAGTGATAATCACGTTTAAAAATAAATAAATTTAATATTAAAAAGTACGAAGATATTAAATGTAACAAATCAAATTTACCTTGACTGAAAACGGGCTTCCAGGTAATGGACCAGAGGAGGTGAATATCCTCACTTCATAGAGCCCCACTACTAAGGGTATGTACGCGCAGAGCCACTCCCGCGGCGCTCCGGCCACCACGCGGCACTCTAGAAGACCGGAGTCCGTGCTGTCTTCTTTATCTTCTGACAACCTCTCTACCTGTAAATAATTTAAACAATTGATTAAAAGGGCCAATTAAATTTGTCTCTGACGTCATACAATTTTATAGAAGCATTAGATTCCGATACATCGATACAATATCGATAAACTCAAAAACAACGTTATGAAAACTAAAACATTTTTAAAGACAATAAGGCCTGATTTAAAAAAAAATCTATGAAGAATATTATTTTGTATGTAAATTAGAGATTTAGCGCGGTTGAGGAACGTTTGGAAATTATCTGAGATTAAGAGTGTCGTCGAACTCGCATCGACTTGCGAAGCATAAAAAGAAACAGATAAGAGTGACAGCCAACTTCCTTAGTTGTAGAGTCATCAGAACACAAATATTTAAGATACGAAAAATATTTGAAGGTCGTAGAACCCTTTGTGATTCGACTCTGGCGGCACCACCGCCACACCTATTTCTGCCTGATAACAGCAGTGTTAAACGCTGCTGTGTTCTGGTTTGAAGGGTGTGGTAAAGGAGACATACTTTTCCGAGACGTTCCAGCTTAGTCCTTAAGAAGTTGCGGCGCATCTGTGGCCGAGTTCAGGTAGGAATATCTTATCTGGGGTTGATTACAGATGTTCATGGGCGGCAGCGGCCACTTACCATCAGGTGGATTGCATGCTCGTTTGCTACTCCTATATTATAAAAACATTCTTACCTGTACAGTGGGCGGTGAGTTCTCGACGCAGTGTATAGTGAAGGCGGCCTCCTTCCCGACGTGCGCGTGCGCGAGCCCCGTGCCTGCGCATCGCGCCGTCGTGCTCACACGAGCGCTCAGCACGCCCAGAGATACCGGACTGTCTGCTATTGGTGCTCCTGGAAACATACAGGGACATGTTATATAGGCTCATCCGTGATCACATTAAATTACATTATTTTTCATACCTAAATATTTGTAATCTTACCTCCATACGTGATATAGATGCGGTAGTGCGCGGGCACGCTGGGCCGCAGCCGCACCTTGTACGTGTGTCCGTCCTCGCGCATCTCCACCGGCATGCGCACGCGCCGCTCGCCCATCGCCTCGCACACCACCTCTAGCTCGCCGACGCCCGCGTCTTTTGTGTCCACTAAAATTGAAAAACAAATTTAGATACTTGTGCTTGTGTCATAAAGTGTACAATTTTACAGATTGCTTTATAGGTCACCTCATTTACACATACTTAAGTAAGCGTATTGCTTTGTAATTTTAGCGACATATATTTATTTAATTTTGATCGTTGTAATTCAGAAGACAGAAGTGGTTGCCGATTATTATTGAATGCAAATGCAAATATATTATATAGAGTAAATGCAGTGGATTATTTCACGGATTATTATAATTTCATGCATTAAACTTCATCTATGTAATCAAGTTTAAATGTATGTCTAGCTTCATGAAATATTTGTATAAAACTAGTTTATTGCGTTTTATCTTACCTGTGAAATTGATGGGTGTTTGTGCTATAATATTTCCGGTGGGTAGTCCAGACAATATCACTTTGTTGGGGTCGAAAGATTCACAAGTGTATGGACTACCCGTCACTGGTTTGGAAAGATGAAGAACCTCTGTAAACAAAAAAAAATCAAATTACAAAACAATTTAATGTTATTATATTTGACAAATACTGATGATATGTAATGATAATCTGTTGATATGAACAATTAAATTTATTATATTTGACAAATACTGATATGTAATGATAATCTGTTGATATGAATAGTCCGCGCCAAACTGCTAGTCCGCTCTGAAGTAGTTGCGAGCAGGTGTAGTCATACAATTTGCTATGGCGACGCGACTCGTTTCTATATTCAGAGCGGACTAGCAGTTTCCCGCGGACTATACAAGAGAGATTGTATTTGTGCTTCTCAATTATTCTGGAGTAATTTATAGATGGTTTTAATTTATATGAAGCAGTTATTTTTTTTTTAAATTAAAATTGTTCAATAGACTATTATTACGTCAAAATCCTTACCAATAGTACTCTGTCCGACCTCCGTGATAGTATACTCTGCCTGTAGCATTCCAGACTTAGTCTGATAGCACCGCACTGGTAGGGCTCTGGACCCCGGCCCCGACACCACCACGTCGAACTCCCGCGCCGGCCGGCCCAGCGTGTCGATGCTGAATGACGCCACTCTGCCCACTTGCGCTTGGTAGAGCCCGAGACCTGACGCTGATACCTGTGGTGTATATTTTTGAATTGTTAATTGAATGTAAAATTGTTTCCTATCATTTGTAGGCATCATAAAGTTTAGGAATTTGGACAAGTCCACGTATAGCGGGAAAACTATAAGGTTGGGTACTCATTAACGAGCCGTAATCTCTTTAACTGTAACCGAATTGATATAGTAACGTGTCGCTCGTATCTTCCAGCAAGAAAACTATAGTCGGTGAACGCACTCGGTGAGCCATAACTGTATCGAGCAGATACAGAAAAGAGGTTTTAATGTCTACATTTGTATACGTTATGACGAGTCCAACTACAAGCGCCATTTAATTCGTAGTAAAAATCGACAGCCAGCTCGTTAAGAGCCGCTCGCCCTAAGATATTTTTGCTAACAGCAATATTGCCTAACTAACCTAACCCACTGCCGCACCGAGTGCGGCACCGTGTGCCCGCCACACGTCACGCGGCGGGACAGGCGACCATCGGCGCGTCACCCATGGTCACTAGTGTGGTGTGGTGTGTATACACTGACCTCCTGTCCATGGTGCGCGGGCAGCACGTCCAGCTGCAGCGGGCGGCGCGCGACGGGCACGCCGCTCCAGAGCAGCGCGAGGCGGTGCGGCGCGGCGCGCGCGGGGTGCCACACCACCTCCTGCCGCGCGCCGCCCCGCCGCCGCACCGAGTGCGGCACCGTGTGCCCGCCGCACGTCACGCGGCTGGAGAGGCGACCGTTACCCGCGTTGCTCGTGCTCACTGGAACAGTGCGGTCATGTCAGATATATGACACATACATAAAAAATTCTATTATATCTGTCTGTGCCAAACTAGACAGGCCGTAAAAGATTTTTTTTGCTGAATGAAATTCACATCAAATTATAAAGGAATTTTTAAAATTAAATAAACAGTACTAAAACCAAAATAAAATATTTTTTTGTTAATTCATTCCTTACCACGCCTAGAGAGGCATATTATTTTATACTTTATAAATGCTTGCATAAATGATAAGAAACAAGAAGATTTTACTTTAGCTTTTATAAATATCAGTAAATCTAAGGAATATACTTGTGTGAACAAAATACAAAAAACTCACCAGTAAGCACTGCTGGTCTATGAGCCACCGCGTCACCAATCGAGAGCACCTTCACAGCGGCCGCGTCCAGCGCTTCCACCTCGGCTATGGGTCCCCTCGAGCTCCTCACGACGTAACGGCCAACACGACTCGCCGGGAAGGTCAGAAGACCAGAGTCCTCCAGGTGTGATTCAGCTACCCTCACGCCAGTCGGTGATATCACTTCCACGTCGGTTATGCTCTCGTCTATTTCCACTGTAGCTATGCCACCTGCGACACAATTAGTGATAGTGAAGTTGATATTATGCGTGTAAAAACTGATAAGTATGAAATGTATATTATTATGAACTGCACCGTATTTTTATTCTGCTTTTTACTTTTTTCTGACGTAAATTTTGCTCACTGTCACTTTACTTGCGGAAGAAATCGTTGTCTCTTTCTTGTCAGCTACGTTATTTTGGGGGACCAACCACGAAAATTAATCAAAATATAATCATTTCTCCTCATTTACTTGTGACATGTGACATGAAGCTTGCTTATTTTTTTGTGCATGGTTTTTACATTTATGATTTGCAGAAGACTAAAATAAAGACGTATAACGTGTACAGTGACTTACGTATCAATTACTACGCCGTGCGAGAGCGACTGGAGTCGAAAAACTCCAGTTGGTTGCTTTTGTATGTTTACACGGTTTTATCCGCGAGTATAGTTCGGCGCTAAACTGCTAATCCGTCTGAAGAGGCGTAGTCATACAATTTACTATGGCGACGCGATTCATGTCTATATTCAGAGCGGACTAGAAGTTTTACGCGGAGTATAACGTATCTTTAGTTATTACATCAGTGCATAAAAGTGAATAAACCAACCGATTTGCACGTATGTATGTGGCTCGCTGACACGACACACGAAGGGGCTGCCGGGCACGGGCTGCTCGTTGAACGTGACGGACACGCGGTGCGCCTCGCGGGACACCGGCACGAACGTCACGTCGTACAGCCCGCGGGCCACTGCTACCACCTGGCGGTGATTAGTGGCATTTACTAATTAAATCGGTTAGGGCTATCTGTAGGGTAAAAAGGGGGATAGAATACCGTTGAATCTAATGATTAATCTCGTACATACGAAATCATTTTTTTTTTCTAAGTTTTGGAGGTTTATTTACAGAAGTGTTTGAGGAATTATGAATGAATGAGTTACTTATTAATTTTATTCATAGTAATAGTAGGTACAGGTGATTTTTTAATAAAACGTTGAAATGATAAAATATTGTGAATTTTTGAACCAATCAAAATTTATATTGTAATTTTAATGCCTTAAATCATTAGCCTTAACAATACAACCAAATGTACTTATTTTTTTTTAATTTGGTGATAATAATTTAGGGCACCTATGTGTAGCAATGAAGTTAATGAATGAAATAATAAGTAGACCATTTTGACAACGATAAACTTCCAACATTCGACAGACTAACGTATCGACATAATATGATTTGACGTACCTCAGCCTTAACAGTCGTGGAGGGTGTAGACACGACCAGCTCCAAGGTGCCCTCGCCCGCGCCCGCCGCGTCCACGCTGAACGTCACCGGCTTCCCCACTTCAACGCCGCGCTCCTCCTCCGCACCGTTCTCGTCTAGGCTCAGACCGTCGAGGGTTCCTTCTAGTTCTGGAAATACAAGTTATTATATCAAAAATATTGTTCTTATTAAATGTTTGAATAAATTGTTGTTAGGATATAAATCATACATTTTCAAATTAAAAATATATAAGTAAATCGTTCTTTGGATGTAATTAATGTCATTAAAATATCAATTCTTAAATAAACGTATGTTGACAAAATAATAGAAAGTAGCGTTGTCTTTAGTTACTTTATGAATATAAACAAGTTTATCGATACACGATAAGTTAGATAGTAATTTCATGTTTTTGTGTAACTACATAACTTCAGTGGGGAATAGGAACTTGATGGTTTAGGACTAATCCCAGTTACGCGTTTTTGTCTATAACGTGTATGTTGCACTATAAATGGGGCATGATTGCTTCATGCGTGAAAGTTACTGTGTTTTGCCTGTTACACCTTACAAACAAGACATTCGCCTGCGCTCGTCAACTGCGACCTCACAGCACTGCCGCCCGGACCCGTTACTAATATTGTTGATTCGGCTGACGGGAATGACGCTTCGAATTTTAATATCACTCACTACCAGGCTCTAGTCCAGTAACACGCACACGTCGTACATCATACACGTTGCAGGTGAACGGCGAGCCGGGCACGTGTCTGCCCGCGCACTGCACTTGTACACTATGACGGCCGACCGCCTTGGGCGTGTACGTCGCCGTATACCGCCTTTCGCCTGCGCTCCTCACCCGCGACAGTATCGCACTGCTGCCCAGCCCCATTAGGAATATTGTTGGTTCGTGCCGCTTCGAATTTTAATATCACTCACCTCCAGGCCCTAATCCAGTAACACGCACACGTCGCACATCATACACGTTGCAGGTGAACGGCGAGCCGGGCACGTGTCTGCCCGCGCACTGTACTTGTACACTATGTCGGCCGACCGCCTCGGGCGTGTACGTCGCCGTATACCGCCCCTCGCCCGCGCTCGTCACCCGCGACCGCACCGCACTGCCGCCTGGACCCGTTACGAATATTGTGGGCTCGGCTGTAGGGTAAAGCAAGATAATTATAATTTAAAAAATATATTCAAAAATATTGCTGATCTGGTTGTCTATTTTAAAGCAAATCACCGATGACTTATTAACATAAGGTTATATAAAAGATAGAAGGTGTCAGCCAGATATAACTAATTTGCATTGGAGGTATATACTGAACACATTTCTACGTCGACGACGATTCTACGTAGACGATGTCACTTACTCGTACTTTTAAAGATCAGTGTTGTACTGTCTGAAGATGCCAATCATTTAATAATCTTCAATATCATTCTGTACTCTTCAAGGCAAAGATTCGTTGTGATCAATCACATTTTAAACAAACAAGTGACTACATTGAAGACTTGTTGATAAACAATTGGAATCATAAAACAATGTCTCTAACAATAATTAAAACAAAATATGTTATTAAGTTACAGTCGTCTGCGTGCCTTATTAAATGTAACAGTATAGGGTGTTTATAACACGAAGACTTTAAATCGTAAGTTGTAATTTATAACTTAGTGAGCTAAACATTATTTACAATTTAATCTAATAACGTTGACAAAAGATTCCTCTTATTCCTATAGCATTGAACACAACGAATGTATCATCAGCATATTTCAAATCTTACATAATTTTTTTGTGTTTTCTATAAAATCATTAGTGTCGCTGAAAACAACAATTTTTGGTAAACGTAACTGAAAATTTCTTCTTTGTTATGCAAAACATTAAGAATATTGTTACGGGCGGGAGTAATTACCTAAGGGAAATGAGGCGAGTTTTAATTGAATGCTCTTAAAGGTCACATCTTATATTCTAAGGAATGTTATCTGTTTGATATTATCTGTGTTTCAAAGTGTGCAAGAAACCAAGACACAAAATCCCAACTCACAAGTGCACCCAGTGAGGAGTATATCGGCAGGGAGCGCTTCTGGCAACAAACCAAGACAAAATCTAAACTTACAAGTGCACCCCGTGAGGTGTATATCCGCGGGGATCGGTTCACAGTGCTGGCATAAAATTAATATACAAAATCCCAACTCACAAGTGCACCCGGTGAGGTGTATATCCGCGGGAAGCGCGCGGGGCGCGGACACGAGGCCGGGCCCGTGCGCTCGCGCGTCGCTGGCCGCGCCCGCGCCCGCCGCGCTCACCGCGCACGTGAACGGCGAGCCCGGCACCGCGTGCCCGTTGAAAACGTACTGAGAGCGTGTGCGCCGCCGCTTCCGTGGGTTTGAAGTTCACCTGGAATGAGGACCAAATTTCACCTCAATCGGTTAGTGGAAAGTGGGTGAAATTTAGCTTGCAAGATTCCATTACTAACACCGGGACAGGTGAAACTAAATAAAAGCTGGTAATATAAGGCTTTGGTCAGTAATATCAAATTATAATAACATATTTATAAAATTGAATTATTATTGAAATTATGAAAATCTTTAACTACATATTAATAAAAGTGTACAGTTCACACATAAATAAATCTTAAAAGTCAAGTATCTCAAAAAAAAGTAAACTTTGGTATAGCACAGTCTAGAGTCAAATACTTCAGTAGCGATTTGATTAATAACCTCCTTAATTGTGTAGGGCGACTTACCCTGTAACCCTGTATAAGATAAGTAAACAAATAATTGATTGATGAGGGGTTTATGAGGAAAAATATGTTATACCTTAAATCTAGCATTTCCTTCGCTTTGTACGTAGTTCGGCACATTTCTGCCATTAACAGCTACAATTATTTCCAAGTTACCAGCACCTAAAAAAAAGTAAATAACTTTAAAACTTATCAAAATTCGTTTATTAAAATTGTCAAGAGAAAATAGACAAAAAATTGCAATATCAATCACAGCCATCGCTGTTAAAAGTAATAAGACATCCGAGATCTCTTTATTATTTCATTAGAAATTAATATTAATTTTGGAACTCCCTGTATATTTTAATAAATGGCAGTAAGCCCATCACTAGACAGTTTATAAATTAGTTTATTACTTCTAAGCCTCACAAAACGACCACATTGTATCAACAAATTCTCTAGATACTAATAAAAACATACCGGCATGTGAGGCGTTGATGGTGAAGGAGACGGGGCGACCAACGACACCGGGCGAGATGTCGGTGACGGCCACGCGCGCGGCACTGTACGCCTTCACTAGGAACGGGCTGCCTTCCACGTGACCACCCATCGCGCCCGCACGAACCTGGTTACATGTTATTTTAATTAATAATATTAATAAGCTATTTCTAATTCAAACATTGTTACTTTATGATGATATACTAAAATTGGAAAAGTTATTGCATGTACGTATGAATTTTTATAATAGTATTTATACGTATTACGCATGCGTGTAATTTTTTGAGATAAGTCAGAAATGTTTTTATTAGTTTAAATGATTGGATGTAAAAAGAAACAATATTGGGTATACGGTCTTTCTGAACAATATAGCAGATTTTTGTCTGTCTACAAAATTAAATGTCCTTAGAAAGTGGAGTGGATTAACTAAATTACCTCAATACTATGATCACCAACGTCGACTGGTACAAATGAGATTGTATATCTTTTACTGGCTTCATTTTCACCGACAGTTTCTTCAGCAGAAACCTTTAACAAATACATTTCATTATAGTTTATAAATAAGACATATTATGTTTTAACAGAAAGAAATAGTTACTCAAAACATTATAAAGATTTCTGAAATAAATTATGATGATAGGTTTGTACCTATACCTATAGGTTTGACATATGTACTTGTACATACATACCAGCTATATAATAATGATGTTCACACAAATTTTTCCTTTAGTTAAGGTTTCATCGAAGGAAAAGTTCTTTTCGTTAAGTTCTTAATTTTTATGTAAGAGATATTTAATTCCTAATGTATTCATTAGGTTGTCATGTATTCATTAAACCTATTGGTTTACATTTAAACTACGTTCTTATTCATAATAAAATATGTTTAAAAGAAACCAACCTGCACAGGCACGGGCCGTCTCGCCGGTCCTAACACCTCAACATGCGGGGACGTGGGCGAGTCAACGCTGAACGAGTACGCGTCACCAACCGATACCTTGTCCGGCGACTCGCCCGAACCGGCGCCGATAACACGCGCCGGCGCCGACACGTGGCACACGAACGGGCTGCCTGCAATACGAGTTTACATTTATTTCTAACTAGTTAATTTCTAGTTCCAGAAGATTTTAAGTGATGATAAACGTGAAAATAGGTAAAAGGTGGCGTCATCAACTTATTTAGATACTTGACGCCCAGTGCCAGATCATAAGTTTTAGTTACAAATACAAGTAAATATTCAAAAGTCCTGCAAATAACAACACCTCTTGTTTTCTTCAAGAATATATACATGAAAAACCTTGCTTTAAGACTACACGAACTTTATTATGAATTCATAAAAATTTAGATTTCCTGGACACTTCTAAAAGTAAATTAACTAAAACAAACTTTGTTTCACCAATAGACTGACCATCAATTTCAATCGCAAAAGCATCATTACTACTTGTACACAAGACTGTAGCGCAAAAATACTGCTATACATAGTTTCTACAATTTATAGTATGATGACGTTGTAAAATCCTGACCTGACAGTCCCTTGTTTTCAATATCCTCTACAACTAAACTCTGAGTGTTAATAAGTTGATTCTATAATCAACTTATTATCACTGAGAGTTTGCTAACATTGAAATCGCTATCAATTTAGTAATCCTACCAGGTACATGATCCCCATTGAACCGCAGCTCGACGGTGTGCGGTCGCGGGTCGCGCGGCGTGAAGCTGATGGCGTACGTGTGCGCCCCCTGCGCCGCCGCCGCTGTGGGTACCCGTCCGCCATTCACCGTCACCTCCAAGTTGCCGGGACCGGCCGCCATCGTCTCCACTTTAAGGTGAAATTAGTATGAGAATATGTGAGTATAATGTTGTTAAGAAAAGTGGTATATAATATTCTAGCCATGTATTGGTAATAATTTAGACTTAGGTACGTAGAGTTCGCGCCAAACTTCTAAAAATATTGAAATTAAGTTATATAACGAGTGTAATGTAAATAATGTAAATGTACTTACCGAGAAAAGTCACAGGTTTCCAACTGTTCCATGTGCTACATCTTTCACTCTAATAGCGGTTACATCGTAAACCTGCAAAAAATATATATATCAGTCATGAACTTATCGTACTTCTAAAGAAATATTAGTTATAATATTCAATATCATGTATATTAAAGTTTTGAAAACTAGTGCAATTATAAATAATATTTGTAAAATTATTGTAGTACTTATGATAAAGGTCCAGACTTCAAATGGAATGAGTCATACAATTAACAGACCACTGTAATAATTATTTATTACAAGAAAGAATAATGTCTCTTATCATTACGAAATCTTATTGCACTACAAATATGAGGAAGAAATGGACAGATTTTTCATTGTTTGTATGTTTATAATGTATGGTTTATGTAAACAGTACCTTCAAATGAAACGGGCTCGCTGGTATCGGCACGGAGTCAACGAGCACGTTGAGGCGGTGCTCGCCGACGGCGCGCGGCACGAACTCCGCGCGGAAGGCCGCCGCGCCGGCCGCCGACACGGCCGCGGGCACGGACGCCCCGTTCGGACCTGCGGCCCCGTATCGCTCAGTCCTCCGCCACGCCCTAACTTGATAACCCCTTTAAAGGCAGTTCCCCCTACTATTTAACTCCCCCCTCCCTCTACTATTCAGTAAAACTACTACTATTTTAAGGCAGGTCCTACTATTGACATATCCTTTATTGATAGTCCAAAAATCCCCTATAAGTTCCTCCTTATTAAAATGCAATCTCCCTTTTGCCTGTAGCAATCCCCATATTATTTAAATGCACACCTATACTCTATTATATAAAGGAAACCTAAACCTCTAGTAAGGGCAACCTTTCTACCTTATTGTTCTAAGGGAGATTGCCACCAATTTCTTTACTTCGATATAGATTTATCGATTTTTTTAAAAGATACTCATTGTTACTTTATGTAGTTCGTTCGTATAAGAAAGGTAGGAAACCTGCCTTTTCGTAATGAAGGTTAGAAGTTAGGGCGAAGCGGATGAACTTTTGACTCCAGAATATAATCAAGTGCTTGTTATTTTTAGTGTTATATAGTGATTTATCATATTCGTTCTTACCATAGCTTAACATTTAATGTCTTTTTTTATAATAGATCTCATTAAGTACTACTCGTATACTTAAATAAGTAAACATATTAAAATATAAAACTACCATAAGTTAGTATAAGAAAGTCTGGTGGAGGTTAGTTAGCAAAGCAATATGAAAACCTAAACTAAGATTTTTATTCCAAATTTTAGATGTGGTTTTCTATCTTTTATAACCATCATCATAATGATTCCATTAATGTCCATTTTCACCCACGATTTATTTTCTATTTTCGTCTATACCACCTATACCCTGTAAGGAAAGAAGCAAAGCAACATAAGTGTGAAAGTGCGTAAATTAATTAACTTTAAACTTTAAAATTCCTGCAAGTTCTACTATGCGGATGTGCGAGCAATAGGCATTTTGTGAAGTTTATATTGATTATATCGATACAAATATCAATAAAATCTGTGCTATAGAACAATGTATGTACATAGATAATGTTAGACTTGCAGAGGATCACAGGAGATATTCTTGGGACAAAACTATGTTAGGATATTATTTGAAACATAATATAATGAGTGGAAATATGTGAAAAACTTCTTAAAAAATATACATAGCTGGGCCATCTATTGGTATGAGACCTTCTATGAACATTTGCAGCATGACTGAATTTAAGTATATTGAAAATTTTCACTCCAAGCATGCTTTAGAGAAGTTCCTTCTGCATCTTGCTAGAGTGTAACAATAACTATTATAATAAGTAATTGGTACTTAAACTCACCCTCAACATTAACCTCGATTTGGTCAAGCGTGGCGGCGGGGTGGTGTAGGGTGAGAGCGGCCGGTTGGTGCAGTGGCACTGGACCAGGCAGAGTGACGCGAGCGCCACTACCGCCCCCTTCAGATACGTCGATTATTAGCGGACAACCTGGCACTCTCATCTGTGGAAGAGCGATTATTTTATTAACTTTATTTAAATTCAAGTAAAAGTAATATAATACATAGGTCCACAGATTTGTATAAGCATAGATTTCATAATTTCGCCCACATTTGTCCACTATCTATGGCTTTCAAATCCAGTTACATATAAGTAGAGAGTGTATAAATTATCTGTATAAAACTACTTGCCTTATTAAATGACACATTGACAACATGTTCACATGCTTCTGTGGGTATAAATGATACTGTAAATCTTGCATTTCCCTGTAAACAAAAAAAAATGCATATATTATTTCAAGTAAAGTGTTTAGAAATGATATAACATTTTATAGAACAGACAAGAACCAAGCTTTATAGAACCAATTATTAGAATTTATACTGAAAAACTGTTTATGAAATAGAATTAATAAAACTATTTCATTTTCTTGTTTAAGAATTTTATGTAAGAACTTACTTGAGGATGCACTTGTGTTGGTATGTTCTGTCCTCTAGCGGCTACTGTTATTTCCAGGTTTCCTTCACCAGCCTGTGCTGCGTCTACTGCTAGTTGCACTGGTACTCCGACACGGGCTGATGTTCCTCCCGATACACTTACTAATTTGCCATCATATGCCTTACAGACAAATGGGGTGCCCTATAAAGAAGAATTAGATATAATAAAAATAAAAAAAATCAAGTATCTATGTATTATGATTCCAGAGATAGAGTCCTGTGACAGACTGACAGATGAATAGACATTGGAGGCTTAGTAATAGGGTTTCGTTTTTACCTTTTGGGTAGGTGCGGAACCCAAAAAAGTACATGTAATTTAAGTATGGTAAACATTTCTTTTACTTTTATTTCTGTTACTTGCAACAAAGGTAACCATTAATTTCTGTCTTATGCTCACTTTTACATACCCACTACGAACTCGAAATATCTACTCTAGGTGTAGTTGTATATGTGATGTTGGTATTGGTTTGACGTTTTTGGGTTTCCTATTGCATTATTTTTACGTAGAGTAAAAAGAATAACAATTACGCAAAGGTGTATGTATATGTTATTGTGTACTCAAAATTCCAAATTAACCACAATGTAGGAATTTGTATTTCTTCGTTAATTGTGATATATGTTTGATATTTTATAAGACAAAGACTTACTGGCACAGGCTGGTTATTGTAATGTGCGGTGAGTGTATGTGGGCCAACATTTTTGGGTGTAAAGCTAGCGATGAGGCCGGTGACCACATCGCCGGTCAACCGCACTGGTACTTCGCCTCTCGGCCCGCGCACTGTCACTGTCAGCTCCCCACCACCGGAGCCCTCCACACGCACAGAACATGATGCTAACTCGCCAACTGGTATTAACTCTGCAAAGATTATGTTACTATTAGCATATACATTTGCCATGGCATTTATATTTTTGCCTAATAAGTGTTGTGGGGTGATGCTCTAATTTTGTCAGGGATTGATTAAATGTCTTGGGAGTGGCAAAGATCACTTATCGTTAAGTAGACTGTACATTTGATATTCGTTTACTACTCCTATGTAAAAACTTTTTAAATAATTTAAAAATATCAAAATACAATATAGAAAAGGCAGTCTTCCTTTATTATCAATCATTTATTTTTTTAAAACAATATTGATTTGCACAAGTAATATAAGTTATACCTACATAAACAATGCTATTCATATTAAATAATCTTTACTTATTATTTAATAATATGTAGTTGTAGAAATTGGACAAACTTTGTTTACAATTATTTTTTTGTTTACAACAGCTGTATTGTGACATTGACATTACTATGTCTTACTCAATGAGTGCTTGATATACTGTCAGTGTCAAATAAATCACTAATTTATTTTTATGGCAATTCAAGCTTTTAGAAGCCCAATGTAAAGGAAAATATTAATTTTGTTGGGTAAAAAATTAAAGCTGGTGTTTACAATCATATTGTTGTTCTAAAAAAGTAATTGCAATCCACAGATTATAATGGAATGTGGCGATTAGTGTATCCATC
The DNA here is from genome assembly GCA_014595695.2 of Epargyreus clarus clarus. Taxonomy (NCBI): domain Eukaryota; kingdom Metazoa; phylum Arthropoda; class Insecta; order Lepidoptera; family Hesperiidae; genus Epargyreus; species Epargyreus clarus. The sequence continues at coordinate 959,565 of JACTTY020000037.1, forward strand.
AACAGCGTCGCAAAGATGTTTTTGCATTTATGATTTTACGCTATGATAAGTTTTTAATATAGGTACAACGTTCAATATAAGCACCACAATTTTATTATACAGAGTTCGTGGACATTAGAGATTTATATCATAGTCACGATATGTCCGGCAAAATAATACAATGTAATGTCCTGATGCAGGTAACAATGCTTTCATGTCTCACGACATTTAATAAATTGAATAGCTAATGACCTGTGTTTGAGTTAGTATGATTTACCATTTTCAAATTAAATCATTTTCACACTCTAACATCGTTGATATTTGATCACGAATACTTAACTGATACTTAAGATTAGATTTTTTACAAAATTATGTGATACTAACCGACTTGTGAAGTATCAATAGTGACTCTTTGTGCAGGAGCTACATGAAATACAAAAGGTGATGATGGCACTGGTTCCCCGTTAAATTTAATGTCTACTCTATGGGGTGTTGGTGTTTCCGGCCGCCAAAAAACTAAGCAGCGTCCACCGCCGACTACCTAGAAACAGAAAACAATTAACATTTTTGTAATTTATGTCGGTAACTTTTCTTTAAAAACGATAAAAATATTTTTTGTATAAATAGCAGCTTTGCTTTTAGTACAGCTCTTAGTGGTTTTTCTTTAATATCCATGAGTATTACGAGTACCATAGAATATTAAGGGTATAAGTACTTTTATTTTGTGGTATTTTACGTCGTTTGGAGTTCAACAGTGTGACGTACCTATACGAAGTATTTTTTAAATTTTACGTTGGAAATATCGGCATCTATTTTTAATTGTCTTCTAAAAAAGATAGGTATAAAAATGATTTTACGAAAGATTCGACATAAGCCTAACGACACTTTACTTTCGTAACTTTCAAACTCATTAACTAATCCTTAGAAGTGGAGGGTAAATCCGAAATTGATGTAGACACGCCGAAGCGGAACTTCCTTGAACTTGCTGTGACGATAATTAAATCCATCTTAGCGCTTACCTGCACGTGATTGGGGACTTCACCCTCGTTGATTGAAATTTCTAATTGCCCTTCGCCAGCAGCGCTCGCGTCAACTGCGAACCAAGGAGCCAATATGAATGACTTGCTATGTTTTTCCTCCTTGCCTCTTTATTGGCAACACGAGTACTTAAGGAGAGGGCTGAGTGTTTCACTTTATATAATCAGAATTATAAGTACATAATGTTACGTTAAGTATTAAGCTTTAAAGCTCAAATTAACGATGGCAGAAGACTTCGAGGTTCGACTACGACAGAACCAACACAATAGCTTTTTTTATCCAGTGTTAAATGCTTCTTGTGAAATTTGAAGATGTTTTGGTCGCAAGGGTAGCAATAGGTAGCCATATAACTTACATGCCACAATGTATGTATCTATGTACACATTGTGGCTATTTACAAACAATATCCAGATTGTATTGATTCTCGTTAGTTTACTAAATTTGCTTGTCTGTGCGCAATCATCCGCAACATCCTGCGGTTGATTATATTAATTACCTCTAAATTGACACTGTTGTCCGACTATGGCGTTGCCCACATCCGTAACTTTGATGAGGCTGGAATCGTACACTTTGGCCACCAGAGGGCCAGCTGCTAATTTGTCATCGGCGATGGAGACCTGGAAGAGGATGAGATTAATATAGGTGGAGTGACCTAAAATAAAAATAAGTATTTTGACATAACAGTCACATTTAAATCTATCCCCTGTGGTCAACGTAGTGGACTACGAACTTTACTAATCTCGAATTAAATCATTTGTCAAATTCAAATGCCTTCTCATCATGATACCTAAATAGTAACTTGTAGTTAAAATACAACATTAAAACATTTATACTTATTATTTTTATTATTATAACAAAATACAATTTTCAATATACTTTCGTACATTCAAAGCCGGCAAAAATTACTGATAGTATGGATGGTTCAAGGCACATTTTAGCGAACCTTCTTTCATGCGTCTCACTAAAATTTTTATTGAGCCAACGTCATAGATAGATTGACGTCATCACGTCAGGCTATCTCCGGCTAAAGTTTACGACTCGGAAACAGATTGTATAAGTCGTTGCTCTTTTGTTACACTGGGATATTTATTTCACCCGAAAGTTAGTAGCAGACACCAACCTTTAAAGGTGAAGGTTATATCTTCGGTTACATGACATTCACTATTATTTTAGGAGACGATACAACTCTTTCTTGAATATTTAGTAATGTAAATGGAAGAATAACTGAATACGCATGGTAACAAAAATATGTTATAACTAAGATAACTGCTTGCTATTTTTCGTACGTTTATGATTTATCTACGTTTTTGTTAGTTGTATTTATAACAATGACAATAAAATTATTATTTGTTCCTTTTTCGTTTATTTGACGTTATTATATTCTAGTTTAGTATCAGTGTTTTGATGTGAAACATCTATAGCCGCACGTAAAACCGATTTCTGGCGTGGCGACGCATGCCGTGGCGACGATATATACAGTCTATATGCAGTAGTGTGTACGGTGTGGCGACGCGTCGCCATGCGCAATCGACTTGAAATAAATTCGTAAATTTTTGTATTTTATGAAAATAAATGTTTATTCAATAAATAGTCATCGTTATCTGGAAAAAAATCGTAATATTTTATTTTATCATTATGACATATTTAGTTCCTATCACAATATGTTCTTTTCTGCATATTACTTTTACAAAATAATGTCCATGTTTCACATCTGCCAGGCGTCCCGTGACGGCTCACATTTTTTTTTTACATTCGGGAATAGAAATAGAAAAAATCAAAAGCGTAATTAATTCTTTCTAATTCTTTTAAAATTAATTCAACATACAAAAGCAGGTCTGCCTAAAGTCGATCAGGGACTATTTACTATGACTAAGATGGAATGCCTTAAGTGTCTATATAAGGACGTCTGCATACCACGCTCTTTTGAATTTATATAAATCTAGGCGTGGCGGTGGCGGTCCTGTTCTTTGAACAAACTAACAATGACTAATAATATCTTTATCTGATGTAAATGTACTCGTAATACATATTTACTTAATTAAATACTTATCATTGAGTATTTTGGACTTGAGTAGTAAAGACACCGACCCATATGTATTTAATTTATGATTTAGATATTCCTACCTGAGGTCGGCCACAGATGCGCCGCTACCCCTGAGGACTAAGTTGGAACGCCTCGGAAAAGTCTGTCTCCCTTACCACACCCTTCAAACCGGAACACAGCAGCGCCTAACACTGCTGTTATTAGGTAGAAATAGGTGTGGCAGTGGTGCCGCCGGAGTCGAACCACAAAGGGTTCTATACCATATTCAATAAATAATTCAGCATTTCATTAAAAATACAAGCATATATGTAGATATAAAAGATATAAAAAGATATGAGGCAGAATATATCATCCCCCTACTTCGTTACCTATCTATGTAAATTCGCCCCACACTTCGAATTAACGATTCCCTTTAGGACAATTCCTCTACCTACTCTGCATTAATGAACGGTGCATAATTTTGGTTTGTTGATCCTTTATTTAATTCATACTGTTTGAGAGACGCTACCGAATTAGTGGACTAGTTTGTGTACGTAGCTTTGCTCGCTTTTGAGTTGGAATTTGTCTTGTGGAACCACAAAGAGAATAATAGAAGTGCAAGTGAAGCAAATGAACATGCAGTCCATATGTGGTATGATGGTAAGTGACCACTGCCCCCATGGACATTTCCCAGACACATCCCAGATATGATTGGAATCATAATCAAGCTTGGCTACAGGAGGGGTACCTTACATTATGTTTACAATCGAAATATAGGTAAACTATTGACAATTATACAAAACTTTTAGTACCTACATTAACAATGTAATTTCAACACTAAATAGACAAGTGTGCGAGAACATGACAAGCTCATTACCCACGTATAGCTGTCAGGGTGAACCGGTGTGCTTTGTATGTGTATCTCCTTCAGATTCTTTGTCATTTGTTTTCGTCGATGGAATGCTTAGATTAAGATAGCAAACACCAAATACACCTACAATAACACACCTTACATTAATAAGAAGACGCCGGTACGGGCTTGTTACACCCGCATCCATTATTTTTTTATTCTATGACATGTGATAGATGTACACGACTACCAATGAAATGTATGGCAAATGTCCAGCTTCTTATTTAGAAATTTACCCATACATAGTTACTGAATAGTGAAATGCATCACGCAATAAACTTCATCAGTCTGCCACGAAGAAAATTCTTGGTTCGATTCCTAGCTCTTCAGATATCAAATTATTGATTTTAAATTCATGTCATTGGTCTGGTCTGGCTATATGTACTCATGTGCTATGAGTGTGGAAAATAATAGTTATGTAGTCTAATAGATAAAATATGTACCGGTCGTTTCCGCTGTGATTTCTTTGCTATATTTAAAGCACTCCAAACAGATTAGCCACAAATTCGAAAAAAATATATCTCTAGCTTTATTTCAAAAAACGGAGCGTAAGTAAACCTATATTGTCCTAACATTTAAAACTTGAATATTTATCTGATAGCGGTGCTCGACCACAATATAGAATTCAATTGTAGAGCGCCGTTGAATTTGCTACTCGTATTTGTTTAGCAAAGGCATACGTCGCGCAGTGGTGGCGTCGAGACAACATAACTAATAATTATATTTCTACATATCACCTATATTACGTTAACGATAATAGTGTATTATATCGTACGTACATTTCATGGATTAATGCCAGCGAAATAGTCTTTGCTTCATGAAAGAGAAGTCTTCTAGCAAACTCTACCACAAACTCCCAATGTAATTAAGCAGAAAAAGGTACATTAGTGGCACGCGCACTTTTATCAATATTACATAGGGCATTCGAAAATATCAACTGCTATCTAACAATATATAAATATCTAACAATATATAACCTGACTAACGGCTTAGCGAGCACGGAAGCGCGTTTCAAATTTACACTACGCCAGCGCTCCACATAACTCAATTTCGTAGATCAGTTACGCTCTACACACGCTTCAACAAACGATACTCACATCGATTAAATGTGTGCCGACCTCTTCCGGCGTGAACTCGATACGGTAGACCCCGGGCCGCTCGGCGACATCCAGGACGCGTGCCGTCACCGGCCGACGCGACGGAGCGGTCACTGTCACCCCGACCTGCAATGTAAAATGATCTTACAGTAATTATAAAGTTTAGCGGGCTTGGATACGAACAATGGGCACAGGTAAGAACACTATCAATATGGAAGGTTAAGAGGACGAGTATGATTTTTGTATATGAGCAGACGAGCATGCTGTCCGGCTGATGCGGCTACTGCCCATGTACAATTTATAATCAACCCCAGATAAGATTAGTTATCTATCTGAGGTCGGCCACAGATGCGCCGATACCCCTTAGGACTAAGGTGTACTGGTAAGGGTGAGATATACTTTTTGAGGCATTGCTCAAAAAGTATATCTTACCTTTACCACCCTTCAAACTGGAACACAGTAGTGCTTAACAATATTGTACAGAAATAAGTGTGACTGACTAGCTAGCTAAATTCGTTGTTTTCGTAGTAAATTTCGCAATATTGTGAAATGTGCTATGAATACTAGTATGGTACGTGTAGGTTTCATAACTAAGCTAGTTTTGAGCACATCTGCTTACGATTTTTACAAAGAGGTTGGCGGCATGAACGCATCATCATCATCATCATCGACCCATTACTGTCTCCTCTCATAATGAGAAGGATTAGGCCAAAGTCCACCGCGCTGACCAAGTGCGTATTGGTAGACTTCACAAACCTTTGAGATTTTTTTCTTTTTACACGCTTTTTATTAGCTTCACCTGTATGTTTGTATGTTTGTTTGTATGTTTGTTTGTATGTTTGTAACCGACTTCTTTGGGCGCGATTTTGACCCACTTTAAACGGCCAGATTTCGTTCAAACTTTGTAGATTTATTTCACAATTATACTATTTACTGTTCCTTAATTGATTCCTAGATTCATTTAGATTTTCTACTTTTTAGTTAATTTTATCATAAAAGCGTGTTTTTTAGTTTTTTGAACTATATTTATTTTGTAAATCTTTCAGGTATGCAGGTTTGCTCATGATGTTTTCGTTTACCGTTTAGCAAGTGATAATTTATTTCTAATACGCACATAACTTTGAAAAATCAGAGGTGCGTGCCTGGGACTTGAACCTCGGACCCCTCGATCGAGAGGCTGTGTTTCTTAACCACTAGGCTATCACTGCCTCATGCACGCACTCTATACTATTTATTACTTTAAGAAAATGATATATTATATTTTATCTACTAAGGTTTCTTAAGACCCGCTCAGGTGTAACGGAGCCCTGAAGGTTAGTGGGTTGCGTGTGACATTTTTGTGCATCCGTTTGACTTTTGATTTCATAAAACATGAATAAAAATGCTGTACCTACATTGAGAAATTTACCAAGGTATTAATATAGGTAAATCACTGGATTCGTCGCCCCTTACAAGTCAATTTCTAAACTTAAGCTCCCACGAAAGAACATTTAAGTCATATTATTGAGCGTGCATGTTGGTAGTCCTAGTAGTCGATATAATGATAGGATGACGATAATGCCCAACGCCTGGATTGGTAGCCTTATGAAACTTAATTCTTTCATATGCGACATCCACGGAAAAAGAAGGAATTTTAGGTCTATATTGTAATGCAGCTTGTCGTAATATACTTAGATACTCATTTTACCCATTGAATAAATAACAAATTGATCTTCAATATTTTCTCATAACTCATAACTCTATGTGCTTGTTTTAACCTTTAAATATAGAAATATGATTTATAAAATATTAAAAGGTATTTTTTCGTCGATATTTTAAATAAAAGTAGGTACAAATATACAGTACAACCGATTCTATAAAAACGATTTTTTCAACCCTCATAGGTAAACATTTGAAATAGGAGAACGACAAAAATATAGTTTCAGCAATTCATCCTTTGTCTATTGAACCAAACGTAGTCGGACGGCAACTTATACTGTAAATATTGAGCCCGCAACTAGGGATGGCGATTTTGCACGAAACATATCGATTTAAATCCATTCCAAATCTGAAGAATCGCTCCACAAAAATTACCGTCAGGGCTGAAGTATCACATTCTTAAAAAAATATCTTCAATTTATTTTATTGTTACTTCGGGAATATTTTGGTGAAAAAAAAGGAAACACATGTTCCGTGTAGCCTAGGAATTTGATCAACGCATAAAAAGTACTTACACGACACAAGTAGCAAGATATTATTTAGTTATAAGATGAAGAAATTGATTGTTGATATTCGCGTATCGAGATTGATTCACGATATTTATTCATCCTTAGAATCAATTAAAAAGGTCGATATTCTTTCTCTAAAATTGATTTATGAAATCGACAAATGCGATCCGTAAACGACATCCCTAGCCGACCATTCAACACTTGCCCCGAGCGTCACGAGGTTAGAGTGAATTTGTATGAAATATGAATGAAATATTTAACGAATGATTGGGTAGGAACAAATGGTCCTAGGCATTCAAAGGACATTTCAGTTTAGATTATTCTAAATAGAAAAACTTTTAGTTCTCTATCATGTCTTTGTCTCTGTTTATTTTGTTCAATTATACTACGGCGCTCTATCTACACTTACGTGGAAAATTGGAGTACAGTTAAAAAACAGACGCAACTTATTCATTTCTACATAGATAACACTGTAATATTGAGAATAATTAATTTACTCACTATTTGATCATGTTTACATTACTTATATAATTAAAATATAATAAAGGTCGTAGAGCGAATATAGTAATTATAATTTGAAAATTAAAGATGTAACAGAATGGAACAATTAATAATATTGACGCAATATTATAATAAAGAATATTAATAAATGTAAGAAATAAAATTTATTTCAGTTTTTAACCACTTTGAAACGAAATAACAGATATTACGGATATCAAAATGAATAACACCATATCATTTTGGCATGTTCAAATTTTTGCACGAATATTTTATAGGCGGACGATTTTTTTAAAGTGGAATGAAAATTGGATATCCGTGTCTCTCGCGCTCTCAAAGAGTCATCTATCATCGTATATTTAATAGCAGTACTGCTGAATTGAGTACCTACCTATATGGCTCGTCGAGCTTTCATTTAATTATGGTGTAAAAATACTCTCTATGGACGTTAAATTGATCAATCTCACATAGCTGTACAATGTACATGTATTGAAACGAATACAGATTTTTTTTACAATTTAATGCTGTCTGATTTATATGAAAGTTGTAGTGAATCTACAACAGAAAAGTTTTCAGTAACAACAGAATCTTCCATTACAAGCAACATCTACATTTTCTTTGTAATCTTCCGAAAAACACTATAATAAAACAAACAATATTACAAAATACGCCTCCGATGAAAATGGAAGCGAAATATTTTAATGTAAGTTTTTCCGTATATAAAAGATTATGATAAGCAAAAAACTGCTAAGTGTTGCCTCGATAAATCATATATTGACAGTACGTTGCAAAAATGGCAATGCTTTTACGCCCAACTGAAAATATACCTTGCGTTCGTAGCTTCAATTTTCGAGATGTATGACGGATTCGAGCGTTGAGAATGATGATGAATTGAATATTTTTTTATTAATATTTATTAATGATAATAAAAAAATATATTAACCTTTTTTAATAACATTATATTTATAAAATGACTTAATTATTGCAATTATTTCTTATTATTACTGGATTTATTTATTATTGTTCATTATTACATAATGGTAATAATTATTTAATAAGAATAATTCGATTTTCTTTGATAATTGCTGAGTCAATCATCAAATCGGTATAGGTGTATAGGTGTTAAAATATTTTAACAATAATTTTATTTATTGAAAATTACATTGGATAATAAATATTGGATATGAACCGTTTCTCATAAAAGTTTTAACGTGTCACTCAAATAACATTGGTTTAATAATAGACTTAAGTAATAGGTTAAATTCTTCTAAAAAATGAGCCAATAAAACTCAGTAGATATACCTAATAAATGTTTTATTTGCATTACCTACTTATTCGAGTAACATTAAATTTTCCGACTTTATCTACGTAGTTTAGACGAAACGAATGTACACAAACCAGAAAGTACCCATCCCATCTGTTCACATAATAGCAGGATGTTAGTAATGACTTCACACAGCGCACAAAAGGAGTTAAAATGGTATTACTACACATAGTAAGTACGTACATTAGTACTTACGCTCGTATTGCCAGTACTTGTAGGTAAACACATTTGCAGTTTAATTACTTATTGTTTGTTGCGCAAAAGAACTAGTCTACTAACTTTTGTCATTTGTAAATTACATCGAATTTACTTCCTTGCATCTGTATATGCTTATCTAGTAATTATGAATCTAAATAATCATATCATAGAGTTTAAATATACCGGGAAAATTGCAGAACTATTCTTAAGTCATAATATTTTTCTAGATATTCATACGATAAACATATTCAAACTTACTCAATTCATTTACTTTAACATAAAATCTATGATTCGTACTACTTATATTTAGAAAGACTTTTACTTCAGAAACTTTGTTTTTCTCTAGTCGAACGTCTTTTACTCTAGTAGAATATATCACCAGAAATTTTTTTTCACCAGAAGATTAAGTTCAAAGAATAGTACATCAGCTACGTAGTACCACTACACTATTATAAGGCGGTCCTGGTCCTAAACAAGTTGCGAATATCATGAAAGCTATTAAAGTTTAAACTAAACAAACATAGATTATGATTACCTCATTCTTGTTGAAGGTGGGCGCGCCAGGCGAGGTGGAGATCTCGAAGACGGCCGGCACCCGCGCGGGGATGAGCCTGGTGGGCTCCCCCCCGCCGCCGCCCGCCGGCCCAGCCATCACCTCGACCTTCCACGGGGACCCTGGAATGATATTTGTTGTTTATTTGGGGAAATGAGCTAGAGCTTTCCTGTTACGCACGTCAATCTTGTATAAGTTTGGGCGCCGGACTTACTATCTGTATTGGTACATATACGCTATATCCTAAGTAAGATTTAATTTACAAGTTAGTAATGTAAATAAATATATTAATTCTTGATTTGAATTAATCAAAAATTAACCAGTGACCCTTTGCTAAAAGATTTTTCTAGGTTTCTTATTTTTCAAAAGTTTAAACGATAGCTCGTCCTGTACATACAGTTATTACTTACATTACTTTCATTAGGAATGTGTAATGTGAGGTTATATGCTGATTTATATATCGATAAATCAATTATTCTATCATCGAACGATTAATTAATTATACGATCATCATTAATTACTTATACCTACCTATACCTACCTATTACCGTCCTATTACTGGCCACGGTCCCCTTTATTAATAAGGGCCATATTCCAAAACGTTGGTCAAGTACAAATTGGACAAGAACTCCGTATAACAACGAAAATCTTTAAGAAAAGACCCTCACAAATCTTTTATTAAAACATTCTAATAAAAAAGATAAACAGCCACCCGTTCATGTATTTCATTTCGAAGTTATCATAACGAAGGAAGTTTCTCAGAACTTCGGAATAAAGAACTTGTTAAAATTAATTACAGAAGACATTGTATACTTGCGAATTGTTTTATTAACAAGATAGCGGTGTGTTGTACTAATGGTACATATGTTTCATTACGTACTTTCCTGTATCAAATTGAAAGGTAACATACTCAAAGAGTAGATATATTGAGGTCATCGTATATTGTCGTGACAGACGTAGAGATCAATAAATCACACACTGAAGGTACATTTTTCAACTGAATATAAAACATGTTTTTGCCCTTTTACCTATAATACTATATTTATAGTAAGTATTTAATGTCCATACTGGTTTTAGCAACAAGTGTATTTGAAAGACTCCAAATATAATCCCAAAACCTGCGTGGCTTAAGGTTCTTTCAGGTATTTCAAATATTTTCGGCACTAAAAGGTAGCTTATGTTACACCCAAAATACTTTAAAAACCGAACTGGTAACTTTGTTTTTAGGTACTTTTGAGATTAAGATTTTGTAGCCTAATTGATTGATTCAAATATATGTTTAAAATAATTAGTAACATTCAAATCAATTTAACATAAATGACAGGCAATCATTTTAATGAAATGTTCAGTTGCAGCGAATGATAAAGTTATTTGTAGAATGTAATCAATTTCTCAATCACGGACAGCTGTTCATTGACGTGAAACAATAAAATACAATGTTTGTAAGGTTTCAGTTCCGCGAAGCAAAGTTTTAAAGTTATGAAGACCTTTTGAAATTCTCGCTATTTCTGAATTTACTTTTGACCTTTAATATTAGCGAGTTTCTCTTAAACTTGTTTATAAATAAAAAGGAAAGGTTTTTAAATTTAAGTAAAGATAAGTCTTATAAGTTAAGAATATTTGGGAGTTAAGTATTTAAGATGTATTTACATGCGCATTACTACCTACACGTAGGCACTACTCGTATGTATTTGCAAAGAAGAGGGTATAAATACTTAGCATAGTAATTGGCATTAAGCAAGGCAATACAAAATTGCAGTATGCAACTATGTAATTTTAAAATCACAGACACATTACAATCCTAGTTACCAACTACTTTACTTTTTTGGTAGAGATCGTTATGAGTGATTAACTTGGGGTTTGCCACTCGGCATGGGAATCCAAGGTTCAAATCCAAAATTTTTCGAAATTGTGCATAATATATTTTTTTTATTATTTGTCTTTCAGTGAAATGAAATATCGTAAAACTTTAAGAGTTCTTAAAGTTTTCATGGATCTGAGTTTACCAATTTCCAAATAGCCAGTGAGTTACACTATGGCTGACTATGGTCGTCTGATTTTGAGTCATAAATAAAAGCGTGGCAAAAGACTCGTGCCGAGCAGTAGGACAGTAATAGGTTGAGAGCGATTCGTCACAAAACAAATTCGGCTAGTAAACACAAAATATCTACCTCTGACTGAAAAGCAAACAAAATGACTAACGATCAATCAATTTGTCAAATTGTTTGTAGCGACTGGGAAATGAACGGGAAAATTGAGAGTTTATGCAAATAGGGGCAGGCTCAAATTACTCGGACGACCGTCCAAAGATATTTGGCATTTCGCTTTTGAATGCTATTTAAGTGTTTCGTTCTATGCTGTTTCAAGAAACGATTATTCTTTAAAGCAGGTAATAGATTCGTATTTGTTACATACATACAAATACGTAGGCAGGTATTATTAGAATTGTATAATAGATATTGTCATACCTTACAATATTAGTTATTAGATGCCAACAATTCTTCGTTCCCTTACTAGCTTAAGCTTATTAAATTGAATTGCTCAGTCGGACCAAAGTTTAAAATATCATTAAAATTTTGTAGATTAAGTCAAATACTCGTAGATACTCAATTTTGCACCTCTCAAAAACATTCAAACATACTCATATTTATATAATATAAACGATTTTTATAGGGCTTTCCCCGTATTGCTAGACGGACGGACACAAATCTCGAAATAATTCTTAATTCATCATTTACTTATTTTTCTATTGTGCAATGCTAATGACATTTTTCTCGATATGTATTGCAGATATTGAAACTTGAGGCGTTAGTCCTCAGGGACAGGAAAGCATCGGTAACTGACGGATAGGTCTAATTTGTTAAACTTGGACTCAGTTGCAATTGTCTGCATGCTAGTTTTCTATTTGCATTATTCAAATTAAATAAAAAAGCTTTTCTTGTGGCAACATACTTACTGTGTAGCTCGTATACTTTTGACCACAAAGTATAAAAGATATTGTGTTGCGGTTTACATTATGATATAGTCGAGACGAGCTTGTAAGTAATGATATTAGAAATTTCTGTTTTTATTTAAAATTTGTTTAAATATAAACCTTTCGTTAGTTCCATTGAAGAAATCACAATTTGATTTTAAATCAGGCAAATAAATCTTAATTAGAAGTCAAGGCCAATTAATTTACTTTGAATTTAATGTGGAATTAGCCGATTAGAATGCAATTAGTGAATTACGTTTTAATTCCTTGTACCGCATATCTTATGTGTATTAAACACGCGTATTTTCTAACTTACAGTATTTGTTACTCGTAACTTAGTAAAATTATGGCATAAGTTACACACCTGTGTTAAACGCACACACAATTGGCTCGAATAAGTAAAAGTTCAATACCACAAAAGCGCGTAGTGTGCACAATTTCGCATTTTAATAAATGATTCATTTTCATGCCGCCGTCTATTCACAAAGAGGGTTTTATTTAAGAAAGGAAGATCTTTACTTCTCCCTGCTTTTTTACTACAATCCCGATCTCACGGAGCGTAGTCAACTGGGATTATTAAGCCGTCTAAATTAATCTTTAGCTCATTCCAGCGGAAGTCGCAATTGATCTGTTATCTTAAGAGGGATGTCTAGTGAACCTATCTATCTGAGGGATTGATACGGAGGGGATTAATACTATGTTTTTATTGGTGGGTAACATTTACTTAGTTTCTACGAATATCGTATGTAAAAACGTAATACTAAGTTATATAGATCCTATCTTGTTTAATATATTTCTTCTAGCACCAGGTTACCTCTCCGGAGAACTAAGATGTACCATCTAATACCTCATACTTTTGTACCAAATAGGAGGACCTGAAACTGCAGTCCAAAGTACGCTAAGGAAGATTAAGGAAACTTATAGTACTGAATAATGTTGTAGAAGTTTAGTTGTGCTGCGAGTAATATGCGCTGATCACCTAAACTACTTAACCGATTTCACTGAAATTCTAAGACTGCGTTTCAGTTGTGCTTTGGCACTTTTTTCGATATCTATTTTTTGTGCCAGGGCAATGTCTGCCGGGTTTGACTTGCATATTTTTATAATGTTTGAGCTGGCAATGTTGTGTTGAGCTGGCAACTCCGCCCATCTGTCCCCCCTTTTATAATTTATCGCCTTACATACTCTCAGGGTAGGTAAGCTTGTGTTACTTCCTACAAAGTTCTCATCTATCCCATGAAAGCGTATGAAAGTTTAGTTGTATCCAAGATTACCGAACAAATAGGCAAGCGGACAAATATTTTCTGAGATCTTAGGTATGATTGGCTGTAGTGTCGCATGGCAAGGTTTTACCACTTTAAACCGTAAGTGCTAATTACGACTGAAACACGCAAAGAATAATAATTATACATTTGTTATACCTAGATTTGAATATTAGGTAATCCATAGACTTAGAATTTTCGCTACGCTGAGGTAATCTAAATCCATAATAAAAATATTTGCCTGGCCGGGTATCAAAAGCTGTAAGCTCCGCGTTTCGGCCGGGTATTATAACCACAATGCCATGCGACCAGCATAATTTTATGTTAAACTATTTATTTAACTTGTAGTCGTATGAGTAATGGTCTGTGCACAGTTAATACCTAGTTGTACTTACGTTATTAAAATTCTATACACATCGTACAGGTGCAGACAATTAACAGAATAATAATGAATGCCATTGAAAATACAGAAGAAAATGTAATAAGCCATTTATACTGTGGCGTATCATTTATAAGAACGATTTTTTTAAATCGATTCTTTGTCTTCAATCGATTATGACTAGTGTTATTTGAGATCTTGTCGATATTGCAATGTTTTATGTATTATGTACATTTTACATGTGGTATTTGCGCTAACAAGCGAATTTTTATACAGAGTACTTTTTATGTATAAGCATCATTACCTACAACCGCTTTGCAAGTAACTAAAAGATGGAGAAAAAATCGCGTAAGATAATTGATGGCATATTTACATTAGTTTTATACATTTTATAATCATTGTATAGGGCTTATTTTTGTTGAACAAATTACATCTATCTATTTATGTATATTACAAAATTCAAAACATTTCGATTATAGAAAGTCACTCGAGACTTTTCTGTGTTGGAAATAGGGTAGGTACATGACATAAAGTAAAAATAACATTATAGTTTTTCCGTAGTATAGATATGACTGTAGATAAAACATGTAAATCTCTACTTAATTTTGTAGTTGAACTGTAACTACTTACACTTCCCGTATCTAACGGTGTTAGTAACTACAATCTTCGGTCGGAGTAATTAGTAAGTGTACGTGGAACAATTAAATCACTTAGCAAAGTGTTATGTAGTGCATGTTAATTTTGAGCACGCAAGACAAACTGTGTTGCAATATAAACACAGGTGGTCAGATAGTCCATTTGTTTAATAATAATTACTTTCTCATAATACTATCACTAATAAAGAAATACACTAACATCAATAAATAAAAAATAAATAAAAAAAGCCTCTATTGTAGTGTAAACTGTCATATTAAAATTGTACTGGAAACATAATGTATATTACGCTAAAGAATTTACTTAATTTTAATTTACTTACTACTCTACTAATTCTGCGAAATTCTTTTTTAAACTATACGTCATATAAAGAAAACATGCTTATATTGGACATTTCATGTTTTTTTTTAATTATTTTCTTTCTTGCTATACCAGACTTTGTCAGTACAAATATCTGCAAATGATCGACACGAGGAGAAATTCTAATACTCATATAAGGAGTTCCAATTATTTTTTAGGGGTAGTACCACATCTGTGGCCGACCTCTAGTAGGACTCTAGTCCTATTTAGACTTAAATCCAAGTCTACGAGTGCCAGTGACCCCTTACTATCGGATGAAGTCTTGTTTTCTATATACTTAACATCCATAATCAATTTATGTAACAAAAAGAAAGTTAATTTGAAAATGAAATTATTTTCGATACATCCAATAAGTTTTCAATTAATATCGATAGAGTGTTATAGATATATCGCCGTGTATTGTTAATTCGTTGTGTAATTTTCAAGGTGGGTCAACACGATGTAGGCCGTATAATTACTAGTTAAGCGTGACCGCTCGGCCGCAGCCTAACGGTAAGACGGCGCAGTAATTGATGGAACGTGCCATTTTACCGCCTTGGTGAGAAAACATCGCCAATAATCCGCTTCACAATCATGACACGACAGATTATGCCCGATTTATTGTATAATCGAATTTACTGACCTGCTTCATGTTTGTATAACTCGAATGAAATAACTCATGTGTGCCGAGCTTCGTTGCAACGCTCGAAGTGCAAACACGTTAATAACGCGGTGGATTAAACGGAAATGTGATTAATACGAAAGAAGTTTCAGTTTACGTTATAATGCGAGAGTGGCTAAATACGGTAACTTGAAACTTTGTAAGTAGCTTTGCGATGAGTTCTATCAACTAAGGATTTATAAGGCTTTTATACATCTATATTTAACATAATAATATAGTCAGAGGTGTTGTGTCAGTTGAATAAGTATACCCTTACGCCCGTCGATCTATCTAATGTCTTGCCTATTGCAAAGATCGAAACTCAGAATTTCAGCCTATTGCCTTTCAAATTTAGGTCATTGGTAGGCAAAAATTATATAAAGTTAATTAGCGTAGGTATTTATAATTATCTATATACACGGTTGCTTGTCAAATACATGTATATAAAAATATGTTTATTTTTTGTTACAGTCCGTTTCTGACACGTTCAGTGGCTGTTCACGTTCAGTTTCCTTCACAATGCAAAAAAGACGAAATGCGGTAACTCGAAACTTTGCAAGTGATCATAGTAATGTATAAACCTACAATTTTAATTAGTCAGTATATTAAAATGTCAAATTAGAGAGTATCAAGTGCTTACGGTTCTAGAAATTTACCACTTCTATCTCAAGGTAAACTGGTATGTCGAAATTTTGGACGTCAGTAACAAACAAGAGCTTAAAATGTTATCAACTCACGTACGTACGAAATATAGTATAAATAAATATCCTTCTTATATTGTTCAAGTAGAAATGACAGTAATTGTATAAACATAGTAGCTCTTCTTTGCAATAAAACAGACTTAGGAAACTTGCGTCTCTTAAAACAAAAAAGGTATAATACGGTAAATTTATTTCTATATTTATATAATACTAACGAAATAATTTTCCTGACAAATACAAAGAGTTATATATAACAACATCCTCGTAATTCACATTATCTTGCTGGCAACAGGTATACCTTAACTGGCACTACACAGCAAAATAAATAAAAGAAAGAAAGTAAATTACAAAAGAATACGAATGAATGTGGACAGCTACGCTCGACAGATGGACACACCTGCCATCAACATAACGGACCTTGAAGATATATAAAACGGAGGTTTGCTTCATCAATAAAAAATGCAGCCTCTATTGTAGTGTCAATTGTCATGTTAAAATGTGCTGGAAACATAATGTCAACTAGTTTTTACTTACATACATTTTTATGTGGTTACGAAAAGTTAAATTGATTTGTAATTATTTTGAAAAACTTTTTTTCACGCGTAATTTATTTACTACTCTAATAATTCTGCGAATTTTGTTTAAACTAGGAATGCATCCCTCATGTAAAGAAAAATGCTTATGTTAGACATTTCAATTTAGTCCTTAAAGGCAACGTGTCTGTCATCGGCTTTATATAGGGTCGGACCCTAACAGGGGTTTAAATAAGGATCCTGAACGAAATAGTTTCGGTTTTGATCAATACATAAAATATAAAAATATGAAAAACATTTTACGAATTCAGGAAGGTTTAGGATCACTATCATGTTTTCTTGTCAGCATGGATTTTATTCTCACAATTTATATGGTAACGTCATAGATTAGTAAAGATACTTCGCCGCCTTGAAATTGAATGAAGCCACAAAGGGCTTATTAGTAAGTTATTTTTTGAATTCTTGACAAATAAAAACAGTTTTAGAGAATTTTACGAATAAATAACTAATACTGCGTCATTTAATGCATAATAAATAAATAATTATTTCAAATATTTTAGGGACATTTTAGCACGGAGACGTGGCAAAACCTTTTTACGCAACTATTTCAATTCTCAAAACTGGGTACATTTTCTTGTTAGGAGTGAGTAATCTTTACTAATCTATGGGTAACGTAGATAAAATCCATTTAATAAGTGTAGCAGCACACCTGTCTGTCCCAAGACATCTTTACATCATTTATTATTATTGTAGTAATATTTTAATGAAAATGAGAGCAATTTAACAGGCATTCTTTGAGACAATAAAATTTGAATTAACGCCATAAATAAAGGTCATGGCCAGTTAAAGAATTTTGAACAGGTTCTTTTGAGAAGGCATCTTATTATAAACTAGTAATGTCTCGCGGTTTCATAGGCGTTTAAAAATTTAATAACACACATATTTTAACGGAATCTTATTTTTTTTCAACCTTTAATCATTTTTACAAAATATTTTTATTTTTTACAATTTTTGCACGGAACACAAATTCTTAAACAATTATAAAAATAGATTAAGTTACTATTTATAAAACAGCCAGTGAAAGTCTCGTAATACGTCTAGCTCTTTCAGATATTAGCCGCAATGGAGAGACATACATACACATTTTTTTACTATAAGCAAAACATATACAATACTACATTTTTATAATATGTTTATGTTAATACGAGCTTTTGCCCGCGGCTTCGCTCGCATTACGAAGTAATATTATTAACTAAGAAGATTGACAAGCTTTCATCCCCTATTTTATCCCCTTGGGGGTAGAATTGATCAAAATCCTCTCTTAGCGGATGCCTACGTCATAACATCTACCTGCATGCCAAATTTCAGCCCGATCCGTCCAGTGGTTTGGGCTGTGCGTTGATAGATGACTATATCAGTCAGTCACCTTTGAGCTATATATATTTAGAAGATGTTAAAAAATCTAATAATTTAAAAATTTAAAATTTCAGAAATCAGATTTAACCCATGGGACACAATAAGAAGTCGAAATGTATATAACCAGGCTCCATAGATTTGTGCGTAGGTACTTCGCACAATTTATGCGCGGAATTTGAATAAGAATCTATTAATAAAAAGTGATTATTGTTCATGAATGTTTATGAATCAAGCTGTTATTACTAGTCTTTATTTGGTCACGGTGACATTGAATGTGATAGACGGACGAATGAATACAAAGACGGACGAAACGCAAGGCTGGGCGGACGAACATTCGCTCTAGACGACGGTCTTGTAAGGTTTCTGTACATTCAATGGAATTTGTTTTTATTGTCTTCTTTTACAGGGTTTTAGACTCGATACCCGGTCCTAATTTATATGATATATTTATATTCCTGTTCTGGATATTGGTGTTTGTGTCAGTACAAGGCACCTATTTTACAAAAGTTCTTTGTGTGGGAACGGGAGTGTAAAGTACCAACCAAATCGACCATAACTTTAACTATAAGTCAGAGTAGATATCGTACAAACAAGATTAAGCTAATATGCATGTATAATAAAAGTCATAAATTTATGTCACCTTCTCTTTACTATATCCAAATGTTAATCGTTGGATTGAATATAAAATATTGATTAAGCCGTTACATAGGGTTATCCTGAAGTTTTGTGATATCATAACATTATGTATTTTTAAATGTATTAATCGCTTGGAATGCTAAATGTACATTTCTTTTATTATAGATGTTTATATCGATATAAGTCCTCTATTTACCTCCCTTACGGTTGAATTTTACTAAAATATTTTACACATTTTCCAAAAATAACAAATAACCAGTTATATTATACACATATTTCCCAACATAATCTCTTGTGTGAAATTACGTTTTTATATGCATCAATTTTGGCAATCTATCTGTCTATCTGATTTACTGATTTCAATAAGCAAGTAGCTTAGCAGATTAGATGAATAAATTATGTCCATTCGGTTTCTTTGTTCATTAGTTTTACTCTCTAGCTAGCGACTTCATTGCCATTGCAGATTGAGATAAACACGGCCATTGTATTGTTGTACTTACAGAATCTGATTCCGCGATAGCCTCATACAGACAAATAATTCCCACGATCAAGGAACCTATTTTATTATTGTGATTTGTAATTAGTTGTTGTGCTTTACTGTTTCAAAGTTTTCGTTAACCTATTTAAGATATACATATGTATATAGGTCCTGTACGGAGTGTATCACTCTAAGTATATGGAGTAGAGTCTCCATACATATAGACCACTTGATAATATGAGCTTAAAAATAATTTCTTTAAAATTAACTGTTTAATAAAGTTTTAATCAATAAAAACACAATTTTGTTTCTTAACTGTCTATATTATGTTATATTTTATATTTAGTTTTTTAACTGTTTAAATACTGATAAAATGTAATAGAAAAAGGCATAATCAATTTTGGATAGCTATTAAGTAATACAGTTGACATTCAGGTTAAAATTAATGCAGAGATTGTGCAGTCAACCTGCATTGCATTTGCATAATGTACGTATTTATATTCATATGAAAAGTTAATAAATATTGCATTTTAATTTTTAAACAATTCTGCAGCTCAAATTTAAAACTGAAAGTTTAATTAAAATTACATAAGAATTACCTTTCTTATTGTTAACGTTGCACATAGAACACGAATAATATTTGAATTTCACATTTCCTAATAAATCTAGATATGCTGCTATGTATTTTTTAAAAGATTGAAGTAGCTAAGCAGTATGCATTCTACCTGATGGTAAGTGGTCACTGCTGCTTATGGAAATCTATACTAAGTCTTATAGTGGTAGGGTTTAACCTAAATCCGATTACAGATACCTTGCCACTTCTGATTAAGATGCTCGCGTCATAAGTCAGGCATCCACGCCTTTCCACCGAAACTTCGCGTTACACGGTATGGCGGTACATACCATACCGGTTCTAACTTTCAAAAATATCTTAAATTAGCTAAATATAGAGAACTAATCAAGAAACGGAAGTTGCGATTTAAGTATCCACGTACCGCGGCCGGCCGTTACGACATTGCACCATATCGTTACGAAAGTTATCAAATTGCAAATCACCAGACAGTTACTCGTTATTTTTGATATCGCAGATTTTGATATACAAATTGAAGTTACAAAAATCTTGTTGTAATAGATAAATTGAAAGTACATTTTATGTGGAAACAAAGTGAGAACAAGGTAATCGTTGTTACAAACACATAATAAGATTACGATTCAAAATTAATTATGACCCTATTTATTGAGCTAGCGTTTTTAAAGTCCAGGTTGCAAATATCATTTAGGCCATAAGAATAATAAGGGGTTTATAATTCTTATTGTTATAAAAGTAGTAATACTAAATGTTCTAAACAGTCCAATAATCTATCGACCTAGTCAAATACATAGAATACCAAACTTATTTCAGTTAAGTGGAGTTAAATCTATCATATGTTTCAGTAAAACTTTGATAGAATTAAACCTTAAAAGTAACGAACTTATTAAAATTAAATATTTTATTCATATCAATATAAATGGAAGAAGAAAATTTATAACGCTATTAAAGTCATAATCCCAATTAGTTTTTTAAACCTCATCTCTAAATTACGTGTGTAGTTTACGAGTTAGCTGTGTATAATCGGATAGTATTAAAAACGAACGGTATTTTTAGTATCGTTAATAGAAAACATTAATAGGCCTATCGTTATTCTACTTTGCAAATAACTGAAATAGACAGTTCTTATATTTACGACGAGTAGAACACGTTATATTATTTTAGAGTACCTGTATATATTATCTGTCTTATGTTTACAAAAATTATATTAATTCAATCTTAATATTTTCTCATAAATTAAATACCTTTATTATTTTCACTAGACTATTAAATACTGACTTATGTTTTTTCAAGGATATCTTTGTATGTCTCGGCACGCCCTGCCTGACAGATTTTAACATATGAGGTGTCGTCGGACTTGTCTAAATCGTGGTAGTAGCATAGGCTATATTTTAATGAATCGGGTCTTTATTTTTATAGTAATACCCTCTTAAGTTTTGTGAATTATTATGTTTGCTGCTTCTATAAGTAACATGTAAATTGTAGGCATATTCTTGTCGTCGCAACGTGTTGTAGTGGGTTTCAATGTATTTTAATTTATTTCTTTCTTTTTACTATTTTAGATAATGCTAGGCCTACTGATTAACTCTTATTGTTGCGTAATTCGCAATAAAGCGGCACAACTTATTCTCAACATTGTCAGACAGTAGTACAGTACCAGTTTTCTAATGGTAGAGCGCTTCCTATTTCCTAATGCTGCGCGGAGAGCGGACGTCACGAGCCGATTGTTTGGCCGGGCTACTTCCTACGAGACAAGCTTTACTAAGATTTCAATAGTTGGCAAATAGGTACTTAAATTTTATTGCTTTAAATAGAGGTTAAGTATTAGTGTGACCCGTGTCTCTAAGCAGATATCATACTGGTTTGCTGTGAAAAGGGTCCCAAGCTTTACTGTGATTTCAATACTTGGTAAATACTTTAATTTTATTGATTTTATATTTTATTTTACTACGAGTTTATTTTTTTGTAAAAAAAATTAGACACTTCTTATTCTTGTAGAGTATTTTTTTCCTCAGACTGCGCATAAGGAGATACAAATTCAACTTCCGCCCCGGGCTACGGTAACCGCGCTAACCACTGCGTTGGAACCTTTCTTAATAAAGCTACAGTCATACATTTATACCATATTTCTGGTTCTTAATATTGTCTTTGACGTATGTTGTTGCTACCCACAATAGTCAATTCCTTCGTAATGTTATGAGTGTAGGAAGCGTTGATTATTATTCGATTACGTCACCAAGTATTTGAGAGCGATCATATTTTTTGATAATTTTGACGTAATAGACAGTTTGTAAATTGCTCCATTCTGTGTACACTGAAGGAAAGTACGGAGTTATACGTAAATAATATGATAGCGATCTAGTCAGGGAACAGTACAAAATAATGATTCTTATTCAGTGCAAAGTAATGTTTGTTGTATACGTAAATAATACCACTCTCTTTCAATTCCTTTGATTCCTTAAACTTTTTTTTTTATATTTTGTTTGTGTCTTATATTACTAATAGATAATACAAGCCTACGAGGTGTTCCACATAAGTGGCAATAAATAGATAAAAAGCCGTTCAATCCTTCGATTACTGCGTGACTAAACAACATTCCTGCTGTATTCCCATTTGCATAATTATACTATCTATGAGCATTCATATTTGCCTCTATTACCTGTTATTATAGTTAAGCCTTGATTTCATTAAACTAGTGGTTCGCAACATTTTTTCTAGAATATAGAATTATATAGAAATTCGATTATTACTTATGATTATTAGATAACTCTTAAAACTAGAAAGTGTAATGGTAAAGAGCGACTAGATCGTTTGAATTGACAATCGATGGGGTTAAAAGTTTCTTGGAGAGTGACCATATCTATTTAAAAGGAGCATAGGGCGTTGCCGACCAGGTGGGCTGATCTAAGATGGCATCAATGTAAAAGGAGCATAGGACGTTGCCGATCAGGTGGGCTGATTGCTGTATGCAAGGTGCAGAAGATCGTTCAACTAGGTGAGACCTATATCTGGTAGACCTCTTAAGGCGAATATTCACCATATAGAACTTTTCTTTGTATTTTGGATTTCGTATCTGGCGAGTAAACTACATAGTAAACTTACTTCAATGTGAATATGGCGTGTGAATTAGCAACGTTTTAGTTAGTATGGAAGCATTTATTGTTCCGCGCTACTTTGAGATTGAACTCGATCTTCAAGACACGATTTTATTGTAGCAAACTAAAACTAGTGAACTAGTTTATAACTAAATATTCTCATCTCGAAAATAATTGCTACAAAGGACGAAATGAGCTAAACTCGTTACCTGCTAAAATGAATATAACTAAAAACTAAGGTTTTTCTATTATTTGCATTACGAACCATTCTGATTCCTATATTATGTTATGTAGAATATAATAAATAAAAATATTTTATTACATTTCGATCGGTATGCACTCATATCATTACTAATGACGAAACATTTGAATAGGAAATTACATTTTCTATAATTCAAACGCTATAGCCTTATTGCTTGAAGATTGCACTTGTATTTGGTGTACCTATTGCACCATTATCACATTTGTTTGAACGAAGCATTACATCTAAAGTTGTCCGATCGCGTCCGTCTGGTGACCTCCTTACGAAACGCAACGGTTTGCGCGCCTTATCAGCTATACTTACATATATGCCAATACAGGTGTATTACTCATAGACCATAGTATCGACATGCAATACTGAAAAAACATGTTGCGATTTCCATGATTAGTTTTAAGATATTAATTTGTTACGGGTGTATACGACAGAAAAGTGTAAATACGTCTTCTTTTTAACTATAATGAAAATGTAAACCAGGTGAAAATAAATGGAGTTAAAAATATTATTGGGTTCATAAAAAGGTTTGGTACCTTATTTAGTATAATTTAGGAAAGGACACTATGTATACAAAGTACTTTTAATTTAATTATGTTAAATATTGAATTTTGAAAATCTTAAACAGATTGTACTGAATTTAGCTTTGCAATTGGCATGATGACACTTATAATAAGTATGTAGGTTAGTTTGTACATCTGGTGAATGTGAGTGAACTCTACTGTCCACTGAACGTGACTGGATTAGGCGGCCTTCATTCAGCCTTAGGTCATTCCCTCAGAGAAATCGAATGTCTACGCCAGACAATTCTTTTTTATTTATCGGTATAAAATAAAAGAAAATTCTGTTTTTTCTTTAATTAAAGTAAGCAGATCTCAAACTTGAGTTATTTCTTTTGCTACTAAAATCTGTTACAAATTAAACTACCTATTTATAGTTAATAAACGAAATAATTCAGATTTTGGTTTTATTTATTAAAATACATCGTAAGATTATAATAAATATTTACGAATTGTGATAAAATTGTTTATCAAATAATCACTGAACTTACGTAAAATCTTTTCTTTATTTTATTATTCCGTCTTTGTACATTTTTGCTCGTTATATTTTTTGCTCTACATTTAAATCTAGTTAACAGAGAAACTTTTTGTAGTACTACTGCGGCGACAACAGACGTACTTATTTCTCACCTAATAGCTGTGTTAAAGAGTAAAAAGAAATTTAACATTATAAGAAACTTAAACTAAATGAAAAAAAAAACAAACAAAAATATTTAAAGTATTCTAGAAATAACTAAGATTATATTAAGTAAATAAGGCTCTGTGTAAGTTAGTCATTGTTTCGGTGTAGAGGATGTGATTATAATTTAGTTTTCAGTGTGAAACTAACTTTAAGAACTATCTGAAATTGCACAAAGATTGATAGTATCCCTGCCTAATTTCAGGTAATTTTCCTAATCTACTGGAATTGGTGACTGGGAGCTAATTGTAATTTAATTCTCGGTGGACTGCATACTTGCCGTTTGCTACTTTCATTACATAGTCATACAAATAGTCAAATTGAACAGGTATGTATGAAGGTAAGTTGGCTAACGCACAACATTTGAATGCAAGTCAATTCGTGTGCAGATACTATCTGGCGGCCTTCATTTACCTTAGGTCACTCCCTCGGAGACGACAGTCGACTAACTATCTCTAAGTCCATACTCTCGAATATTTTTACAGAAAACCAAATTTTCAATGACACTTCATTATACTAATCACTAGTGGTGCCCGCGGCTGCGCCCGCATAAAAAAATGATATGTCATACATAAAAGTGAAAATTTGTACCTGCATTGGAATGACAGTGATCTGTCGAAAATTGATCTTACCAACTCACAAACCTTCGTGGGCTCTTGGACACCAACTTTGCTAAAGATCACCACTTGATCAAATGCATATTTTCCGATTCTATAAAATACGAGTATATATATAAATATTCATTTTTATATAAATAGATAGAAAAAATCTAATTTCGATCCTCTGTTTTGAAAGATCGACTGAATCGATCCATTACTGGAGACCGATTAATATAATCGATTTTTTTATTCAAAAGATCGATTCTACGATTAATCGATCTCAGATCGCCATCTGTAGTTCCCGTGGGATTTCCGGGATAAAAACCATCCTATGTCCTTTCTCGGGTCTCAGACTATCTTTGTACAAAATTCCATTTTAATCGGTTCAGTGGTTTAGGCGTGAAGAAGAGAGACAAACAGACAGACAGACAGAGTTACTTTCGCATTTATAATATTAGTAGGGAAGTAGGGAATAATGATATACATACTTTTTATATCATTGTTAATCATAATAACTTTCTACTTTAATAAGTCGATTTGTATAGTTCTACTAATTTGAGAAAGATTCTTAAATAACATGATCATTCTTCAGATAGGAGAAGTATTTGGAGATAATTCACGGATAATTAATATTGAGATGTTGATGATGTTCATATTGTTGGTGTTTCCTCCATTTTACGTAAATAGTCTTACACTTTACTATAGAAAGCAAACATTACAATGTAGTAATGTTAATAGCGATTTAAAACGGAAGTAAGCACATTTACAAACGAGTACGTAACCAAATGGTAGGTATATGATGTGGACAGATGAGAAGGAAATTACAATGTTCTTCTTTGAATCATCTCACTCTCTAGAGTTACTATAGGGAAGTTAATTTCCAACATGTGAATGGGTTATAATAGTCTGTAGAAGTAGCAACACATCTGTGATTGACATGAGTTAGGTTGCCATTTCTTTGTATATTTGGTCAAATGTTCATTAGCAATAGCAATCTGTTTTTAATATTGAAATATCAGCTTTTTACTACATGCATATGAATATACATACGGTACCTACATACACCAAAATAATATTTTTTACAATTTTTGTCTGTCTGTTTGTTTGTGCTAGCTAATCTCTGAAATGGCTGTCCCGATTTTGACGGGACTTTTATTGGCAGCTAGCTGATGTAATAAGGAGTAACTTAGGCTAAGTAGCCTAAGTTACTCCTTATTTACTCCGCGGGGCAGAGCTAGTTCTAAAATATACTTATATTTTTCACCCGCGTTATTTCTTTTTAACGCAGGTGAAACCGCGTGGCACAGCTAGTGATAAATAAATTATTATGAATACCAAACTCAGTACAAGTATGGTATATGAAGTGGCTGTTAAAAAAGTTTTATACTCATATCAATATTATGTTCTAAACCAAATTAAAGGATCTATTAAAGAGTTTAGAAGTATAATGTCCGGTGAAGGCAAAAATAATAAGGATAAAGTCTATATTGACCACTACTTTAGCAGTGGGGTATGGGGTATGGGGTAACAGCTAAATTGGAGGACATGCATAAAACGCGGTTTTACTAATTGCCTACAAGGCTATCGGATTGCCTGTGATAGACACGATAGTATAAATGTATATTTAAAAATATATATTTAAAAATGCAGTGGATTTTCAAAGAGAGTTTTACATCCTATAGATACAATAAAAAACGAGTTTGGTGACCTTAAAAAATGACCGGAAGTGGGTGCCTCACCGTCATGGTTTATGTTAACAATGCCATCGCAATTGTTTTATATTAACACGTTCTTTGAATTAGGAATTAATATTTAACTTTAACTATTTACTACAATTATTGTTATTACTCCAAATTCATTTTAATGAGCTTCCATAAATTGTTTTCACTTTTCACTTTTCACTGTTGATTAAATATTGCATTATATAAGAATAAATAATGATTAATTTAACGATACAATTCGATGTTACAACTTGTAATGTTTGTGAAAGAGTATTCCTAAGAGTATACTGTTGGTTTAAATTTTAAATATTATAAAGAAGTTTTCGTTCGAAATAACAACTGTTAACAAGTTTCAGCGGGCATGCAAAGTTAAAACCAGTATGTTAAATCATTTTCACCTGACAGTTCCGATCCAAAAATATGATATATGTGATTTTAGTCACTGCATAATTATCTCTGGTAATGGCGGGAATAAATGGTAGTTTAAAACTTGTTTTCCGCGGTGTTTCGAAAGCTGACGCAATGCAGTTTTTAACCAGTTTCTTGTGGGCTCACTAACTTGGGCTTTGACTGACTTTTGTATACTGCCTAGTTTGCTCGCTTCGTATGTACATAACGAGAACAAGCTTATGCAAGAAATGTTTAATTAGAAACGTTAGAAGAGCGCGATCTCCCTGCTTTACACATAAGCTGGCGTATATTTGAACAGATAGATTTTTTTAAATTTAATTTAATATTAGAGTTATTATGTTATTAGGTGCAGAATTTGTTAAAATATTTGTATTACAAAGCAACATTGTTTTTGATGCTGATTGGGCGCAAACAAGAATACATTTCGCTTGATGAAGTTACCACTGCCGCTTATTGTCATTTGTAATCAACTCCAGATACAATTGAAGTTCTCTCTGAGGTTGGTCACAGATGGGTTGATATTCCTAAACTTAGACCCTTGCAGTTAGTGTTTCTCCCTTATCACACCCTTCAAATTCGAACACAGCAGCGAATATCATTGTTGTTAGTTGCTAACATAGATAAGTAAAGATACTTCGCCGCCTTGAACTTGAATGAAGCCACAAACGGCTTATTTTAGTAAGTTCTTTTTTTGAATCCTTGACAAATAAAAACATTTTATTTATATATATTTTATTATATTTGAAATAATTATTTATTTATTACATAATTTACGTAATAAATAAATAATTATTTCAAATATTTTAGGGACATTTTAGCACGGAGACGTGGCAAAACTTTTTTACGCAACTATTACAATTCTCAAAACTGGGTACATTTTCTTGTTAGGAGTGAGTAATCTTCACTAATCTATGGTTGCTAAGTTTAAAATCTTAGTCATCTTACTATACACTTCTTAATCCTACTTCGGTAATCTGTAAATGTATTAAGTTTCGTGACTCAAGTATCGGATAAGCCTTATGAGAGTGTTTTTACATGAATAATGAATATGATATGAAAAAACCAATGTCGTGGTTGCAAAATGATACTCTGGAGTGTGTAACTATACTCTCGTGAGAATGTATCAAGCGTAGCGATTTTTGTCACAAATGTCTATAAAGTTACAATATGGGACTAAAGAAGGGGTCGTCAACTTTATTGTACCCGGCATCGATCTACCAATTGCAAATTTATTTCGCCGCCCTCTAGATATTTCCATCAACGAAATATTAAGTCAAGAGTTTTCTAAATAGATACGAGTAAAAAAAGATCCTCGATTTATCTTTGCCGTGTCACGATCGATTGGACTTATCGTCGCAATCAACGGGTTGGCTACCTCTGATGTTGAGTGAATAGTGGAGAAATATATACATTAAGTATATCACCGTTACGTGTGTCTGTTCAGGAGGGAGGTGTTGTGAACGTTTGGTACACTTACTATTAAATGAGTAGCTTATTTGCAATGTTCTTCTTCTACATTAAAGTATTTATATTTAAACACCTATATCGTTTAATTGTTATTCAGTATGTAATGTATACAGTAGCGGAAAAAGCATGAAAAGCCAACATTCAAAGTGCCTACCACAAGCATGTCACAAAAGTCTAGAATTTTTTCCGATGCTTAAACACTAAGGGAGCTCAGTCTATTGGATTTTCGATTTAGTTACTAGATGCAAATATTTCAATAGCATTCGCCATTCTTTGCCCTGTCCGAGGCGGTCGCCTTTGTCATTTTTATCTGATTAAATATCAATTTACTTTTCATATCTTGCCAAATACTTCCGGATAGGCGTGAAAAGTAGATAAATATTAATCGCGTTACATCGACACATATACTATACTGCTACTTTTATAACATAAAATAATTATTAAAAATCTAATGTAGAGAGCAGCCGGTCGTAAAACTACAAAAGAGAACGAGATGCGGGTTCATACAACGCAATTACTTCTTCCGTATTCTAAATTCATATAATGAGTTAAGATAAAAGTGCACGCTGATTCAAGAGTTGATATTTAGGCATTTATTTTCCAACTTCGCTGCTTTATGTAAGAGGAAAGTGATAGTTTCTACATAACGTGCCAGAATATTTTACGTTTGCAAGTAAATTGTACGAATTTACTGACATTACTACAGATTTGCTTTCTCTATTTTAGTTTAAAGTATCGAATACATCAATTATATAATTAAGTTTATAATAGCGAAAGTGTATAACTATTGCTAGATTATGTAAAACGAACTGTTTTATTTGATTGGATTAATATAAACATGTAATTATAATGAATTAATTAAATTATGCCACAAATGCTATTACGCGTTGTTATGAAACAATAATAGTTAAATAAATTATCAGACTTTATAGAACTACAATCTGAATAACTAGTAATTAAAAATATAGACGCCATGGGAGGTTCAATTTTATGGGATTTATGGAGTTACTTGCGATGAAGCATGATTAAATAAATTATTAAAGTTTATAACATTCAGTGAATTAGTAATTAAAAGTATAAGAGAGTTGAGAGTTATAACTAAAAGATTTCTTCTGCAAAAAAAAAAATACATTACTCCCTTATAGGGATTGATGATATAATATGAAGGTAATTTTACCGTTAAACTTTAATATATCATAAATAACTAACATATTGGATTTACCCAAGTTATATTCACCTTTTACATAGGTTTCAAAAATATGACTAACACGTTCGCACAAAGAAATTGCTAAGTTATTTAAATAAACGTAAAGGACACGCATGAGAAGCGGTCCCTACAAAAGAGTTCAACGCACATTACGCTTTGTTTGTACTCGGTCAAGCGGGACATTGGAAGAGGATGTCCGTGTTTTTACCCCTATTTTTTATGTCCCCTTGTTATACGTAAAAATAATAATATTATAATGCCAGGTAGATGAACCAGTCGTTTTGATATTTGCTGTAAGGTATGTTTATTGTTTAGGTCTGAGTGATTGCAAACTTACAATTTTTGAATGCGTAAATATTTACGCTTATGGTAAAATATTATTTAGAATAGAAATACCAGTCTCTTTCGCTGCTTCTTACGAAACACCTCAGGTGTTAATCATGACGTTCAAATATAAATCAGTATGAATAAATTTTGAAAACAAGTTTTCGTTTTTGCAATGAAAATGAGTTGCACTTAATAATTCGTATACAATACACATTAGGATTTCAAATACATACATAAGTAAGGAATTAGGTTAATATTGCAAACTTCTAGTTGGATCGCTTATGTATACAGAATTACGCATAACGACAACTATTAGCATAATTATGTATCACTGTGTGTAAACGTAAATCACTAATTCAATTGGCTTCATGCAGCTCAGGAAATCAGTGCATTCCAATATGTAGGTAACGTTTTAACCGACATTTATTGGCGATACTACTTTTTAAACATAACCGCATGTCGTCCACATATCCGCGTGTTCATTCTACATTTAATGGAACAATCGAAAATGGATTGTAGCTTTATTATACACTGTAGGTACATAAGTTATGACGTGTCGCGCCCACACAACTATACGGATGAATACAGACGGATGCGAGAACAGTGCATGCAAATAGACTCACTTATTGGGGACGAGAGAGCCTTCAAGACGCGGAAACACTCCCTTGGTGACAGCTATCTGGGGCACTGTACTGGCGGTCTGACGTATGACGAAAAGAAATCACAACAATAACACTTTCCGAGAACACTCACTACACTAGTCTAATAGTAACTTGTACAGTGTACCCCGGACGGTAAACACGCAACTCAACTGATCTTGTAACGATACAAAAGAACAGAGAGGTACTTTCTGTTTAAAATTTTAATAAACGTTAGCATGTATGCGGAGGTATACGCGACGAAACTGCATTTTGGTGCTCTGAGGCGTTGCCTCGTTCGAATACGACTGGGGCTTGAATGTCAGGCGCTGAGGTGCGCAGGCGCCGACTCACCCGCGCCCAGCCACGTGACGTCACGGAGGTATTCAAAATGGCGGCGCGGAATTCGAGAGCCTACGTACCGATCACTGGCAAATCTAGTACTTAGCGTCAACTCATTTTAATTTCAATTCTAATTCATTTATTTAAACAAGGAATGTAAATATACTTGCAAATAACTTTAGTGTCAAGTCTTTTAACAATACGTTTTAAATTTAACATTCCGGTGACAATCCTAACCTCAATTTCACGTGTAACTTTGGAATATGTATTATATACTTTGTATGGATGCCTAGTATAAACTTGAGGCCAATCTTGTCCTAGAGTAATTAGTAAAAAGTTTACGTTTGCTATTAGAGCAAGTGAGAATGATGTCACACCTAGTTTAGTATGTTAATACAAAGCTCCTTTCACTGACGGCGGAAAAGAGATAGCGATACCACAGACTATATTGTGTTTATTCTATGAATGAATTGTAAACCACAGAAAGAGATAGAATGATAATTTAAGTTGACTGCCTTCAAATTACT
Organism: Epargyreus clarus clarus; assembly: GCA_014595695.2. Taxonomy (NCBI): domain Eukaryota; kingdom Metazoa; phylum Arthropoda; class Insecta; order Lepidoptera; family Hesperiidae; genus Epargyreus; species Epargyreus clarus. The sequence continues at coordinate 991,840 of JACTTY020000037.1, forward strand.
TAAACAAAACCACTGTGCGGTAAGTAATAAAATCAAAAATATAGTAACATAGTTATTATTTCCATAGCTATAGTATTTAATTAATAGTCTACAGAAATGACTGTCTAATACATTATGTTATTTAAATACCATGAAATAATGATAGTTATATAAGTTTACCTTTTATATTTTTTGATCCAAGAATACTTTCTACTATACTTTGATTGTTCATATTTAATTTTGTTCTTCAGCGAGACTATCTCACTTCTAGCTTTCTAAATAATGAATTTTTAATTGGAGATTTTATAATGACAATCGTATATAACTCTTGTTAAACGATATAATTTTTAATGTGTGTAAGTTTGCAGCACATTTGCACATAACATTGTACAAATACGTGATTAAAAGTAAAAGTTTATTAGTTAGCTGTATTTTTACTTTAATTGTATTTTTTAATTTAAGTGTAATTTGTTTTTAGAAGAGACAGTTAAGGGTAAAATTTAATTTTATCACTAATACAACATACATACATACAACAAATATCTATACAACCCTCGTGTATTGCAATCAAATATATACTCAAAGAAATTATTTCGAATTCCATATGTCTTAGTTTTTCTTACGCACCTTTCAAATTAAAGAAAATTTGAAATCTAAACGCTTTTATAATGCTAATAGTTCACTACACAGGAATGAAGTATTTATTTCCCACCCATCCCAGAAGAAATTATAAACTAGTGTTTAGTGAAAAAACAAAAAAATCTGAATGCTTTAGAATAATTTTATGAAAAGGGGAGTACGTAGGTACTATGAGCCTATGTCATTTTTACAATTTAAACAAATCCAAGTTCGTCAAGCCGTTAGTGTTGTAGGACGTGCCAAAGAAATTCATACACATACATACACATTACATAGATACATACGTACATACATATATGCTAGAAAAACGTTATTCACTGCAGTCGAGAAAGATGTTGAGATGTATAGGTCATAGATTTCCAGTGTGTAAACATTTGAGATATACAGGTTTCAGTGACTTTTCCTTAACCACTAAAACAAGCGATTCCTAACACGCACAACTTCACAATCAATGTTGGGTCTATCAACGTGAATAGGTTAGTAATTTGTACTTTTTGTATTAAAAAAGTACGATCGAAGTCACGTCCAGAACGTAGTTTACGAACATAATAAATATTCTAAAACTAATAGTTCCAGTGGTTTATAGCATAGGATTTGCATTGTGCTTCCGACCTAGATTTATTACGTCTGGATTGCTCGCTACGGCTCATCGGTGGTATTCACATGAAGAATTGCTAATGGCTCTTTGTTGGCCCAAACATGACAATAGATCAAATCTCGTAATGTAGACAGAAATAGACTTCAATTAAGTATATTGGAATTTACAATGGCTAATTTACGCCAGTAGTTCGGTATGATTTGCTACATACATAGATATATACAATATGTTTTCCTTTGCAATGTCTTAACCTATTTACTTAATTGTATTTATCATTACGCAGCTGCGCAGACACGGGTCATGTCTGTCAATAATAATATTTTATAGAAACTATTATAAGTATAACAGCACATATACACTTTACAGTAAGCGTTCTATTATTATAATATTAATTTTGAGTTACATTTAATACATATAATTATTATTTATTGTGTGTTATTAATTTTCTTTCGCTATAATTGCTATTAATTAGTATTTAAGAGTACACAATTTTGTACCGTTCACAAGTTATTATTTTATAAAATAGGAATAGCAGACAAGCTTGCAATCCACTTAATGGTAAGTGGCTACTGGACATCTGTAATCAACCCCAGATAGGATTAGATTCCTACCTGTGTTTGACCACAGATGCGCTACCCCTTAGGGCTAAGAACGCCTCGGAAGAGAATGTCTTCCTTACCAAACTCTTCAAACCATAACAGCAGCGCGTGACACTATTCTTATTGTGTAGAAAAAGTTTACAATATCATTTCAATTTTGTCTTTTTGTGACGAAATTGTTCGGAAAAGAGTGAGCTCGATATTCAAACGAGGTACTGGTAGATATGTAAATTATAACGAATTCAACTGGAACTGGAACAAAGGCGGTGTTTCTTGATATTTCTTCAAAATTTATTCTACAAATCCACCGAACATATATGGATGCTACATGATAACTGTTTATACACAAATAGTTTGTTATAGCGGTGAAAGTAGAAACACTTCGTCTTTTAACCTTTTACATTGTTTTCTTTGCTACTATTTTTAAAATAAAACCTATGCGTCTAATGTTTTTATTGTACAAGAAATAAGTTTGTATTTAGGGTTGGGTTATCGTTGTAACCAAGGAAAAAATATTATAAGAGTAAAACTAGAATTTTCAGATTTCATGTTAATTCGAAAAGTGTTACGAAATAACTTATGTTTGATAGCTCTACAATTGAGTTCATGCCTTAAAAAATTGAACCCTATGGCTTAGTTGCAACATCACCGTAACTACATCTATTTCTGCAATAAGTTGCCGTGTTCTAATTTAAAGGTTGACTTCTGACTAAAACTAACGAAGAATAACATTTTATCTAACAATTTGGAAGAGCTCCCGTAAGATAAAATAAACTCACAATTAAATATTATAACGTATACCAATGTAGGTTGTGCAAAAATAATAATGTACTGCATACCACGCATTATTATATTATTACGTAGATACTACGATTATGTAACAACATATTTCTAAATTATGCCATATAAGTTATGCGTGGAATTCAATATGTGATTAATGTCAATATTATACAACATGAGCCTTGAAAGTGTGTAGTTTGCATATAATTTCAATGAACAATTCATATTGATTTTCGGTACCTGCAAATAAACGCAGCCTTCACAAAATATTTTCGTTTCCATATTATTCAGAAGGACCAAAGTATATTTGAAGTCAGGTCGAATATGTGTAGGTTCGAATAAAGGTGGTAGAACCCTTTGTGGTTCGACTCCGGCGGCACCACCGCCACACCCATTTCTGCCTAATAACAGCAGTGTTAGGCGCTGCTGTGTTCCGGTTTGAAGGGTGTGGTAAGGGAGACATACTTTTCCGAGGCGTTCCAGCTTAGTCCTCAGGGATAGCGGCGCATCTGTGGCCGACCTCAGTTAGGAATATCTAATCCTATCTAGGGTTGATTACAGATGTCCATGGGCGGCAGTAGCCACTTACCATCAGGTGGACTGCATGCTCGTCTGCTATTCCTATATTATAAAAAAAAAGAATATTTTTGGGCTTCATTTTGTAAAACTTTTCAGAAACACGGATCCCATCATGGTATATGGCATTATGTAAAAAAGTAAAACCTTCATTTAAATTTCTTTTATTATAAACATAATACAATATACCAAATCTAAACATTTTTGTCACTTGCTTATGTAAGTGTATTGTTTATAATGTAAAGGAGAGATCATAAGGAAACCTGTAGGTACCTATAAACAAATCTTGGGACTTAAAAAAGTTGTTTGAAGTGTTAAAAAAGTTGTTGAAGGTGTGTTTGAAGCCTAACAATGCGCACTAGACAAGCGAGGTGTGGACTTTAGCCTAAACTGAATGAGAGGGTAATTTAAAGAAGGGACTCGTGCCCAGCAGTGGGAAAATAATGGTCTGGCGGTGTGTGATTTAAAGGAACTTATCTAAACAAACATTCGGTTTCTTGTGGTTTAGGTTTAAATACTGTGTTCTTTTAAATCTTCTTCTTTATGTTTAAAAATACGAAAAAATGTATATTGTATGTACGTACCTGAATACTACAAGAAAACGAAATATCTAAAATACCAGGCTAGACTGCAGGGTAATTATCGTTAAACTGTTTATAATGGCTCACATTAATGTTAAAAATACGATGGAAATTAGAACCCCATAAGTATTACCGTGGGATAGGAAAGTCCACAATTAGAAAAGTTGAACGCACCAGCGGACCATATAAAAGTCAGTTAACACTTTCTTGCGCTTTACATCCAAGATTAGTGTTCTGTTAGTAGTGTTGTAAAGGGTTAAAATGACAAATAACACGTTCGAATCATTGTTTAGCTGGTAAATATTTATTACGAATTTGTTATTATCATATTGGGTTGTTATTTTTTTAATTTATTAATAGACTTTGTAATACAAATGTATACAAACAAGACCAAGTTACTTCTTACCTAAATCTAAGTCGGCAAATCTAAACAACACCCTCGTCTCCTCCAACATTGGAGAAGCCAGAATGCAATTCAGATAGCCGACATGTGCAGACCTTACACCAAAATGTAAATTTCGAAATGCTTCATTTGGAACACATTCCATCCAAATATGTGTTACATCCTCAATAATTTTATTTATTAAAGAGACAAATATTATATTTGATGTAATATGTCCAGAACGTAGCCTGACTGATGTTTTTAGACCATTTCTTTTAAACCTGTACCTTACATTGCCGACCCATGGGTTGTTACGTCGTCGGAGGCTTTATGGGTGGTTAAAAACATCCCCTAGTATACATTGAAGCATGTTGTGAAGTACGCTTCCGGTCCCAGTTGTAGGAAGGGAGCCATACCCAATTTTATGATTATTGGCATGGTAGGTACATAATATCAATCCGTCATGCAAAGGCTTGGTTTAGTTGGACATTTTTTTGCGTGTTTCCATAACATCTTAGTGCGAGATTGTATAATATAGAAAGGAAAACAATAATTATATCATTGAATAAATTTGATGACCTTATTTTTTCTGATTGTTCTATAAAACTTGTAAATAGAATATAAATTCCTATTAATTCTCTTAAATTTAAATTATCTTTTAATTTTAAAAGGGTAGAATGCACTACACATTATGTCCTAGTAGTTGAGTAACAGTCTTTTAAAAAAATATATACCACAAAACAATGAAAATTGAATATTCCACATAAAGGCAGACAGCACCGATTACGGCTGAACTGCAAAGTTAGGAAAATACAATTTTTCTAGAGATGTTCTGTAATAGCGCCGAATTACACGCTTCACGGAAACACGTCGTCTACCGCTTTCTAAACATTATTTTAATAGTTCCACATTATTATGGAACATGTGTTACAATAACCGTAATATTTTTGTTATATAATGTGTAGGTTATTTGATTTTTACCGTTTTCTATATATTACTCGCTTTCGTTCTGTTTTTCTTAGCGTTACGGCTTATTCAACGTTCATCAGTAGTGCATATTACAAAAAGTAAGAGGAAAATAAAAATGATTATTCTTCAGCCTGAAACATAACTTTTGTATGTTTGCACTATATGTTTTGATATCGAAAGATATCTATGTAAGAACTGATGTAAAAGATCAAGATAATTAGTGATTTTCTGTAATATTTATGTAAAGAAAATATGACTAAATTAAACACAATTGATGTCTGGTACTCATGATTATTATACATGATGAATATAATTTTAAATCTTGTCTACGTCATATCTGTATATAAATCTACATATATAATAATATATTGTATGTAAATTTATGACATACGGCTTTGTTTAAATACAGTTCACACGAATAATCATACTTAAAATATGCCTCATACTTATAATGTAAATAATACCTCAGCTGTACCTACATTAAAAGAAGATTAATGATTAGAAAATTAGAAGATGCATGTTATAACATATCGCAAAAGGTATATACAATTACAATTACAATTTGTATTAAAGATTAAAATAAGTATAATAGTGACAAGTGAAAAGGTCTACATAATCGTTACATTCGTGTTAGAAGACAGTCATTTTAATTTAAAGTTGCAGTAAGCCCCTGCTCTAAAACATAACCTACCACGATCCTGACAAAAAGACAAATCTCACAACACCTCATGCATAAAAATCTGTCAAGCCGTCTTTCCGTTCTGTACCCTTACCATGAGTTTTTACGTTTTGACAAATGTGACTGTTTTGGTATTTGTAACGTATTTGCCAATATAATTTCCAATCAGCGCCCCTAGCGGATTGTATCAGAACTATAGTGTCAGTAACGTAACATTAAATGTTTAAATTGACAAAATGGCGCTTTATGTTTTGTCTCTCTTTTTTGCGAATATGTGAGGCAGACAAAAAGCCTTGAGCACTTACGTTTACTCAGTCTACTGAAACAAACGCAACAGAACAATGGATTGAGTAAACTTAACGTAAAATTGTGGGATGTTTTAAAAACTTATGATAAGGGTACAGGATACAAAAAACCGTTAAGGCTAAGGGAATCGATAAAATGTTTATTTTGTTTAGCTTTCTTATAAATATTATAAATATTTAGCTTATAAATGTTTAGCTTTCTTCTGTAGCAAGCTACTGAAGTGTTTGAAATTCGATAAAAACTAAAAATCAGGAATGCGTAAGTTATCTATTTTCATATGCCATGACTGCATTAGTTTACTGTTGACTTTTAACCACTTAACCACAAATGATACCAACCAACCTAATTAACCTGCGCTGAAAATATTTTTAATTGACACATTGACGTTTAAACCCTACAATAATTACAGTGTTCAATATGTACACTGCTTTACCTTATACAGCTTATAAACCGTTAACAGACATAATTACTGTACCCTATAAACACTTGCATAGATCTTAACACCTTCCTTTTCATTAGAAAGTCGAGAGCAATAACCATCAGAGAAGTTAATTAATTAAAGTAGTGGTAGCTTAAAGTTAATTCTAATTAAAAAAGCAGCTTTGCTCTTTCATCGGTCACGTCGAAACCGACAGTTAAATACACTTAGCGAATGTATTATTTGCATAACGAAACTCACCTGACTGTATGTTTTTGTTGTAACTGTAAGAAAAACTATGAGTATATTATTTTGCGATGTACAATGTCTGTATTTAGGGATGGAAAGGTATCTATGACTTGTGGATTTACTGCAGTTTACATCACTAGACCAATTCCATTCAAACTTATTGTAGAAAATAGGAGGTCCTGCGGATACAACTAGCATCCACTCTAATTGTTAAAAGTTGAAGTAGAAGGTTAAACCAAACGCATTACTGGGTAGCTGTTGGGTGAGGCAAACAGACTTACGTACACATAGTTCTTTTGGATTTTGCCGTCGTACTTATATTTCGTTTTATTGGAATCAATCTCTAATGACGTCTATTGTATCATCTACGAAAGCGAATGATTTAGAATGAGCCGAAAATTGAATTGAACGAGAAAAGCAGTATAACAGATTAAATCAGTGAGCTGATAAACAGGCACGTAGTCTGTCGAAGTCTGTCTGCGGTGTGGATTCATAACAAACGGAACGGGAAGATTTTGTGTGCACACGAAACACGTATTTATCGAATAAATTCGGATTTTATCTGATCCTAGCTCGCCGTCGAATCTAACGATATTTCTCTGCTATATAATTTTCCAGTACTGTCGTATAAACTCCATTTGAAGCGGTGGTCAGAAAATAACAAGCCTTTACGAGCATAAGTATGCGTTTCAACGAAAAATGCGCTGGTAAGAGCGTGTTTGCTAACTGACGTATGGGACTAATAACGTTAAGCATAGCGTGAAGGTGCCTCGGGCGAAATTCACTGAGTGCGCGGAAAATTTGTGCAAAATTCTATGTAATAAATAGGTATGGAGCTTGGTTCGCTTTATATGATTAGTGCTTAACTGGGTGAATTAGTGCTCGCCGGAACACACGATTAACGTAGAGGGTAATGAGTTCACGTCACTGATTTTCATTATTTGAAATTGTGGTGGTACGTGTTGTTCAATTTAAAAGCCATTATTACGTCTAATATGAGCCTAATGAATTAGATTTTGGTTAACGTACATTATACATGCTAATACCGAAACCATAAATAGATGATTTAAAGTCATTAGTATCGGTACAACATCAAATATTTAGTTCATAATAAATTAGCTACATGTCGGCAATTTAACATGAAGCTCTTCATAGATTTAGTATGTTTTATTACTCGACTATGATTTTCAAGCGTATGACGTGTCATTGGATTCATCTTACTCGTAATTGTGGGAGTATTACACGCTATTATTTGTAGTTGTCGGGTATTTTTTTTTTGATAATAACAACTAGTTTCTGCCTAATCTTTTGCTGTTTCAATGTCGAACCCCCTGACTGAGAGAATGAAATATCTAGATAATGTCCTAAGCACCTCTCACTTTGAGAGGAGATCCGTGGCCAGCAATGGGTAAGTGGGTAGAGGAGGATTAAAACTACTAACCTGGTACATGTTCGTCATTGAAGGTCACTCGCACGGAGTGAGGGCGGGGCACGCGCGGTGTGAATGCTGCTATGTATCGGTGGCCACCGAGCGGTCGCACCGAGCTGGCTACGAGAGCACCGTTACCACCCGACACTTCTAGCTCCAGTTGGCCAGGCCCTGCGTTGCTGCCGTCCACTATAACAAATAAATTAACTTAGTTGATGGTTGTAGTGTCTTAAGCCTGCCGTAGCCTCTAATTTTCCGTAAGTTCGAGATACTTATCGTGGGCTGTAACCACTTGTCATTAACACCCGTTATTAATAATCAATCTATTCAGTGGCTTGCCAAAGATTGAAATTTAATAATTGTTGTTTAAAGAAATTGTCACGTGGACTAATGATTGATTACAATCAATCATTAATAAATTGTTAAATTTTGATCTTTGTTAAGCAATAAAGTAAATAGATAAAGATAATAGTAAATTATTTATTAATGGCCGTTGATTTATAATATATCATTATTTATTGATTATTATCATTAATAAAGAGACACGCTTCTCACACTTACTTTACAGCATTTATGAAAGTATGTTTATTATAGTCCGCGCCAAACTGCTAGTCCGCTCTGAAGTTGTTACGAGCAGGTGTAGTCATACAATTTGCTATGGCGACGCGATTCATTTCTATATTCAGAGCGGACTAGCAGTTTTATGCGGACTATACCTTTTCGATAAAATTATTCCCTTAAATGTAGTGTTGGTTATATGACAACTTTATTTATTAATGTTTAATACTGAGACATTTGCGGTCTGTGACGTGGGTGCACTAAATATCATAAAATTGTACGTACAGGCTCTCAACATTAGCAAGCCATCTACTCAATTACATGATGTTTTAGCGAACTTTTTGTAAATGAAACAGCTAGCCGGGAAGCCTCCAGTCTAGACCACTTACACTACATGTTTAATGTTTTATTCACATCGCTACAAAGGATCTAAAACAACTTGAATTCATGCATTCGTATGATTAAGTTAGTGTAAAACTGAATAAATTCATTTTATTTGTAGTTGACGTATTGCAAACACTGTATTGTTTGTTCGAGCACTGTTTTGTTTTTACGATCAGTTGTGACCCGAAATATTGCTATGCCATGACTACTATATTGTATGTGGTCAATATATATGTATGTACGGTATTTGTTTTTGATCGTTCTGTGTTCATATCAGGTATAAAATTTCTAGCTTTGTGGCATTTGAACTGCTTAAACGTGATGAGTATTTTTAAGATTCAGAAACAAGTTCGAAGTAAGTATGAACTTAATAGTTTGTTTATATGAGTCAAAGGTGCTTGCATGTTTAGTGTTAAATATATTATGTATATATGGCATATATGGCTTATCTAATAGGCATTGCGAAGATTTATGCCTGTTACTTTATTTTCAAATCGTACTATATAACATTAGCGAATGCTCTTCATGATTTTGATCACTTTTACGTTCTACCCCATAACGACCTTAATTAAACCCTTTAAAGAATAATATCAACCTTATTACGACTTACTGTTATGATCGAAACAACAAAAGGGCTGAAACGTATTATGCTTACCTACGAATTCTACGGGTTGCCCGACTGTTCCTTTGTACGTCGGTTTTATTAGTATTCCTTTGGCACCTTTATTGTTATCCCTTTGAATTGGTCTGTAACAAATAAAACATTAATCGATAAAGCAAACTCTCGGAGTGGCTGACTTTTATTGAATATAAAATCCTATTTAAATTGATCCCAATATAAGGATTTCTTAAATAAATGAAACAGTCGTTTTTCACATTCCATTTTTAATTGCGAATAACAATTGGTAATTGCTATTTCTGTTAAGCAACGAGGTGGCTTCAGGCATTTTTCAGTTTTGAGACGCGATCTGTGCCTTGAAATTGAATATAAAATAAAAGTGGTATTTTTGAAGTAAAACAATTTCATTGTAAGGGAACAATACAGATTTTTTTTTATAATATAGGAGTAGCAAACGAGCATGCAGTCCATCTGATGGTAAGTGGTTACTGCCGCCCATGGACATCTGTAATCAACACCAGATAGGATTAGATATTTCTTATATCATTTGCGGCCACAGATGCGCCGCTACCCCTGATGACTGAGCTGGAACGCCTCGGATAAGCATGTTTCCCTTACCACACCCTTCAAAACAGAATACAGCAGCGCCTAACACTGCTGTTATTAGGCAGAAAAAGGCGGTGGTGCCGCAGGAGTCGAACCACAAGAAGTTCTGCCACCTTCAACTTCAAAGATATGTATAGTGTAGAATAATACAGATAATGTAATACATTCTAAAGATAATTGGTGGCTACCAGGTATCAACTTACAACTCTCCTCATCAATTTAGGGCGTTGAATGAAATAAAATTGTGAGGCGATGCATCCAAACCGTATAAGCGATAGAGAATATATATAGAAATCTGACTTGCTTTATCATATTTTGCGAAATTTTCGTATTATATAGGTAACATCTTTATCATGCTATACCACAAAAAAGATGGATTGCAAAGTAAATTATTGTAATGCGTTAAGTAGGTCATTTAATACGTTTGGTTGTTTGCTGTGGGTCACACAAGTACGGTTTGAAACGGCAGGTACGGATTGGAGAATTTATAGCGTCGAGAATACGTTTCTGTACTAGAGCTTTATATTATCTTTATAGAGTAGTTATTTCATTCTTGGCGGTTGTTTCAATCTCATACCTCTACTTGCTAAATAACAGTACAGTAACAGCTTTATAGGTTTATTATTCGCTGGGAGTTAAACAAATGGTGGGCGTACGAAACCGATGCTGTAATGGACCCGTGGTGAAATCTGTTACTTTGTTTTTCTGTCTTAACTATAATTGTTATAGAAAAAATCTCTGTACTACCGAAGCATGTGCACTTGGCTTTTGGCTAGGGATTTTGATTATTTTTGGCTTTTAGTGCTGCTACCTTTTCAGTGCTGCTATGGTTCGGTTTGAAGGGTAAAGGAGACATATTTTTCCGAGGCGTTCCAAGTTGGTCCTCAGGGGTAGCATGTATGTAATGAATTTTACTTTACGTTGAAGTTTATACTCGTGTTACATTTTACTGGTGAAAGATCAAGTTAAAATTTACAAGTAAAATAAAGCTTTAACTGTAAAATAATTTGTATTGTGTTAAGTTTATGACTTTTCCTCGGGACAATCCATTTCCACCAAGTCTGTTCCATAATGAGTCCTTGCGGGGAAACATGGCTTTTATGGTGAATATTAAACTAGGTACTATATTATTGTGGTAAACGCGGGAAAGATCGTAAATATAAAGGCACATTGTGTTTCTTTAGTCGACAAATACGAGTACGTAAGAATGTTATAATCGAAAACGACTTTTTTTAGAAATAAAGGAAAATGCATTCCCACAAATGGCCAGGTCTCTGCCCGTGGACATCTATAATCAAAACTAAATAATACCTATATGTATGTGCCGATGATACTCATCAGCATATATTGGAATCCTTCGGAAGTATGTTTCATGTTATCCAACACAGTAGATATACACTGTGTGACACTGTGACCTTTTCTTTAAAGTTACATTTATTTCTGCCTAATAACAATTGTCGACATTGCTGTTATTACGCAGAAATAAGTATAGCGGTATCAAACCACTACTTAACTAAGTTAACTTAACGGATCTCTCCTTCGGCTGTGCAGTCCACGAGGACTGAAATTTGAAAGGGGTGTTTAGGTAGGGGTGTTTAGGTAGGTAGGTGGGTAGGCATCCCTTAAGGATGAGTCCCATACTGCCAGGCATCGTCGCGGCGCTGGGGATAGTGCATTATGAGCATTCAACCCCTCCCTGTTTGCAGGGTCTAGTACCCTTAGCATGAGTTTTCAAAACATCCCACAATTTTATGTTACGTTTACTCAATCCATTATTCTGTTCCGTTTGCTTAGTAGACTGAGTAAACGTAACAATAAGTAAGTGCTCAAGTATTTATGTCTAACTCACATGTTCGCAAAAAGAGAGACAAAACATAAAGCGCCATTTGTCAATTCCGACATTTAATGTCAGTTAATGACACTACAGTTCTGATACATTCCGCTAGGGGCGTTGATTGGAAATTGTATGGGCAAATACGTAAACAAATACCAAAACAGTCAGATTTGTCAACGTAAAAACTCATGGTAAGGGTACTGTTCGTAGTCCTTTTATCGTCTGGGCGCAAAAAAAACGGATCTTCTTACCTGAAACGGGCGTGAGCAGCGTCCGTCTCAGTGCGGGCCCCCCCGGTTGGGTCGCGGGGGGGCCTATTGGATAAAAAAGACTGCTGTTGGTGCTTCTCCTCCACGCTGCTGTACGACGAGTCCCGCACCACGTATGAGCTCTCCCGTACTTCCCGCTTGCTGAACTCTTGCTGTAAGTAAAAAAATATTCAATAATTCGGTACATGTATTTTAGGTGCTTATCTAACATCTTTCTGTGTGTTCTAAAGACTTATATTATTGCATGAAAGTTAAACTAATAAATGGACCTTGTTTTAATAACACTGCAAATTTAAAGAGTTATACTAGATATTATATATTTTTCTTAAGCTAAATGGGGTTTGGTTGGAGGTGCAGAAATGTGCTTTGTGATTCAATTGTGGATCATTAAATTTATATTTGTACTTTAAAACAAACGGGTTTGCATTGCAATGTACCCTTTTGATGGGCGTGATAGGGCAGTTTACTCTCGTGATTAATATTAACTAAGCCCTAATTAAGGGTTAACAACTCGTGCCAAATGCATGTGCAATAGGCATATATACCTATATCAGATCATTTGTTCGTGTATTAATTATATGTACGCAAAAACAGCGGAACCATTATAGGATCACTCGTGCATCTGTCTGTCATAGCCAATTTGCTCTGAAACTAATGGACCAAATGAGTTGAAATTGTAGAAATATTAATGAGCTGAAGTTAGAAATGTACGTCTTGCTGACTGAGCTTGCAATTTAATTAGCAACGTTACTTGTTTTCTAAGTCTTGACCAACAAATAAGGCAAAAGCCGTGCTAGTTCCCGCACAATTCAGGAAAATATCCGACGTACTAAAAATAACACACCCTCTGTGCAAAGTAAAAGTAAAAAAAGTGTGAAGTACTAATATTTAATGTGGAAGTGAGCGTAAAGATCGGCTTCCAGTGCAAGAGAATATTGAGCAGGATATCGTTGGAATACAGAGCCGTACAGAAAAATAGATAATCATGTTAAAACATAAGTGGCCTTACTCATGTTGGATGTAGCCAATATTGCAAATGTATCGTATTAATGATGTATGATTTGGGAGTACAGTGCCGGACTACTTGATGTCCAACACAATCCACACCTGTGGGTCCCTAGGTAAACTAGTGTTGGCCTTTACAATAACATAATCAACTAAAATGCACACAATTTTAAATAGCCTTATATACTTAGCATTATAGTGTTTCTGTTTTGGTCAAGGCGTGACGACCCAAGTTTGATGAGCTAATGGTCTAATCCGGCACTGAGAATATTTAATAGTCAATCAATAATCATAAGTCTTGTTCGACTGACATGTAAAAATATCTTCAAGCAAGCACAGTTAGCTTGAAGATATTTCTAACGAAATAAAATATGGTGAATGGTTGCAAGTAGCTTTGAAGGGTATGTAGCTTTCAAAACTACAAACCAATCCTTTGAAGGATTCATGAGCAATATCCACGAAGTAATTACTAATGTAACTATGTTGATACAAATAAAATATTTTCAATTTTTTCAATTTGCAATCACCGAGGAAGTCACTATTATACATTACAGTGGAAGTCAAGCCTAAACAGGGTGGAGCGACCCGACGTTCCGTAACAGCAAAAGTTGCGGGTAGATTTTACGATATGAAATTTTACATTTTTACAAGAGCAGCCGGAAAGACAAGTACAAATAAACTTTTAAAGAACGCGAGTTTTTGTTTTTTTTTTTATTATAGCTTCAACTTTCTAGATTAGGTCAGAATTCGCTTCTGTTTTGATATAATTTTATTTAACACAAGCTTTTTTTTATCCGTCCGTAAGCTTTTTATATTTAGACATTCATCTTCATAAAAAGGCAGCTTATATAACTCCCTTATAAGTCATCTGACTGTCCTCAGAAATTCCGTTGAATTAATGAAACTGTTTCCAAGATTACTTTGTAACTGAACGATGGAAGTTAGAGCTGGTCCACATGCTTTTAATATCGGCGATTGAAGATTTTGCTGCTTTTCGGAAGTTACATTCAGCAAACACACATTTGAGCGCTGATCACAATTACTTTTGAAAGTTCGGGGCAGGAACTTAACACATAAATGTTGTTAAAGATGCTAATAGTGGCAAATCTGCTAGGGCCGTGAGAGATGTTTTGGTGTTTTGGATCTCAAAATTGTCCAACATTTCAGATTTATATAGAAGCTGGATTATAGTAATATCTGTATCAGGCCCCTTAGATATTCAGGATAGGACACGTACATCAGACAAAATCATATTTTCCTATACAATATTTTGATAGGCACGGCCAATTTGCGCGGTCGTGTTTTAAAATTATAAATATGATCACAAACATATAAAAACAATATTCATATTCATATTGTTTTTACAATATGTGTGATCATTTATATTTTTAAGATCATGTTCTAGTCTTGCTACAGACCGTGTCTAATACGTAACGTGTCTGTACCCTTACCATGAGTTTTTAGGTTTTGGCAAATATGACTGTTTTGGTATTTGTTTACGTATGAGTTTTTACGTTTTGACAAGTACTGTAGTTACAATTTCAACACATAGGTACGTAACAGGTATCTGTAATAGGAAGGAAACAATCGAGTAGTAAACGGCATATACATACACCGGTTGCTTCAGTATACTAATTGACACCTAAGGACTCGCTCAAGTGAAGTTTCATTATTGAGCTTGCCGCTTCCTCACACGTTTCTCCTAGGTGACGTGTTCGAAGCGATCGTTTTGTTTGAGTAAGACAGTTGAGTCGTGGAAATTGTTAAGTGAGTATCTTACGTTGTTAATCTAGATACAATTAGCTAAGTAGCTGAACTCTATAATCCAGCTCTAGGTCATGCAGTTATATTCATCATTTATGATTAATACAAAATTTAGAATTAACAAACGGGACCCTAGGGAATGGCCCTAATTGTATTCTGTCCTAGCCCAGAATGCTTTATACTAATGTATTTTATTTCCTTTTAAAAATAACTCAGAAGAGCGAGGCACATAGACGCTTCTAAGGCTAAAATAAAGTGTGACACTCGAGTCACTAAAGCTATGTTGATGTGAAACATCTATAGCCGCACGTAAAACCGATTTCTGGCGTGGCGACGCGTCGCCATGCGCAATCGACTGTGTGATAATTAAGTAGTCACGATTTGAAATTTGTATTTTTTTGTATTTAATGAAAATAAATGTTTATTCAATAAATAGTCATCGTTATCTGGAAAAAAATCGTAATATTTTATTTCATCATTATGACATATTTAGTTCCTATCACAATATGTTCTTTTCTGCATATTACTTTTACAAAATAATGTCGATGTTTCACATCTGCCAGGCGTCCCGTGACGGCTCACATTTTTTTTAGTACCACACGTATGTTTTTTTTTGTTGGAACTGCCTGGCAGTATATGGATAGTGTAGCGTATTTTAGTCTCCACATATATACTAAGATCGATTAGTGCTCATTGCCATTGTTTATAAAAAAACGCTGTCTACACTAATACGCCAGATAAGATAAGTAAGGCTTAATATGTATTTATGTATAAACTGTTTCTATTTCGAAACAAGGAGACAGATAATCGTTAGTTCCCTCCGCAAACAATCAATTTTTGCGTCAATGAGCATCGCTCACGTTTGATTGATTGTTTTGGGCATCGGTGGCAACATAAATAAGGGTTACTCACGCGACTGGTGTAGGTGTCCGAGTCGTGGTCGTCGGCTAGTCGGTCGAGCTGTCGGTTGAACGAGTCGCGCGAGAAGTCGGTGAACTTGTTCAGTTGTGTGTTGCGCTGCGTCTCACGGTCCAACGTGCTTTGGCCGTACCGTTCCGGCCTGGGCTCCAAGCTAGGGTTGGTAAAATTAACAGTATTAGACAGAAACAAAGAAAATTTTATTCCGATAATCGCAATAAAAATGGAATGACAGAAAGAGAAAAAAAATGAAACAACCAAATAACAAAAGAGCAATATAATAAAAAATATGAACATTGGACACATTTTATTTGAAAGTATTAAAGGAGTCTTTCGTTTGTTTCAATCGTTCACAGTCATGAATTATAACAACATCTACAACATGTATTGCATATGTTCACATATAAAATGTTTTAGGATAAAAACTGTAGGTACATATTTCAATGTGTTATTCAATTTCAAGTTAATTTCTGATTTCAGTTAACATATATTGTAAGACGGTGAATATACGTATAATCCCTGAAAAAGCTTTTACTACCTTACTTTATGACAGCAGCAAACTTTTGGGCAGTTTACCCAATGTTAAGTGGTCATTAACGCCCATAGACTACTTACTATAACCAACCTCGTTTAGAATTTAAGCCGTAACTTAGGCCGGCCACTTATGCGGTACCTTTGAGGATAGAAGAAATATTTTATTAATACTTTTTTATTTTATAAATATTTTATTTTATACGGATCGAAGAAAATATAATTATTATAATATTGAAGTAGCAGACAAGCATGCAGTTTATCTGATGGTAAATTGTCACTGGCGTCTGCGGACATCTGTAATTAACTCAATACAGAACAGTAGTGGTTGACTTATCTCGTCGTAGGCCCGGGGCGGAAATGTTAAGTGAGGCTTCCAGTCAACAAGAGCATTTTGTAAATCTTTGGAGGTCGCCTAAGACAAGAGGCCCGGGATGAAACGCCCCTGATAATCCGCCAATGCAGAACAAGCATGCTACCTGACGGTTTCAGATGCGTTGCCACTTCTGAGAACTTAGATGATCACCTCGTCTAAATCCTATTCACAAGTTTTTCAGAAACTCACAACTGTTTCACACTAGAAATAGGTGCGATGCTACCTCCCCGATAAAACCGTACCACTATTCAAATTAACCTCTATATTTCCTTTGTGTAGAACTGAGGACACGGCTTGGACGCAGATTGGAAATTGTGGGCAGTATTTTAGTTCGGACGCTAACAAATTTCATAGTTGGTGTCTGAACTTGCGACAAAACGTTCTTAACGTTTCGACGTCGTACTTCGATGAAACTTTGACGCTCTTTAATGGAAATTCAATATTCCGCCCGCCCGTTCTTTGATGTTGTAATACCCATTCATATCTATGATTTATTACCGTTGATGGACGTTATTCACAAAGGCTTTCTTCGCATGTATTCAAACTTTGAATATTCTGTTCGATTTTGAAATAATTATCTTCTAAGTAATAGTAACTATGTGTACGAGTACTATATTTTGATTTATATGTTATTGTAGTAGCTTTGCGAATTGGCACCTTGGGAAGCAGTCAATGAGTCAGACAGTAATGTGCCAATAAATCAGGTTCCATTCTTGAATACACCAAAGACAGAAACCAATAATAGCAATGGCAACAGTTTCTTGTACTTATATGCAAGTTATTTTCGAACAACAAAGTCGAAATAGGCAAGAAGATTTCATATATACGGTTTCAGCAAGGAATATTGGATGATATAACCTTACCTGGTAGTATTAAGCATCTGTCTTGTTTTTTCCACGGAATCCCAGGAGTCTTTTCTCCCTCGATATGGTTTCCCCCCAGGATCGCCGTTATCTCCACCACCTGTATAATTACAAAAGCTTAGTGTATTTTTGTAGAGTTGTAAAAGATGAAAGAATGATAAATTTAAACATAACGTGTTATTTAAATTTAAATACAAGCTGTCTGTAATAAATATTTTACACAAATACATACATTATCAAAAAATGTATACGATTGCAGAAATATTATAAAAAAATCCGACTGTTTAAAAATTTAGACAAATACACCTTATGTTAATAGATAACCTCTCTTCCTTTGGAAAGTCGGTTAAAAATCCGGTAAGCAATTTAGGCTGTTGGTCCTGAAAGAATGAGACATAAATACGCTCGAAAATATTCACCTCAACAGTACACAAAAATACAAAATAGCGGTGCCTATCTTTATTTTCGTTTTAACAATATAAGTTTGCCTAGCCCAACTGGGCAGCGCCAAAAAATAGCCACTATTAGAAAATACTTTCCATTCCCTATTGGCGAGGAAAATGAAAACAAACTGCAATTTCTATCTAGTTAAAAATTAAACAAAGTTATGATCCTCATAATGGCCAGTTTAACAATATTTTAGAGGCTCACCGCTTTGCTTCCCCGTGCATCGTAATCGTTTCTCGTGAAAGCAATTTAAACCAACCCCTCTTATCTCTAAATTAAATTAAAAACCACCTAGCAATGCTTGGCTTGGAAAAAGAAGGAAATTATATTTGTTACCTTTTGTACTTTACGGTGGCCAAGGAAGTTTAATATGTATTTTTAATAACGATTAACACAAGCAATTACATTACATGTTTTATTTTGTTATTTATATTAAAGCCAAAGTGTATTTATTCCACAATTGTTTAGTTTTTTTTCAATTTTTCTGTATGGTTCTAAATATTATAGTGTATATATAATTTACAACCCACCTACATCTGAGGACAACCCACCTGTCCTACATCCAAGTGACAAGTGAAGTCCAATATACATATGCTACAGGTATATAATACATATATACTGCTTCGTTAACGTACATAGGTAAAGCCAATAATTGTCATGTGATCTACTGACCCGGACTGCCATATCTCCGTACGCGGTCGGTTTCCAGCGATGATAAAGGACTGCTCTGATCCAGATTGTCCTGGGACCCGCTGTACGAACTGTACATCTTGTAGTTTGTACGCTTCTCCACAACTCGCTTTGTCGTTGTCACTGGACTGTACCTCTCCGTAGGGCTGTTGACTCTGAGCAAAACCAATTTATTTTGATAATGGTTGAAAATTATTAATGCGGTAATTCAATTTACTGAAGTGCACGAATTAATTAATTACGATCTATGGTTTGCATGCTGATTGGAATGTAAAGCAAAATATCACCTGATATGTCAGTTTCGAAATATTAACGTTTAATAATACTAAAAATTCCCGGAATTGCTCTATTGAAGCTGTAGAATATATTGGTAACATTATTGTAGTGATTACTATGGTCATGTGTTGAAAAATCAACTTTTAATACAAAATGTTATATAATATACCAATGTCAGGTTATATAACATTTTGTAGTAAATCCGTTATTAAATTAACTAATTGCATCGGATAAAAGATGATCTCTGCAAAAGACGTGACTTTCCGACGTTAAAAATGTTGAATCGTAGATGCTTTCAAGTTTAAAAGAAGATTATTGCGATCATTTGAAACGTAAAAGTACACTTAAGAACTTGATTAGTTCATGAATGGCTAAGATTAATAGTGGAGATTTCATATTTTAAAGAATTTATAGAATTTGACTGCGAATGTCATTATCATATTAATAAAAACCAATATTCGTTTCAAGCTGAAATTTCGCTTTCATCGGCAGTTAACAAAATGTAGGCAACATTCGAAAACCCTAATGATGCACTTCAATTAACCAATTTGTTCGTTTTGGGTTATTCAAGCGAACATTACTAGCTGATTATATAACGTTTATACCGAGAATTGATTGGTGCTCCCTAATTAATGCAAGCTATCGAGGCTCAAAATGGAAACATAGCAGTTCGTGCCTATTACGTGTGCTATACACTTCACTGCCTATATAATAGTGGTATGTTTCGTGCGTCACACGTACCGGTTAATTGGACTCCCTGTTCTATTCAAAGGGCTGTCTTTCCTCGTTAGGGGGCTGGTTGTACGCCCGATCGGACTTGTCGCTCTATATGGGCTGCTAGCTCTGAATGGACTGCCAGCCCTGTTTATATCTAAGCGAGATCCGTTCCCCAAATGTTTCGAAGTTATTGGACTGGTTGTTCGATTCCTGGGGCTCTCGGAATCGTATCTGTAACTTTCCTTGTTGAACCTCGAACTAGAATATGCGGAATCGGTCACGTCGTAAGCTTTCTCCTTGACATCCGAGCCGAAAGATGACTTGTAGTAGTCGGAGGAATCGCGACGTTCTTCTCTCCGGTCGACTGCATTCGTACCATGTTTAGACGTATTTGTGTCGTATACGTTAAACTGGTTAAGTGGACTTTCAGACCGTAAGCGTGACACTGAAAGGAAAAAGTCAAATTGTATGCATGCGAATTTACAAATTTAATTGTAAGGTACCGTAAGAACTGTAACATGGCAATAAAATAAATATTACGGAGAAGAAAATTGTAAACAAGTTATCTGAGAAAAGCTGACGTGTGACGCTGAGTGGTTCCACTCTTTAACTCTTTGTGGTTCCGCGAAGATGGCACTACTGCCACATCTATTCCTGTCTTAACAGTGACTTAGCTGTGTTTTAGTTTACGTTATACTTATCTCAGATACTAAAATAGAAACAGAGATACTAAAATGAGACGTTCCAAATAAGTGTACACAAGCAGCAACATAGCGGTAGACATTAAGGGGAATATCAGTTACAGGTGTCCATGTTACAAATAAAGGTGTTTTTCATACCTGGGCTAGATATTCTTGCATAAGCAGGGGAGGGACTTGCGCTGTCCCGCGGCTTTTTTGAACGAGACCCCACTCGGAACACATGCGGGGATCCATGAACATCGTAACCGTTGAAATAGATGTATAACTGAAATTAGTGACCATATTAATTAACCAATAGATCACTACTGATGAATTATAATGATGTTCTGGTTAATATTCCACAAAATGGCACCTGACAGTACTGTGATTTATTAGACATGCGTTTAATTTGTTATTAGAAATATTTTAAACTTGGTATGTATACTAATATTATAAAGAGATAAAGTTTGTAACTTTGTTTGTTTGTTTGTAAGGGCTAATCTTCGGAAATACTGAACCGATCATGATTTTTTTCACAATCGGAAAGCTACACTAAGTATTCAGGTGTGTGGGTACGTACTGCTAATAATTTCTGCTTGCGATTTAGAAATAACTGCTTTAGTTTACTGCTATAAAGCTCAAATTATGTTTATCTATATTACAGAAAATACAAAAAAAAAGTGTGTTTAAATATTTTATTGTATGGACTATACTTAGAAACAATTGAAGATAATTAATTTTTAGGCAATGACACAGTAAATGTTAAATCCAAAAGACTTAAAGTAAAAATTCTCTTTTAATTCCGAAGAGATCTTGCGTTAAAATTGAAAAACTGCGCTTCGGAGATGCAAGCCAGCGGAAGCGCGAGTCGAAGCGGGTATTAAATAAAAATATAATTTATTTATAAAATGTGTTTGAGTTCAGAGCGAAGCATTCGAATTATTTTCGGGAATTCATAAAAATGTTGTATTATTAAAATTATGGTTGTAAGCGCAGCGCTGATATTTTATTGTTGTGTATTATGTGTTGTTGTGTGTTGTGTATTGTGTTGTATGCAAAATACGACATGGTTGTGTGCGCTGCGTATATTTCTCCTTGTTCTTGATTAAACAATATGTTTGTTGTTTTATGTTTCTGGATATTATGGGATCATTAATTCACTTCCTTATTAGTAATACTGATAATAAAGTTATAACATTTCGTGCTATGGTAAATGATATGTAAAATATATATATCTACTTTTTATGACAATAATCATTTTTTGTTATGCCACAGTATAAATTACGTAGACATTTAAACATATTACATTTTGTTTCATTCATATTTGAACTTTTACAGATACTTCTATTTATTGTTTTATGTTACGAAAATATATGATTATCACTAGAAAAGAACAAGCTCTGTTATAAAATAACAGCTTTACGAGCTGCGTGTCACAGTTGTCATCTAAACAATCTACCCCAAAGGGAGGTCGGGTTCGATACCGACGAGGAAGACATCTAAATAGTACTGAAATAAATGTTTTTGTATGTGTCTTATATTTTTAGTAAATTTTGTCTGTGTTCCTTGTGTCATGCATCTATGACAGTAGAAACATAAATGTAGGATTATCTTTAGGGTTATGAAAGTAGGAAGTGTAGAAAAAACTTACTCTATGTTTTCCAGGCGCCTTTGGCATGAATGTAGCACGGTACTTAGTGGCAGATAGTTTCTCCAGTGCACACATAACACTTCGCTTATCGTGCACGATATCCAGTTGTAAGTCCCCTTTCACACCGCATCCGCTGGTGTCCAGCTCAAAGGAGTGCGGCTTTAGAGGTTCCGCGCCCTCGAGCGCTCCTGGGCTTAGACGCACGCCTGCAGGGTCGAAACTTCGCAGGTGAATGGGCCGCCCTGAAACAAAATTACTTTTTAGCCGATTCTAGGTCTTACAATTCACCCTTGACCAGCGTGGAGGACTATGGCCCAAGGTCTTCTGTATCTGAGAGGAGACTTGTGTTCGGTAGTGGGACAATAATGGGTCGAGGGCGACCTGATTAATAAGAAATCTTTATTTTTTCGCCACAAAACAGCAGTGTTAAGTGTACATTTACACGCGTCCCAACTTAGTCCTCAGAGATGGCAACGCACCTGTAGATGATCACAAGTAGAAATTCTATTTATTTTAAGCAGAGTTTTTTAATCAATACAAAGCAATTAGTTTTCTTATAATATTTGCTATAAAATTATTCCATTTTCTACGGTTAAAACACTAATAATTCTGAGCGAGCATGATATTAAAAATTTAATATCTTTTGATTGTTCAACCGTATTTGCAAGCAGCTTTAAGTTCGCTTACCTTATAATCTTCCACAGAAATATATTTTAAATTGAATTTACGATGTGTCAAGTACATGTTTTAAAACTCTTAATATGTTGTAAGATAAATATGGTCGAACCCTTTGTACTTCGAATCCGGCGGCACCACCGCCATACCTATTTCTGTCTAGTAACAGCAGTATTAAGCGCTGCTGCGTTTCGCTTCGAAGGGTGTGGTAAGGGAGATATCCGAGGAGTTTTAAGTTAGTCCTTAAGGGGAGCAATGCATCTGTGTCCAACCTCAGGTAAGATCCTAACCTCATCATCATGGGTAGCTGTAATCTCAAAACACCAGGTCGACTGAATGCTCGTTTGCTACTGCAATATTATAAAAAAAATTATAAGTACTTCATTTCTATGTATACTCGTATTTGAACAAGCAGACATTTGTATGCAATAATACATGTATTATATTTTTCACTGTCCTAATTGAATTATCGCAGTATTTAATTTATTAATACTTTCACAATATGCCACGTCACGGTCGTTTTCACGTATACTCCTGATAACTCATTTGCGTAATGTAAACAGTTATATTTATGATTTAACTCATTTTGGGCGTTAATTTTCATACTTTATGTTAAAAAATATAGAATTTATATTTTTTATTTACAACGTTTATAACTTAACTGACTACTTATATGTGAATTCTAGGATTGTCCTTTATTTTCTAGTAGATATTTACATTAAATGACCCTACTAAATTTTTTCCTTTTTTACCACGCTTTTTATTAGCTTGGGTTGTATGTATGTAAGAAAATCTTTGAACTCGATTTTACCTACTTTGAACAGTCAGATTAATTTAAAATGTTGAACAATTATGAAGAACCGATGACGCTATATGATTCTAATAATTTTATCCCATTCTCCTCATCAGGATTGTCAGGAATCAGGATTTTCCTTGAGAGATTTCGGCGTGGTTTTTAGTTTTTAAACTATAATTCTATTTTTAGTTATAATTTAAAGGAAAATATACCTGAATATGTTCGCCTTTGTAAGTAATAGCAATGGTCCAAGTGCCGGCTTCATCAGGTTGGAAGGTGGCACTTGAAGCCGTGGTGCCGGGTGCTGAGGGTGGAGGATGTCGGGGTTCTAGCGGCACCGCTCTCCCACTCGGTGAGTGCGCTGTCACGTCGATGTCTTCTCTCCTTGGGGCACCTGGGGTAGGCAATTTTCATACAAATGTTGCAAAACTATAAGGCCTAAAGCGATTACATGCGTTCCTCGATTTAAGCATTCAAAATTGCTATCGTAGAGGATTAAATTGAAAAGTCTAAAGAAAGTAAAGCCTTATAACGTTAAAATTTGATTTCAGTAGCAAAAATAATGCTCCACCATAAAAAAATAGCGCACGGGGTGTTTTTACAAAAGCCAAACCAAAAATACCCTTTAACTTTCCTTATTCAAGTATTATTATATCTAAATATACGAGTATATAGCTCAAAGGTGACTGACTGACATAGTGATCTATCAACGCACAGCCCAAACCACTGGACGGATCGGCCTGAAATTTGGCATGCAGGTAGATGTTATGACGTAGGCATCCGCTAAGAAAGGATTTTGATCAATTCTACCACCAAGGGATAAAATAGGGGATGAAAATATTACTTCGTAACGCGAGCGAAGCCGCGGGCAAAAGCTCGTTATCTATAAGTTTTAATATTTGCTTACCTGTAGCGCTGACTAGAACTTCTACAATGCTTCCTGCTGCACAGGGTGCCATTCCCGGCGGAGGTACGGTGACCAATCGTGGCAACACTCTGAAGAAGTACCTTCCGTCCACCCTGCAAAGGTTCTTATATTACGAACTTCCTTTTTTTTTGGTTATATATAGCTTATGTTAATGATTTAGAAAAAAGACTTAGCCTTCCGAAAAAATAAATTTAAGTTGTACTTCAAAGCTAGCAATAGACAGGTGTCTTTCGTTTTGACGAGGAGAAACCTTCAAAAGGTACCCGACGCCATGGGAGTGACGCCGGGTTATGTGGGATTTTTACCGCACTAAAACCCTCCCGGTGGCCGTCCTCAGCGTTTGGTGGAGAAAACCGGGATCTCCAACGGAACACAACCGGAGTCCTCCTAACGCGATGCCCTTCTATCGGGCTCTGCCCTGGGGGGAGCAATTTACGCTCCTCTCACATCCCCTGATGATTACAGCGATATGCGACCACACAAAACCACTGTCCTTCCCGGGGTCGCTTGCTGGACGGTTTGAGCTCTTGCCGCCCGCAACCCCGGAAGCCCCTTTTCGTCGCCTCTTACGACAGGCAGGGGATACCGTAGCCCTATTCTGGTCCCGGTACTACTGGGACAACTTAAACGTCACCTAGTTTTTCTTATTCCGTGACTACGACACCGAAAAATCTTACACGTATTTTGCGTTACAAATATTTGTGATCTAATTAAATTACTAATTTATTGCAATTCTATGTCAAGTCATGCCACCATTTAGTCCTAACTAAACTACTATACTTATGAATAATACTAGTAATTTGTAGGCAATAATGATTCATGTTTACATATATAATTATTGTTCTTGACATTCTGGACTTAATTACTACGAACAAGATTCACTTGACGTCATCCACAGTACGGAACAAATTAATGGATAATTAAAAAATCCCACAGCAATTCCACGTAGATGCGATTAACACTGTGACGTGTATTTTAAATGGTAGTTAAAAATTTACGATTATTTTTTAACATGCTTCGGCGATTATTTCGTCAATATTTGTGTAGTTACTCGTAATATTAAGTAGCATTGTAACTATCATACTTATAAAAGAAATCCACGTTATGGTAGAAATAATGTATCTGTGGATAATATCTCTCGTTTTCATTACAAGCAGTATCTACTTTAATTAAGTTTAATCTGATGGTTAGATAGGATCGTTAAAAACTTGACAGATGCACTATTTAATAATATTAATGACAGAATCATTGGTAATTCCTTCTCCGTCGGTTTTCCTCTCAGAGTGAAAGGGGCTTAGGCCATAGACCATTGGTAAACTTTACTCACAATTAAGAGCTTTTTTAGAACTTTCAGGTGTACAGGAATCTTCATGTTTTTCTTCACTGTTAAAGCAAGTCTTTATTTATTTCTAAGTAGCATTACTTTGAAAAATCGGATTTGCGTGTCTAGAATTCGAACCTTAGGCAACTCGAAAAATAGCTTGAATTAATATAATAAGGAATACCTTATGTCATCCACCGTTAGAACAATTTCGTGCATGCCGGCGTGCTCCGGGACGAACTCCCCGGCGCCACGCGAGTCCAGCTTCAACCGGGACTCTTGCTCCAGTGGGTTCACGATAGACACTTTCACCTCCGACATTGAAAGCTCGTTGGATATGCTCTCAACTTTTATGTATGTCTGAAAGAAAAAATGTAAATCACTGGTGTCTGAGTTACAAGAAAATTCAAAAAAAAAAAAAATTGGGATTTTTTAAATGCTATAAATCTGAAGATTTTATGTGATGTGGAATTAGGTGAAATTGAAGGTGGTGTAAATTATTATTTTTTTGTCTGAGGGGAAATAGACAAGTTAAGGTAAGTCCAGAAAAAATTCTTTAAAAATTCTTAAAAATATTTTCAGTTTTTTATTTAATATTCACTTTAAATTTATATAAGACCCGTGACACAAAAGGAAGGTGATAAGATAAATAACAATTTGATATATAAATTTCGCATTTTTCCCAGATTTCACTGAAAAACAACTCAAAAATTAAGTTAACATTTTTTTAAATGACGATATTTACCGGTTCGCCCACCCTTCCCGAAGTGGAATCCAGAGCGACTCTTAGCATGTCATGTACTGGTGGGCGAGGTGGCACGTTTTTGAACTGCGTTACCCACGCCATCACACCCAAATGCTCGGAGTCATTTTGACTCATGTCTTTGGCTGATAGTACTGGCTGGACACCTGAAATATTTTTAAACTACTTACTCCACACTTGTTTCTGACTAATAAAGGGGTAGGGATAGGGTTAACCACTGCTATGTTCTGGTTTGAAGTGGTTCCAACACCGTCCGCAGGATTTTGTTTTCGCTAATTTATTTTAATATATTACTCTTCTAGATACTTGAATAAACGATCGACTTGGTACTTGATCATTCAGAAGATCCTACGTTGACAAATATGCAAAAATGTCATAAATATTTGAAAATAAACACATCCTTTTCAAAATCTATGTACACCAAAATATACAACAAATAAATAAATAGATTTTAATTTCAGTAAAAAAATAAATTATTACCTATACGACAAAATGTAACTTTTGACAAAATGGAACGCTGTTAAATTTCACTGTTACATATGTGTTCAAATAATTATCTGAACACATATGTAACAGTGAACAAACGAATATATAATACTTTAAAATATATTATTATTATACAGCGTCGCAGTAATTAAAGACCACAAATTCCTGTTGGCTATTACTTCCGAATGGACATTATCCCTTTTGTTACAATTACAACCGGACATTTTGTGGAACTCGACGTAGGTTTCAGTTTGAATATTTGTATTGATTGCATGTGCTTTCAATTGTGTTTATTAAATATAATCGAGCAGGATTATAAAATATTAATACACAAAGTAGATACATAGTTATTCAAAAAAGTTTCAATTTATCAATTTCGCGATAGGACGTAAAAAATATTCGAATTGTTTTAAAAATGTACAATACGTTGCGCAATTTTATTAATGTTAATAAATGGGATGCTACACAGAATAAAATTATACGCGGCCTTTTCTACAGTTATTCTCCGTATAAATCTGACTGAATAAAGGAAAAACAGATAATCCTTCTGATGGAAATGTATTTGATTTTGCAAGGTGTATTAAAATATTATATATTAAAATATTATGCAAACTGAGAATTAAATTCGACAGTCGTAAACAAAGAATGCGAGTATATTTACCCAGTTTTTTGGCTGCATCTATGGCCATCTGATTGTTTTCCTCCCACCGGGCTGGGTCCCTCCGTAGCCGGCTCGGTGGTGGCGCTGGACCACCCATAGAACGTACCAACTCATTTGCCACACGCCCGTCATTCCAATCAGTCTGAAAAATAGATTAAGTAAGGGACTGTTATGAATATGTGCTTTACACTTTTGGTTCTATGTTCAATTGGTATTGGAAAATTGGTGTTAAAGTAAACTAATCTTATTTTTTAATTTTTTAAAGGCTCTGTGTATTTTTTATAATATGGGAGTAACAGACGAGTATGCAGTGCACCTAATCAACCTCAGATAGGATTAGATATTACTACCTAAAGTCGGCTACAAATGCACCGCTATCCCTAAAGACTAAGCTGGAACGACTCAGAAAAGTACCTAAGTCTCCCTTACCACACTCTTCAAACAGCAGTGCTGTATACTGGACACAGCTTTTGACATTGCTGTTATGAGGCAGATATAGTTGTGTCGGTTTTACCACCTCCCAAAGACACATTATCTTTATGGGAATGCTATTGTAATCTATAAACGGAACACCACACCCTCGCCTAAATCTCTAATGTGAGAAGTTGCTAAGTGTTTTCATGTGGTATTTGCCGTCGTTGAGATATAATTCACTGACAACATAACTAATAACTATACTCAGGGTAACTTATTGGCCTCTTAAATTATTAGCGTTTGGGGCGAAAATATGGAAATATTGCCGGCTGCTACTTTATTTGTTTGTAGGGTAAAAGCACTGTTACAGTATTTATTTTTTGACCTAGTAGGTGGGTTAGGTACATTTTGTTTATGTATGTAATAGAAATACTATATAAACTATTGGTAATACATTAAACTGAACAGAAAATGAAGAAAAATATAGGAACCGGAAAGTTATTTGTTAATTGTGTTGGTACACTGCGTAGCCTTTATTATAAACACGATTGCAATACTTGTAAATAACTATACTGTTATGGTATGTAATATATATCAAAGTTTGAAATTCAACAGCAAAATTAATAAAAGCTTGAAAAAATAGTAACAATTATAAAATATTAGTAGGTACATAAATTAAAATCTATACTTACCTGTTAAAATCGTGAAAAAGATTGATATTTATGATTGCTATCATGATAAAATCAGAAATCAAAAGGAAAATCATAAAACTAGAATATATTTCTATGAAACACTAGCTGTGCCCCGCGGTTTTACCCGTGTTAAAAAGTAATTCTAACGTGGGTGAAGCTGCGGGGCACAACTATATCTAAAATATAAGTAGCCTAAGTTACTCCTTATTACAAAAGCTACCTGCCAATATAAGTCCCATCAAAATCGGTCCAGCCATTTCAAAGATTAGCCGCAACAGACATGCAGACTGATATTTAAAAAATGTTATTTTGGTGAAGGTATGTACCGTATATTCATATGCATTTAGTAAAAAGCGGTTATTTCAATATTAAAAACAGACTCTCCAATTTTATTTATATGTATAGACAAGTATATCATACAAACATAATTTTGCTAATAGTGTTAATATTTATCTACTATAAGTCGTTAGTTTAATACAGCATTGTTAGTGGTATTTAGCGATGTAAATGAAAAACTGACTTACGGTGAAGTTCGTTATCGCCCGCTCTAGCCTCGAGTTGACCCATTCCAAAGTGGATCTGTAGCCGGCTGAGCCAGGCTTCATGAAGTAGGACAAGTATGTCATGCCTGACAGCTCGTCTAACCACGGAGACGCCAGGTACTCCGGCTCCAGCACCATCGGGACATCCAGCTCCCTGTGTGCCAGCTTCATCGCTCGACGGCAGTTCTCTATTGCTTCATGACGATCTGAAAAGAAAAATATGAATGACGATGCATGAACTACAATGACATTTGTCACGTTTTGGTGACGATCTGAAAATGAAATAAAATATGTGGGAAAATGCGAGATCTACAATGACCTGTCACGGTTATAACTCCGTACACGTTCAACTATTAAGTACAGGTTGGGCACAGGTAGAAAGCATTTCATTAAATTACTACTACCTGTTACCTTTTACTACCTTGGGTAGGTTCGCCTGTTTGCAAACGTATGTAAATCTTTTTTGCAAATTCAACACAAAGTCCCTTAAATATTTCCGATACACAGTAACCTTTTTTAAATACAATAGAAAAGCCGTTATTTTCTCGTCATATCTGTATTGTTCAGTAGTTTTCAAAATAAACCTGTACCGTAGGCAAACAAAAACATGATATTAAAAACCGTTCTAAAACGATATCAAAATATAAAGTTTTTAGCGTATTGGTAAAGTACCAACGGCAATAAACTGATAACCTATAACGAAATTTTGTTCAAATAAAGAGTTCGTTATAAAGTTTATTAAAAACCCGTTTACAAACAATAAATAACTGGTAACGTTTATTACTCAAATCTTCATAACAAACATTTATTAAAATAAAAGTTCTGTGTAACATTTATTAAAAACCCATTTATGAACAATAAATAACTGGTAACATTTATTACTTAAATTTATATAAAAAACATTTATTCAAACAGAGAGTATGTTATAACATTTATTAAAACGCCTTAAAAACACAAACAATTCGCAACATACGAGTATTCCAATATTCCTTGTATCGATTCAATATAATTTTAATGAAAATTCCATTCGAATATTGGGAAACCATTTTGTTATTCATCTATTGAACAATTCAATTCACTGCAATGTAATTAAGTTCGCGAAATAGTTTGGAATATTGGTTGTATCAATTTGGAATTTAATTCAGACTAGGCGCTTCTCGGGTTTCTTTGTAGTAAATACAATTATACATTTAGTTTAAATTCTTATTTAAACTATGGGCAAGTGCCAATCAATTACTATCAACTGCTGGGCACGGGTCTTCTCTTGTAATGAGAACCTTTAGGTCATAGTCCACAACACTAGCTAAATGCGAATCGGTACACTTCAAATACGATTCAATTTTCCCCACGATGTTTTTCATGAAATGAAATTTGAAATATGCACAAAATTTTGAAAAACAAATACGAGTCTTGGATTAGAACGTTTAAGTCTATGTGTTTCACCGTTAACACCGCGGTTGTAATATAATTTTAACACTAATAAATGTTTGCCCTCTTACCACTTCATCTCATGTGATTTTAAATCTCTCGTTGGCAATAATAATCGTAATAACAATATTCTAATGTTATTTAGGCACAAACACATGCATAAATGCTTGTGGGTGGTATTTATTGTAGAGTATATTGTTATCTAGAAAACTATGTACACTGCATTACTGCTCCTCTTAAAACTATATTTATTTAGAAGTAATTTAATCCAGACGGATACAATTCAAATCCATATCTCTGTCGCGAGCAAAGTGCTTACTTTGCAATAGTCAAACAACAAGGTAAAATCACGCCTCCTTTACAGTATGCCGATTGTAGATACGGCAGTCTTGTAGCGACTGAGATACATTGACAAACAACAGAAAGCTCACTTAGTTTCTTTAGATGCAGCACCTGTTTAAAATAGACAAACGACGGAGGTAAAAGAATTGGTATCTGCGGTTATGATACTGTAATTGTTCATTCACTTTGATGCTTGTAATAATTACTAAATATATGAAATGGAGTAATTAACATAAGAATAGAGTCTTACAAAAAAATAGACATTATTTCTTTCATACTATGACATTATCTCCGTTTAAACAACAGACTTTATAAATTTACAGCTGGACATAGGCTGCCACCTAAAAAGTTTTATTCTGGTATGCGCGATTACTATGGTAGATCGACAACACGCCGCTTACATCTATAATAGTACATACAACAATATTTTCTTCATACAACAAACATCTCTTACCATCATCAATACCATAAATTGAACTAAATTAACAATATAACCATGTAAACGACATTGAGACATAGCTCGCTTTAATATAATAACATAACAAGAACTTTAGTATATTTTCTAACAACTCACTTAGTTCTTTCCAGTGTGGGAAGGCGCCCGGCTTGCAATAGTCGAGCAGTGCAGATAAGAGCACGCCACTATTCCAGTCGGTCGTGAGGTTGCCGACGCGGCACTCCGGCAGTGCCGCTTGCAGCCACGATAGCATCAGCTTTCTGGAATTAAATTCTACGTTATTACTCGGTATTTTTGTGTGAAATATTGGACGAGAACCCATTTAGTTATGATCGAAATCTCGTATGTTGGAACTGAAATGGAATTTAGCACAAAATGTTACGTTTATCATGTTTGTGGTGGAAACTAATCAAGTCATCAATTATTTCCTAACCTCATAAACATGGGAAGGGTTATGCAAACGATTTGCCAATATAAAATCGTCAAGTTAAATGGCAGGATGTAATGCAATAGGTTGAGGCGTGTGTGATAATATGACTCGTAGACATGTTTTGCTTTTTTGGTGAAAATGTTCCACAGTTTTAACGTTTTCTATATTAGGTTTTTTTTTACAATATCTGTGGTGTTATGCGGGTAGAGCCATCATAATGTCAGTTAAGCGATTGTTATACCTACATTATGATACAGTTACTTATATTTTTAATTTAATTCGTGTCAACTTATGTTTATATTTGTCTCTACCACGGAAGACCGCCACATTTTTTAGTCCTTAAAAAAATCTGCGTTAGGCTTTCCAACTGTTTTAATGCGCATCTGCTATAGACTATAGTGTAAAATACTGTTTCGTTAATTAGATATCCAAAGACAACAAGAATTACTTAAGATCAGTTGGGCTGCACCTTTCCCCATTTCTATGTGATTGAAATTATTAACGACTTGTATATTTTTTTCTTATTAATTTTATTGCATTAAATTAGGCATTTTAGGGTATCATAATTCAGTTTAGTAAGTGTATTATTATTGCTTATAGAGCTTACCTTGGCGGGAATTTGCTTCTACCGATTTGATAACGTACAATGAGTGACCAGATAAGACCTAATATTAACTTCAAATTTCCATTTACTATATCGACGTTACCTGAAACAAAAATAATTATGCTAGAGATATTATTATATACCTTAGATTTTATGTTTGAAAAATATTTATGTCTTTTTTATACTGAACTAGCTACCGAGCATTCTGTCCACCTGATAGATAGAAATCACTGCCGTTTATAGGCATCTGTAATCAGCTCTATATATGAGTTTTACCTAAAACCAATTACAGACGGGTTGCCTAGGACTAAGAGGTTCGCATGTAAGTTAGCATTATTGTGCGTATTGAAATATCATTAAGTAGATATAGTTTTTTTTTATGGTAACATAACAACGGTGTGTGTGACAAGGTGTGTGAAACGGATTGAGAAAAAACCATAGGTGAAAAAAAACAAGACAATATTCGAAGATTCAAGATAAGAACTAGAGACTTTTATTTGTGGTCTACATCGATCTACATGATGCAATGCCCACTAATCATTGATATCAAGATAATAACACAATACCTTACCAATATTAACAAGCTTGACCCCATCATCCTCTATAGCCTGCAGCGCTGTGCTCACATTCTCCAGCCGATGGTGCTGATTGCTCGGGTTCGAACTCCAGCCCTTCAACCTTCTACCCTGCAGAGCTTCGACTAGCGCGCAGAGGACAGTACCATCTCGCAGGTCTTCTACTATGTCCACTACCTGTTGATAAGATCTGCATTATTTCTAGATGATGGCGATTGATGATATTGTAATTCCGGAACAATTTCTAAAGCTATATAGTTTTAATATTTAAACATACGGAATAGGAAAATAAAATAATCAGTTGATATTATATACTTATTTTCTAAAATTTACTATCAGATTTGGCTATAGTCGAGTAAGAAATAGTTGCGTAGATTACCTACCATCTTGTCGTTTCAGCTACTGAGCGGTCGCTTAACCCACTGCCTTTCGGACTTCTAATTTCTTGTTTGAGCAATCGACGAGTGATAAATGTTTAACTTTATTAGAAAAATCGTATTAGTCGTATTAGTTCTTTACAGATGCATAAGATACTAAATAGTCGCCGAGCAACATTTGACTGTCGCAGTAACGAATCACTAAATCTATGAGTTGCTCAAGCAGTAGTATTGAATGGGTTTAAGTTTTAAGAAAATAGAACATAAGAAATATGAGATCCTATAATAAAATTTCAAATGAAACATCATCATTCTCATTTTATGTCTGCCAGCGTATATTACCTTCCTGTGATGTGGTGCTCCAAGAATCCAAGATCTTGTTAGACACGAGTATCTCTAACGAAGCAGAATGAAGAAGTTATTATGAAAAACTTTCTGCAGTAAAATTCATTTTAAATTGGCGTTGCCGCAATTTTCAATTTTCAGTAATAGAGCTCGTTTACGTTGATAAGCTTAGGAATGATATTAAATATTGTGTTTATTGCAGTGCGGTTTGTTTATTGCAAGGGATTATAGCTAAATTCAATAGCCTTTGAGATAAAGAGACAAGATGAGAAATAAGAATTTGTTATTTCATTTTACAATATTTGGATTCCATTACCGATCAAACATTTAAATGATGTATTCATATTTTTCCTCGTTGTCTAGTCACTAGTTTTTCATATGTTTATGGTGGTTAAGGGACCCATAAAATATCTAGCGTAAACATAAATGAATGCAGAGTAAATGCAGTTGCAAGTAGCAGACACATTTATCAAAATATTACCTTAATATTAGCTGGTTTTAAGGTCTCATTGATCCAGTTCCTGAAGGTAGTGGCCTGGATCTCGACCCACAGGTCTTCGTGGCCCTTGATCGCCATGCCCTTAGCGGCCGTGCCCTCAGGGCTCCGGGCTGCGAGGCCAGCCTGCGTGATGCGACCAGCCGCGCCCTCCGCGGAGTGCGCTCGCACCCCCTGGTGTGATACCTTCACGCCCTCCATCTTGGCACTAATTACTATTATAACCCTTAATTAGTCTGTTGGTTAGCACTTCAGTCTTTCTTGCATCGTGCATCGTTGTCATCTGTAATGAAAGAAAGAACAATTTTAATATAAAGTAAATATTAATGTGATATATTATGTCAAGCCAGGTCATGAATGTTTTCAATGCCTGATTTTTTTTTAAGTTTAAACCCAATATCAAGTTTAGAAAGTTGTTCATAAATAGTGATGATACAATTTTACTCTAAAATACGAGTAGCATTGCAATACTATTTTTTACCCGACTGCAGAGAGTAATGTTATTCGACTGAATGTATGTTTTATTCTATGGCACGCCCTTGAACCGAATGTACTTGGCGGATTTTAATAAAAAATAAATAGTGTCATGTATTGTGGGACATTAGGTACTTCTCTTTTCAGTTGTTCAATGCAGTCGGGTAACAGTTACTAGTCATCCTTGGATCATCCAATGTCCATGTACAATACAAAATAATTTATTGTAATATTGCAAGGTCATGTGAATCGCCTATTTAAGGGTCATGAGAACCTTAGCTAAGTTTAAATTTAATTAACATAAATAGGCCATTAAGCAAATTACTTTTTCAATTGCAATAGTAATTTCACAATCCACAATATAAACACTCATTCATATTTTACTCTAAGCGCTTAAAACAAAAAAGAAAGAGATAATTGCCTAGTTGCTCGTAATTTGAAAAACATTTCGATAGATTGCTACGCCTATTTTCGTTCTCGTTACAAACTCATCATCATTTGCGAAGCGCAAAACGTAAATTCCAATTACAAAAAAATATATCGAGTCGATATTACGGTAGCAGTACCCTTACCATGGGTTTTTATGTTTCGACAAATATGACTGTTTTGGTATTTGTTTACGTATTGGCCCATACAATTTCCAAGTTCTGACATAATCCGCTAGGGGCGCTGATTGGAAATAGTATGGTTTGCCCATACTATGTCCAATCAAATACGTAATACGTAAACAAATACCAAAACAGTCATATTTGTCAAAACGTAAAAACTCATGGTAAGGGTACTGAACGGTATGTCCGTAGATATACCGGTAGACACATTTTGCGGTTACAGCACGTACTCTCAGAGGATATATGTACCTACTTAGTGCATTGTGATTTATATTTCCTGTTTACAATGATTAAAATTATTTCTATTTTAAGTGCATAAAGAAGCAAAAGAGTATGCAAACTACCTTATGGGAAGTGGGCACTAACGCCCTTGGGCATCTGTAATAAGCTCCAGATAAGATTACTGTCCTACCTGACGGCCACAGATGCGTCGTTACTCCGTTTTTTTTTTTGGTTACGAGGGGGAAACCTTCAAAAGGTACCGGGTTATGTGGGATTCTTACCGCACTAGAACCCCCACGGTGGCCGTCCTCGGCGCTGCGTAGAGGACTCCGGGATCTCCACTCTTAAGGACTGAGTTGGAATGCCTTGGATAAGTACATCTTCCTTACGCTTGCTGTGCAACCCTTTAAAGCGTAGCACAGCAGGGCTTAACACTGCTGTTATTAGGCAGAAATAGACCGATGGTACCTCTGTACTGAAACCAAAAAGGATTCTGCCATCTTCACTCCCTTACCACATCCTTCAAAGCGCTAAATACTGCTGTTACTAGTCAGAATAAAAGCGGGGTAAAAAGACGTAGTGGTGATGTGACTCTGGAGTCAATCCATAAAGGACCTTAACCTTAAAATATTTACTAAGCCACAGTACCTACTCTTCTTTATTTTGCCGAGACTAAATTTAGATTTTGTCCAGCCAAAGAAATGTAGCAAAGTTTTGTAGATTGATGATGTATTGTCATTGTCGTGTGATGGATCGTGCTTTCAAAGCTTTTAGACAACGATACCAGTAGGTACTTCGGATAATCAAATGTATCAAGATTAGAAAATATTTTGGTCTCCCACATTACAAATACGGTTACAATTTTGATTTTTTAGTCACATGCTCATTATAATTCATATATTAATTATATTTTGTAATAAGTGATTAAAGTCTACCTACACAGATTTTTTAGAAAATTTAAGTCGCAAAAGAGCGTACAGTCCGCCCATTAAAATCTGAAGCCAATTTCGTATATAACAGGGGCTCTATATAAGGCAGTTTTTATATAATATAGGAGTAGCAGACGAGCATGCAGTCCACCTGATGGTAGGTGGCTACTGCCGCCATGGACGTCTGTAATCAACCCCAGACTAGATATTACTACCTGAGGTCGGCCACAGATGCGCCGCTACCCCTGAGGACTAAGCTGGAACGCCTCGGAAAAGTCTGTCTCCCTTACCACAACCTTCAAACACAGCAGCTCCTAACACTGCTGTTATAAGGCAAAAATAGGAGTGGCGGCGGTGCCGCCGGAGTCGAACCACAAAGGGTTCTACCACCTTTACATTACATTAGATTACACATGTATTGCTATCCCGAAAGACTAATGGTCGCCGCATATGTAAGTCATTGTAACTACACAGTTACAGATGTCCATGAGCTTCTGGTGTCCACTAACTACCGCCACAGCACAACAGTAGTGTTGAGCGCTGCTATGTTCGGGTTTAAAGGGTATGGTAAGAGACATACTTATCAGAGGCTTAGTCCTCAGGGATAGTAACGCATTTGTAGCCGACTTTATAAAGGAATCTCGTTTTATCTGAAGTTGATTACTAATGCTAATCGGCGTCACTGGCCACTTAATCAGGTGGATTGCATTCTCGTTTGCAACGCTACTTTAATCTTTTATAAAAAAGAAAATGATTATTTCATTGGATCGGTACACCGAAGCTACCCAATCCAATTTTGCTATGCCAGTAGCATTTCTTTTATCTAAGGAAAATCTAGGTAAACTGAACCCAATTCTGATAATAAGACCCCGAAAAGGATTTTCGCAATTCTCGCCAAAGACCCCGGACTACTGTAGTATTCTTTGATTTTTTCGCTCAATGTACTTGGGCACATCACTGTACATAAAATATTGGACATTCTTCATAATATAGTGAAGTATGTTTTTCTGGTTTAAGTATTTTTATTAAAATTACTATTGAGTCTGGTCAGATGCGGTTTAAAAATACAGTCAAACATGATTTTACAAGAAATTTTATTATGTCAGTGTTATTATGAAAATAATATAAAATGTAATTGCTTATAAATAGAACCATGATACTCGTATATATGCTATGTAGCATTTATAGCGGTTAAGAAAAATGGTCAAAGACATCAGTATCATTATCATCATTAGATTTCATAACGGCTTTAGGGCCTATAAGGGTTCCCCAGGACATTTGCACAATGTCTTTGGATTGCAATCGGGTCGTCAGGTTAAAACCGTATTGTTACCAATATACTTAAAAAAATATGAATTATAAACATTGTTCTGTAATTAATTCATTTATCTAGCTTCTAGGATTAGTAATAATCCTACCCGATATTGGTATTCAAGTAATTTTTCAATTTGTACCAAAAGATTCCGGGCGTTATCTTCAATAACAA
Source organism: Epargyreus clarus clarus (assembly GCA_014595695.2). Lineage (NCBI taxonomy): Eukaryota > Metazoa > Arthropoda > Insecta > Lepidoptera > Hesperiidae > Epargyreus > Epargyreus clarus. The sequence goes on from JACTTY020000037.1 coordinate 1,030,263, forward strand.
AACAATGAAAATTGTTTTACGAGATTCATTAAATCAAATAAAGGACAGACTGCGTTTGTATACTTTGTTAACATACGTGCTTCATTTGAATTTACAAACAAACATGCTTGGCAAAACGTATTACACAATTTATATCTCATAAGACAATGGTCTTGTTTTCTTTGTAATACCGCCCCTGAGTTTTCCTTCCTATGGCCTAATTACGTATTCGCAGAAACTGATAGCCGACCTTTAAAAATAATATGTAAATGTTTATTTGGATGTATCCTTATTGTGAATTCTAAAAAACGCTAGAATTAGATCGTAAAGATGATGAATAATTTGTTAAGTACATTTGAAGTTTAGTTTCGTGCTAATATGCAAATTTGAAGTATGGCGGACACTTTGAAGTCACAGATAGACTTTTTTAGAAAACGAGTGACCCCTGATGATAAGTAATCACTAATGTTCAATGTTCATGGATATCTTTTAATCAATCTCAAGTAGGATCATGGTCTAACCTGCAGTAGCATTACGCCTACTTACAGTACGCTGTTATCCCTAGTAGGTACGGTTTATGTCTTTCTGCGTCCTGAGTCCGTACAAAAGTTGGAGATCCGAAGTCCAAACACTCATTGATATATTGAAGTTATGTCTTAAAAATTAAAGATCATTTCCTTTAGTACTTAAGGAAAACATCATAAGAAAACATCGATCAAAGTGGTGCGAAAATCGACCATACACATTTGGCGTGCAAAACAATATGACAGTAATGAGTTAATTATAAAAGTCCGAATTAAAATATAATATTTAAACACTGATATTATCAATTGGAATAACAATGTGGCGTTAGAACCCGTGTAGGCAGCATCACGTATAAATTGGTCTAACATAATATTAATATGAATATTCAATTATAGCTAGGTGCTAGTGGGACGATATTTGCGATCTCAAAATCGTCAACTACGATCGTCACATCTATTTTAATAGCTCATGACTTACTTTTATATGATTGTCATATAAAAAGTATGTCTTAAGTGATATAAAGAACACATGAGGCATATCTCTTTGTTACATACTTTTTCGAGGCATTCCAGCTTAGTCCTCAGGGGTAGCGGCGCATCTGTGGCCTAACTCAGGTATGAATATCTAATCCTCTCTGGGGTCGATTAAAGATGTTTGGGCGGCAGTAGCCACTTACCATCAATTGGACTGCATGATCGTCTGCTACTCCATATTATAAAAAAAATCATGTGACCGAACTCAAATAGAACTGAAGTAGTAAATGCCCACTCCAGATAAGATACTCCTACTTCAGGATAACCAGAAATGGGAACATACCTGAGGACTAAGTGGGAACGACACTAATGAGTATGTTCGGTTAAATAAAAAATATTCATTACAGCATGTGAGACTGTAGCATCTACGTCCTACGAAACAATAATACTATGAGTAGTGTGGCGTTGTAAGTGTCGAAAGCGTTATTTATTTTTGATCTCAACTAAATATTTTATGACTTGTTAATGTGTATGTAAATATATACAACTCATTATTATGTGTTTGTCATTTTCCCGATATATTCTTGGTTAAATACCTAACATTAAGATGCAGGAATTTATGCAAAAGTTTTAATCATTAATTCTATACGGCTGTTTTTTGCATTTTAAGTTAACATGAGAAACCATCATGTGTTTCCTTTGTTTATATCCGTGTTATTGTTTAAGATGTACAGTCGGCTTCAAAAGCTAACAGATTAACATTTCAAAAATACCTATACCCCAAGCGGTCATGAACAGATCAATACCCCTTTTTTATTTTGACGAGGGGAAACCTTCAAAAGGTACCCAGTGTCGTTGGGAGCGACACGGGGTTATGTGGGATTTTTACCGCACTAACCCAGGCCATCCTCAGCGCTGCGAAGAGACTCCGGGATCTCCAACGAAACGCAAGCATAAGATAAGATGAACACTAATGCGTCACAAGTAGCTGAACACCGATATGTAGGTACAAAATAAGTAACGTCATTAATATGATGTCATTGTTCAGTTACTTTTGACACTGTAGTGTTCATCTGCTTTTGAAACTTTATGACGTTCATCTAATTATGATGCTAGTTCAGTGTGTTCAGCTACTTATGAACGCTTGGGTGTATATGTACGAGTATTTTTAGAACCTTAATATGTTCATCTACTTTTGGAGTCAACTGTACATTTTATTATTTACTGTTACTGTGTACAAGAAATTAGCAATGCATACGAGTATGAGGTGTTCCAACTTGTATATTTCTTGACAATAGCAATATTTGTGGTCAGCTTCAACAAAGGCCTTTTATTGTCTTTTGATTTAGCGATAGGTGACCATGGGTTGTGGTGACCATTTGACGTAAGAAGATCATAAGAATGGTAAAAATAATGATTAATTTGGCTTGTATCATATGAAAATAACTTCCAAATACTTATATAACTATATACTTATATAACTGTACCTATATTATTTGAACGATACTAAACGTTAAACCTATATTTTAGTTTACTTACGTCTTCATCGTGTAAGAATTCAAATAAATGATTGTAATATTATTTAAACCCAATAAATAAACAACTAAAACGCTTTGTCATATAGAACCCACTGGGTTATCATCGCTTATAGAACCGATTACAAAAAATATGACCTAAAAGATCATCATTACTTGTTGAAAACCGTGTTAATAGTTTACAAATAAAGTAGTAATGCACAAATAAAGGAACCTAGCTGTTCACATCTACCTACTATTTACCTTTTTAGGCAAAGAATCGTACTACGCATTTTTATAGCAACCATACACAGTGTGCAATCGTGAGGTGCCAATTTGCATACAGAGTTAGACTTACATGTAGATATCACGTGAGTTAATTTAGTATGTGATGCATGTATCTTTTAGTTTAAATGTATGAGATATTTCACTTATATCTGATATCAGCTACACGTAGACGAGGTATTTTATATAGAAGAAATATTTTATGTATAGACGATACGCGAATCATTCACTCTACTGCTCTGACGCACAGAGGATTCTAGGTTTGATCCCCGGTCAGCGAAAAATCTAAATGATGAATATAGATATTTGTTTTGGATCTGAGTATTTATGTATTCATTTTCTGTGCGATAGTAGCACCCATGATAAAGGAAATCATAGTGTGGGTCCCTGAATGTAGAAAGCTCCTTTTCCTGTCACATTAAGAAAAAATAATAAATATTTCAGAGATAAGTTCAATGTTAGTAACCAGATAACATTTTCTTTAGAGCTATTTGTCTTATTGCAATATTAATATGTGTAGTGTGCATATAATATAAGATTTTGCAAACTTAACTCTAATATGATATTATCTAAACATCAGCTTGTGTTAATAAGCTACATGTAGCGGGATTAGCCACGTACCTTGTATACATTATACGTAGAGATGATGTAGTTAATTATTTATGTAATAAGGTACAGGTACCTATTCGTGTTTACAAACGCATACTCGTCTCGGAGATGACCGTGAATTAAGTGGGGGTCTACTCTTCATCTACCACTTCATTTTTCCCGTAACTGGTTTTTTATTTATTATTTATTGACCGTCTTAAAAAAATGTGGTACAAAAGGCGGACTTAATGCTAAATAATAATAGTTTATGGTATATACTAATTGCTTTATAGAAATTTAATGGATTACAAACATCACAGATCACCCCCAGCGGTTTTTATTATTTTTTTACGTGGGTATATTCCGCGCCAAACTGCTAGTGAGCTCTGAAGTTGTTGCGAGCAGGTGTAGTCATACAATTTGCTATGACGTCGCGATGCATTTCTATATTCAGAGCGGACTAGCAGTTTTACGCGGACTATACCCTGATCTCGGGTATAGTCCGCGTAAATTCTACAGATTGTGATGTTAGAGATTAAGTATCATCGAAATCATTCAAAATTAACTAATTACCTACTTGCAAAGAAACATAAAATTATTATTGAACACGTTTCTACGAGCCAATTCAAATAGACAATGAAGAATCATTATAATAGTCGTATAGGCGTGTTAATTAAACATTTTTAGAAACAATTCTTGTTTCGAAATAACTGTCTTTTTTTAATTCAAACAAAATTAAAAGGTGAATAATTCACAAGTGTAAAATTAATCTGCTTTAGAAAGTATACAATCTACATCCACAAATCAACACTGAAAGTGTCTAATTGCCTAATAAATCGTATACTTATGATTCACGGATATGTAGTCACTAGAGATTAATTTATTAACAGTCGCTGTACAATATTCTACAATTCTCCGATATATCTACACTCGTTAGTAGTAATGAATAATAAACTTGTTGTTATAAAAAATCTAAATTGTTGACTTTTGTTGGCTAAAATTGTCAAATTTGAACATTCAACATCCAACGGGCGATGGAGTCGTATACCTAGCAAGTTTATTTAAAATTCTTTAACCTTCGGAAAATTTGTACAAACTTCACGAAGTATTCGTTCTCCATTAACGCATATCATAAATTATTGACATGTATTTTTTTTATAATATAGGAGTAGCAGACGAGCATGCAGTCCACGTGATGGTAAGTGACTACTGCCGCCCATGGACATCTGTAATCAACCCCAGATAGCATTGGATATTCCTACCTGAGGTGGGCCACAGATGCGCCGCTACCCCTGAGGACTAAGCTGGAACGCCTCGGAAAAATCTTTCTCCCTTACTACACCCTTCAAACGGGGACACAGTAGCGCCTAAAACTGCTGTTATTAGGTAAAAATAGGTGTGGCGGTGGTTCCGTCGGAATCGAACCACATAGGGTTCTACCAACTTCATAAATTAGTGGTAGACCACCTTCAGTTATTATGCTAATCTAAAGCCATTACTTCGAAAAGTCGAAAGAGCGGGACGGGGTTTTGAACCCGGACCTACAGAAATGAAGCCGAAATTCACACGACTAGGTTATAACCGCTTATTTTCCGGATCCGACAGGGTTCAACGAAAGTTAACCGGGATCGAATGTTTGACATGTCCCCCGAAGCACAGAAACGCTCATGAATATTTACCAACAGATATCACTCACCAAAGCTGGATTGTATAATTTAAAATTCGTCGTACATAGTTATCAATATTTGCACAAATCAATCACGAATAACGTATTGACTTAAAAATTGCATTCTAATAGGCTCATGAATAGTTAATATAAATGAATAATGCAATTAGGCGACAGGTGCAGGAAAAAATCGTGCGTTTTAAAGAGGTAGCTACACTTCTGAGATTATTTATTAAACCAGTACTTTTATAGAAAAAAACTAAACAAAAAAAGGGAAATAAAATGAATATGGCTTAATCCTTCTCATTCTGAGAGGAAATCCGTGCCAAGTAGTGGGACAGTGATGGATTGATGATTAAAATAAATATTATTTGAAAAAGCCTCCGTCTAAAGCTAGAAACACATTTGCGAATATACTAATATTAAAAATGTTATTGTTAAGTTAGGTCATAGTTAACTACACGAGGCCTTCAAGTAGGTACTCGTATGTAATGATTACCTTCTCACAAATTTTATTAGTTTCAAAAAAAAAATCCTGCAGAACAATGATATAGGGTAACAGTAAGCTTTAGCAAATCAAATGCCTTCGAGTAAATCTTTTTACGAAATACAAAACCACAAGATTTAAGGAATGAGTTTCCATAATAATCTAAGACTATTTATATTCAGAATGAAAAACAAATCTTTAATTGAATGGGAAATCTAACTCTAACCGATTATTATGTCTAGTAAGACGGCGTGGTTCCGTTTGTACGTGTCTACACTTGTGTATGCAAATGAACTTCACTTTCGTGCGAGCGAACAATTAATAACTCATAGGTGCAAGAAACTTTCAAGCACGTGCGTTGAGTTCGTTGATTTAGATATTTCCTTATTTTTCTCTCCGAAATTATCTGGAGGCACGGCAGTGCCTCCGCCAAGTCGAGCCAAAAGAAGCGGCACGGCCGTACCATACTTTTCCCGAAGCAATTTTTGACCCCCTGTAACTTCGTTGCATATGAAGCTAGAAGCCTGAATTTTCAGGAGCCAAGCAAGCATTGTATAGACACGGTGTATTACCAATTTCATTTAATTTGAACCAGTAGTTTAAGAATTACAAGTAGTCAAAGTTCGTAATTTTGTCACTCACTGACTGACCGATCATCAAAATGTTAAGGCACTTCTAGCAGACATAGAAGGTTAAGATTGAGAATACAATTAGTGTTTAGTATATAACTCACGGAAAAACTATAATATTTTGCAATTTCTTTCCGGTTATCTAGATACACCAACTACATAAAATAACTTTGTATCCTATATAAGTATATAGGATTACAAAGTTACATTTGCAGTTAATGAATCTGTGTTCCTGTTCGCGAAATGTACGAGTAGTAGGGAGCCCATGATGCTTAATGGGAAGAAACTCGAGCGTCGTTTGGACCTATACGATTGTATGGATTACACTTTAGTGAGTGAAGAAAAGTCTGTATGAAATTTTTCGATTCACGGTGGGAATAGCTTCTAGAGGATTCGAAAGATGTAAAAAAAATGAGTCAGACGGACATACTCAAGGCGCAGCAGAAATATGTTTATTTGCTGGTTTGCAGCCATACGAGAGGTAAAAATGGAAAAAAAATGACACCAGTGCATTAGATTTTCAAAAGGGGATATTAAGTTACCCCAGATGAGTCGCCCATTCGAAAGACTGACGAGTCGATTCGACTCTTCGAAAATGCAAAAAAAAAAAATCGTTATCTTGACACACTCGAGGGCGTAAGATTATTATACAGGAAATTCCAGCTGATGTTTTACTTCTCATAACCCTTCATCTGACGATTTAGTGGAGGGGTCTTTTTATACCGACGATTTGAAAAAAAAAATGTATTTTCAGTGACGCTATCAGATAGTGTATGTACATATTCTCTTTTTAAATGACTGTTTTTTCACTACATAAACGTGTGGTATGATTATGATGTTACCCGTTTTCTAGCATTATTTCCTTTATATTAAAAAAAAATACCGCGCTCAAGTATGTCCAGGTAACGATTTTTTTGCAACATTATTACGCCACCCTCAAATCGTCAGATTGTTATAAATTTATTGTTTTCAGCATGTAATTAAGCTACTATAGATTTCACGATATTTTCCCCGTGCGAACCCCCCAAATGGATGGTTTAAGATACTCTATAGGATGTAAGGTATCTCCCATATCTTAATCTGCCGCGTTCGAGTCACTCTCGAAGTCCCCTCTTGGGCTCCCCTACTATTATTGGCGACGTCAATTGTTTTTATTCTCGAGACAAAAGAAGTTTTCAATTCCAACTTCAATTTAACTTCAATACAAATAATGGGTGAAGTGCGAATCGAACTCGTACACTGAGGGTTCCGTACCAAAAAAACATGTGTTTTTTATATTTACTAATTGATATTATAACAGCCATAGAATGCATTGTGAAAATGTCAACTGTAACATCTATTACGGTTCAATAGATAAAAAAAAACGATAAAGTGAAAAACGCCAAAAAATAGCAGGTCCTTATATGTTTGTCCCTGTAGTTCCTGGACTAAAATAGGGCTACGATATCCCCTGCCTGTCGTAAGAGGCGACTAAAAGGGGGCTTCCGGAGTTGGGCGTGGCAAGAGTGGGAGCTCGAACCGTCCTATAAGTGTCCCCGGGAAGGACGGCGGTATGTGTGGTCGCAAACCGTCGTGAACACCGGATAGTTTGGGAGGAGCGAAACCTGCTCCCCAAGGGCAGAGCTCGATCGGGGCATCGCGCTTGGAGGACTTCGGTTGCGTTCCGTCGGAGATCCCAGGGTTCTCCAACAAACATTGAGGACGGCCACCGGGGAGATTTAGTGCGGTAAAAGTCCCACATAACCCCGCGTCACTTCAACGTCATCGGGTACCTTTTGAAGATTTCCTCCTCATAAAGAAAAAAAAACTCTCCTTTATTTGAAAGTTTTTCTTTTTATTTTTAGTACTTGTTGTTAAAGTAGCCAGCATTATACATATTCCGTAAAAAAATTAAGTTTATATCTATTAAGGTTCCAGAAATAGAGCTCTATGTCAGACAGAAAAACGGACAGCTTAGTAATAGGTTCCGTTTTTACCCTTTAGGTAGGGAACCCTAAAAAGTAATATAATATAAAAAACATTCCGAATTTCTGACAAATGTCATGAGAATAAAAATAATATGTTACGGCTAATGTGCCTAATCAGATAAAATGCAGATTAGCTTGCCCATTACCTAAAGTACAAAACGAAGATTGTATCAATTTTCACCCCTTGACGTCGTTTTGTGCATGCCATGATGCCTCGTCGTGTCATGAATTTACGACAAACATTGCATATTTTCAAGAAACAATATCGCTTTGCGGCATGATGTCGCTATGTGTCACGATACGTCGTTATGTCGTAAAAAGGCATATGTTTTAGCCCTAAGAACGAAAGTCGAAACGAACGAAAGAAAGTCTGAAAAGATGTTTCGAATTTTAATACATAGTTAATCTGCATATTATTATCTTCTAGCTAATCTTGAGACTAACTAGTTAATGTATATGCTAACGTATTCTGCAATCTAACGGTAACATACACAAAATACAATAACTGTCGTGAGGTAAAGCAACTGTCACCGTATTATAAAATAATAATAAGTTTGTTTCCAAGGAAACAAATGTTTAGGCAAATTTTGCCCTTGTTGCGCTTAAATAAATGTCTGTATGAAAATAAGCATACATAATTATAAAATTTTACAAAGTTCACAATGTAAAATCCTTAATAACTTTTAAACGGATTACCCTAATTACACAATTCCTTTTGCCCTGTCCGTTTTAGACCTAAACCTACCAAATGGCATTAAAGACAAACCAATATCTACACAAACAAAAAATCATGTTTTCAACTTTAATTACGTAATATTTGAAAAAAAATACACCCTCTATATTATTCCACTACCTCATAGTGTTGCTTATAAGAATAAAATTCTTGAAAGTAATGATAAATGACAAAGTAAAGGAAAAGCCTCATTTTTAAGAAAATTTAATTTTTTTCATAATAATTTGGCAGTTAAGTTACCGCCATTCATTAATTTAAACATTTCGCATATTAACAATTTTTTGGCCTTATGTTTTAAATCATTCGAAAGCGGACGTTTTGTTCTCCAAGAATTTATATTTTTATGTTCGACTTAGTTAAGGTTATTTTTAGGACCATTATAATAGATTTGTAAATTGCTATGCGTTTGTAACTTGCTATGCGTATGCGGAGTTTACATACAGATGTAAAGTTGACAATTTACGAGAATGACTTTTTCGAGTCAAAACCGAGTGTTTACTTAACAAAGAGATATTGAAAATCATATTCAACGTTATTACGAAGTTGTAAACAACGAAAGATAAGAATTTACTAATTAATCAGTTATCTATTTTTATTAAAAAATAAATCCTCGGCGGGAACTTAGTTGCCAACCTATTACTTTCTCATACTACGTAAGTCATGGCCATAACATCGAAGAATTAGTTGATTAACCAACAAATTCTTCAATTTTATGACTTATGTATAGTCCTAAAGAATTAAACATAAGTCATATGTTATGTATAATCCTTAAGGATTAGTATGCCAAGGTATGAAAATATATGTATTTTCTTCAAAATTTTCCTTTTACTTTAATTTGTCATAACATAACATTACTTTCCAGAATTTTATCCTTATAAGCGACACTATCATATAGTGGAATAATATAGAGGGTGTATTTTTTTAAAACTGAACTCGTTCGATTCCCGGCTAAGGAAAAAGATATTTTAAAAACTAATGATGCAGTTATAGTTTTTATCAAAATCGGCCTCGTAACACTTTTCAGCACTTTTCGCTAATGCACTTTTCGATATTGTTCAGTGAAAAATATGGGCTAGCTGAAAATATTTATTATTAATATACTTTGCAAGTAATAATTTTAAAAATAACTACAGGTTGAATGCAGAAGACAGACTAATAATTTAAGTATGATTTCGTTATTGGTGAGTAAACTTACTGAAAAAGGATTTACTGTTAATTTCCTGAAAAACGGTTGCACTATTAGTAACTCTATTGATAATATCATCGCAACTGGCCACAACGTACATGGTATACATAAATTTGAACAATTTGTCAAATCACCGATATGTGATTTGACAATGTCAAATAAATATTGGCATAGAAGACTAGCCCGTACTAATCCGGAATATATGCGCATTTTAAAGAATATTGTGACTCGTCTTGATGATGTGAACATTACGACGGATATGTCGACTAGTAAGAAACCATTTCCAAAACTCTGAACGGGAGCGAACGATGTACTGGAGATCGTACATACCGGAGTCCGACTAAGGCAGTGAAAGACTACGTGCCACTAAAAAAATGGTCTGGGAAACGAGTAGATGTTACCCATTTATGCTTATTTGGATGTGCAGCGTATACTCTTATACCAAACAGAAAAGACGAAAATAGGATGCAAAGTCAAAACCAATGATATTTGTCGGATAATTATAAGAAGATATCGATTATTTAATACGAAGACACGTGAAATCACAATCAGTCGAGGTGTTAAGTTTTTAGACGATGTTTTTCCTGAGGAGTAACGGGAGCAATTCCAGTTGTCAAAATATTAACTTTTTAGGCCTGAGTGTAGGCCTGATCGTAATTTGTGCTAAAATAAAATCAAACTTGAGTTCTTGTTGGACCTGCGTGTGATAACATGCTTATAGATGACTGAGTGATTATTTGAGACCAAAAACAATGTATTTTAAAATTATTGCAAGCGTTTGGTATGTCCGTTTGTAAGTCCGTGTCAACTTCAGTGGAGGTTGATTTGAAATAAACAAAAGGTAACTCAGATAGTAACAGTAGTCTACCGTGTCAGAGTTTAGTGGAGATTCAACTATTTAGCCAGTTCCACGGAAGAGTTATGTTTGGTAGTATTTATGTAGAGTTTTGTTATAGGTGGGTAATATAGATAAAGGGGGCGTATTGTAAGAACCTTTTTAATATAAATTGTAATCTATATTACTGGTTGTGTATAAAATGATATTGTTCGGTGACTCCAGATTAAAATAGAAATGAATAAAAACGTGGTGTAGCGGAAAACATGTTTTATTAATATACTCTTCAAATAATAATTCTTACAATAACTACAAATATTACCTACAAAAAAGAACGCTCATTCTCGTAAGACAGTGAGGGGGCTTTAAAAAAATCTGTTGTTGACATTTAAGTAATAGAAGGTCCCGGAAAAGAAAAAGAGTAGGCATACCTACAAAAAGGAATGAGATGCCATCAAAAACACTGCTTGTAAAAAAATCCAAGCCTCGCCATTCAGCTCTTCCACCGTAAAAAGTCGTAAGATCCATGCAATCCAAGTCGGTTGATGCAGTCTCTACTTAAGAGACCTTCTGTCTTAAGGTATTATCTCACTATCTAACCTAACAACATCTATGGGACCATATCAATATTAAAAATATTTTATGTTTCAAATAAATAGATTGGACTTGGCAATCGTAGTAATGTTACTCATGTACTGCGATATGATGCGATTAAAACACAATGTGAACTGTTTGTGGTATCACCGCTTCCAGCGGCACCACCGCTAGATCATTTCTATGTTCTAGTTTCAAGAGTGCGGTAAGGAAGATATACTTTTCCGAGGCGCTCCAGCTCAGTCTGTTTCCTCTATATTATAAAAAAAAAACAATGTATCTCACAAGTATATGTATATTAAATTAAATTAGTTTGTTTAGTACGATTGCCAAATCCAATCTATTTATTTGAAACATAAAATATTTTTAATATTGATATGGTCCCATAGATGTTGTTAGGTTAGATAGTGAGATAATACCTTAAGACAGAAGGTCTCTTAAGTAGAGACTGCATCAACCGACTTGGATTGCATGGATCTTACGACTTTTTACGGTGGAAGAGCTGAATGGCGAGGCTTGGATTTTTTTACAAGCAGTGTTTTTGATGGCATAACATTTTCTATGTATGTAAATTGTTTGAACACAAAGGGTTCGACTCCGTCGGCACCACCGCCATACCTATTTCTGCCTAATACCAGCAGTATTAAGCGCTGCTGTGTTCGGTTTGAAGGGTGTGGTAAGGGAGATATAGTTTTCTAGACCTTCCAGCTTAGTCCTCAGGGGTAGCGACGCATCTGTGGCCGACCTCAGGTAGAAATACCTTATCCTATCTTGGGTTCATTACTGATGTCCATGGGCGGCAGTAGCCACTTACAATCAAGTGAATTGCATGCTCGTTTGCTACTCCTATATTATAAAAAATGTAGATGCAATCTAGTTCTTTAAATTAATTTGATTGATTTCAACTATTTCGGAATATCTTTTAGTAAAATATAAATAAGACGACGCAACATCTGGTCGAATTCATACTATTCAGTATTATTTATGTCTTAAATTTGTGATTTCAATATAATTTATTGCGCCAAAATTTGCATTGATGATTTAACATTTTGAAGATGATTTTAACGGAATATCATACGTTATTTACATCATTACTTATAATAATTTATTTAATACGAATAAATATTTGCTTTTGAGACGGGTACCCAACCGTAAGACATCAAAGTAAAGCAACAAAATATTTAAACGAAGCTCAAAGTCATAATATAAGAATTTTCCGAAAGCACTTATCAATTAGCTTCCCGAGTTGTAGGTGAAAACAATATCAAAATAATTTCCGCCTTATTAAAACATAAACGAATAGTCAAAAACTGTAATAGAAATAATGGATTGCACATCTATTTAACTATATAATACTCGTACATTTATGAGTAGATATCTACGCTTCTTCTATAAGGTCTGATTAGTTGTAAAGTCACTATAGCTACTTTGCTTTAAATATCACACTTTCATATAACTTGTGAGAATTTCACAAATAAAATGCGAAGTAATTTTCTTTCCTCTACACGAAAGTTACTCGTATATTGCAACTTTTCACACATCTCTTCCTATTACACCACATCACGCCATCACAATTCTTCGCTTTTAGCAAAAAATACCGTTAAACGTTCTTTTTGCCTTCAGTCGGAACGAAGGGGAAGTGTAAGCCATATAATTGTAATGTATGTAAGGAGATAAAATGCATAATACTCATTATTTATTATGAATTTAATGGCGCGATGCTAGTGCGAACGAAGTACTTCTTACTAGAAGTCATGCAAATGAATTATCTAATAGAATCTATTAGACGAGTATGATGCTCGTCTGGTACGTATTGTCAATAGATGTTTTATATTTGTACATTACGTTACGTATTACAGTAGGTATGTGATATCAATTGGGTTTTGAGTTTATTGTAGATATGAGTTATGGTTGTTAAATACTTTAATAAAGAAATAATATTTTGCGAGGAGTCAAGGCAGACTTTTAACAAATAATATTAGTAGAACATCCTTATAAACTACGCACAATTTACACTGTGTGTCTAACCCCTCCGTTAAGTTATGATGCAGTGTAGGTACTTTGGTTACATTATAACGAATCCTTACAAGTCCCCTCAACCCTTCTAACACCAAATTCCGTTCACGGAAAGTTATAAGGCTGCAAAAAAGAAGTTTAGTGTTAAAAAGTAATTGTTATAAAACAAGCACCATAACTGGAAACCGGACATGACTCCGACATCCAGCGAGAGCATTAAGGAGTAACGGTCACGCATCGTTGACTGCGCGCAAGGCGTGCTAACACGTTACTGCATTTGATGCATGTTATAAAATGTATGTAGGTAACAGTAGTATACATAAAATCTATTAACGGATACTGCATAAACATACATGTATAAGAACCCTTCACGATTAATTATTAAAGTATTCTTCATCGCATTTTTTGTTCTTACAGTCTAATTACAAAATTTTGAAATTTTGTGAACGTGTTTAGTTGGTTGTTGCTAAACATGGAACACTTTAAGACCGCATAGATGGCGCTATTTTTATTGTTTTGTGACAGCACAACTGGATTTCACTGGTTTACTAAAAGGTCAATAAATACTGAACCATGTAAAATTATCATGTGAGATATGGTCGGAATATTTGATTACCTTGCTTCATAACCAGATGTAAGCCCATTATTAATAATAATCCTTCAATAGTATCTACCAAACATTGAAATTTGACATTGACTAGTATCAAGAAATTGTCAAATGTCGATTTTAGCAAACAAAAAAGGTATTATTCATAGTTTGATTATTAATAATGGGGGTTAGATTAGTCACAAAGTAATCGCCCGCATTTTGGTTTTTGGTCTTCAAGTTACAAATATATGACTAGTAGAGTCAGTTCTAAGGAATAGGGTGCACGCAACGTAGCTATAGTTTGTTCCATGCACAAATATGGAATTGTTTCCGTGCGATGTGTCATCTTCACATGAGTAAGGTCCAGTTGACCTCAGACCAAAAAGCTAAGACAACTCGGAAATCGTATTATGATGTACCTTTTTGCATTTCGAGTGGAATCCAGTAGTATGTTTAAAATTAAACATAGCACTCAACTCAACATATCAAGTTTTATGGTATATAAATTATTTTTATAAATACGACAATCATTCGTTGTTTCCATTTTTTGCTGTAATACAAGATGTCATTTTTTCGAGATTTCCCTCTGAATTGAATGCAGTCGGCAATCTACGAGTATTTAAGTGTAATTGGCGTTTATTACTTAAATCGGCACAATTTACGAGTGCTTCATTATCATTAGTTTGTTCAAAAGGCTGCTATTTTTTGTGGTCTACGGATGATATTATATTAATTAATAAATATATGTATGAGTGTATATTCGAATTTTTATCGATTTTATTATATTTACATTAAAAATAATTATGTTTGAATACGTCGGATATGAGGTTGGTTTCCCTAAAGTTATATTGACAGAAATGATAATACATTATACACACAATTATTGTATATAATACATGCATATTATACACAATTAAACCCTTCAAGAATTACTCATTTTGAAATCACGTACAAACACATCCGATTTACTATTTAATAATGAGATAGTCAATGTTCGTATGAGAAGCCGACTATAGGCAATGATTTAATGCAAAAGGTATTAAATAATAACAGCCCTCTTTTTATAGTTCTTATCTATGTTTTGTATGATCAGAAACCGTGAAATCACAGCACAAATTAATTCTACAATTACCTTTGTTTCATTATTAGTGTGTTACCTACAGGCTGTAAATTCCCATAGCATCATACTTTGAATAAAGTTTCACATACCTCGATTAGTAACAATAAAATGTCTACGTAATGTTGTTTTTATAAATGTATCCTATTCCTCCTCATCGACCTAATACTGTCCCACTGATCTGCACGATTCTCCTCTCAGAGAAGGTTTAGTCATACGGCCATAGTCCATCGCGCGACATCTTTTACAACCTTTTTTATATCTCACAGATATTAAAGTTTCCTCACGATGCTTTTCCTCTACCATTAACGGATCATAGATTTCTCATACGCACAAATTATAAAAATAAGGTGCAAGCCTTATTTGAATCTCAGACCCTTTGATTGAGACCGAGTTTCAAACACTAGGCTTTCGTTGCATATTTCTTATTCCTACTTATGCTTTTTAATAGCAGTGTTGAGCGCTGCTGTGTTCTGGTTTCAAGGGCAAGGTATGGGAGACATACTTATCCCTTCGAAAATGGTCGTAGCAATGCCGTGGACTACCTCTGATACACTCCAATCTTATTTTGGATTGATTCGTTTCACCATAAACCCATTCCGTCCCACTTCTGGGCACGAAGCGCCACTTAGTAAGAACTCAATTGCTACTTCTATATTATAAAAATCTTTCAGACAAAGAACGAGGTTCCGGTTTCGTATCGCAGACTTTAATAATTGGTTAAGAAAATTAATATCCTCTCGCGTATTTCCCTTAACGCATTCCCAGTGTCGGGCGGAGTAATGAACGATGAAAGAATTTAAGCGAAAAATGAGAAGCTGAGTGCCGTCTAATAAGCGCAGCTTGCAATCTTGATTTTTAAACGTAGAAATATGGCGAGCAAAACGACAAATAAGCGGTATTTCATATTTTCACAGCCTTCCCGTTTATTTATTTTGTTGAACTTTATAAGATCTACTTTGACTTCGTTTAAATTGCTATTGCTGTTAAATAAGATGTGTCGGTGTTTTTCTGTCATGGAACATATTGTTAATGATTTTATGAATTTAGACGTTGTCATGCATATTTTTCCTCGGCGTATTCATTCATATGTATAGTCTGATTCATAGTTAGGTGTCCAAAATGTAAACAAACAAATGTCACTGTCAAAATTAACAAGAAAGAAAAACTTTAACAAACTCAACAAAAAACGAAAACTTTACAATAATTTACAACTTAGCGAACGCTCTATAAAACGATAATACATTTGAGTTCGATTACAATCACGAAAATGAATAATAACAGCTATGAAACTTAAAAATGACGGCACAAGAAATGTCTTGGGTTCCGATTGTGTTACCATTATCACATTTTAATTTTCTACCATAAACCTTGTTTTTTATTATTATTACTGTATGGAACGAAATTGAGGTAATATAAATATTAGAAAATTTGAATTGATCTTAATTTATTTAGATTATTACTTTATTATTGATGTATTAATTTAATATTGTCAAAAATAAGAATCTACCATTTGAAACGTATTTTCTTGATAGGACAACACCTTTGTTTACATTTTGGACACCTAATTATGAATCAGACTATAGCAACTTATATATATTGTACAATATAATATAAATCTTTTTGTTTGTCCGTCTGTCACAACTTATTTTTTCCGAACCTACTGCAAACAAATTAGTTATTTAAAAAGAAATACTTAGTAAAATTTCCCAACTCTTTTTTACCAGCTTAACAAACGTTCTTGTGATCATTATCACGCGATAATTTTTATCATTACAAATGTCGGTAAAATGTAAAGAATATTTTTATAGATGGTAAAATAACAATTGTCTCACGCTTAATGTACTTACAAAGAGTCTTTCCATGTTACCAACTTTGATACATTAATTGTCTTATCATTCTAAAATATAAATACAAAACTAAAAGGAGTAGCTGTAGAGAACACAGATGCAAATATTGATAAGTATACCAGCTTAGCGGAATGGAAGAATTGTTTCAAAATTTTGATTTAAGTTTAGAGACATAAAAGTATGTATAAATACATCCAATGCAGTGATCTTCGTAACGATAAAATAACTAACCGTGCACCTAACATGAACTTATTTAGTCTTCAAAACTTTCTGAGTGCTACGCGTAACAAATAAAGTTTTATGGTAACAAAAAAAAATATACGCGACTAATATCTATTAGACAGGTTATCTAACCTATCGTCCTTTGGGAAGTCGGTTGGTTCAATTAAAAATTGTGTAGGGACACTAATTTTTTGATAATTTCACATAAATAAAGGAGTTCTTTAATGCTAATTAAACACATTAATTAACCTCCAAATACGTACATACACACTCACTCACACACACACACACACACACACACACACACACACACACATACACGCTTGGATTTTAAAACCCAGGAGATGCCCCACGGCTGACTATCCTCTTATCCCACCTAACACCACAGGGATTATAGGAGCGGCTGAAAAACAGCGCTACTCGAATCCCTGATTCTGAGACAGCAATGCTGAGCCGAATTCCTTTTGTCATATTAATATTACTGTAAAATGTACATTTATTCTTTGTGTAAACTGTGTTATTATGGCAATAAACGTTTATTATTATTATTAAATATTCCAAATTTTGTTACCCTCCAGTTTGCAAATACGATAGCTTAAGTCAAGGTTACGTTTTCAACTTAGTATTCGGGTTTAAAAATGCGTCAGCACCGCGAAATAACCCATTGTTTATTAATGGTCTTTGGTTATTTTTGTTTTACGTCCGACACACCCTAAATCAGGGGTTCCCAAGTTGTGGTCTGTGGACCACGAGTGGTCCGCAGAAGCCAAATTACGGTCCGCGAACAATTTTACATTTAGCAGGCCGTTTATTCATTTTACTCGTTTGAAAGTAAGTGATGATTTGTAACAATATTCCTGAATTTGTAAAGATGATGCAAGTATCTACAGAAATTACATTAATACAAAACTACAATTTTTTTTTTTTTTTTATATTTGAACCTAACGATAAAGCAGGCGTGCTACCTGATGGAAAGAAGTTAACGTCGCCTATATACATTTGCAACACCAGAGGAGTCGCCAATGGATCGCCAGCTTTATTTTGCACCTTTTTCGAAGAGCCATATGTCATAGCGCTCCGGGAATTCCTCGGGAGGAAGTTCATTCCACACCTTGCACGTCCGTGGCAAGAACGTCCACGCATAAGTTTATCCTATAATATTATTGTTTCTTTTTATGTATGTTCCTATTGAGATTTTCATCAGAAGTTAAAATTTCAATTTGATTATTACAGTTTATTTTTATTGTACGTATTGGTCCCTGACAAAGAAAAGGTTGGGAACCTCTGCCCTAAACAGTGGTGGCCAGGCAGGATTCAAACGAACCTAACTCGTTGAACCAGTTTTTCTTGCTCCTACGTTTGTTTACGAAAGTCTTTACGAAACTAACACATGTGCCTTTTTAAGGGGCTTGTTATAGAATATTTCTTAAGCTGTTTTAGTTTCGTTACTCTTAAGCGTACTCTGGTATGTTATAAGTATGGTTAAATACGGACTAAATACGGAGAATTTATTAAGTTATAAGATTTCTAACTTATTAAAAAATTCTGACATAAGTAATATTTTTTTTGTAGTAAAAGAAGTCAGTGTGCATGCAGTCAACCTGATGTTACGTGGCCAGTGCATCTTATAGATAACTATTACAAACCTTATAAGGCCTTATCAGGCATTTGATCTTACCTAAACTACTATCTCCAAAGACTAATTAGAACTACTCACGTTCGCTCACAACTCTTTGGAACGTTTGTTCTAGTTGTGCCGCCACATGCTATATTTATTTCTATTATATTATTATTATACACGGCCAAAAATTCATAAATTTATTATAACAAATGTGTTTAGATAAAAGAGCAATCCTACTATACTAGCCGACATTATTACGCCAACAATGCATGGACGGCGGAAATGCAAATGATCTCGAAGTCACGCAACTGACGTTTAAGTCATTTTGTCCTTCCGCTGCAGTCATTATAATTGACTGACACGCATTTAAATAACCTGTGTGTTACCAGAAGAATATTTTATGTATAATTTAACTAAACTTTGTAAGCAGAGACGGGGTTAGCGTAGCAAATGGTCATAGTTGTTTCAACAAATAAGTCACAATGTGTTGTTGTAAAGGTTTTTGGAGTTTACTCCTTAAGAAACGATTTGAGTTATAAGGCCCGGTACGGAAATTTTATGAGGAGTAAAATCAAGTGTAACACGAAAAGTTGAGGCGTAACGGTAACCAAAATATGAATCAAGAGTGCTTTTATTAATTTAAAATACAGTAAGTTCAAATCCCATATGAAAGTAATTATTACAATAAAAATATTAGCAATATATAAAACATTAAAACGTCATTAACTAATTTGTTTACATTTTTACATAAATTAAGTTATAGGTTTGATCATTTATAAACACTGTGAAAAATATGAACATTGGCGCCATAATATGATTAACAATCTTTTATGAACGTTTTTAAAGAAGAGTAACATATAAAATCAGTAAGCAATTGAATAAGATATAATATTAGCAAAATAAGTTTTTAACATAAAGAGGCTTTTGTAAGTTACTGATATATTAATTTAACTTATAAAAATGGATGCATTATTGATCAGCACCATCTATCAACGATAAACGGGCAAAATCAAAACAGTATTATTTAATATTTAATACAGAATTATTGCTAATGAATTATGTTCAAAATAAGTTATATAAAATTAGCAATACGTTTTAAATGAATTCTAGAATTATAAAACATTCAGAAACAATCCAAATTACATATAATAACATGTTTATTGAGTCTCATATAAATTTCATCCGTAAATTGCAACAAGGATATTTTATAGATGGCAAAGAAATTATAATTATTAAGTTTTAAGTTATAAAACGTTTAACATTGTTTTAAATATAAATAATTATATTATATTAAAATTTACTTTAATATAAACAATTATATTAAGTTACCATTATAATATTTGGAACCAAAATACATAGATTGATAAACTTGCAAACTTACAATTTATAAAACTTGCCACTAGATGGCGCTATTTTATATTATTTTGTAACATACTTTATGTAAGTAATACGCATTATTGAAGTAATATAAATAATCCGAATAATTACAGATATATGTTTGTTTCTCTTATCATTTTAGCAGATGCATTCATTTACCTACCCTTTTTTCTATTCGATATATATCATAATTATCATTCGTAAGGAGTAAACTCCAATCGTGCGTCGTAGCTGACACACACACACTTTTTTTTCTGTATTAAAGGCACTAAAATATGTGGCATGTTTATGTATTAAATGAATTTGTACACGTACACATAGAGCTGGTTTAAAGACATAAATGTCACCCATGGAGATCTGTAATCAAATCTATACAGAACAATGGGTTCTATCTGAAGCCAATAATAGTTACATTGCTGCTGCAGAGAATTGAAATGGTCACTTCATACATAAGTCAACCGGTACCAACACCCTTCCATCGAAATGTAAAACCACTCTTTTATGCACGTGGCCCACCCACACTCATAAAATTAACTTTTCGAATGATTTTTTTTTATAATATAGGAGTAGCAGACGAGCATGCAGTCCACCTGATGGTAAGTGGCTACTGCCGCCCATGGACATCTGTAATCAACCTCAAATAGGATTAGATATTCCTACCTGAGGTCGGCCACAGATGCGCCGCTACCCTTGACGACTAAGCTGGAACGCCTGGGAAAAGTATGTCTCCTTTACCACACCCTTCAAAACGAAACACAGCAGCGCCTAACACTGATGTCATTAGGTAGAAATAGGTGAGGCGGTGGTGCCGCCGGAGTCGAACCACAAAGGGTTCTACCACCTTCAAAATGTTTGTGTATACATGGCACAACCAGTATAGTATGTTATACTCGCAAGTCCGACCGAATGCGCCAACTAAACATCAAAAACATGAACCGCAAAGCACGAGGCTCATCAGTGCAAAGGAAGAAAATTGCATCTAAATTCACGAGGAAGGTTCAACGTTGTGTTGTCTGCACTTTACCGCTCAATCATCATAGGTGTTCTCAGATTCTCTTTGTGCCACAATAGCTTCAGAAACGTTAAGCTTTACGTACTGAGTGCAACCAGACCAAACACTTGTCTGCCTCGCAAATGTTTGTTCCGAGATTAAACTCAATTTGAAGTAATCTGTTACGTAACAACGATCCGCAATGTTCTTGAAGCTCTACTCAGTTATACGTCATTTAGTGCATTTAGGATAATAGATTAGAATGTTTTTTAGTGTGGGACGAAGTTGCGCGCCGATGTAACACATAGTTTTTGTATAGGACGAATTACGCGCGTCAATGTAGCACATAATTTATTTGTTGTATTCATTTTCGTTTATTGGTTCTTTGCTCAGTTAAAATATATTTGAATGTATTAAATATTATGTTATTTTTTACTACAAAGAAGTATACTTACTTAAATTCTAATGTTTATAAATCCGTATGTTGTTCGTGCGTTGTAATTAAACGATCAAAATAACATTCTAATTGATCATCGCAGCCTATGAGTAAATGTTCCGATCAAACGCATTTCTACCAGAGTGCGGAGGGTAATGTCTGTATTTGTTATCATTTCCTAGAGAATTACTAAACTCGACATACAATATACTTGGCTCTAAACCACTCTGTACGAATCCTTAGATAATTGACACACAGGATATGCTCTTAACGCGTTACAAAGAATATTAAGTATATTAAGCTCGTTGCCGGCGTAATTAAATAAGGTACAAGTGTGGCTTTATTGTATAATTTTATTTTTAACGAGAGACCGTCTAACGACGCTTCGTGCTCCGTTGCCTTCAATAATGTGCGAAATCATCGGTGTAGAAAGACGTAGGTACGATATACTGACTGACTCTACAAAAGGTACGAAAAAAGCTACGTACGAAAGGTTATGGTTCGTTTGCAGCGCTTATTTCTGCCTAGCCACAAAGCTGCTTTTATGAAGGGTGTGTGGATGACTTATTTATGCGCGTTTAAAATGCAAGGTGATAACTACAGTAATAAATAATTATATTATTATTTATTTACTAAATTAAGCTAATTTATTTATGATATTTATTGCTTATTATTAAAGTAATAGCCGAAAACCGATTTACATATTACATAATAGATACAGTCACTAAATATGTATATGCGAATTATATGTACGAAATCTCTAGTTACTTACCTACCAGTAGATAATTAATTTTATCTATTTATTTTGAACTAGATACGCAGCCATCATGTTTATATCCCACTGTTGGACAACAATCTCTCCTTACAACTCTTACCCATTCCAACACCCCCAACTGAGGTACGGCCAATATTATTATGAAAAGACTACTTAGACTTTCGAAAAACAATTTGTCCTATTTGATCGATCTCAGTTAAAGTTTATGGTCTACGTATTTTCAGGCGTGAATATGCCTTTATAAATATTATTAAAATGATAATAGATAAGATATAAAAGATATATTAAATTTTAGGGCTCACATGATTCATTACATAATTATTATTGGAAAGACGTTATGGGCCCCTTTCCTTTATCGAATTAATAAATGAGGTACAAGATACTTTATTGTTACTCTAAATTTCTCGGCCCTTTTATAGTACCTTCATGAATAAGGAATAAATTTAGGAAAAGGGAAAGAAGAATGAGGAAATGAAATTTGGTCTAATATAATGATTTTACGTGTAAATTGATTTAAAATTATGATAAATATACGACATGTTCCTATTTAAAAATAAATGTAGCTTTTTGTTTTTACTTAAATGCATAATTTAAAGTTTTTGTTGCTGTATTCTAAATCACAGCTTAAGAAATAAGGCAGCTTTATTTTTCTATTCATTCTATCTTAGTTTCGATGAGTAGATTTGGCATCAGCAGTAATATTGAAAATGGTATAAATAAAAACACTTTGTAGTTGTACTCTGGAGGCACCACCGACATATTTATTTCTGCCTTATACCAACAGTGTTGTGCGCTCCTGTGTTACGGTTTAAGGATGTGATAAGGGAAACATATTTATCCGAAGCTTTAACTTAGTCCTCAAGGGTAACAGCGTATTTGTGGTCAATCTCAGGTGGTAAGAGTACCAAGATAGAGATCTTATCAGAGGTTGATTACAGATGTCCAAAGGCGAAAGTATTAATTTGCCATCAGGTGGATTAAATGTTCGTTTATTTGTTCCATAATATATAAAAAGATTCCGTTGATTATAATAAATATAATGGGCACCAGTGATTACTTAATATTTGACACTTAAATTATTTAAAGTAAATAATAATTGTAAATTGAGTATTTCTATTGTGCTTAAAATGAGGTTATTGTGTACAGTTACTCTATTCTTTTTGTTATTAGGTAAACAAACAAAGTACGCTAACAGACGTAACCTTCGATTCTTTGCATGTTATTGCATTTAGAAATTTACCGTACAGACGAATCTTAAGCAATAAATAGTTTAGGCGTTTTAATACACCAACAGTTATTGTGGGTTTAAATCACGACAATTCACACCTTAGTATAACCTTAAGACACGTGTATTGTGGGCGGCGTGCGAACATATCACTGGATGATGTCATTATCTCACACTTAGACTTAATCTTTGTCACCCTTCAAAAGGAAAAACGTTCTGCGCCTGTCTATTGACACACTACTCTATTTTGATTGTACCTATTATGCAAGAACCGGTCGTACTCACTAGTTGAGTCAGTCATTCACAAAATCTGTTGCACCTGCTGCATAAACTACACAACATTAATTGCACATGAGAATAAAAAAAATCGGTAAAACAAACATATATTAAGGTCGACACGAGTAAATATTGATTATTGATTTACCGAAGGACGCAAATGCCCTTGTTATGATTGTACCAGATCTATAATAAAAACACTGTTAGACTTCAAATACCTTGTTCAATCCCGTCTACTGTAACATCACTATAACTTTTAAGTCACCGTATAACATTATCACTGTCCGATTGTTTTTGATCACAAATAAATCATGTGTTAGAGCGTATGGTCGCTCAACATGCGCGGGCGAGGCACTATGCGCGAA
The DNA here is from genome assembly GCA_014595695.2 of Epargyreus clarus clarus. NCBI lineage: Eukaryota > Metazoa > Arthropoda > Insecta > Lepidoptera > Hesperiidae > Epargyreus > Epargyreus clarus. The sequence continues at coordinate 1,054,584 of JACTTY020000037.1, forward strand.
GTGACGGAGGCACAGGTTGCGCGGGAGGCCCCCTCCTCCTCGGCAAGGCTGCCCCGTCGCAATGGCATTCCATCTGTGACGACAGCGTGCCCATTTATGTCTTTGGACATGGTTGACGGCCACACAGGCCATATGGTGTCTCGCTCTACGTGCAATTATGTTTTTAAGCGATTTATGTCATACCCATGAATTGTAAGACATGTGAGAAAACAAGTACCTCATACAAAGATAGTTATTAGCATTGTTTCATAGAATATGTCTATCTTTACGTTGTTCTTTACATTAACTAAACAAACAGACACTTTGGTATAATCAAGAAACATTAGTCATTAAAAACTTATTATCCTAAACTTAACATTTATGTAGAGTCCTGAAAAACGCCAGAAAAAAATATATCGCCTAAATTCATTATTTTTTTTACAGTTATTAAAACTTTGAATGATTGAAATGAATGATTAAATGACTTGATAATAAAGATGACGACATATACAAATTTAATTATTAAATCATATCATGAATGAATAATCACATCTTATTTCGTACCGGAAGGCTATATACGGAGCTCGTAATTAGCTAGGTAAGTTTATTTTGCGCATATAATTTATTAGTTGGCTGTGTAGGCACTAAGGGAAGGAAAATGTTCACATTATTTATGTGGGTATAAATTATTAATACACAGTCCTCGTGGTCGTGGTCCTATCGGTGGAAGAGTTAAATTGGATTCAAGGGTCGCGAAAGGTTTAATTTGATGCGGGTTTGCAGAACGTTGGCACGGATTGTCGATTTTTAATACCCTGTCATAATCAATGCGATATTACTTTTTATATGAATTCAAAATGAATGCGGCGGGAATAATAACTGGGTTCTGACAACTATCGCACTATTCATAAGTGGCCATTATGTTTTTTGAACTGGAACGTCGGTAATACTGCAAAGTAGTGTTCAAACTTAGTTCTCGGGGGAACGTTGCTGTAGCTGACCTCAGGTAGGACTAAATTCCCATTTAGAGAAGATTATAAACGTCCTCGGGTGAGTGTTATTAAGTGGACTGAACGCTCGTTCGCTGTTTATTTCATGAAAAACAATTTAAGAAAAATAACTTTGTGATAATAATTATTATAATACCTTTAACATCATACTCGTAGATATATAATGTAATGTCGAAAAAATAAGCCAATGGTCATCATCAACTCAATATTATTACATCATTGAGCATAGTATAGGATATAGTAGCATAGAACTCATCTCACTTGCTTTTCTTACAGTAAGAAAGCTTAATAGTCATTTTTTATCCGACTGCAGAGGTTAAACATTTTAAACGTACTCCTATGTACTCGTATGTATGTTTCATTTTTGGCATACCCTACAGGCCAAAGAGTTTGACTGATTTTGGCATTAGAGGTAATTTTTTTACATTTAGAAAGACATTTGAATGGGTAATTGTTTATTTTGTTTTTATTTTTTTTATTGTATACGAGTAGCAGACGAGCATGCAGTCAATCTGATGGTAAGTGGATACTGCTGCCCATGGACATCTGTAATCAACCCCAGATAGGATTAGATATTCCTACCTGAGGTCGGCCACAGATGCGCCGCTACCCCTGAGGACTAAGCTGGAACGCCTCGAAGTCTGTCTCCCTTACCACAACCTTCAAACCGGAACACAGCAGCGCTTAACACTGCTGTTATTGGGTAGAAATAGGTGTGGCGGTGGTGACGCCGGAGTCGAACCTTAAAGGGTTCTACCACCTTCAATACCAACCAATACCACCAATACTACCAATACCAACTCGTGTATTATAGTTATTCTTTAATTTTAAGTTTTTTTTTGCGTTTATAACACAATTTTGCTGGATCTATTCTACTTTTTACCCAATAGTACAGTACTTGTACGTAGAATAAGTAGAGTCGAGGTTGGGGTCTTTCGGCCCGTGAATAAATTTGAATGTCCGGCGAGTCCCAGCGACATTTGGCTCACGTCGCAGGTGCTGTCGGCTCCACGGTCCCATAAAATTGGACCCAACAGCACCCTAAATCTGGATTTTCAACATTTTTTCTAGTAATTCATTGCGTTTTAATTCGACGAGTTCATACGAGTTGTGTTGGTTATAATCACGGTTGACTATATTTAAGAATAATTGAAGTACTTTGCGTAATTAAGCTCAAAATGGGTGTGGCGATGTCAGCATTTCATCTTATAGTGTTTTAAGGCATTTAAATATTCACGGCGTAGATCTATTTTTAGTAGTCTAGTTTCTGTGTCATGTCATATTATGGGTATTCACTTGTGTATAATGGTTGTTAAAGAAGACGAAAGATAGACATGACCACCTTCACCACCTTACAAATTTGTTTTATATGTAGTTAATGACAGTACATTACAGATTTATATGTCTACAACTTACTTCAAGATAAACTAGTCTATATTTACCATGGACAAGGAAAGCAACTGGACACTGAATACAAGGCTTGCACTTTGTGATAATTAGTCAAATAGATTTCCTGTAAAACTATGTGTAATATTCTTAGTAATTATGTCCTATTTACGCGTTACGCGTGCCTCTGACTCAGTCGGCGTGAGTCCTCTGCCCCCACAAAACATAGCATACGGAAATCTGTATAACAATTCTTTTCCTGTTAAGAGACTTAGAGAGATTCTTAATTTTTGAGACAAATATTATCCCAAAGGACAAATTCCTGTATTGGCCATAATAAATAGGCATCGTAATTTACCGATATAAAACAAAAAATAGGTGAAGTAAACAAATGAACTCCTAACAGATTGCAATATTCTGTTAGGTGTCTATTTTGATACTTCTTCTACATTATAAATGTGCTATCCTGAGAACCAAGCTTTATATTGGCCCACTTGCCGAAGCCTGCCGATATAAGCCAGCACATTCTACACGGTTATTCGTATAACGAAATCGAAATCGTAGAAGCATAGTGAAGCGGGCGTGTTTCGTGAATAAATTTGAATCGTCAGGGGCTCGTGAATATATTTGAATGGCCGAGCACATCCCGCGACGTTTGGCCTCAAGGCACAGGTGCTGGCTCCACAATCCCATAAAATTGGCCCCTGCTGCGCCTTATGTATTTTGTTTGTAGATTCATTTTGGAAACATGGAAAAATAATGTTTTTATAGGAAATAAATTGCAAATATCTGAAAAATTTTGCTGTAACTGCCTTATTTCTTAAGTGTATAACAAAAATATAAAAACCATTATCATTTTTTGTTACCTGACAAATTTTGAAATTTCTGTTATTCATGTTTTAGGTTTCTCATTCAGATTAATAGTGAAAATGTAGATTTTCTTATGAAATTATACAATGCAAGATGCAAATTAAGCAATTAAAAGAAACTTTTAACGCTTAAAACAAATGATATTTAATTTTAGGTTTTGATGTTAGAAAGAGGGTTGAACGGATAGTAAACACCGGGTTCTTAACTCTATAAAGCATTTATCGCATCTGTGTAAAAATAATAATAAAAGCTTGTAAAGGCTTAGTTATGAAACGCCCTAATCCCGATACAAGTATCCCGTAATGGGGACTCCCATTATACCAAATAATAGTAGTAGTATTGAGTCAAGTCACTTTGTTTCTAGTATTTTCTTATACGGAAAGGATTCGGGTGTTTTTTTTTTTAAATTTTATGCAGACTTAAACATAAGATGAACAATTTATAATTAATTACAAGGCAATTCTTTTATTTATATTGTAGGTCAAAAGCAAATACAATGGAATTCATAAGAGAGATTCAGGTTTGGGCACCTAATAACCATTAAATTACAGAAAAAATCGCCACAGACTTCGCCACTACATAATTGAAATATAATTTTGGTTAAATAAATTATTTTCAAGACAAAGCTACAACAAACTATGAGTATTTTATATTACTTCTACTACTATATTACTCTACTTCTTTCTAGTAAAAGGCAATGCCATCTTAGACTGCCCGAAGAATAAACAGAAGGAAATATGAAAAATGATAAAAAGACGGGCATGTTTAAAATATAATCGTCTTAGAGCTTATCATAAATTGCACTTGCAATTCCCAGTACGTTGTTGAGGTTCGTTCGAGCGTGGATTTCTCCGTACAACGTATAACGAACACACTCAAGCTTGGTACTCGAGTATCGCATACGTAAATACTTATATAATATAAATATGACGTCTACACTCGCAGCTTCACACTAGGATGCGTTGTGTGCTAAGACACACATGGACAGTAAGATAAGTATAATACTAGACCAAAACGACTATATGATTCAGATTTCCTAGTCACAAACATGGTCATTGTACTGCACGCGCGCCTAACTATTATATTTGTATATTACGTTTTATCGATACCCCACGATAATCAACCCCAGCTAGCATTAGATGTTCCTACCTGAGGTCGACCACAGATGCGCCGCTACCCCTGAGGTCTAAGCTGGAACGACTCGGAAAAGTCTGTCTCCCTTACCACACCCTTCAAACCGGAACACAGCAGCGCCTAACACTGCTGTTATTAGGTGGAAATAGGTGTGGCGGTTGTGCCGCCGGAGTCGAACCACAAAGGGTTCTACCACCTTAAAAACATTATATGTATTTATTACATGTGGTGTAAGTTATCCTACATGATGCATAGAAATATGTTGTAAGTGCAGACATGTGTAGATACATGTCTATCGCTGTACGCTTGCTTGTAGATGCGGATTTCCACTTGGCTTATCTGTGGTCGTCTAAGACTAGGATTCTTGTAACAGGTACTTGGGGGTAAGGTAAAAATGTCAATTAACGGCAGCCTCCTTATATTAAGATACATAGATAGATATAGTTGCTTAATTCAGGCTTTATTATGTACATCAAAATAATGTTATCTTCCAACAGCACAGTCTGAAAGATCACAGGCATACATCGAATAATATAATCCAAGCATTAAATTTAATGTCATCATTTACAAATGTAATTTTTAATCCGCCCCAATGCAAACCGAAATCAAAGAAGCATATTTCACTTCTCATCTTCGAGCAGTCTCTTACTTAGCGAAGCCACTTTGCTTTGCATAAGCAAACTCTCTCCAAAACATCTACACAGTGATTTAACTTGGAAATAGCAAAGCGCGAGACGAAATTGGATTTTCGTGCTTAGTGGGCACAGGTGAGACATTTCAAGGAAAAATTTTTCAATAAATGAAAAATGGAATTGGTTTGCGACAGGTAAACGAAACCAGCGCGTGCATATTTCCGTTTCGTAACCTTAAAGTGTATTTTATTGGAGTTTTATTGCAGCATAGATAAGTGCTTTATATGAGAATTTCCCGCGATTCGATGTATTATATTTGTATGGGGCTGTCATATTATTGCTGCGAACAAAATTTCAAAATCCGCTGTAATAGAATTTAATGTGATTTATTGTAAAACGAAAATCAAGAAATAAGTGGAGTTTTTATTTCATAATTATACACTACATTAAAATTTAGTTATATATATCGTTACTTTCAGTGCGTCTTGTATGAAAATATTTCTGAAGTGAAGCGTTCCTCTTGATATACGTAAAGTCATATTACTCTGAAAGTGCAATATATACGTGATAAAAGCAATTCAAGTTGTGAAAATTGCTTGACTTTGACACGATGGGGACATTACCTACCCCAAGCGCAATATGGAGCATGCAATAGAAACCGTTTTAAAAAATCATTTCTTACCATAACATTGAATCAAACTAGTTTTTTAAGTAAAATATTTTAGATTATGTATTTCGATGTTGTGCTCCTAGCAGCAAACTTAGGCAAACGCCTCATTATTAAAAAAAAATGAAATGGGGACCGACCAATATCTTAATTCAGTAAATTGGTCACACACACACATGAACTAACCTACGTAAGTAGCGTGACGTCCTTTCTGTAGACTTGTGTACATAATTAGCCCCAGACTACAACTACATGCTGAAATGCTAGTTTGCACAACTTTATTGTTATGTTATTTGGTAACTTCACTGTCAGTTGGAATTAAGCGCGGTATAAACACTTTTATTTGTTAGACAATTATATGTACCTATTTCAGAGTGATTTTTTTTTCTAACTGTAATCCGCGGTCACGGCGGTTCACTCGCATATACGTACAGTTTTGAGGCTAACTACCTCTTACATAGGTATACAAAACCCACCTTTTTATAGTTAGAATTAACTGTGTATGAAAGGATTTAGTATTAGATACATGGATTTATTCTTGCCTTAAAATAGCAGTGTAAAGACGAGGTTCCGTGTTTTGGTTTGAAAGATCTGATAAATAAACTGCTTGGGGTAACTTCAGATATCCAGAGTTACACAAGTTGCAAAGGAGCATCCACCTGTTAGTAAGTTGCAACTGCCGCTGATAGATAACCACCCCACATCGTATTAAGACCCTACCTGAGGTCGGCCGCAGACGCGTAGCCACCTTTGAGGACTACGTTTGAACGCCTTAAACCAGAATACGGCAGGGCTTAACATTGCCGTTATTACTCTAAAATAGGTACCTGTGACGGTAGTGCCTTTAGATTCAAACTAGAAAGGGTTATACTAACTCTAAAGTCTATATCCGCCCAAAGCTGCAAACTCCACCCTCTTGTAATATACTGCCTATCACTCAAAGTGCATAACCGGATATAACACTCCCCTAGATAAAGCTTAGCTGTTCTAGTAACCGCAGTAGACGAACATCTCAGGAAGACGCTGTTTCCCATCTCCTTGGTTTAATCCCATAGCCGCCTCTTACAAGATCTACGTAAATAGGAGTGATGCTATTCGAAGATTAAGTTTTTTGAACGAGTTCAAATCTTAAAGATCTTTACTATAATAATAATTCCATAATTATATTGAAAGAATAAACCTATTTCTTCTACCGATTTACTGTTACGATTACTGTACAACTCCAACGTCAAAAGCGTTTATGCTATTACGATACACTTGTACCAGCCAGTGAGTTAATGAGGACTTATTATTAAAAAAAAAGTCATGAATATAACACAAAATAATTAATTCTAATAATAAAATTATTTGAATAGATTTTTTTTTTTATAATAATATAGGAGTAGCAGACGAGCATGCAGTCCACCTGATGGTAAGTGGCTACTGCCGCCCATGGACATCTGTAATCAACCCCAGATAGGATTAGATATTCCTACTTGAGGTCGGCCACAGATGCGCCGCTACCCCTGAGGACTAAGCTGGAACGCCTCGGAAAAGTATGTCTCCCTTACCACACCCTTCAAAACGGAACACAGCAGCGCTTAACGCTGCTGTTATTAGGTAGAAATAGGTGTAGCGGTGGTGCCGCCGGAGTCGAACCACAAAGGGTTCTACCACCTTCAGATTTCTAACATTATCTATATCTATATCTATATCTATATCTATATCTATATCTATATCTATATCTATATCTATATCTATATCTATATCTATATCTATATCTATATCAACATCATAGAGAATTCTCGTGCTATTTAGTCAAAGCTACAGCCGGTTACTTGTCAGTCATATTAATAAACAGTAGCAATTAGCAATTACATACGCGCTGTTATTACCTTATTGCACACTGGAGGTTACCATCGCAATAACTGTTACAGCAATAACAATATGTTTCGAAATATATAGTGTTTGTCTAAGTTTTGTCCCTGTGAAGAATATAAATATGAAAGTTATTGGTTTTAGATGGAAGTAGACATTACTTATTGAGTGAGAATATAGTTTTATCTGAGAAAAAAGGCCTTTTGAAGATTGTGTAAACATTTTTTGTTCGACACTTGGTTTGTGCGCTACTGTCACATCTATTTCTATCTTATACCAGCAGCGTTGACCGCTGCAGTGTTTTTGTTTAAAGGGTTGTAAGAGAGACATACTTTTTCCATGCGTTCCTGCTTAGTCGTCAGCGGTAGCGGCGCATCTGTGGCCGACCTCAGGTATGAATATCTAATCCTATCTGGGGTTGGTTACAGGTGTCTATGAGCGGCAGTAGCCACTTACCATCAGGTTGATTGCATGCTCGTCTGCTACTCGTATATTATAAAATAAATCTAGTAACAGTAGTGTTAAGTGCTGCTGTCTTCTGTCGTAACTAAGGGTGCAGGAGCCACTTGCCATGAGATGGACTGCATGCTCGTCTGCTACTTCATTATCTGGCTGGGGATAGAATACAGAACTTTTTGTTTGACAAAGCCGTGCACGTGATAGAATGTTTTATTTATACACAATCGCTAAGACCCAAGAGCTAACATTTTTTTTTTATATTTATACCTAACGATAAGGCAAACGGGCTACCTGGTGGTAAGCAGTCACCGTCTCTTATGGACGTTTGCAACACAAGAGGAGTCGCCAATGCGTCGCCGGCCTTGAATGAAAGCTCTTTTTGCACCCCGCTTGAAGAGCCCCATGTCATAGGGTTCAATACCTCAGGAGGAAATTCATTCCACATTTTGCACGTTCGCTGCAAAAATGACCGTGCAAACCGAACCGTGGAGAACCGCAACGGGTCCAGTTGATGTGGATGGAATCTCATCCTTCGGCGAGTGTTACGACGAAGAAAGGGTGATGTAGGCACCAGATCGAATGTGAGTTTCCTTGAAATATACTCGTAGAATCTCTATAATCCAGGTTGAGTTAATTTTCCCGATTGAAATGTATTTGGAGCATGTTCTAAAATTAATCCCGTGACGTTTTTGCTTGAACCCCTGTTGTAGCTTTCACTAATGTCATGGTAATGACATGGGTCTCAGAATCAATCAATTTGCTTCAAGATTTAATGTTTAAGTTAGATTAGGTTAAAGTCAATTCCATAAAACCAAGTTATTCAAGAAGCGGTTCCGTACAATTTTTCATTATTTTAGTATATGTTATCATAGCAGCCATAGAAGTAAATGTATTATGAAAATTTGAACTGTCTATTGTGCTTCAATAGATAAAGCGAAAAACGCCGAATAATAGCGGTTTTTTGTACAGGGACCCACATTTATTTCTAAACTTTTTTGTTTTAGTATTTTTTGTTATAGAGACCACTCTTACATTTACCCTGTAAAAAGATCAAGTGTCTAACTATTAAGGCTCAAGAGAGAGAGCCCTGTGACAAACGAACAGTCAGCGGAGTCTTAGTAATATGGTTTTGTTTTTCGGGCATGGACCCCTAAAAAGTGTGTTCATTTATGTCTATATCCTCTTTATAAGCCGGAGGATACAAAAGTTAAATGTTTATGCTCATTTAACTTTTGTAATACAATGTGTACAGGACCCCGGACGTGACAAAATTCGTAATGAATAACGTTGATGACGTCACGATAGGTGGTAGAATAAAGTCAGGTTTGGGAATAAAAAATGGCGTCTAGGGATCATATTGTTATACGTCGTAACGTAAACAACGTCAGCTATTATGGTATTATATTTTTTTGGTATTAAGTTAAGATTAAAACTACTTCGCGACGGTTAGAGACGGTTAGAGTCAACTTACCCAGATGATGCTCCGTTTTGGAACGAAACACGTGTTGGTGGTGGTATGTATGGTGGTGTATATTTTTAATTTTAATTTTTGCATCTGCACGCATCCTTTGAGGACATACTGCATGGTTTAAAATATATACCCAGGGTGGTACATACTGCATGGTTTAAAATATATACCATCATACATATTTGTAGCGGATTGTTGCGAAGTAGTTTTAATCTTAACTTAAAAGCATGGATTTCCGCAAAGTAACGCCTGATACAAGTAACTATTTTTTTGGTATAATATAGGAGTAGCAGACGAGCATGTCCATCTGATAGTAAGTGGCTACTATTGCCCATGGATATCTGTAATCAACCCTGAAGTTGGCTATGGACTCCTCACTTAGTCCCCAGGGCTATCAATCCGTTAGCCCTGAGGACTGAGTTGGAACGTCTCGGATAGGTAAGTTTCCCTTACCTACAAAGCGCAAAACAGCAGCACTTAACACTGATGTTATAAAGTAGAAATAAGTGTGGCGCTGATACATTCTGAATCGAACCATAAAGTGCTCTACCACCTTCAAATTTCAAGACCGACGAACAGTTTAGCTCCAATATTTTAGTAGTAGCACTCCAGAGCAGTAAGTAACTTTTTTTTTCTTTTTTTTTTCGAAGGGGAATCCTTCAAAAGGTACCCGAAGACGTGGGAGCGACGCCGGATTATGTGGGATTTTTACCGCACTAAAACCCCCCCGGTAGCCGTCCTCGGCGCTTGTTGGAGAACTCCGGGATCTCCAACGGAACACAACCGGAGTCCTCCAAGCGCGATGCCCGGATCGGGCTCTGCCCTAGGTGAGGGTTCGCTCCTCCCACAACATCTGGTAATTACAACGGTATGCGACCACACATACCGCCGTCCTTCCCGGGGTAGCAAGAGCAGTAAGTACCTTACCTACCCTTAGTACCCTTTTACGTTTTGACAAAAATGACTGTTTTGGTATTTGTTTACGTATTTGCCCATACATTTCCAATCAGCGCTCCAAGGGGACTGTATAAGACTGATTGGAAATTTATGGGAAATACGTACACAAATACAAAATATACTAAGGGTACAGGAGTACTGAAATAAATAACTTTAACCTCTTCTTTGTTAATATCTGTGGCTTCACTGACATTTGACAATAACTTATGATAGAATCGGAATACGGACACGTGTTACAAAAAGGACGTCATCTAATGGTATTTAAGGTCCTCTACACACAGGGCAAAGGAAACAAAGAGCTCACGACAGTTCGAGCGAAGGCAAACTTGAACTAATGGCAATCAAATGAAACCTTTGTCAGTGGGAGTAGGGATGGCGATTCTTTCAAAAAGATCGATTCTTGAATCGACCCGAATCGAAGTGCAATTGATCGATTCACTAATAATCGAGGACAAAGAATCGATTCTCAAAAATCGATCTTCAATCGTTTCAGTTAAAAAGGGCGAACATAGCTAAAAAAAACACTGAAAATCTGATATCTGCTGAAATCCGTATCGGTCAGCAAAAAATGTATTTAACACATTTAACCAACTTCGAAAAGATCGACTTTCCGTTTTCTAGGATGAAAGATCGATTCACTGAATCGATCCATTACTGAAGATCGATTAAAGTAATCGATTTTTTTGGCCCAAATGATCGATTCTTCGTTTAATCGATCTCAGATCGCCATCCCTAATTGGGAGTACCTACCTACTACCCACCACATATTATACACATTATCGGGGTCTTTTGGGGTGGGTCTTTAGGGTTCTATGTTTTGTCGATAAACTAAAATGATTAATACGAGTTGTTGAGTTAGCTAATGTCGGTCTCGGGAATTATTCGAAATATCAACACATTTTCCGTTCGCTTATTTAAATCGGTTTTGGGAACAAGTCACTTAATTTTTCAATCATGAACGTTAAACGTACCGTGACAAAAGTAATAAATAACCTTATAAAAACGATTATGACTTTTGACTTTGCCAAAATTGTTATTTGTACTTTTTAGCCGCTTGCTAGAGACTGAAAATAGGCGAGTAGGTTTTTTTTAATAAAAGAAGATTTAATATGTTAGCATCTTTTGTAATATTTATTTTTCTTTTGGATTGTAAAATTATAATAATTTAATCATAAGAATTATATTATTAAATCTCAGTTTAATATTTGTTACAAATGTTTAAATTTGTGTAGCCCACATCGCAGGTCTTTCTGCAAATGAAAGAAATGGCCAACATATAGAATTACAATTGACGAGAAAAGATGCTTTTTTGACTCGTTCAAATACTAACGGGAATGTAACATACATTAACTGACTTTTTTTCGATTTTCTCTCAGGTACGATTATTTTTCTTTAGAGTGTATTCTCTGTATATGTTATAGAATATCAAAGAAGCTAAATTAACATAAATCCATATGAAACGTCAAAGGGAATACCAAACAAAAACATTAACAAAGCTTGTTTACTCTAAGAACGTTCGGTATATTGCACGAATATAACATGATTAGCTACAAGACAATTGGGTCGGGAAGCAAGTTAGTGCTCATTACAGCACCCGTGTCGAGTAACTGAATTGCAATTTATTGCTTTCTCGTTGTTTTTCATAATTTATAAGATTAGCAGAGCGCCGTCGCAAGCCCTTTATAAATTTCAAATAAGCTTGATTTACGGTCTCCGTAAAAACTGATGTTTTAATTACGTTTGAACTTTGTTTTTGTTTACTTAAATGTAAAATTGTTATCTACTTTGTTTTATTACCGAACTCACATGTGACAAGTAAAATACAGCTAATAATATTAAATACACGTAACATAATTCTACAAATATTGTAATACATAATGGCATATCGATTTACCTCCAGTTCCTTCTCTATAATATGTGGTCAAGAAACATACATAAAAACTATATTTTGGATTATCGTCTACATAAAAAAGTTATACCAAGGAATACAATGCATTTGACAGCAATAAAGACTTCTTTATTAACTTTTAGCGAGAAATTATGATATTTCAAATTTTACAACCAGCGTTCAAAATTTTGCAGAGTATTGATGAAGTAAAGACTATGAATTGAAATCATATGCACTTTACACCAGACTTTATATAATAGGATTCACTAAAAACACAAGTAGATTATGAATAGACCGAAACCACTTTCATACTTAGTATTAAACATTTAAAAAGAAAGCCAAGTTATTTTCTACTATTTACATTTTCTTTAGACCACTTTAGACGTATTTTTCCTGAGTGCCCCACGTCTTGGACTTAGACATTCAACGGACACGGTGCCGTCCACTCTGAGCTACGTGATCCGCTTAGAGAGCTGTTTGCAGAATGTTATTAAATAATGACACCATTGGTCTTAAGTAACATATATATAGAAAATGCGTTACGAACGTCAAATTACTTTGTACGTTAATTTTTTTTCAATGTATACTTTCATTACATCATTTTAGATGTATTTTCCTCAGTGTCCTATACTGCTAAACTTAGACGTTTAACGGACAAAGTGCCATCCCCTCTGAGCTACGTGATCTACTTAAAGAGCTGTTTGCAGTACACAGGGCAAATACGTTATGCATGTTATTAAATAATGATACCATTGTAGCTATTCGTTTTTAAACAATGCTTTATGAACGTCAAATTACTTGTACGTTATTTTGTTCCAATTTGAATTTCATTAGATCACTTTGGACGTATTTTTCCTGAGTGCCACAAGTTCTTGGACTTAGACATTCAACGGACACGCTGCGGTCCACTCTGAGCTACGTGATCCGCTAAGAGACCTGAGCTTTTATAGAGAAGGTAACTTCGTGATGATACCTACATACATGAGATTTCTAAAGAAAAAGTTAAGCCCGTACAGAAATCCGAACTTCAGCGGTATGGTCATTGGACAGTTAAAACTATTCTAATTTTGTAAGAAGATCCGTGTCCTAAAGTAATGGGTTGGCGATTATGATACATGACTTCGAAACCCCAGAGGTGCCAGATCCGTGACTTCTTGTAAAATAGCACAAAACTTAAAGTTCTCCCGAGACCTGCACAAAGATTACAAACTACACTTAGATTTTCAAAATCAATTTTTAACCACTTGGATATTACGTAACGACTTAAACGCTAGGGAAGGTGGGGGACTCACAATATTTACGACGTTTTTCACTCCTCCGGCAGTTGAATTAACATTTTTATGGTTGAACAGCAAATGGCAAAACCTTGCCGGTCATTAGACACTCAGGGAAACTTTACGCTCGGGTGCGCTATCGAAATTGTTGTCCCTGATTTCACATTAAACTCCAAGAAATTGGGAACGTTACGGAAGATTTATATTTTTACTTTGACCAACAATTCTTAAACGACGGTAAACAATCTCATTGTTAAATTGTACTGCTTTATCTTTTATCTTTATCTTTACGAACATCAAAGGTTTGTGAATTGAGATTGCGTTGCTACAATTCTAGACGTTGTGTTTGTTCTTTATTTCAAAGTATAGTTTGTAAATATAAGTTTCATTATTTATTTGTTCTACTCTATTCCATTTCCATTCTAGTATACTTTCCAGTGAATAATCCAAATTGAAGAATTTTTTGTACGCAAATATTTATTACTACGTAAACGTGTTAGGACGTTACAAACTTCACTTTTTTGCACAAAACTGCAATAACTATAATACAATATTCTTACACAGCAAACAACATTTTCAAACTATCAATATTCAATTCAATCCATCAATAGACTAAATCATTAACTTCTTGTGTAACTTCGTAGCAGAAAAGCTCACTATCGACAAAGAAATATAACTTTCGAAACTTAAAATAAAAGAAGGAAAGGATGCTAATATGTTCTTCATTTTCTTACACCAGAAAAAGCACATTAATGTCCTCCTTACCGAAACTTTCTCTGCATCTGTTGAGACTGAAGCCATAAATGAGCTGGTAATGACTTTCGGATAACCAGCAAGCTAAGAATAAAGAATAAGCACCAATTTTAGCTCTACAAAAGCGTCAGATGTTTATAAACTTTACAGTATGATTGTTCAAGTACTAACTAACAAAAAACCGACTTAAAAAAAGAGGTTCTGTATTCAATCGCTATGTATGTAAGTTTGTATATCCGCGATTTTCTCAAAATATACTGGTCCAATTAGGATAGGGTTTTAGTTACTCAAAAAAAGTAAAGTAGAATCAAAGTAGGTTAAAGTAGGTATGTGTGTCTCATCCATTGTACACGCCCTACGCCCAAACGACTTAACGAGTTATAACATATAATGTATGTATTGGATTCGTCCATTTGTGAAAGTGACAAAGACTATATTTTTAGCAGTCTGGATGCCGTGGACGTGAAGATTTCCTCGCAATGTATTCCTCCGTAAAGCACTTGATAATTCATTTGTAATATGCACTTTTGAAACATTAAAGGTGCCAGTCTGGGAGTTAAACTTTGGACGGAGATTCTAAGTTTTACTAACAATTAATAACACAATGACATTCAAAGTTTATCTATACGATAACCTAAGATATTGAGTGGTTTAGTAAATAATGACAGATGCAAATTAATTACGCAATCACGTAGCGCCCGCATTGTATGTGTAGGTGACTGCCTTGATTCTTATGCCAGGAAATGTTTCTTCGTTCGTATCTTAAAGTACCATCGCTAGGAAGTTGAAGAATGCAAATATTAATACTTATTGGCGTTTTGTTTACTATTGAGGAAATTAAAAGAATAGTATTAGGTACTATTAATTATATACACTTAATATTTAGATAGTAAAATATCTGTAGCTAAAAGATATCATTTATATGCGTCTTTTAAAAATTCTAAAATAACATCGATTAAGATGTTACATTGAAATTTATTTCTCACGTTACTTATATTTGACAACTAAAAAAGCTTAAAATTGAAATTTATTTCTCACGTTACTTATATTTGACAACTAAAAAAGCTTAAAATACTCTCTTCCATAATTTTAATACTATGACGACTTATCGATTAGTGTGACGTCACACTGATTCAATTCAGTCAGTAGTCATGGAAAGCTTTAGGCTGGTTTATAAAGTACACTAACGTATTATAGCATTGCAAGGGACGGAAGGACTAATTTCAAGGGTTCAGTTTTGAACCATTTTAATACAGAACCTTAAAAAGCAACGCAAAATTTCAATAAACCTAAATTAACTTGTAAAAACAAAAGAATCTGCATTTGTTTACATGGTTGAACACAAAAAGAACGCTTTAGCAGACGCAAAAAGTGTAAATGTTAAATAATACCTCTGTTGCAAACTTTCGTTAGCAGATTCTCTGCGGAGTTTTAAAAAGTGCCGCAGGCGACAATCTTCAGAATTTTAGTTGACATCTAAGTTTAAATAGTTAATAACTATCGCGAGTTCTCTGTTTTATACGAGTGGTATTCGAGCCTCTTAAGCATAATGTTGCATAAATCTTCATTCTTAAGAAAATATATCCCAAGTTTCGGCAGATTAAAAGTTCTTTCCGCCTACCTACAGATTAATAAATAATGTGGTATATAAACAAAGTAACAACAAACTAACTAACCTAATTTATAATAAACCAGTTTAATTATAGATTGCTATAATTGAAAATGTATCAGTTAACGTGGATAGCGTGTACTGATAATGGGCTTATTTAATAAAAGTACGTATTAGGTTTAATTAAAGTTTAATTTTAATTAAAGGTACTTAAATACTAAAGTACGTTAGTAAATCCTTATCCTTAGTAGTATTGTAAATCCGAAAGTAACTCTGTCTGTCTGTCCCTTCTTCACGCCTAAACCACTAAACCGATTGTAATGAAATGTTGTACAAAGATAGTCTGAGACCCGAGAAAGGACATAGGATAGTTTTTATCCCGGAAATACCACGGGAAATAGGGATGGCGATCTAAGATCGATTATTCGGGGAATCGATCTTTTGGACTAAAAAGCCGATTATTTTAATCGATACTAGTAAGGATTGAATCGTAAACTATGCATTTGATCAAGTGATGATCTTTAGCAAAGTTATTGTTCACGAGCCCACGAAGGTTTCAAAGTTGGTACGACCAATTTTCGCCAGATGGCGTCACTTTCATTCCAATGAAGGTACGAATTTTCAGTTTTATGTATGTTAGTATGTCATATTATTTTCTTTTTAAACGCTGGCGAAGCTGCGGGCAAAAACTAGTTTATTGTAATTCGAAGCAACATCCTGACTGAATTCGCAAAGTGCAAGACAGTCAATGAGGACTCCCTTTCCTTAGGATAACAATTACATGTTACGTTCTCCCTTAGTTCTTAAGGATAACAATTACATGTTACACGACACACCCGATATTAAATGAGTTACTTCTAATACTTATACGCACAATTTTACCACAATCATGTTTTTTGCTCCTTTAATAAAAAAAACAACTTTAAAACTAAGGCTTTTACTTTAGGCTGGTGGAAATTTGAGCAGCTGGGAATGCTCAAATATTTATACAATTTGTGAGCTTTTGGGATACACTTGTCTTACAACTTTAGCTTAGTAACTGAACTATCAGATAAATTTAGAAAGTCTTAAAGATTATCTACTTTATGCATGAGTATAATAAGCATGCCTCACTTACCACAACCTTTAATGCGGTAAAGAATAGCGGTTAATACTGCCGTTATCAGACAGAAGTAGGTGTGGCGGTGGTGCTTCCACAAGGGTTCTACTACCTTCAAAACTATAGCTATACTAGTTTTTGCGCGCGGCTTCGCCCGCGTTTAAAAGAAAATAATATAACATACTAACATACATAAAACTGAAAATTCCTACCTTCAACTTTGCTAAAGATTGCTCGATCAAATTCATAGCTTACGACTCAATGCTTACTAATATCAATTAAAATAATCGATGTTTTGGGTCCAAAAGATCGATTCTCCGATTAATCGATCTTAGATCGCCATCCCTTGTTCCCGTGGGATTTCCGGGATAAAAACTATCCTATGTCCTTTCTCGGGTCTCAGACTATCTTTGTACAAAATTTCATTAAAATCGGTTCAGTAGTTTAGGCGTGAAGAAGAGACAACCAGACAGACGAACAGACAGACAGACAGACAGACAGACAGAGTTACTTTCGGATTTATAACATTAGTAAGGATAAGGAAGTAAGGAAGTAAGGATTCAGGTATTCCTCACTACTTTAGTATATGATGCAGTGACAATGTAGTACAAATTTGGCCACTCAGTCGGCGAATCCGAAACGGCACGCACCTATGCTTTATCAAAATTCTGTGTTTATTAGAATTAAATCATCACCTACAGTCGTAAATCACTAAAATCGTAAAGAAACCTATTCCCCTGATTCATTGAATAAGTCTTCAAAATAATATTTTGTATCCTAATCATAAGTTATTTTTATTTTCTCGTTATACTTATTCTAATTTTTTCAAAAATATTTTATCATTACGTTAAACGGAACCTCGCGTGGCCTGTGCTCTTTATTGTAAGAACTTTAAATTTTAATGCTTTCGGAGTAAAAATACGTAACTGGTGCTACTTTCCTAAAATATTTGCGCAAAATTCACGTTAAAATACATTACTTTACATATAACATACTTTTCATTTCATGGAAATAAGAACTTTGAAAATGCCAGACTTTTCAAAATGTTTTATCAATATTAAGTAGGCTACGGTAAAATAGTTCAAGAACTTATGTACTTTTTGATTAATCACTTTTTGGTTTCATAGGTATTGACAAGTTCTAGGTGGAGCGGGAGGAGCGATATTTGCTCCTCCAGGGCAGAGCTCGATAGGGGCACCGCGCTCGGAGGACTCTGGTTGTGTTCCGTTGGAGATGCCGGAGTCCTCTACATTGCACTGAGGACGGCCACCGGTGAGGTTTTAGCACAAAATAAAGAGTTTTAGTGGGCAAAAATCCCACATAACCCGTAGTCGCTCCCATGGCACTGGGTACCTTCTGAAGGTTCCCCCGCGACAAAAAAAAATCTAGTGTTATCAATAAAAATATAAAACTATGAATATGTTGTTGTGATCGTTGGCCGAACTCGTTCGCATAAATGTTACGTCTGTGACACGCCCACCGGGAACATAAAGGATAAAAATATTCTATAGAAAACGGAGACTAACAGTGTATTCATGGATGTCAGTTTGAAAACCGGCGACGCTCTTTCAGCCGCATTGGAGATCGAAGCATTCAATGGCAGACTTTAGTTTAACCATTATAATCCAGAACGTCGATCACCCAGAATGCCAGTCTTCGGAAGATGTGATTTGTAAAGGGGTTGGCAGTGGAATTTCTATAATTTAATTGTGACAAGTATTTAGTATAGTAGTATTTCGGATTGAGTCACATTCAGAAAGAACCGTGCTCAATAGTGGGACGGTTAAGACTTGACGACGATGAAAAAAATGCAATCGATTTATTTGTTTCTAAAACTACGACACAGACAGAGCGACAACACACAAACAAGGATTAGAAGTTATTACGCATCTATTTTGCGTCATGTGTTAAAAAGAAAAATAGCTACCAAATTATCTTAATGATCAATTTGTATCGTATGCAGGTTACTGTTTTCTTTGTATTAGCCTACCACATATTATCGCCATCACCCATGGTTGACGGGCAGAGAATGTCATTAGGCATTAAGTTTACCCTTGTAACACTTACTTTAAGGTGTATCAAAAAATTAAATAAATAAATAAAATTAATATGCAATTAAACCTTAATAAGCCTAACATATCGTATGTTACCACAAAAAGTTTAGATGTTTTATGTGGAGCGTAGTAAGTACTTTGAAACGAAATTACGGTAGATAACACTAATTAGGCCCTTTGATTTAACAAACCAAACGGCTTTGCGCGCACAAAAGGCGCCCGAAGTGTGTTGGTGACGAAGTAAGCTTTCCAAATCCATATAGAATTATTTTGTAAGCTGAAACTCAGACGTAAACATTTCGTGGTTTGTTTAGTAATGAGACAAACATTTTTCTTGTAAATAAATGTAATTGGGGGCAAATATTGACAACGTATTTGCGCAATTGCCTTTGTATAGTTGAGTAGGTACATGATGTGTTTTAATGAAAATAATTAAAGGGCTTTACACGACACAGGGAATAGTTTAGGGTTGTTACTTTACAAGCGTGTTTTTTTTACCTTTGCGAGGATATGAAGGTATTGGTATTTGTTTTAAGATTTTAAACATGAGGTTACCAACATTTTTTGATCCCACTGCTACGGTATGACCTCAACATCTATTTCTGTCTTGGCTTAAGCAGCCATGTCCATTATATTCTGGTCTGTGTAAAATAGTGTAAAAGTATACTTACAGGAAGTTTTCCAACTTGATTCTAAGTTATGTACTTAAACTCTATTATACCTAAAACTACTCTAGCAGAAGAAGCTAAGACTACTTAATATAAAGATAATCAAAACACTGTCCTTTCCACAAATTTTGAATACAGCCTTTTATGCACGTTTTCGAGCAAAATATCAATTAACGATCAATCAATCATTGTGAATGCTATAGCAAATTTTCGTAAGCGTTTCCGCGCTTCGGAGAGCACGGTAAGCAGGCGATCCCGGTTATTATCATTAAGGGCCAGGAGGGTTAAAAATAAACCATAAACTTATATATCTTTTAATCTGCTTATCGTACGAGTACATATATTTGAAACCGTATCTAGTTGCTGAAGTGTTTTTTTTAAGTTATATCGTTAAAAATGAATAGTTTAATTCCTTCTGTAAACTTAGGGGGTAACACATGAGCGGCAGTAAGCGGTAACACATGAGTAGTATACAAACTACAGTTTATGTCGACGATTTTAGACGATTGTCGCCAATGGTCAACGACGTAAGCTGTCCTTCAAGTTAAACCTGTTATAAAATAAATAAAATTGAAGACGACAATGTATATGTAAATAATGCCTATTATTAATTACGTTAAATGCAGTATTCCCCCTACTAAAGATCGAAATTTGACAATATTAGTAGATGGAAAAGGGTCTTTGATATGTAAAAATTAACCAATTTTTTTGTTGACGAGAGGGAAACCTTCAGAAGGTACCCGGCGCCGTGTGAGTGGCCAACAGAACACAACCGGAGTCCTCCTAACGCGATGCCCTTCTATCGGGCTCTGCCGTGGGGGGAGCAGAAGCCCCATTTAGTCGCCTCTTTCGATAGGCAGGGGAAACCGTAGCCCTATTCTGGTCCCGGTACCACAGGGACAAGGTATATCTTTTACTGGTTTTTAATAAACGGCATATATATTAAAGTACCTACCTACTGGATACCTACTATTAATTTGTTCATGTAATATTTATTACATGTAACAGACAGGCCTCCTTACCAAACAAAATTCTATAACGTCTGTTAAGTTCGCGTCGCTAATATTTCAAATCCAAACTGTCATAGCAATATTACTTATGATAAATGATTCGAATGCGACTTGCACCTGAATATTTGAACAAAGCAAACATTTCGCTGAGCGTTTCATAAGCCGTATACATTATACAGCGACTTCTAAGTAGGTAGGTTAGGTAGAACCCTCTGTGGTTAGACTCAGGCGGCACCACCGTTACACCTATTTCGACCTAATAACGGCAGTGTTAAGCGCTGCTGTGATCTGGTTTGAAGCGTGTGGTAAAGGAGTCCTGCGTTCCAGCTAAGTCCTCAGCGGTTGCATTTGTCGGCGACCTCAGGTAGGAATCTAATCCTATCTGGAGTTGATTACAGATTTCAATGGGCGGCAGTACCCACATACCATCAGGTGGATTGCACACTCGTCTGCTACTCTTATTATAAAAAAACACCGATTACGGACGTTAATTGTCATAAATTTATTAGTCCATAAAGAATCTTTATGACAGTACTCATGAAAACCTGCCACCTTTTTTTACTCAGTCATTTTATAAGCCTATGAAAGACTCAGGCGTATGAGAACACACCTGTCCCATATTCCGTGGAATAAAAGTAAAACATTGTTATGTAAACGCGTTTTATGCATGTACAGTCAGCTCCAGTAGTAGATAAGTAGACCAGAATCCCAAAACTAACTTTACGCTACAACTTTAGAAATCTTAACCTGTTCATCTACTTTGAGTTTGGAGCTGACTGTATATATAGTTTGGTTGTAGACCTATATAAGTACTAGCTAACCCGGCAAACGTTGTGTTGCGATATAAATAATAAAATGTTAAGGGTGAACAACCCTTATCACTTAACGATATGAAAAATAGATAGTAGCCGATTCTCAGACCTACTAAATATGCATATAAAATTTGGTGAAAATCGGTAAAGCCGCTTCGGAGGAGTACGGTAACTAACATTGCTCCACGAGAATTTTATATACGAGTATAAGATATATTGTATAGAGAGACGTTTAATTTTTTAAGTTATGTGCTTATTAAACTTAAGTATCACTTGCTTTAACCGAGAAGGAAATCATCGTGTAGAAACTTGTACGCCTGAGAGTTCTAAATAGGCTTGAGACTGTTTGAAATCTACCAATTCTATGCCCAAACCCCTCTCACTATATGAGATACTAGCTGACCCGGCAAACTTTGTACCGCCTCAAAATCTATTTATCAAATATATTTCATATTATTATAAAATATAGCCTATGTTACTCGTAGATAATGTAGCTTTCGAATGGTGAAAGAATTTTTAAAATCGGTCCAGTAGTTTTTGAGCCAATTCATTACAATCAAACAAACAAACAAAGTTTTCCTCTTTATAATATTAGTATAGATGGCTTGTCAAGTCATAACACTCTCAAGTTCTTATTATGTGGAATACTTTGTATAGCGAAAAATGACTTACGCCGCTTCCGTGAAAACTTGGGTAGTTACTATTCCCATCGCGCAAACTAAGTTGCTAGAAAGACCTATACTTGTTGTTAACATAACTCTAATAAAGAGTTATAGATCGCGAACCAACAACTTGAATATGCTTGGACCCTTCATAGTACATCATAGCAACTGTGTTTAACTAACCTCCAATCTTTTCTGAGAGTACCTACAGATTAGTATTAGCGATAGTAGCCTGCAATCTTTTCTGAAAGTACCTACAGATTAGTATTAGCGATAGTAACCACTTACCGTCAAGGGAACTGCATTTACTATTTATGTATTATAAAAATAAATAGAAAACGTAGAAAAAAACTAAATGGCTAATGCAAATCTTGTTCCCTGATATGCCTTCACTAAACTATAACGGTATGTCAAGGCTCGGTATAATTCCTGGTAACAGCGCTGGAGCTGGAAATAGCTCGACATCAGAATTGACACTGAAAGCCTCCACGTGACGTATCAGTATAATTGTAATATACAAACACAATTCAAAATGATAGCCGACAGAGTAAAGTTACTTAAAAATCAGCAAGAAATGAAAAAAGAGACATCAAAAATCCTAAACTTAACATAAATAAAATTTATGTAATATTCATTACCATCTTATAAGACTATTTGTACATAAACAAATAGTATATACCGACTTCATACATATTTATTAAAGAAAATTGAATGAAATGAATGATTTTGTAGAAATAAAATTATGCTTGTGTAAAAATAGATAAAACGGTACATACATCAATTCATGGAACACGGCAATAAGTCGCAAATTTCAGCAATTGACGCTATTTATAGAATTGGAGGGTTATTGAAGGGTTTACGTAAAAACAAAATTAAAATGAATTCCTCAAATAACCAGCTGTTTATATCCACGCTATAAATCTAAGAAATATAAATGTTTTTCTTTCTTCCCATTTTCTCTGAAATTCGTTCACGGCATCCATTTTTTTCATCACGTTTATAAATATATAACGTTTATAAAATCTTTTAGTTTTTGTAAGGTAAGAATTTTCAAATAAAATGCATAAATTATTTTCTGTTATATCACACGACAACAAATTGAAAAATTGCCTGCCTACTTTAAAATTGAATGCAATGCACGTGATAGATAAGTAAAAATGTAACAAAAAATTACTGAATTGATTTTGATGTAGTTTTCTCTTATAAACTTTCAGGCAGTGACGTAGATTTGTTACCCCAATAATAAGAGTAACATTGTAAAAGCTAGAAATCCGCAAGTAAATTCAAGCAACATAGTACCTACAATACCGCAAACGGAATCCTGGAAAGCTACCAATAAAGGTAAAACGCGGCCCGTTTAAAATAACATAAAACTTGATCTGTCAGCGGTATACGATTCATGCGCCTTTCGAAGATAGTTCCCAATTTCAGATATCAAGTAATTTATTCATGTAGATATCGTAAAACCCAAACTCGAACCAAAAACGTCAAACCTTCGCATACCTTTTCTTTGGTACATTCACCGAACTTTATGGTAATGAGACCGACACAAAATGTAAATTTGCACATTGTGTGCACAACTTTTGTTCGCGTAATTATTTCAGTTTCGTTCCCAAAATATATTTGTACTGTACTGTCGTAAATATTAATGTGGATTTGTGAAACGGCCCAATCCGGGCTTAATCATACACGCGACGCATGGAAATTGATTTATTAATGTCTTTATAAAATTGTTTTCTGTTACGATGTGCTTTTGTTCGGCGCGTTCTGTCGTATATTTTTAATTATAAAACAATCTAATTTACGAAAACCGTTTTAAGGTACACCCTACGGTCGATCTGGGAGGTACCTCAGCCACACCTATTTCTCGAGTGTAGAAGTTATTGCGTTTCGGTGGAAGAGTGTGGATGCCGGCTGACTTATGAGTCGTCATCAACCCATTACTGTCCAACTGCTGTGTACGGGTCTCCTCTCAGAATGAGAAGGATTAGGCCATAGTCCACCGCGCTGGCCAAGTGCGTATTGGTAGACATCACATACCTTTGAGATTTTTGACGTGACAACGTCTTAAATTAGGTTGCGGCTGGGAGTCACTTATGAAAAAGTGTAACGCCCGGTAACGTTACGATGAGTCACCGAACGAGAGAGAGGCCCGCCGAATGCCTTGCGTCTCTCTCCCACTCAACTATGATCGGTCTGCCGCGCGCGCAGCACTAGAGAATTAGGCGCATTGAATCGGCGCATGCTTGTGTCTCTGTCTTTGTCTTTCTCGAACGTTCTTGGCGTTGGAAAAACAAGAAAGCGTCACAATACAAGTTCACACGTGTGGTTAAAGTATCGTCAGCTGTGTCTGTAGTGAAAATATTTATATTCATATCAATAAATATTCTACCGAGAAAAAGACGTTGTCACGTAAAATCTTCGCCCGTAAAACCGACTTTACAGGCAACCATTTTTTTTTATAATAATCTCTCAGGTATGCAGGTTTCCTCACGATGTTTACCTTCACCGTTTTAAGTAAGTGATAATTAATTTCTAATACGCACATAACTTTTTGAAATGTCAGAGGTGCGTGCCTGGGATTTGAACCTCGGGCCCCTCGTTCGAGAGGCAGAGTTTGTTAACCATTAGGCTATCCCTGTTCCTTATGACTTCCATATAAGGCGGCCATCTTAGTATTCAGTAGTAGTAACGCATCTGTGATGGGACTAACATGAAAGCCCTGTTTATATGGATGCTCGACCTCTTTTACTACTTCAAACTTTAAAAATCAAAATTGAAGATTTTATGAATATCTTTTTTGTGCGAAATGGCGTAACTAATATTTGGTCAACATGTGCATTGGCAAATAGTGGATAATCAATCGTAGTACATTATTACTTTGTAGCACTTTCATTTAAAACGTTTTAGACGGAACAGTTATTGCTTTACACAATAATAGTAAAATCCATTCATAATATTTAATTCACTTAGCGTTTGTTGCGCTACCTCTTTCCTTTTAAGTCATAAAACGAACAGCAACATAAATTTTCTTATATTCCTCATTTTTCGCCGTAAATCAACGTCGTTGAATGGAATGGAGTGTAAAAGGCGGTGTAACAAGAAAATAAGAGAATGAGGTTTGAGCAAATAAGAAATAACAATGGTCAAGTGAATAACAATAAAGTCGTTTGAGCGGTAAAGCTATGCAATTGAACCGCTACTTCGTTTTGCAAAATTTGTATTCTTAAACAGAGTGCTCATACAAAGTAATGTCTGCTTGAGTCAAGTGGTTCGGTCGTCGTAAGTAATGTAGGTTGATCTAAATGGTACCTATTAAGTGTCTGCGTTTAGCGATCCCTGCACATTTACCTGGATATACGTATTATGTAGAGAGAGTTTTTTTTTATATTTCTAAAGCACCGGATATCTTATTCATTATCAACCGATTATTGTCCCACTGTTGGGCACGGCTTTCTACTCTGATTGGGAAGGATTAGGCCATACTCCACTGCGCTGGTCATGTGCGTATTGATAGACTTCACATAACTTTGAAACTACTTTTTTAGATTTTTATTAGATTTGCTATTTAAGCAAGTGATAATTTATTTCTAATACGCACATAACTTCAAAATCAGAGGTGCGTGCTTGGGACTTGGAACTCAATTTCCTTTCCAGTCGGAACCGTTGACTAGCAGTGAACTTTTTAAATAGAATCTCCGTATAAAATACCCTTCCTAAATATCTGTTTCCTATTAATTATATTAAAGAAAAATTGGATAGTAACGTCAATAAATCTTGTTAAAGTATCGATCCAATTAGCGAGTAGCTACCGTAAAAAGCGGAATAAAAGATAAAGTTTTAGTAACAAACTTAACCGCATTTATAATAATCAATCTATCCAACTAAACAGATTGATTTTTAATAATGCTCGTTAATTAATCTATTATTTTATGATCATTGTATGAGTTATAATACACCATACCCATTCTTATACTCATTCTGACTAAGTATAAGGTTGTCCGAGATAACCTCTATTTAGCGATACTACCACGTTTTGTATTGTTATAAAATTGTATATTTCTGTATTCTGGATGTAATAAAGTGTATTAATATCAATAATTTATTCGTGCATGTAAGTATAATTCTAATTGACGTGCATGTGTGATATCTATTTGGCATCATATTAATACGCCCCGCGGGCGTTTGTGCCCCAAATGTGATTATATTTCCATTACTTGTTTAGCTCGATAATCTCTATTTTGCATACAAATTCATGCTGATACTGTCGTATTTATTTCCGTAGAACTTATACATATCTAATAGCGTGTGGCGCAGAGAATTTCAGTTGCAGAGGTCTAAACTTAGCTAGAATTATTATCGATTGAGATACAAAAATATTATGCCGCTTACTGATAGATTTTAGGGTCTCAAACCTAGACAAAGATAGTCATAGACAGGCATCTTTTTTAAGTCATGATAGTAGTATCCTTTGTGGTTTGACTTCAGAAGTATCACCGCTACACCTATTTCTGCTTCATAACAGCAGTGCTATGCGCTGCCCTGTAGCCACGTACCTACCTACCATCAGACGGAGTCCTTACATTTGCTATTTCTGTATTAAAATGATTTCATCAGTTTTCAATAATTTATCAACATTCACTATTTTGAACGCATTTCCATATCATTATCAACCACTTACAACCACTACTACTCAAGGTAAGCGGGCCTTAAGTTTAAATCTGAAAGAAAACTTTATCTGGTATCTACAAATGCCTTGGTACCTTATTTTTTTTTTGTTTACGAGGGGGAAACCTTCAAAAGGTACCCGGTGTCGTGGGAGCGACGTAGGGTTATGTGGGATTCTTACCGCACTAAAACCCCCCCGGTGGCCGTCCTCGGCGCTGCGTAGAGGGCTCCGGGATCTCCAAAGGAACGCAACCGGAGCCCTCTTAGCGCGTTGCCCCGTCGGGCTCCGCCCAGGTGAGCTTGGCGCTCGCCACACCGTCTGGTGCATACGACGGTATGCGACCACACATACCGCCGTCCTTCCCGGGGTCGCTGGCTGGGCGGTTCGAGCTCCCACTCTTGCCACCCGCAACCCCGGAAGTCCCCTTTTAGTCGCCTCTTACGACAGGCAGGAGATACCGTAGTCCTATTCTACTCCCGAAACTACAGGGACGCCGCGCCGATGGGCGTTATATACGCCCGCGGCGACTCCTCCTCAAATGCCTTGGTACCTATTGTACTAGTACACCTTTACATTCATATAATAAATTTCATTCCATTTGTATAGATGTAATAAAGTGTATTAATATTAATAATTTATTAGTGCGTGTAAGTATAATTCTAATTGACGTACATGTGTGATATCTATTTGGGATCATATTATAACGCGCCGCGGGCGTTTGTGCCCCAAATGTGATTATATTTCCATTACTTGTTTAGCTCGATAATCTCTATTTTGCATACAAATTCATGCTGATACTGTCGTATTTATTTCCGTAGAACTCATACATATCAATTTATTTCTGCACATCCTCATGGTTGACTGGGAGAAAATGCTATTTAGCATTAAGTCCGCCTGTTGTACCACAACTTTATTTTGGTCAATAAAGTATAAATAAATATCTAATAGCAGTGTGGCGCAGAGAATTTTAGTTGCAGAGGTCTAAACTTACCTAAACTTATGATCGATCGAGATCCAAATAGAAATCAGAAAATTTTACTGTTTACTGTTAGATTTAGGGGTTCAAAACCCAGACAGGTATCTTTGATTTTTGGGAGTAATGGTACACCTATTTTTACCCAAACGCAGCAGTATTATGCGCTGACGTATAGGCACTTACCATCAGATGGACTGCATCCGTATGCTATTTCTACATGTCTATATTAAAATCAGATTATCAATTTTCAAAAATTTGTCAACATTAAGCGCATTTCCATAATCATTATTAACCATTTAATTATAACCACTACTCCGTAAGGTTTTCCTATAAGGTGGGCCACTCAGTTTAAATTTCTACAAATACTTCGGTACCTATTGTACAAGTACACCTTTACATTCAAATACTAACTGTCATTCCATTAAAATTTATGGATACTTAGATTAGATACATTTTAAAAATTTAAGTGCATTCACTGCGCTCACATTTCAGCTCAAACAAGGCACGTCCATGCGATGTCTAGACGTTAGCCCTGCAGTCTGCCTGCAGTCCGCACCGACAGGCCAACTGACACCGACACTCGCAATCCGTCAAGAGTCCGCTCGTCCGTATCCCTGCCCTGTTATCCTTTGTTCATAGGCAAATAGAGAGAATAGTATGCTAAACAAGTCATACGAACCTCGGATAAAATATCAGTGAATGGTAGCGCAAGAAAAAGGAAATATAAATGAATAAATGTTGCGAATGCATTATTTAAAATTCCGTTCTAAATAAGATTTCTGCATAATATTTGCTAATTAAAAATTAATAATATTTGCGTAAGATTTGCTAATTAAATTAAAAGTAGATTTATAATTTACGTTACCGCAAAGTGGGTAATATGATACGGACTGTTAAATATTTAGAAGTTTTATTTTTTTTATTTTTTAGTTAAACATGATACATATTTACGTATTACGTTCATAAATATCGTATTACGTTATTAGTCCGTACCCAAAGGGTAAAAACGGAACCCTATTTCTAAGCTTTCGCTGTCTGTCCGTCCGACTCTATCTCAAGAGAGAAAAACACTTGAAATTTACTAATACTACTACTAATATGCGTTATGTACCAAAGATGGGAATAAACAATTCGGTTTCCGTTTTTAACAAACTTGCCATTAGCCATAAAACAGGATTTTAGGAGCACATGCCAGCGTTGGCCGACTGCCACGAGACGGACTTAAAGAAATTTAGTGCCCACAAAAATTTAGCTCGCACAACACGACCTCCCACGGGACTCCACCGGTTAGATTAAAGTTTTGTTAATATGGAAAGGTTTGTACTATACAATTTCCCGGGAGGCTTAGGAAGACACATTTACTTGTAAGAAAGATAAACTTTTGAACTACTTTCGAAGAATTTGCGAACGGCGCACACGATAAGCCTACACTTTGTGACTTTGATTAAGCAAACGTTATATTTTAATGATGGAAATTTTGCTCCAGAATTGAGGTTTACAATATTAATTTTATCTGCTTAGCGGTCAATTAAAAAGTTATGTAAATAAGGTAACAAAATCTTCACTATTTTAATATTTCGTATGCTAAATAGGTCACAGACAGAAATTTTTATTTCTAATTTTATCATCCACATAAATTGTAATTGTTTAAAAATCTCAATATATCACATGGATATTGCTTATGTAAACTGTATCGTTTACATAAGCATTATCCATGTGATATATTGAGATTTTTAAATAATTACACTATAGAATTTACGCATTTATACTATAGAATTTATCGTATACACAAATTCATTCATTTAAAATTTGCCTCATATTGCAGACTCTATCAACGTATATATGTATAACAAAAATATAAAAAGTCGATACTTGAAAGCTTCTTTTAAAAATATTAAAGACATAACACCATTATCCGCTTATAAAATTGAGTAATAAATATCGTATTGAAGTTAAATGCGTTGTGCCATTAGGAGGCTTCTTCGGGATGAATTTTAAAATAAAGCTTACACAATCAAATGGTATATTTTACAGAACTAGAGAACTTGGGCGTTATGTTACATTATCCTGCCATAAAAATCTCGATAGCAGCGCCTCCTATCGGGTCTAAAAGTATGTTATCTTTGAGGTTTGAACCAACCCTACACATTTTCAAAATTTTATTGATTTTGTATCCGTTTTTATTTGTATTCCATTGTTATTTTTATAAACATACGCGCCACCTGAACCTACATAGTACATCTATGAACAAATTCCAAAAGTTTCATAGCGATCCCAATAGTGGTGTAGTAATTTATTAAGAAGAAACAGTAAGGCATACATTTATTAAATATACTTATATCGATATTGTCACTGGAGACTGAAGAAGATGAGCAATCGATTCAGATAGTCTAGAATCGGCTAGAAAGGTGCAGGTTAAAGTAAGCTTTTATATAGCAGTAGCCTGTCAACGGCCGATATAAAGTACTTCTATAGATAGAACAAAAGATAAAGAAGAAAATCCTAAATATTTAATACGTTCGCAATTCAATCGAGAAACCGAGCTGGAGCTCACACATAATCTCGGCAAATGGCCGCATTAGGAGAGTGCGTGGCCCCGCCGCTGTAACGAGTGGCTTTGCGGAGCTGCGATCATTGAGCTATTTGAATAATACATGAAACAGTTACACCCCTGTTTTATGTACACTATGCTGGTTGTGCTATTCCGTTTATTATAACAAATTAAGAAAAGGGCTTTTAATTATAATCGAGGCAGTCAATGAACTATATAGAAACATCAATGAAATATTTAATGAAATATTTGTCAAAATAATTTCACAATACCATAGTTTGTTATATGGATTACTCTTCTTAAACACGAAATCAAATTAAGTTATTTAGCTCAATTCTTATTAATTATATTTTAGTGACACATTTTTTATAAGAAAGAAGTAGCAATCAAGCTTGCATTCTTCCTGAAATTAAATAATCGCTGCCGCCTGTGAACATGAGTAACAAAGTGTACATGATTGTACCTGAACGATACCACAGTACCCTTAGTACGAGTTTTAACGTTTGCTCGAAAACGTTCAACATTTACGAATTCGCTCCTACAGAGCTCCCGTGGACCGTATGGAAACTAAAATTCCGCAGTAAAAGTTTAAAAAACGGAACTATAACGCTATCAAAATTAAATTAAAAATGTAAAAATAAATGCATTCTATTTATATTTGTAAAATTAAATGTCGTTACAATTGACTATTCAGTTTTTTTATACTCATAATGCGAAATTTTAGTTCCGATAAGGTCCACGGGAGCGCTATGGAGCGAATTCGTAAACGTCGAACGTTTTCGAGCAAACGTAAAAACTCATACTAGGAGCACAGATGCTTTGCTTTTGTCGCCTTATATTTAACGAAGCATCTACACTGTTCCATGAAAACGCAAGAAGTATTTCACTTAAAATAGGTATGTCGTTGGTATACAAGCAAGTATGTATGCATGCGCTCAGACACAAAACAAAACCCCAAATTCGTCCTTCATACGTCAGCCTCACCAGAATCGAATCCTACACCTAAAGCCATGACGACCCGCGTGGCGGAGCGGCCACCATACCGGACTGACCCTCAAAGGGTCCCGGGTTCGATCCCCAGCCAGACTGATATCTAAATGATGAATTTAGATTTCTGTTTCTGGGTCTGGGTGTTTGTGTATTTGTCTATGTGTGTGTCCATGGCACCCACGACACAGGGAATCCTAGTGTGGGGCTATGAGTGTAGAAAGCGTTTATTACGTTTATTATTTAACAATTTAAGCCGCTAAATCTAGTCGGTATGTTTTTAAACAATATAATATTGATGTGTTTGTGTTATCACTATGTAAAACGCGACGTAGATCGTTAGAACAAGTTCGATAAGCTATATAAATTAGATGGCAGTCGCAGGGCGATAGTTTTCTCACGGGAATGTAATTAATCAACACAGTTGTAGCCGCTAGGAATGATAAATCATCCAGCTTACGCGACTCCACTGTAGATCTAACGTTATGTGACACGTATGACAAAGCAAACACTCATGGTCTGCAGAAATTGATCTGTCATATATAAATGCCAAAATTTTTAACTTTATAACCTTTATGCCGGGTCAGTTAAAAAAATATATATTTATATATTTTATTTATATAATAAAAAAATATATATATATAATTTTTTTTAACTGACCCGGCAAACTTTGTACCGCCTCAAAATCTATTTATCAAATATATTTCATATAAAATATAGCCTATGGCACTCGTGGATAATGTAGCGTTCGAATGGTGAAAGAATATTTAAAATCGGTCCATCAGTTTTTGAGCCTATTCATTACAATCAAACAAACAAACAAAGTTTTCCTCTTTATAATATTATAATATAGAAAATCGTAATAGACAATTCAATTACGCACAATTCATTTACGATCCTCGAAATAGTGCGTTCCTAGACATGACCCTCGTATTCCGCTTAAGAATCCGAATTTCATACAACCCACTGCTCTTAGTTAGCGAAATGTTACACCGAGAATATTTAACAGCGTTCGAAGTGTTCTTCGGAAATTGATAATAGATTTCCATCCAATAACAATGATTAATATCAGTTCGATAAGCTGTACAAACGAAGTGGTGGGCGAAGGGTGATTGTTTTCTTACGGTCGTGTAATTAATCAACGGGCCGAGTTGCTGGGAACGATGAATCATCCAGGTCGGGATCTACCGGGACGCTCTTGTAATATTATATACTAGGGTTTTTATTTAAAGAACTTAAAGTTTTTACTTTTTGTTAAGATAGATTCTTAACAAAATTTTGTTGAACAAGATAAACGGCTACATATGCGTACAAGTAAGATACCCATGTCATTTGACACTGTAATTATATCTCATAATTATGTTTTCTGTTTTTCTCAGACTTTGTGCAATTTTTTTCTTTCCCATAATTGTTTACTTTATATTGTAATCGTGTATATAACTTGTCATTTGTTTGTTTAATACTTAGCCTTGTTTAATGCAGTAGTATTAAGTTTTAAAATGATAAGATAAAATATATAAAAAATGTGTGAGTAAAGACTCACACATACCGTATATCTATTATATATATATACATATATATATATATATATTTTGTCAAATGGATAAAGATCCATTTGAGAAAATGGATAGATAATAGTTACAACTAATTGAAAGAAAAGTTATTATCCTTTTGTTTACTCAAATAGCCGAATACTATCTCATGCAGTCCGTGTTCCGTCGACATACGCTACAAGTATACTACTGTTACATACCCAGATAAGTGTACACAATCCTCAAAGCGTCGGTATGCCTCAGATTTCAGAGCACCTGAACCTAAGAGCTAGTAGACTGTTATTTGGTACAGACAAGCAGTTTGATACACGCGTTTAGGAATGGGATTTCTCATTGTAGGTTTACTGATGCAAGGCATAGGGAAGGGGAACATTTACGCAAAATTCATGAATAAACGCGAAACCTTTTCTACACTCACAGGATTCCGTGTCGTGGGTGCCATGGACAAACACATAGACAAATACACCATCGCCCAGACCCAGTAACAGAAAATCTAAATTCATCATTTAGAAATATGTCCGGCCGAGGATAGAACCCGGGATCGTTTGTGCGTCAGACCGGTATGGTGACCGCCCCGCCACGCAGGTCGTCTGCTGTTGCTAACATAATTTTTTACATTGTTGTTATTGTTATTAAGCAATCAATAAAAACCGTTTAAAAACTGTTCATAATTAAGCTGCATTCGTTATATTTTTTCAGTATGTTTTTCAGTTGCAGTTTGATATATCTAATTCTTTCGTTTGCCAATCATCTATAAAAATATCGAAAATTAAGTTAATGAAATATGATGAAATAATTTAAGATAATTCAGATACACCAGTGCGAAATAATCACGTATTTTATTAAAATACGTGATTATTTACGTATTTATAGTACGCAGTCAGTAAAGACGTTACAACTTTGTCAGATACCTATGTACGAGTCCCATCTTACTTGTTATATATTACAGACCATGGTCGTCTATAGGGAACGGAACTTTCATGTACAATTATGATTCGGTGTATATAAAAAAATCTTTTTACAATACTGAAGTAGAAAACGAGCATGCGGTCAACTGGTGGTAACTGCCAGCCGCGGACGTTACAGATCAACTGGTTGCTACTCCACAGGACTAACTTGGAACGCCTTAGGTAAGTATTTTTTTTATAACATAGGAGTAGCAGACGAGCATGCAGTCCACCTGATGGTAAGTGGCTACTGCCGCCCATGGACATCTTTAATCAACCCCAGATAGGATTAGATATTCATACCTGAGGTCGGCCACAGATGCGCCGCTACCCCTGAGAACTAAGCTGGAACGCCTTGGAAAAGTCCGTCTCCCTTACCACACCCTTCAAACCGGAACACAGCTGCGCCTAACACTGCTGTTATTAGGTAGAAATAGGTGTGGCGGTGGTGCGGACGGAGTCGAACCACAAAGGGTTCTACCACCTTTAATCTTATGTATGTATGTAAGTATGTCGTCTTTACCAAATCTTCAAAGCGAAACACATCGTTTAACACTAATTTTATTAGGCAGAAATAGATGTGGCGGTGGTGACTCCAGAATCGACCCATAGAGCGTTCCACCACCTCTGTAAAACTACACAGTAAAAAACATCAAAATGCAAAATAAAAACCAAGCGAAGAACATTTTTATATATAGACTAGGTCATACATAGCCGCAAGGCTATTTATAACTAAAATCAATACTTCAGCTATTATTAAAACGTTCATTAGGTCATATCAACAGAGGCGATATTAAAATTCATACAAGAGTACTCATTGGCTCCCATCATCCGCTTCGAGGGCTATCGTTGATTTGTTTTCAGAGTACGAATGTCAATAGACTACAACTGGTCCTTGGGATTGAAGGTACGTATTTACACAGCCTTAATTACAAAAAATCTAACAAACTTTTTATATATTAAATAAATACAAAGGTTTTTTTAAACCGCACAGCACTACTTAGTATTTCTAACGCTCAGAGGTTTTTTCCGCAACTGTTTACTATTATTACTAACTGTTATTAGTGTAATTATCCTTCTTTAAATAATTTCAATAATGAATGAATTCCTTAAATAATAATTGTAATGCCATAGATTAAAAAAACAATTATTATTATATAAAAACAAAAACCCGCCTGCTTAAAAATATCGCTTGCTCACTCCCACAATTTAGTCGAATCCAACAACACCTCTTATGTAAAAATCCGTCAAGCCATTTGGGCCATAGAGTGTGCCAAAGCATGCAATACATACAATATACATACATCAAAAACATTACCCTCGGCGGTCGGGTAAAATAAAGAGGCTCTTAATTTCATTATGATGAATATCATCAAGGGAATTTAGTCAACAATTACATTTTTTTCTATTTATTAAGACCGCGTGGAAAAATCTTTATTATTTTTAGGAAATTTTTAGCACTCTATAGCGTATTCATACTCTCAGTTTGCTCTTAATAAGCGCAAATGGACTTTAATTATAAATGATTTTTTGACATAATTAGAGCTCGTGTGGGATTCAATTATTCCGCTTGCAGTAAAAGCTTTTTAATAGTATTATGTTTGATATTGTACAACTATTTTGGTATGCGACTATGAAAATATAGTTTTTATTTAAAATTCAAGTTTAAAGATAGAAAGTTGAATACTAAAAGCCAATTAGACATAGGTTGTACTCTTAAGGATTAAATGGGAATGCCTTATCTCTTTAAGGCTTATATCTCCATTGCTCTACATATCTCTATATAATGGATCTATGAAAATAAAAGGAAAAACGCCAAAATGCTAATCAATACCAGTTTCGTGTTCAATCACTGGCCCCATGAGCCCCCCTGTTAATTTTAACTTTTTTGAGTAATTGCTGTTATAGCGGATACAAACAATTTTGTGTGTGTCTATATGTGTCAATCTTTTACGATATAAGATATATAGTCCTGGGTGAGACAAACTTAGTAATAGTCCCATTTTTACCCTTTGAATACAGAAACAAAACTTTATTATGTGTCCAACCAAAAACTAATATTAAACTTCCATTATTTATGTAGGCACAGACCACTGAACTCACAACATTAAATGGACTAAACAAAACATAGGCACGTATATACCGTAGAAAATCCTAACGAACTGTAGGGGCTACCGTAAAATGAAACATGTAAAATTCACCAATGAAATTAGGCGGCCTCTATGCTTCCAACCGTATTCCGGGACTCCACGTTCTATTCCGAAATTGACAGCGAGCGAAAAAAATTCGCGTCCCAAAGTGAGTTTAATGAAACCTTCGGCCATCGGGCCCTCCCTGAATGGTTCTTGGCTAATTGAATTTTTATGAATCGCGCACCTATTCGCTTGATAAGAAAATAAGAATTTGCACGTTTCTCTCAAAAGTAGATGTATTGACAAATAATTGTATTACTTGTTCAGCTGATATTAAGTCTTCTATAGTTTTCTTATTGAGTGTGCTGCATACACAAGTTACAAGGGGTAACGTGTAAGTATGATATACGACTTTTATTTTTCTGCTTTAATTCTGAAATAAAGTCTATTTCAAAAAAAATGTGAGCCGTCACGGGACGCCTGGCAGATGTGAAACATCGACATTATTTTGTAAAAGTAATATGCAGAAAAGAACATATTGTGATAGGAACTAAATATGTCATAATGATAAAATAAAATATTACGATTTTTTTCAATCTACCAAGATAGTAGATTTTACATTTGCTGGCGCTCAAAACGCGTGCTTAATGCACAGATAAATGCATACTTTAAATATAAAAATTTAATTAACTTACTGATGACTTGATGGTGTGTCATAGTGTGATTTTGCTATCTTTGCAGGAGGCTGATCACTTTCACTCTCTAAATTATCACAGTCAGACATTTTATTATCAGAAAAATAATGTGTTTTCAAGCATTGATCTATAACCTGAAGATACGCCGCAAGCGGGCAAAACTTCAAACATACAAAATACGTCAAGTGGTGTAAAACAAGTTAAAACGACTCGAGTCGCTCTCGCGCGGCGTTGTAATACACACGAATGTCACTGAACACGTTAAACGTCATTATTTTGAATTTTAAGCCTCAAAATGCCTACTTGTGCAATGCGTAAATGCAAAAATTATGCTCGAAAAAGAAACAAGCTTCATGGAATCACCTATCACACGTAAATGAAGAGAAATTATTAAATTTTGTTTATTTTTCGTGTTCGACCCGCCATGATTACGTGAGTAACCAGAAAGAGACAAAGTATGTTTTTGTCAATGAAAGTGATAAAGACGCAAAATGCATGGTCATAGATCAACACAACAGAAGTGACATTTTATTGAAGCTCACGATGTTCATATGTCGTATGTTATAGTTTAAGATCCCACTGCTTAATTTTTATATTAGTGTGTTTTTAGTCAAAATATAACCTTTTATAGTTTATTTTAATAAAATAAAATCGATATATGGGAAATTCTGTATCCTAATCTCTAAATTTTCTTCGATACCTGTGGTAAACAATAAAAAATATTACCATAAAATTTATATAGGATAGTATACGGTATTTTAAAATTTCTTTAATTGAATAAATTAACCTAAACATAATTTAATAAACAATCTTTGTATAGCCAGAAATTAATCCTCAAAAAGACCACGGTAAGATTAGAATCTTATACCTATATAAAATTCGCATGTCACGATGTTAGTTACTGTACTCCTGCGAAACGGCTTTACTGATTTTCATCAAAATTTATATGCATATTCAGTAAGTCTGAGAATTGGCTACTATCTATTTTTCATATCTCTTAAGTGATAAAGGTTGTTTACCCTTAACATTTTTTTTATTTATATGGCAACACAATGTTTGCTGGGTCAGCTAGTACATTTATAAAATGTACACAACTTTGCAATTAATGGTTGTGTGTAAAATAAAACTGAAAATAATAAACATAAATTAGTAAAGATACTTCGCCGCCTTGAAATTGAATGAAGCCACAAACGGCTTATTAGTAAGTTCTTTTTTTGAATTCTTGACAAATAAAAACTTTACATAATAAATAAATAATTATTTCAAATATTTTAGGGACATTTTAGCACGGAGACGTGGCAAAACTTTTTTACGCAACTATTTCAATTCTCAAAATTGGGTACATTTTCTTATTAGGAGTGAGTAATCTTTACTAATCTATGATAATAAATATAAACAATTTTTAAATCGTATATTCGTTCGTTCAAATTATATATTTATATAATAATAATTTATTTAGTTAAACTGTACTATAACATTTCTACGTAAACGATGTACTAAAACTATTATCGACAGTTTTGGACATTTTTTACCTTCTGTTCCATTATTTCATTGTCTTTGACAAGCATGCGGATCAATGGGAAAGCTACCATACGTCCCGTTTTTAACGGGACAGTCCCTTTTTTCGATGCTTCGTGCCGTTGTCTCCGAAATGAACCGTTGCCATTGTCAATTAAGTAACAGTAAATATTATAATTGTGAAAAAAAACATGGGGTGCTCCATTTATCAGTTTTCATAAAGCGCCCCACATTTTTTGCACAATTATACTATTTACTGTTCCTTAAATGATTCCTAGATTGAAAATTATTTTCTACTTTTTAGTTAATTTTATCATAAAAGCGTGTTTTTTTATTATTTTTAACTATATTTTTTCAAGTAAAAAGTATTTGACATAAAAAAATCGATGTCCCGTTTTGACTGAAGTAATCATTGGTCACTATATTCCATGCTCAATATTTACGTTTGCGTACACTTGAAACGCAAGGTCAAACACTAGTTGTCTTCTTTTATCACATTGTTCTAATAGCTCTGTCCCTTATAGAACATTTGTCTATGTATGTAGTTAAAGGTAAGCGTCGCCACGCCAGAAATCTTTTTTAGGTGCGGCTATAGATGTTTCACATCAAAATGTTAATTTAAAATTACAACATAATGTACGAATTTGACAGTATAAGCTTGTATTATAGAATTATTTAATAAGCATGCAGTCTATAGCCTAGAATTGCTCACTGTAGACCGTGGACACCTGCAATAATCTTCTGTCTTATCTGAAGTTGGCTACAAAAGCGTGACACTCCTGAGTACTGATTTAGTACATCTGAAGGTGATAGAACCCTTTGTGGTTCAACTTCGGCGGCACCATCGCCACACCTATTTCTACCTCATAACAGCAGTGTTAAGAGCTGATGTGTCCTGGTTTGAAGGGTGTGATAAGGGAGACATAATTTTCCTAGGCGTTCCAGCTTAGTCCTTCAGGGGTAGCGGCGCAACTATGGCTGACCTCAGGTAGGAGTATCTAATCCTATCTGAGGTTGATTACAGATGTCCATGGGTGGCAGTAGCCACTCACCATCTGGTGGACTGCATTTTCGTCTGCTACTCCTATATTATAAAAATAACATCCTGTATTAGTATCCATGACTTACTGTATCCTTCAAACAATAACTCTATAGCACACATAAACAAGACAGTTGTGGTATTGTCAAAATAAACCAATGAAAGGTTCTTTAACCTTCTTTGTCTATATTGTTAGTATTAAGTACACACTCACACATAATCATTTATACGTACAATTCGACTATGTGCACATAAAACATTTGTAGGCGGAAACTCGTTATAAATAGAGTCATTGTTATCAGGTTTCATTGAATAAGGCTTTCAGTTTTGCTAGCATTTAACATACAAAGGTCGAATTCGAATAGTACTCTTGTGCAATGTTCAGGTTAATCTCTCAAACATTTTGTGGGGCTTCGGTACACATTTCTATTTATACCAAAATTAAAAAGTTTTGTCTTATTTAAATATTGTGTAAATATCGAAACAATTTAAATAAACTGCAAAGGTGATTTATTTTTATTTCACATTTTCAAATCTAAAGAAAAGACTATCCATTCAATATTGAACATTGGTACTAAATTTATTATAATAGTCGTCATCATCAATCATCAAAAGATAACACTTTTAAAAATAGTTTGCGATGTAATCTTTTCCTAGAAAGAAGGATTGTATCTCTAAAAAAGTAATACTTCGTAGGGATTTTTTGCGTAAAACTATATTTGTATTTTAATACTGCTACCGGACAAAAATTTGCAAATTTTGGCGGCGAACGTCTATTTATATTTTCGCTTAAAAAGTGTATATACTTATAGCATGATAGTGCGTAATGACGTCACTACTCATTTTCTTCCTATATTGTCACATATGTGGAACAATTTGTCTACGATCTCGCCACGTCGCAGTCATTTTACTAACTGTCCCTTATGACTTCGGCCTCGATTAATGTGATCGGGGGCGTTAGAGTGATTTCCTCGGATAATAATTCTTTCCTTTCTAGAATAACCATTGGAATGTATTTATTTGAAAAATGTTTTTAATGTTATTTAGAAATGCTTGTGTTTTAAAGTATTTTAATATAGCGCCATATTATAATATTATATCGCTTTTAAAAATGTAAGTTGGTATCATAAATATTTCCCTGCTTTAGTTTTTTATTAAACATAGTTATAAGGCTGACGAGCTGCAATACAGAAAGCAGTCACCGTCACTTATGTATATTTTCAAAATTAGACAATCACGTTTAAGAAATTGATAACAAAATTCAAAATCCACTCCACAGTACATAATTGTATACTAGTGCAAGTATAACTTATTTAAAACTACAATTACACTAGTATGCAGTATAAGGCTATTTGTATGTAGGTTGGAGGTTCTATTTTTGCTTGCAGGGGTACGGAGTGACGCAATCGCCCGATATATTTACTGCACACGAGTCTCTCGCGAGAGGTTAACCTCTCCCTACTGAAATACTACGTGTTTCAGAAACGTTACTTTGTTTGTTTGTTTGCAATTTTAATTAAGGCAGTGATAACCTAGTGGTTAAGAAACTCGGCCTCTCGGTCGAGGGTTCCGAGGTTCAAATCCCACCTCTGATTTTTCAACGTTATGTGCGTATTAGAAATTAATTATCACTTGCTAAACGGTGAAGGAAAATAGCGTGAAGAAACCTGCATACCTGAGAGATTTATAAATAAAAATCTCAAAGGTATGTGAGATCTACCAATGCGCACTTGGCCAGCGCGGTGGACTATGGCCTAATCCTTCTCATTATGAGAGGAGACCCGTGCCCAGCAGTAGAACAGTAATGGGATCATGATGATGATGATGATGATGATGAATTTTAATTCACGTAATCGGTGGTAAATCCTAGGTTTTTGTTTGAGAAGGACTTGATCCAGTTGACTTTGTTAATGTCGCCCTCTAGAGCAATATGTTGACGTAAAAAAAGGTCTACTTGAAGTGTTAGAAATATATTCAAATTAATAATTGAATAATTATAGTATTATTTTAATTAATTATTTTATGTAATTTTCGTGATGTGTTATTTTTATGATAAATTCCCATTTATATAGTCACTGGCTGCTAAGATTATATGAGTTGGCATAAAAAAGGAAAAAGAACGCTCTTGACGTTGGTATTGTATTTTGCGCGGGAATAATAAAAGTTGTAAATTGGTCGAAGAAATAGTTTTATTTTTCATAAAGATAAATATAAGTATGCAGTATCTAAAGTAAGATGAAGGTTGAAAAAACACAGCTTGCGCGATTGTCTAACTGTGAGTAACATAATCTCTTTTGCAATAAAATAGTTATTCCACATCCGCGCGCAACGCCGTACAGAAAAACGCTCCGCGAGCTCTCAGACTCACCAGTGCACTGTAATCTAAAGAAATCTCATGAAGATAAATGTACTTTGAAGTGACAAAATAAAGGCACAACACATACGTCATTTGACGTAGATTTCGTTAACCAAAGTTGGCACGAGGCGCAACTTTTAAAAAGTTCCTTCAAAAGCAACAAAAAGAATTTACATAAGAAAATACAAAGCCAAACTAATGTTTTAGTGACTGCATGCCAGGAAATTACGCTCGAGACTTGCATAATAATGTCCGGTAAGTTCTCTTTTTTCATTAGTCTTATTCTTATGTTATTCATTGTATTTGCATACTCTTGATAATTGTGGAGAGAACTAATTTGTACTGTATTTCTAGCCTACGAGGCGTTTTTAGCTCTGAATCAGTACCCTTACCATGAGTTTTTACGTTTTGACAAATATGACTGTTTTGGTATTTGTTTACGTATTGGCCCATACTATTTCCAAGTTATGATATAATCCGCTAGGGGCGCTGATGTCAAAACGTAAAAACTCATGGTAAGAGTACTGGGTTCTTCTTTACCCGCACAGCACGAATAATGTCAATAACATCAGTCAGGTCACAAGTCAGACACGATACTGGCATGCCGTTGTCGTGCTGTTTGTCGACATCTTTATATATGTATGTGTTGTGTAAAGCTTTCATATACGAAAAAAATAATAGATATATTTTATTAAGTTAAATAATTAAGTCAAAACTCTTCCTTCTCGTGTCACGTGGTTATCCGTATTAGTCAAAGGAAACTTTTGTGTCACGTCTGTCGTCTACCTATTTTCAGTACTATCCTTGTAAAAACTAATCATCGTACATCATAAATACTTAATTTTATCTATTTTTAAATATATAGCTAGCTATTACTCGTCCTTAATTCTAGCTAGTATTAATGAAACCTAAAATCAATGATGTTATTTTTTTCTTTACTACAATATTTTTCTTTATTTATTATCTTTCTTTATTTTATTATTTTCTCATATATATACAATTCAAGCTAGTAGTCTTAGCTTCAACAATACCATTAGTGGAATTATTTAACAACGTTGCATGTTTTGTGGATTAAATGGACATTGAACAAACGTTTTCGATTCTCATCACTAGCCAAGAGTCATTAGGCTTTGTTTGATTTGATACGATATTCTACTTCCGGTGTACGATTATCCGTAACTGCAAATGTACTCTAATCCGTATTGTATTAGTGAGGCAGACATAAATGGGTTAAATTGGTGCCTAATTCTATTTTGTCTGTGGAGAATAATTCTATTTTATCTATCAATAGTAATTTATTTTTTAGTAAATTTAGTTAATCGTATTTTACTTAGAAACCAATCTGAAAGTGATAGAACCCTTTTTGGTTTGACTTCGGCGGCACCACCGCGGCAC
The DNA here is from genome assembly GCA_014595695.2 of Epargyreus clarus clarus. NCBI lineage: Eukaryota > Metazoa > Arthropoda > Insecta > Lepidoptera > Hesperiidae > Epargyreus > Epargyreus clarus. The sequence goes on from JACTTY020000037.1 coordinate 1,097,650, forward strand.
CGTCGCGCTTATTTCTATCTAATAATCGCAGTGCTAAGCGCTGCTGTGTTCTAGTTTGAAGGATGTGTTAAGGGAGACATAGTTTTCCGAAGCGTTTCAGCTTAGTCCTCAGGTGTAGCGACGCATCTGTGGCTGACCTCAGGTTGGAATATAATTCTATCTGGAGTTGATTACAATTGTCCATGTGCAGTATCGTTTTACCATCAGGTGGACTGCATGCACGTCTGCCACTGCTATACTAGATATTAAAAAAAATCGAGCCCATATTTTACTAGCTATAACTTGTTTATAAGTATTTCATTCTGTAATCACGTGTCATACATTCTAAACTATATCGTTATCAGTTTACATTTCGCTTATATATTTCATACCTATATAAGCTACACGTTAATTTCCTGGTAATCAAGTTATCGTAAATATTGACAGGTAGCAATACAATATTGACACAGGTTGCGGGATCAAATGCCAACATTAACTTCGGGGGCTTTCGGAAGCCGTTCAATTCCGACGCGGATTTATAGGATACTCCAAATATTGCTTATTTGCAAACAGTAGGTATCTACAGTTAAAGTAGGTAGAACCCTTTGTGGTTCGACTCCGGCGGCACCACCGCCACACCAAATTCTGCCTAATAACGGCAGTGTTACGCGCTGCTGTGCTTTCGTTTGAAGGGTATGACAAAGCATACATACTTTTCCGAGGCGTTCTAGCTTAGTCATCAGGGGTAGCGGAGCATCAGTAGCCGACCTCAGGTAGGAATATCTAATCGTATCTGGGGTTAATAACAGATGTCCATTGGTGACAGTAGCCACTTACTATCAGGTGACTGCAGGCTCGTCTACTATTCCTATATTATAAAAGAAGTTTGCGTAAGTACTTCTGATTAGTATTCTGCCTTAGATTAGCATAGCATAGCGTAAGCAACACGACTTATTTAGAAGTAGACCACAACTCAATAAATGGTATAAATTCCAAAAACAAAAATGAAGTTATACTTCGTTTAACTCTTTTGGGAAAACAGATAAAAGTCTATTTTTACCGTGTAACAAAGTTTTGCGCGCCGATGTAACACATAAAACACATAACATATTGGTGGTATTTTCGTTTGCTCAGTTAATATTAATTTGAATACGAAAAAAAATATTAATTACACGATAAACCACGCAAACGATTTTCTAAACCTAAATATTAGGTCTCTTTGCAAAAAAGTTGCTGTAATGGTTCCGTGTACGGTTTTAAAGCCACGAATTTCATTATAAGGTTTTAAAGCCACGAAAAAAGCCCAAAATTAACGTTAATTACACAAATAATCACAACAAAAGCAATTAAGTTGTGTTTATATACATTTAGGTGTCGTTCTCCACTTATAATGTTTGCTTTGTGCGAAGTTTGACTTAGTCATCTGCGAGAATTACACGCAATTATCCTTGAGAACACTATTTAACTTTGAGGAAATTGTCTACAACAATTCCGGATACATATCCATGTCTTTGTTCAAGTTATACATATGGGATGAGCCTTAGAGGCTGTATACAGACAGATTTGATATCATAATTGAAAGTAAGATTAGAGCGCAAATTATTAAGGAGAGAAAATTAAAAATTAAATGAAGTATTTAACAAAAACTGAAGTTTTTATCAAAGAGGACCGTGAATGTATCAAAATAACAAATTATGTCACATCTCGTATTGGTAGTTACTTAGAACAATTCTTAGAATTACTTACTTACAGAACTTAGAATTTAAAAATATTTAAAAGACAGGACAAATTACATGTGCAATAGGTACATAGGTATACTTTTCAAAAGTATACTTTTACACATGAGAATAGTCTGTCAAAATTGTTCATTTTATTAGGTATATCACAGAAATATATAGTATAGATACAATATTTTATACACAAATATAAAATATTGACTTATTGACAACATATACCAAAATATATGTACAATACAATTTTTGTTTCTTAAAGGAATTTGTAAGACACATAAAAACTATCAAGGCCAATAATAACATAAATAAACAATAATAAGTTAAATAAGTAAATATTTTTAATAACTATATTTATAAATATAAAATTCTCGATAAAATAAATAAAAGCTTTGCCGACGTGAACGCTACTGACACAAAACGCAACGAAGCGTTTATTTTTAATTGCGCTCTAGAAACTTTTGTCACAACTCACCTACTGTTTCTAAGTACAAAGCCCAAGTTTTAACGTCACAAACTCAGTTTTTCGAACTCCTTCAATTTATCAAACGTTAATTATTATATTTTATAACTTTTTTGCTTATTTTAATTATAGGACTTCTCAAACTTTTGTTTTTATTGTATTTGTGTCCCGTTTTTTTTACTTTTTACGAATACTTAGAAATTCTAAACATAACTATATCCACTAAGTAGTCGTTGCTTTAGACCGTAGTCTACACTGGCCAACTACAGATTGATAGACATCAAACATCTTTGAGATCGATATTTTTAAGCCTATAACAAACATTAACATTCATCACGATGTTTTCCTTCACTGAGTTTGCAAGTGACAATTAATTACTAATACGCATATATCTTCAAAAGTCTAGTGCATGCTTTACTGAGTCTCCCACATTGAGAGGCCGAGTTCCAACCAATAAGCTATCTTTGTATATTATATTAGTAGATGCAAGTGGTTTCTGTTTTTGAATTCCATTAATAATAAAAAATTTCATCCATAGTACATGTAGCTAGCTAGATACTCCACGTTAAGGAGTAGATCTCCTTAAATGAGAATCACACTTTGAAAGTATTGGTAGTTATAAACTAAGTAATGCGTAATAAACATATGCAAGCAAGAAAGTATTGTTAAACCCATGACGTTAAAAATAGTATAAATAATAGTGTTTGTAATTTTTCAAGAATCTAATTACATTGGATATTAAAATTCTGAAACTTATTACATCGTTAATCGATTTTGCAACACTGGTATCGTGTTCTTGACATTCAATTTAAAGGAACTTGCTACGACAAAGTCTACATCGTGGCTACAAAGAAAACATATGCATAATAACTGAGGAAGAAAACAGTTCATACTTTTTAGGTTTTTACGTTTCTATTTTGTGTCTTATGACAATAATATTGTATTATGCCGCTTGTTAATAGTTTATTAGTTTATCTAATTAGCAAGTTTGCATTCGTAATAAATTTTTAGCTTAATAACATCAGTAATATACTGTTCGGTCGCCAGAAGGGAGGAGTCACCATGTTCAAATCGCGGACAGTTCTCCTCTAATACCTTGCTTCGTACTCAAAGGTCAATTCAAGTTGTCATCTAAGATAGAAGACTCACGGAGCGACTTTCACCTGCGGCGCAAGGACATGCCGTGGAAATAAATGGTGTCATTAAAATAGCAACTATTATTTAAATACGTTTGAAGGGTGTGGTAAGGGAGACAGACTTTTCCGAGGCGTTCCAGCTTAGTCGTCAGGAGTAGCGGCGCATCTGTGGCCGACCTCAGGTAGGACTATCTAATCCTATCTGGGTTTGATTACAGATGTCTATGGGCGACAGTAGCCACTTACCATCAGGTGGACTGCATGCTCGTCTGCTACTCATGTATTATAAAAAAAAATACATATTCATATTCTTTGAGAGTTGCGGTTCTTTGACCGCACGTGGAGGCGGTTGGAAAACGCTCCGTGAGTTCCGAACCTTATTCCGTTCTCCTTTCATCATCATCAAGTACGGTGGCAAAAGTCAACGCATTTCACTGCACCATATTTCATTCACTCATTTTTCCAGTCACTAGGAGATTTTGTAAATTATCCCCATCTCTAACGTTACATATTTTTAGCAAACATGCGTTACATTACGTTACATTACGTTACATTACGTTACATTACGTTACATTTAACAATAGCTTGTTGGTGTGTGTTATTTGGTTAGGGCCGTGATTCTTCCGCTATTAGCACGGAGGGTCCCTGAGCGACAAATGTGTGTCATTTGTACCTGCTATACGGGAATCTATTGTTCCTCATATTCAATAGGTATATTATACAAATGTATAACTAACTAATCAGAAGATATTTGTGGGTTAATTTATTTCATGTTCTGGGAACGAGTATGCAAATGTTTTTAAACAATTTTTAAAAACATTTGCATTTGCTAACGGTCACCCATCCAACTTACGACAGCGCCCGACGTTCCTTGCATTAATACTTTGGGGACGATTTACACTATGCGTTTCTAAATAAGAAACAAGCTCTACCTTAGTACAACAGTTACATAATTTATTAATTATTATTTCCACCCTGTGGTTATCGTTCGCACATTAAAACTATTTAATTAATAACAGATTTATCACCGATTATCAATTTTATTAAGTGTGAAAAATGGAGCTCTTTATCATTTCACCCTACCTTTGCTTCCTTATAAGAACACTCAAATTTACCTTACAAGCAACAAAAGTATAGAAAATGTTTGCAAATTGGTGTAACTAGCTTTTTGTTGTGTTCTATTAAGCCTGTACCGTGATTCTTGCCTATTAGTGGTAAGAAGGGTCCGCCACCGACAAATCGACCTCATTTGTATCTGCTACACCACAATCCACTGTTTATTACACGGCTGGGTCATTATATTGTTATTTATTTAATATATCCACGTTTATCTCGAGAAGGAGTTATTTTGAAATGAAAAATTATGAAGTTACACTTTTTACGAGAATTTTCATTGTCATTCGTCAGTCTACGATTTTTACTGGTACAAAACTACTATTATTGTTACGATAAGTAATATACTATATTATGTAAATAAAATATTTGGTTTATTAATTTAGATTGAGCTCTTATAATGTTAAATTTTATTTTTTATAAAAATGTATATTACTACAAAAAATCACGAAGCACTATATATCTATATCACGTGGAGAATTTTTATTATATATTATGTAAAATGACGTACTTTAATAATCAAAACAATAAGACCATCGAGATGTATTTTTATAACCGTTGTGTTTTTTAGGTTGTTATGTATTACTTTGTCAAAGTTGAAATTGTTACTATTATACTATATAATTATTATATTCATACCAATGAAGCGAGTTATGTGCGTGCAATAAATCAATTTACACAAACTTTAAAATTTTGGGAGAATACCATAATAGAATAATAAACATACCTGTGTCTTCATTAAACTCAATTGCTCAAAGATGACTTCAGAAACCACCGCTCGGCACTTGACCCGCAAAATAGACATTTGCACTAAAAAAAACAAATCTACGAGTATAAGCTAAACAGTATTATATTAACGATAACACATTTTGAAATGGTATTCGCACACAAATGTTGTTTACTCCTAACTTTTGATATTAAATACATATCTCAGTCAAATGTGTTTAAGCAAATAGGTTACGTATGAAACCTTCTAAGAGCTTACAACCTACACCAAATACTCGCGTATGAATATGCAAATAGGATACCGTGAGATATTAAGATTTCAAAGTGAAATGTACACGTAAAATATTCTAGCACTAAATCTTATCAAGTGTCTTCTAACTTCTTTACCAATAACATTTTGATCTATGTTTCGTCATCGTCATCGTCATCATCATCATCATCACCATCATCAACTCATTATTGTCCCACTGGTGGACACGGAGACCCGTCTCAGAATGAGAAGGATTAGGCTATATTCCACCGCGCTGGCCATTTTTTTTTAAGAATTATCAGGTATGCAGGTTTCCTTTCGATGTTTTCCTTCACCGTTTAAGAAAATGATAATTAACTTCTAATACGCACATAACTTCGAAAAATCAGAGGTGCGTGCCTAGGATTTGAACCTCGGACCTTTCAATCAAAAGGCCGCATTTCTTAACCACTAGGCTATCACTGTTTCGTCATAGCAAGTATTTTTTACAGGGAAATAATAACTTTAATGGTTGTAGAACCATAGTAAAGAAAGAGTCTTTCTGTAATATGGTAGAACCTTTTGTGGTTCGACACCGGCGGCACCACAGTCACCCCTATTTCTGCCTAATAACATTGTTAAACGCTGCCTCGGTCCCTTTTGAAGAGTTTGTAAGGTAGACATACTTTTCCGAGGTATTCTAGTTTAGTCATCAGGGGAAGCTGCCTATCTGTGCCCGACCTCAGGTAGAAATCTATTTTTATCTGAGATTGATTACGGATCCATGGGCGGCAGTAGCCACTTACCACCAGGTGGATTGCATGCTCGTCTGCTACTCCTATATTATAAAAAAAACAATGCTTGCCGACATTCTGACGTTACAGTGTCATGTAGTTGTTGTGCATACGTGTCACTTAGCCTTACGTTATTCCAAGTATTATAACTTGACTTTACAATAAGTCTAAGTACTTAGATAATCTGTGTGTGTTTATAAATAATAGAGTACTTTTATAAATCATCAACAATCCATTATTGTCCCACTGCTGGGCACGGGTCTCGTAATGAGAAGGATTAGGCCATAGTCCACCGTGCTGGGCAAGTGCGTATTGGTAGACTTCACATACCTTTGAGATTTTTTTTTTATAAATCTCAGGTATGCAGGTTTTTCTCACGATGTTTTCCTTCACCGTTTAGCAAGTGATAATTAATTTCTAAGACGCACATAACTTTGAAAAATCAGAGGTGCGTGCCTGGGATTTCAACCTCCGACCCCTCGATCGAGAGGAAGAGTTTCTTAACCACTAGGTTATCACTGCTTTGTGAAACATTATACTTCGGAATCTACGAAATCCCGTCAGTAAATATAGTTTTATATCAACACACACGTGTTAGATATCGTACAGATGGCTGCAAGTAAAATTCTGATCGTTATATTATTTGCCCGGTTACTTGAAACACCTGCCTTCGCGTCGCTTCTACGATATTTATACAGTATTATTTTTAGTTTACTTCATTTTTAAATGACCTTTGCAGCGGAAATATGACGTAGGTGCTAGAACTAGTTTTATTTTTACAGTCTACAATGAGGGCATCCGTTTCCGACGCCTTCCCAAGTATGACTTAAAATAGTAGCTAGATAATTCTTTTAAATGAAAACTACCCACCTAAAGGTGTAAATCGGTACTGAATCATAATTCTCATAATTATCTTTTATATCTTGGGAAAACTTAAAAGATAATTCACCAGACTGATACATATAGGCTTTGGACACCTATAAAATATTGTAAAGCTCCTTTTTATATATATTTTTTTAAAGTGTTACAGGTGTAAAATTAAGCTATAATTAATTTCTAATAAACATAACCTTTCTATATATAATATTGACTAAGAAATAAACAAATTAACAGGCTGAAATTCAATTGATTAATACATCTAATTCACTAGTACATGTCACTCACAATATAACCGGATCTATCGTTCGATTACAACAGTTCCAAGATTTAATTCAGCAAAGTGTGGACTTGGTACATCAGTGTAATCACAGAGTCGATTGCACAGTCAGCGGTGCCAAACGTTCACACTTCGTGGATCCAATCACTTGTGGAAAGCAATCTTCCTATGTACACCACCGAGACGCTGGTCTCCATTAGAAGTAGCTATTACCGGAACCGTGGAAACTGTTTAAACGATTAACCAAAGTTGACGATAACGATTAGAAGTAGAAGAAATACGTTGCCATTTTTCTTTCGTGAGTTCACATATATGCCAGTGGTATGAAATTCCATCTTTAATACTAGTCTAATTTAAGATACGATCTGATTTTTTTTTACAAGTCTTCTAGTACTACTGTGTATTAGTATTTTTACAATTACCCACAAATTGTATATTCGCCTATATACTTATAAACGTGGTAGATGAAAGTAGGTATGTCTTATTATAATCATTATTAATTTCAGAAAAAATCTAATAAAATTCGAATACTCCTATTTATCAGTTACATAATCCTGTTCATTTAATCTTCAAAGAGACATAATTATAACCTCATTATTTTCTTGAAAAACTTCGAACTTTGGGATAAATTACAAAGTTTTGCGATAAAATCTTTTTATTGGCCTCTTAAGTTTAAAAAACTCTTGCTTCCTATAAAAGCCAAATTAAGGCTACAATCACGTTTTATAATCTTCTGAATTTTTTAATTAATTTCCGACTTATTTTGTTACCAGGAGTATTTCCATTTTCTTCTGTATGATGTTTCTGTGTCATACATAATTATGTGAGTTTTCTTTATAAGATGAAAGTAGTAATAAGCGGGCAGTCACCTTAATGGTCATTGCTGTAATCAGCTCCATAAAGAACCACTGTTGGTTCTTTTTGAAGTTTATCAGAGATGCGTTGCTACTCTAAAGGTATAATATGGTTGCCTTATAGGCTTATACGTAAGTCAATCGGAATCTCCCAGTATCCTTTAAGTTTATTAAGTCATCGTGGTGGAAAGCCACCGCGTGCGACTGTCGCTGACTGTCGCCGCCTGTTATTTGCGGCTGCCAATGACCATTAAAAAAGCAGTGATAGCCTAGTAAAAAGCAGTGATAGCCTAGTAAAAAGCAGTGATAGCCTAGTGGTTAAGAAACGCGGCCTCTCGATCGAGGGGTCCGAGGTTCAAATCCCAGGCACGCACCTCTGATTTTCAAATTTATGTGCGTATTAGAAATTAATTATCACTTGCTTAAACAGTGAAGGAAAACATCGTGAGGAAACCTGCATACCTGTGAGAATTAAAAAAAAAACATCTTTAAGGTATGTGAAGTCTACCAAACCGCACTTGGCCAGCGCGGTAGACTATGGCCTAATCCGTCTCGTTCTGAGAGGAGACCCGTGCCCAGCAGTGGGACAGTAATGGGTTGATGATGATGATGATGATGAATGTCCATCGGTAAGCTTACGGACAGCAACACATTTGCGATCAATACTATTGTGTATGTGTACCTACGAGTATTATGTGTACCTAGTAGTATGTCACAATGTGCGGCAAAGTGGGCTGTCAGTTCGTTACTATCATTGTTAATATATGTAACGATATATACCAGTAACAGACGATTTATTGTTTTTATCTTTAAATAATCTAGGCTAAGACACAATTTTGTATCTACAACCCAAATTACGCTTTTTGGCACGTTTTCCATTCAACAACATACTGATATCAAAGTACCTATTGCAATACAATAATATAAACTGTTTAAGAATATCGCATGTATTGTCTTCGGTAGTTTTATTTAAACACATTTATTTATTTATAATTACTCCACTGCTGAGCACGGGTTCGCGCTGACAAAGAACAGATTGCTTGACTTTACTTACCATTAAGAACTTTTTGAAGAACTCATGTAGATTTCCTTACATTTTCATTCATTAGCTTAAGCGAATGATAAATAATTTTTAATATTTCAAAATGTATGCTGGAATGAACCTTGGAGCCTTGATTGAGAACCGAATTTCTAAACTCTACAACATCATCGCGTTACCAGTGTTACTTTCAGTAATTTCCTTTGACTCTGTCTGTCTAGATTCTTACAAGATTCAATCTCATACAAAGTCTACCCAAAATTAGCCTGTTAAAGATCGCCAAATTAACATTAAAAAAAAAACGTTCTACTTTTTTATATCTTTGTATCATGAAATAAATCAAATTTATTTATTCCTACAGATCCCATTTGAAATTACGAGACAAGACATAAATAACAGGATACCTAACGTACACTTTAATCAAATTTAAAATCGGGGAGAGTACGGTTTCAGCGAACCAATTTAAATTTGTCAGGATTCCAAAGGCAATCCACTCAACGACCTCGTGTAGTGCTGACAGCAAAACGTTTATATTATCCAACTAGAAATATGTGACGGTCAAAAGGCTTTTGTGTTATAAAATGGCAAATCGACGTGCACTCTACCTGATGTCAGCGCCTACGGCCTGTAACAAATCGAAAAAGAAACAAAAAATTAAAGTGCGTGATAGATTTGAGTGCCTATTCCCATGTTTTGAAGGTGGAAGAATCATTTGTGGTACGATTCCGGCGGCACCACCGCCACACCTATTTCTGCCTAACAACAGCAGTGTTAAGCGCTGCTGTCTTCTGTTTTGAAGAGTGTCGTAAGGGAGAAATACTTTTTTGAGGTGTTCCAGCTCAGCAGTCCTCAGGGGTATGTGTGGCCGACCTCAGGTAGGAATATCTAATCCTATCTGGGGTTGACTATGGTTTGATATAAAATGGACTACATTTTTTCATCGGGAAACTCTGCCTATGCCTTTTACATGATTCAGTGCAGTCGCGATGTGGCGTGGTTATTGTATATACATGTGGATAGTGACTTAGGACTTTCGTTACTCTTGACAAAAGAAGACTTGTTTCGGAATATTCAAAATTTCATCTTTTTGAAGTAGTTCGCCAATATTCTATCGTCTTCTTTGGGACTCTTAAATGCGACGGCTACGAAAGCTTTGATATGTCTTGAGCACTAAATTGGAACGTCTCCTATAAATATAATCTCTGAATTTGGTGGACGTACAGTCGTCCTATCTTATTCGAACCTACTAAGATATAGGTGTTTCCCCTGTCACAAAAATGTGGCACACGTTTGTTCTTATACATTTGTGTAAAATTTAAATAGATAAATAAGAGTTCTTCTACTGTTACAATCCTTATCATGAATATCATCAAAATTTATTTCGTTATTTCGTAGAGTGGTTTAAGAGGTAAAACCGTTTTATATATAGTTTAAAACATGACTATTTCATTTCCACAAAAGCAGGTAAGCTCGGAAGCTTATACATTTCACGTTTTCCTGAAGCTCGTAAGCTACAGAACTGAAGTTTCTAAATTCAACCACTTACATACCTATAGTATTATGTTAAAGGGGACTTGAGCGTGTAAGCCACGGAACAAAGAAAACTATTTTGTAAGCTGTATAACCAGAATCAAAACGAAATGAACGTTAGATACGTTATAAATGTTTTATAAATAAATACTACATTGTTTAATGGTACCTAAAAAAAACGTTAGATCCTAGTTTATTTAAAATTAAAATCTTATTTTTTAAATATACTATGTTTTCTTTATTTAAAAAGGAAATGTTCGTTTTTAATAAATTTAGATTAAAGTTAGGTAATGTAAATTAGCATATATTACAGAAATACTCATTGCAGAAGAGCTGTGAGAAATGAATAAATTAATAAATATAGGACAATTTTAATACAATGTCTTTAATTTTGAGAATATGTTTCAATTCTTATCCAGGATACCTGAATATTTTATTGCATGCATGCATTGCAAAGTTTTAAGTTACGTTTATGGAGAAATCATTAAAAACCGTTCTCAAGTGCGAATAATTTCTGGTAATGCTATTCTGAATGAACTGTATGTATAATTATACCAGGTAGCATTACCATACCAGGAAATACATTTGCACTTCACATTCAGATCTCAACTCCACAAATCTCAAGTGACGTTCACTTTGTTCGAGAGCGTTCTGTATACGAGGTGTAGTATTGTCTCAAATACTTTAGATGCAAGAGAAATATCTTCTCTGTCTATCCTGTGTTGTGTTTAGTCAAAATTTAAACATCAATTTTTTTCTGTTTTTGAAGCCCAGTGGGGCGGGGCTACCGCCATCTTTTAAAAACCATCATACTATCATTCATTTAAAACAGTAAAATATTCCGTCATACCCTGTTGAACAAACTTAAACCCTATTAATTTTTCGCCTATCCATTGTATAAAACCAACTGAAATTATGACATTTTGCTTAAAAAGTTAAATTTCCTGCAAAAAAGTAATAGTATGATTAAAATAATATTGTGTTAAGAGATGGTAGTAACCCCCCACTGTTTCCTACGTAGTGAGTATATGATGTATGTGTGATGCTATACTTAAGGATATATAGGTATAGACTTAAAGGGGGTGTGTATATTATACCGACAATGAGTTTGACCATGAAATTTATGTTATGTCTATAGAAATAATTGCCTTCTCTTATTAAAACTTAAATTTGTCTGTACTTTGCTACAAGGTATATTATACGTCACTAAGCTAATCATGTATAAAGTCGTTCAAACCATACATGTATGCTTTTCAGCTCAATTACGGAGTTAACTGGCTTTACGCAATCGCCCGATTTGACCATCACATACATACGAGCTAACCAGGAAATTAAATAAAAACTTATAAAAATAAAAAACACAAATTGCATTATTGTAATCTTTTTATTAACAATAAAATGAATCACGTGCCATACTTAATTGATTTCCCGTTTTAGATCCACAAGCCTGGGTACTGCAAAATTCTAACCACATTCCATCTTCGTTTCTTTCAATCGTTCATCATTTTTGACAATTTTTGCAAGTTAAAATAATCACTTATGATTTATGAATTATGAATTTTCGCTTTCATTACGCACGGGTTTCACTATCAGCTATATTCGAGTAAGGAATTAAATGATAAAATATGTTGTAAGCATCTCTGCGTCGAGTGAAAATATTGAGCTTTGTGGGCGGTGCCTTTCAAGAACTTTTGTTTCTTTGCTGAAAGATCGCTTATCGCTATCGCTTAGCCGCTGATAGTGAAACAAGTGTAGTAATAACACATTGATACATAATATCGTCTGAGAATTAAATGCCTACGTAGTTACATAATAAAAAGCACTTGCGTCTTCATTTAATTATATTCAATTGCATAATGCACTCTCTTACAAATTTATAATCGAGAAATATGTAAGAAGAAAAATTTATGGAATATATAACAATAAATAAATTTTTATTTACAGTTAAAAATTGTATTTCCTATCTATTAAGAAATTAAGCGTAGGTATATTGAAAATACATAGTTGTAATAAAGTAAAATACAGGTAAAAATAAATGGCATAAATGTTCAGTTTTTCAAACGCATTCCCAATACGTATGTTCATGAAAAATATGAATATCGTACCTTTAGAGTCTATTCACACGTACCACAACCGCAACACAACTGCGTGAATGTTTTATAATGTGTAATTTGAACATGAACCACATTTTGAAGTTCAAATCAACTGTGTGGATGATACTGTCATGTCAACTACAACGCAACCACTTGCGAGAAGGCGAATACTGTATAAAATGTCATTTTTTATTACTACAAAGTAGGAAACCATCATTGCTGACATTGTCGCTATGTGGTGTAGTTATTGTTACGTGTGAATAGACACTTAGAGGTTTTTAACGAGATGAGATTTCATGGCGGTGTCGTTATGAAAAGCGTATTTTATTTTTTTATCGTCATTTCCATCGTGCTCGTATAGGACTCGCGCTTTATAACCATAGACTCGGCTATAATGATATCATAAATTCAACAAATTTCTGAACATTATAATGAAATGAAAGTAATACGAGTAACGACGAAAAAAACGTTATTCGACATTCAATATTAATTCACAGTCACATTTAACCAGAACGAAACTTATCAAATACTGTTAGCTTATAATAATTCGAACACTCGAGCGGAGATTGGCTTTAGTTTTCGTTAGTTATACATAAAACAACATGAATCAACCCCTCACTACCTTTCCTTACCCACACGTTAGCTCGTGGCTCAACAGAAACGTCCCAATGAAAAACAGCGTCTTATAAATAACGTATCGTACTGTAGATAAGTATTTACATCCTTACCATTGAATTATAAAATTATTTTCTTACGAATTGGTACTGGTTTATATTTTAAATAGTTCAGTATGCTACCATACCTGGGTTTACTTAAAAAAGTTCCTTAGCATTTACATTTTAACTGACGTAAGTAAGTGTCAACGATATTATAAACAAAACGTGAAGAACAAGGAATTTAAGTACAAAACATTCCTCAGTTTCGATTATTAGGTAATTTTTACATTAAAATATTTAACTACTTAAATATTATTTGGCAGTAGTGATTTTCGAATTACCAAAACGTTGTAAGTTCCTATTACTACTCTTATACATACGTAGGTAATACTCACTTTAATAACAAATTACAACATATATGTACTGGTCGATTTATTCGGACACAACTGTACCAGAATGCAGTAATACTTATTTTCAAGAATGTACATAGATTATATACCAAATTTATTGACAATGAAGGACTACCTACCGCTAGACTGTCGTAACAAACTAGGGAATCGTGAAAATATATCATAAATTGAACAATTGTATTTTGTGTTAGTCTTCCAGGATTTTACTATAATTAAAGCTCAAATTTATTCTATAAAACGACCGTTTGGGTAGTATAAAGAAACGCCCCCAGTACAACCTTCGCCACTATTATTCGACACACAATTCGAGTTTACGAACTATAAGTTACATTACAACTTTTGTACACAAACCTCCAACAACTCGACATATTCCACCATTAGTAGATAACACCAGCGAAACAGATAAAACAATATCACAACATGAATTTCTATTCCATAATAATCTTAGCAATCGAATAAAACAAATTAGTTAACGTAGACACGAGGTATGTACATTGTACATCGTACGAGACGCTTAAAACTCGAAGAAACAGCGCCCTTTAGGACGATCCAGCAATTAAATTTCAAACTAACGATCAAGTATTCGTACAGCGGGCGACGCCGCACACACACTTAACACACTCGATGTACTTATACAATTTTAAAGATAATATTGTCTCTGCAAAATCTCACTCCACGAACACTCGTCAATTATTAGCGAGTCGTATATACTAGGTATATGTATATAAATTTGATAATGTTAATTCGTATTTAAATATTCCGTAATATTATTAATTCATCGTAAAAACACTTAGTTTCCAGTTCACATCGCTTACAGGATCCCGCGTGGGTTCGCGTCACGTCACGTCACGTCACGCCACGTCACGTCAGGTCACGTCACGGTGCGGCGCGAGTGAGAGCGGAGTGGCTCAGCACACGGAGAGATGCAGGGGCATGGGCGGTAGCGGCCGCGGGGAGGCGCGCCGTTAAATGATGCTCTCGCGGTTGCGTTCGTTGTCCTCCTGCGAGCTCACTGAGCTGCCGCCGCAGATTTGCATCTCGATTTCTTGCAATCTGACAAGGGAAACATAACAATTAGCGATACTTTAGGGAGTAGATTTATTTCTTACTAAATATATTAATACATTCAGTACCTACTACCCTGATTTAGCTAATTGATTGATTTAGATAATTAAACAATAATGATCGTTTCTATTTCAGTCTCGTAGTAGTTGGTCTGGATCCATTCTAAAATGCTTACATGAGGCATAAGCAATGAAACTGTGATTACCTTAAAGCAGAACTTTTAGGCTAAGTTTAATTTGAGGTTGACAACAAATGTCTATCAGTAAGCAGTGATCACTTCATAGGTATTAGATGTATGGTATGCTCGTTTGCTATGGCTGTTTACTGACGTATCTTATGCAGGATTAACTACAAACGCACGCAAAGCTAAGAGGAAAGCTACACATGAATGAGATCCAATTTACTCATATATATTACATGCATAGTATCTATTTTAAAATGCAAATATTTAATTATTTTGTTCGCAGTGTATGCATGCTTAAGGACAGAAAAGAGGACGTGATATTTGACCTATGCCTTGTCCATAATCTGACTGTCATCATAAATAAGATGTAATTTCAAGCCCCAGTATATCAAAGACGATCAGAATGGCAATCTGCCAAGATCTTATATGGAGATGGTTCATATTGCGCGGCGGAGGCTGGCGCACTTTAAAAATGACTCTGGCAGCGTTATGGATTTTAATAAGTCGACAACTTTTGGCTCAAGAAGTTTTGATCAACGGGGTAACTAAACTAAATGTATTCAACATTTAATCAGGTCTATTTTTGCCAGAAATGCCTTACAAGATCTCCAATATTCATAAGCACGTATCATATGACGGGTAAATCATGTAGACATCATCATGATGGACGATTTCCATCATGTTTTTTTGCGGACATCGTGGTGATGCTAAACAAAAAGACTTACTAACTAACGGGATACGTCCTGCTGCTGGCTGAGCTTAGCGGACATCGCGGCGTTTCGACGGTGTACAGCCGATCCCGGAGGCGTTTGATCTCGCACTCTGCCGCTGCCGGCGCCGCTGCTCCGCACGCTCGACGCGCAAGACGCTACGTGAAGAGGACTTACTGACGAACTAGATACACTCATTCTGCTAACCTCTGGATCACTTTCCCTTGTTTCTGGCTGAGTTTAGCGAGCATGCTGGTGATTCTACACGAAGGGGGCTTACTAGAGAACTGGGCACGCTTTTTATGCTTACCTCTGGTCGACTTCCCACTGCTGCTGGCTGAGTTTAGCGGACATCGCAGCGTTTTCCGTCTCGACTGTGTAGAGCCGTCCCCGGAGGCGTTTGATCTCGCATTTGACGCGTCGTGCGAGTCGAGCATCACGCGCGGCGCGAGACTCGCCGCCACGCTGCCGCCACTACTTCGCGTACTAGTCATGCATGAGCTGCACGATGGACGCTTCCGAACAAAATAAATACGCTCCTTCTGCTTACCTTTGGCCCACTTTCCTTTGTTTCTTGTTGCGCTTAGCGAGTATCGCGGTGATTCTGCAAGAAGGGGGCTTACTAACGGACTGATAAGCTCTCTATGCTTACCTCTGGTCGACTTCCCACTGCTGTTGGCTGAGTTTAGCGGACATCGCGGCGTTTTCGGTCTCGACGGTGTAGAGCCGTTCTCGCAGGCGCTTGATCTCGCACTCGAGCGCGTCGTGCGAGTCGAGCATCACGCGCGGCGCGAGACTTGCCGCCACGCTGCCGCCGCCGGCGCCGCTGCTCCGCGCGCTAGACGCACATGATGCTACAGGTGATGCTACACGAAGGGGGCTTACTGACGAACTGGAAAAAATATCTTTGTTATAGTTGGATGCTATTTTTTCTATTTCTAACGTCTTATATGGGCGAAGTATTTATATTTTCTCTAAGGTGTTATCTTCAAAAAAAAGTGGATCGTCGTCAATTCTGTACTATCCCAATGTGTGCAGAAATCTTATCAGAATACTTCACCATTCCAGCCAAAGTTAAGCTATATTCAAACATTCCCTTGAGAATATTGCAGGGAGACTTTTCATAACCTAGAGAATATTCCAAGTAATAATAATTAGCATGCTGGGCTATCTCTAATCACTTGATACGGGTACTTAAAAATGTTCACCCCACGAAATTATTTCTGAATGACGGTGCCCATGTTACCTACGTATGTTTATTTTGTTATTTAGTGAATTTAATAATTGTAAAGCATTCTACATTTAACAAATAACTGAAACTTTAGTATTATTGAAATTGGAATAATTGGCAGTATTTTGTGGAGTTACCTATAAAGCTGGTCCCGGTAGGAAGGCGGGTGCGAGGAGTGCAGCGGCGGGGGCATCGGGGCGGGCGGCAGCTGCATCTCCTCGATCGGCACGCGGCCACTGGTCTCCACCAGCCCCGGGGTTGACTGGCAACGCCCCATTGCCACTAAAACATGTACTTTCAGTTCTAGCGCATAGAATCGCATTACTGAAGATCAACTTGACCCGTTCTGGTCACTTTCGATACAACTACTTTCGATATATATTTCTACATTTATTACAAATCCACAATCTACAAAAATGTTCTCATTTCTATCAATGTCTGTATTTCCTTTATCTAAACTGGTTACATTTCAAAGATTTATTTTAAGGATCATATATTTTTAAGTAGTAAATATAGTTAATTTATTTATATATTTTTACCACGGGTTTTGCACAAATATTCTTTATTAATATAAAATGAAATTCAGAATAAAATCTAATCTTACTTAATACAGCGCAGATTCTACCTTTGTGCTATCTTTCAATTTAAATTTTTCCTCGGCAATGTATTAAAGTCAAGCCGATAGGATCAGTGGAATAAAATTAAAGTATGAAACTGATCGTATTGCAACTATTAATTATATGACTGTAAATTTGACTTTAGGAGGAGTATAAATTTATCCTTTGCCTATTCATTTGGCAATTTATTTGATTATATAAATAAAGCTATGGTTTACGGATTGTTTATTCAATTTTTGAAATTTAAATATTCGAAAAGTAATGTTAAACAAAAACATGTAATTTAGGAATGAACTTAAATTTTATATTTAAGTATTTGTTACACAATTCATGTGATTTCACAATTAAGACACACTATAAAATATTTTTACAGTATTTTCAGGTACTTACAATAAAATTGTGAGTCATTATCATGCTAATGGAGGTCAAATTTATTTGAAGTACAATAGATGGGATATAAAAAATGCAATGTGACAATATACCTTTTTCTAAGGGCGCCTTCTTATACTTCTCAAGTCTCTTGACAGCGATGGATTCTAGACGGACTCTGGCGGCGGGGTACTCCTTGAGGACATCCCACATATCCTTCTTGCTCAGCACGAAGAGGTCCGAGTATCCCACGGAGCGAACCGACGCTGTCCGTCGGTTGCCTGTCGACGTGTCATCCACACACTCGGTGCCAACCGGTGTTCGGTCCACAACTCATGAGCTGCCTAACTTTATCTTAAAAAACTCCACAAAGCCAAGGCAACTCACGAGAATCGAGCAGACCGAACACCAGAGACAAGAGTAAAAGAAGTCCATAAAACGTAGTTAGTCCGGAGAAAAACGAAAATTGATACCAAGATAACCGAGAGAATTAAATTTCAAACTAAAAAAAAGCCTTTCTATCGAGGTCCGGTAATGCTTCAAGACAAAGCGTTCAGGATATAAAAATTATCAAAAGAGAATAATACAAGATGATTTTATTCGTAAAGACTAAGCGATTCTACTAGTTGTAAAACGCCTATTATGGCAATGATAGTTAGAAAAAAACCGCGTTCAGGTATGACGGAATCTTACTCGCAAGTCGGTATATACATAGTACATTAAAATATATTATTGGGGTTCATGCACCAAGAGGTCACGCCAAATATATGAAGTAATCGGGGTGGATGCAAAGCGATCGGGGACACTGCCTTCAATACAACCAAAGGAGATGAAAATAAATAAACCACATGACGCGCAATGCTACTAAATCTGAAAAGGGAATCTAATATGAAGCTAATTAAGTCGAAGTCAAAGTAAAGAAAGCTTACAAAATTATAATTAGAAGTCAAATGACGTACACAAAACAGTTTTGCAAGAAATTTGATGGAAATAATTGAGCTCAAAATGCGGAAATTGGTAAAAGAAATAATAAAATGTAGAAGCGTTTCCCTATTAACTGATTCATACAGGACTTTGTTAGCGCTCTTATGGACATATGTACCATCAGTATGTTGGTACTTTTGATGTGGAAACCACCAAGAACCCAGAAGAGCGCTAGCGTCCGCCCAAGAATGATGTCCCAAAACCTGTTGGTAGCGTCGCGGCCGCTCCCTCGGCCTGATTGCAGCGTCTCCTCGAAACGTTTGCGATTGCTTTTGAAAACTTTTGAACATAAAAAAGTAGATAATGGCGTGGCGTCTCGGGCCGTGGCGATATTTACCAAGTTGTTTACCTGCCGTGCCCATGTTCAGAATGGAAATTTCGCCAAAATAAGAACCAGCCTTGAGTGTCGCTAACACTGTCTTTCCATTGTCGCCTACCACCTGTAGTTTCCCTCGGTTCACTATGTACATCTCCTTCCCCACTTCGCCTGAAATAAAATTTGAATCTGAATACTTTTTTATCGTGCCATAATTTAACGTGGTGTTAAAGAAAACATTTTATTTAAGAAAGGTCTGACAATCTCGACGCCAGAAGAGCGATTATACCGGGGGTACGACATTAAATATTAAACACAACCCTTTTTAAACGGCGGCACAGTATTTTTTAACGAAAAGCTTGCGATTCCTTTTTGTGCTTCCAATCTCATTGTTTCGCTTGAAAATTTACGATTAATCGCGATTTGAGGTTTAAAAATACATAATACCCAATTGTTAAATGGTGTCTTATCCACGTGGAAACGGTAAATGATTCGTATTATACATAAACATAACTTTGAAACAATTTCTTTAATTTAGTTTGTAATTGAAAATCTCACCTTCACATTTTTTAAGTGCAATTTCGAGTTCCTAGAGTTTATAGTTACACCAAGAATTAAAAAAGATAGATCGTGAAGTATTTCGATTGTAACATTTCGGACTTCTAAAATATCAAAGCGTATTGAAAGGTGCGGAAAGGAAAGGAAGTAGATAATACAAACCTTTTCTGCAGATATAGTCACCCGGCGAAAAAAGGACCGGTCGTAGTCTCAGCACCAACTCGCACAAAAAGCCCGCCTCCGTGTTTTGAAAGATCTCCACCCTTACAACAAAGGCATATTTGAGTATTCAATTCAATTTAGACGTATTTTTAAACAGAATGAATACTTCCATTTAGAACAATCGCCATAACACAATAAAGAGTCCAAATCGACTAAGGCAGTAAAATTTTCTAGTGGTACATTTTGATAAATTCAAAATAGATGATGATTGTACGACATGTGATATTTGTGTGGTCAAAGCGTCGTTAATATTTTTATTGTGTCTTAAAAAGGCTATAAAATTCTTTATTTTAATACTATAATCTAGAATCGAATTGATGTTGAGTTTGTGCAGATATACAGGGTGAATTTTTAAAACGGGCCTTCAGGGCCAAATCCTAAACTATAAGGATTAGCTAAAAATGCTGAAAGGAGTTACGAGGCCGATTTTGATAAAAACTAAAACTGCATCATTAGTTTTTTAAAATATCTTTTTCCCTAGCCGGGAATCGAACGAGTTAATTTTTAAAAAAATTACACCCTCTATATTATTCCACCATCTGATAGTGTCGCTTATAAGGATCAAATTCTGGGAAGTAATGTTATGTGACAAATTAAAGGAAAAGGAAAATTTTGAAGAAAATACATATTTTTCCATACATTGCCATACTAATCCTTAAGGATTATACATAACAAATGATTTATGTGTAATTCTTTAGCAACATACGTAAGTCATACCATTGAAGAATTTGTTGGTTAATCAACTAATTATTCGATGTTATAACCGTGACATACGGCTTAGTATGAGAAAGTAATAGTTTGGCAAGTAAATTACCGCCGTTTTTAGGATTTATTTTTTAATAAAAATAGATAAGTGATTAAATAGTAAATTGTTATTGTTTGTTGTTTATAACTACGTTTCAACAGTAAATATAATTTTCTATATCTCTTTGTTTAGTTATCATTCGGATTTGACTCGAAAAAGACATTCTCGCAAATTGTCAATTTTACATCTGTATTAAACGAAACTCCGCCCATAGCAAGTTGAATCTATTATAATGGTCCTAAAAGTAACCTTAACTAACTCGGACATAAAAATATAAATTCTTGAAGAACAAAACGTCCATTTCGAATGATTTGAAACATTGAGCCAAAAATATGTTAATACGCGAAATGTTTAAATTTATGAATGGCGGGAACTTAACTGCCAAATTAATATAAAAAAATATGTTTTATCTTAAAATTGAGGCTTTTTCTTTAGTTTGTCATTTATCATTACTTCCCAGATTTTGATCCTTATAAGCAACACTATCAGATAGTGGAATAATATAGAGGGTGTATTTTTGTTTCAAAATGAACTCGTTCGATTCCGGGCTAGGGAAAAAGTTATTTTAAAAAGTAATGATGCAGTTTTAGTTTTTATCAAAATCGGCCTCGTAACTCCTTTCAGTATTTTTCGCTATTCCTCATAGTTTCGGATTTGGCCCTGAAGGCCCGTTTTAAAAATTCACCCTGTATATCACTAGTATTAAAATCTCCTAAAATTGTTTTTTGCCTAGAATTAAAATAATAAAACCTATAACCTACCTCTCTAGCAAGTAGTTTACAAACACTAAGAATTGTATGGACTGCTTTTATATACGAGTAAATTGTATGGACTACTTTTATATATTTCTCACTGTGACAATAACAATTATCATTTAATACCGCGTAACTAACGACAGTGCCATAATTCATATCAAGCATCACTGTTAGTTCAGTTCCCCTGTGTTTGTAATAGCTGCGATAACAGCGACACCTGGTTGTCGTTAACAGCGTAAAACATTCACAGCATCCGTGCAGCACAATGCCAATTACAAACTTCTAAAGTGACGTCATAAAGGGTTAATGTTATACAATGTTGTGATATGGAGACTGAACTTGTTCAGCAATTGCGGACGCTTATGGTCCTCGTGAATGGGTGATTTTGATCTGTTGAATAAAGTGAAGAAATATTTTACAGGCGCCCCATAAATGATCACGTGTAGGTCTGTAATGGGACAAGTATACAAAAGGCCAAGGATATTTTTGATTTCGGTGAACGCAAAATCAAACCTGGGAACTTTACTTACTGGTTCGGTAAGTAACCGTTGTGTTAGACAATCAATAATATACGATTGGTGTAATTAATTTTGACAAGAGGATATGACACATGATCACTATTAAAGTTTTCGAAATATCTTTAGCTTCCAATGTATGATCATTATTGTCTATTGTCCTAAAACTATTGATGTTTTTTCCTTGGTAAATAATACATAATGTCTTAATCTGTGTAGTTGCATAATTAATTCAAACTTTTTATTTTTCGGCATTTTTTTTTTCAATTTTACAGAATCATCTGCTTATATCAACTACAAACCAGCAGGCGACAGTCAGTATAACAAAGAATTTATTACCACATTGTCTTGGTATCTTAGTTTTATTACGTCTAGTATTGTTTGTATTTCGTATAGCATTATTTTAACGATACATATATCAGAATCTTCTCATTTATTTTGTTCTTTGGTGTAAAAGATACATGATATTTTCATACTGTCTGCACTAAAAATAATGCACTACTATTTTATGTTCATTTTGCAATCTAATTTTTGATAGTAGCAACGAGTTTGACTGACAATAATTCAACTATAATATTGCTTTACTAATGAGACAAGTTGACTAGACTAGACCACTCAACATCTTAGCATGATAACATAACAACACA
The DNA here is from genome assembly GCA_014595695.2 of Epargyreus clarus clarus. Taxonomy (NCBI): domain Eukaryota; kingdom Metazoa; phylum Arthropoda; class Insecta; order Lepidoptera; family Hesperiidae; genus Epargyreus; species Epargyreus clarus. The sequence goes on from JACTTY020000037.1 coordinate 1,120,536, forward strand.
CTTAACATCTGGTACATCATGTTGCAATTAGTTCCCATAAATAGTTTGTGTGTGATTGTTCTATTACATAAGACATAGCTAGACTATTATATTCAAAAGGTATACAAGTATAGCAATTTGGAGAATTTCAGAATTTGTGTTGGTTTCTAAATTATATTATTATGATGAGTAATGCATCTTTTACATTATGATTTTTATAAGCGTACAATTGTTACTTAGTTTGATAATTTTGCATACATGAAATTAGACGATTGTCCAAACAAGCGAAGTAAAAATTTCATATTCGCTAGTCTAAAACCAACAAAAAATGTGGTGAACGCACAATAAACTGCACCATATTGTAATGCACAATAGATACATTACGTAATGTAGGTTGTTCACGTCACATTCAAATGGGAGTTCGACTGAAAAAAACACGCTCGGAAGAGCCATTTGGCGACAGAAATTTACGGATCGTATAAACGAACACTTTTGCATAATTCATGGACATAAAAAATGAATGTTTCTGTTTTTAATTATACAACACGGGCATTAAGCGCGGACTGCTACTTCTACGCTACATTAGCGTGGATGGATTCATAATTTTCAAATCTGTGCCTTCGTTTTCAACGCTGTTAACGCCGGTATTAAAAGGCTTTAATGAGGTAATAGTGTTTGGTTTGAGTTGCTCTTTAATATTTCTATTATAAGCAGTATAACGTGTGATACTCTACAATATCCAAATCCATTAAAACAATTTTTTTTCTATTAAGTAAGTTTTATTTAGTATTTTTATGTTTAAATCTAGTATTTTCTATGGTAACGCTGTCAATAGCGATAAACGATAAACTTGGAGTAAAAAGTACGCTGACTTTTTACTCCAAGTTTGAATCAAAACACGTCCAAATTTAATGATTAACTTTAAGTTTGAGTGTCTTAATTTATTTATTGCTAAAACGGACATACCTCTTCAAAGTATCAAGATGGACGTTGATAGCGATTTCGGCCTTGAGCTTGTCCGGCAAGCAGGAGACCGCCTTCTCCTCGTCGGAGCACTTTTGAGTCAGCCACAAATAGTCGAACCACTTGATCACCTTCACCTGCAGGTGTGTTGGCACCCGTCGCATCCGCATGTAGGTCTTCACACCGTCTAATTTTGCTGCAACAAGCAATATTAATAATGTTATTGTTGACATTATATCTTAGGAATTGAACAAAAGTGTTGGAATTCAAAGAAACAATGTTGTTATTAGTGCACTTGCGATACGTCCATCTCTCGACGCTACCGAAGAAAGATTGACTCGAGACGAATGGAGAATTGCAATGTCATATTTATTACACAAATGGTGGGTAGTACAAAACATCTTATTATAAAGACTTCGACCAACATACAATTAAATGTATATAAAGTTAAAGTACCTATAATCATAATGGATACTAATTAAATAGACTAAATAAAGAAGAGATTTCAAATAATCTAAGTTCTTTAAGAGAAAAATATATTTTCTATTGTAGCGCTAATGGATCCATTAACAGAAAAGCATAGCCCTTTTTAGTTCAAAGTATTTACTTAATGTAAAATTGTTTACGAATAAAATTCTATAGAAGACCATTTGCTACTTAATTAATTCTTATTTCTTGAAACATACTATTGACATGACGAATGTTTTTAGCATTTTTTACTTTAAATGAATAGCAAGATCTCTATACATTAAAAGTCACTCTCATATACACTCGTAAGTGCGATTAGCATAACTATAGGTGGTAAAACATAATTTTTCAATTCAAATTTTTAACGCTGATGCTGCTACTGAACGCAAAAACGCGATGCAGCATTAATGTAGCAAAAACGTGGATTTGCGATCGTACGATCAAACGCAGAAAATCGCTAATATGGCATTTGTGATGCATAGGTCGCTGCTTCAAATCGGCTCGAAGGACCATGAAAAAACGGTTGGTTTTTGTCTGAGCTTTGTTGGTAATAACGAAAAACTGGTTAACTGAGTTTTATTCTATGGATTCCTAATTATAATGCTAACTCGTTTATCTAATGGTTAATGGTATTGAATACGCTCTGTCCGCATTACTTGTTGGTTACGTACTATTTAATATGGATAAATTCTAAATTAAAGAAAGCGATTCCGCGTCAAATGCAACTATGCAAAAACGCGTAATCGCAATGTTCGAATGCGCAAATCCGAACAATGCCTACTTGTACCGTTAATCACGTATAATGCAGTTTTTTTTCAAAAGAATTCAATTAAACCATTTTAAAATTTTAACTATGTACGTTAAATAATGTTAAAGTTACACGCATTAGAACATTCAAATCGCTCTACTGTAAAGTTGTGAAAACGCACTTGCCTCATTTTACGTAGGACCCGTCCTTACAAAGGTCGGAATTGCGTCCTGTTATATTAAATCTGTGTTACCATACAACTATTATTGACGGCCGGGGAAAGCAGTTCACTTTGGCTTGCGAACCCACTCGCGCCCACTTTACTCGACATGTGTTTTAAGCTCTAAGAGTCCCTTGACAGCAACGAGCGACCCTCAACTCCCTTACGTCGTGGCGAAAATGTGAATGAAGTCTAAGGTTACTGTCTTAACACGCAACGGGCTATTGCGAAGTAAGAAAGTAAAACTAATCGAACGAACATACAGTTCACCTGATGATGAGTAGCCACGACTAACACCATAAAGAACAGGAATTATAAAAGTCAACCACAGATATATAGCCAAACAAATAATTTTACATGCGGCAGAACCCTTTGTTGTTCGACTCTAGCGGCACCACCACCACACCTATTTCTGCCTTATAACAGCAGTTTTAAGCGCTGCTGTTTTCTGGTTTGAAGGGTGTGTTAAGGGAGACATACTTTTCCGAGGCGTTCCAGCTTAGACCTCAGGGGTAGCGGCGCATCTGGAGCCGACCTCCGGTACGATATCTAATCCTAGGGTTGATTACAGATGTCCATGGGCGGCAGTAGCCACTTACCATCAGGTGGACTGCATGCTCGTCTGCTACTTAATATTATAAAAAGAAAAAAATGAACTCCATAGAGAACAGTAGTTTTATCTGAAGCTAAACACAGATTCATTGCCTTGCCTGATGACTAAGATTATCGCATTAAGTACATATTAGTAAGCCAGCCGGCATCCATACCATTTAAGTGAAATGCATGATGCTCCACACTAGGGATAGGTGTGGCGGTGACACTGGTAGAACCAAATCGATTCTATTTGCTGTTCAAATTTCGAATAGTCGCATTTGAATAATAATGGTAAATTATCAATTAGTTTTATGGCTTGATACATAATTAAAATTAAACAGTTCTTCATTTTATATTGCAGTAAAAACATCAAAAATAATACATACGAGCACCCCCTTGTGTACTTCAACACGGAAACCAATTATTAAACTATGTAAAAGATAAAAAAACGCAACTGTAACAGCACGAAATGAAACGCTTAAAAGGTTAAACTCTACAATTCTATTAAACAAGGGTCGAAATTTAACTGTTTTCCTCATTTTGTGCACTGTAAGCTTAATCTGAGATTCCAATTTTAGAAAGCACGGAACACGTTTAGAGTTTAAGCAATTTCGTGTTCAAAGCTATAGCAGCTTTAAAACGATAGTGGGGGCTTTAGAAAAGTCGGTCCTCTAATTCGGTACCTGGAATTCGCAGTACTGGGAATCTCTAACCAAATAGTAAAATTTAATAAACAGGTATTTTCATGAATTTGACATCACTATACTACCGTTTTTCTAGGCTTTTCAGTGAAGTGGCAAACGAGTACATAGTCAATCTGATAGTAACTATTCTGTTACCAAGGATATCTGGATATAGGATTGAATTCTACCCGAGCTTGGTCAGAGAAGCGTTGCTGCCCTTTCGTTGCCACTAACTTAAATACCTATTGTAAGTGTCACTCCCCTATCACACTTTTATGATTATTTAAACAGCACTAACACATGAAATGTCACTTACTCTAAATCTAAAATAAATGCTGATACGATGCCCATCAGTGAAGCAATGATGGATTCTGTGACAGAACACGAGATTCTCATTTCTTGCGATTTCTCGTTTTCACCAATTACGTAATGTGATCTGTTTCCCTACTGTCAGACTGTTTAACTACCGTCAAACCTTATTATTTTTTTTTTAACCCCAGATAGGATTATTCCTTCCTGAGGTCGGCCACAGATGCGCCGCTACCCCTGAGGACTGAGCTGGAACGCCTCGGAAAAGTCTGTCTCCCTTACCACACCCTTCAAACCGGAACACAGCAGCGCCTAACACTGCTGTTATTAGGTAGAAATAGGTGTGGCGGTGGTGCCGCCGGAGTCGAACCACAAAGGGTTCTACCACCTTCAAAATTAGTGGAAGAGATCATCATATCATATTATGTATGTGTAATTATTCGTAGCATAATATCTGATGTATGATATACATTGTGGGTAACTAAATGCCTTTGTATATCTACGTAGTTCAAGTTAAATTTATTTAAAGTCAGCAATATTTATATGTTTTAATAAAGCGCAAACTTTCAATATGAAATAACAAAGATATTTACATCAAAAATACGAGTATATGCAACAATAGCTCCGCATTCAAACAAAAAATATGTCACCACTAACAAAGGTTTTACAAAAACTCAAAAAGCGAAAATTATAACTCCTACATTATTAACACCGCATCAATTAAGAGGCTAAGTTTACGATAAAAACGATATATTGCACTGTGCATAAGTTGAGCATAAATTTCCCAAGTGTGATTCACATGTAGGTCAGTCAGAGGTGCGAGTGCATGCTAATTAGGTATGTGACATAATCCCACTCGGTATATTTGTATGCCGTTTTTAAAACTGCTCCAAAATGCCAGAAATCCTGACATCTACGAACGTTTGTTCTGCATCGCTTTGACCTTTTGTTTCAACAGTTCAAACGAACGTATTGCAAGTCAAAGATTAAATATCATATAATAGAAGGAAGTTTTTTCGTATATTTTGTATATTTTTACATGTCAGCAACTAATTCGGTAGCTGCAGTTTTCTCCTCAAAATAGTAATAGTTTAATAAACAGATAATTTTACAGTAGTATTTTTATAGAAATAAAAAAATGAGCGTGCAATCCACTTAATAGTAAGTGGACCATTTCTTTCGGGAATATCTTTAGGCAACTCTCGATAGGATTGAATCGTACCTGCGTTTAGCCACAGATGCTACCCACGAGGATCTAATTGGAGTAACTCACACAGATGCAATTAAGAGTCTTAACTCACGATAAAAACGGTATATTGCAATACGCAGAAAAGTCGAGCATAAACTTCCCAAGTGTGATTCACATGTAGGTCACAGTCAGAGGTGCGAGTGCATGCTAATTACGTATGTGACATAATCCCACTCGGTATATTTGTATGCCGTTTTTAAAACTGCTCCAAAATGCCAGAAATCCTGACACCTACAAACGTTTGTTCTACATCGCTTTGACCTTTTGTTTCAACAGTTCAAACGAACGTATTGCAAGTCAAAGATTAAATATCATATAATAGAAGTAGGAAGTTTTTTCATATATTCTATATATTTTTACATGTCAGCAACTAATTCGGTAGCTGCAGTTTTCTCCTCAAAATAGTAAAAGTTTAATAAGCAGATAATTTTAGAGAAGTATTTTTATAGAAATAAAAAAAATGAGCGTGCAATCCACTTAATAGTAAGTGGACCATTCCTTTCGGGAATATCTTTAGGCATCTCTCGATAGGATTGAATCGTACCTGCGTTTAGCCACAGATGCTACCCACTAGGATCTAGTTGGAGTAGCTCACACGGATGCAATTAAGAGTCTTAACTCACGATAAAAAAGTATATTCCAATACGCAGAAATGTGAAGCATAAACTTCCCAAGTGTGATTCACATGTAGGTCACAGTCAGAGGTGCGAGTGCATGCTAATTACGTATGTGACATAATCCCACTCGGTATATTTGTATGCCGATTTTAAAACTGCTCCAAAATGCCAGAAATCCTGACACCTACAAACGTTTGTTCTACATCGCTTTGACCTTTTGTTTCAACAGTTCAAACGAACGTAATGCAAGTCAAAGTTTGAATATCATATGACAGAGGAATCAAGTTTCGTTCGTATTTTCTTGAAAGGTTTTTTACGTGTCAGTAACTTTACAAACGAACACTGCAGATTAAATGGTGCTTAGCATTTCAAAATACCGTAAATAACTTTGTGCTTATGTTTTTAAAGCATTTTGGTGTCGTTATTATAAAGTTAGTATCATTATAATCAATATATTATTTGGAATGTTGAGCACATGAACACATCCCAAGTTCAGACTGGACGACCTTCATACACCCTTGAGAGCTATTTTTAGAGAATTTTCAAGCGTCAAGCTTCACGGTATAATCCAACAACATTAGAGGGTTTGAAATTAATTTACAATATGCAAAAAATATGAAAAAGAGATACATGTCTTGTGTTTGCACCCTGGATGTGAAGCAAAATCTCGAAACAGTACGTACCTACTCGATGTCACGTTTTAGTTCCTCCCAAAAAAATATTTCAGCCATAACTACTGACAATACTATCTATATTTTTAATATCACACTTTATCTACACTAATATTATAAAGAGGAAAACTTTGTTTGTTTGATTGATTGTAATGAATAGGCTCAAAAACTACTCGACCGATTTTAAAAATTCTTTCACCATTCGAAAGCTACATTATATGCACGAGTAACATAGGCTATATTTTATATGAAATATATTTGATAAATAGATTTTTGGGCGGTACAAAGTTTGCCGGGTCAGCTAGTATTTAATGTAGTAATCTAGAAATGTACAAAAAATAGAATTATTTACAACAATTCGCTATTAAAAAGATGTTTTAAAACGTGAGCGTATAACGCCCTCTAACGCGCTCTTCCCTTAATGGCAATTTGCGCTTAACCGTCGCAGAGTTAATTTATCCATTTTGAAGGAAAGCATGTATTGGTAACTGTATATAGGGTATATTTTTATTGCTTGCTATCGCACGTATCTGTATATAAGGTGAAAAGATGATACTTCACACAACATTTCCACGTAATATTTGACTTTCACAATTTGATAATAAACATAATTTTGGCTGTCTCCAATCTCAGTAATTGGTTAGTCAGATTCCGTACTTATGTATGTTGTTTAGACGACGTACATGTAAAATAAATATATTTATACGCTTTACTACAAGTTATATGACAGTCCCACACAATCGACCCCAAGAAGTTATTGTTCACGCCGCCTTTGAAGTATCTATTAGCGAAAAGCTAACCCAAACGTCATTCTTAGAATTTACATTAGCTCTAAACAGAAACAGTACTTTACGCTCTTTTATGTGTTCTGGGTACTAAAACTTGTTCGTAAACACGTAAAATCCGGGATAAACTACCGTTATAAAGGATAATGGTAATAAACGGCTAGCTTCCCGTGATGGATCACGCGTTAACTTTTATTTGGTTCTTTGAATATTTTCTCGCAGACTAAGGGTAATCACTCTCAGCGGTCAAAGTCAAGTACGGAACAACAAAGTGTAGTCATTATACTTAGTCAGTGATTTTTGGGAACTGTTTCAGTTAATTATTGCCTGAATACGGTTACATAAAAATCTATGTTAATATTCCTGAACGAACCATGATAGTTAAAAAACTTTTAACTACATCCTTGAATTGATTATGAGTATTTATAAACATTTATTGATACACAAAATCAAAAACAAAATTTCTTTAAATCAGGAATCTTAAAACTGATACAAAAATAAATTTGATATCTTTAAAACAGCATCCGCAAGTAGCAGTAGTAAATAACTCAGCATATCTTTTCACAAGACTGCAGACGTAAATAAAATGAATACGACGTATACAGAGGCAAGCCTTTCTAAATTCCAACACAAACTAAAGCAGGCCAATGGAGAATGACGTTTCACTCCGCACTCAGCACTAGCATTATTAGAGAGCAGACATTTAGAGTAATTTAATCTTCCTCAACTGTACTGTACGTAGCCCGTAGACCGTAGACCGCTACGCTGCTACGCCGTAGCGCCTAGCGGAAATAAGCCTCGTGCACGCCACCACATAAGTTTCTCTCGTTAAGAGAAACAGGAAAATAAACTTTATTTCTTTATGAAACTGTTTTAAGTGTTTGTACTTAAAATATATTACTCAATGGAAATATACTCAGAATAACAACGTACCGTCGATGTTCAATTTAATATAACGAGTTGACCACCTATTAAATTTGGTTCCATTATAAGTGAAAAATTAGAAACAAATTTTAAGTATTTCTAGCTTTATATGTTCAGTATAATTACATAACAATGGGTCCGACCTATTCATATAAAATTAAAATCAATTTATATAGAATTACACGGAAGAACTGTCTTTCATGAAATTCACCTGCTTGTTCCGTACGTTTTCAGTCTAAACTTCGATAGGTACGGAACGTTAGAATTTCCGATTTAGCAGTGGGGCGTCCTGCAACAATTTGAATACAAACTAGGCAATGCAAGACTGCACTGCGTACCGTTTGCATTTGAACGTCCGACCTCGCCTACAGCTTCCGACATGTTCGACATGACATTCCGGAAGACAATGGGTTTTGTTAACAAAATATCCATCGAGTGGGTTTGGGGCTTTAGATAAACATTTAAAATCGGAATATAGTAAAGGAGTCGTGAAATATAAAGGACATACGATTGCCAATTTAAGATATCATTTATTTTGAATTTATGATATTTATATAGTGCAGTAGTCTTACAATGTGTCATTATTTAAAATATACAATATAATATGAGTATATGAGCATTTAAGAGAGACGTCGTTATATTTAACTTGTTAAAGAATATTACTTTAATTTTTTAAGCCGAAAAATCTTTTAAATTAAGTAAATAAAAATTGGTCAAATTGCAAACTTTATCGTTCGAGTCTTTGTCAACCGTTACAATGGTAGAAAAGTTGGTTCAAAGCTTTAATTGGAGATCCAAAATTATTGTCGAAAATTTTTAAAAGTCGTTAAATACTTCCCTAGAGATTCTGTCCTCTCAGATTAAGAGGAACGAAAATGAGACGATTGTAAAATGCATCATGCTAACTCGAATAATATAAATACTAACCAAATGGTATGGTTTAAGCATTGTAGTAGTTTAATTTTATTTAGCAACTTACATTAAAAGTGTGTCACTTACTGAAAAAACTATACGGGCGGGATATTACACTGGGTAAAATTGTTCCCGCTTTTGTATAATTTATATAACCTGTACCTAAGAACGTATCTATATTAAAGTGATAATAAATTGACAGTATATAATATTTAAAGAACCTCTAGTACGCCCTTATATCCATTAATACGTGGGCGGTGCTATTAATCGTAAGCTTATCCGTACGACCTTTAAATATCGCAAAAATTCGCTCGCTAACCTTCAACCAAGGTGAAGGCCTGTGTAAATTACGGGAACTGAGACCGAGATATTCGCATGACAGTTGTGACAGCGTTGCCATTGTTTGGTGGAGGCGCGTGACCAGCGACCGGCAGTGGATCAATTATCGTCGAATTGGTAGGCTTGGGCGGCTAGAGCTCACAGGCAGAGCCGCGATCGATGTCGGGCGGACGCGGGACGCCCTCCCGCTGGGATGGGGCGCGGCGCCCGACTTTCGCCGAGCTATTTATAGCATTCACGCCGCTGACCTATTTCGCTGCAGCGCCGCCGAGGAAGGTCACGGATTCAGCCTGCTCTCTGCCGTCGCGGCGCCCATTGTCTTTCAACCGAGCTGCAGTGCTAATTAAAGTTGTTGACACTTTGCCACTCTCTGTACAAATGCTTATTCTGCTGCCCGAACCGATTGTAGACGAAACTGTTGCACGTGTTGTTATTTTCTTTGTCTATTTCTATACAAATAGAAAATGCTACAGTTCGCAAGATATTACGTCATTTAAACCATCTTATTTGTTATCCGTAAAATCGTGTTCTTCATATATTTTTTAACGTAGACACCCTACTTTAACAATCAATGCTTATGTAGTAAAAGAACTAAATACCTATTTTAACCGCACTCTACAATGTTTCCTTATTGAAATTCCTTGTTACAGTAATAACACTCTCTTTCTCCTTTTTTAGATATTCGCTAGATTTATGTAATCCAAAAAGTTTTTAAAAATATAAAACTTTTTCTTTCAATTGCCAACTAACCCGTAATCCGTTTACACTTCGAAAGTAGCTTAACAACAAATACTCAACACTTCACCAACCAATACCAAGCTTACAATTACGTCAGACAAATCCCTCAAACATTAAAGAATTTCGTAGTAATAGCATTAAATGAGATTGTTTTGCCGTGACAGGGGTTGGCGACGTGCCGGGACGTGTCGGCACGTTCGCCTGCTTAGCGCGGCAAAGCGCGGTCCGCGTTCACACCGCTCTCCAGCATTATCATTTAAACGAGACCCACGTGTAACTGAGCTGAACTTCAAACCCTAATCAATATGTACTTGTACACGCATCTTTCCTATTAATAGGCCTAACTGAAAAATAAATCGGATATTATTTCTTATCTAAATTTTATACTCAATATACATTAAAATTTGCCAAGAATTTTACTGCTAAATACAAGTTACTAACATTAGTATTTTCAATCATGTGTTTTATATTTTAATATTAAATTGTACCGTTAATTTCAGAAAATATAAAGCGTAAAAATTGTGTCACTTTCGGACATTTGCAACAATGCCAATGCAACGTTATCATAAAATGAGACTTTTTGTTTTTGAAGAGATACTCCGCCTTTTTGTAATTTACTAGCGATTTTCTTTTAATGTTGGCAGGTATGATGTTCAGTATTGTACACGAATAAACCAACAAAAACTTATAAAGAACCTGTCTTGCAAGTCTGTCTGAAAAGGGTTCTATTACAGCCGTGATATTTTTTCATATTAGTGGTCGCGTCAATCGTATAGAGCATTAAAACGTCTTTAATCCTGTTCGCTTGACGGAGGTTGAACGCGACACGAGTGATAAATACCGACACGTGTTCCCTTAACGCAGTTATGTGTCACGATCTACCTCGCTTAGACACTTAGCATTGTCACGGTAATAAATAGACCCACGTCCAAGAAATCCAGCAAAAACGTGTGCTTTTTGTAGTACGTTCACGTGTCACTCAAAGTATTTTGTTATTGTTTAAGTTGACGTATTGAAAACGATAAGAGTGAAGTATTTATTCAATAAACAATTTGTTAATTACATACATATCTAAAAGTATATATTTATATTTTCAAAGTTCATATCATTAAGCTATTATTGAATTTTCTTTTCTTATGTTATATAAAACGCTTACTAGAAAAAATTAAAGGTTTTCAACTACAGACATAGAGCGTGTCATACAAAAGTATTCTCCTATACAATTTGTATATCTATAATATTTGTATTGATATACTTATATATTCCATTATTCTTGTATTGCATGAAAAAATATGATTTTGTCTACCACGACCCGTCACTGACACGGTCAATGTCTGTTACATCAACAGACACACGGGGCTACTTTGGCGATATTCATAAATCGATAATAACGATACCATAGCGGTTACCAAATAACCGATATCAAGGCACATAAAATGCATGAAGCTACGAGTATATGACGCCGTTCCCTCGTTACGCGATACTGATATATCGGCGACATTGTCCTCGCTTCATTGAATCGTTCCGATAATATCAAAGAATGTGTTACATAATTACAGTTTTGTATGTGTCTGTAACACACTCGCTTGTATGTGTGTGTAACACGCTTCGCTAAACTTACATATTGTCATTGCGCTTTTAATATGTCGCATTTATGTCATTTGCTTCTTACTTTTCGTTTAATTAATTTTAATTTTCTATTAGTGTATAATTTGTTTTTTTTTTTAGTTTAATTAGTATTTAATTGTATTGTTTCAAATATTGTATATAACCTTATTATTATCCAATAAATAATTACTTAACTTTTCGTTTTTTTAATATCTCATTAAACAGCTCATTTTTAGAGATACGTACCCAAAGTACAACAACGGAACCCTATTAATAAGCTTCGGCTGGCTGCCCGTCTGACAATCTTGATCCTAATAAACACTTGCATTATTTCAAGATAAATAAAAAGTTCATAATGAAAAGGTTCAAATATACATTTTATGTATGTCTCGAAAAGCGCCACACACGCGAAAAGGTGTGGGGCGCTTTTCGAAAACTGATAAATGGAGCACCCCACGCTTTTGTCACAATTATACTATTTACAGTTCCTTAATTGATTCCTAGACTGAAAATTATTTTCTACTCTTTATTTAATTTTATCATAATCTATTATCATATCTATTTTTCCCTTAGGTGTGGGAGATAGTTTAAATACAGATTGCTAGCAAACACATCGATCTCGTTCGCGCACTACTGTACCCATAAATAGAATGCCAAGGCTAATATAATATAACGCAATATATTCGTAAGTACTGAGTACATAAATACAATATTTCTCGTTCTAATCTAAATAGCTAGTTGTTTCAATCACATTTGAAATAGACATTAAATCTCAAGATTACTGTCTATAATAAAACTGAAAAGGTTTATCGTAATTATATTTCACCTAAACAATTTCCTTACAGATATTCCATCATTTTTTTTTTGTTATCGTACAATAGGCTTACGTTTGACTGCAACCTTACCTGCATCATATACATTATGAGACACTATATTTTTTTATGAAATAAAAGTGGCACACAAACATGCCATCGACCTTATGGTAACTGGCTAATGCAGATGATTATAGAACTACTTAAAATCGGCCATCGATTCGATGCTATAGTCCGCGCCAAACTGCTAGTCCGCTCTGAAGTTGTTGCGAGCAGGTGTAGTCATACAACTTGCCATGGCGACGCGATTCATTTCTATATTCAGAGCAGACATGCAGTTTTACGCGGTCTATACTCCTGTACACTAAGTTGGAATGCCTCATATAAGTGTCCCTCCACCTAACACTGTTATTATTAAACAGTAATATAACACCTAAAGACCACCCAAATTGTAACATCTTTACGATATATGCACTATTTGGCATTTAATTAATTTAAGTAACTAATTTGACGATATGAAGCTTTTTTCACTTTTCACCAGTTCGCAATTCTCAGCATACCTTCATTACGACGCCAAGTGGTATTTTACTGGAGTAATTACAGACATTTTGCCGTAACAAGGTGGCCCCCAATCTAATAAACATTTCATTTAAATGAGAAAAATCCAGGACAGACGAAAGGGATTTTAATGAAATCCTTGTTACTCTGCTACATCCGGTTCTTATCAAGTTGGAAAGGTTGTTCATTGTAGTAAGATGGAAGTTATATTGAGTTATATAAGTAAGAACATACAGGCTAACAGCCCCATATTTATACGTAATAAGTTATAAACATAATATTAAGTTTCAATTGTAAGAAATCTATTGAAAATTATTTTATTATTAGTATTGTTTTAATAAATTATTTTGTATTAATTTTATGATATTAAGTTCTTATGTACATAATCATAGGCAGGAACGATTGCATGAGTTGGCATAAAAAAGAAAAAAGACGGTCTTGACGTTTGAGTTGTATTTTGCGCGGGAATAATAAAGTTGAAAATTGGATTAATAAATAGTTTTATGCTTTTACAATCGATTCAAAATTATCAATACAGACTTACTCCTATACTGAAGTATTATCACCAAAAATTAGCAAATTCGAAAAAGTATTTAATTTCACTATCGCCCTGTGGCAAACATTTGATCAAAATCATTGCAGAATATTCGAGGAAAACATGTTAATTTACGTGATCCAATTTTTTTTTACTGATAACCCTACTGAATGCTTCTCAAATAAAACAAATAGCAAACAAACAAAAAGGTACTGAACTCTTTATCTTTATCTCTTTATCACTATTTACACATATGTATCCTTACTATCCTTATCTTTATCCTTACTTCCTTACTAATATTATAAATCCGAAAGTAACTCTGTCTGTCTGTCTGGTTGTCTCTTCTTCACGCCTAAACCACTGAACCGATTTTAACGAAAGTCTCAAAAATAGTCTGAGACCCGAGAAAGGACATAGGATAGTTTTTATCCTGGATATCAGTGAGGATTGAATCGTAAACTATGCATTTGATTAAGTGATGATCTTTAGCAAAGTTGTTGTCAATGAGCCCACGAAGTTTTCAGAGTTGGTACGACCAATTTTCGCCAGATGGCGCCACTGTCATTCCAATGAAGGTACGAGTTTTATGTATGTTAGTATGTCATATTATTTTCTTTTAAACGCGGGCCAAGCCGCGGGCAAAAACTAGCAATTGTATATGTCTAGGTTTATCCATCTCATATTAGACTTTATTTAATTTACGAAACCGTTTATAAATGTTATATTAATATTTTACATGTAATGAAATTTCAGTCCTGTAAAGCTTTACCTGAAGCCACACAGAAAATGAAAATTGTTTCGAAAGTCGTGAACTCGCCTACGGAAGTTATTCCGGAAATAGACTGCGTTTTCATTTTCAAACATAAATAATTTGCATTTCATTCGAAACGTAGAAATTCTAATCAAGGCTCGAGAAGGAAATGTATTTTTATCGTTCGATATCGTTGATTTCTAAGAAAAAAAATGTATCCGTTTTTTTAGTAAAACAGTTGTCATCTTATAATAGTTTTCTATACAAAACGATTCCAATACCTTTTTCCATTGCTTCTCAACCTTTTTTCCTTTTTTTCATAGGAATTGGCTAACTCTAGTGTTATCAATAGAAAGAAGTGTGGTAAAAATATCATTCTTTTTTCAATATTATAAAAGTATGTTTTAAGTTCAGTTTAGGATAATTTTGAGTAATAAACATACTTATTATACAATAAAGAAAATTTAAACCAGTCATCAGCTATGGAATACAGGTGGGAGATCTAAGTACTAATAGAAAGCAAACACCTTTGTTTGTTTATTGGATCAAACAAACGAGGATATCCTTATGTAAACCAAGAGCAAACAGGTCTTTATTTGCCAACATTTACCCCTACCGGAAATCGAACCCACTCCGACCGTCGTATGTACATCATTTTGAACTTGCATGGTCGTGAGTAAGTTACTGCTCTGTATCTAATTTCCAATATAGTTACATAGGTATAGAATCATGTATTACTGAAGCAAGAAATATTATGCCTTTTAGTTAATTACTGAAAACAAAGTCATTATTAGACTAATTAATGTAGGCTTAATTTAGAGATGCCAAATTTCCAGCACCGGTCATTATCTATATATATTTTACGCAACTAAAATGATTATGAAACACAAACGTGTGTTTTCCGAAAGTAAGTGTGTGTTAATGATAGAATCGAATATGGGACATTCTTACTAAATCCTCTGGGGGCGACCCGAGGTTGCCAAACGACAACGAATCTACGAGCTCTATCAGGTAAAATTAAGACTGCAGTCTTATTTGCGGTTGATTACAGATATATAGATATATAGGCATATATTATCATGTGAACTACATCGTCGTTTGGTTCTTCAATTTCTTAAAGAAAATTATCTATCATAGTTATTTTGCTACCTTGAAGAACTACGTAAAATACTTTAAGGTGTCAGAGACACCTTAGATTATAAGGTTTTGTAAGGGCTCTCCCTTACAACACCCCATAATCTAAAAGCTAACTCCGCTTAGCACTATTTTAAAAGGCATAATAATCGTAGCGGTGGTGCATCCTAGTTCGAAGCAAGAAGTATGCTCCCTTCTACAAATTCAAGCCATTAAGAAGTTAGTAGATACGGGATCTATAAAAAGTCATTCAACTTGCGTTACGAAGCTATAGCGACAAGTAACCTCGACCTTACACTGGATAGTGTCAAGGTCGCCCCCGGAACGTGCATTCATGTCACAAAATGTTGTAATATCCATTCAAGTGGATATTATTAAAATGAGAACAGTTTAAGCCCTTATAATATGAGTATACTTATTAATAGGATGACAAATTCGAAAATCTGTTAGCAAACATTGTCTACTGACCGCTTACTCTGAAAAGGTTACACCGATTGTAACAGGAATGGTACCTTTTTTCACGGAATGGTACCTTTTTTCCTGGCGAAGGTAAAGGAATAAAGTACCTATATAGTACTCAGAATAAATAAAGACGGTATGACTGCAAGATATTTTCTTAACATATACATATAACACGTTTTCAAATATGCTTTGACTGTAGACACAATTAAAATTACGCACTAATTAATTTATAGTTGAGAGTAGACTACTTTCAGTAACATGAATGTATCTAAGTTTAAGTTTAAGTTAATGTATCTTAGTTAGTATCTTTTTTTATATAATGTAAGAGTAGCAGATGAGCATGTAGTCCTCCTGATGCCATGCGACGCCCATGGACATCTGTAATCAACCCCAGATAAGATATACCTACCTGAGGTCAGCCAGAGATGCGCCGCTACCCCTGAGGACTAAGCTGGAACGCCTCGGAAAAGTCTGCTTATCTAAGTTTAAGATCAGCTAATTCAAATTTTTGCTAAGATCTGTTAAACATTACTAAAGAATGTAAATATGATATTTTACGAAACGTGAATCTCCATAAGAAGAACTGTACTACAACATAAAAAGATGTCCCCGCTTGAATTTACATATCTACATGAATCGCTAACACGGCGCACGTGGTTTTTTGGCATCCTTTGTGTATTTAATTTTAATATTTTTTGGTTCCGTTCGCACCAGGTCAGCGACTTACAAACGTAAATTGAACATTCTTCAACAAAAAACTCTTAATATAAAAGTTAAACAGATAAGTATGGTGAACTTTTGAACTGATGAACTGGAAGACTTTTGGTTGGCAGCGTACTGTGGTTTACTGCACCTGCCTTAATAAATATTCTGCTTCTAGAGATTCATTATAATAACCTTCTGTGGGTTTAATAATAGACATATAATGTCTACTAACTTTTTGGATGTATAAACTTACGTATGTTTTAGGACAAACCACTAAATTACTTCTATACGTCAATTTCAAAATCTATGCACACATGAACACAACTTTATCTTTCATAGACTAAGTTGTAGAACTTTTTTATTGGAATAACAAACGTCCTTGCAATCCACCTGATGCAAAGTGATCACTTCCACCCGTGGACATCGGTGACTTTATATAGAAGATGTTCTATGTGAAGGCGATCATAAATGAGTTGTTACTCCTGTACCCTTACCATGAGTTTTAACGTTTTGACAAATATGACTGTTTTGGTATTTGTTTACATATTTGCCCATACTATTTCCAATCAGCGCCCACGGATTATAACACAACTTGGAAATTGTATGGACCGTTACGTAAACAAATACCAAAACAGTCATATTTGTCGAAACGTAAAAACTCATGGTAAGGGTACAGAGGACTAAGTTAGTAGCCGTAGTAGTTAGTCAGCCGACATCCACACCCTTTTACCGAAACAGAGTGCATCCTAGAAATAGGTGAGTCAGCGGTATCTCCCCGGTGGAACCATACTGGCTCTAACACATTTTTAATAATATGTGTTAATTTCCTACCTACATAATAAATAATTTCACACCTATTTCTATCTAATAACAGCAGTGTTAGGCGCTGCTGTGTCCCGGTTTGAAGGGTGTGGTAAGGGAGACAGACTTTACCGAGGCGTTCCAGCTTAGTCCTCAGGGGTAGCGGCGCATCTGAGGCCGACCTCAGGTAGGAATATCTAATCCTATCTAGGGTTGATTACAGATGTCCACGGGCGGCAGTAGCCACTTACCATCAGGTGAACTGCATGCTCGTCTGCTACTCCGATATTATAAAAAAATATGGAAAAAAATGTGTTAATTATAATATAACGTGATTCACTTACCCTGAAACTCCTTCCTCGCGGTGCTGACAGATGTGACGATGTTGGCCACATGGCCGAGGACCGTCGCGAACAACAGCAACCCGAAAAGCAGTTGGGCGATTACGAATACGTACTCGCCCTTGCTGCGTGGTCGCGGCAGGTCACCTGCGACAATACTCTGGGTTAGAAGAGCGTCACAATTATATCTAGCACGTTATTTATACATTATTTTATAGCATTGGACTGGATTGAACAGGATCTACGTGAAGTCCTGAGAACTGAGGTGGTCGTTCCATATGTTACTTAACCGTAATTCAGACTAAATACTCTTTGTTATTTTTTTATACAGATATTTTTAACGTTAACTATCTAAGGAATACAGCTGTTAAAGATTCTCGTATTTTGGTATGTAGAATATGAGTACAATGTTTATTTAACAACGTACAATGTTAATTTAAGTTATTTGTAAGTGCCGCCGTTGGCCTATACAAAATAAATATATTTTATTTCATTTCATTAACTATACTTAGTGGAGCTAGTGAAACTTCACTTTTCTTACAATTACAATAGGTTTTTCTTACAAAAATTACACATTTTTAATAAACTGAATAGCCGCCTTATTTAATTGATTTGGTGCTTAAAATATATCTTACTCTAACCCTGATTATTTTTCTACGTTCATGAGATACAAGAATAATAACTCTCTTTTTAAGTAATGTGTGTTTCAAATAGCAACTGTCAGTTAAAGAAGGCCCCAATTATGTAAACTTGGGCTCTACAACTATACACAACATAAACAAAACAGTCAAAGTTTCAACTCTATCTCCGTACACGCAGCCTGATAGTACCTAGAGAGATTAACATATTTGTTTTTTACGACGTCATAGTCTTGATTGAAACGTCACGGATGACGTCATTGTTCACGACCGCGGCACGCAGGCGGCGAAATACGTTTATAGTCGTAGATGGGTCGACGAGCGGTCGTTGGACCCATTCGCTAGATAAAATTCCGCATTAATGTTTTTAAGAAAGTGGAACCTAATATGTAAATATCACTAGCTGACCCGGCAAACGTTGTTGCCATATAAATAAAAAAATGTTAAGGGTGAACAACCCTTATCACTTAGGGGTATGAAAAATAGATAGTAGCCGATTCTCAGACCTACTGAATATGCGTATAAAATTTGGTGAAAATCGGTAAAGCCGCTTCGGAGGAGTACGGTAACTAACATTGTGACACGAGAATTTTATATATAAGATTGAGTGGAATTGAACTGCGATCGCAAAAGTGATACTTGGAATCGCTGTTCTGTGAAACAAAGCATAAGCTAGGTCAAAGTTTTTTTTATACAATCTCTTTAGTTGTTCACTCTTGACAGAGCGGTCGTGGTTTCACGATGTTGCATCAGTTCTGGACGCTGCCGCCCTTGCGATGGGCCTCCACTTGTTGCGTTTCAGCGTTGCGGCAACAGACGCTTGTGTGGTACTCTTTATTAAGTCGGTCCAACGCGTAGGAGATCGTCCGCGTGACCGCTTGCCTTCCATGTGCCCTTGGACAACGAGCCGTTCCATGGAGTTTTGATTTCGGACAACATGTCCGGAATATTTGAGGATTCGATTTTGTACCGTCGACGATAGGCATACTTTTTACGCCGTACTTTTACACAATAGCAGTACTTTAATCCCAAGTTTTTAAAAACGACTTTAAGAGAAGCAGTGAAAAACTGATAGATTTGTAATTCAGTTTTTCTATCTGAGGTTCTAAGGAAATCCCACCTCTGAGTTTTTGAACTTATGATGAAGAAAAACGTTGTGAGGAAGCAAACATGACTGAGAGTTCTTCAAAAAAGTTCTCAAAAGAGTCAATGGGACAGTAATGAGTTGACGACCAAAATACAACTCGTTTAAAGTTATTCATGCTTCTGACGCGTTAAAGATTTTTCTGTAATTTCACCCTTAAAATTTCCTTTTTTACACATCACAATGAATTGGGTACCCATATGTAAACTTAACGAACAAAAAAAGCAGACTCCAAACTATCTAAATTCATTGTCTGTGATCCGGAATCACCAAAACTTCCTACATGACCGGATTAAACAGTTTCGTAACATCTTTTAATGACGTCACTTCCGTAACGTACAGCGGTAAGCTACAGGAGGTCAATAACTTACGTCTCTATTTACGGTAGTAGTTTCTGCTATCTTGAGAAGCCTTGAGGGCGAAAATCAAGTTTCAGTACCTTGTTTATATGCAAGAGATGTTCGTTATATCGCTTATAGAACTTAGGTAAATTTATTTACCTTTATTTTAGTATAGTACACATACATATT
Source organism: Epargyreus clarus clarus (assembly GCA_014595695.2). Taxonomy (NCBI): domain Eukaryota; kingdom Metazoa; phylum Arthropoda; class Insecta; order Lepidoptera; family Hesperiidae; genus Epargyreus; species Epargyreus clarus. Next base: position 1,140,754 of record JACTTY020000037.1, read on the forward strand.
AATGATATTTTGAAGTTATTCTCAGATAAATAAATTATTCAATGTGTCCGCGTTGACAATGTCTATTAACGTCCGTTATTGATAATCAATCTAATATTCGGCTTCTTAAAGTTCAAAGTTTCGATTTTTTTTATAATATAGGAGTAGCAGACGAGCATGCCGTCCACCTGATGGTAAGTTATTACTGCCGCCCATGGACATATGCAATCAAGCCCAGATAGTATTTGATATGAACTAAGCTGGAACACCTCGGAAAGTATGTCTCCCTTACCTCACCCTTCAAACCAGAACACAGCAGTGCTTGACACTACTGTTTATAGGCAGAAATAGGTGTGGCGGTGGTGCCGCCGGAGTTAAGCCACAAAGGGTTCTGCCACCTTTGTATGATCTATTGCTGCCCAATAGAAATTGTTAAATTTCGATCTTAGGCAATTTATAGATTGAATATTATTATCAGCCCATATCAGCCTTGCTACAGACATAAATTGTATAGGAAATATTATTTTGTTAGTCGTGGTATATGTCTGACACACATAATGTCTATAATTATGTAGAAATAGATGGAAACAGAACCTAATTTGGAACGCCTTATATGCTTGGATGGTCTACGCTTGCCATGCCCAAGTTGGCTATTGTCCCATAAAAACTAAATCAATTGGAATGAAATGAAACATTCATTGCGTAATTATATATGTTAACTATTGTAGTACATTATAATAATTTTAATCAAGCTATTTAATTTAGCAATTTGAAGCTAATTTATCTTATTCGAGCTTTTGCCCGCGGCTTCGCTCGCGTTACGAAGTAATATTTTCATCCCCTATTTTATCCCCTTGGTGATAGAATTGATCAAAATCCTTTCTTAGCGGATGCCTACGTCATAACATCTACCTGCATGCCAAATTTCAGCCCGATCCGTCCAGTAGTTTGGGCTGTGCGTTGATAGATCACTACGTTAGTCAGTTACTTTTGAGTTATATATATTTAGATTAACCTAGATACGAGTACAGCATGGAAGGTTGAAAATGCACTTAATTTATTTGCTAATACATATGCACATTACACAATCCTTCATCTTCATAATATATTCCGGGGTACGTGAAAGTACTTGAGTTATTCTACCAATGTTGGCAACTTGCATGCAACTATCAAATTAAATTACGAGGCCCAGGTATGCCACTCCATGTATTAAGTTAGTTAAAAGTTCGAACGCTCACTGCCACCGAAATTTGCATGCAGTTCACGAAACTAACTTTATTGCAAAAATTATTGTACAAACCGTAATTTAAATGTTTATAGTGTAATTAGGATGTTGTGTGGTTTCAGCTATTTTTATTTAATTACTTTTTGGAGTTATTTCATTTGTGTCATTTAACTACACAAAGGAGGATAGTTATTATCAAAGAAATTAACAGTGTTTGTCGAAAACACCTATAGATCAACTCCAAATAGGACTGGAAGTCGGGCACAGGTGAGTTGCTGTCATGATTATAACACAACTGTACTTCATCAGCGCCCCCAGCGGACTGTATCAGAACTGATTGGAAATGTATGGGAAATACGTAAACTAATACAAAAACGGTCATTTTGTAAAAACATAAAAACTCATATTAAACCTTAGTACTGTTATGTCACAACAAGACAATTGCACTCATTCTTTGTAAACTTATCACGTAGTCTGTTGTGTCCGTACTAAAAGTAGTACTGAGAGACCCGTGCCTATCATTGGGCAGTGAGCAGAGCACAGTAATGACTGAACAACAGAACAAATATTGTAATTGTAAACAAAATGTTTTATTCGTGTTCTACTTCGAAGGGCTTACTGATAAGGGTACATTCGCATTCAGTCCTCCTTAGAGAGTACAACATATCTTCCATCTACTTCATGCGAGACTCATGTACTATTAGGAGTTAGTTCCAGGTGTCCCCAGGGAGCAATGACCTCTTAACACCAGCTGAACTTTATACTCGTATGCTAAATCAATATAAATGCTATACTTTGATACAATTGTTAGTTGTTTCAAAATATGTAGTAAATTATGAAAGCGATAAATCCAAATACACTTTTAAAAAGAATATCTTTGCTCACTATTGTAATTTAATTCATCATTAGATATGGTGTCTACACAATTTTTCTTCATTTTCACGTAACAATTTATTTTAAAATGTATTTACTTCTCATCTATATGTATATCGTATTTCTTTTTTTCTTTTTCTCTGTCACATTCTTTCTTTTTTCATGTTCTCCTTTCTCCCTTTTTTCATTTTTATTTTATTTACTTTTTTTTTATTATTATTATATATATATATATATTTGTATAGTTGTACCGCCTTCAATTTTTCTGCACATCTCTAAGGTTGACTGGGAGAAAATGCTATTTAGCATTAAGTCCGCCTTTTGCACCACACTGTTTTAAACATGGTCAATAAAGAGTAAATAAAATAAAATAAAATAATCGAAATTAAAATATACACATTCTTGAATATTTTTTATAAGATTTAAGTAGCAAACGAGCTTGCACCACCTGATTGTAAGCGACCACATGCCCACATATCTGACCAACTCCATATATAACAAGTTAGCTAAAACCCATCAAAGTTGCGTTGCCACCCTTGAGGATTCAGAGGGTCACCTACTATACATCTAAATATACACAACTCAAAGGTGACTGACTGACATAGTGAACTATCAACGCACAGCCCAAACCACTGGACGGATGGGGCTGAAATTTGGCATGCAGGTAGATGTTATGACGTAGGCATCCGCTAACAAAGGATTTTGATCAATTCTACCCCCAAGGAGATAAAATAGGGGATCAAAATATTACTTCGTAACGCGAGCGAAGCCGCGGGCAAAAGCTCATACAAGGTAAGTCAGCTGACATCATCCTTCCACCTAAACGCAGTACTTCTTCATGCTAAAAACAGCTATGGCGTTGGTACCGCCGCGATCAAACCATACGGGCTCAAACCTCCTTAATATACAAATGAGCTATGTTGATTTGGAGTCATTCTTTCATCTTAAAATCATTACATAACTATAAGTGTTACTTCTTCGTGTTACCATAACAACAATTAGAATTAGAATCTTCATATAATTTTAGTGCGACGATCTAGGCGATGGTAATATATCACTGAACTTTTATCCCTCAACGCCTTCAAAAATCATCTTAAGTCCGTATAATTATGCAATACGAGTGTGCCCTGGAAAACTTGGGAACTGAGTAGCGAGATTCATTTCTAAGCATCAAAATCACGGTTCATTCAACTTGAAGCTCCCCACAAGGTTTTCAGAACAGCGCTTTGCACCAAGTTTGTATACGTACTTAGGTTATACGTTTTCAGAATACGAAACACCTTTTTATACGATTTTTGTTACAGTCGCACTGCACTGCAGCGTGCTAATTTATACCTCAGCTTCAATTTTAAATGGATAGTTCAACACTTTTTGAAAGACTTTTTTGAAACTTTCATTTATCCTACTTTACTAAAAATAAAGTAATTACTTCTTCAGACTTAATAGAGAACCAAGAGCTGGTACGTATTTTGGCCAAAGATTAAGTTTGCACATAACACGCAGTAACGCAGCCAGCAGTCTTGAGACCTTACCGAGAGACATTGATTTGGACTCATTGTTTTATCTTTAAACTTGCTGACCCGGCAAACTTTTGACCGCCTCAAAATCTATTTATCAAATATATTTCATATAAAATATAGCCTATGTTACTCGTGGATAATGTAGCTTTCGAATGGTGAAAGATTTTTTAAAATCGGTCCAGTAGTTTTTGAGCCTGTTCATTACAACCAAACAAACAAACAAAGTTTTCCTCTTTATAATATTAGTGTAGATTTTACATAAACTTAAACATTACTTTGTGTTAACAACAATTAGATGATTACTAATTGACTATTGCCCGTTATTAATAAGCAATCTATCCAATGTTTTACCAAAGAGCGACATCTGACTATCACTTAATACAAGAAATTGACAAATTTCGATCTTTGGTAATACTAATTTGGATAGATTGAATATTAACAACGGACGTATATCAATAATATAAACTAAATTAGCATTAACAATTAAAATTAATCAATGCTAGTCTACGAGACAATGCTGAGGAACTTAAACGAACCGACCTTTATTAGTTCACCAACTGAGACGGTGAACTTCCGTTTGAATACCCGATGCCATTTTCAATCGAGTCGAAGACAATGCAATCGCAATAAGATACTCCGGACTAAATAGCTGAACTTTTTATGTTTTCCATTTCGTATTACATTCATCAGTACTCTGATAGCTGAGTGATATTAACTTCGATCACTCGTTCTGAAAGGTGGAGTTCAAATTTCAACCAAGCCAAGTAACCTGTTTATATTAATCCACGTTTTTAGTAATAATTATCTCGCTTTTAGTATAAAGTAAAACAACGAAAAGATATAAACATACCATAATTTTTTCAAAAAATTATGCAGTCTACCTAATGGTATGAAATCACTGCCGCTCATGTACCTACATCTGACCAACTCTATGAAGAACAGAATTCTTAAAGCTGATTACAAATAATTTGCCAAGTAATGGACTAAAACGCAGTGATAGCCTAGTGGTTAAGAAAGTCGGCCTCTCGATCGAGGGGTCCGAGTTTCAAATAAATTATCACTTGCTAAACGGTGAAGGAAAATATCGTGAGTAAACTTGCATACCTGAGAGATTTATTAAAAAAAAAATCAAAAGTATGTAGACTCTACCAATACGCACTTGGCCAGCGCGGTGGACTATGGCCTAATCCTTCTACGTATGAGAGGAAATCCGTGCCCAACAGTGGGATAGTAACGGGTTGTTGATGCTGAAGTAATGAACTAAAATACCGCCTAATACCGTAAATCAGTCGGCAACCACACTTCCTTCCAAATGCAAGAACTTGCTTCACGCTAGAAAAAGGTATCACATATATATACTTCCCGAGGCAAATCGAACTCATAATCCTTGCTATAATTATAGTGCTCAGAACCAAACAGTCCGACACTCAGCTGCCTAAACATCTATTAATAAAATTATCTCTATTAGTGAAGTGAGCTCGGGCTAAATGGGCCGGTTCCATTAAAACACGGAACTATATTACATCCGTAGTCGACAGTCTGCTGGTCATCCGGCGTATAACTCAATACTCAATAACTGTATAACTCAATAACTAATAATTCAGTTACGAATTCCAAGATCCCTCGAGCCTGATTGCAACTTTTAAAATTAAAATTATTTGTTAGGTTTGCTTCCTGCTTCGATTTTACTGAAGACACGTAGCATTTCAAATGTTTCCTCGTCGGTAACGACTAGTATGTAAATAATATTAGCTACGATTAATATTTATTTTAAACTGATTACAATCGCAAACGACACTACTCAATATCAGCCGGCGTATGCACCCATCAAAACGCAGCCATTAGTTAAGTACTTTAAAAGACGCCTTCTTCACTCACAGCCCCAAATGGCGTATATTATGGTACATCCGCAGTCGCTGACAGTCTGCTGGTCATCCGGCGTATAACTCAATAAGTGATTCAGTTACGAATTCCAAGATCACTCGAGCCTGATTGCAACTTTTAAAATTCAAATTATTGGTTGGAGTTGTTTCCTGCTTCGATTTTAATGAATATACAAGGTGTTCCAAGTTTTTCCTCCTCGGAAACAAATCGAATTTTAGCTACGAATCTTAACAAAGTCTACGATGTAATACAACACTTAATATCAGATGGTCTACATGCTCAGATAATTCGTAATAAATAGTACATACCACTTACTTCAATGATATAAATATTACTTTGGATATCGATCATAGAAACAAGACAGTCTTAAAAATAACTTATATGAGTGGATGCATTTTATCCTATGCTATCTCTCTAAGAAGGATTTAACTCTTATGCGTGGCCAAATGTGTCTTCAGAGATTTGACATTTATTTCATAACTTTATTTCAACTCTCGGGTAACTTTTCTCACGATATTTTCCTTCAATATTGCAGCAAATAGGTAATAATATATTTTTCAATTCTACGTGAATGACAAAATTGACGGACCCCAGATCCTCAATGTGAGAGTAAAATTCATATCATCAGGCTGTCATTTCTATTTTCTTATTACGGTGCAGTGAGTGAACATATAAATTTTGTACATGAGTAATTAATAAAGAGTACGTGTACCTAAATATACGAACATAAGAACCCTTTTAACCTTTAACCACCTCAACATCCAACAATGTATTATTTTAATAGAAAACACACAGCGTATAAAAATATGAATAGCTATCCATTAGGCAACTACCCTCTACAAAGAACACATTTTTCTGACACAAAATCATTTCATCAAAACCACAACCCTCCTGGCGGAGCGGTCACCATACCAGTCTGATGCGCAAAGGTTTCCGGGTTCGATCCTCGGCCATAACTCGTATCTGAATGATGAATTTAGATTTCTCTTCTAGTCTGGGTGTTTGTGTATTCGTCTTTGTGTGTGTCCATGGCACCCACGATACAGGGAATCCTAGTGTGGGGCTCTGAGTGTAGACAACGAATATTTATTTATTTACATCAAAGCTCACACTGGGCCCTCATTTATTTAAATCGTAAAATTCGGAAACGTAAAAATGGTAAATTTTTGTGTTCATATAACAAAAAGGTGATTGTTCTCCCCTTACAAAAATTACCCACATGGCGGCATTGTTTCTAATGCAGAGCACATTTTGCGGAGCATAAATATTTATTCTGGTACGAGCTACGTTCGCACATACGATTAAAATTCGCGAGGGTAAATAATTCTTGGATATGCCCATGAAACACGTACGTGGTTCAGGCTCACATATCCTGATTACAGTGTAAACGTTGATCTTATGAATGCTTGATCCTTGCGTATGTCTTTATCAATTAATCCGAAGCTTCCTTTGAAAATATTAGAGTGCTATACGTCTTTTATTATTGTAATTTTATCAAAATATACCAGAAGATAGCATATTTTCAGAAATATTTCAGAAATATATAAAATTCGTGTTTTTACTGAGACTATTCTATTTAGTTCTAAGTAGTTAAATAGGTACGTGCGTAGATGACATGGCCGTTAAAATCAATTTGTTACTTAAACATATTACAATGTTTGAATGTGTAATCATTAAAATTAAATTTAACATTCAGAAATGCAGAAAATTAGATAAGAATTAATAATAAACAGAGATTACACATTTGTTAATATGTATTGCGTTACGAGTAGAATTTTATTGATATGCAAACATATAGTTTAAATGTACATAAATACCACGAGCAATAATTAGTAAATTATTACAATTAAATAAAACAATGATGAACTTACAAAGAGGTACAGACGGCGTCGGTTATTTAATAAAAGCGTGTGGTAACAGCAACACGCGGTCAACGCCGCAGCTCTGGCGCTATTAATTTATTCAAGCGCACATTTATAATTGCATACCCAAATAAAAGTGTCGCATAACTAATAAACAAACGGGTTTCCGCTTGTTAGTACGATCAACAAAGGATTGTTTGTACATTCGTTGATTTTGTTATAGCGCGATCCATGAAAAACCCGAGACCGCACCGCAAATATATTTCCCCTGTCGCCCTGAACGCCAGATTAAACTTCGAGGTAAGTATTTTATAAAACACTTGTAAAAATTAAAAAGTGTGTCAGAAAAATGGATATTTTTAAATCTTAAGCCTTACATTACCAGTGTAAGCACTGCTATGATTTGGTTTGACAGGTTTCAGAATTAAGTCACGAAAAAGACGAGGCGTTTCAACTTAGTCAGTCATTGGCTACCTCGGCTAGAGCTAATTATATCTGGAATTGATAATATACGTTCATAGTACATGCTCATATGCTTCTTCTACACTAATATTATAAAGAGGGAAATTTTTTGTTTGTTTGGTTGTAATGAATAGGCTCAAAAACTAGTAGACCGATTTTAAAAATTATTTCACCATTCGAAAGCTACATTATCTACGAGTAACATAGGCTATATTTTATATGAAATATATTTGATAAATAGATTTTGAGGTGGTACAAAGTTTGCCGGGTCAGCTAGTCTATAATATAACAAAGTCAGTGGAAAGTAAACAAACGCCATAACACAGAAGGAAATAATTATTATGAAACATTTTAACCACAGCAGCTTAAGCGCGCACTATTATTTCTGCATACCAACGATAAATCAATTTTGCAGTAAGCCCGAGCTGTATAAATGGCTGGATGTTAAGTAAGACGTCCATAGAATGTTTAGAACATAACTCATCTCGAAGAACGTTAAGATATAAGAGTTTATAACTGGCAAAACAGCAAGCGGGGAAGACGGATGGCCTCTCAAGAAATGACAACGAAAACTGGGGTCTCTAAACAAGGCTATTTTATTTTAGCAATTGTGTTTATTAAAACGGCGGCTCCGTAGAGAATTTTACAAATCCCCTCTAGGGTTTATAAGTAGATTGAAACGTCACGGGGAAAAGGCGAATTTAAGAAGAGTTAAATGTTTGAGATCGTCTCCTAAGTAGCTTTAAAATATTCAATAATCCACTATATTGTGTTCATTGCCCATGATGTAGAAATGTCTTTGAGTTTACAAGAAAAACGTGAACTCTAGTATTATTAGTATTAGATTATTAGTATTAGAGAAAAGTAACCATTTTTTTGTTCAATATATATACTTTTATAGTTAAGCGAACCTACGTACCTATTACAAAATAAGTTATAAACCTACTTTTACTACAATACTTTAAATGGCGAGAGGATGTGGTCGGTTCCTTTTCTTTCTTTCTCGTCTTTTCTTGTTTTGATAAATGCTAAATAATTTACAATATTATAATAACTTAAACTAAATTAATAAAATAAATAAAAATATTTACAGTAATCAAAAAATAATAAAATAATTAAATGACATCTTTATTTATTCTATTATAATATTGTATGTCCATGAGGCCGGAATATGGCGGATAATTACCCAATGTACACCTATGTTTTTAAACCTACGTTCTATAATAAAGTTATTTGATATGATTTGACATATTTCTATGGACAGAAGGATATTCTTTCTTGCACTTCTTCTTCATAAATGAAACACGTTTATGAATAAGAAACTTTATTTAATGGTATAGTAATTGATGTTTTATCTAATGTATTATTATAAGGTAAAAATGGTTAAAAACGATAGTATCGCGGCGCACGCCAACTATGGAAAACTCACAGCATTTATCATTTGAACTTTTAAATACTTTTGCAACTACCCAAGCTAACTTCAATCTGTAATTTGTTATGCCAAAGCTAAAAACCACCTTCGAAGTACTATTAAGTACGAGTAATTCCATACTTATATCGGAGCTTATGCAGCAGCTCCAGTAAGCTATATAAAGCAGAAGTAAGTATTAGCATTAGCTTTACACTGTGCACTTGGCACGGAGTCACGGATAATAAAGGAAAACAACGCCTCGCAGGCATTAACGCCTTTTATTGCACTCGCAAAGTACGTTAACCCTGTCATTATGCAAAAATTTTATATATTAAATTCTCGTGTCACAATGTTAGTTACCGTACTCCTCTGAAACGGCTTTACCGATTTTCACCAAATTTTATATGCATATTCAGTAGGTCTGAGAAGCGGCTGCTATCCATTTTTATACGCCTAAGTGATAAGGGTTGTTCAACCTTTACATTTTTTTATTTATATGGCAACACAACGTTTGCCGTGTCAGCTAGTTATATATAAACCTTTGGAATCTGAGATGCAAAACACGCCTACTTTTTATTCGGCTTTCTGTTCGGTTTTGGCGATTAGATAATACAAAAGCTCAATAAATTTATCACATTATCATCCATTTTTCTAACTTTGTTAATTTTAGTGAATGAAATGGTTATAAAAAACCCTTTTTTATAACCATTTCATTCATTAAAATTAACAAAGTTAGGAGAATTAATAATTTAAAAATTAAACTACTTACAATCGTCAAAATGATTAAATGATTTTTATAAACATAAGAAATTTAAATTTACTGTGGTATGTTTTATAATAATTATTATTATCTACACAAAAATATTACCATGAAACATATAGACATAGAAGACTCGCTTTCAAATACCAAATTGCTTAATATAAAAAAAATAATACCAATGTTATTAACGAAGTTGAATGCAAATAACGAAAAACCTATATCGAATGAAAATGTAATCTCTCTTTTAAACAAAACTGAAAAAAATGATGACACCGAATACCGCCACGTGTAGGTACACGCCGCGATTCGGTACCAATATATTTTGCAATTCTTTTCGAATATTGGAACTTTGATGTTATGTTCGGAAAAAATATAGAATCCATAAAACTGAAACCGAAATGTACGTATCGGATATATTCCGTGACGCGCGAGTTTATTTAGTTTATTTTTCAGGTACATTTTTCCTGGGAGTTTGTAACGGACCCACTATAGAGTTATGAATACATGCATCAGTAAAAAACTGACAAATACTCGCTGTCTAAAAGGAATAACTAGTGGATTAATATAAAAATGAAAAACCTGAACGCCTAACAATAAAGCCTATGTCACTCTCTAAATTTAAAACAAATCCACCGACACCGATATATTAAAATCCTTCAAGCCGTTTAGGTTGCAAGATGGTCCAAAAATACACAAACACACATACTTACGCTCGTAAAACAGTTGAATAATAAAAAATGACAATTAAAGGCCCTATTACATAATATGTAATATTATTATTAACGATATATCATTTTAGCGATAAAAAATTTATTTTTCATCACTTTCTCAAATTACACAATTGACAGCACGTACAAGTCTCTTGATTAATTACGTGTAACAGTAACCATTGTTACTTAATGTAACGCCCGTTATTCATAATCAATCTATCCTAATGTTTCCTTACTAAACGTCGAAATTACCAAATTATGTTAAAGTATTAAGAAATTATCAAATGTTGATCTTTGGTAAAACATTGTATAGATTAAAACTGAATAAACGTTACCTACAAATGTTTGTTTAGTGTGTTGGATCAGTAGCGAATCACCGTGGTTTCGCCGTACGTATTAAAATGTATAAATTCATCAAAAATATTAGTCTGTTTATTACCAACTAGCTGACCCGGCAAACTTTGTACCGCCTCAAGATCTATTTATCAAATATATTTCATTTAAAATATAACCTATATTACTCGTGGGTAATGTAGCTTTTGAATGGTGATAGAATTATTAAAATCGGTGTAGTAGTTTTTGAGCCTATTCATTACAACCAAACAAACAAACAAAGTTTTCCTCTTTATAATATTAGTTCAGATGATAAATTCTCCTGTATATCGACGGTTTACCGTATAACTAACAACCAAGCCAATCTGCGAACACTGATAACAGGGTAGGACAGGCCGCAACAAGCTTATCCCGCACCGCAAATCGGCACATGTAAGCCGGTGTAATAAACTCGCATTTAACTATTACTATACCGATATTTTGCCATCTAAACTATTAATAAACGTATTTTTTTATTTACCTCGTTATTTGAATTATAACTTAAATTCAATAACATTTCCTAAGACACGGATTATTTTTATCCAATTAAAAAAAACATACTATTTGTTACGTACATTAAAAGAAAGAACAAACATTCAACTACATTCCTATATACTAATTACGGGTTTTTATTTACGGGGGTTACTTTTCAGGGAAAGTACCAATTGAGTTTACATCTAATGTGTAAGACAAACAGGCAGGCAGGATGTGTAACTTGGCAGACAAAATAATTTACAGTATAGTTACGTAGGTACATCCACATCACACACCACATCACAACAGCCAACACAACCGTCCAGAAAAGGATTACTCAAAGTAATGTATAGAAAAATATGAAGCATTGACGTGAACATAAGTGGTTACCGTGGCCATAGATATCTATAACCAACCGCAAATAGGGTTGCTAGCTGCGGTCGGTCACAAATGCATCGCTACCTCTGCAAGCTAAGTTAGAACGTCTCATGTAAGTGTTTTCCTTACCACATCCTTCAAACCAGTACCCTTACCATGTGTTTTCAAAACATCCCACAATTTTACGTTACGTTTACTCAATAAATTATTCTGTTCCGTTTGCTTCTGTAGACTGAATAAATGTAACAATAAGTAAGTACTCTAGTATTTTTGTTTGCCTCACATGTTCGCAAAAAAGAGAGACAAAACATACAGCGCCATTTTGTCAATTTAGACATTTAATGTTACGTTACTGGCACTATAGTTCTGATACAATCCGCTAGGGGCGCTGATTGGAATTTATATGTGCAAATACGTAAACAAATACCAAAACAGTCATATTTGTCGAATGTAAAAACTCATACTAAGGGTACAGAAGGCAGCAATACGACACTACTATTATACGAAAGAAATAAACGTGATTGAGCTGCCGTAGACGGGTTTATTTTTAAATCATTGCCTCTTTAAATAAACAATTTAAAAACCGCATAATCTTTAATCTTTCAGTCAATATTTAACACGAAAAGGGATTAACGAAACCCTCATATTTTATACGCATAAAGGCTAACTGAAACAAAATAAAACTTCATAATGAAGGCGGCTAACCATTTTGTTTTCCAGGTATCCGCATTAACGACATACTGAGCGGTGCGGAGAATGCTTAGAGGCGGATTTTAAAAGTTATGTTTAAAATTAAAGGGTTTCCTTTTACAGGGCGAGGTTTGGTCCACGTTTATCTACGTACTTGTGGTTACAATTAGGCCCAAGATAATTTATTAACGTGTACAGTACATTTAAGTTAAGTATAGCAACTTAAAAATAAATTAAGGGCAAACGTATGACCTTTTGTTTTTTTGAAGTCGGTCAAACAGCAAACCAACATAACTTAAAACAAAACAATCCAATTAAAAAAATTTCTTAGTACGCCTATATATTGATAGTGTCGTTCATAATAATATGAACGACATTATCAATTCAATTGCTGATATGTTTAGAATAACCCCTTAGCACTTCGTCATGCTTTATTTCCTAGCTGACCCACTGAAATCCTGTTATTACACCTAAAAGTCAATGTAATGATGTTGCATGTTCTTATATATTAAAAATCGTGTCACTTCAATTATATCTTTATTATGACTGTCTACAGTTAACCTAAGTTATATTACCAAGCAGTGGTTAAGAAGCTCGGCCTGATGGAGGGGTCCGAGGTTCGAATCCCAGGTCATTTGATCCAGGCCACCTCTGATTTTTAAGGATATGTGCATATTAGAAATTAAGGATCACTTGCTCAAACGGTGAAGGAAAACATCGTGCGGAAACCTATATATCAGAGATTACTTTAAAAAAGTTTTCAAAGGTATGTGAAGTCTACCAATTCTCACTTGGCCAGCGCGGTGGGCGTATGGAGTAATCCTTCTCACTTTAAGAGGACACCCGTGCCCAGCAGTGGTACAGTAATAGGTTAATGAAGATTCTTAATAATATCTTATTAAGAATCATGCACATAGTACATTATATTAAGAACACCTACCACTTACACGATATTTTCTGAATTCGCAGATCTCAAACTAAATACAAATAAAAGTTTGTGGTGTATGAACTTCCAAGAAGACTCCACATAATAGAAATTCCTCTTGTAATTACATTCTCAGGCTACGTTTTATTACCACTTTAAAATTGCAATCATAAAGATATTGCAAGCCATTCCATTCTCCCATTCATTCCTCCATATAACTGAAGATAAAAATGTAAGAGAACTGACATTTACTTGAGTATATAATAAGGAAACTTTTGATTTCCCTTTCAAAAGTTATAAAGCTGTATATAGAGCCCTTTATGAAATACTTTTAATGTAATTCCTGTCCTATTTCAGATCGGATATATATTGTAAATACATCAGTACACCTAAGATCTATTATAGAAGGTGTGATATAAGTATGTTTAATATTGAAACAGATAGTGCTAAATAGTCGAAAATATCAACAAAAAAGATTCAGTATTTAATACATTAAAAGTCATTAAACGAATACGTCGAAGTTATAAATTAAATCTACATAGTAACGTATTTATCGGGAAAGAATCAGGTGAACCGGCGACGGAGTACGAATTCCAGCTACTAATTTAATTATACACTTTTCAAGCATTTTGGAGATTGCATTAACTCGAATTCATGTATATCGTGTTGATAGTAATGTTCTTTATTCTACTTAAATCTTTTAAATTTAAATGAATACACTTATACGACACGAGACACGACACGACACGATACGAAGGTAATTTTCAACTAAGAAGAATTACATGTTAATTTATGTTTTTGCGAAAGATTATTAATAACGACTACTACTGTTATATATTTAACAACTTCCATACAACTACAAATAATTATGTTAATTTCATAGGCGACGTTGATAACTTTACAAGAAGTGACCTTATCACTAGAAATAGAAAAGTTTTTTTCGCATGATGGTTATTTATCTACTGTTATAACACCCACAGCAAATGGTATCCTAGTATGTCCTAATGAGTACGTTAGAAATATTACACAATTTAAAATAAAACAAAGTCTAAACCAGTTTAAGAAGTAACTAACTTTAACGCCGCCATTTTGATCAAGTATCATAAACATTAAAGCATAATAACACAGTGTACCTTCAAGTATGCAAACGTGAATTTGAATGGTTGTCATTAAACGAAATGGAGCTAGACATTCAAACACCTCCACAGTTTCATGGCAACATTATCAAGTTTAAAATATACTTCATTTTAATGTATATTCATACGCATAAAGATTACCGTTCTACAGAATATTAAAGCCCATGGGATATAGGCATTAAAAGATAATGATCCGTTCGATTGTTCTTATAAATAACGTAAACGATATCGTTATATAATAATGTTCTCTTTCTCTTTTTGTTTTGGTGAATATTCTTTCAAATGATGAATTTGCCATAAATAGAATAATGAAAATAAAGTAAAATATCAGTTTAATAAAACATATTACACCAGTCCTAGTTGCCTGTCGCACTGGTCGAAATATGACCGAAAATTAAATCTAATAAAAATTAATTCGCAATTGCGATAGATTATATTATTTTATTTTTAATAATGTACATAGTTCAAAAACAGCTTTATCTTCCACAAAGACGATCTAGTTAGTTACAGCATTCAATTTGTTTTTTTTTTAAACACAGCAAATATCAGGTTTCGCTTGGCTAAGCCATATTTAAAAGCAAGCCCGTTTTTGACATATACCAACTATTGCATTTCTATTTTTATCTTAAATCGTATATCTTTATAATAACATATTTATAACATTTATAACAGCATATATTTATAACCATAACTCACTGTCTCTTATTCATAAAGTCTTCACACAATCCAATGTTTGTTGTGGCAAAGTTTTGTGTCCGTCGGTTACTCCGAAACTTTACGTTATAATAATCTACAACAACTACTTTACACCAGAATACCTGAGCAAATATAAGCAACACAGATAGCAGAGAAAGATATACAAACTTTATAGTTCAACTTTCCTACATTTGTCACCTTAAATGGAAATATAGTCCCATTAAAAATTTAAATCATCTATTCCCAACTAGTTCGCGACAAAAAGTACAAGAAGTATGATCCGCGAAGTATTAAAATGTTAATTGAATCCGTTGTTAGGCGATAACAGTTTAATATTCGCGAGTTGTGTGCTAAGATCAGAAATACCATAGTATTCCGTTTAAAACTGACTTTATAAGTCAACTTCGTTTTGTATTCCTAGCTTTTCATTTAGCATAACCATTTCCGTCGTTAGGAATGAAAACATTTTTAATTGCTCAAAAAACTTGTGAACAATCATACAAGCTAATTAATTTTAAAACATTTTTGTCGTTTGGAATAAAAACATTTTTAATTGCTCAAAAAACTTTTAAACAACCATAGAAGCTAATTAATTAAAAAAAACAGAAATTCCACTTAAAAAAGAACACTGAATACCCATAGCATTATTAACGATTATGATTTTGTAAACATCTTCATAGTGAAGCTACACAAAAAAAAAACATTTTTCCCTCCTGAAACATAGTTTCAAACTACTCGTGCTTCGAGAAGGGTTTTAAATATAGAATGTATTTTATAATAAAGCAGTAGCAAGCGAGGATGCAGTCCACCCTGTTCAACCCGCCTGTTGCACGTGGGTATCTATAATCAACCCTAGACAATAGTTGTTACAGATGCGCTGCTATCCCTGAGGACTAAATTGAAAGGCCTCGAATAAGTACATTGTATATTTAAATGTCAAGAATTGTATTTATTACTATTACTATACCTATTGCATTGATAGATTAGTGGTTAAGAAACTCGGCCTCTTCATCGAGGGGTCCGAGGTTCAAATCCCAGGCATGCACCTGATTTTGCAAAGTTATGTGCGTATTAGAAATTAACGATGACGTGCTTAAACGGTGAAGGAAAACATCGTAAGGAAACCAGCAAACATGTGAAATCTTAAAAAAAACTTCATATCGTTGTAAATCCTTCTCATTCTGAGATGAGACCCGTGCCCAGCAATGGGACAGTAATGGGTTGTTGATGATTATTACTTAAATAACAACATATTGAACACAACAGCGCTTTCCTCCCTTAGTATACTCCACCCTGGAAGTACCTAAACTTTGTAAAGGAAATGTGAACACTCCCCGTCGCTAAAGTGTTCAAATTCATGAAACTATTACCTCGTTAATTAATTGAACAACAATGTCATAGTTTGCGAGCTGCATCATAACATGACATAGTCATGTATGCCTTATTATCAACGCGGTTGTTGTGATGACAATAAAACAAGAACAACTCATTCCAATTACATTATTAATCAAAAGATCACACAGATAGTTGTGTAAATTCACAATATTTGTATAAGGTGCCTGTTCGTGTAGTCCTGGAACTAGAATAGGGCTACGGGATCCCCTGCCCGTCGTGAGAGGTGACTAAAAGGGGGTGTCCAGGATTGCGAACGGCAAAAGTGGGAGATCAAACCTTCCAGCAAGCGACCCCAGGCAAGACGGTGTACGCGTGGTCACATCCCGTCGTAAACACGAGATGGTATGGGAGAAGCGAAAACTGCTCCTCCAGGGCAGAGCTCGATCGGGGCGTCGAGCTTGGAAGACTCCGGTTGTGTTCCGCCGCAGATCCCGGTATTTTCTTACAAGTGTCTAGGACGGCCGCCGGGGGGGGTTTTGTGCTCCTTGTAAACAAAAAAAAGCTGCCGGGGACCTGAACTCCAGTAAGTTGCCGGGTCGCAAATGTAATGCTAATACTCTCTCGTGACCGGCACTGAACCGATTGGTAAGAATCCGACATACCGCTTCCCCGAGCAGAAGGGCACCCGTGAGGATTTCTTGGGTTTAGGTTTAAAGAATTTATTCTCATACAAAACAGAGTTTCATTTACAATGAGATACAAAAAGAAATAATGATTACTAAAAAAGCTTCTGCCTCTGGAGCAGTAAATTTTAGCAATATGTAGTAGGTTAACTTAGGATACATTATTATATATTTTTTCTAGTTAATACAAAATTTTTCAGTTTATTTTTATACATTTTTATATTTTCACAATTTTTTATATGGTTAGGTAAATTATTATATAGCTGTACTCCCTCAAATAGTATCGTTTTCTTTCCATAGTTAGTTCTAATCTTAGGTAATTCAATCTTGCTTTTATTTCTTAAATTATGCGAATTGGCTTTGTGATGTAATTTTAAATCAGATTTGATAGAATTTGTTACCACTTTCCTAATAAGAATACAAGTATAGTAAGTATATAGTTGGCGTAAGTTTAGTAATTTAGTTTTCTTATATAATTGTGTAGTAGGAGTAAAGTAAGGGTAGTGATATAAAACTTTTATAATTTTGTTTTGAGTTCTTTGCAGGGGGTTGAGGTTTGTTGCAGCAGCTGATCCCCATATCTCTATTAGATATTCTAAATGCGATTTTACAAGACAGTTGTATATGAGGGGGCGCACTGTGCTTGGAATAAAATTTGTTATTTTACGCAATGCACCTAATGTCGATGTGATTTTTTGTTTGACATGATCAATATGTGGTTTCCAACTCAATTTATCATCTATCCAAAGTCCGAGATATTTCTCACAATTTGATCTCAGTACCATATCGTTGTTGATAGTGAGAGGCGTAAAGTCCGGTATAGATTTATTTTTTGCAGTAAATATCATATAGCATGTTTTTTTTGTATTAATTGTCAGTAAATTATATTTTAACCATTCATTTAATTTATTTAGATCGTTTTGAGCATCATTTATAATATCATGTATAGATTTACCGAAATAAAAGAGAGAGGTGTCGTCCGCATAAAGTGTTAGGTGCCCGGTTAAGCCTATATTCCCAATATTATTTATATACAATAAAAACATTAAAGGGCCTAATATCGAGCCCTGCGGAATGCCGTACGTCAAAATTTGTGTAGAACTTATATAACTATCAATTTTTACAACTTGATTCCGATTTTGTAAATATGATTTAAACATATCAAGCGCTGTTTCTCTAACTCCTATGTTATATAATTTTTGTAAAAGTTTTTGGTGACTTACGGTGTCGAAAGCTTTTTTTATATCAATAAAAATACCTAGCGATATATTCTTTTGATCTATATGTGTTTTTATTTTAGTGATCAAGTCTATTGCAGCTGTTACAGTACATGATTTCGGCCGAAACCCATACTGTTGCTTGATCAAAGTCTTTTTATCAATTAGGTAACTGTTTAAACGGTTATACAAAACTCGCTCAAAAATTTTTGATATAACTGGCAAGACTGACACGGGTCTATAATTACCAGGATCCGTTCTATTTCCGGATTTGAAAATAGGACTAATCCTAGCAGTCTTGAGTGAGTCAGGGAAGACGCCGCGTACTAAACATGCATTAATACACTTAGTTAACTTCTCGACAATTATATTTTTTAGGCATTTGATAGCTTTGGTACTAATTCCATCCAAACCTATACTAGTGTTAGTATTTAGATTGTCAATAATTTTCGATATTTCATCAATGCTACAAGGTATAAATTTACTTAAGATTATCTCATGTGTGTAATTATCTGGGTACATTAAAGTATTACCAGTGTTAAGGTGATAGGTACTTGGTATTTTACTAGCTAATTTATTACCGACTGATGAGAAAAATACGTTGAATACGTCACAAATTGCATTTCCGTCTGTAATAAATTCAGAATTCGATATCAATTTAGGGGGAGCACTGCTATCTTTTATTTTATTTAAAGCTAAACTATTGATAGTTTCCCAAATTTTCTTCGGGTCATTTTGATTCTTATGGAATAAGGTAAAGTAATAGTTTTTCTTGCGTATCTTAATCAAACCATTTACACGTTCTTGTTCTTGATTAAAGGTTTTTAGTAGATTTTCATCTGTTGGGTTAAGTTTTGTTTGTTGCCATAATATATTTCTTAAATTTATAGAATCAATAATATCTTTATTTATCCAATCTTTTTGTGGAGTATTTAAAATTTTAGTCTTGATGATCTTATTATTTTCTATTAGTTCTGATATAATTTTTTCTAAGTAATTATAGTTATTTTCGTCATTTGAATAATTGATTTTTAAAGCATTATTATATAAACTTTCATAGTCTAGGGCTTTATATTGCACCTTTTTATTGCTTTGCGGTGCTAATTTACCAATTTCCAAATAAATTTGTTTATGGTCAGATAATGACGATTCAATTATAGAAATGCTAAATGAATGATTATTAATATTCGTACATACGTGATCTAGTAAAGTATTTGTAGTGCTGGTCGTACGTGTGCTGTACGCTGTATCAATTTTATTTAGTATTTCGTATCCGTTTTCTTTTAAATCGTTTAAGTATTGTGAGGTGTGGCTATCCTTGCACAGCAAATCAACATTAAAGTCGCCGAAAACCAAAGTTCTTTTACGTCGATCCAACTGCGAAGAGTAAATGTCCAAAAAGTTGTTTAGATTAGTACTACCAGGCTTATATATCGCTCCAATGTTTAAACATAGTTTATCTATATATATCCATAGATAGTGATTTCCATTTTCACACAACTCTTCGGTTATGTCATATTTTATGCTGTCGTGGACATAAATAGATACACCGCCACCTTTATCATCTTTTCTATAATTGTAAATATGCTTATAATGTTGTATGTGATATAAGTTCGCATCATTTTCTGATGTGATCCATGTCTCAGTAAATATTAATAGATGAGTAATTTTGGGTATCGCTTTTAGTATACATTTAATTTCATCGAGCTTACCAGCCTTGCGTATGCTCCTTAAGTTTGCGTAAAAGAATCTTAAAGAAGATGAGTGCAGTGGAATATCTTCGTATTTTTTTATTATGTGTTGAGTTATCCTACTAAATTCATTTGAAAATAAATTATTTTGTAAGGAATCTGTTATGCGTTTTTTTGATTTATTTTATTGGTAGTAATTGTAGGTTTTCCTTTTATATATTTAATTATTAGATCCTTTTCACCTTTTTCTTTCCGTGTATATAATTCTTCCTTTAAGGAGCGCAGATAATGCATTTGTGATGGAGTTTGGTCGGAGTAAATTTGTATATTCTCAGGTAGTTTTGACTTGTTTCTTAACAGGCACTTTGTTATGTCGTTATTGGTAAAATATACCTTTATAGGCCGATTTTTCTTAGGAACGTATTTACCCAATCTAATGCATTTAACTGGCTTCGGACAATCCTCATGCAACGTCTTTAATATTTTAAAAACTTCTTCATTATCGTAAATTTGTCTTACTTTATAATTTTTATCATTTTTTTCCAAAATACCCACGACCACGATGTTTTTCTCACGATCGCATCGGTCCTTTAGTTCTGCGACGATGTCTTCATGCATAAGCGCGGGCGATTTACACAATGAATTACTAGTTTCCTGATTTTTCAACAAAGATATTTCTCTTTCGATGTGATTAATTTTGTCTTCAGTAATAGAATTAGCTGTTTTAATATTTTTAATTTCACTATTAATCTTTATAAATTGTTTATTGAAATTTTCTGATGCCAATTTAATTGTTTTAATTTCACTTTTAATTTCAGATATTTCTTCGCGTATATGTATTAGATTTTCATTTTGAGTTCTACCAAAGTCTTCCAAAAAGTTCATAATTTCCTTACGAAAGCTTGCTAATTCATTTTTACACTCATGTAATTCCGTACGGTCTTTACGTTTTCTTGGATAAATGTTAACATGGTCCACATCTCCGTAGGATGACAGATTGGGAACAGACCCGCTTCCACTTTCGCTAGCGCTTATCAACGTACCACTCGGCGGTGTTCTTTGTAGGCTCATGACGTATCTGCGTGCGGTTGTTTCACGTAAGTGCGAGCAGTGCGAATAACTGCAGCGGCTATCTTCACTCAACAGGCCGAGCTGCGTACACGCTGCGAATCCGTGTATAACAGAACGTCGCAAACGAAAGTCCGTATAACAGTGTAGACTAAGCTTTAAATCTGTTAACACAAGGTACACTTTGGTAATATTGTTTTTTAATTGCACTTGAAATATTGTACGATTTGAGATAACACGTCCGCTTCTATCGAGCACCAGAGGCTAACTCTTCTTCTTCGCTTCTTCGCGTTTAAAAAAAGGTGCCAGGGACCTACAAATAGTCACAGCGTCCAGGACACAAACCAGGACATAAATGTGTCATTAACGGAAAAGACATTTAGTTATAAAAAAAATAAACAAGACATGGAGAGGAAAACTGTCTACTACGAGTCGAGTAGTAAAAATACGACGAAACCCAAAAATATTTTTAAACCTATAGGATATTACTATTTCTAAGATTCTTTCTAAGAATCGATAATTTTATTTTAATGCATATAGATTAATGATAGAAGCTCAAAGATGGATGATAAAGGATGCCTTAATTAGCATAGACCATTTCGAGACAATGAGTGTAGAGAGATGATAAGTATTGTCATAAATCTTAATTAGGACTTATGGATTAATGACGTTAAACTCTTTCGCTGCAAGCTTCTTTTTTCCTACTTCTGGGCAGAAATCTCTTATCACAACTGAAGAAAGTTTGGGGCGTACTCCATCACACCGCAGCAGTGAGGGCTTATGAAAGGTGCAAGTTAATGGCCAACCAGTATCGGATAAACAAATCAGGCCTCTGACAAGATTTAACGATTTGTTACCCAATGGTAACAATCTGAACTGATGACTTAACGATCTTTCACACACTTTTTTTATAATATTCCTATATTCTCTGACTGCCTGATCTTTCTTCTCTGACTGCGTGCTCGTCTGCTACTCCTGTACTGTACTACTCTTGTAGCAGACGAGCACACAGTCAACCTGATGGTAAGTGGCTCCGGCCGCCCATGGACATCTGTAATCAACCCCAGAAAGGATAAGATATTCCTACCGGAGGTCGGCCACAGATGCACCGCTACCCCTGAGGACTAAGCTGGAACGCCTCGGAAAAGTCTGTCTCCCTTACCACACCGTTCAAAACGGAACACAGCAGCGCCTAACACTGCTGTTATTAGGTAGAAATAGGAAACTGCAACACAGTAGTCACCCATCTAACTTCCGATCACGCTTAGACATTTCTTAACTTTGTAGACCGATTAACATCTACACAAATGCGCGTCGCTGGCGTCTATTCCGATAAAAGTACATAAGTCGCGCGTCTATGCGCACGTCAAATATGAGTATGAGCACAGACCTGTATTTGTTTATGAATGAAAAAAATATCCCGCAATATAGAAAATATTTGCGACAACACAGACAGCGGTCTACTCATAAAGTTGTAAACGAGTATCCCCTTGATAACCTATACATGCTAGAATGTCGACGGTATAAATAAACGGTATCTTTCCTGCAATTATCTGCCTATTTATGGGCGGAAAATGTCGACCTCCGGCAAAGTTACCTGCCTATAGAGCGGAGAGTCTGCGCAGTTTGTTATTAAATCCCACTGTAGCAGACATGTAATAAATTGACCTTGTTTGGCGAATTCTACGGTTGAAAAATGTAATTAGGTATCCGCGTCTTATAACATGGTAAATATTTTTAAAGGATTTTTATTTATCGGCTCCATCGACATGCATTGGCACAAACATCCACGGAACTCTAAATTCAAAGGTTAGTTTGCCTCGCCGGGGTTCAAACCCGGGACTCTCTGCATGGGAAATAGTAACAAAAGTTCAACCACACGTAATTAATTCATAGTTTTTATATGTCTATACATATCTATAGGTATATATAGGTATATACCTATGTGATACGATGGAAAACGCAACATTCAAGTTGATCTATTATATATTTTTCGTTTCTGTGTAAAAAAACTCTAGGAAAAGTTAATTTCACAAAACAGCCTTAAGACAGGAAAATCATAAAAATTACATTAGCCATATAAATAAGTAAGTAAATAACAAAAATAAACCAAAATCGATTTACAAAGCGCAACCTATAGACACTCGACAGAATAGCGCTCGACTCGAGTGTGCTTCAGGATGCCTTTTTAGAGCTTTTGCTTATACAACAAAATAAAGAAAGTGCCTACTTTGTGTAGCAAATCTCTTGGGATTTCCTATTTTATAACTCAGTAAAGGTACACGTAAACCGATTGATCTTAGTGGTGCTCTATGTAAGCCGACTTAAAACGCGACCAATTTATTCTATTTCATACACTAAGTAAAATATTAGTCGGGATTCTACAGTTTTAAATTAATGTTTAAAATTGTAAATGTAACGTTTATTTTCGGCTAACCTGTGTTATGGTGAAGTGGCCATGTTAGTCCTTAGAACTCAGGAGTTCTAAGGAAACTAAACTAAACTAAAACAGGTTTAATGGTGGTAACACTTTTCCAATAGTCACTTACCATCAAGACTGTACATTAATTTATTACTATAATCTTATAAAAAAGTCTTGTTTTGTTAAGGATCCAGTCAGTAAGGACCAAAGTCAGGGGTAGGATACGTCTATGTAGGTGGTAGAACCCTTTGTGGTTCGACTCCGGCGGCACCACCGCCACACCTATTTCTACCTAATAACAGTAGTGTTAGGCGCTGCTGTGTTCCGGTTTGAAGGGTGTGGTAAGGGAGACAGACTTTTCTGAGGCGTTCCTATAATATAAAAAAAAATGTAGTAGTCAACTTCGAATGAGAAATAGACTAATAGGTATATTTTTGTGAAAATAGAAAAAAATACAGCTAATCATAAGTATTTATTGCCCATAGGCAAGAGGTCCTAAAAAATTTACCAGACGAATAGAAATCTAGATATCTTTAGAGACTAAGTTGGAACGTCGTATTACGGAGCATGATATTCAGGTCTTGTAAGTCATGGAATAAATGACCACGAAAGAATTAGCCATTTATATTACAACTAAAAAGTTAAGAAAAGAATTAATATTAACTTGAACACTTTACATAAAATATGTACAGAAGAACGGAACAGGAAAGTATTACAATTTTGCAGTTGTTCCGCAAGGGACAAATGGCAGCATCTTCCTAGAACCACTTTAAGTAAAATAACAATTTTCACAAGCATAACAAATTTCAGCCGAGACAGTAAACAAATAAAACGACAGCCTGAATGTGATAAAAGTCTAATTTAAAAGTGGTCTCCCTGTCTACAGTGCTTAAGGAGGATCATCAACGGAAGTAATGGCCACAGGCCACCACAAGGCCAATGGCGATGCTATGAAATGAGGACCGAGTTTCTTTGTTAGGCAGCTAATTTACAGGCAACGGGCTGCTAACTATCGCTGGTGACACTGCTGGTGACTGGTGGTGGTTTCTATCATATAGAGGAGTATCAGACGAGCATTCAGTAAGTTGCTACTGCCGCATGGACATCTGTAATCAACGCTAAGTAAGATTGGATGGATTGATGAAGACTAAGCTGGTATGCCTCGGAAAAGTATGTCTCTCTTACCACATCCTTCAAACCAGAACGCGGCAGCACTTAATACTGCTGTTATAGAGCAGAAGTAGGTGTGGCGGTGGTATCGCCAGAGTCAACCCACAAAGGGTTTTACCTTCAGGCATTCAGCGACGCTTATTATCTCCTCCTGTTATCAGTGACAAACTCCGCATGCCATTAGTGACCGTCGACGATGGTCATCGACATTACTGTCGTTATTAGTTCATTGTTTGTCGTGTGTTACTTCCCTCTTGCACTTAGTCATGCCAAGCTTTCCATAAAACTTTTCTTCACAAAAAACATGCAGGGATTGTCAACCTTTAGTAATACCTCAAATGTCCAAAGGCATAATATTTCACTAGACTACCATAATATCAGTCACTTCCTCTTCTTTGCTTTAGTAAAAACAATGGAGCGACATTCACGAGATTTTTTGATGAATATATTGTAAGGTCATAATAAAAAGGTGTCACGTAAAGTAATCTCTCCTACCATCAAGTTTAACGACGCCGCTCAGGGTGTGAGCTTAAAGTATCTGACAAATAAAATAGCTTGCGACATCGCATCCTATCTTATACATTGTGAAGACAACTTTGTTTCATTCAATATACGGAATACAAGGAAAATATATATTCTATACGATTGAAGATGTAAAGAAACATAAAGTTGACGTAACGGTAATTCCATATAGAAGGGTTCTATCTGAAGATGATAACAGATGTGTTGCTACTTTTGATTAATAAGATAGTTCTAATATCTAAGTCAGCTTGTACAGCTTCATTAGTAGATGAGCAGATCAAAATTTCAAATATGCCTCTACACCCAAACATTTCTAAGTAGCCAAACACCTCTCATAATTAGATGAACATCGTAAAACGTCAAAATTAGATGAATAGTAATTTGTCAAAAGTAGCTGGAAACTATATGTGCAAAATGGCTAACGTCACTAATATGATATGTCACTGTTCAGCTACTTTTAATACCCTAGTGTTCATCTTCTTTTGAAACTTTATGACGTCTATCTAATGAAAGTGCTAGTTGTGTTTGGCTACTTATGAACGCTTGGTGTAAAGGTATTTTGAAACCTAAATCTGTTCATCTACTTTTGGAGCTAGCTTGTTTGGAGGAGCTTGTAGGTACACTTTGTCACTGATCAATTAGAATTCTATCTCGTTAGAAATCGGTGTGGCAGTGGCTCTCATATTGAACCATAGGTACTAGTTCTTTCCTTCGATGAAACATTATATTAAAAATAAATATAGTTCAAAAAACTAAAAAACTCGCTTTTATAATAAAATCTGTCTAGTAACTTTGCGATGAACTTTGTTTAAGGCGCTCGAACAATCTTGCCTCGAAAATCGTTAATCCTGAGGATTTTGATAAGGACAATGGTACAAAATTATTAAGATCGTGTATTGTCATCGGTTTTTGATAATTTTTCAAAATTTTGAATAAAACTGAACGTTCGCAGTGGATAGAAATCGGGTTCAAAGATTCCGTTACTCTGTTACGTACATACATACATACAATCCAAGCTAATAAAAGCGTGTTAATAAAAGAGAAGAAAGAAAGTTCCATTTAATGCATTATAAGAACAATGATCAAAATTACACTTGAAATCTCGGCCCTTTTGTCCGTTTGAGGAAAAATCTACCGGATTTCAGAGCCCATTGAACTATCGCTCTCAGTTCTCGAGCCAAACAGCGGCTTATTTTGATATATTAGGTCGCCGACTAAGTGAACGTTGGTCCAATCCTAATTAATGTGGTCCCGAGTTCAAAGCCAATATCGTGGAGCTTACACGTGCTTTGTAAGCGCGTATTACAAAGTCTCATAGAAGTGGGTTGGTAAATTTAGAAATAAAGGCAAAAATGATCAGATTTCTTTCTAATCTGACTATTGAACTATAAATCCAAAATAAAAGATTAAATAAAATAAAAGTGACTCCACCAACTTTTAAAACCGATTTTAAGGATAAAAAGGGTATTTATTCGTGTTTTATAACATTAATTGAACGGGAACATAAGTAACCTAAATCAAATTAAAAATTACGAGTAAATTATAATAACAAATATTTTTTTATTATCAGCTTAAGGAATAAAATGTTACTTATAATTAAACCAACGAGACTTCGTGATATGCATAATTATCTATTTACTAAATTGAATTAAGCTTCAAAGTGAATGTGGTAGAACCCTTTGTGGTTCACCACCGCCTCTTTCTATTTCTGCCTCATAACAGCAGTGTCAAACACTGCTGTGTTCCGGTTTGAAGGGTGTGGCAAGGGAGACATACTTTTCCGAGGCGTACCACCTTAGTCCTCAGGGGTAGCAGCGCATCTGTGGCTGACTTCTGGTAGGAATATCCAATAAAAAGGTGGTATAAATGTAAACTCTTAAGTTTTACTTCTTTATTAGATTCGGATTAACATAGTAAATAACAATGTGTCTATTTATTAATAGGTATTTTTTCTACAAGAGAACTTTACTCAAATCCACATGTATATAGCTATAAACTTTTAACTTACATTTCTAACGTAACTACTCATAATACTTATAGTCCGATTCATAATTAGGTGTCCAAAATGTAAACAAAGGTGTTGACCTATCAAGAAAATATGTGTCAAATGGCAGTTTCTTATTTTTGACAATATTAAATTAATACATCGATAATAAAATAATAATCTAAATAAATTAAAATCAATTCATATTTTCCAATATTTATATTAACTCAATTTCATTTCATACAGTAAGAATAATAAAAACAAGATTTATGAGAGAAAATTAAATTGTGATAATGGTCACACAATCGGCATCCAAAACATTTTTTGTGCCGCCATTTTTAAGTTTCGTAGTTGATATTATTCATTTTCGTGATCGTGATCGAACTCGATTTTTTTTTCTAGTTTTCATAGCGCGTTTTTTTAAATTGTGTGAAGTTATTAAGTTTTATTGTTTTATGTTGAATTTTGTGAAAGTTTTCGTTTCTTGTTAATTTGTTAAGGTTTGCAATACCTGTCATCGAATTTTGACAATGACATTTCTTTGTTTACATTTTGGACACCTAATTATGAATCAGACTATAGTGATACAAGTATTACAAAATGTCAAAATAATTGCTGAGTGGATACGTGTACTCGCCAGCTTCTACAAACATTCCTTAAAAGGTTCTCACAATATATTTCTACACAGAATCCTCTTCCTTTGTTCGTACACTGGCGATGCTCAGTCACTTTTACGTAACACAATGAAATATAATTGTGGCGAACGGTTACAATGAAAGCCAAAGTCAGCAATGCAGACTTACTGTTACAGACTTTAATTTGTATCTTTTTAAGACGCTTTTATTAGTTTGGGTTGTATGTATGTAACTATGTAACGGAATCTTTGAACCCGATTTCTATCCACTTTAACAGTTCAGTTTAATTCAAAATTTTGAAGAATTGTCAAAAACCGATGACAAAACACGATTTTAATAATTTTGTACCATTGTCCTTATCAACATCCTCAAGAATAACAGGGGCGCTTTTCGAAAACTGATAAATGGAGCACCCCACGCTTTTTTCACAATTATACTATTTACTGTTCCTTAATTGATTCCTAGATTGAAAATTATTTTATACTTTTTAGTTGATTTTATCATAAAAGCGTGTTTTTTAGTTTTTTAAACTATATTTATTATGATAAGCGTTTCTTCTCCTGTACTATATGTAAACACAGCATTTCGTCTCTTTAGAGGGCCGTTTTTTGACTTATTTCAGAGGCTGCATTGTTTACATTTCTTTTTATAGAAAGACCTTTTTTCATTGTTATTTTCTAATAGAGGGCAGCAAATTTAACTTCCGCCGCAGCCTGCCGAACCCACACTATGACATTGAACTTAAAGTGTTTTTGGCTACGGATAGGCTTTAAGATTTAATACAGACAGATAGCTTTGTCCTTTGATTTGAAGAATTTTAATATTATTTTTTCATTTAACCTACACCGGAAAGGCTGATTTTTACACGCTTTATATTAGCTTCACTTGTATGTTTGTCAGTGAGTAACTCCGTTTTTCAGTAGAAAGAGATCAACATACATCCTTATGATAAGGATGTATGTTGATCTCTTTCTACATGTATGAAAGAATGAAATAGAATACTTTCCTACTTTTTGGTTGATTTTATCATAAAAGCGTGTTTTTTAGGTTTTTGAACTATATTTATTAATTAATTTATTAATATGAGTACACCTTCTCTATGTGTACAGATGGCCGCATTTTATTGATTCTATTTAAAGAGGAAAGGCGAACGTAAAATTTATTCCTCCGTAACTATTGGAAATAAGCTCCTTATTGCAGATTATGCACGGCGGAGAGAGTCTACTACTAATTTATATTATACTATCTGACCCGGCAGACGTTGTGTTGCCATATAAATACAACAATGTTAAGGGTGAACAACCCTTATCACTTATATGATTCTCAGACCTACTGAATATGCATATAAAATTTGGTGAAAATCGGTAAAACCGTTTCGGAGGAGTACGGGAACTAACATTGTGACACGAGAATTTTATATATAAGACTTATTAATCAATAAATAGTTCCTGCAGAGTTAACAAAATAATTTACGTACCCATACAAATCTTTACGTTGTTCTACACTATGTTTATGAAATGCTTCAGTATTTCTATTTGAAATTTGAATAATCTGTAAGCACAAGGCCCTGTATGCAAATTTATCTATAAATATTTTAGATATAACGTTATAAGGTACCCTTCTCGAGCCCCTTCTGTTGCTAGAGAGCAAGAATCTCGTAAGAACATGGCACCTAAAACCACCTTTGGAGATAATACCCTATTTAAAGGTAAATTGGGGCCCTTCCTGCACGTTTTAGAAGGGTGCGTGTGATAATGAAAGAAACCAGAGAGTTACTGGCACGCGTTCTCTAGCTTAGGTAAGAAGAGAGTCGGTGAATTTATAAGATGCTTAAGCATATTTTGATATACTTCTACAGTAACTAATCTGTGTTGTTAGATACGACACGTGTGGCACCGTTCTCACAATTCGTTCCGGGTTCACTTTCTGGTCAAAAAATGTAAGTTAGATATATGGTTAGATATTAATAGCAAGGTGATTCTTATGCACGTTTAAAAAAGATTGACTTTAAAACCAAATTGCGTGTAACCATCACACAATACATAGCCGCGTGTAAGTAACTAACTCGTATGTTAAAATCCATCAAGGGGTGTTTACTGTAGAGCGTACACAAATACATGTGTATCCTGTATACACATTCATTTGTGTACGCTATACAGTACCTATGTACCTACATACATACATACTGCCCTCAGTAAATATTGCCGTCTTTTGATGCACTCTGTCAAAAATATATAAAGAAAACTATTTTTAACTATAGTAATAATAAAAAGTATAGCAAAAACTCACCTATCGTCGTAAGCGCCAACGTGCACCAATAATAACTTTGAAGGTATTGTTTCACTACGTCCGCAGTCTCTGTATCATGATACACCCAGTTTTTACTACCAAAACCATTGTTTTTATATATTATATGGTACAAGCACCCATTCCAATGGAATATCACTAGTAAATAATGAATTAAACTGGTCGATCTAAACAAATTAGGATAGTTCGTATGCCGTTCCGTGCGATCCATGAACGCCCAAAAACGGTAGATTTTCACGAGTCT
This sequence comes from Epargyreus clarus clarus, assembly GCA_014595695.2. NCBI lineage: Eukaryota > Metazoa > Arthropoda > Insecta > Lepidoptera > Hesperiidae > Epargyreus > Epargyreus clarus. The sequence continues at coordinate 1,171,389 of JACTTY020000037.1, forward strand.
AAAGGAGCGTAGGATGGAGTTGAACCCGATGGACAAGTAGAGGAAGTCCAGCGGCAGCAGACACAGGCAGTCGATGTAGAACGTGGTCGAGTTCATGTAATGCGCACGCAACTTTGCCGAGTCCGTTTGTAACACACCGTCTTCTAGGTAGCCAGTCCGAAAATGAAACAAAATATCGGCCAAGTACAGAAAGTCCGAAAAGTAATCCAAACAAAACCACACTATCAGCGTCTCGCCTGAAACAAAGAAAAAACACAATTAAGAAACATTGTACAATTTCACAGGTCACAATGCTATATTTTAATTCGTTTACAAGACCAATAAGACTCCGTTGAAATAAATACAAGCCCATAAGCTAAATTAATTAAAGTTTGCTCAGGTAAATGAATTAATTTGTCCCTTTGAACAAAACTTTTTCAGTCAACTCCCAAGAATTACGAGCAATTTCAATACCAAACGGAAACTTGAAAGGACTCCCGAATGAGATTACGTGTTGCTGAAACTCATCGCAGCTGCGAAGATGTAATGAAACAATAGGAAACTCAGACGGTGAAACATCGTAACGTACCTTTCAAAGTATTATATTGTCTTCGGTGCGAGACATTTAACTCGGAAAAGCTATTTAGGTAAGTAATTTAATTCTCCGCGGAACAAGTTGCGGGAACTATGCGCGGAGTGCGCTAAGTCGGTGCAGCCCAGATCGTCGCCACTAATCTGGGCTGCTATCTTAAATGCAGACGTCTTTTGCATAAGAACGAGAGTCAAAATTGGATTTTTATCCAGTTAAGCGCCTTCCCCAAGACTTAAGTTCATCCGTCGATAGAAATGACTTGCGCGTGCATAAATCCATTCTTTACAAACTTCGCGTCTATGAAATGAAGTTGTTTGTAAACAATTATTATTTTTTTGGTCTACTATATAACATATAATAAAATGATAAGAAATCTCTTTTATAATATTTATTTACTAAATATAAAAAAGTGATATAATGAGCAAACAAAAATATGGGCTTCATTAGAATTTAAAAGCAGCTCACGTTTGTCAACATTAAACATACCCAAAGTAGCAAAATAAACTCCTAAAAACAATATTATACAGGTAACTCTGTAAATATATAAATTGGTTGGTGTACGAAGGCCTAGTCCTCTGATTTGCTTAAACTGCGCGCCGATTGGCTTCGCCTGAAAACTAGTTGGCTTGAACTCTCATAAGGTTTTAAGATCTCTTAGAACACCTAAATCCGTCTATAAGTTTTGGTGCTTTCTATCAATATCATATACGCCAAATATTTTAAATAAAGCTTTTAATTAAATACGAGTCTATTTCGTATTATTCTTAGAAAACCCTTTCATTGGAATCATAATTGGATAAATAATTGGATCGCCGTATTTTTGGCTATTATGTGTACGCAAAATTTCAGCTCAATCGGTTGGGTTTAATTGATTTAAAATTCATTTAAAAGTATATTAAAATAAAAAAAAGATTTAAAAAGCAAATATCTTACAGAGTTTATTGCAATACTTTGTCGATGATATTAAAAATAAAACAATAAAAAGAACTTTAGACGACCAACTCACCATTAATTTCCTGGAAGGCGAACCTATAAACGATGACCCAAAGGTTGTAGAGGAAAGCGAGGGAGACCACCATGGACCAATAGTAGCACAGTCTGCCGGCGGGGTCGAACACAAAAGACCAGTTCGACCCTGAGTGCAACCGTCCACTCGTGTAGGTTGACCGCCGTCGACCCCCTCTGCTGCCACTGGAAGAAAACGCAAAGATGAAGTCTACTGGTCTTAAAGCGGAAAAATAAAATATATGGGTATTAAAGCAGTAGGTACAGAAGAGCTTTTTTATAGAATACTAACTGACCCGGCAAACGTTGTGTTGCCATATAAATAAAAAAAAATGTTAAGGGTGAACAACCCTTATCACTTAGGGGTATGAAAAATAGGTAGTAGCCTACTGAACATGCTTATGAAGTTTGGTGAGAATCGGTAAACCGTTTCGGAGGAGTACGGTAACTAACATTGTGACACGAGAATTTTATATTTAAGAGATTATTGAAGCAAACGAGCTTGCACCACCTGATAGAAATAGTCATTGCTACCTGTAACCAGATCTGTACATCTGTAAACAGATCTATATAGAACAGGAGTTAGGTATTCCAGAGTCGATCAGCAAAGTTCAATTCCGAAATTCTAAGGTTTAGTAACCATTGCAGCCCATGCGCACTTATTAATATTCATAAATAGGCCAGAACTTTACCTTATACGACGATATGTCTTAGTTTTAGCCCAATAGTAGCCGGATAACCAGGTTACAAGGCTTTCAATAAAGTTAATGTCGACTTTAAAACATTTAATTAAAGAATACTTTCTTATTTATTTTGCTATTGTTGTCAATACTTAAAACGATTTATCCTTAAATGAGTAAATATGTTTTCTATAGATCTTGAAACGAGGATGTGGACCGAAGCCACAAGATTTTCAAATGTTAACGACTAATGATTGACTCTATCATATTTTTTTACTCTTGCTAGGTACATATTTTTATCATTAAACCTAGGAACTCCAAGCTAAGTTAATATTTTACAACGGCCATATTATGGTCGTTGTAAAATATACGTTTACAACGTCGTTGGAGGATTACATACTCTGTAATCCTCCAACTTACTTTACTTCTAAATTAAATTGCGTTACTAGAGAACGCAATGAATTCCGTTTGAGTGGAATAAAACAAGAACTAATAACATCACCGACAAGCAAATATTTCATTCCTTCAAGCCAAAGCAAGTGCAAATACAAGCTTGTGTAATTTGCACAAAGCTGCAGCTCTATTTACATTAGCTGATTGTTTGGAGGCACGATAAGATATTCGTAATTCTGTCGGTATAATTGAATGAGACCAGCACCTGAGAGCCGACCGCAGTGATATCGAGTATTTCCAATTAATTTGTCTGATACTCGGGGGCCCAGATTCGTAACGCGATGCTTGCAATACGAAATTCGGTTATCTTGATCGGCGAGGTCTCAAGAGTTCAGCTTACGGTGCCTTTCCCCTTTTTAGGATGGGTTGCAAAGCCCCGTTAAAGTTTGCGTTAAAGTTAAATATAACAGTAACTTTAAAGTAAAAATTCTGTGTTGCATCAATTTATTTGTCATTAACGTCATATGTGTCGCTGTCACCGCAATTTTTAGTCGACATTGACTATTCGAATCGAATTCGAGTGGTTAACGTTAAGTATTAGTTATGACGTAATTTCAACTAAAATGGTGCAACTGATTATTTTTTAATCAGGGATTTGACGGTTGGTCAGGCTTTTTTAACCGACTTCAAAAAGGACGCTCATATTAGACACGCTGTTTACATCGTTATCCAACTAAATATATTGAGCGCCGACTTCACAAATATGTACTAAACCAACATTTATTTCAATTATTTTTTACTTTGTAGTGACATAGAAGTCGGTTGTATTTTTTGTTAAAAAAAAATTTAAATGTTCATGTTACATGATGGAACCCACCTTTAATATTATAAAAATAGTCCGCGATTTCAAAGTAACTTGTTACGAAGTTCTTTAGCAACCAAACTAATCCGTAACGGTACTGCTCTTACGTATATTAAATTTTAAATTCATAATATTAGTCGAGGCAAAGCATGCATCTTATATTTGTGTTATGAATTTGTTAAGCTTGGAAATTTATTCGAGGTTGCATAGAGGGTTTCACATTTGTTGGGGTCATTGATTCCTAACCTAACAATATATGGCAGACCACATGCAATATAGACCAAAATATGGTGAGTGTAGTAGTTAAATACTTAAAATTTATTGTCGTCTAATCAATCTTAATTATGGTGTCGACCTAAATAATCAATATTCTATAGTGATCGGTTAAAACAGTATGATACCTCTCGGATTTCAATCACTAATAGTGATAATTATGTTAATTAATCTCCATACACAAAACAACAAAGACATAGATATTGTTTAATTAGATGTAATTAATAGAACTATTATCTGATTGCTGTGCTATGACGTGAACACTCATAACTCATACATAACCTAACAAAGATGTATATTATTCAATTAGATGTAATTGACCACCACAGTATAGAGACTACATACCTAATACATACCTAAATCATACCTAAATGACGTAAAAACTCAACCAAACATGTCGCGTACATGCAAAATGTAGAATGAACTGCCTTCTGAAGTATTAGCAGAGCGCTATGACATGGCGCTCGAAAAAGGTGTAAAAAGAGCTCTCGTTCAAAGCCGGCGATGCATTGGCGGCTCTGGTGTTGCAAATGTCCATGGGCGACGGTGACTGCTTTCCACGTTAACATTTTTAACTTTTATAAATAAGCAATGTTTACCTATCGGTCCCATTACAGTGGGGTGGTGGGGCTAGATGATTGTGTGAGTGATGTGGCGCGGGCGTGGCGGGCGTGTGCGGCGTGTGTGGCGTGCTGCGCCAACCGCTCAGGAGTGGCGCCTCACTTGCACCTAGCAATTTTAATCTGCAACAAAAGATAATTTTATGTTATTAATTATTTAGATTAATATATTAGATAGATAGATATAATAGATAGATATTTAACTCAAAGGTGACTGACTGACATATCAACGCACAGCCACTGGACGGATCGAGCTGAAATTTGGCATGCATGGTAGATGTTATGACGTAGGCATCCGCTAAGAAAGGATTTTGATCAATTCTACCCCCAAGGGGATAAAATAGGGGATGAAAATATTACTTCGTAACGCGAGCGAAGCCGCGGGCAAAAGGCTCGTTTAGTATAAGAAGTGAGTAGTAGAGTGACGTAGCGCGATATAGCGCTTATGATGACACGTTAGATCATACTCACAAACATTTTTATTGATTTCAAAGGCATTCAACTATGTAACAGTCCTATATGTATAAACTCTTTGATTTCAACGTCCAGAGCCTTACATAACAATAATAAAACCGTAAGTGCTTGGCCCGAGTTTGAACCCGAAATCTTTGCATCTTTGATATTTTATTTGGTCGTTGTATTATAAATACATGAAATATTTTAATGATTATCATTAGTCTTAATTAACTTACGAATAAAATACTAATAATAAAACTTAAAAGACACGCTTAAATCTCACGAGGAAAATTGATATTCCTGGCGATCCTGATGAGGAGTAGATATGTAACGAAGTCGTGTATTGTCTCCGGTTCTTGATAATTGTTCAAAATTTTGATTTTTTCTGTTGGTTCAAAGCAGGTAAAATCAAGCTCACAGATTCAGTTACACACAGATACATACATACAGGTGAAGCTTATAAAAGCGGTAAAAACACGGTCTCTTTCATATAACTCTAGCATAAATTAACGTTAATTTAATATAGAATTCACAAAGACATAATTATTTTCTAATTTATGTCTCCCGACGCTGCGCCGAGCACGAGAGCACTATTTGTTATAATTACAGGAACCGGCGTCATAAAACGATACATTTTTGTTATTCTGTTTATTAAAAAGCTGTCGACGAGGGTAAAATGTGTACTCGTCATGCACACGCTAACGAGTTACGAGAAATACGGCCAAAAGAATGAAAAATTATGGACGTCAATTTTACAGAGTCAATCTTGTTATTTATTCGTTTATTTGCACATCATAAATATAATAATTGGCTAAGTGCAAGTCGAAATTGCATGCGGAAGGTTCCGTACCACCTGTTTATTTTAAGTATTTGTTACCACCGTTATATATACTTAATAAAAAAATTATGTGTCTATCACAGTTCAAGACATAGAACCCTATAGCAGACAGACGGGCAGATTGTACTTTTTGGGCACGGAACCCTAAAAAGCATTTAAAATATTACGAGTATAAGAACACTCCTTACCCAAAAACAAATATAGGCATAATCGTACATATTTTGAAGATGAATGAGCTTCGATCAGGGCAGGTAGCACTGTCATACCTATTTGTGCTATTAAATCCCTCTTGCGTTTTATGACTTATACATGAGGTGATCATCTTAGTCCTCGGGAGTTGCTATGCATCCATGATCGTCTTCAACATAAAACGTCTTCAAAAAAATGTTTCCACTTTCATTATTGCACTAGTTAAATCAATACCACGTATTCATTTACGTAACAAAATTTACAGACGCATGGTAAGTAGGCCAAAAAACTAAACGGAGCTTAAGATAGGCAACCTAATCACATTATCCCTTGCTATACATGTATATTCGTAGAGGTAAAAAACGAAGTTTGGAAGCTCAATCGGCTTAGGGTGCGGGGCTACCGGTAGAAATTGCTTTTCCAATGTGCCATTGCGGATCGAGGCCAAAAAGCCTTCAGTGGAGGCTGTCGTACCGTGAAATGAGATATAAGCCGTTCAAAAATTTGATCGGTTTGTTGCCACCGATGTTGCCACGTGCCCACCGATATCACCGGCTTAACATAACCGTGGAATGTTACATTCCCGAGATTTAAAGGCGCTTAAACGGAAAACGGACGTTCTGTGAAAATAAAATCAGTTTCATTCGGGGACGCTTTAACGATTTCGAGCGAGTTGTTCGCTTTGAAAGTTGTTTGTAAAATGTCATCGCTGCGGCTTATGTAGTAGAAATAAGTCGCGTTTTTATCCGGGATAAAAAATGCAAAAATATTCACTTTATTCATAAACACAATCAATATTGTTTTTTACATCGAAATTTATGAAAATAAAAGTTGCATGCTTGCCCACTTTTTTATTTATCAAGACGATAAACTAAGGTGTAACTTTTTTTATATAAATCAATTAACCTTTATCACACTCCAAAATAATATTAAATTTCTGCGACTTTCTCCACTTGAACCATTGAGAGCATAATTTAAAATACCGGAAATACCATTAAGATCTCACAAATTATTTTAATAACGGAATATCGAGTCCCCACTCATGATTAAGGCGTGCTCGAGCCGAGAGCCCTCGCTTCCCGACGAACAAGAGACAGCCCCTCGAAACGAACGCTCCACGCTCACTTAATGGGACAGCTCACATTAAAACGAATAATGTTTACTAATTTGACACTTTACAAAAGTCCGCGACATAATTTTGGCCATTTAACCGCTTTTATCTACACTTGTAACAAAATAAGTAAATTAAATTTTGGTCACCGTAAATAATTTTGACAGTTTGCCGCAAACAACCCAATGACCTTTCAAACAGAACACAAATACCGCGCTAAGATCTTACAAATTATTTTAATAACGGAATATCGAGTCCCCACTCATGATTAAGGCGTGCTCGAGCCAAGAGCCCTCGCTTCCCGACGAACAAGAGACAGCCCCTCGAAACGAACGCTCCACGCTCACTTAATGGGACAGCTCACGTTAAAACGAATAATGTTTACTAATTTGACACTTTACAAAAGTCCGCGACATAATTTTGGCCATTTTACCGCTTTTCACTTGTAACAAAATAAGTAAATTAAATTTTGGTCACCCTAAATAATTTTGACAGTTCGCCGCAAACAACCCAATCAGATGTCAAACTTTTAAAACAGCACAAATACAGCTAAGATCTAAAAAAATATTTTAATAACGGAATATCGAGTCCCCACTCATGATTAAGGCGTGCTCGAGCCGAGAGCCCTCGCTTCCCGACGAACAAGAGACAGCCCCTCGAAACGAACGCTCCACGCTCACTTAATGGGACAGCGCACGTTAAAACGAATAATGTTTACTAATTTGACACTTCTAGAAAAGTCTGTGATAAAACAATGACCGTTTAAGCGCTTTTATCTTGTCTTAATTTTGGCATAAAAAGGTAATTTGTAAAAATCAGTGGAATTGAGTGACACTACTAAATGTTTAATTCGTTTATCGTAACGGCCAGCCTGTGCGTGGTATACATATTGAACATACTTCATATGTATACCAGACGACCTCAGTAATCATCATCAACCTATTAATGTCCCACCGCTGCGCAATCAGAATGAGAAGGATTAGGATTAGGGAAGGATTAGTTCCACTGCGATGGCCTAGTGCGTATTGGTGGACTTCACATACCTTTGAATTCTTTTATTTTATAAATCTCTCAGATATACAGGTTTCCTCACGATGTTTTCCTTCGCCGTTTAAGCAAGTGATAATTAATTTCTAATGCGTACTTAATTTTGAAAAATCAGAGGTGCTGGCATAGGACTCGAATCTCGGACCCCTCATAACGAGGCTAAGGCTGATGATGAATGTAGAAAACACTTAAAATTATAACCTAATATTAAAATAACTCACCGACGGATAAAAATACCAGGCGATAAAACGAGATACTGTCAGATAAACGCCAGTTAAACACAGTAAACGACTTGAATGGGATAAGCGCACAGTCTAATACATAAAGTTAACAGAATTGATACTTTCCGAAAAGGATCTTACTGCGACTGCAAAGATTTTTATTCGACGCTAAAACGTAACTCTCCTCTCATATGGAGGGACGGCCTTTGTCAAGAGAGACAGTAATAAACTTTGCTTTAAAGCCTTATAATACTTTCAAAGTGAATGTATTAGTGAGGGTGACGTTATTCTTCTTTCGGTCTTATGAACGTATATATTTGGTTTTTAGGTGCGATAAGAATGTAATAGATGTTCGGAAATACAAAAAGCTCGTTTGATATTTAAAATAATAGCTTTCTAAATTGACACTACCAATCTCACACTAGTACATTATATCAAACATCCAGCCTAATCGAGGTGGAACATGCTTCGGAGAAGGATATCTCCCATATCACACTTCAAACCGGAACACAGAAACGCTAAACACTACAATGAGGCAGAAAAAGTATGGCGGAGGAGCCTACGGAGGCGTCGTAAAGAGTAAATCTATGGACTACAGCAAGTGGCTACAATCCCAGTGCTGCGGTCCATGAATTCCCATACACTTAGGATTGCGCATAGTTCCATTCATAACAGATATTTAATGCCTTTAAAGCCTCTGACACAATTAAATAACTGTTGTTCAACCATTACAACTGAGGGTGAAGGCTTAACGTACCCTCCGAAGCAGGCAAAAGCACATGAAATATACCCAATCAAGTCCATATTTGTAGTTTTGCAATAATCTACACAATCCGCGAGACTAACATCACAATTGCAAATAAATATGTAAAGAAAAAGTTTATTTTAATTTATTATTTTCTCTATGAACTATTTTACTATTGTCTATTTATTTGTGACGTTTAATTCAATGTCACATAAATTTAAATATAAAAATGTTTTTGTGGAATAAAGAACGTTAAATGTCGTTTCTCTATTTACAGAACAACAACATTCGAACACAAAAAAGATCACTATTATAGATATAACTTTAATATTAATTTAGCTTAATTAATTTCAGAAACGTATAACTGCCCATGAAAACTAAGCTGGAATGCTTCATGAACCCCACTAAATCAAACGTAAACGATTTGGCTACGTTAGCAATGAGCATTGAACGAGCTCACATGGTATACTCGTAAGTAGCACTACCATGAGTTGGCATAGAAACGCCACTATAGAAATTGTAAATAGAAAACTATTGTCATTTTGCTAGTGAATAACATAACTACTATCGTTACGGTATTTCTTGACAACGTCTGTCAAATTAACTCATGGGACCGAATTTGTATGGCAATAGATCATAATGACATTCGCTAGCGATTTGATTTCGATAGGTTTTTTACGTCACGAGTGGCTCACACTACGGAATTTAGTTCTACGAGTAACCACCAGAGGCGCTGTACAATTTTTCATACATTTATTTTACGCAGTCGCTAGCGAGTAATACTTTTGTAAACTCATGGTAGTGCTACATTATGCATCGTATACTATTATAATTATATTATACAGAATATTAATACTCGCAGACTGTATAATTTCTGCGCTGTAAATACAAGCTTCGAACGCTATGTAGTTGTGTATTGTACGTGTGAATGTAATAACAATCTTCATTTACTTAACGGCGCTTCAGTGAAATTAGATATTTGAAATAAGCCATACTATGGAGAACGTGTGGATATAATTGGAACGTGATTTCTTTTTTCAGAGTTAGTATGCAGTGCACTTTTTTTTTACGAAGGGGAAACCTTCAAAAGGTACCCGACGTTATGGTAGTGACGCCGGGTTATGTGTGACTTTTACCGCACTAAATTTGTGTGTTAGTGTCCAATGCCGCCAATGGATATCTATATTCAACTCTAGATAAGATTATGGCCCTATCTGAGATCACAAATTATAGTACAGTAACGTTGTTTGTTAAAGTAAATAGTAATGTGTATGCTCTACTCTATACTTTACTATCCTGATTCACGACGTTCATAACAGTACCCTTACCATGAGTTTTTACGTTTTGACAAATATGACTGTTTCGGTATTTGTTTACGTATTGGCCCATACTATTTCCCATCCAAGTTCTGACACAATCCGCTAGGGGCGCTGATTGGAAATTGTATGGGCAAATACGTAAACAAATACCAAAACAGTCATATTTGTCAAAACGTACAAAACTCATGGTAAGGGTACAGAGCACAGGGGCGAGTAACATAATAATTATAAAACTGAAATAGATTTAACAGTGCCTCTAGAAACAACGAAGACTTCTACCACATACACTAAGTACATAGAGAAAATTGCACATAATTATTGTATCGAACAAGTCAACACAGCGAACGCGATTTCTCTTTTATAATTGGAGGCACTTTAGCTGTATCCATTCTAGGCCATGTGAAATAATATTGCCTTTGTAGCGAGCGTCGAGTTACCTACATCACCGTTTTCTAATAGCGTATGGGCCATATTCGTGTTACAAAGCGTCGATTTTAATATGACATCAATTCTGCTAACGAGGACACCGTAATAGTATTACGCTTTCAAGTAATTAGCTTTAAATCACGGTTCTTGGGTCATATATCCTTTATTTTCTTAGCTTACTTTATTGTAACTGTTACGACGTACGAGTACGCTAATAACTACCTTGTGTTAAAGAATCTTTTATCATCATAAACCCATTACTGTCCCACTACTGGTCACCACCGCGCTGGCCAAGTGCGTATTGGTAGACTTCACATACCTTGAGATTTTGTTAATAAATCTCTCAGATATGCAAGTTTCTTTCCGATGTTTTCCTTCACCGTTTAAGGAAGTGATAATTAATTTCTAATACGCACATAATGTCGAAAAATCAGACATGCGTGCCTGGGATTTGAACCTCGGACCCCTGGATCGAGAGGCCGAGTTTCTTAACCACTAGGCTATCACTGCCTTTTTTATAAAGACAAAAACCCGACTTCTTAGAAATAAACCCTATAACACTGCCATAATTTAGACGAATCCAACAACACCTCATATGTTAAATACCGTCAAGCCATTTAAGTTCCGAGGCGTGTCTAAAATTGAGACCTACTTACATATGCTCGAGAAACATTACCTTCCGAGGCCGGGCAAAAACACTACCTGATTAGGTGTATGTTATTTTTATCGACACTAATGTTCGTAATGTGCAAAACATTACGAATCATCTGAATATTTGAATCTTCGAATCTTTGAATCACTTGAATCATTCAATACTGCGCTCTATCGAGGACTTTTTGAAAGTCCTCAACATGCAACTAATCGAGTGCTGCGTTACGAGGGCATGCATCCTATTCGGACAATTTCGTCGTGATATGTAAGAACCTGTGTCGTTATGAATCGAATTCAATATAAAATACTGAACTTTACAAAAGGAGATGTTTCATTTTCGGCCATCTCATGTACACTATATCTAAAAAACACGAATAATTTGTATAATTGAAGAAAAATACACATATTTTGATAACCTAAAGTATACCTGTTTAAAAATATTTAAAATAAGCATTCCTCATTGAAATATTAAATATGGCGGAATACTGTCAATGTCAAGTTTTCAAAACTGTCGATGTCGGTCAGGGAACCTATGTGTACCCCACACATACTCTTTGGATGTCGGTAATTCTGTATTTCGCTGCTTTTGTCGTAAAGTTATTGTTACCTTAGTACTTTACAACCTGGCTTAAATTGTAAACTCAAACATGAAGTCGCGGGCAAACTTCAAGATGCACAACTTGGACCATTTGCAATATTGCGCTCTATCGAGGACTCTCGAGACTTGGAAAGAATCGAGCGCTCCGTGACGAGAGCATGCATCCGTAGGTACGAGATATATTCCAAACGGATATTAAAACACACTTCAACAGTTAGGGGATTATTTACGAACACGAGTGCTCGTTAAAAGTAAAATCCTTAAAGTACTCGTAATACTCGAGTGTACTCAACATAGCTTACAATAAAACATCGATACAAGTGTGTCATAATGTTTTTTTAGCGTTCCGTACTAAAGCTACTAAGCCGATGTCTGTCGGTTCTACATAAATCTTATACCTATAAACTATATCGTAAATCTTTTTTTTTATAATATAAGAGTAGCAGACGAGCATGCAGTCCACCTGATGGTAAGTGGCTACTGCCGCCCATGGACATTTGTAATCAACCCCAGATAGGATTAGATATTCGTAACTGAGGTCGGGCACAGATGCGCCGTTACCCCTGAGGACTAAGCTGGAACGCCTCGGAAAAGTCTGTCTCCCTTACCACACCCTTCAAAACGGAACACAGCAGCGCCTAACACTGCTGTTATTAGGTAGAAATAGGTGTGGCGGTGGAACCGCCGGAGTCGAACCACAAAAGGTTCTACCACCTTCAATTTCTTCGGAAATTTTGTTAAAAGACTTATGCTTATAGAAATCCCGGAACAAGAAAATAAATAATTGAGATCTCCTCATAATATGCATCAATGATCACAACAGAGATAATTTGCAATAAGTATTATACAGCTCTTGAGAGCCTTCAACAGTTCGAGGAATACGATCTCTGACCGGCTCTTGGCTCTAAGATTTCCATTGCGAATGTTAATTAATATCTACTTGGAACGCTTTAAGGAAGTCTTTACCCTGCCTTTACCCTATTGCTTTTTATACAAGCCCGTACATTATTAAAAATATCTTCCAAAAGTATATCATTCTTCGTGAAAGAAAATTGTGTTAATGCAGCTGGAAGTAAGTTTAAATTAATATAATTAAATAATAATAGAAATTTCAAACACATTTACCTTAACATATTGATAAATGCGTTCCGAATAATAAGAATATAAAGAAGCGACTAGAATACATTCGTCCTGAAACCCTGAATATTATTTCCAAAAATCTGTCTACGCGAATACTTAGGAACATTTTCATTCATAACTTATTAACACTAGATATTCCTTTTTTTCCTTTCGAGGGAGAAACTCCGTTCTTGTTGGAGTCTTGTTGGAAAACTCCGGGATCTCCGACGGAACACAACCGGAGTCGAAGATCGGGCTCTGCCCTGGGCTCCCCCAGTTCGCTCCTTCCACAACATCTGGTGATTACGACGGTATGCGACCACACATACCGCCGTCCTTCCCGGGGTAGCATACTGGACGGTTTGAGCTCCCACTCTTGCTGCCCGCAACCCCGGAAGCCCCCTTTTAGTCGCCTCTTACGACAGGCAGGGGATACCATAGCCCGCCCTATTCTAGTCCCGTAACTACAGGGACAAACACTAGATGTTCCTACCACATATTTCCAACACACCAATTCTCGGAACTACAACTTCGAATGACCCCTTATTAATTAAAGACTATAAACATTAACAAATTTTCCCATTTTACAGCAAAACTTGCGCTTAAAACTCTCACGCGTACTAGTTTAAGCACCGATATATATTTTGCATAATTACCTGAATTAGCTGGAAACGCCGAGTTAATAAATATGCCCCGTTAATAACGTTTTGACGCTACGCAGTTCAGAACTTCGTTTATTATGCAAATAGTTAATTATGGGAATATTAACTTGCGGTCAAGTGCTGGTACGAGTAAACACGTACATATATTGGTAAATACACATGCAAATTACGGAATTTTTTAATAATTTCAAAGAGCATCATGGTGTAGGCTACCGACGCTAGTTACTGCTCCTGGGAACTAAAAACAGGGCAGGAATTAGACAGAAACAGGTGTGACGTAAGTGCCGAACTACGAAGGTCTAAGCACAGTTTAACTAAAATATATCGTTCAGCAACTACTTTGCGCCTTCATTGAGTACAATGAAGTCCTTTGAGAGAGTAGACATAAATTAATTTTTTTGATTTAAATAGTGACTTAAGCTTAATTTTACCTTAGTTATGTGAACTTTTACATTTTTAGTTCATTTTAATCGTAATAATAATAATTAAGAAATATGTATTAAATATGACACTTATTTCTGCTACTGTATTGTAGTACCTACCACACTCCTACAACTACATCATATTTCAGACGCGATGAAATGCAATATAGCGGATTATGATAATGACAGTTATATTTCAGCCGCTCGTAGAAGAGAAATTCATAGAAATATAAATCGCACCTTAAGCACCACAGACATAAAAAATCTTATAAATTAGAATTCATTACATGAATGTGCTATTTCAAATAACTACAGGATACTACAGATAGTTAAGTGACAAAATAAACAAACAATTAAAAACATGTTACATACTACTACCTCTTTTTGCAAAGACATACAATACTTGACCTTACATTAATCAAATATGTCGTATACAAGACATACGCACAAATATAAAAATAAAGAAGGTGGTAGAACCCTTTGTGGTTCGACTCCGGCGGCACCACCGCCACACCTATTTCTACCTAATAATAGCAGTGTTAGGCGCTGCTGTGTTCCGTTTTGAAGGGTGTGGTAAGGGAGACAGACTTTTCCGAGGCGTTCCAGCTTAGTCCTCAGGGGTAGCGGCGCATCTGTAGCCGACCTCAGGTAGGAATATCTAATCCTATCTGGGGTTGATTACAGATGTCCATGGGCGGCAGTAGCCACTTACCATTAGGTGGACTGCATGCTCGTCTGCTACTCCTATATTATAAAAAAAAAAAAAAACAAAAAAACAAACAAAAAAAAATATCAGTATAGCATGCTTGTCCGAACCAATTAATGTATAGTCTGGACCAATGCCTGTATAGTCCTTGCCGCAACGTACCGCAGGGATTTTACATAAATTGGATGGCCTTTTTATTGCAAATAAGCTTGCAGTCCACCTGATGTTAAATTGATAGTCAATCCTATTGACATGTTTACCGACTTTAAATGTTGCAGTAGTCAATACCACAAATGCTTTTCTGCCTCTAAGGATTAAGTTGATAGCCTCAATCTTATCGCAAACCATATCTATCGATCAAACAACACAGTCATGAAGGACAAACATAAAGAATTAGACATAGATACATAGACACGCTCTAACACATTACTCTCCGTCGGGTAAAAATAAGTATGACGGTATAAATTAGACTATAATACCTACATTTAGAGTGGGTTGCATCATGTAACTTTAACAATTACAGAAGCTTAACCAACCGTCAAATCCATGGTTAAAAAAAAATTGTTGCGCCATTTTAGTTGAGGTTGAAATTACGTCATAACGAATACTTAACTTTAACCGCTCGATTTCGATCGGTTAAAGTTACAGTATTTCCCAACTTCCCTATCTGTCAATTTCGAATAAAAAATGCGGTGACAGCGACAGAAATGACGTTAATGACAAATCAATTGATGCAACACAGAATTCTTACATTCCATCGCTACGGTCAAAGTTACTGTTACATTTAACTTTAACGCAAACTTTAACCGGACCTTTGATGCAACCCACCCTTAGTAGGTATACTTATAAGGTAACTTGACATTGTCTGTCCAAGTATTACTGCAACTGTACAAACTTATCGTATACGCTTGTCTACTTAAAACAATTAGTGCAACGTGCAAATTAATTGCGTTGCACACTCATGTTACTAGCGAAAGCATGAAAGACAAAGTTTCTTAATCAAAAGTATTTAATTAGATGCAACATAAATTTTTAAATAAATTCCTTTGCCAAAACTTTATTGATCTGTTTGTACTGTCATAAACAATCTTGCTTATATTTCAATGTATAATAAAAGTATAAATGTAAAAAGTATAAGTACAATTTTATTTAGGAAATAATGTTAGTCTGTTTTTTTCTAAACAAAATCCAAACCTATACCCAATCTAAATGTGTACCAAAGCTAGTATCAAAAGCCAAGTAGGGCAGCAGAAATAGCAGCATTGGCAGTTTATGTAACCGGTCTGGAACATCGGTAGCAAATATAAAATGTCACTGCTTTAAAATAGCAAAGTAGCCATCCGGTGTGAAACGAGGCTCTAGTTCACGAGATATATCTCCTGTACCCTTAGTATGAGTTTTTACGTATGTTCGCAAACGTTCACCGTTTAAGTTTTTCAACACACGGCACCCGCGTGGACCGTATCGGAACATAAATTCGCATTATGAGTTTTAAAAAACTGAATAGTCAATTATAACGACATTTAATTTTACAAATATAAATGCAATGCATTTATTTTTACATTTTTAATTTTATTTCCATGGCGTTTCTGTTCCGTTTTTGAAAATTATTCTGTGGAATTTAAGTTTTGATACGGTCCACGGGGGCGCTGTGTAAGCGAACACGTAAACCGTGAACGTTTTCGAGCAAACGTAAAAACTCATATTTGTCAAAACATTCATATTTGTCGAAACGTAAAAACTCCTGGTAAGGGTACTGGTGTCTACACGCCGCCCTCGCATTGAATAAACCCATATTGAAAAGTAAAATAATATTATTCTAACCGAAAACTAGCGCAGTCGTGATTTTTCACGCTACTAGCCTAGATAGCTGTAGTTTTCACTTGAATGATAAGAATCGCTGAAAATATTATTTCGAAAACTACCATAATACAGTGCAATAAAATTAATAATATGTGTAATTTATAAACAATAAACTCATGAAATTATATTTTCAAAAAAATTTACTTTAATTAAAATTTCATTACATTACAAATACTTTATTCTGTTATTTTTATCCTAGCCGTAAACACCGCTTCATAATGTTTTGCTCTGCAAAAGAAAAAAGTTGCAAAAAACTTTGCAGAAAATGCTTTGTAGAAGCTGTCAACCTCACATACATAATAATTTAAATGCGAACGTTGGTGTATTTTTTCATCCGCTTAACCGGTTAGATTATTTAAAGATACCTTGCTTAACTAGTTGTTTTAACGCCACGATAGCGAGGAGAGGTCCTGCTCACTGGCGACGCATGGTTTGTTTAACCGTAAATGACGGTTTAATCCGTTAGATTAGTTAAGGATATGTACCTAGTCTTAGCCACGAGAGGCATTGCTCGCTGGCACTTTTTATCATATAGATCAGAGTAATCATTTCGCTTAGAAAAAATAAAATACTAGGTTTGAGTATCGCAAGAGCGTGGAGAGGTCTATCTTTTCATTTATTTTATCATTAGGGTCAGCTAAATCATTTACATTAGTAAATCTGGGGGCACGGGAGTGCCCCCGCAAGTCGAACAAAAAAAAGCGGCGCGGCCGTACCATTCTCTTCTCGAAGCAATTCATAACATTTACCCATTTGTTTAAGCGTTACCAACGAGAGGAGAGGTTTTTCTCGCTGATAGCACTTGTTGATTTATCATAAAGGCAAGTTAACTACAGTTACGTTATCTAAAAACACTCACCTAGCTTTATTCGAACGTCGCGAGTACGATGAGAGCTCTTGCTCGCTATCGGCACTTGCTATTTTATCCCAAAGGTCTGCTTAATCAGTTAGATTATTTAAAAACACTCACCTAGCTTTGTTCGAGCGTCGCGAGCGCGAGGAGAGGTCTTGCTCGCTGGCGGCGGAGCAGCCAGTGCCGGCCTGCAGCGAACCGCGGGAGCCGCCCAGCCGCCGCGATCCCAGCCGACTCGACATCGTATCTGAAAATAGAATCAATATTTAATTTTGCCTAAAAATAGCTTGACTGTGCCTGGGGAAAATTAAAATCTTCTAAATGAGTTACTGAGATGCCTTCGTCAAAGTATTACTGTGGAATAATTTTTAAGCATATTACAGATTTTAATAATTGAAAAAGAGTACTTGTATTTGATTTATCGTTCCATACAATATCTGATTATATTTGATTTATCGTTCATAAATAAATCCAATATTTTATACGAGAATTTAAGTGCACAAACACGTAACATTGTGCACATAGCACTCCCTTGAAGTTGAAGACTCTTCTCAGAACTTCTATCCAGAACAAATATGTACTTACAAACTTACATACATACATAAATCAACATCACAAAAATACACACACATCATCATGCCATCATGAAATAAACAATTTCAAAACACCCATTTCTCGTTTAACGTACACACAATCTTATTTTTAAAGCATCGCGCGAGATAGCTAATGCCACTGTCGACGCCGAAATAGCACACAACTTGTAATTGCAAATTCCTCGCTCAAAACATTTCTAAAGCTTGGCATTTCTGTTGCACTAAATGACAGCGCTGCATGGCGCTAACAAAGCATTATGATTTCGATCGTGAGACTGTTTCTGGCTACACAATAGATGGATTTACCTTCAAACTATTTTCGTGTATTTATTTATACTTTACAAAGCACAGAAACCTAGAACAAAGATGAATTTAAAAGCATTCTCCAGCAAACCACATTATCTATATTTTTCTAATACTTCTCGTGATTAAAACTGCGATATTACGGTACGCGAAGTTCTACAAAAATGGAATTGTTTTAATATTTTTATAATAAATTCACGATCAAAATAAAAGAACCTGATGTGAAAATATACAGACTATTTTTTCACGCGTAAACAATATTTTTATGAATTTGGTATGTAAAAATAATTACCTTATCTGAAATACCCTGAAATACATCTACAAATTTAGGATTCCAGCGTTAAAATAAAGGCAATACGGCAATGCTCTCAAGTAAGCCGTGGGCTACCCCGTGACGAATAAATTAACTACAAAAATCTTTCATCAGAATAACTTTTCATATTTATTCTAGTACAAGCAGAGCTATGTTCTTTTTATTAAAAAGAAATACCAAACGAGTGAGCAGTTCATATGATTCTGGAAGTGGACCTATTTAACAAATCCGTAATTGGATTTGTATCCTGCCTGGCCACATATGCGTTGCTACTGCCGAGGACTAAGTTGGAATACCTCATATAAGTGCGTCTCCTTACCACAGCCTACTAAAACTACTACTTACTAACTAATTACCTATGAATTGTGCCGGTGGTAGAACCCTTTGTGGTTCGACTCCGACGGCACCACCGCCACACCTATTTCTGCCTAATAACAGCAATGTTAGGCGCTGCTGTGTTCCGTTTTGAAGGGTGTGGTAAGGGCGATAGATTTTTCCGAGGCGTTCCAGCTTAGTCCTCAGGGGTAGCGGCGCACCTGTGGCCGAACTCAGGTAGGAATATCTAATACTATCTGGGGTTGATTACAGATGTCCATGGGCGGCAGTAGCCACTTACCGTCAGGTGGACTGCATGCTCGTCTGCTACTCCTATATTATAAAAAAAAATCCTACAATTTACTATTATATGGTAGAAATGGGAACGGCGGTGATGAAACCGGAGTCACCCCACAGTAAATTTGACCACTTAGGAAACTTAACTTCTAAAATTAAATACAGAAGTTACAGAAGTTGGTACAAGTCAAACTTGAATAACAAGAAACGTAAATACGCATCTATAAATAGGAAAGAAACCTCGAAAGTTTTAATATCTCACAAACTACAAAAAAGAACGCCAGGCCAATAAAAATGGGTCACCTCGGAATGGAATAAAATGGATAAATCTAATAAAGCCACCTTTTTTATAAACTTCAACTATTCATTGAACTACTGCCTTAAAGTTCAAAGTAGGTTCGAATAACTTCGCCTAGCCAACACCACATCATTACATACAATCTTTTACAAGTAGTTCACGTTCTTAGTTCATCTGTAAGGCTATAAGTATATGGATATAGTTTTCGCTACGGACTTTTAAGTTTCCTTTCTATCAAAGTTGTGCGAGGTGGCTACGCTTTGTGTGTCAAATCCACCAATAGGTGTGGTTGAGTTTGACTGAAGGTAAATTAATCAATTCTATTAGTGGATTTGACACATATTCATGGCGAAGCAGAACTTCGCACATCTCTAGTGGAAGGACACGCTTATCCTATTAATGATGTTATTATATTAAATGGTCAGTCTCGTTTTGTAAAGTTGAATTTGTTATATTAAAACGCCTCTGCTAAACATAAATAGACGTATTAATTACAAATATATACACTAGTGCTATTTCAATAAATTACACGATAAACGCTTTTACATTTAATGTGCAATATAGAGTTCACAGAGGCCTTTTAATAATAGCTTGGTGACGCCGATAGAAACTAAATAGAGAATTCAATTTCATTCAAAAACAATAAACATAAGAAGAAACTGTAGAAAGATAACTCTCATTAGGAAACAAAAAAAATATGAAAAAGAATCGGTAAAGATATGATTCACTATAATGCGTATGGCGAGTTCTTTAGAATAAAGATAAAACTACACAGTAAGAAGTCGCGTAACATTACCCAGCAGAAAGAAGCTCAGCGTAGCACGTAACCGCCTACGAATGCTACGAGCTCTGACGTCACCGCTGTGTACGTGTGTGTAAATAGGCACGTAGATTGTTTCATTCGCAACGACTGTAGGCAGTGGTTTTGGTAAATTTTAATGACATGTTACGTCGCACTGCGGAGTGCTGCGGAGACTTGTTACTCAGCTGCTTTCCGTACGTTACGGCTGCGGATAAACCCGGATTAAGGACTTACCTGCCGGCATCGGAGGGAAGATAAAATAGTATAAACACAAATCAACTGGAAACTTTTGGGCTTCGCACCAAATTGGGAGATACAGAAAAATACGGCGGCTATTTTGCGATAAGCCTGTTTATTCGCTACGGCACAGTTACGAACATTCCGACTTTATTATTAACGTTGGAAGGAATTTGTAAGAAATTCTTAATTTTGCCAACTCTGCCGGCCTGCGCTGAAATAATTGAGATTCTAAATTTGTTATACTTGGCAAAAGTCAGCGTTTCATATGATTACGTCATAATTGCATATTTTAGCCGGCGTCACTCTGATAATCTGAGGTTCAAAGCAAAGCTTAAACACACGTTTATGATTTTTCGTCATAGTAAAGTTTAATTAATTATGAAATTGATAAACTTCATTCAGTGATGAAATTTTTGCGGATGATGAGGATCTTTCACATTTTAAGCAAAATTTTATTTTTCCAGTCATTCAATTTGTAACCTATTCATAAACACTGATACATAACGTACAAAATTCAAAGGGATTCAAACCATCAAAGCATCAAAAGTATGACTTGTATCACAGAAGTAGTCTTATTACAAATTAAATATTATTCTACACGTCAACCATTTTTCCGATGAAGAAACATAGTAATCATAATCACAAGCACCCTAGTACATTCTTGCAGTAAAGCGCTTCAACACTGCACCAACTTCCCACAAAATCGGGAAAATAAATCAATTCTAATTAATATGCTAAATTAGTAAAACTGTTTATAGCATACCCTGTACAATCTTAAAATTAATCTTATAATTTCCAACGAAGGAATATTTTATTTCTAAAGCAGCTTATTAGACGGGATCGTTTCGTGCAAAGATGATTTATGTTGGGGGTTCATCCTATTTTCGCTAATTACCAAGACGTACCGTTACCTCGTTAAAATTTGTGGCTGGAAACAATCAGCCTTACATCTTCGAAGACCTAATTTCTATATTAAATTCACGCTATAAGCATTTTAGAATGAGGAAAAATGTTTCAAAAAGCACGGCAGCGCGTTGGACAAGTTCTAAAATTACATTATATTTCAAGGATTCATATATTATGAAATCATATTTTTATTCAAATAAAATATGTTACATTTTATCTGGATATAGTTTCCTAATGATGAAATAATAATTAAAAATGATTTAGTAATTAAAAAGCTAAGCGATTAAATACAAACAAATATTTTCTCTTCTTTATGTTTGTGTAGATACATGTTTGTGTAGATAAATTTAAACTTTGCCGAAGCCACAGTACACGAAGACTTTTTAAAAGCATGAACAAGTAAGCCATATAACACAACTTAAATGAGTTCTTAGTACTATACGTTGGAGTTGAAGAGATAAAAACAATTAGAAAATACTAAATGTTCGTTTGAATTGGAACGGAGCTCTCGAGTTTAACAAATTTAAATGAAACTGCAAGAATTACTGCTAGATGTTAGAATAACTTATAATAACGGTACCTTTTTTTTTTTTTTTTTTTTTATTGACGAGGGGGAAACCTTCAAAAGGTACCCGATGCCTTGGGAGCGACACAGGGTTATGTGGGACTCTTACCGCACTAAAACCCCCCCGGTGGCCGTCCTCAGCGCTGCGTAGAGGACTCTGGGATCTCCAAAGGAACGCAACCGGAGTCCTCTTAGCGCATTGCCCCGTCGGGCTCCGCCCAGGTGAGCTTATCGCTCACCGCACCGTCTGGTGCATACGACGGTATGCGACCACACATACCGCCGTCCTTCCCGGGGCCGTTGGCTGGGTGGTTCGAGCTCCCACTCTTGCCACCCACGACCCCAGAAGCCCCCTTTTAGTCGCCTCTTACGACAGGCAGGGGATACCGTAGCTAATAACGGTACCTACCGCATAATATGAATTTAGATACCTGCATATTTGTTTTGGAGCTAGATCTTTGACTGTTTATATAAATTTCTGTCTATGTGTAGGTATATTCCACATAACACAGGGAATCTTTTGAAATTTACCCAGTCATCCTCATGCTTCCATTTCTGTCCCTTGTAATGTTTGAGACCATATCAAAAAATATTAAAAATATGTATTCGAAATATTTGTCACAACAATTTTTTCAGAAGGTTGTTATTTAACGTGACAGAAAATACAGTAATTACATTATGAACAATTTTCAAAGAAAATATTATTGTACTAAATTATTTTTAAATCACAGATTTTCAAACATTTGTATAAAGTTTTAATAGTCTACGACCACATCGTACAGTATTTTGTTTATGCAGAAAAAGCGGCGAAAAACGTCAATAACACACCTTTCATTTATAAATATCATTTATTAATCGATAAGTTAAATTAATGAAGCAAGTGAAGCTGGAGCTATTTCAGGACACACTTTTTATGGTCTGAACCCATTTATTTTATACGCCGCTTTTTACATAGCGTTTGTTTAATGACCTGTTTAAATTCATAATCGTCGTACGCGTGGTAAAAGAGTCAGATAATAATACACGAGGCGATCCAACTTAGTCCTCACAGCCCTTACCATGAGTTTTTACGTTTTAACAAATATGATTGTTTTGGTATTTGTTTACGTATTTTCCCATACAAATCCAATCAGCGCCCCTAATGGATTGTATCAGAACAATAGTGTCAGTAACGTAACATTAAATTTCTAAATTGACAAAATAGTGCTTTATGTTTTATCTCTCTTTTTTGCGAATATGTGAGGCAGACAGAAAGACTTGAGCACTTACTTATTGTTACGTTTACTCAGTCTACTGAAGCAAACCGAACAGAATAATGGATTGAGTAAATGTCACGTAAAATTGTGGGATGTTTTGAAAACTCATGGTAAGGTTACAGATAGCAAAGCAAAGGACCTAGAGTATGTATCTATATTTTAAGATGTTCATGGGCGGCCCTTTACCATCGGGTTTGACTACACGCTCGTCTATTACTTCCATAATATGAAAATGCAAATAAACGGTTTGGTAGAATTGGCACATACTTAACATTTTAAAGGTTTGTGGTTCGACTCCCGCGGCACCATCGTCACACCTATTTCTACCTAACAACAGCAGTGTTAGGCGCTGCTGTGTTCCGTTTTGAAGGGTGTGGTAAGGGAGACAGACTTTTCCGAGGCGTTCTAGCGTAGCGTTCAGGGGTAGCGGCGCATCTGTGGCCGAGCTCAGGTAGGAATATCTAATCCTATCTGGGAGTGATTACAGATGTCCATGGGTGGCAGTAGCCACTTATCATCAGGTGGACTGCATGCTCGTCTGCTACTCCTATGATATAAAAAAAGAGAACTCTTAACGTATGTTTCTTACTATACCTTCCTTAAGCGAGTCCCAAAAGTGTGAAGCCTAAAATACCAGTACCGCATATTTTTACATATTTATACCTAAACGTTTCTGTTCTGTTTGTACAGTATATACCGTGTTTTAGTTCGAATTCGTAACGTTGTTATTGACTGCCATTGACGCTCCCATATTGAAATGGATATCGGCTATCATTTCAAAGGTTTGTACTGGGTTTATGAAACAGTCCACGTTATCAATATTTGCTGACATACGAATCTTCTGCACAACGCTCGTTTGATTAATAAATTGCTTCCATTTCGTATTTTTTTAGAACGGATTTGTTTTATAACTAGAGAATATTTAAAAATCTATGCTCAATAACGGCAGCGGAATGGGAATAGTAGATTTGGATTTTTTATGCCCAATCAAAACGAGATCAATGTCGCAGTATAGAGAACTACTGGTATAGAAATCGGTTCTATTTTTGGTGTGTGTGCAGCGTAAATAGTATGGGCCTTGTTCTGTGACTTTATGTACAGTGGATTATTGTTATTTATTGTGCAATTTTCTGTAAAATAAAGTTTAGATACTTCCGTAAAAACAAATACATAAGAAGTCTAACTGTTTGAATGATTATTATTAGGTAATAGAAAATGTTATATAGAAAAGCTATGTGATAAGCAGCTAGGTACATAGGTACTATGTTGCAAACATCTAAGATTTCTTTATAAAAAATCGATTGTACTTATATCAACATGAAATAAAGCTATTACATAATTTTTTTTTCTATTTATTTATCAGATTCGAGCCTGCATTTTTCGGGATGGTAACTAGTCGCTGCCGTCCATAGCATTTGTAATGAAATGAAACCTTGCCTCCAATCCACAATGATATAGCCAATGTGGTCAATGTGGCTTACATTGAAAACCATGTAGAAGTGATACACGTTCACTAAAATTACGTTACTAACACTAAAGATTAAGTTAAAATGCTTCGTGTGCGACTGTGCCATAAGTCACTCTTAAAACGGGAGCACAGCAGCGCTTAAACTTAAGTTATAAAAATAAATAAAGGCAGAAAATAAATCTCATAAACGCTAATTATTACAAAAACAATAACTATTACCATACAAACAGATCGCTCTTGAACTGTTCTGTCTGCCACTTAGCCATTATAGAAATTAATCGTTTTGTATTCTTCCGATAATGGATTCCTTGGCTTCCTGTAAAATTAATGTTGTTTTGCCGGCTATAGTGAACTCGGTTTCGTTAGCACGAGTCACGTCCGAGTAATTTTACTTTGTTTGATAAGCGAATACATTTTATTACTGGTAGATAATACTCGGATGATATTGGAAAGAAAAGTTTCAGCGCTCCCATTCATTAAACCAACTTAAAGAAATTTTATTCGCCGACGAGAGTTCTCCACTGCCGCGTGATAAAAGATACTTGAAATATTTTTAAGTAGGTAAGGTTTAGGTGCACATAACGGCTTGACACATTATGGGATTAATTGGGCGACTACTAGTAGTGATACTACTAAGGCGTTGTTATCCGACAGCAGCCTTTTAAGGTCCTTTGATGGATATAGCCTGATTGTTGTCACTCCAATTGAGCCTATACCATCTGAATCCCGCGGTTTTACCGTCCTCCACCAACCCAATTGGAGCAGCATGTTGAAGTACCAGTTGTATCTAACAATGGACATGGAAAGGTTTGCAGCTAATGTAAACACTCCTTACATTTTAGACAATTGTTTACTTCTCCAAAATAGGTACTATATTTTTTAGTTTTATATGTATTCTGTACGAGATTTGTCTAAAACTGTCTCTATAACTTTAACTAAACACTACAGCTTATATTCCAAATTCGATTACTGAACAAAGACGTATTGAATGCACAGATAACAATTTCTGAGCTAAACCGTTGCAACTACTTGTTGCCAACGGTAACCAGGACGAGTTCGCAAGTTTAGCAACTTTTCTGTCGAGACTATTGCACTTACGGAACGAAAGCTAACAACGAACTTAACAAAACTCGGCCCTGCTACGGGATGGGGGATGTAGAGATATCTGCACAAAAGAGCTTACGTAAGTAGCTTGCATTGTACGGACCGTAACTTAATTAGTAAATTTTGTACTCGAAATGTATAACAAAACTTAATGTTAGTCACTGATATAGTTTATGGAGACAAAGCAGACGATGTATCTTCAATATAAACATACGGTTTTTAACAATGTTATGCAGATATTCAGAGCGATTCACACTGTTGTTATTGAGCAGTAATAGGTGGCGGTGGTACCACCGGAATGAAACTTTCAAAACCTACCTAGTATAACGTTAATTGTCTCACTGCTATTCATAAGTCTCACTCCACAAATAAGTAAAAACCAAAACGTATTATACTATTATTTTCTAATTTACATCATATGTATAATGAACGTAGCTACTCGTACATACATGCATTCATATCTACATGCACACATTGATACTTACATGTATCCATACGTACGCGTACGTACATATCATTATATCAAGTTTATCCGTATAACATTATAGTTACAAGCTACAAGTACAACTTCAATGCCATAGATTAGTAAAGATTACTCACTCCTAACAAGAAAATGTAACCAGTTTTGACAATTGAAATTGTCACTGTCATCTATTTTCGTGTTTTAAAAATACAAAAAAAATGTTTTTAGATCACTTCTCCGCACCTTTTATTCGATATCGTGTTTTTTCACCACTTAACTGCGCATGTCGGCATAGTTCGGCGTAAATTACACTATGACAGCCATTAAATGGACTGACAGAATTATCAGCCGTTTAAGCCATTTAATGGCTTACAATTACAAGGCGTTGAGATATCTATACTTATCTATATTCAATGCAAATACATTTCTGGACTAGACAATATTACAAAAAAATACGAAAATATTTCAAGTAACGTCAATCGCTTTGCGTTTAAACGAAGCACCAATTACTTGCACATCATCATCATCATCGTCATTATCAACCCATTACTGTCCCGCTGCTGGGCACGGGTCTCCTCTCAGAATAAGAAGGATTAGGCCATAGTCCACCGCGCTGGCCAAGTGCGTATTGGTATACTTCACATAACTTTATTTTTTTTTTATAAATCTCTTAGGTATGCAGGTTTCCTCACGATGTTTTCCTTCACCGTTTAAGCAAGTGATAATTAATTGCACATCGATTGAGGTAATTACAACACCGTGAAATGCCCACTCCTATTGTTGTCGCTTATTAGTATCTCTTGTATTTCGCGGCGAAGACCTATTCATTAGCTTTCCTTTGTTCTGAAGATCGTAACGTTTTAATTAGTGCCATCAATTTGTTGCCAGACCAAGATGAATTCAGATCAACTTGTTTATACGAATCATTGAACATGGTATAAAATTTATAACTTCCACCAAATTTAAAAAAAATACATTTGGTCTATTTGTAGAGTAATTTGTATCGCTGAATGTAACTTTTTTTTAATATAGGAGTTGCAGACGAGCATGCAGTCCACCTGGTGGTAAGCTACTGTCGCTCATGGATATCGGTAAAGAACCCCAGATAGGATTAGATATTCCTACCTGAGGACGGCCATAGATACGCCGCTACTCTAGGACTAAGCTGGAACGCCTCGGAAAAGTATGCCTCCCTTATCATAACCTTGAAACCAGAATGTGTTCTAGTTTCCAGATTACTACTGTTATGAGGCAGAAATAGGTAGAGCGGTAGTGCCACCAGAGTCGAACCACAAAGGGTTCTACCACCTTCAAAACAACATAATCCAATTTTAATAGACAGACAAAATATTATTTTATATTTATTGACAAAGAGCTATAAAGAAGCGAGTACCTAGTGCGTCACTAAATTCCGTTTTTATTAAGATTCGTATTTTTGTTTGATAAGTAAGTACTTAAACATACGTTCGTACGTTCAAAACCATTTCAATTTTTCGTATATATCAAATAGAATTGGCTACTATACCATTCTTTACAAAATTCCGTTGAACCGTGAACGCTGAGGTGAATAGGAGAAATCTCGAAGGGGCAAGAAGTTGCGTCTGGAGTACGACGCCTGTTATACCTTTCAAAACTTCCGTGTATGATTTATCGATCATAACTTAAGTTCTTGAAGTAGCGTTAGTGGCATCTTTTTACAAACAATAAGCAAGAGACCCATCTGGCATGAAGTTGGCGTGATGGATCATGCAAGCTATTATAAGTTTAACTAAAGTCTAAACAGAGTGAGAAGTAGGTCATACGTTTTGCACTAACGTTTTGTATACACTACTATACTACTTGTCCGTACTATACTATTTATCCGTTTGTATGTATTTTATACATCACCCATACACACGTTTCTGTTTGGAAATCTCCGCTGCTGTAAGTAATTCTCATCTAGTTAGCGCCTACACATCGAAACTATGAAATGAAATGAAATTAAATATGTTTATTTTGTATAGGCCAACGGCGGCACTTACAAATTGTCAGTTACAATATTTTCTTAAACTACTACCGGATCGGAGCGCGACCTCTACTGAGAAGATCCGGTAAGAAACTCAGTGGGTTTGTCTTTTTTAATTTTAAAAATAATTATTCTCTTTTTAATTTTTTTAGCCCACCTCTCGCCCAACCCAAACACCTCCCGTCCTCTTTTAGCTCCTTGTCGCTAGCTATCACTGACAACCGCCTGCGACTGCCGCCGTCTATTGCAAGCAACGACCACTAATCATCGGTGATAGTCGCCGGAGAATATAGTGGTTCGTACAACCCTTAATTTTATTTCATCAAACTCATTGATAAACAGAAGCGTAAACACTTCCATCATAAAGAGCAGCGTGACCGAAGAGCCGCGCGGATTCGTCAAAAACATTAAAATTGAAGTATTTGGATCGATACCAGCCTACCTCACAACATTTTCGTGATATATTCCAAAGTTAAAAATTAAAACTCATTGCGCGAAGACAGATGACAACCTAATCAAATTTCGCGCGAGTTCGAGAAAGTTCTGCGCAAAGTTCTCTGATTCAATTAGCAGATATGGAGCCGCGGCCGCTCGTTCTGCACTTACCATCGACACTCTAAGATACATATATTATATTTATGTTTGTTTGTTATTAGTTGCTGTAAGAAGGAAATTGACGACCCGCTTGATGGAGCTGTCATCATAGGCTCCAAGTTTGATCCCCGGCTAAACTAATATCTAAATGATGAATTTAGTTTCTGTATGGTTGTTTGTGTATGTGTTTTCGCCGGGAAAGGATTTTACCTCACTCAAGAGTGCAAAACGCATTGAATATAAAAGCTGTAATGTAATCCTGTAATGTATGACACACAGTGTTCGAGACTCGATTCGCGGTCAAGCAAAAGTCCACTCTCAAACGATGCATTTGGATTTTATGAGTGTTGATAATACCCAGGACATCTTAGTGCGCCATAGATACATTACTGCTCTTAGGACTAAAATATGACAAGATTCTTTGAACAACAGCCTCTCCCTTATCTCTTAGAACCAAAACAAGATCCGACGAAACCCATTAGCGCATCTCCAGATAAAAGTTACCAACAAAAGAATATATTTACAAAGAAATTTGCTAATGATTTACTTTCAGAACCCTTTGATGCGATCATTTACGCTATCGCTACTTTGTTGCACTATTCACGGGGACAATGTAACTTATTCATGCATACTATTCATGCTCACGAGTACTAAAGAAACATAACAGAACAAAAATTGCATTTTTCCTTTTATTTTCTTTGTTTTTGTTGGGTATAACATTGTATGAAGAGTTGAAATATGTTTCCAAAATATTTTGATGTATACAATTAAAATAGATTAAAATTTGTCCAACGCACAGACGTGTTTTTGACATTAGGTTTCTTGTTTTATTCTAACATTTTATTAACAAAGACGTTATCAGTTATTAATTAAAACTATTTACAAAAGTAACAGATAAAAATTACCAACAAAATAATATAATATTTACAAAGAAATTTGCTAATGGTTTACTTTCAGAACCCTTTGATGCGATCATTTACGCTATCGCTACTTTGTTGCACTATTCACGGGGACAATGTAACTTATTCATGCATACTATTCATGCTCACGAGTACTAAAGAAAGATAACAGAACAAAAAATTGCATTTTTCCTTTTATTTTCGTTGTTTTAGTTGGATGTAATTGGATGTACTAAATGAAAATTTTATTTTTATAATAATAAGTCAACATCGTTGTCATAAGACTAAGTGCCCAAGATGCTAGAATCATTTCAATGTGTAAAATACGTGCCAATTTTTATCCGAGCTTATATACTCGTAGTTACATAATACATACATACACAGTTATTAATACATGGATCGCTATAATAATACTATTTTAACTGTAGGCCTATCTACTAATATCGATACCTTAATTCGCAAATCAGCCGACTCCAGATTTTGTCAAAATGGTTTTTTTTTAATTATTTTGATCTCGTTCAACGCCATTTACTATCAAAATAAATAAAAAAAAACATATTGACAAACTACTACTTTTGGGTACATATTAATCCGTACTAAGTAACACAGTATTCTTTGAAAAAGACTTTGTAATATAAACCTTAAGATAAAAGGCCCTTACAGAGATTACATTCCAATCTACTCCACTATTGGATAAGTAAGCTCGCAAAGCATAACACAATTAAAAATGTTAAGAGGATCACTGTAAACTAATTCTATTAATGTTTCTATCTTCTATTCCCAGTATATTTTCACCGTTTCGCCTGAGGCGCTTAGATAATTAATACTACTTCACCTGGTTTCCAACTATGAACCTTATGTTCAAACTTCAATACGTACAATACGTGACCTAACTTACAGGTACTCGTATTAATTAATCTATTTTAACTCTCTATAGAGAACACAAAACTAATAAATAGATGTGTTACTGTCTAGGTTAATATAATAATAATAATAATGGAAGTAAACTGCGATTACTGAAACTAACGTACTCAAAGAGGATGGATTTATATAAAAACGTTGTTTATAAAAAAATATTGTTTTTTGTATTTTTCTTAGACTTATTATTTTTTTGCATATCAATATCATGAGACACGGATTTATTTCTCGTGATATTAATATGCAAAAAATAATAAGTATGCTAACTGGAGGCACCCGCCATTTTGGATCATCATTAAACTTATACTGCATTGCCATCCAAGCAGAAAGCTTGTAACAAACGTACGTCGTGATCTGTCTTACTACTGGGCACTAGTCTGCACAGAGGTAAAGGGATTTAGGTCGTAAGCCATCGCGCAGGCCAAGTGCGAATCGATAGACTTAACGCACTTTTGGAAACTTTTTAAAGTATGTAGTTACCTAAGTACCTACCTCAGATTCTAGATCTATCCTTATGTAAGACCTATTACTATTACTGCAGAATCTTTAGAAGGTCAAAAATTCACAAAGAAATCGATTTTTATTCCAAAATTTTCATTTTATTTGTAGACTATATACGATTCTTTTGTAATCTGTCAGGAATCGTTACACATTATATTTTATTTCAACGTTAACGTAATACACGTACGACGTTAATTTCATTAAGCAATATGGAGGAAGTTAAAACTGTATGTGATAATAGCGAGCGCGGTACCGAATATGATCAGCAATACCTCCTTAGGGACGCGTAAGGGTTAAATGAAGTGGAAAGGGTTGCCTCTCTCATGCCAAAATATGAGAACGGTTTTGTCACGTAAAACATTGCGGCAGTTGAAATAAAAATATCAAAGTTAACAGATAAATGTATCACTTTTGCCCGTCAATAAAACTCGATCTATCCTATGTTTTGCCTGACGAACATTAGCAATTGACATTTTCTACGATTAGAAAGTATCAAAAGTTAGTTTAGTGGGGAAAAATGGATAAATTGTTTAATTGTACCATATTATTACAATGTAATTTTTCGATATTTATAAAAAAAAAAGTGTACAATTTTCGTTTTATAATTTTTAAAATTACATAATCAACATTTGAAGTACCTATAAGACTACGAGTTCAATGATAGTAAAAATATAATCATCATCATCATCATCACTTCAGCCTTTATCGTTCCACTGCTGGACATAGGCCTCCCCTAGGGTGTGCCACAGCACTCGGTCCTGCGCTGCTCTCATCCAGCCACTACCACCAGCCTTCTTTAGGTCGTCGGTCCAACGCGCCGGGGGGCGTCCTACACTCCGCCTGCCGATTCGTGGTCGCCACTCGAGAACTCGCCTGCCCCATCGGCCATCGGTTCTGCGACATATGTGACCAGCCCACTGCCACTTAAGCTTGCTAATTCTTTGAGCTATGTCGGTTACTCCAGTTCTTTGCCGGATCTCCGTATTACGGATTTTATCCCGCAAAGAGACGCCGAGCATAGCTCGTTCCATAGCTCGCTGAGCTACCTTTAGCTTGTGGACTAGTCCCAATGTCAGGGTCCACGTTTCGGCAGCGTAGGTCATGGCCGGCAAGACGCACTGGTTGAAGACCTTAGTCTTTAGGCATTGTGGAATTGGCGACGAGAAGACTTGACGAAACTTCCTGTATGCTGCCCAGCCCGACTGTATGCGTCTGTCGATTTCACGATTGAAGTTGTTCCTGCCGAGTCTTAGGGTTTGGCCCAAATAAATGTACTCAGAAACAACTTCAATAGCCGATGTTTCAACTATTACCGGTCTCGGCATGACGCGCTCGTTAAACATGACCTTTGTCTTGTCGAGGTTCATGCCGAGACCAACACTTCGGGAAGCATCATTCAGGCTGTGCAGCATCTCTTCGATGTCCTGCAGAGACTCCGCTAAGATGACGATATCGTCGGCGAAACGGAGGTGTGAAATGTACTCGCCATTAATATTGATGCCCCGTCCATCCCAGTTTAGCGTTTTAAAGACGTCCTCCAATGCGTTCGTAAACAGTTTCGGCGATATTATATCGCCCTGTCTTACGCCTCGACGCAGTTGGATAGGATTCGTCTGCTGGTTTCGAATTTGGACGGTCATCGTGGCGGCATTATAGAGACATTTCATCACCATCATCTATGTATCGCCAATCTATGCGGCATCTCTGCAGTGACTCCAGAACAGCCCAGGTTTCGATGGAGTCGAAGGCTTTTTCGTAGTCCACAAACGCCAGGCATAGAGGCAGATTATATTCTTCAGTTTTCTGTATAATCTGGCGTATGGTATGAATGTGGTCTACGGTGCTGTAGCCTTTTCGAAACCCTGCCTGTTCCGGCGGCTGGAAGTCGTCAAGTTTCTGGGCGAGACGGTTCGTAATCACTCTTGAGAACAGCTTGTACACGTGACTCAGGAGTGCGATAGGCCTATAGTTCTTTAGAAGAGTTTTGTCACCCTTTTTAAAGAACAGCACTGTCACACTCCTGCTCCACGCTTCCGGTGTTGTACCACTATGAATGACGGAGTTAAACAGCCTCTGTAACTCGCGAAGCAGAGGGAGTCCTCCAGCTTTCAGAAGTTCTGTTGTAACTCCGTCATCTCCCGGAGCTCTGTTGTTTTTAAGTTGTTCAAGTGCAATCCTAATCTCGCCCAGGTCGAAAAATATAATGTCACAAAATAAAAAAAAACAAACTATCAGAACAAATCTGACTCAAAAAAAAAACAAAATCGGCACGAGACCAGTAAACATTTCTGTGCACACGCCTTTACTTGCGCAGCACGTCGCTCCCATGATAACCTCACACGATCAAACATACTCTTCCTTTTTCATATAAACCAACAGAAAAACTGGGCATTTTTCAAACGAACAGCCTATGAGTCCCTCGACACGAAACGTGGTCGTTTATTTTGTGAGGAAGATGGGACACCTTCCGACAAAATATAAGAATGGAGTGTGTGTACAATAGAATCAAATGCGTACGTGTCACTTTTATGTCATAAACAGGGTGTTTCATAATTATACAGCGTTTTGTTTGTATTTAACTAAAACTTTCCAAGCAAGTCTTGTATTTTACGTTTATTACACGCCAATTACTAAAATAAATCGACACTAGCCTATATACAGTTAAGAAGTTATTTTGTTGCAAACATGAAATAAAAATGTACTTTGAATAATTTACAAGTAGAGTAAGAGGTATTTCCGATTTAATACAGAAATGATGATTTTAAGTGTTAATCGTTAAATATTTTTAACTATGTAATGAAGTTTATTCTTTTAATCTTAACACATAAAACAATTATTCTCATTTGAATAAAGTTACGCTACTTATATCAATATATTTAAAAAAATATAAACCTTATAAAGAACTTTTTTAACGAAATTTTTCAACGAAAAAAGAATATTAATAAGAAAACCCGTTAGCAAATTGAAAATCACTGACCAATAAAATAAACCCTAGTGTGATAAATGAAAGGGCCCGAAAAAGTCGAACTACTCGGTTCATAACAGTTACACCTGTTACACGGGCGATATTTTATGAACGCAGCGTTACGTGAATGTATGGCTTCTGAATATTTCACCAACTTCTCTATTTTCCGCTTTATTTCTTTTAGCCACTGGTTATAAGGGTTACACGATACATATAGGCTATGGATGCTATATTTTTATATGTTTCACAAATTATATAATGTTATAATGGGTTTTATTCAACCTGATCATTGATGTAATTAATCTTACTTTGAGAAGCTTCTCAAACTATATGTATAGTTGGAAGGAGTTTTGTTTCTGGTTATAGCCCCACTACTTAATTCAAATAGGTTTCTACTTCTTTTAGAACCCAGTGAAACCTTAGATTTAAAAAAAAAGTCGTGAAATTTTCCTTCAAAGTTAAAACAAGTGACAGTTGTTACGCACAAACTTCGAAAACTTTGATATACGTGATTGGTTGGACCCCAAGTATGAGAAGCCAAATTAAAAAAAACTAAACTAATACAATTAGAACTTTAACTTCCGTACTACTATCCTAGAACCTATCTTTAATCCAAGATTCACTATGAGATATGACGTAGGCAGCCGCACGTAACATGCTGATAGCGGCTGACAGGCGGTTGCGTGTGATCAATAGTTGACGCTACATCCTGTCATCTCACGTCTATTGTGTAACTAAATGCATTTGTCGCAGTAAATTAATGAAATTTCCGCATAGGTAGGAGGAGTAAGAGACGAGTATTTTGGCCAAGGACGCATTGATAAAATTCACACCCGTTTTATTATTTTACAGTAATTAGTAAGATTGGCATGACGGTTTTCTCGTGAAGTTTTCCATCACCCTCGATGCAAGTGATACTTAGTTAACCTAAATAGCATATAACATTAAAAATCAGAGATGCGTGTGTGCGTGATTTGGACGCCAGATCCACAGCGTAATAAGCTGAAGTTTACACAACGAGACTAATACACTTAATTATGTGGTTATACATAATTGTAGTATTTTTTTCTTCCATACTACTACTACTGTAGAACCTATCTGTAATCCACGATTACACAGCATTACACGTTCGTTGTGAGATATGACGTAGGCAGCCGCACGTAACATGCTGATAGCGGCTGACAGGCGGTTGCGTGTGATCAATAGTTCACGCTACATCCTGTCATCTAACGTCTATTGTGTAACTAAATGCATTTGTCGCAGTAAATTAATGAAATTTCCGCATAGGTAGGAGGAGTAGTAGACGAGTATTTTGGCCAAGGACGCATTGATAAAATTCACACCCGTTTTATTATTTTACAGTAATTTAGCATGAAGGTTTCCTCGTGAAGTTTTCCATAACCCTTGAGGCAAGTGATAATTAGTTAACCTAAGACGCGTATAACATTAAAAGTCAGATAGGCGTGTGTGCGTGATTTAGACTCCGGACCCACAGCGTAAGAAGCTGAATTTTTAACAGCTAGACTAATACACTAAACTTATTTCTGTGATAATCCATAATTCCAGTATTTTACTTCCATATTACTACTACTGAAGAACCTATATGTAATCCAAGATTATAGTGCATTACACGTTTACTATGAGATATGACGTAGGCAGCCGCACGTGACATGCTGATAGCGGCTGACAGGCGATTGCGTGTGATCAATAGTTGACGCTACATCCTGTCATTTACCGTCTATTGTGTAACTAAATTTATTTGTCGCAGTAAATTAATATTGAGGTGAAATTTCCGCCTAGGTTGGAGAAGCAGACGAGTTTGTGGTCCACATACGCATGTTATTAACGATCATCAAATCTATCCGATGTTTTACCTATCGATATCGGTTGTAGACTCCGGTACTGTTGCCAAATCTTAGGCATATTTTTTTTATTACAGGATGCTTCAATATAATTCGAGACAATTTTAAGTATGGAGATTTCCCATTGTTCTTTGGTAAGTGGTAAGGGAAAGTAAGGTAAGATATCTATAAGTAGCTAAACCATATAATTCCACCACACTGAATGAGCATAAATACTTACATGCGAGTTCAACTAGTATTATATCCAAAATATTAAGGTATTGTTTCATTAGATCCTCTAGAATTTTACTTCCCCTGGGACCTATGAGTCAGGCCAGAATTTAAAATATTAGTTGTAGAAAAAATAATAAATTGAACCTTTTATTTATAACGAAACTAAAAGCTATTTGTAATTAAATCTCAGCTGTATTTTGTAAATATCAACGTTACTGTAAAAACGTTGCCTCCGTGTAAAATATTAAAGTGGAAGTTTCTCTCCGAGCTACAAATGCAATTAACTCCGCATCTATGCTTTTTTATTTCGTTCACATGAATAGGGACACGGAAAAAGTATCGATACTTTGTGGTGTGAATACTTCTGCTTTCAATACTGATACTCTTGCACTCGACACTTTATATTCGATACTTTTACTTAAGGACAGGTATCGTATCGAATAAATCTGGCAATTTATGGTGGGCTGCATTCGGACTTCCAGCGATAAAAAATCATCAAAGTCGAAACACAAATAGACCCTGTAGTTTGATGTCGCAAAAAATAGTGTCAAAAACTTTGGCAGTACGTATTTTGTGACCTAGGCTGTGATAAAGTGTGTTCGTGAAAAAATATTACTGATTTCGATTTTTGAAGTGTCGATCCTTTTATTTGGATACCTTTACGAGTACGACACTTTATCTCGATACTACTCATACAGTATCGATACTTTCTATTCAAAACCCAATACATTAATGTGCTATTTCTTTTTTTCAATGTAATACAGTTCTGATTATAATAATAATAAAAACCTTTTTAGTTTCATAAGCGTACACACATATATTAACAGTCATATGTACGTTTTGTAATTCAATATCTTTCCATCTGGAAACATATTTATCTACAGCATTTTAAGATAAAGTTTTAAAACTGCTTGTTTTGGTTATTTACAAGCACAAAAAGATACCCTTACTTATGTACCCAAAACAAAAACTAAAAATTATATATGGAGGCGTGACTCGAACCAGTACGCACATTGCATAAATACCTCATTAATATACAGTTACAGTATTTATTAATAATACAGTGCGAATAAATAAACATGTTCGTTAATTAAATTTCCACTTCGTGAAATTTCCCAGATTTTTTTCCGAGATAAAATCTGTTACAAAGATGCACTGGCCGGAAAATTCCCAGGCAGGTATCGGATGTCTAATTAGCACTCTACGACTAAATAACACCGTTTTATTGAGATCTCATCACAGTTATATAAGGATCTTGAAACTAATACTTAAACTTAGTGTTCTTCGCTCAAATTGCAAAGTAATGTGTAGTCTAATTGTAACGACTAATACTAAATATAAATAGAAACTAGCTGACCCGGCAAACGTTGTTAACGGCAAAAAAATGTTAAGGGTGAACAACCCTTATCACTTACCGGTTTAAAAAATAGATAGAATATTTGAAACTGCGATGATAGCGAAGTCTGCCGAATCCAATGTGAAACATTCCAAAATAAACAACTACTTAACGAATTAAAAATTAATTAAAAAAACCTTTTCCCACGGACTAAATTGTGAATCTAAACCATTTTCCAGTCCCCTTCAAAACACACAACAAATTTCATCAAAATCAGTCCAGTCGTTTAGGAGGAGTTCAGTGACATACAGACGCACATAAGAAATATATATATAAGGATAAAGATATATAATTTAAAAGGTACAAATTTACTATGTACGTAATAGGTGTTCATAAAATCAAACTGTCCATTTCTACCTACCAATGATCGATTGGATAGGTTTGGTAGACAGATATTTTCAAATCTGGATCTTAGGTATGCACCTTCGATCACTAATAAGAACTAGATACACAATCCCATACAAAAATGAACTTCAAAAGTGGCGTCAAACGTGTTTATAAAATTCTAAGCGACAGAATCTAAAATTAATGCAAAATCAACCTTATCACTATTGTTAAAGGTGTTTTTAAAAACTGCTTACCAAAAGCAATAAATTTTTACGACATAAGCCAGCTGTCATAAGCGATCACTTTGACAGGTCTGTGCACCCAAATGTCTATTTGGGTGCTCTTTTCGTCGCGCCGTTTTTTTGTCGCTGATTGTGTATCTAGTTCTTATTAGTGATCGAAGGTAGGCACGCATAAATACTCCTAATTTGTACTGTTCGTAAGATATGGCAAGACTCAATACTTAAAATGTAAGGAACGACACTAATCAGGGCCATCCTTTCTTATGAATATCAATTTTAATTCGAATCTAATCTTAACCAAATTGGCAATTAAATAATATTATTTACATAACAGACATTGAAATTCTGACCTATACAAATAATTGACTAATTAACTATTACTACTAACTATGATTATTACGTTATATTAATTCTTTAAAATAATTGAGATTGTATAATTAATTCTATCTTGACTATGTTACAATTGATATAATGATTACTATTAATTTAAAAATATTTGTTTAATAATGATAAAGATATTTCGGTGTTAAAATATAAAATTGTAAATATTATATTGCAATACCCTAGCAGGGTCATGCTTGCACTATAATTAATTTGTAAGACCTTTAATAATAAGCATGAGCAATAAAGAATCTGAATTTGAATCTAATCATAATTGTATGTGGCATCAATAATAGTTATATATCAATCATGTTAAGTATCAGTCGTCACTTGGATTAAGTGGAATATTCGTTACTGGTTACTCTCATCAATTACAAAAAAACAAAAGTAAAATCACAATACGACACCACAGAATTCCCAACCCTCAACGTAGCTTGAAAAGAAACAGCAATACTATGTGCCGATAAATGGCATCGGATATTGAGACACTTAACGTTCGTCACGTACCGTCACGTTGATTGCTCAGCATGTTGAGAATGTGCTTCACCGTCAACGTGTTACGAGTGGTTCGTATAGGAAAACTACTAGATTGAATAAAAAAAGAATATAAATTGCATTGATATTAAAACAGAATTTTAATCAAATAAATTTAAATACAATATTCTTTGTGACGAAACCATTCGTCTAAGAATAAATCCGCGCTTAAGAGATAGACGGTAATGGATCGATAATGAATTCTTTCTTTTAAAATATCTGGAAAATCTTGAATACTCGTTATTAACAATCAATCTATCCAATTTATGCTTACAAAAGATCGAAGCTTTATCATGTGTAATATGAAAAGATTGACTGGTCAATGTCATAAAAAATAATAAAACAAAACTCTCAAACGTACTAGATACTACCTATTATTTCACCGAGTTGTCAAACCGCTGACGTCAGGAAATTACGAGCATAATGTAATTCCGGTAACACAATTGTACACAAAAGCACCTTGATTGTTACGTAAATGGTCGGAAAAATATTATTTGTTAAAAATGAGACTGTCGTGAACAGGAAAGCAACTTGGAATTTAAAATGGGATCGGTAAGTAGTCCTTTGTACAGTTTCAAGGAAATTATTACCAAAGCTGAGCTCGTCTTTGACTACCCTCAGTGTCGTGAAGGTATTATAACTTATTTTATATTAGATACTGGATTTTACAACTTGTACGACTTCTAAGTTGAAGTCATTGATTGCTTCCTTTGAAGAAAACATTTTATTATAATTAGTTAACGATTTCCATATATTCTTTCATGATACCAAAATACTGGTTTGGCTCTAGGTTAATAAGTCGAGCTAGTCGAAGTAGAGTTTAAAGAGATCTGCCTGTTCTCTTTAGTTTTTGGAGAGAGTTATGTTGAAAAATAACAAATAGCGACTAAAGGGTCGTCCTATACGCACTTGGCCGATTGCCTAAATCATCCCATTGTGCGAAAACCCGTGCCCAATAGTGGAACAGTGCTTTGTTGATATTGATTCAAGTTTTACTGATGATATCTTAATTTAGGTTAGCTCAAATTTTGTTAAACAATAAAAACGAACTAAATATCTCATTATACAATACTTTTTGTAAGGCGCGAAGATCCCCGTAAAACAAACGACTCATTTACAGCCTAGGCCTATCTCATCCTCTTAAATAATTCATATGCATAAGCTTCGTGAAGACCAAAATTATCATAATGACTCTTATCGCCCTATTTAATTTCCCCAGATATTAATTAAAGACCTTTTCGATTCCTCGCCTCACCTCGTTCACCGTATAACACTTGAATTATTCTGGCCCGAATAATAAAATAACCCTTACTCGTACTAATTAAAGAGTTAGGTAGTATTCACTATTAATAAATTATCTTACTGGCAAAAGATAAAAGAGTATGAAACGGAACCATTTTTGTAAAAAGTGGTTCAACTTTTCTAAGCTAAAGTGTTTCGTAGAATAACAAAGTTGTGTTAGTATTAAGTTCAAAGATCATAATGGTATTAAGAACAACAAAGGGAAAAAACCGGTGACGAACAAAGGTAATAAGAATGAACTGTTTGTCTTTAGCAATTTATATATAGACTAGCTGACCCGGCAAATGTTGTGTTGCCATATAAATAAAAAAATGTTAAGGGTGATCAACCCTTATCACTAGAGGTATGAAAAATAGAGATAGTAACCGATTCTCAGACCTACTGAATGTGCATATAAAATTTGGTGAAAATCGGTAAAGCCGTTTCGGAGGAGTACGGTTACTAACATTGTGACACGAGAATTTTATATATAAGATGTAATGCGTTACCACAATTCATAATGTAAGAGAAAATTCATTTCCTCATTTGATTTAACAGGAAAACGTTACAAAGCTTTAACATACCAACCAAAGGTACCCATTTACGCGTTTTGCAGATGAGTAAGCACGGAATTTGTGAAAATAAATTAATCAAGAGCCAGGCCAGCCTACGTAACGTAGATTTACGAGTAACCTTAGCCCCTCCCACCCGCACTACACAACTCATCAATTTCCTCAGGACACACTTGGAATCCTGTTAATTAAACTATGCCGCCAAATTAAACGTACACATTCGAGGTATCGACCTCGCTGAGGCTAGGGAAAGTATGCGCTGGGGTTACGCGTTAGGAAAAGTTAGAACTAAGCGTGCCTGTTAGACTGGTTGCAAGTTATGAAACTGTTTTACCTTCTCATGTATATTTACAGTAAATAAAGAGTAGTACTTTGTACTACAACTTCACAATTTAAAAATTTAACACATAGTTGTAGTGATAAAATGTGATCAAACCCTGCACTGTTATTAAACACTATCCTTATATTAAGCAACGAGCTTTTGCCCGCGGCTTCGCTCGCGTTACAAAGTAATATTTTCATCCCCTATTTTATCCCCTTGGGGGTAGAATTGATCAAAATCCTTTCTTAACGGATGCCTACGTCATAACATCTACCTGCATGCCAAATTTCAGCCCTATCCGTCCAGTGGTTTGGGCTGTGCGTTGATAGATCACTATGTCAGTCAGTCACCTTTGAGTTATATATATTTAGAAGACTAGCTGACCCGGCAAACTTTGTACCGCCTCAAAATCTATTTATCAAATATATTCTATGTTATAAAATATAGTCTATGTTACTCGCAGATAAAGTAGCTTTCAAATGGTGAAAGATTTTTTAAAAACGGTCCAGTAGTTTTAGAGCTTATTCTTTACAACCAAACAAACAAACAAAGTTTTCCTCTTTATAATATTAGTGTAGATTATGTTACGTAGTTACTGCCGCTAAATTTGAACGTACGTCGAAAAATGAAGTTCCTAAAGACTATATTGAAATGCTTAATATAAATCCACATACTAGTATATCTAAGGCCCCCTTCATATCTACAGACATTGACCGTATGAAATAATATGTTTCTATACAATACGTATAATTATAAATTAACTATTAATGTGTAATTGTATACTTATCGTAACATGGCCTCGCAACTATGGGCAGAGCCTATCTCTAATGTTATATAGAGATTTATTATGATGTTTGCCACGTCTCTAGCCTGACAGTCTTATCTCATGAATGCTCATTGAT
The DNA here is from genome assembly GCA_014595695.2 of Epargyreus clarus clarus. Lineage (NCBI taxonomy): Eukaryota > Metazoa > Arthropoda > Insecta > Lepidoptera > Hesperiidae > Epargyreus > Epargyreus clarus. The sequence goes on from JACTTY020000037.1 coordinate 1,213,856, forward strand.
TGTAAAGTAACACAAACGAAACTGCAGTGAAATATAGTCTTATGCATAAAATTCTCATGTCACGATGTTAGTTACCGTACTCCTCCGAAACGGCTTTATCGATTTTCACCAAATTTTATATGCATATTCAGTTGGTTTGAGAATCACCTACTATCTATTTTTCATACCCCTAAGTGGTAAGGGTTGTTCACCCTTAACATTTTTTTATTTATATGGCAACACAACGTTTGCCGGGTCAGCTAGTGATAATATAATATCATAGATTAGTAAACATTACTCACTCCTAACAAGAAAATGTACCCAGTTTTGAGAATTGAAATAGTTGCGTAAAAAAGTTTTGTCACGTCTCCGTGCTAAAATTTCCCTAAAATATTTGAAATAATTACTTATTTATTATGTAAATTAAGCAGTATTAGTTATTTATTCGTAATTTTTCTCTAAAAATGTTTTTTATTTGTCAAGAATTCAAAAAAAGAACTTACTAATAAGCCGTTTGTGGCTTCATTCAATTTCAAGGCGGCGAAGTATCTTTACTAATCTAAGTATAATATACGTACCGAAAAGGCTGTGCCGGCTGGCGCCCAGGCTGGCCGCGGGCGGCGAGCTGACCGCACGCAGCGCGTCGAACGCGCTGCCGCCGCCGCCGCCGCCCAGTGGGCCGCCCTCCAGCGCGCCTGCAACAACACCTGCTTTAACACTATATACTAAGTATAGTTTTTTAAAACCAGATTGTGTACATAATAAGAAATTATTTTTGTGTTTTTGTATAAATATTTAATATCAATTTAAATAAGACAAGAAAATGGTAACTACTTTAAAAACTGCGCTAAATAGTAACTGTAAAGTATATACTTTCGTTACAAGTATACAAATAAACTATTTTATGTTTTTCCGAAGTAGTTGCCATTTTCTAAAGTCTTATAAAAGTGGAAGATGAGTTGCACGATACAAAAGAAATCACATCTGTCTATATTGCGTAGGTGTCTTATATATTCTCATGGTCTTTTTGAATTTTATTTTCGTTTTGTGTCATAACGGAAATGCTTTAAAACAATTTGTTTAACATTATTAAATTCAAATTCAGTTTTCAGCAATTAACAAGTGGTAGTACTAACAATGCTGTTTGTTTGCTGGTGTTTTGCCCACCATGACTTATGCATCTGAAACATGGACCCTAACGAAAGAGATAGTGGAAAGGATGCGAATTTCTCAAAGAACCATGGAACGTGCAATGCTTGGAATCTCCCTCAAAGACAGAATACCCAATGTCACCATACGAAAGAAGACAAAGGTGGTAGACATAGGGGATAGCATTGCTACACTAAAGTGGAGATGGGCAGGGCACCTAAGCCGTCTACCGGTGGAAAGAGGGACTCTCAAGGTCACAGAATGGAGACCACGGACGGGCCACAGAAACGTCGGCAGACAACCAGCCAGATGGACCGATGACATCATACGAGTGGTGGGAAGAGGCTGGATGAGGACAGCGCGAGATCGGGACTTGTGGAAGTCGAGTGAGAATGCCTACATGCAGCAGTGGGTGACAAAGGGCTGAAGAAGAAGAAAAAGAAGAAGTACTAACAATAGAAGCAAAAACAAACAAATAACATGAACATAGATTTCAAATTATAAAATTTTGTCGAGCCATTGATTAATCAAAATGTAGCATCCAACAGCACGCTAATCGGTTCACTGAACGTTCGTTTCGTTTTTGAGAAAAATATTTTAATAATTTTATATTTCGCTAACAAGAAATTAATTCGAAACAGCGTGATTGAAGTCAGAAGGGTTCGAATGAAGTCAACATAATGCACGTATATACACGCGAAGCAATAACAAGACTTGCCTCTTTTGACAAGCTTTGTTGAGGGCGCCATTAAAGGGGCTACATTCGATAAACGTAGCTGACGTCGCATTTCGATATAAGACGTTTATAGAAATCACGCGCCAGCTTTCACTAGCGAGCCGATTCAATATAGGCGTACATTTGTCAGATTAAACGATTTCGAGGCAGGGCTTGTCAACATAAGCCAATACATTTCAACGTAGCATGTCACTGAACGCCAAATGACGACAAGAATAGGACAGGAAATTGATAGGTCTTTCCAGTTAGGCGTGCTTCCGTGCGCGGTATCTCGTTTACATTTTTCTGATTTTACATAGAAATCCTACAGATTTTCAGGTTAATAAGTAATCCAAAGATAGACTTCATAAATTCAGCAGTTATGTAGATTAGTCCGTATTAATGTTTTTTTGTAGAAAATATGGACTACGGACGGAAAGATAGCTTAGCTAACGGCAAAGTAAGTAAGTTCCAAGACATTTCAGCTTAGTCCTCAGAGGTAGCAACGTATCTATGGCCAACCTCAAGTACGAACCTAATCTTATCTGGGGTTGATTACACAAACCATGGGCGGAAGTAGCTACACACTATCTAATAAACATCTTTCGATTCCTACTTCTTTATAAAAAAAATCTAAATTAAAGATCGTTTTCATTCTAATTGGATCTTACAGTTTCCAATAACGTATCGATGGTGCTTCAGGATATCTTGGAATGTGTTCGAACGACGCACAAGGGAACCATCGTCTTGCTTTATGCGCTGTAATCTGTCGATACGTCCCATGTCTTGTACACTAAATTACATGAAGACTGTATTAAGACAGCCACGTTGGCTGTACATGTTGATGTATACATACGAAGGCCTTGCTATTGATTAAATTTACTGTGTTGAGTAAATTTATTGAACACATGAATGGGGTACATTGTTGATCTAACTGAGGTAAAACAGAAGCAATCATTCATGATGTCGATTGTCGCTACTGTTGGTAACAACCGTCACCGACTGTCGTCAACTATCGCCGGCTGTCGTCGACTGTGTCCGGTCGTCAACTGAAACTGTGGCTCATGTATTAAATCATTGTTGCTCATATAATACCTTGTTAACGCAAAAAGGCTATCTATCAATGAAACTTTAGATAAATCACGAAATATCTCAGGCATACGGGTAATGATTATGAATGAAATGAAATGAAATATATTTATTTTGTATAGGCCAACGGCGGCACTTACAAATTGTACGTTACAATATTTTCTTAAACTACTACCGGATCGGAACGCGACCTCTAATGAGAAGATCCGGTAAGAAACTCAGTGGGTTTGTCTTTTTTAATTTTAAAAATAATTATTTTCTTTTTCCCTTTTTTAAATGGCATTATTTTTAATAATTAAATAATGCATATACTCATATTATCCTGTATAGATTGATCATCATTTTAAGTAGTAGTATGGATGCTTATTACTGTAGCATAAATACTACTACTATGATATGACTGAAATAATGTAAAACACGTAAAATACTTTATAGGTACATAATTTAGCAGTGCTGTATAAAGGATTATCCTGGCATATGAAATTCAGCAAAAACATCAAAGCGCTACGTTAGAGGGAATATTTAATAAAATACATTTCGCCCCTAAAGTCACATTCGTACTTGTCTGTCAAATTGACTCAAACTCTTCTCGACATAACATCAAGAAGTATGAAAATAGTAACGTAATAATAATCATCTCCCACGAAAATGGCGGATATTTTGTGTACGTTTGAAGGAATATTACAACATTTGATTGAAATATTGCATTCCAATATGACTATGTCTTTTTTATGATATTCAAGTGGGAATGAAGAGTAGGTACAAATCTTGTCCCTGTACTAGAATAGGGCTACGGTATCCCCTGCCTGTCGTAGGAGGCTACTAAAAGGGGGCTTCCGGGGTTGCGGGCGGCAAGAGTGGGAGCTCGAACCGTCCAGTAAGCGACCCCGGGAAGGACGGCGGTGTGTGTGGGCGCATACCGTCGTAAACACCAGGTGTTCGGGAGGAGCGTAAATTGCTCCCCCAAGGGCAGAGCCCGATAGGGGCATCGCGCTTGGAGGACTCCGGTTGTGTTCCATCGGAGATCCCGGAGTTCTCCGCCAAGCGCTGAGGACGGCTACCTGGGGGGTTTTAGTGCGGTAAAAGTCCCACGGCGTAGGTACATGCAATCTATGCAATGCCGGTGGACATCTGTTTTAAATACGATTAGAGTCCTACCTGAAATCGGCTACAAATAGGTAGATACATGTAGGTTTATTAAGGTGGTAGAACCCTTTGTGGTTCGACTCCGGCGGCACCACCGCCACACCTATTTTTACCTAATAACAGTGTTATGCGCTGCTGTGTTCCGGTTTGAAGGGTGTGGTAAGGGAGACAGACTTTTCCGAGGCGGTAGCGGCGCATCTGTGGCCGACCTCAAGTAGGAATATCTAATCCTATCTGGGGTTGATTACAGATGTCCATGGGCGGCAGTAGCCACTTACCATCAGGTGGACTGCATGCTCGTCTGCTACTCCTATATTATATAAAAAAAAACATTGCTACGCTTGAGGACTTAGACCGGCCTCGTGTAAGATTCTCTCCTTCACCACACCCTACAACCAGTGTACATTACCACTGTCGAGTTACAGTGTTATAAGGCAGATAGATGTGGTCGTGGCTACACAATGAAAGGGTACAACCACTTCAGACCACCACTTCAATTTTTTTCTTTTCCGAGGCGTTCCAGCTTAGTCCTCAGGGGTAGCGGCACACCTGTGGCCGACCTCAGGTAGGAATATCTAATGCTATCTGGGGGTGATTACAGATGTCCACGGGCAGCAGCAGCCACTTACTGTAGGTGGCCTGCATGCTCGTCTGCTACTCCTATGTTATAAAAAAAAAAGATCTTTTACCGTAGATATATATTGTTTTCAAATCAGACAAAGCTTTCAACTTCACATAATTATATTATACTTCAATACGAATAAACAGAGTGAAGATAGAAATAAGTCCTTCTCGTACATTATTTTGTTCAACGCTATGCTATTGTACGCTACTTAAATTATCACACTATTGATTAAGCGGCCGAGTTCTGAACACAATAGGTCTCGATAGTTCTGACATAATAATGGAGGAATTTTTATTTTCGCGTCGGTTTCTTCTTTGTTTATCGATTCATTATATTTCAAGGGTCTTGAATAGACAGTATTGAATATAGAAGCGCTCACAGATTGGAAGTATGCGATTCATCATTCATGCGATGCTTGAGTAATAGTATAAATTTTCGTTACCATGCTAAGTATATACTGACAGACTTGACTTATGCCTTAGAATTGCTTATAAAGTAATGAGTATAAAAAAACAATATACGAAATAACATATTATCGCTGCAAGGGATTTTGTAGCGTTCAGTAAAAGTTTCTGCTAAACCTGCAATAATAACAATACAATACAAATCTTTTTAACCATTAATTTTGTAATCTAAGCTTGTATTTAAGTTCACAAAATGAGACTACGCTTGTAATTACAAACATAAATAATAACATACAAAAATAAGAACCTATTCACAACATGTGTTACTAAAGTAGCAAGTTAGCAACATTATAACCTTCATAAAATTCCCGAACATTATATAACCCAAAGGAATAGGCATAGTCAACTAGAAAAATAACAGCAATAAATTTACTTAACATGGTCCATAAAAACAAAGGACTGGACTTTGGGAAATAAGGCGGAAATGTTCTGGCTCGCTGCGTTATTATATAAAACGCACATTGTTGCAAACATGTTGCGAAATTGAGCGAGATGATAGACTGTACTGAGGTTCAGTTGAAATTGGTAAAGTATATGATTTAGTGCTGATTCCTGCACCCGTGTGGCGGAGTGACCATGCCGGTCTGACGCGCAAAGGGTTCCGGGTTCCATCCCAAGCCAGATACAGAAGAAGGAACAGATATCCAAATTCATCATTCAGATGAACCAGAACAGATATCCAAATTCATCATTCAGATGAATTTGGATATCTGTTCTTTTTCTGTACCGTTACCTTGAGTTTTCAAAACATCCCATAATTTAACGTTATGTTTACTCAATCCATTATTCTGTTCCGTTTGCTTCAGTAGACTGAGAAAACGTAACAATAAGTAAGTGCTCAAATCTTTTTGTCTGCCTCACATGTAACGCAAAAAAGAGACAAAACATAAAGCGCCATTTTGTCAATTTACAGTGTAAACATTAAATGTCTAAATTTTAGACATTTAATGTCAAGTTACTGACACTACAGTTCTCTCTACAATCCGCTAGGGGCGCTGATTGGAATTTGTATGGGCAAATACGTAAACAAATATCAAAACAGTAATATTTGTCAAAACGTAAAAACTCATGGTAAGGGTACAGAATACAGAAACAACCATTTGTTTGTGTATGCGAGTCTGTGTGTGTCCATGGCAGCCATGACACTGATGTTCCTGGCGTGGGGCTGAAAGCGTAAGCGTCTAAATATTGTGGCAGAACCCTTTAATATATGTTCGAAATCGAGCCATATCGACTTCGAACGATAAAGCCTATCGATCCTGTGTTTGTGTGTTCTGGTTCGAAGAGTATTGTAAAGCTATCCAACGTATTCCTCGGAGATTACAACGCATGTGGCCGACCTCAAATATAACTTCCATACTACGTGGAGTAAAATTAGTCGTGATTCATCTGCACAGACACCACTGCCACAAGTAATGTTATGTTAGGCGCTGTTGTATTCTTAATTACAGGATATGATAATATTGACATAGGTACGTATTATATCGTCGTATCGTGGACTTATGTTTAAGTATTGCAAAAACAGCGATAACCTAGTTATTACTACACCGCTTCTCTATCGTATCTCAGGCACATGATTTTTCCGACTTATGTGAGAATTAAAACTTAATTATTGTCACTTGCTATAACAATGAACGAACATATTAGCCAAGTTCTGTCTTATTAAAACGCTTTTATTAGCTTGTTGTATATATGTATGTATGTAACGAAATCTTTAAACTTGATTTTTACCCACTTTGAACGGTATCCGATTAATTTAAAATCTATGTATCCATGTATGTATGTAACGAAATCTTTGAACTTGATTTTTACCTCTTTGAACGGTATCCGATTAATTTAAATATTTAAACATTTATTAAGAACCGTTGACATTACACGATTTTAATAATTTCATCCCATTCTCCTCATCAGGATCGTCAGGAATCAGGATTAACTATTCTCCTTGTGCGACTTTAGCGTGGTTTTTAGTCTTTAAACTATAATTTCATTTTATTGTTAAAGCATAAAATAACTCTAAATAAAACACACTTGTTAGACTTTGACACTATTCAATCGAATAGAAAATCACTTTTGTTGAAAACATTGTTCAAAAGAGAACATAAAAGTTTGGAACGGTTATCCGACTTACAGCACTTATCACGACTTTTAGTTTACTTTAATACTTTTAATAGTAGCTACTTCAATTCCTTACATATATGTTAATACGCGCTATTTAATTTAGTTTTACCTAAGTGCGTAGTGCCTAGTAAAATAAAAATATAACAGCCTAAAAATGTTGATAAAATTACTTCCAACCAACATTTGCACTTTCTCTTGAAATTCTCATTAATCAACAAATAAAACATAATAAGAAATTCTACATATTACTTATACGGTACTACTTGTTTACTTCTTACATTTACAAATATCTGCAACACATTATTTTTAACACTTTACAGTTTTCATAAAAAACAGTCTTTTCATTTGAAAGCTTTTTGCTAATAATAATCAAACAAGTAAAACTAAATTGAGTTTTGTCAAACAAATTGTCACTACTTGCCGTCACAATTATTAATCTAATAATTACGCGTATGCAGTTTGTCTGTAAATTTAACTACTCATATTATTATTTTTGTTCAATTTATTTCCATTAATACTACGCTGTATTCTACAGTGCCTAATAATATTGTTGATTCTACTTATATCAACGAGCCACGAAGAAGCGCGTGCTCCGCATCGAGTTACTTTATTTCTTCAAGATACCTTATAAATATTGAATGTTCCGCTCTAACCAACTCCCGGTGGTAGATAATAACATTGACTTCGCGCCGTTCCGTAATATTTCACGAACTAGGATAAAACTATTGTTGCGAATTTCATCATCATCATCATCAACCCATTACTGTCCCACTGCTGGGCACGGGTCTCCTCTCAGAATGAGAAGGTTTAGGCCATAGTCCACCGCGCTGGCCAAGTGCGTATTGGTAGACTTCACATACCATTAAGATTTTTTATAAATCTCTCAGGTATGCAGGTTTCCTCACGATGTTTTCCTTCACCGTTTAAGCAAGTGATAATTAATTTCTAATACGCACATAAATTTGAAAATCAGAGGTGCGTGCCTGGGATTTGAACCTCGGACCCCTCGATCGAGAGGCCGCGTTTCTTAACCACTAGGCTATCACTGCTATGTTACGAATTTACTCACACCCTATTTTACGGAGAAAGAGACTGCCAATTCGCTTCCGGTAAGGAATGATAGCTTATTGTGGTATTTCGGCTGCTTCGTAGGAGAGGTCAAAGAAAAGTTTAACAAAATTTTATAAGTATTTTAAATTTCAGGAAATATATGTAGGACACGGCAGTGGCCTCATCAATTGTTATCTATTCTCTGACACAGAAACGATACTTTTCAAAATTGAAATAAGCATTCTAACTTATAGTAGGGGAGTCCACGATGCTAAATGTGTAGAACCTCGAGCGTCATTGGGACCTATACGATTGTGTAGATTAGACATTAGAATGAAGAAAAGGTTATATAATATTTTCCATTCAGCGAGTCGTCTTCTTATTCTGACGATTTGAAAAAAAAATGTATGAGAATGAAGAATAATGTATTTTCCTAAAAATTAGCCTTTTCCTTTAGTTTGTAATGCATCATTACTTCCCAGGGATTCATGCTAATAAGTGACAATATCAGATAGCATAATAATACAGGATGGGTTTTTTTTTAAAATGTTTTTTTTTTCACTACTTCGACGTGTGGTAATCGGCCGGTTATGATGTTTCCCGTTTTCTATCATTATTTCCTTTATACTAAAAAGAAAATTGACCACGCTCGAGCATGTCCAGTGATCGATTTTTTTGATTCTGCAAACCCCCCGACATAGAAAGCTCATTTATGGTGTAGGATACTCTACAGGGTGTAAGGTATTTCCCATATCATAGTCTGACGCGCTCGAGACATTCCCGAAATCCCCTCTTGGGCTCCCCAACCCTTACAGATTGATTAACTGTAAAATGTTTCCATTGATAGAAAATAAAATAAACCAACATTTACATATATAATAAAGCAAAGCCATAATATGTTATATTCTCCATACAATAGATAAGAGAAGGACCAAACATATTTTAATATTTTTATTTCCGGACAAAAGACAGTCTCATGCCGTTGTTACAATTTTTATAGCTTCTAATATATGAAATAGATGACTGGGCGAGCAATATTGCGCTTCAATCTTGATCCTCGAGATTCCAAGGCGTCCAGTAATGCGATTCTACAAATTTATGAGTTAATAGCGAACTGTGCAAGTGGTTCTGCGGGTAGAATATATCTTACTCGACCGTCCTCGCTGTGACGGCTCTGTGGGCGTTTAAAGCGTAGACTTGGGATGCTGAGACGATTCCAGCTTTCAAACTTGATATTTAATATATTTAATTTTTAAGTAAATTATTAGTGTTATAAGACTAAATGGTCTCCGTTGCTTGATAGCTCGACAATACACGACCCTATAACAGAATACGCAGAGTGCAGTATGAAATAAATTAAGCAATCAGCAATAATCATAGAAACAGCCTTAAAATTACAGTTAAATGGTTGAAGTAACTATTGTAATAAGTCTGAGTAAACGAAAATTAGTACGTTCATCTTAATATCCCTATTAAGATGAACGTACTAATTATCGTTTTCTCAATATACCATTGGATCTCATCAAATAATTTTGCAAAATATCTTAAAATCTCATACAGAATAAACGTATATTTAAAATGAGAATGAGATATAAAATAAGAACAGAAATGATTAGTGAGTCCAAAAGTTAGCTTAGCTGGCTCTACTCCAACATCTGGTAAAGAAATAAGTTCACGCACACACTCAAAGCAGAGTATAGTGGGGAATGTCAATGAAACAATGAATAAATGTCGCGAACTTCACTAATGGCTATCAAGAATTTATCACACAATTTCTTTGATATGATAGACACACTATCTAAATCTTGCACAAGACGCCGTCGCGCACCCCTTACATACACAAAATGTTATTCATCTTAAATACAGTTCTTTTGGAAGGTAATCTCTAGAAACAAAGAAATATATTTTGCTTCTCAAAAATCTGACAACGTTAAATGTGAGGTGAATGCACTCAAAACCGTACCATGTACGTTACTAATACCTATCTAATAGTACCTATATAATAATACGATCCGCGTGGTGGAGTGCTTACCATACCGGTCTTAAAAAGGCTTTCGGGTTCGAACGTCGACCCGACAGACATATAAATTTTGATTTTTGATTTCTGTTTTATTCGTGTTTATGTTACACCATGACACCTAAGACAAAGAAAATTCTAAATGGGTTACGAGCGTAGAATGTGTCTTTTTCCACCTGTACGCATTGGAGTAGCACAGTGAATATTATAATTCAAACCTCTTCAGTATGTGAAACTAGCCCTTGTCCAGCGCTAAACATATAAAGAGACATAGACAGACACACAAAGAACATATAGACACAGACAAAGAACATATACAGACAAAGGAATTGAAGCTCAAAGTCTCGATCCGCGTCAAATCGAACACAGGCAAAAAGCGATTTTCAAATATTTCACACGTAAATAATCCTATTTTTCTCGGCTGACTCGGCATCATGACATTCCACCCGTTAAATTCATGCGCCCGCGTTAATCAGGCGAAGTGCGTGCTCGTTTTCCACTTCGTATCACAACAAAAATAACTACCTATTATGAATATTTAAATTAAATTTATCGCTGTTTCATTCCAAGCGGATTTCTGTCATATCCCTTGATTAAAATATAAATTACGAACTGTTGCACCCTCTGTCCCCTCCGCACGTCGGAATTTTATAACCGCAAAGAAATGAGCTGCACGAAGACTATTAAGGAGACGGTTAGATCAAATAATATTTTATGAGAAATCTACGTACCTACTTATCAAATATTAAAGCGAAATGAACCAAGCTATATGCAATTTGTTATGTTTCAAGCGCATGTAATATCAAAGTGCAAATAAACATAAAGTAGCTTCAAAAAGTTTATTTAAGCGACGTTAGTTTCGCAAAGCAAATTAATTTGTTCAGTTATTTCTTCAATGGAAATTAACAAACAATCACACTTTTTAGCGCTAAATAATAAAAAAGCTGAACGTTTTCAAAATATTTTTACGTAACAATCCTATTTATTTTACAAATCGGGTACGGGAATTCTCCTACTATGGTTTAATATTAAGCTCAATAGTCCATAGTCAAAATAATAACGAAAAAAAATACGATCATGTTGATCATCGGTACAGCAGTACTGTAATATCCGGAACACGCAAATATTTATGAGACAACCGAAAATATTTGTCATTGATTTTGATGCGTGCGTGGAAATAAACTCCGTGTATTTATAGTTAAATAAAGTAAATAATATGTAAGTACAACTACACACAAAATTGTCACGATTGAAACAATTACATTGTAAACTAAGCGAAGTCAGGAAATGCAATATAGATGAAATCTAATACCTATAATATGGGTGGCAGGCAACAACGCTCGAGACGCAAAGGTAGTCAGTATGACATGCAAACGGTTCCCAGTTCGATCCCGAGTGAAGCAGATATAAAAAATCGATTCCAAAATAAGTGCATTAAATTAAAATAACTCTTACTCTAAATTATGAATTTAGATATCTGTCCTGCCTTGGTATTTGCCTTTATGTTTTTGCGCACAAAATGCTTATATGTATGATACTGTACATCAACAATGCTTGAAGCGTTACACGAAAACCTTGAAGAAAATTGCATTCCTAAGTACACACTTATTCTTTAGGTTCAAAACAATGCTCAACAGCCGAAGCTGGAGTGCATCCCTCCTTGACGTCGGTAACACGTTAGACGGCATCCTTTCGTTTTGAGACAGTACTTCACGTACTTCAATCTGTAGCTTTCCGTAGAATTCCTAAGATGAAAGCATAAACCTATCTATGTTTACCTCAATAGACAATATGTACATTGTACTCTTATTCTGGTATTTGTTAACCGACTTCAAAAAGGAGGTGGTTATCAATTCGGGCGGTATCTTTTTTTTATGTATTTACACGAATTACTCCGCCGTTAGTGGACCGATTTTAATAATTCTCAATATATTTCGTTGGATAACGATGTAAACAGCGTGTCCAATATGAACGCCGACTTCAGAAATATGTACTAAACCAACATTTATTTTAATTATTTTTTACTTTGTGGTGACATATAAGTCGGTTGTATTTTTTTGTTCTTTTTTTTTAACATATACCGACCGATTTTGAAAGTTATCGTAGAGTGTAGGTATGTATGTGCATTTATGGTGCATTTATATTTATATTACTTTTACATACATTGTCGGCTAAAATCTTTGTGGGATATTAAAATTACCTTGGTAGCGCGAGAGACACTAAGTAGGTACATCAAATTTCGAAAAATTAAAATGGCTTAACTTGTTTATGATATTTTACTTAGATTGTTGAGTATTATAAGCGTATTTATCACTCACAACACAATTATTTATGCCTCAGAAATTACATAATTACTTATCATTCGAACCGTAATTATGCAACTATTGGAATTATTATTCATATTCTCCGATATTATTCATAATTTAAGTATGTACACATTTATTTAACCCAAAGCTAATTATGTTTTCGTTTACATTTTACCAGAGTGATTTATTCGATGCATACTCGATAAACATGGTTTTAAACTAAAAGCATTTTGAAACCATTTTGTAAGTAGCTCTATGTTGTAAAATATTTCGAACCTATCATTTTAACGTTTTTGGTTTAACTTCTGAAAAGGCTGAGCATAAAAACGATTTTAATTAAAGAACACTGTTCAAAACGGATAAACAGTAAAAGTCGGTATCACTCCGACTTTTATTATTTAATAAATTATTATTTCTGAACGAAAATCAGCTTTTAAAACACCCCATAAATAAAAACTTTATCAACAACTATTTAAGTTGTCACAAAAATATATGTAATATTTTCATACTTACTCATATATACAATATATGAATAAAACAACCTTGCAACAATATGAGACCACGATTTATGATGGTATATACCTGCGACGTGCAATGTGCACCGCCCTCACCGCATTACATGCAAGCACGGTAAATATACGGTAAATATGGAACCGCGACCGAAATGTGTTTCACTGTAATATATATTTAGTAGTATATTTCTGTTCATTTTTCGCGCATTTTACCTTTCCACTAAAGTCAGATCGTGACCTAACATGATGACGTCATTGTTCACGTTCGCGGCGCGCTTACCATCGTGTCTTGTTCATGGAACTTTTTGAGTACTGAATGTCACACTTATTACGAACCTTAACACACATTAGGTATATTTAATTGAATCGAAAAATTAATCCCACCAATACATCACGAAGTAAATTTCTGGTATCTCACAAAAGCATTTCCAATAAAAATGAATAAAAGCTCCAACATAAACAAATTCACTTTGATGTGTCGCTTTTGTCGGAGATTTAAGGTAAAGTAAACCAAGCTTAACGTTTTTAAATAACCGTAAAAGCCATATCCTCGTCAACAATTTTGAGCGGCGGTTCCCATTCAATCGTAACTGGTTCTGATTTATACGGGATCTGATTATTGGCATTTCCCTTTTCCAATTTCAAATTAAGGGCTTAGGTATGGCTTAGGTGGCAAATTTTAAGAGGGATTAATCCGATATATCCCCATCCCCACTCAATTATGGGATTGTACTTTGTGAATATTTTCAAACGTTCATTTTATTGGGAGGTCTCTTCAGGTTATGATTTTAGTAAAGAATTGAAGATGGCTTTTACTTGAGACAACATTTATACCGGTGTACATAACGTCTCGGCAACTCACAAGTAACTGTTTAAGCGGTCGGAATAGTACTTTGCTTCATTTGATGGTCGTAAAGTATAGTAAACATTAAATGAAAGTAGATTGATGCTGATTACGAAAAATATAGAAATTATAAGTTATTAATTTGTAGTATACAACCAAAATAAAGTTTAATACCTAGAAAGTTTAATACCTAAGAATCTAAAAAATATGAGCGAAATATTATATTTTAAAATAACTGTCTGATTTGCAAAGACTATAACAGATTTCGTCTGTCAAAAACCTATTTTAACGGTACTTTCAATTAGAGTTAGAGGACTTTATTGTACGGTAAATATCTAAGTTTTTCCGTAAAAATGAAATACAGTGCCCGAGAGTCCGTCCAGAAGAAACCGCGAGGGAAATCTCGTTAACAAATAAATTACAAAAGTAAAATACGTTCTAATGTTGAGAAATCATAACATGGTACTTTCATTTTTATTGATTGTTTTAAAATATTTTTAAAACAACACCATACGATCAAGTAATAATTTTTCAGCGAATATAAAACTCGATTAAAGTATAAAAGAGTTTAAAACCAGTTTTAACTAGTTTTATGTTGACTCTACTTTAAAGCTTATCGCGATAAAATCTGGTTCAGGACGCTGAACCAGGATTTAGGTGGGTTATAACACCGTTGCACATTTTTCCAAAAGAGATTTTATTTTGGTTATAAAATTTTAATGGCTACAGCCTATTTTTATGTTCCACTTTTATACATCGCATTACAAATGTCTGGAACATGCAGTACCACGATAATCCATATAAACCGATCATAAGACCTCCGACAAGTTTTAACGACTGGTCCTCTGTAACACGAAACTGCACCATAAATTTTAGCCGCTGGCAATCACCAATCCAACTCCCAATTGCCCAACTTTGCTTAATTTTATTGATCGACTGCAATGTACAAAATCGCTTAACTCTATTTAATATTTTATTTTAAATAGAGGAAAATAGTGAAAATAACTTATACCAAATTAATAAATCTCTTAAATAAAACAGAATGCTCATACATACGAGTTTCAATTGATGTAAACAAGATTCGCTTCCCCTCCAACAGTATTAACACAGAATCGTGTAATTCAAATCACAAGTATGAATACATTTAACAAAACGTTGGCAAATAATCGTAGCCATGATGTTCATTGTTTCGCGGCGGGCGCGAGCGGCAATGAAAAAGTACATTAGAACATGTGAAGTACATTCGACAACCCACACTTCTGAGCCATTAACGTATAATGTCGACACGTTACCTACATCATAACGCAATTTAGATATTTCGATACGGAATTCGGGAAGTGTATACGTGTGAGCGTCACCCGAATATGAGTCGGAAAAATATAGAGTATTTTCCGGTCCACGAAAGCTTGACGATGGTTATGAAAACCGTTCGGTACGTTACCAATATATGGAGGTTATGTGTTTTAACGTTATGTTTTACGATGAAAGCGTATAATTTGCGAAACTTGTGTTATGAAACGAACTTAACGCTTGCGATATGAGTTGAATGGTAGAAATCGGCATGTAAGTAAATAAAAATGCAAATCTTGATACAAGTATTTACTGACTTTACATGCACTTAATGTAATAATTTATTATAATATTCTACATCTTAGAAGCATGTGGCTGTTGTGTGGCTTAACCTTCCTCGTAAGTGATGTTTTATGAAGGGATTGTACTCTGCTAACTCTCTAATGAAATTTTAAAGCAGTCATTTGTGAATGTTATAGTTGACAGTTGATCATAAAATAACAAAGGATACACTAAAAATATATAAGAAAATAGAATTAAAAATAATTGACTCAAAATAACTAAGCTTCAACTCACAGTGAAGGGTACATAGAGCACGTAATTGAATGTCATGTTAGAATTTCCAAGGAAATAAAATGAGAGCGAATAATCTTGCAATTAGCTGAAGCTGAAAGGAAAGTTTGATTTTATTGTTTTGGATTAAAGGAAGCAAGGGCCGCTATACAAATGAATCCTTTTTATGTGTATACCTAACGATAAGGCAGACGGGCTACCTGGTGGAATGCAGTGACAGTCGCTTATGGACATTTGCAAAACCACAGGAATCGCCAATGCACGACGGTTTTAAAGTAGAGCTCTTTTTGATCTCTTCATAAAGAACCTCATATTATCATGTAAATTTTCCTTCCTATCATCTAAATAAATCTTATCTTGAACTGACTCCATGTCAATTAATTTTTGTAAAACTGAAAACACAATGATTTTGTTTTCTTAAATTGTTAAGTAAAGCGAATAAATCTATGTGTATAAGAGAGTTAAAAGCCTATATATTATCATAGTAATAAGTTCATTCATGTCAGTATATTTTTTATTGATTTAACTAGCTTTTCAATAAAATATAATACAGAAATATCAGTCTTTGCATCTACTCTAATGTCTTACACAAGAACTTTAAAAATGCAAAAGGTACTATTTCTGCCACAGTTACTTTGTTAAGTAGCGTACGTCATTAAATTTACAGTTACTAGTACTAAACGGCAGTGGGGACTTCCTATTTTCGTTCTTGTTATAAAGTAGCATCAACTAGAAGAGACAATTAATTTAAAAGTAATATCATCGTACAGTTTTTACATTTTATTACGTAACAGGTACTCACGATAACCGTTTTCATGCCGATATTTCGACCCAATTGCATGAATCGTGGTCACGGCTATACTCGAAATATCGGTAACACGGAACAGAACAATATATAAAAGGTTCGTAAGTACCTGTTACATATACATTTGTGGTGAGATAGACTTACCTATTTACATGAAGCGTTTTAAATTACTCTTAGTAGAGACGCACTAAGAGTTGGGAGACACTTATTCCACTTAGAGTTTATAAAAAATAACCATGTTACCGGATTTTGTGGCGAAGCGTTCAACCGGTCGAGCACACAAAGTGTTTTAAATTTGATTCCAGACTAGGCAAACATCAAAATAACAAATTTTTTTTTTTCAATAAACATAGTATATTTATCTGTATCAAATACACTTAAGACTCGAAACATTCTAGTATGGGACTATTAATTTAAAACTCTTTAAATTTAAGTTTATCTATGTCACTAGCTCTGCCTGATTGTGCAATAGGATACAGCATCATTGACGAATAAAAAATGGTATAATATATTTATGTTGCAAAGTTCCTCCCGGTAGGACCCTGTCCACGACATAATAATACTCTCTTAAAAGTTCCTAGCAATGTGACTTAGGAGTATTCCGAAGGGTTAAAACTCCCGGAACCGATAACCAGAGGGTTGAACGCAAAGTTGTATTCCCCTAAGTTATCCCAAATCACAATTCCCTCTTATGTGGGTTAAATCATACTTTTAGGTTGCGATTAGAAACGCCTTTGAGTTGCTCAAGTAGATAAGCTATATTATTACCGGTTTCCTTACTTAATAAATACAAACACTCTGTCAATTTTATTCTGCGTAAGTTGAAAATATTATTAAACATTTTAAAAATAGTTATTTTTTTTAAAACAGAAAAAATCCGTCTGCTTGGGATGTAGGGCGTGCCAAAGAATACATACACTTATATGCTTGAAAAATATGACCCTCCCAAGTCGGGTTAAAATATTTTTAATTTAATACAAGCTTAGAGTAAGTAAGTAATCTTGTAGATAAAAATTAAGTAGGTACCTACAATCCTACATACTTGACACATGTTTTTTAGAAAATAAGCAGATTAATGTTATTTTAATTAATGTGGAGCAAATAAATGTGTTAAATTGATAAGTATTCAATAAATTGTATTTATATCGTTATGCTCAAAAGTTAAGTGTTGTTTGACCCGATCGTATAGAGGGCTGGAAGGTTTATTCACTTTACGAGTTGGCAATCGTTTTGAATCTTTACATATAATGTACTGGCCGCATTTAGCAGTATCGTAAATATATATTTAACGATACATTGCAAAGATGTAGGCAATTTTGCGTACAAATTCTTCGAATAATAAATAAGCAGCTCAATTAATCGACGAAAAAAAGAACTTATAGATAATATTGTCTGTAATTCTGCGAAAAAAAACCGTCTTACCGTCCTTATTTATTTCTTTCCTAAAACGATACATTTCGCGTAGCGTAGCGTTCTTAGGGACACTGGGACATATTAGCCGAAAATGGGACAGTTCCTTTCAAAACGGGATGTATGGTCACGTTTGGTGTACCGCACAGCTTCGGTTGATGTAAACCGACCGCTATCAAAGCGTGCTCATAATAAATTCACTTACATACATGTTGCTACGTTACTGAAGTCGAACTTGGCGCTCGACGATTCAATTGAGCACACATATTAAACTCAATCGAAGCCGGCTAGCTATTGGATGTATATATAACACTTACACGTTTCAACCATAGATTAGTAAAGTTGACTCACTCCTAACAAGAAAATGTACCCAGTTTTGAGAATTGAAATAGTTGTGTAAAAAATTTGGCCACGTCTCCGTGCTAAAATGTCCCTAAAATATTTAAAATAATTATTTATTCGTTATGTAAATTACGCAGTATTAGTTATTTATTCGTATTTTTTCTTTAAAAATGTTTTTATTTGTCAAGAATTCAAAAAAAGAACTTACTAATAAGCCGTTTGTGACTTCATTCAATTTCAAGGCGGCGAAGTATCTTTACTAATCTATGCGTTTCAACATAATTATAGTGAGGATAGGTGCGGAAAACTGGCCGAGCCTCGCTCGATTTGGTTATTCTAAACTTGTCAACTGCACGTTAGGGTTCCCGAATTAGACTCGCTGTGTTCGGGTTTAATGCTTATGAATATTATCGCTCGGCTTACATATACGGCCTGTTTGATGGGTCAAAAAAATTTTAATATAAGACACGCTGTTTACATCGTTATCCAACGAAATATATTGAGCGCCGACTTCAGAAATACGTACTAAACCAACATTTATTTCAATTATTTTTTACTTTGTAGTGACATAGAAGTCGGTTGTATTTTTTGTTAAAAAAATTTTTTCACCCTTTTTAGTGATGACTTACTAACATTTATATTAATACAATATAAAATTGTAAAAACGTGATCATGAATGAAGGTAAGGTCTGAGTTTACATTGATTGGAACCGCCCGCTCGCAGGGCGCTGCCGCGCCCTGCCCGCTTAGTTTTATGTTGTCTTATATGTCCCAACCTAACCTAACTAAATAGTCAATGAGAAACTGGCTTTGCAATTTCATTAGAACCTACACCAAATATCTTCAGCACAACTCAATTATTCCCATCGGTTGAGGAGTTACATATTTTGTCTCCGAGCCACATTATCAGACCCTTAAATAGTCAATGATGAACTGGCTTTGTAATTTCATTAGAACCTACACCAAATATCTTCAAACACAACTCAATTATTCCCATCGGTTGAGGAGTTACATATTTTGACTCCGAGTTACATTATCAGACCCTTAAATAGTCAATGATGAACAGACTTTGTAATTTCATTAGAACCTACACCAAATATCTTCAAACACAACTCAATTATTCCCATCGGTTGAGGAGTTACATATTTTGACTCCGAGCCACATTATCATACCCTTAAATAGTCAATGATAAACTGGTTTTGCAATTTAATTAGAACCTACACCAAATATCTTCAAACAAAACTCAATTATACCCATCGGTTGAAGAGTTACATATTTTGTCTGCAGAACCCACTCTGATCCTCATCATATTTAAATGGGACCAGCTTGTAGCAATTGTACACACACGAAATTAAGGGCATTAAAATAGGTTCATAAACGGCGAAGTTATGGCTGTTATATTTACATGGGTGGAGGAGTTCCTCTCATTTTCTCCAGAACCCATCGATGGATCCTAACCATATTTAAATGGGACCAACTTCCAGCTTGTCTCTATACAATAAAAAAAGAAATATTAAAATCGGTCCACTAACGGCGGAGTAATTCGTGTACATACATAAAAAAAAAATACCGGCCGAATTGATAACCACCTCCTTTTTGAAGTCGGTTAAAAATAGATGCAAACTCTGTGTTGAAAGCATTTAAATCTTTCTGATGTTATAATAACTGTAGACGGCTACTACTCGGGTCGATGGTTATAATGAGAACGAAACAGTATTTTGTACATTGTGAATATAAAAAGTGAAAAAGAATGAGTTAAAATATTTACGTTTATACTATCACCTCAAATCCTCAACAAACAAGAGAAATGTCGACTGTAATTACATCCGCTTGCTTCGCTGACAAATTAAAATTCAAGTACAAAATGTACTTTGTTTTCTGTGTGCTCTGTCTATTCATATACTAAACCCGAATTTTATTTACGCACATAAACGAAATTTGTATGTAATATGAATAGATATATAAAGTAAATGATATTTTTCAAAAGATGTTTTATGATCACCGGAATCGCCGAATTCCCAGCGTAGTACCAATCTACCGTCTTTAAATTGTTTTCTTTACTTAAAAGGCGTAAACGTAAACATTTAATATACTATAGCCTACGCAAGGTCGAGTCGCAGGTCCTACGCAAACATACGTACATACCGAGCAAGCAACCCGCTGCTATATGGCATAGCCCTTTTAACGAAACTGCCTCCAAATCTCTCATATTCTTCTACAACACTTTTAACTTATTCATACAAGGGACGCAGGGAAAGGTGACGGTTGCTAGGGAATGAAATTTCGAGTATGCATACGGTAGGGTTTCTCAAAGTCGACCCTCAGGGGTTAGTTAGTCTTAGGGGGTTGGTGATAGAATTTACATAATGGCGACTGTCAACTAACTCATGTAGGTAACGGATAGTGGACATGCGACCAAATCAACGAAAATTGCTACAAGAGTCAACTCAATCTGCTTTAAAAAACAAGCCATTCTATACTTTAATTAATAAAATATTAATTCTTCCTTAAAGTATTACACAACAAAAACATATTTTAAATAAAATACCTTGCTAAACGGAAGATTATCATTGTGCTGAAAATCGAATAGGGGTACGTGGAGTTACAAGTTTGGGAAGTCCTGGCATTCAGTGTAGGTGCCTATTTTGTAGTGTAAATTTGCTGAACCAGGTAACGCGTTGACAGTTTGGCCCGAGGGACCAAAATGACGTTATTAGATTAAAAACTCGTAACAAGCTACGCGAGTTGGTGATTATCACTGTACACGCAGTAACGCGGTCAAATTTAATATTAAAAGCCACTAGACATAAGTAGGTACTTTATTTAAAACTGTAGTTTATGCTTGTAGTTCGTGTAACGATTAACATTAGTGAACTGTTTTTAACTTGTTCTATAAGACACGTACACAGTTGAGTCACGGGTTTCGTTCAGGGGGGGTTACTACCATCTCTTAAAACAATATTATTAACCGACTTCAAAAAGGAGGTGGTTATCAATTCGGCCGGTATATATTTTTTTATGTATGTACACGAATTATTTTAATCATATTCTTACTTTTTTGCAGGAAATTTAACTTTTTAAGCAAAATATGATTTCAGTTGGTTTTATACAATGGATAAGCGAAAAATTAATAAGGGTTTAAGTTTGTTCAACTGTGTATGACGGAATATTTGACTGTTTTAAGGAGGAAATGAAACTTTTCTGAATTATGATGCTTTTTAAAAGATGGTAGTAGTAGTAGTAGTAGTAGTAGTAGTTCCAGTCATACTATGTAACTAAAAATTTTGGCGCACTAGATGGATAAATTTGGTTGTTTTCTTATTGAATAATGTTTTGGTTTCAGGTAGAACTCTTGTTTTATATAGTTAATTGCTCACTATCCAGTGGACTGTAACTCGTCATACTTACAATATTTAAAAAAAATATCACAGATATTTTATATGAAATAATAAAGATAGCCAAACCATATAAAAATTGAACGACTGATAATGTTACACATATAAGCGATCTGAAAAAAGCAATCACAAGATCACACTTGTGGAAATGTCCCCCTCGTCATAATAAATTGTTTGGGGTGCTATCAGATTGTTTACACAACGTATGATACGTATATGATTCGTATTATTACATGAGTTATTGATATCGATGTTTATAGTACAGAAAGAATACTATTTCAATAAACGTAATTAAATAAAATACCCTCATCTATAAAAAATGTGAATTCATTTGACGTATTCAAGAGGAATCTATACCAATACCTAATACTGTAGTGCTATACATTTTTAATTAACATCAAACATTTTTAACAACTATAATTTAACGAATACGTCAGGTGTATAGAATCTTTTGATAAAGCGCGACGACGAAATGATTGTATTACATTACTATGTTCTCATGTCATGACAACTGTCTTTATGAGAATAAATTTCTTTAAACCAAAACCTAATTAAACGCCGCCTTTACCAAAAGTTGTATTTGTTAAAGGTTGTTAAAGGTAAATGTTTTGCGAAGTAAAATAGTTGTTGCAATAAACTTACCTTATCTATTTATCTTTATATACATATCTGATCATTTATCAATCATACTTTTGAATATAGGAACATACACTTTCAAAATTCACTCTTCATTCAATCAATTCAAAATTAATTACTTACTAATTTTCATTTTCTTAAAAATCTTTCATAAATGTATGAGATTGAGCGCAACTTTGTCAATTTTTAACCGACTTCATCTAGTGACGAGAGCAACTTTTAATATTACGTCATTCCATTTAAAGTCAGCTGGCCGTCGAGAGAGCGACCCAAACTTTCCAGCAAAAGCCATTCCACGAACCTGAGTCCATGCCCAATTAAGCCGTAGGTCATTTCATTAAAAGAATTAATAAGCTTCGGAGAAGTCGTCGTTGCTAAGATACAATTATTGAGTAGCTGAGGAAAAGTAATTTTAAACCCCACTATATTATATAGTATATCTGTTATTTATGTGTACGCTTTACTAATTAACCCTTATTATTACTAATCTTCAAAAATATGCGCAAGGCCCTCCCACGTCCGCGCTGGTACACCATTGAATCAAAAATGGGACGAAATAAAACGGGTCGGAAAATAAGCACCGATTTCTTCCTTAGGTTTTCTTGATATTATTATTTTTAACTATATTTTTTAAAACGATTTATTATCATGGTGGCCATAGTACAAGTCGTTAGGCGTAATACAAGGCGTAAGAATGTCAATACCGTTTAAATTACGTTTCAAGAGATAGAACCTATGACAAATGTAGAGACAGCGGAGACTTGGTAATAGGGTCCCATTTTTACCCGTTGGGATCGAAACTTTTAAAAACTCATACAACTTTTTTATTCAGTCTGTTTACTTTACTTTTTAGTGGTACTGAAGTGAACTATTTTGTAGAGTAGTTATTTCCAATTCACTTATAATTGAATGTCGGCAATATGCTACGCCTACAAAGGGATGCGTTGCTCTAACAACTTTATAGGAAGATGCCGACGGCTATTTCTAAGATTAGATTTATTATTAGCTTCCTACAACTTCATTGTACCGCACTACAGATTTAATTTTGCGCTACACGTACTCGCATAATTAAATTATTTAAGCATTTTCTACGAATGCGTATAATATATATATATATATATATATATATATATATATATACTATGCGTATAATGCGTATAATTTTCGTATGCGCTAATAATTTAATAATAATTTATAAATACTGCTGAAGAAAATTAGTTAAATTATATAAAACATTAAAAAATATGGAATACTAAAGATATAGTGGATTACATAATAATAATTAGCTATTCTTGCTTCTACTTGATAAAACAGTTATCTAGTTACTTCATTCATGTTGATGAAAGTCATGACACTAAGCCAAAAGTTTTGAATTGATTATCAAGAGCCTCCAGTGATTTTATTGTCTAAGTAAAGTTGTGTTCCTGACAGAGTTTCGAATTCCAGTGCGAGCGACGAAATATCAAGCGATGAACAATTAAAGATATATTATGTGAAGAAATGTACGAACGAACTAATTGGTCTTATATGTACGAGTATGTATTAGTAATGCCATAAAACAGAAATATTTTTGCTTGAGTTTCAAGCTCCGTAATTTTATTTTTATATGTTTTACGTTGAGTCGTTAAACTTAACAGCACCTTTATTTCCTACGAACATAATTTCAAGCGATTAACTATTTAATTTATTTGTTCCGCAAATACGATGAAGCTTTCTTTCTCTCTATATATCTCTATATAGCTATATATCTGTCTATAGCAGTGCATTTATTACCTACATTTTATTTCATATTGTTAATTGTATCGTATATCTCATCACATAGCATCATCATAACTCATAGTTTTATTTTATATCGTAACCTGACTATGGTAAAACATGTACCTAACCCTATTTCGGGTGCTTCTAAGTTTGTTGGACATAATTCGACATCGGCGACCCTTATAACTAAGTTTCGAAATTATACCAATTGATCGAGTCTACGTCAAAAACAGCAATACTTCTACACGAAAAACATGCTAACTAGATCTTTATGTTATGAATTATGATTGATCAAAAACTTTACAAATACCTTGATTAAAGGCTGGTTTCAGAAATATTAATACCAAAATATTGATTATCGTATTACGAATCAAATACCTAAGTATGTTCGTAATTTTGAGTCTAATATTAATTTAAGTCTAGGTTATTCTAAGATCATACATATATATTTATTTTTATGTATGTACTTTATGTATTTTCAAGCAGTTAGATAAGAAAACAACCATATTGATTAAATCCAGGATATTAGAAATAGCATCTTCCTGCGAAATTACGATCTTACTGCGGTATTTTTTTCTTGCATAAGGGAGGCACTTAATCAGTGAATTTTTAAGGGCTAATGTAGGAATTCTTTGTCGCTACAAAGAAAATGGAAATGGGCGGGGCACGTAGCCAGGTATAACGATGATAGATGGACGATAAGAACAACAAAATGGCCTGGACCGTTAGGCACAAGAGCGAGAGGCCGGCCGTGTGCCAGATGGGCAGACGAAATAGTCACTACAGCGGGTAGAGATTGGATGACTATAGCTACAGACAGAGAAAAATGGAACTGCTTGGAGGAGGCTTTTACCCAAAAGGGGTCCATACAAAACATGACATAAAATTACTATATACTAAAATTACAATATAATTAAATGACTTAATAAATTAATTAATTTAAATTAATAAATTAATTACATATAACTTAAAATAATATTTTGCATCGAATAAAAATTCTAAATTCTTTTAAAATACTATTTATTTAATTAATGTTAATAATTTAATGATATATAAATATTTTTTGTTATAATTTTTTGTATGGAATTATTAAATAAAGCTTTATTATTATTATTATTATTAATGTAGGAATTCAAACTCACTCTGAAATAATCAGCATAGTATAAAATGAAATCAAATATATCTTAATAGAGAGCAAACGAACTTAATCAATTCATTTTCAAAATTGATTAGCGGTAATAACTCGGCGCATAGATTGAATATTAAGACCAGGAACAGACTGTTATAGATAAATCTCGTTCGCAAATTGTAGGAACCTTGATCGGAGCTAATCGACGGGATAACGGGGGAATCCTGCTGTAAGATTTATTCCTTTAATTTGATTGAATTGATCTATAAAATGTTTAAAACATCATACATTTTATTTTATTTCCCAACTACAATAGTTATACGTAAAAGTCGATTCATAACATGTCATCATCATCAACCCATTACTGTCCCACTGCTGGGCACGGGTCTCCTCTCATAATGAGAAGGATTAGGCCATAGTCCACCGCGCTGGCCAAGTGCGTATTGGTAGACTTCACATACCTTTGAGATTTTTTTTTATACATCTCTCAGGTATGCAGGTTTCCTCACGATGTTTTCCTTCACCGTTTAGCAAGTGATAATTAATTTCTAATACACACATAACTTCGAAAAATCAGAGGTGCGTGCCTGGGATTTGAACCTCGGAGCCATCGAGTGAGAGGCCGAGTTTCTTAACCACTAGGCTATCACTGCTTGTTCATTCATAATATGTTTTTACGTACAATGCCTAAAATGTAATCACTATACTAAAATTGAAATGTGAAATACATTTCCCAAGCCGTCATTTCATTTAAAAATACACCACTGCTGGTATATTTATGATTAGCAGATAGATCATTACGCATGCATAGGCGAACACAATTTTGGTATTCCTGGCTCCGAATTAGCATATAAATAGACCATGGGACTAAGGCTAAATATAGGAATAGTTCATTTCCTAGTATTTATATGGATATTGACACTGTTTTACCTTATATCTTTTGTGCGCTGTTGGTAGCCTGCTGTGGTATGTCTTTACCAGCACTTTGACGAGTATCATCTCGTTTTGATGGTTACAAGCTATTCAAACCCAATTTAGTGCAATAACAACACACCTAAATACATTAATACAACCGATCCTAATAGCCGTTCGTAATAGACGAAAAAGATAAGTTATAGGCACAAAATACGATCAATTTCATACCCAATTCCTATTTTCACACTTTTACTTAAATAATAAATCCTTTAATATGCCAGAATTTTTACGAATCACTACTCGGTAGTCGCCATGGCTGAGAGAGTTCCTAATAGATAAATCTTGTTCGCAAATTGTTCTTGACACCTTGATCGGCGGAATGACAAAGGAGAAATTGTGAGAATTAATTCGTCTATTCCAATTGAGTCGTCATCACTCGATAAAGTATTTTGACAGTCGTGAGTGAAATCTGATGAAGATTTCTCTAGTAACTTGGAATCGGCCCAGTTGCTCGGGGCCAAATGTTGCTACTTTACAACACTTTGGTTTAGTTTTATTATTTTATTCATATAAAAGTAAGTAATCAAACAACGCTGATATAACGTATCTGTATGAATCCATATAACAGGGTTCTAACTCTTTAAAATATAAAATAGAGACTGAGATATCTAGATGAACTTACAAGAAACCCATAATAGCGTGATATTTGTTAATGAATGTTAACATTCCCAATCACATATTCGTTTATATAAAACGAATTATGCAGAGCAATTTATGTAACGTTAACTCTAATGCTAAGCATGCGTCTTCCAATAGGATACCTTAGGATACTGTATCAATTCGTTTAGTGAATAGGAATAATGAATATAAGCAAAGCAGAAACTTACAAGTGTACATACCC
This sequence comes from Epargyreus clarus clarus, assembly GCA_014595695.2. Lineage (NCBI taxonomy): Eukaryota > Metazoa > Arthropoda > Insecta > Lepidoptera > Hesperiidae > Epargyreus > Epargyreus clarus. The sequence continues at coordinate 1,241,024 of JACTTY020000037.1, forward strand.
GTGAATGTGGCGCTCGTGGTGCGATCGGCTAGGTCGGGGCGGGCCGGCGCGCCGCCGCCCGCATGCTATCAGCTGGCCCGCGCGGCCATCTTGCGCGCGCGCTCCTCCACTCACCGCTTTGCGCCTGCGCAACGAATTTTATTAAGTTCACATTAATTCTGTTGTTATAACTGTATAGTTTCTATATTCGTAATACATTGACTGTATAATAAGTACCCACTTAGAGATACTAATATATCCACTTATTCAGTACGTTTACAGGTATACCACTAAGTTTATTTTCAGAATAATGTACATTTAATATTAAGCTAATTTCTGAATAGGCATAGGAATAAATTTTGGTAATTCGAACAAATGTAGACATTATTAATTCTGAATATATTCCTTTATGCTCCAATAAACTAAACCTCTGTTTATTTTACTATATACTTCAATTTCTAATAACACAAAAATATATAGGTATGTATGTATGTTAATAATAACGATATTTATATAGAACTTGTTCTGATTTTGTATACTGGCACATTTATATATAGTTTATACCTACCTAGATAGACCGACCACGACTGAAGCAGCAATTTGTCTTTGTTCGCAGTCTGAAGTAAAAATGTTGCAAAAAAATCTCATAATTAGCTCTTCAAAACTAGGTCAAAATGGACTTAAAACGAGTTCTAAAGTTTTACAGAAGTCTACAATACGTAACCACCAGCCACCCGTAATTCGTAAAGATTTTAAACATTACTATGTTATACAGTTTATATGAATAACAAAATTGTATGTTTCAATTTATAGTACAAGGTTACAAGGAAACAAAATCATTTAAAAGAAATTTAATTTCATAATCTACTATATCATAAGTTAAAAGTTCATAATAAATGGATCGGATAACAATACTTTATCAAAAGTGGTAATAAGTAATTCTCTTTATGCTTATAAGATATTCGTTACATCCATCGTATCGTAATTACTTTAATTAATGTACAATATTTATTCTCTTTGCTTTTCATACCGACACGACATTCGCGGCAAAGGTTGACCAATCAATTGAACTGACTTTTGAGTCATTTTTATAAGTAAACGACTATGTAGTTTCATAACTGTTTGAAGGTGGTACAACCCTTTGTGATTCGACCCCGGCAGCACCGCCGCTACTCCTTTTTCTACCTAATAACAGCAGTGTTAGGCGCTGTTGTGTTCCGTTTTGAAAGGTGTGGTAAGGGAGACAGACTTTTCCGAGGCGTTCCAGCTTAGTCCTCAGGGGTAGCGGCGCATCTGTGGCCGACCTCAGGTATACCCTCTAATCCTATCTGGGGTTGATTACAGATGTCCATGGGCGGCAGTAGCCACTTACCATCAAGTGGACTGCATACTCGTCTGCTACTCCTATATTATATAAAAAAAACTTCAACTTTGCGTTTCACTAAAACACCTTACAATCACAGAGGCTACCCAGATAACACCTAAGCATAATAATTACCTCATATCTAAAATGATTGTGGTATTAAAATCCTACTCAACACAAAATGAAAGATCCACTACTCAACACGAAGTGACTAAAATTTAAAAGACTAATAACCAAACCTATTCTGCTTTCAATCTGACTAGATAACGTGAGATAGCTAGTTATTGCATAGGAATCAAAAATTCTAATACTAAATTCCCCTTCAGTTCTGACACGTAATATTTCCTATCTTGTGAGCATTTGAATAATTCTCTCGAGATCTGCAGTTATGAAAGCAAAATAATTCATCATGCCCGTTAACTGTAGCTAGGTGATATAGCACAGATTCTTCAACTTTTATTACGGTCTTCCTACTCCATACTGTTTACATCCCCTGTCGTTTATAACCCAGGCAAGATATTTTTTATGATCCATTATATGCAAAATGCTATAAAATATCGTTTATATGCAAAATATGTGCTGCTATTGCACTGCCACTTTTTCTTTTAACATCATTAATGACATTATCGAGCGAGCGTTGTTTATTTATACGACGTAATTGAGTCATTGCGGTTTAAAGACTTCAAAGAAACGACCGCCAACGAAATAAACATCGCGAAACGAAACGTACTTTTTGGAAATGAATAAACATTTGAAATTTCCGACTCGTCCGCTCGCCGACTGTCACGTGCGGAACACTTGCCATTTATTTCTACAGCGACTGCTTGTGACACACGCTCATTCCCGAAATGTTTTCGTTGTTCAGGCGAAGTGTGTCGGCACAACGAGAGATGCCCTGATACGCGTCACATTCCATTTTCGCAGAACTCAACAATTTACCGTACTTTTTCAACCGCTATACTACACGCTCCAAAAACCTTTTCGCCTGTTATCTGGCGAGTGTTCTCGTACTGTCATTTTCTTTGTCTGTTCTTCCTTTTGTTGAAATCATTTTCCTCCTCAATTTATGTCAGCTTTATCTTGATATATCTTACGACTATCGTATTATCATCAGTTCACTGCGGTTCCCAGGCCCATTAAAAATAAATCAGACCGTTTCCAAGACATGCAACGGCATTCTAAACAAACACATGTGTGGTCAATACTTGCAATTGATTTATATGTACGCCTTTCATCTAATGGAACTAGCAAACCAGTATAGAGTCAATCTAACTTATATAATCAACTCAAAGTCCCACATTAAGTAAATGATACTCGTAAATGCGTTCCCATTTCTAAGACTATTTTGAAACACCTAGGTCTGATCTTTTTTAAGTATAGTTACAGTTGGCCTAGCTGCCTTTATAGTTTCGCCGAGCTTAATAGCAAGTCAGGATAGAGCTCAACTAGAACAAAAGACCATGATCTGGAACGCCACCAATTATCAGTTCTTTGGCTATCCGCCTTCTTTGGAACCAAGTTAGTCTGACTATAGATTTCAGAAAATAAATAGAGTAGCCCTACCCAATACTTGTAGCAGCAATTGCTACGAATATAAGGCAGAAAGTAGATCTCTCTCTCTTTGCAACAGCAGATCTACCTATACTAAAATCTTTTATAATAACACATTTCAAAATTGATTTTCGTTTGTTACCTACTTAATTAAGATGGACGTTTGAGTTACAAAATTAAAGAAAAAATATCCATCTTCTTCTTATTTCTACTTTCTCTACTTTAATTTCAATTTACATTTTTTATTGAAATTATATAACTTTATCACGCTGTAAATAATTCTACTGGCCTCTACGGACTAAAAATGGACGCTTCATTTTGTAGCTTCCTAACTTCCGAGTGTTGTTCGATTTCCGTTTGGTGCCAAACATCTCTGCCTGGAATGGTCGCCTGGAATGGACACAAAAATGTTGCGCATTTGTGAATTGAAAATAGAACTGTATTAAAAGATGTGGATACCGTATGCAGTTGTGATAATTGTTCTGAACTTTGTCTACATATTCGTGTTATTGTTTGAATATACATGCATATGAGGAGTAGGTTATAACCATACAGAATTATTGTTTAATTATTTAATGCAATATCACAATTAACTTTGAGTATAATGATAACTTGAACATTCGACTTGTACTTGTTTTTAATTAGGAAATAAATTTTAGCTTCGAACGGAGACGAGGATGAATTTTGAGGATTAATTCATTGTATTGCACTCGTATTTTATGGAGAAAATTAAGTAAATAAAATACCTATATCTGATTATTATAACGTTCACATGTTTATTTTTACCAAGACAACAATATTGATTTTTTAATTTAAGGCATATTTTTGTAACTTTTATCATAATTTTAAATAATTTCTCGTAAAAGTTCAACTATTTCATCAATCAAACTCAAATCATCCAAATACGAGCTTTCGATGCAAAATGATCTAAATCGCTTGCAATTCATCAATACCACAGAGCTTTTGACACCATAATCGCAAAATGAATTTAGTTTCTTTGATATTTTATTTTAAGTTGCAAACAAGCATGCATTCCACCTGATTTCAAGTTGTCACTGCTACCCATGGACATGTTATGTAAACAACTCCATATAAAACGGCGGTTCTACCTTACAGATGTATGCCACTCCTAAGAACTAAAATGATCGCCTGATATGACAACTAGCCGGCATCTTGATACCGAAACGCAAATGCTTCAATCTAAAAATAAGGCAGTGCTTCTATAACATTTTGAAATATGTGTTATTTAATATCTACTGTAGAGTATTTATCTACTCTAGAAACTATATCTGCACGCTTCCAAACGCTATAATCATCTTAACTATTCTTATCACAAAGGCAGAAATCTTTATTGTTAAATGAGGGAACTCGACTTCGCAGAAATAACTACCTTCCCTACGAACAATGTTTGCATTGATGTGGTGTAGTTTGAAGAATTTACAGGAAACGTATTATTGAGACTCAACTATGCATTTGTGATCGATTGCAAGAAGCAATAAAATACATTATTTTGTATTTCCATTAAGTCATAAATAAAGTACAATCTTATTTTGAATTCAAATTTCTACCTATATTTCTACCTACCTACCTACCTAATTAACAAGAACACACATACCTACACTTACTTATATTTAAATTTATCATTTAGATTTGTCCGTCCGGAAGAATATCGAATCCAAAGATAGGTAGATTATATGATCGTGACAATAATATAGTAACCACTATGTCACATGGTTAGTCAGAATGCATTGTCTCTCTATAAATATTGAATAAACATAAAATAAAATGGTTTGGTCAGCTCGTAACCAATATAACATTTATATAACAAGCTTATGGGAGCCCGGCGAGGACACTTCCGCATTTCGCTTAAAAGCTTTCAGACAATCCACTAAACTACCTTCTGTTAGAATCGTGCTCTATGCATTTACCTACTTTAAGTAGTTTTCGCCTGGTGGTCGAAATTTGATCATTAGAGTCAAAATTCGCCCATACCGAATCATATTTTTTTAAATAATCTTTTTGTCTCCAATTTTCTAATAAGGCTTGTAAAGCTAGGTACCAACAACAACAAAACAAAGAAAATCGGCTGACAAACAAAACAGATAAATGTTTTTAACTTTGCCCATAGATATATGATCATTTTGGTTCACTCAACTGCTCGTTATTTTGTTTTAAAATAATTTATTTTAGTGTACAACCACTTAAGTTCTTCACTGACAGTAAATAACGAGCTTATTTATCTTCAAAGTGTAAGTACATTTTATTATTCCTCAGATTATAATATAGGTATACTAACTGTACAAGAAACAATAGGTTTTAAATTACATTCGGATTGTACCTTAAATACAACGCTGTAACAACAAAATTCGAAGGTTCTGCTTCTTCTAAGCAAATACTTAAAAATGGAATATTTTTATAGTAGAAGAATTTGTGGCACTAAAAATCGAGAGAGGAATCAGCACACGGTCGTTGTAGTCGTCTAGTGGAACACAGGGTACATCGCAGTCGCTAGGTAACCCTGCTCTGCTATTTCCGGTTTGGATGACAAGGACACCGGTACGGGAGACGAAATATCTTTCTACTTTTAAATAATGGACAATACATAGGACAGTGTATAAATTTCTTTGTTGATTGAACGGCTAAGTTCTGCGTTCGAAACAATAGAGAGCTACGCCGATTTAAAAATATTGAAAAAAACTTTTCTATTTATTAAAATACGATCGTATGTATAATGTTTATGTATTGTAATTCATATTTCTTTTGTTGCAGCTTTAAATTTACTTAGACACTAAATTTTATTCTATGAAATTAATATACCTAGAAAGGGAATATAAATAACAGTTAACTCCATTTTTTATTTAACGCTAAAAAGGGCAGGAGCTAACTATTCCATTTTTCTATTCGAAAATATATCAATTCTTAGTTATAAATGTTGTATTCGTTATATAAAAATAGCTTTTATCTTAATATATACTTGGAATGACATTGGGTAAAAGCAAACCATCGCAATGGTTAATTTATATCTATAAGAAATACGTAACAATATACATATACTATGTGTTAGGTATGTACGTAGATCTTCTTTGTCAAACAATCACTCTGTATGGACAACACCTGTTACATTACATTTCTATAAAACTAAGCAAGTAAACATCCACATTTAACAATAACGATAATTAGCACCGAATATTTATCTCACGAGAAAGCGACGAGAAAGAAAACGAGAAAATCAGGCGGCGTATTCATTTTGATCAGGGACAACAGCGCACGTGCGCGACTTTATCCCCTCCGGGTAGAGGTTAAAATACAACGGCTGCTCCCCGGGGGCGGGCAGCTTCGTAATTCATTCATTTTTATTCCGAATACCCTTCGCTCGAGCTGTTAACTCACGCAAAATCATTATCGACGTACAACTATTACCATGCGGAAGAAGTGACACATGCAACGCACCAACTTACACATGGATTCACGGTCGCGGCTTCTTTACATCGCGCCACAATCGCCGGTCCCGGGGATTGTTTCACTGAGCTACCGAGCGAGAGCACAAACACTCCGCGGAGGCCCCGACGCGGGGGTCGCGCGAGAACGTGGCGCGGTTCGGGACCTGGAGCCAGCACGAGGGCGTGTTCGCGGGTCGCAGCGGTCGCGGCGATACGCGGCGCGGGTGTCGCACGGACGCGGCGCGGTGCGGTGCGGGTACGAGCGCTCGCACGGGCCAGCGCCGACACACGACAGCCTCCGTCGCAATGACGAAGCGGCCGGGTACGCGCGCGCGCTCTGCGACGCAGCCTCCCGATTCAGTACGACCATCTACGACATCTCACGACCGTGGGGTGAACAAACCCCGCCACACTTCTCCTTCTAACACAGTGGTGAGGTTAAAAAGGATTTAGACTTTCTCAGGGTGTTTTACGGTTCGATTGTCCAATTCCTCGGACGCTTCTAAAATATAGACACTGTAATTATAAGAAGACCAATAAATGAGAACATAAAGGACTTACGTTGATAATATCTAAAGTAGTTTTTTAGACTACTTTGAAAAAATCAAACCACGTGTAGGGCAAAAACTTTTCCATACACTAGAACCGTATTGAGTTAAATATTACTGTTCAATTTAGCGAATATTTTGTTTAATTACATTTTTTTTGTTCACAAGCTATTACTATTCATTCGTGCGGGCTCTAATAACATTAATTGCAATTAAAGCAAAGTGATAGGTATAATTGATTTGTCAATGGATGGGGCTTTTAGTAATTATCTCACACACTACAGCAGCCGTGCCTGCGTGCATTCCCATCCACTGTTTTACGGACAATTAAGCAAAAACCGTAAAATTTAAGATTAAAAATATTTAAAATATACATTTTTGTCACTTCTATCACCTACTTCCGTTAATGTATCTTTCCAGAAAGTTTTTCTCCAATTCAGTTTAATAATTTTCCAAAACGTTATTAGGTAAACCGTTATTCGGCTTCGACATCAACGACGTAGGTACTGAAATGCGTTTAAAAAATGAACAATATATTGAAATACACAAACAACACAATTTTATTTATCTGTATACGTTTGTATACAAACCCTTTTGATAGAATGGTTTTACGCTGATCGAAAACGATTAAAATGGTGCAAATTGATATGCCTGGGAAACACCAGATGACGAGCAAAAATACCGCCGTCCCGCCGGTTTCAACTTAGTTTGTATAGAACTATCGCTTTTTCTATTTTCCTCAAAACAAAAGGTAGGAACGTCATAACACGTTTAGAATTCGTGAAACAAACTAAATAAAATTGAACGTAAATTCTTTTCAGGCTTTATATTCGTTTCATATAGCTTGACGCTTACGAAGGTGCCTTAGTAAATTTTTAATTTTAATTTGTAATGGTAGTTCAGAAACAGCATGTTAATAAGATGTTAATTCCAACATACTTACTTTCTTATATATTTTTACGAAATATTACGTATAATATTACTTTATTAAAACGTTAAAAGATATCAATATTGTAAAATAACTTTTTTTATAATATAGCAGTAGCAGACGAGCTTGCAGTCCACCTGATGGTAAGTGGCTACTACCGCCCATGGACATATGTAATCAACCCCAGATAGGATTAGATATTCCACCTCAGGTCGGCCACAGATGTACCGCTACCCCTGAGCACAAAGCTGGAACGCCTCGGAAAAGTATGTCTCCCTTACCACACCCTTCAAAACGGAACACAGCAGTGCCTAACACTGCTGTTATGAGCCAGAAATAGGTGTGGCGGTGGTGCCGCCGGAGTCGAACCACAAAGGGTTCTACACCTTTACCGTTAATTGCAGTCAATTACAGTAATAACGTTAATTACGTTAACAGTGAAAACGGTAAGATAAGAGTTTTTAATGTAGGTAGGTACTTTAATAGGGAAACCATTGATTATGCAGTCGATTTGAATTTAAGTAGCCGATACCAACATGTATGTCAATCATCCCCAAATAACACAAGAGTTCTATCTAAGCTAGATCATAAACGCGTTGCAGCCCCTAGGTCTTAGGATAAACTCCTCATAGTATGTTTGCTTTACGCCCCTCAGAGCAGAACCCACCAACTTTACACCGCTATAATAAGGCAGAACCTCGCAAAATAAATCTCTTTAAATGAACCATTATAAAAGCCTTTAATATAGTATTCCGTTTAATCTTCCGCTGAACATACAACTTAAGCAATAGTCCTACCTAGGTCTTCTAGTTAGGTAAATCGCTACGATTATGCACATTGTTTTGGTCTCGTATTGCCACACATTTGCATTGTCATTTTGTTTGGAGCGAGTTTGTAGTCGTCTAACAATGTAACACAATTAAAATGTCTTTTCATTAAACATAAAGCTCGCAATCCAGGTTTATCTAACCGTAAAACGCACCTGCTTAGCTAACTACGCTTTGGTACGATTACAAAAACTACCAGACCTACAATGTAACCGAACTACAATTCATTTATATAAACATGCCCAAAAGTACGAGTATCTATATACGACATATAACAATGCGAATTATAGGAATTCGAATGGTTGTAGCTTCAATAAACACATTTTACTTATATTCGTCTCAAAATAAATTCTACAAATATTGATTTACTAGAATTTATAGCTATATTATAATATTGATGATTACTTCTTATTCGATAGTGCTGCATTTGACTCGTCAGCTCGTCACCTATTAAAATATAATATATCGAATCAATATATTACAAAAAAAACGAATAACGAAACAAGTTTCTTTGTCGTGTCGTTAAGACTCGGCTGTCTTAGCGACGGCTCGTAGACACAGCGTAGCGCTACGCTGGCGTTCGAGACGCTAAGTTTTTATTTCCCGTAGATTTCTACGAGCAGTTTTACAGCTATTTGCTAATTCCTCCCTATTTGCAACGGCTTTGCATTATCGTTCTGAAGATCTAGAGAAGGAAAAAATGTTAATGTTTTGTCGGATCTGTTTTTCTTAGTGATAAGCCTTAGAATATATCGTGCCTATAATTTTCTTATTGCAATAATCTCTCTTTTTCTCTCTTTGATATTATCTTCCATGAAAAGATATGTTAGAAAAAAATATAGTAGTGGAAATATAAAAAACGCTTACTTTTAAGTGGTTTGCCTTTTTTCAGTCGTTCTACTTTAACATGATAGTACACTTCGTAGTACAAGGTATAAACCTATCTTAGCACTGACTAAATGCTTTGCTAATGCTATTGCTACATTGCAGTTATTTTCGTTTGAAGAATATTTGTTTAAGGCGTTCCAACATAGACCTCAGTAGAGTAGCTAGATTCGTGTCATCAGTCCCAAATAGAATTTTCCCAAATAGAGTTGATAAGCGGTAATGATAATTAAAAAAAAAGTAAAACTCGTAAGGATTAATCAGGGAGATACGAGTAACACCACACTACGCATACCAAGCTCTAACGTAAAGCAGTTTTCGCGTGTCGGCAGCATTTAAGACGCGAAAACCCCAGTACTTAAAGAGTAGAAACTTATTTGTAATTGGTTTCAGGTAAAACCTCTATTATCTATATTGAGTTGCTTAAATATGTATAATTCACTAAAAACTACTATTTCCACGGCAAAAAAAAACAATGTCTTGAGTTTTCTTTAATTTTATTGAACGTGAAACACCACCATACAACAAAACTAATGATATTCAGATAAGTTCCACGTTTTGTTACAATTGGTCACAAATTAGTTCCGTAGTTTAAGGTAACTTCGGAACCTCCATTTTCAACCTTGGTATCTTTATTAGAGAAGCACCGAAATATTGTATTTTCATTAAAATTACCCAAAGTACCTACTAGCGAGCGAAAACTAGGTTGCAAAAAGTCTATTGCATAGACATACATATTAAGTCTCATATTAATTTATAAACTACAAAAAATGTACGATAATCTTCATGAATTTTGAGCAAACGAATTTAAAAATGTGCAGTATAAAAAACTTCACTTTTTTTAAAATAAAGACCTACTTTACTCATTTCACTCAAAGCGGCAAAACATAATTAACCCTCATCAAAAATTTTGTTTGAAATGTGGATATGAGTGCATCATAATCAAAAGAGATGAGTTTTCATGAAAGAAGTTTTAATGTACCTATATATTGCACAATTTATACACAATTATATCTATTGGTACCGGCTTATTTTTACTTGTAGTTGCAATTATGAGCTTGTTTGTGTCGTGTGCCTCAAAACTTTTAAACGTATACAGGGTATATTATGGGCCTTCAGGGCCAAATCCGAAACTATAAGGATTATCGAAAAATGCTGAAAGGCCGATTTAAAAAAATCGAATGATGCAGTTATTATATTTCTTTAATCCAATGATGTCGTTTTAATTATACAGCAAAACCTTGTGGCTTCCTTCTATAGACACGGCCACATTGTGTTCTCGTTTCAAGTAGGTACACTTATATGAGGCGTTACAACTTAGTTCTCAGGGGAAGGAATGCATTTAGCGTATCTCAGGTGGGCTATGTAATCTAGGGTTGATTAGAAATACCTATAAAACCTTGGAATTGAAATGCAAAGTAACCATAACAAAATGCGAAATAAATAAAATACGAATCTTATTAAAATATTGTTTAATCATAATTATAACGAACAAAGCTACAAATTGTTTAATCTAGAATTATAACACTGCTATGTAAATTTTCAACAGACATTTCAAATGCATCTTTACCTTCAGTTAACTTATCAAAGAAATTGCTTGTATTCTTTTTATATAACGAGTCAAAAAGATTATCAGTACTACCACGAACAAAGCTCTTACGAAGTGGACTACTTTTAGGAGTTGAGCAATTATTTTTCATCAATACTTTATTTATACAAGTCTTCTTTTGTGACAGATTATTTTGAAATACAAGTTTCACCAAATTACTATTGACTTTTGCGGTTTTGGCGACAGGGGCTTGAGAAATTATTTGATCCACTATATCAGAGAGATCACTTTCACGACTATCATCTACGCTATGATTGAAGGCATTTAAAATATTATTATAATCTACGTTTTCTTTCTCAAAATCCAAATTAAACTTATTGTATTCTTGATTTATATTCGATATATTTTGTAAGCTTCTACCTAATGATTGTTTCGATTTACTCAGTCTAATTTTCTTACGGACAAGATAACTTTCAATAGTATTTTTAGATGTTTTAGCTTTAGAAGTATTTTTTAACTTTCTTTTTAGCCTGTTAACTGAAACGCTAACGTTAAGAGCCTTGCTAGAATTAAGTTCTGGTGCCTTAGCTGTTAAACTTAAATTTTTCATTGAATCATTTAATATTTGCACCGCTAAATCTTTGATCGGCTTTATTTTTCTATTATATTTTCTTTTGGGTTTAACATTTTCATTATTTTCATCTGCTTTATCTTTTTTCTTTCTTCCTTTGGTTTTCTTTTCTTTCGGTGGCTTCTTAATAGATTCCTCATAGCTCTCAACTAGGTCTGGATAAAACTGGCGCATTAAGTCTTGCCGTTCAGTCGTAGTCCATGGTGCTGTGACGTCATCGTCTTCTGTAAGTGAACAAAGATAATACTGTGAACTCGAGAGTTCCACAAAACGTCAAATTAACATGAAAATGAATTAAGATGGATTTGAGATTGATTAACCTTCGAATTGGTCGTCAGGAATCAAAGCATCGTACTGGCCGTCAATATCACCCCATACTACATCATAGCTAGGGATACCTGAAAAGGACCAAATCTTACATTTTCCTTTTTTTTCTATGTATAACTTTACTCGTATGAAAGTCAAAATATAATATCTCACCTCTAGGATTCCTCTTCTTTTTTATTGATAAAGGTTTTAAGGTTCTGCAGGGAACATGGTCTTGAAGATGCCATTTAGTCAGTAATGGCAGAAACTTCTCCACGCAATAGCGCTCCGACCAATCCAACTTATTCGTCATAATTTTCTACAAAATAAATGAAAATAAATGTAGGTACGTATTTTACTAGTAATTATCAATTATGATAAATGATTATTAAACTCTGTCTATGGCGATCTAAGACGCAAATAAATAAACTTGCAAATAAACTGTGAGATATTCCTAGTAGAAGAACAAATAAGCATAACGTTTTGAAGTTGGAAGAACCCTTTGTGGTTCGACTCCGGTGGCACACCCGCCACAACTATATCTGCCTCATAACAGCAGTGTTAAACGCTGCTGTGTTCTGGTTTGAAGGGAGAAATACTTTTGCGAGACGTTCCAGCCAGTTCCGTCCCAGTCCTCTGGGGTAGCGGCGCGTCTGTGGCCGACCTCAGGTACATGTAATCCTATCTGGGGTTGATTACACATGTCCAATTGTCCATGGGCAGCATTAGCCACTTACCATCAGTTGGAATGCAGTCCATGCTCGTCTGCTACTCCTACATTATAAAAAAAACTAACATAAACATATAACTAGATTTTACTAGAACATAACCAATACCATTCCAGTTGAAAATTCAATATTGAGAAACCTAACATTGTTGAATAAGAACAAATACCACAAATTGAATCAAACTCGGAACGGGTATTTTCAGGGCGTCGAGGTCTATATTTTCAGTGGTTCCATCTAAGAATTCCTTCATAACTTTCGGTTCGGGAAACGGCATTCCAGATGACAGCGCCCGATTACGAAGCGACAGTTCACGTTTCACTTCTGCCACTCTCGCCCTGCAAACGAAATTATTACTGGCGAACGAATCGGCACAAGATGCTCGATAGCTTGGAAATATTATCTATACGTAGGTATACTTATTTTAAAATATGTGTATTTTTATATTAAAAATATTAAAATAGAAGAAGTGAACACTCGTAGTAATAAATAAATATGATCAGAAAAATATTATAAATTAGTTTGCCCATCAAAACACATACGCGACGAATAGATAACCACTTTTCTGTGGGAAGTCAGATAAAAATCAGTCAATCAGTAGTATTATATTATTTAGGGTGAATAAATGAGCACACATGCTCACATTGTTAATGAAATTAATTATCGCTGGCTTTAGCATTGAAAGAGAACATCGTGAGGATTCATTCTTAATACAATTTTTAAAGTTATGTGAAGTCTACCAAAACATACTTGGTCAGCGTTATGGTCAGTGACCAAAATCTTCTCATTTTATCTAGCAATCGATTGATGGTGATGTTGATGTGATACACACTGGGTTTTTTAAAGTAAACTTACTTAATTTTAAAATATTTTTTGTATTGGTAAATACAAAAGATGAACACTTTTTTACAGTGCTTCTTAGAAAAAAGTATAAGCGACGTGACCGTATAGTTCAAATATTAACCCAGAGCGTTCCCTCTCCATAACTTTACTCTAGACTTACTCTAGATTTGACAGATACCAGTCCTACAAATAACCCACACGTCTATAGGTCCTTTGAATAAAACGCAACTTACTTATGCCCTTTATCTTCGCAGCCACGATTTGTAGCGCAGATGGGACAACCTTTCTTGACGTGTGTGCGTCCGACGTGACCACATCTATCGCAACGCCCCGGCGCGGACGCCCAACGCGTTTGTTCTTCATAGTAACTTGGGTCACTTACCCATTTTAATAGCCTAGGAATAAAAATTGGAGAGATATTTTTTTAGGGTACATAAATCGTGAAAGCAATGATCGATGGTTAAGAAACTCGGCCTCTTGATCGATGGGTCCGAGGTTCAAATCTCAGGCACCTATGATCTTTCAAAGTTATGATGAGTTACAAATTATTTATCACTTGCTTTAACGATGAAGCATCATGAGCATACCCAAGAAATTAAAAAAAAAATCAAAGGTATGTGATGTCTACCAATTCGCATTTGGGCAACGAGGTGGACTATGACCTAATCCTTCTCATTCTAAGAGGAAACCCGTGCGCAGAGTTGGAACAGTAATAGGCTTGATAATAGTATACATTGTGCCGATAGTTAAATTTATACAGGTTGCTGGGTCCGGGCATTGCCCTACTACTCGTCACGGCAACATCACCACCTCTTAGATAAAAAAGTACACAAGTCCCATGTTTTTAGCTGTAAACAACCATACCCGCCCACAAAATTTCCTAGAAAAACAGGCGATTCCGAATATTTCCGCCTACAAACTCATTGATTCGAGTTTTAATGTTAAATTGATTTAAGAAAACTTTTATGACAAAAACGAGCTTTTGCCCGCGACTTCGCTCGCGTTACAAAGTAATATCTTCATCCCCTATTTTATCCGACCTTGGGGGTAGAATTGATCAAAATCCTTTTTATAGCGGATGAATACGTCATAACATCTACCTGCATGCCAAATTTCAGCCCGATCTTTCTTGGTTTGGACTGTGCCTTGATAGATCACTGTGTCAGTCAGTTACCTTTGAGTTATATATATTTAGATATAATGATATTATATGTATACCTAAGTCCTTATTATTATTATAAGTATATGATTCCATTGTGATTATTGTGAAACGAGTAAGTATTGATCTAAATAATTAATTTTCGTGAATTATGTTCCGAAATGTTACCGGTTTCAATTATTGCCCGCATTATTTAGTTTCCGCATTAAATTTGGCTCACCAATTGGTCAGTTTCCACTTAATTCAAGTTTATTGTTAGTAGGTACTAACGGTAAATAAAGATTAAACCATGTTTTAATATGTCCCGCTTTACGTATAAATACTCGTACACTACAAATTTATAAGAAAGTAAATAGCATATTTCGAATTCATATGGGTACACATAACAATATGAAGTTGAACATTAAATATTAATTGATCGAAGTTTGGTCCTATGTACACAACAGTAACCGTAGCCCGAGAGACCAAAATAATAGTTGGTCGGATCGAAAATTCATTGATTGTCAATCTTGTAGATATATTATTTATACGTCGCGACTATAAACGTATATATTTAATTAATTGTTTTATTACGTACGTAATGACTGTCATACCGAATTCCACAAGCGAATTAACATAATGTAAGCTACATTATGTTAATTCGTTTGTGGAATTCGCAACAATTAGCAATTGTCAACACGTGTGTTCAATAATTAGATTTAAACTTTAATTAATTTATACCTTGGTTGACGAGAATACCAATTAAACACTACGACGAAATGACTTCGTGTTAGATGTATATTAAAGATAGCAGTTAATAATTCATAATAATAGAAATAATTGGCCAGGTGCGAGTCGAATTCGCATATGGAGGATTGAATACCACGAAATTTTGATTTTTTATTTTTGGAATTTGTTATCACAGAATGACCGTGTAATCAATAGATGAAGCCAAAACGCCGAAATATAGTGGTTATAGAGGCCTCAATTATATATATTGTCTAAACATTTCAAGTATTTAACTTTATCCAATTCAATAGACACAGCCCTGTGACAGATGGACGGGCAGCGGAAGCTTAGTACGAGTAATAGAGTTCCGTTTTTACCCTTTGGGTACAGAACCCTAATAAAGGAAGTTAAGATAAATGTATTATATAAATACCTGTTTATAATTTGATCTTCAGCTACTGTGTGTAAAAAAGAGAGCGCAGTATTAATCATAGTGCCACACGCGCCTACACCATAGTCACAACCGCACAGTATAGCAAGCGCCACCATTTTCTTTTGGCCAAAACCTAAAAAATAATTAATTATTAATTATTACGACACTAAAAGATGCCCTTTTTTCTAATAAAAACAAGCCACAACAAATTTAGGTCCCCATTAGACTAAATATGAGACAACACTCTTTCTTCTGCATTTTAGACACACAAGTTTTAAGTTCTTACAAGATCTAGAAAATTTTATAGGCATTTCAACCCAAAAAGTAACAATTAATCTTATAATTATTTATGCCTAAAATTGATGTTAGTCTATGCATTAAAAAAAACAAAAACACCTCTTATAATATGCATAACCATTGCACAGTCCTTACCATTATCCCTAAACATTTTACCAGCATCATAGTAATCAACGGAGCCCTGCATAGCTCCTCCGCCCGCTGCACTCGACACACTAAAGTTGCGGTAAACTCGACGAGCACCATACGCGAAACAATCTGAATCTTGGGATACTACTGCATCTACAAGCTGTTGAAAAAGCATATATCTGTTCATTTGTTATGGCCTTTTCAAGTATGTCACAGTTTCACAATTAGTCTCAAAAGCATTTTTAAGAAATATGTATTTACTAAATTATAATACAAATGTACTTTAATTTACATAGCAATAACAATAAAAACAATTTATTATTAATATTAATCTTTCTATAAGTAATCAATTCAACTTTAATCAGAATGCTAGGCGAGATTTTCCCAAATCTTTCAGTAAGATCTCTGTGCCCACATGAATTTTGCATAGTTGCAAACATATATTTTTCATTTTGAATGAAAAATGACTATAAATACAAACACCTTGAGAATTTAATCTTGCACAAGTTGCTTCAGCTTCTCCACTCCCTTTAATACAGCGGACACCCATGCTCCTTAAAAGGCTCTCACACTAAAAAGAAAATAATTAAAAAATACTTCAAAAAGTCCTCCTTATATTTTTGTGACAGAACGTCAGTGAATGAATTTGTATGAGCTTGATATTATTTCACAAAAAAAATCAAAGCAAAACAAAAGTATAATCTCAACTCCAAGGCATTCTATCCATATGTACATTAAATATATGAAAATAGTTGGTGTCCATACACAAACAAAAACATAGCTAGTTTTTAGCTTCCTTCCAATAACTTTTGTAACTAACTCACTTCTTTAAGTACTCCCTTAAATCTCTTACGGGTAACACTTGGCTCTTTGTTGGTTGCTTTATCAAACTTGGGGGCTGCACCACGGAACTGTATTGCATTCCGAGCCGCCATAACATCCCTCTTAAGCTCTGGAGCATCGCCATCAAGCACAAATATTGGAATTATATCCGCTCGAATTAAGAATGCTGTTCTAAAAAATAGGTTCCTGAAATAAATTTTGGAAATTTGTTTAAATTGCTATTTCATTTCAAAAAATATTCAAAAAGAGAAAAATTACCTTAGGTATAGTTTTGGTTGAATATAATAGTCTGTAACATTTTGACTATCACAAACCCATCCTGCTAAGTCTACGGCCAATGTTTCACCTCTTATCTGTAAAAATGCAGTGTACTTGCAAATTTTGATGTATTTTTAAAACAATAAAAATAAAAAGACTGCATGCAATACAATTAGTACTATAATACATATAATGATAAAATTATAACGTTCGCATCTTAGATTCTATTAATTTTTACTCAAAATTTAACTTACTTCGTGTAACGACTTCTTTTCACTGTACGGAGTCAAAACCGTCCATAAACCCTTAATACCCATTTTATGAAAACATTAATAATACTTTTTGACAAAGACTCAAAAGAATATTTTAATAGAAACAAAAATAATTCACATAATATAATGTTATCGATATTGTTATTCAAAATATTACATTCCGTTATGTTTCCTGTCAGACAAGACACTGAGATGAGATCTTTGACTTTGACAGACAAAGGCAAAGGAGTGGTTTTGAACTCTAGCCTTTCGATACATTTAAGACACCCATAGACTATAGTAATTTTTTTCATTGACGTTACCATTATTATAATAGCAAATCTAATGAGTAAAATCAATTTACTAATAACTTATTATAATTACCCGCTTAATTTAATTTACGTAACTAAGTTTATATGCCTTTTTATTTAAATACTGAACGCAATTCAGTTGACAGATAGTAACTTTGACTTGGACAAGTTTGACATTTATTTCGCTTTTGATATCGTTATCACGAACATAGTAAACAACGATATTATTGAACATTTATGCAAATTCATTAACTTGATAAGAACGAAAAGTAAAATCATGTGTGACGAGAGCCTTATAATTGGGCGCGCATGTTATAATCCGGTCGCGTACACTGTGTCGTTATCAGTGTATTTAGTAAATTTATGTGTAGCTAAAAAAAGGCGCGACAAGTTAATGAATTTTATCATTGTTACTACATGCTGATAAGAATATAACACTGATTTGAATTCCTATCAAATCTGTTCATATAATGATGTCTTATTTACGACGGTTAAATAAAATTTGGTAAGTGCTAAACATATGAGATCCTTACATAATTTTTAACATATATTACTCCATTTTTTATTTAATTACCGATAATTAAGTTTTCGTATTATTATATTAAACCAAAAAGCATGTGAGTTGAAATATTTTGATTCAGTTTACTTCTGAGTAAACATGTTTGTAACTTTATTTTCTTATCGCATAGATCTATCATGCATATTATAATCCCCATCTTATTTACCGGATTATATAAATATCCTGCTTAGCTATACCCACATAACCATTTCAGTTTTAATATACTAATTAAAATGCAGGATATTGATATTATTATCATTGGATAAAAGATACTTTAATCAAGGCCTTGTATGTGATTTGAAAAATATCTTAATGTATTAACCAGCAGTTTTTACTACACATCCTAATTTGAGAAATGTCATATACACTCCAGGACTCTCCAGAAGTTATAACAGTTCCCAGACGCAGTATATACTGTAAAAAGGCTGATAACTATGACTATGGAACAGATATTATTTTCGAAAGATCAAACAATATAACCTAAGAAAAAATGAAAATTGAAATATTCCTTTCTCCCCATTTAGTGCAAACAAATCTTATGTTCATGGTTATTTTATAGGAAAAACTTTAATTAAGTTAAACCATTTAAATAGCATTCATATTAAAATTTACTGACAATCATCAACCACTTATAAAAATTTTGCTTCACCCATAATTTGCCAATTTCAGCTTCATCATCCCCAATCAATATGGGGTGAGACACAACCATGCAAAAACCGTGCTGGAAGATATTCAGCGGCGGAACATTGAAAAGGTGCTGATAGCTAACCGGGGGGAGATAGCATGCAGGGTTATGCGCACCGCTAAGAAACTAGGCGTCAGAACAGTAGCTGTGTACTCCGAAGCTGATAAACATGCAATGCATGTGGAAATGGTAACTAAATTATATATACACCAGCAACAATTGTAAAGATGGTTGTGGTAATAATTAAGTCATCACGCAAAAGATAAGTTCCAATCTATTATATAGTAAAGTAAAAGTAAATTTGGAAAATCCAAAAGTGCACGACTCATAATGCTCATTTAATTATGAAATATAAAAAAAAAAAAAAAATAAGTTGTTCAAAATTAATTGCCGAAAAAACAGCTGTAGTAGGAAGAAGGTACTACACAAGCGCCCCTGGTGGAATAAATGTACATAATATCTATAGATATACAGTCTTGTAGTTTTCATTTTTTATTAATTGCAATTAAACGACACTGAATTAATTAATCATTCGCATTCAGTGACCTACAATCGTCGATTAGAATTTTTTTTTTAAAAATTTAACTCAAATGATGGATTTTTTCACAAGTTACAGTGTTTTCAGGTTTCACACATGACGGACAGGAAAATTTTTTGACCTATTTTGGTGTTTTTTTCCAATTCTATTGCAGTAAATCAATTTTTAAAAAGTATGGAATTAATCTCCATTAAATTATCTCGACAATAGTATGCAAAATATCTTGATTCCGTGAACTATCAAGGCTATAATAATAAAAATAGCCGCCAAAATGAAGCGAAAAAAAATTTTCGATCGTAAAGCACTCTCTGATGCTTCGCATCATGAGTCGTGCAAAATGACAAATAACATTATTTTACTGGCTCAGCCATGGTATTTTATTAATGGCATACACAGAACACTTAACACCAATATAAGAAAAAAAAAATTAGTACTCATAGTTCATAGATTCCCTTACGCCCGGGGGATCGAAAGGGATATGTCGGACTCTTACCGACTAAAACTCCGCGGCGTTCCTCTGGACGCTCGATGCCGGGTCACGAGAAGCGTTAGCATTACATTCGCGGCCCGGCAACGTCGGCCGGCGCTGATGTTAACGCCAGCCACGTCCCGAGAGGGAGGGGCCCCTCTCACTGGTGTCCCTCATGAGATGTGCATGCACAACACACACACGACATCTCGAGCCCTAAATAAAAACCTAACCTAACCTAACCTTTCCCATTTTACACACAAACCTATATTAATTATTCCAGGCTGATGAGGCATACCATATTGGACCTGCACCATCTACACAGAGCTATCTCAACACAGAGAAAATACTAGAGGTGGCTAAGAAGTCAAACAGCCAAGCAATTCACCCGGGTTATGGATTCCTATCAGAAAATGTTGAGTTCTGTGAACGGTGTGCGAAGGAAGACATTATATTTATCGGACCTCCAACTTCTGCTATCAGGGATATGGGTATCAAAAGGTATGTCTTTAAAATTACCTTGTCAAAACAATTAAAAAATCTTTCAAACTTTTAATAGTAAAGTAAGGATATTAGCAGTATTTGAAACCAATAGGTATATTTCAACTAAGTTCTATATTGTAATGCCTTATAACAGTGTCTGTAATAATATTTTCTACAAACTATATCTTAGCATCACTGCTGAATTAACTAGTTAGGTCAATCACAAAACCCGCGCGGTGGAGTGATCACCATATCTGTCGGACGCGCAATGGGTTCCAAGTTCGGTCCCTAACCAGAAAGACATCTGAATGATGAATTTTGATATCTGTTCTGGTCTGGTTGTTTGTGTATTAGTCTTTGTGTGTGTCGCTGGCATACACGTTAATTCTAGTGTGGGGCTGTGAGTATAGATAGTGTCTTTTAATAAAAGAGAAGTCTATCCTGCTTATTTTTTACATTTATAGCACATCAAAGGCAATAATGTCTGCAGCTGGAGTACCCATTGTGAAAGGTTATCATGGTGAAGAGCAAAGTATTGAAAAATTGCAAGCTGAGGCCCAGAGGATTGGATTCCCACTTATGATCAAAGCTGTTCGCGGTGGTGGTGGAAAGGTACATTGTAAGCTTGTATGTTAGTTAAAAAATAAATAACTAAATAAAATAAATAGATCCTATATAATTTCCATTGAAATATCATTTATGCATTAAGTGACATGATAGAAACCAATAAGTATGTATCACAATATGTTAATTGATAAGGATTCTGAGTATATAAGGTACTGAATGGTATTCAACAACTGGTGAGATATTGCAGACCAATCTTTGCAAAAAGGTACATTTGATTGTTTTGTCCAGTTTGGTCACCATGTTGCATATTCAATTTCTAACTAGACAGATTCAAGTGGAGTTACATGGCCACTGTTTTCTTATAAGTTTCTTGGCTTATAAGACTCTTGTCAAGGAAGGTGTGAACCTAACTTTGACAAACTTTTATAGAAAACATGAATAACTCCCCAACTAACACCTTGTTTATTTTATATCTAGATACTATTAAGTAAATATTGGTTGCAGGGTATGAGAATAGCAATGACAGAAGCAGATTTCTTGCCGCAACTGGAGTCAGCGAAGAGGGAGTCATTGAAATCTTTTGGAGATGACAACATGCTTCTGGAACAGTACATTACAGACCCAAGGCATGTTGAAGTGCAAGTAAGTCTAACTTTAGATTTAACATGTGTAACTAATAATACCCACGCAAAAAAATAATTTTTAAATTATCCTTATCATTAACATTAGTCTTTAAAAATTTTCAGGTGTTTGCTGACATGCACGGCAATGCTGTCCACTTGTTTGAAAGAGATTGCTCAGTACAAAGGCGACACCAGAAGATCATAGAAGAAGCACCAGCAGTATGTAATTTTTGTTTTTAGTAATATTAGTAAATTGAGTATAGTATTGCTTATTAGTAACAAAAGTGACTAGTGTAAAAGTAACAAATGATTATTTCATTTGTTTTTATTATTAACATATAACATAAGTTCTGACTTCTTATTCTTAATAATAATTTACTTAAAAGGGGAAGAGCAGTATTATAATAATGAGATATATTAAAATAGAAAACAAACTATATATGGTGCTACAAGCTGCGACAAACAAAATTTTAGTTTTTTTTTATTGGTTTAGCTTTAATTTTTCCTCACCTTGTGCTGCACCGTATAATAATTAATAATCTTCTTAGGGAACGTACGTACGTATATTACGTGACCCGTTTTTACAATTCGAACCCCCTCCCCCCTTGATGGCCACCCGTAGTATTTACTTAGACCCCTTCCCCTTTTCACGTAGTTAATAAGTATTTTGAAGGACCCCTTTCCCTAAAAGGGTAACATAGTATGGTTATGTTCTCTTAAAACAACGAACTTAATGTGTATGCAGCCGGGACTATCAGAGGCAACGCGGCGCGCTATCGGCGAGGCAGCAGTGAGAGCAGCGCGCGCGGTGGGCTATGTAGGCGCGGGAACAGTGGAGTTCATCCTGCACCGACAGACACACGACTTCCACTTCATGGAGATGAACACGAGGCTGCAGGTCGAGCACCCCATCACTGAAATGATCACTGGTGAGTGTCCGCTCATGTTATAGCACACGTATCATTCGGGTATTCATCTGATAAAGTTTTTAGAAACTTCTGGTAGTACATTTTGGAGATTTAGTCATCAGGAATGACACGTCTTTGTAAATAGGTTTTGATTTTTTAACTCTACTTAAATATTTGTGAAATGTGGTGTATCTTCTTAAACTACACAAATGTCAATAAATGACTACTTTCTCATCAGTTAACCTAGTCACCACAGACCTGTATTGTTTAGATACAGGTCTGCGATGGGTATCCATCTTACCTCTACATTCAAGTTTAAATATATGTTAGTGTTGTTGTCTTGTCAAATGTTGATGTCTTTCGTAATTTAATATTATTATTTATATTATTTTGGAGACGTTATTTCATTTCATATTCTAGGCACGGATCTAGTAGAGTGGCAGCTTCGTGTTGCCGCAGGGGAGCCTCTACCACTTACCCAGGAGGAGATCATTCGTCGAGGCCATGCGGTCGAATGCCGCATATACGCAGAGGAGCCCCGCGCAGGGTTCCTACCGCGAGCTGGCACATTGCATAGACTCACTCAGCCCACACCTGAGGAGAATGTCAGAGTAAGTAGAAATAAAATAATAGAGCATTCATTACCGTTACACGATAAATGATGGTAGAGAAAGAATGAGTTTATTGTACTGCCTTTAAAGTAGTGTTCCCGATAGTCCACTATCGATAGGATGTCGATATTCTATCGATAGTAGTCGAAAGTATCGATTAAGTCGATAGTATTGATTCTTTTCCGATTAACAGAAACGATACTATAGATAGTATCGATAGTATTGCACTTAGCCGATTGTATTGTATTCTTCTAAATTATTGATAGAATCGATAGTTCTTATCAATGGCATGGGCTTTTTTAGATTAAAACTATCGATAGCGGATCTAATTCTATCGATAGTTTGACAACACTACTTTAAATAAATTTTAAAGTAATCTAAATATAACATAGTTTTCAAAGCACAGCGGATTAAGCGTGTGCTAAACAAAAATAACAGTAAGTAGTTACTGCCGCCCATATAGGGACATCTGTAATCAAATTGTAGGAGGGTCCCCTCGCTACTTATACAAGCTACGCGGTAACATCGTTAGCGTGATTCAGGGGACTTACAGCGCCATCTAGTATACAATATAATAAAAATAAACATTTTAAAGTATGTATGTTGTATAACAATTCGTATGATGGGCAAACTATAACTAATAAAATCTATAATTACAATTTCGGTTTGGCTTTCGAACGGGCTCGTACATGTCTTGTGATTTTTTTTTCTTGACTTGTTATATTTTTATTACGAAGCGTAACTTTGCCGTTTTTGACTTATCTGTAGCTGCATGTTGCTACAGCGCACCCTAGAAATGTATTGAATTCGTGTATACGTGTTCTATTGCATTCGTGTATTTAATATTCAAGCAGAAATATAAATTCGGTAATATTAAATCGTGTCGTGATATCTAAATTGGTACTGCTTCCTATTATTTATGTAATTTATACTGCATTGCAGGTAGAGACTGGTGTGAGAGAAGGTCAGGAAGTGTCCGTCCACTACGACCCCATGATCGCCAAGCTTGTGGTGTGGGGACGCGACAGGAACGAGGCCTTGGCAAAAACCAGACGCAAGCTCTCTGAGTATCAGGTATATGTTTTAGTTATACAAATAATTACATTAATTGAATTAAGTTAAGCATGAAATAAATTAAATGTCATGGAGACCTTTGTGGTTCGACTGCTATTGTATTTCTAGCAACTATTCTAGACATTGCTTTAGTTTGTTTTGACACTAAATACTTGAGTTAGTCCTGAGGGCGGTACTGGTAGCAACGAATATATGTCCAACTTCTGATAGGGTTGCAATCCCTTTTAAAATCAATAACATATATGTAGTCAATTATCCATCATGCGACAGTAACCATTTAATTAATGACGTACTAGCTTCTTTGCTGGTAAATTTCGCAAAAAAAGTACAAAAAAAATCATAATTTATTTGCAAATAAAATTTTATAAAAGTCTGACTTTCCCACAACATCAACAAAGCATTAAATTATTATTATACTACTATGTATTAAATTAATTCAACATTACTCAGGTGGCGGGCCTAGAAACGAACGTGAACTTCCTGTTACGCCTGAGCGGTGCGAGCGCCTTCGTGGCCGGTGATGTGCACACCGCCTTCATCCCGCAGCACGACGCCGAGCTGTTCCCGCGGTCAGACAGCGATCTCAGCGACGATCGAGCTATACAAGCGGCACTCGGACACGTGAGTTACATGTTAATTATCTTATTATAGTTGACATGGGGAAGAGGCTCGTATAGACTGGAATAGCTGTTCCAGCAATCAGACTGTGATCTCTCTAAAGTTGTAAGTATAAAAGGGACACGTATAGATTGAATTTAATGACAAGATTACGAGTGAATTCGTGGTGCGCAACATGCACCCTGTAGAGCTACGCTGTGCTGTCAGAGCGCGGCCGACTGCGTGCTTAGTGACGATCAAGCTATACAAGCAGCGATCGGACACATCAGT
Source organism: Epargyreus clarus clarus (assembly GCA_014595695.2). Lineage (NCBI taxonomy): Eukaryota > Metazoa > Arthropoda > Insecta > Lepidoptera > Hesperiidae > Epargyreus > Epargyreus clarus. The sequence continues at coordinate 1,266,393 of JACTTY020000037.1, forward strand.
CATTAGTAAGCAACAACATTCATACAGAAAATAGACAAAATGTAACATATATTTTTCCTATCTCTTTTGCACCTTATAAACAGGTTTAATAGGCAGGTTCTCTAGACGTCTGCAGACACATCTTTCCAAATCAGGTGTAACTTGTTGTGATGTTTACATGTCGTTTATTGTTTACTCTTATTCAATATCATAAAAATGTTCAATAAAATTATGACCTGATATATCATGAAATTAAAAAGTGTGAAATCTCTTTTAACAGCTCATCAACTCTCAAAGGAACGCTGTATCAAACGACACGTGGAAAGGGATCTCAGTATCGCCGTCCGCTTTTAGACCAAACTTCCAACTGCAGAAAACTGTTAACCTCACATTTGAAGAGAAAGGTATGTTAGGTCGTATTATTAACTACACCTGACTGTAATAAAACTTCGCTTACCATGAGCCGATCCTAATATCTCATAATCATGTATTACTGAAGTAACAAATTAGCGAACAAGCTAATTAATAAGTTCCCACTACCGCCCATCGATACATGTGATTAAATCAGATAGGATTATCTGAGGTTGATCACAGATGTCGTTAAATGGTCTAATATAAATACTGTTCATATCATAGACTTAAAAAAGACAGTTTAGTTTACCTTTTTTATATTTGGCTACCTCTGAATAGTTCATATAATGCCTATATTTGCCGCATCAATTATATAAACTGAAATACTTAACACTAATGCTATAAATGCTGCATCCGACGACGAACTTTGCAGTTTTCTATCACGTTCAAATATACATATGGAATCGTTAATTAAAACTTATTAATATTTATTTACAGAAATAAAAGTCACAGTCCAGTACCAAGACGCACCGAACACGTATCTGGTGAAAGTGAACGACGGCGAATGGCGGCAGGTAGAAGGCAGAGTGGTGACCACCGAGCAGGGGCTGAGGCTCATCACGAAACTGGGTGATAAGACCAGCAACGTTGGGTTGCTCATCTACGACCAAGAAGTGCATGTTTATGACGAAGTAAGCGGATTTTGTTGAAATAGCAGACGAGTTTACAAAGGCCGCCTATCTGTTATCTGGCTCATCATGTCTGTTACTTGATTTTTTAATTGAAGTAGTACGTCGTACAAATTTACATTACGCCAGGCTCATTAGTTTTATAAGGCAAAATATTATTGGTTTTCTTGCTAAGTTCGGTCATAGATGTATTATTACATCCTGTGAAACTTTGAATACCTCGCGTTACTGAAATTTAACTGTAAAGTGCCAATGAGTTCCTATATTTTTTCTTGCATTATCGATGGCAACAGGAGTTGATTTTGATGGCTAGCGTGGTATCCCAGGCGTTCCAGCTCAGTCCTCAGGAGTAGCGGCGCGTTGAATCCTTTCAAGTCTTGATGGGCGGTAGTAGATTACCTTCAGGGTCTGCTACTTCTATATTATTAAAAAAAACACAGATGCCGGCTTAACTGAGACTCGTTCATTACTGTGCCCCTGCAGTTACACTGAGGTTTCTCAGAATTCAAACATGGTATATATTTCCAGAACGGTCAAACAGTGGTTCGCTTGCCGCGTGCGAAGTACCAAGCGGCGGCGGGCAGCGCAGGACAGCGCGGACGGCGCCAGCTCGCCCACGCCCGGCGTGCTGGAGAGAGTGCTCGTAGCCAAGGGAGACAAGGTAACTAGCGATATTCTCACTAGATTATACCATCAGGCGCACTAGTGTCCATCATAAGTAACTTGATTGTGACTTATGTACCACTCGAGGCATGGATGGGTCACCCTTATATATATTTGGGGAAGGAGAGATCTAAAACATCCAACGCTGCTCGTTGGACGTAGCCCGGTCATTACCCACTATGCTCCTTAAATACAAAAAGGTACTCATTATCTAAAGTTAGCTATGTGGCCATACATATGTTGCTACCTAAAATTAAAGTTAATATCTGCCTCACACTCTCCAAACATACTTCAAAACTACTTAACGAACCATGATGGATTAGACCATCTTGATGACAATGTTCATTCATTTTAGATTCTTAATAAGAAGTTTATTAACAAAAGACGGAAACTGAATAAGATCCTGGTTCGATCTCCAGTCAGACAGCCGTCTAAATGATAAATTATTTTTTTCTGGCTCTTAAGTATTTGTGTAATTTCTTTGTATATCCATAACACCATCTAACTGTCTAATGTTATACATAAACATCATTATAATTTTATCATCATTCCCAGGTGGTAAAGGGCCAACCGTTATTCGTGGTGATAGCAATGAAAATGGAGTACGTGGTACGTTCGCCGCGAGATGGCGTGGTGGAGGCCATCGCCGGCTTCAAGCTGGGCGAGGCGGTCGGGAAGGGCGCTCAAGTGGTCACACTGCAAGGGGAATAGGGAAACAATATAATAGGCTCGATGCTGAAAGTGCACTCTAAAACCATTTAGGTTGCTTAGACTTTACTTATTGTATGGACTTAGGTACGTATTTGTATGTATGTATAAATAAAAACACTATCTTTTGTGTATAATTAAATGAAAATGTAATATGGTAATATTCATAACAAGTACTTTGTAATAAATTGTTTTTTTTTATAACTACAATAGAACCAATAGATGGTGTATGCAAAATTTTAGTTTCAAATTGTGCCATTACCTTTTAAAATGAAAAATTGACTTGAATTCGTTTGATTTCAGGGTAATCTAAATTCGCTGAAATATTTGTTTTTTTGTGTCAAAATCACAATCTTTCTATAGTTCTATACTGTTAATATTAAAAATTACATTAACGGCGACATTTGCTAATTATCAATTAGGTTGATTTTTCATTTATTATTTCCAATACATAAATTTACTTATACGTTGTATGTATCTACTCGTCTTATAAGCATACTGGTATATTAATGCCTAATAATGTAAGTGCCTACGCTTTGTAGATAATAAACTGATGTACTCATTTATACGTAATTTAAGAAAAATGTAAATACCCATTTTGTAAAATTTCATTTAACTTTTTTTATTTTATCTTTTTTTAATTCTACTTGTAATCGTTGATTTTGGTGCTAGTTTTATTTTTATTTGTATTTTCAATAAACTTATGTTTAATTATTTACGTGTGGTGTTAATTTTACCTAAACCAGAATGTTAGCTCGTTTAAAATTATAAGTAAAAAATATAAAGGGAAATATTGTTTTAATTGATTGTATAGTATGACTATGGACTATGTGTTGCTATGTTATTCGCGAAAGCTAGTCATAAATTTAAGGTATGTATGTAACGGGGGCGTAGCTCAGATGGTAGAGCGCTCGCTTAGCATGCGAGAGGTACCGGGATCGATACCCGGCGCCTCCAACCTTTGTTTGGCTGGTTTTTTTTTTGCACGTTTCGCATTGCATATTATAATATAATAAACACATTAACTTCTTACATTTTTTATTATTATATATTATTTTATCTAAGAAAACTATTATTTAAAATAAACCTTGCAAGTTTTTCCAACCTTTTTTTGATTTGATTGTAAACAAGTAGAGGTAGGCCTGTAGTTTAAAAGGTGAATCGGTAAATACAAAGTACAATATGAAAAATATTAATATAAATGATTATGTAAATTTTCTTACTTCCACACATATAGTATAATTACGGTCACATAATAATGTTTTATATGTGTACTTACTTATATACTGTTTTTTTAAATTTGGCATAGAATAGTAAAGATTACTCACTCTTAAGAAAATGTAACCAGTTTGGACAATTGAAATTGTCACTGTCAATTATTTTCGTGTTTGACAAATATTAAAAAAAATTAGTTTTTAGAGCATTTACGAATGAAACGTATGCCGGCATTATTCCGCGTACATTACACCATGACATTTAATGGCTGACAGGATTGTCAGCCGTTTCAGCCATTTAATGGCTTCCTTCAATTACAAGGCGGTGAGATATCTATACTTATCTATGAGGTTCTTTTTTAAATATATTCAAACGTCTGTCTAAGGACACTAGGTTATTTAAGAATAATATAACGATACCTTTAACCATTCGACCGTTTAAAACATTCGAAGTTATAAATATATTTACAAACCTACAAGATACAAGCGAAAAATACCTTTTCTAGGCAGTCTGGTATAGTCCGATGGGGCAACGCGCTAAGAGGACTCCGGTTGCGTTCCTTTGGAGATCCCGGAGTCCTCTACGCAGCGCCGAGGACGGCCACCGGGGGGGTTTTAGTGCGGTAAGAATCCCACATAACTCCGTGCCGCTCCCACGGCATAGGGTACCTTTTGAAGGTTTCCCCCTCGTAAACAAAAAAAAAAAACAAAAAAGAGGCAGTCTGGTATAAATAAACATTCGAAGAATAATACTATTGTTATCGTTAATGTAAGTAGTTCGTGGGCTTATAAGTTCTCTGTCACTTCGCATTACTCATTAAGTTAAGTACGTTAACGTAATTAAGAACTGGAACGGAGTAAATGTCAACGTGTACAATACGTTAGGTTAGCTTTAGAGGAGTTTACAAAGAAAAAACGAGATTTTAATGATGGTTAAGAGGCAGGAAAAATACAAAACTGACACGCATATTGCGTAAAAATGTGAAGCTATAAAATCTAGCTGGCAGTAGGTATTTATGAATATTATGATATTTGTTTTATATTTACGCGGACGCTACTATGTTTCTAACTGAATGCTCAGCTTTAGCAGAAACCGGTTATCAGTAGGTATTGTTATTTCGGTTACACTAGAACCTGTTCCGACAACGATATAATCGCGGTTTCTCTCAATCAGGCCCTTATCGTGGTAAAGATATGATACTCATTGTGCTATTTCTATCGGGTTCGGCGATGCCGTTACAATTTAACTAGGTCCCTGCCTGTGGAAAACTGCCAGAGAAACGGTTTTTCATGGGTATTTTATTTATAACGTGACAACCGTTCTATTTTTAAGCTTCGGGTATTTATCGATTACGTAAAGTTATTGTTTGTTTACGAATTATATCGCTTCAGCTGATCTCGTTGGATTCAACGCTATTTTGAATCACATTATTGGTAGCGTGACCTTCTCTAGATCAAATTTTATTGTTGTTTTAAGTGTCAATTCTGAGTTTTAATGTCTTTAAACCTCTTAATAGGTACATGACACAAGGCTTGTGAATGTAATTCTACTGTTTTCTATTACCATATTATGCTGTATTTTATACGTAATTTGGATTCTGCTGTTGTGATTTAGAAGAAAGGTAGTTCCCAATTAATGATGATGATATTATGAAGGTGTAGGTAGCTAATGAATGACGTCATGTACTTTTCCATTACTCGCTACTGTTAATGTGTAGTGTTATGAAACTTTACATAATACGTAGTGGAATTATTGCCTTTTATATAAGATTTATGGAACTTAAAGGGGATATGCATTGAAGGTAATTGTACGGTAAATATACGTAATTTTATTTAGGTAAATACACTACAGCATGGTGAAATACGCTCCAAGTTTGTATTCCAAAATTGTATTGTAGCATAAGGGATTATGCTTAAGTAAAATTCAATTTAACGATCCATTGCTTTGTCATTTGCCATAACGAGGCTATGTACAATTACTAATAGGTATGGAGTTATGGACTCTGTGACATTTAGCTGGCTATATCGGCAAACGTTTACTCTTCAACCAATCTTTCAATTTCTATTTTAATATAGTAACTTAACTAAATCTTTAAGCATTAGACAAATCGACTCAATTCTGTGGCCGAATAACTATGAAATGAATGCAATTAAAAATTAAGTACCCACATTTTTTTACCCATTATATATAAAAACTCATTTTACCCATTTTATATAAAAACCCATTTTACCCATTTTATATAAATACCTATCCCCAATACGCATTATCAGAAATCAACTCTAAGTAAAACCTACCTACCCGCTCACATTATAGGCGTATGTGAATTGTAAATCGTAATTACGTGGCTAGGGCGTGACACAGAGGCGCTCTTGACCGAATATTTAGTGAAAATCGTTTTCAAGGGCTGCCGTGTCTTTGTTCATTACTAATTTGCCTAATGTATGTATGTAGTTCAAAACAAATGAGTCCCTACACTTCCATTTACATAAAATATTCTTCCGCATACCAACAAACGGCAATTACATAATTGCTTGTAGATTCATTCGTAGTAGGTATGTGTAGGCAGTTGTCTATCGACGGAAATGTGATTGTGAATAGTTTTCGAATCTTATTCATTATTTGTAATAACGTACGGTTGGTTGAACACAGTTGGTTGAAGCTATTTTTTTATAAATCTTTTGTTACCTGACAAGGGCTCGTCCGTCCGCCGGTTCAAGTTTGTTGATGTTTTTTGTGAACATTCCACAAACAGCTGATCGTCACAACACTAAAAAGGGTCCTTCAATGTAACTGCCATAAGGTTTCTTCGGCCATTGCTACGAAATTTTGGTACCATGGCTGCGCGAAGTTACTAAATTTGAAAGAGAGAGCAAGGCCGCAATGTCGTAAGAGTAAAAGGGACGTAGCTACTAATATACTACAGCCAATTTCACCACCCGGTTAAATATTTTATACGCTCTTATGAACATAATTCTTTGTAACGCAGGTCCTCCAGATTTAAACCAACGCAAAACTTTTTTTACTTACCTAATGTTTTGGTAAAATATTTCATATTCCCTACATAACATTGTTAAATGCCGATTTTTTACTAAAATGTTGTTGGGCCTGTGTAATTAATTAAGCACTCAATTTCTTAACGACGTCGATTGCATAACGAAGCTATTAAACCCAATCTAAACTATATAAAATGTGAGTAACATTGCTACTTTTCTTTAACGGATGTAATCTTAAAAAGAAGTATGTATGTATATTTAGTCAAAGTAGTTTAAAACCATCAAATATTCGATCCACAAAGCGCAGGGCATGAAAGCTAAATCTTACATATGAGAATATTAGTAAAGCAGTTGATTCATCTTAGCAATGTCGTCAAGAATTCTGTTTATAGGTTAGTGGGAATTTTAACAGTACTTGGCACCTGCTCAGAACTCTACACTCTAACAGCTAAGTCAATAAGGTATAATATTGATTTGTACACCTAAAAATAATGAACTTTCATAGTAAAAATAGAGCACTAATAAATATGCAATGCATTAACGATTTTTGTAGGCACTTAAAGATTCAGTCTAGTACGTTAAGTGACAATGCTAATGTAGATATGCTATGTAGAATGCTAATAAATGTAGGTAAGTCTAGGTATAGTAAAATATCTATATATTTTGTTATCTATATACCTATTTATAACCAGACCATTATTATAAATGCAAAATATTATTTTGTTTGTGTTCCCCTTGAACCGTTCAGAATCAACAGTTCCCTGAGGACACGTCTACTAAATATTTCAAAGTAACTACGCCCGTGGGCAAAAACTAGTATTACAAAACTTGGTATTTAATTACTCTGAATCTGTATCTAGTTTAATCAGGCGATAAAGCGAACTATGAATAAAAATGAGTTCTGTGGTAAAATCATTCGGTTCGTTAACGCAAATAATGTAGAGCAAGCGCTTGCTTAGAATTTAAATATAGATTTTTATATTATAAAGCTTTATAACTATTCATATTTATATCACCCGAGTAGCGGAACGGTCACCATACTGGTCTGAGGGTTTCGGGTTTGAGCCAACCAGACATGTTGATGCTAAATTTGGATTTCTATTCTGGATCTAGATGTTTGTGTTCGTTCTTGATTATTTTTATTCACTACTCTTCAGTGCCGTCAAACTTACTGCTGAACGTAGAATTTCAATAAAGAGGGGGTTTCCATAAAGAGAGGGAGAAAAAATCAAAGTAAAGTATATGAAGTCTACCAATTGGAATTTGGCTAACGCGGTGGTCTATGCCCTAATCCTTTTCATTCGGAGAAGAGACCTGTGGCCAGCAGATGACTTGATGATTAGGGTTTTTCTATAGTTAGGCTGGCTACTTCCGTGCTTGCTTTTAATTATTACAATGAATGCATAACTGCGTAGCGAAACGTTACTGTGGATTCCCTTAAGTGAATCCCTTACTAAGTGGAGTTGAGTACCTACCACATGCACGAGAAGAGACTGGTATTAAATTTCGACAATGTATCGTACGCTTCGTATAGGTACTGTTTAAATAATAATTACGAGTTACCCCGCACGTATCCCTATGGACGGTCCTTTAGTTAATTCGCAGAATCCCTAAATATTTTCGGGGTAAAAATTTGCCTGTTACATTCTACATATTTGTATGAAAGCTGCGTCAAAACATATTCAACTCTTCCCAAGATTACTTGGCTCCATTATCCTGGCACAGACACTAAAGGTAAATACTTACTTAGTTTTTGAAAATATTAATTACATTGATACTACAGACATATTGTATTTATTTACTCTAGAAAGTCCTCAGCTTAAGCCTGTAAATAGAGACTACAGACCTGTATTTGTTTTGTACACATTATAGGTCTGTGATAGAGACATTAAATTTTGCAATTTGCATAGAAATAAATTATTTTTGAAAATATAAATTTGAATGGGATCTGGCACTTTGTACAGATAAATATAAACTCTCAACAAGTACTTATCATCTATTGAAACAAAGACGTAAAAACCTTAGCAACCAGGTAATGGAACGTGCTCTTTTTGACGTTTGAAGTAAAACGTGATTGTTTTAAGAACGTGATCTTTCTTTGAAACACTCCAAGTATTGCGGAATAGCAACTGAAAGACCTTAAACAATTTGAAAGTTTCTGTAGGCACGTGACGAAATAATTGGAATAACACGAGGCGGCCCGTAACGATTATATCGTATTGTTTCACAAAAGCAATAATACTGAACCTGTGACATGGATAATTTGATTACTAAAGAATAATGTGTAATCTGCTTACTGATGGAAAATTACAGCAAAATCTTACTCAATTAGATTTTAAATATCAGGCATAGATCATTTTGGTTATAAAATACATGTCTTGAATACCTAGGTTATTTGTATGTTAGAATGAAAGCAAATCCCTCCAAAATCAGTTCGAACCACCACACAACATAGTTACATATTGTTTATTAATTTATCAGCAAAAATGTTTTCTTTCTTCAAATTCGTGATCCTTAGTATAAAAATGACGCATACTTAGCCGATGTTTACTTATTATTTGCTGTTTAACATTAGACTACTATAGAAGTACTATAATCATACGCATTATCGTTTGTACATGTTAACGTTTTCACAATAGAGCTAACATAATACACGTTTCTAAATGACTCTCCTTAATGATTTTTATTTGCTAGAAAGTCATAATTTGTGTCATTTTCTTTTTATGGTTTAAAAAATACAACTTTTTAAAAGTAGGACATGTAGAGAGGTTCCGAACATTTAGTTTTAGGGTTCCTTTTTATAGAGAACGAAACGGGTTAGAGACCCACGGCTATATCTCCAAAGAACGCACTTGTAAAGTCATCTGCGCTGAATATATTAGAAATACATTAGAAATAAATTATCATTTGTTTGACGGCTACGGAAAACTACGTCAGTATATATTATAAGTGTACAGTATAGTGATACTGTTTACTCACTATTTGCGACTCTAGAAAAGAGCTCATTACTGCTATATCTATAAGTTCCGCCTGTCGAGGTTAGCCGAGGTCTGTAGGAATGTCCGCGGACGAGTGCTACTAGATTACCTTTGGCGACAAAGGACGTCCAACATCATGGGGTTTAGCCAGTACAATTCTGGTATATCCTATTCGCTGCCCCCGCGGATGAGAGGAACCCATACATGGTTTGCATGCCACACGTAAAAAGAAAACGTCTCTAAGAATGTAGAGTGAAGGTGGTAGAACCCTTTGTGGTTCGACTCCGGCGGCACCACCGCCACACCTATTTCAACCTAATAACAGCAGTGTTAAGCGCTGCTGTGTTCCGGTTTGAAGGGTGTGGTAAGGGAGACAGACTTTTCCGAGGCGTTCCTGCTTAGTCCTCAGGGGTAGCGGCGCATCTGTGGCCGACCTCAGGTAGGAATATCTAATCCTATCTGGGGTTGATTACAGATGTCCATGGGCGGCAGTAGCCACTTACCATCAGGTGGACTGCATGCTCGTCTGCTACTCTTATATTATAAAAAAAAAAAAAAAAGATGGAGGCCGGGAAGAACCTAAGAGACATCTTGAGAAGGGAAAAACAGGTGCTATTCAAGATCTCGGAGTTCCCCGATATGCGCAAAATTCCCAGTAAGAGTTTTACTGAGTAAATTATATATAGAATACCATTGCCCTAAAACGTCATAAATATTGCAGAAATTGCCTCATCCTCGAAACTAAAGCAAACAGGAAATTTTAGTAGACATAATTGGAAATGGAATTACGTGTATGATCGATTATTAAATACTTGGAGGTGGTAGAACCCGTTGTGGTTCGACTCCGTCGGCACCAGCGCCACACTTATTTCTGCCTTATAACAGTGATGTTGGGCGCTACTGTGTTATAAGGGAGACACACATTTCCGAGGCATTGCAGCTAAGTCCTCAGGTGTAGCGGCGCATCTGTGGCCGATCTCAGGTAGGAATATCTAATTCTATCTGTGATCGATTACAGATGTCCATGGGCAGCAGTAGCCACTTGCCATCAGGTGAACTGCATTCTCGGGTGCTACTCCTAAATTATATAAAAACACTTGGAATGCTTATAGAAAAACCAATCGTGATTTTAGACGTTAGTAACACTGCCTGCAAAGCAAAGTTTTACTAATTAAATTGTATGCTCCTTCTATTCACTTTCTGTTCAAGTTGTTAAATTGATGCGGTTCGGCCATTATCTGATCGATTATTTACTTACATCGTTAATGATAGTAGTTAAATTGTAATTATGAGTCTGGTATTTAGTAAACAGTCTGTTTAGCTTTGTGATTTAACTTCGTTAAAATGTAGAGTCATTATTTCAACCTTTCTTTTTAATTACTTCTATGTGTAGAAACGACACATTCTTGAATTTATTATTATATACATATGTCAAATAGTTTTTAAAGTTCCGTGACTAATATTAATAATGATGATCTAAGGTATCTACATAACGTAGAAGATGACTAGATCTCGACAAAGTGTTCAGTCGGGTGAATTACAATAGCATTTACGAATCTATTATTAACTCCTTAACAAACATTATTTTGTCATGAACGCATCATTTCTTGTTATAAAGCTTTGTAATTGTCGTTATGAAAATTACAATTAAGTATTTCGTAATCAGCACGCTATTTATGTAGCCCATTTAGATATTTTAAACAAAGCAAGATCTGATGTTTGAATTATTGTATCTATGCAGGTATGTGTTCTATTTTAAATTGTTATTGTTATAACATAACAAGCGTGTAACCATGTAGCATTGTTCTAGTGTAACAATAACAATAGTTACATTGCTGGTAAGTAGCTACTCACGCGACTGACCCTCACGCCTCATCGTCACATCAAGATCGTTTTAGCGAGCAACTGACAAATTCTTTTCACTTTCGTTAAATGGAAAATGATCAGTAGTATTCATAGTGCTAATGAATGAAAACGACATTTAACTGCCCGCTATTCACTGCGTGCATATCTACGTGTTATCGAATGTCATTTTTATGGGCATGGAAACGTACAATAGGTGTGTGATAATTTTCAACTTTGATTTAATTATTATTTCTGTTTACGTAAGAACATCTGAGAAATCTTTATAAAAACAATTTGTAAAATGTTAGCTGTATATCTTTTCTTACAATTAAGTACTTGGTATGTCTGAACTTGCGGATAATGGTTATTTAGGTTGTGTGTCAAAGTTTGCAACTTGGGTGTGTAAAGTAGATCTGCTTGTACCAATTATTCAATTTGTGGGTAGTTGTTACGAGGCCGTGTTAATAGTGTTGCATAAGTGGGGTGCATCTGCTTGACATTTGAATCGACCCCAAATCCGAATAGAAACTGTGTCACGCATTAGCCGGCAAGCGAGCACCGCACCGGCGCGATGTCGGCGAGTCGCGAGGTGCGTTGTGCAATCCCGTTAGCGTTCCTCCACTCCACGTGCGAACAGTGCCGGCGCGCCTCAATGTCGCCCGTGGGCGGCAGCCGCTGAAAATAGCGAGCCCGCCCGAACAGCGCTCGCCGGCCGAGGGCGGCCGAGTGCATCCGCCTCGCTCCCGCCCGCGACACGCGCGCTCTGCGTCTTCTTCGTGCGAACAGCTGAGTATCAAAACAAAGAAGCGAGACGGTCGGTCGCCGCTCCCGCTCGCCGGCCGGCCGGTATCGCGCCGCACGCACGCCAGTTCTCGTTTGAACCGTGTCTATTGAGGTCGTCCGTAGCGAACTTGTGTGAGAAGTTTACTGCCGCGAAAGGGTTTTCCTTTGTCCCGATCTTCGAGGACCTTGCCCTCGTATTATGTTTCCGCGTGAGACCCGCGTCCAGCTTCGGCCTTCCCAGGAGCCGGACCGCATCCAGCGTACGGAATCGTGTCGACATCCTCGTCATTTTCAAAAATTCTGTGACGGTTTTCCTGCGAAGCGCGTACGCAGGGCGATTTGAAATTTCTAAGTGAACTTGTGAGTTAAAATAAGTGTGGACCATCGATCGACGTGAGATCAGCGCGTGGTGCTAGAATAAAATTAATTGTGTGGACAGAAAACACCATGTCGACCGGCAAGCGGCTCGCGAAGCGCTCCATCATAGGAACGCGCGTGGCGGCGCTCGGTGATGACGGACTCTATTTCTCGGGTATGATCCAGGCGGTCAAGACTCCTGCACCGTTCCCGGAGAACAATAATTGCATAAACTTAACGCCGAACACCAGATACACGGTGCGCTTCGATGGTGGTAAAATGACTCGTGAATATCGTGACGCGGAACTTATTGGACCTGGTTTTCGTGGTCTTACCGGTGTGAAGCTGCGCCCCGGTCAGCGTGTCTTCCTGACGTACAACGGTCGTGAAGTGCGTGCCGATGTACTGGTACACGACCACGATACCGATGAACTGCGTGTGCAAGTGCACGCACCTGCCGCCGAGGTTAGTATACTAATTACACTTTAATGTATTTAATTTCGAAACTATCTAATGCAGTTTATTAAATTTGGAAAATATCTTGCAATTTCCATAAAAAGAGAACGAACATTATGTAGAGTCAGAGAAAATATTACAACAGCACTGCAGGTAGAGTTCCTTTATCTCTCAATGCGTTTCGATATAAGCAAGCATACGTGTTCGATTAAGTCAGTTCAATGACAACGTTTCTCTATTTACAATGTATTTGGAGCAATAGATATAATGCATGTAGCGCGTTCGCTCAGTCATTGGCATCAATGTTGACATTGCAACAACATTACGCGTAGACAAAGAATCTGATGAGCGGTGGCGGCGGCGATTGCGGGAGCGGGTGCGGGCGCGCATGCATCGAGCTATTGACCTCCGCTGCACGTGGGCCGTGCATCGTGCACTGTGCACTCAACCTCGCACCGAATTACGCGTCAACCGGCGCATACACCTATCATCTACCGCTGGTCACCTCGCCGGCAAGATTGCTCTAAATTATTGTTAACAGGTATATCAATTTATCTACGCCACTTGCAAAAGAACATGCAATCAACAAATTAATTTATTCAATTGCATAATTATGATACATTCTTGTCATTCCACGCATTATATTAGATTTTTAAGGATAAACTACGATTGGCAAGTCTGTTGTTGATGTTTTTTACCATGTGATTTGAATACGCCTACGTATGTATTTGCCTGTATTTAACGTCGTGCGTCATGCACATGAGCGTGACAGTCGCGTAGCTTATAAACAACAGATACGGTAGCGTATTTGTCTCTTTATTCCATTGTGTTCACTGCCAGCACAAAGTTATGTTCTCTTTGATATAAATTACGACAAATTTAAAGCTGAAGTCAAGCTCGATCAACGGATAATCCTACCCAAGTAACGATGACGATCCATAGTGATTTATATTCAGTCAAGGTAGGTTTAGTACGCTGTAATCTAGTTAGAGCCCTCGGCCCAAGAGCTTGCTCCATGCAAGGCACGTCCTTGTCGCCGATCAGCCGTCAACAGAGCACGCACGTGTACTAAATTCGGACACACTACAAACCGTTACTTATATGCCATACATGGATATAAGCGGTACAAGGCTTTTTGTTACGCCTCGAAATCCACATGTTTTCTGAAACATTCGTTTAATTTTATGTATATCTGTGTAGATGATTAGTAATTACTTTAGGATTCAAATTCCCTACTTTATGGCTTATGTCTCTCGTTACACAATTTGAATTTTTTTTTATTTTTTGGAAAACGAAAGATGTATTCCCTCACTTTGTTTTATTAGATGTTAGTGTTTATTGTAAATAACGATAAGCCTAGCCAGCTACTGATTAATGGCCGGCGCATCTGCTCGTGCGATGATTGGCACTTGGAGTACAGCGCATGTGAGTCATGTCATGATACATAACGCAACAGTGCATTGTCATCTTTCAAATAACTAAAAACAAATAACTAAAAAATATTTAACATAAAGTAAAAAGCGAAAGATTTAAAATAAATATGGCATTGTGCATGCATAAGTAAATGCAGTGCCGACCACAATTAAAGGTTATCGCTTGAACTAATTGCATTAAACATTGTCAACTATAAAAATACAAGTTCACCTCAAGATATCATTTAAATCACTACCGACAATTAATTGCGGTATTTCAATATGAACCCATAAGAAAAGACTGGTTGAATCACTCAAAATAAAACGTTCTTTAGTGGGTTTTTTTGCTTAATATAGTAAATATCAAGGGTAACAGAGCAACGTTGTTTACAGAAATCACAAGCCGGTATCGTAATAATCCGATGTTTAAAACCACTTTAACAACAAGTTGTTTTTCTTTTCTTGGCGCTGCTAGTATTTGCGAAGCCGGCATACTGATTCTTATTACAAAGAAGGCAAAGCTGGTAGAGAGCGGCGCGTGCGCCGGCCTTGCCGCGTAAACACGATGACGTAGCTGCCCGCGATATCGACATGACGCGCTCAAACGAGCTAACTGTTGCGCGCTCGTCGCTCTACACTTAAAAATATATAAACATACTAAAAAACAATAAAATCAAATTGTAATTCAGTATGACGCAATATATTATCTTGCTGGGCAAACAAACATGGTAGGGATCATATACCCTTGATGTGCTCTCATACTCCTATTACTGAATCTATGAGCTAACATTCATCCTTGAACTTGATATAGTGCGAAGCTTCGGTCTAGAACTAAGACATTATACGGGTATATCTCCGACAGGGAAGTCGCAATGATTGATAATTGACATGAACTTGTCTTTTTTACATAAAAACACTGGTGACTTCTATTATCTTAGCACAATAGCCTACACAAACAAACAAAGGTCAACGCGCAGTGTTATTATTCTGTGTTTACGCCACAATACAAGATAACCGTGCGTATGCACTCAGATAATGATTGTTATGTTATTGCGTCCTACCTAGATCTCAAGCAATATCGACTCTACATTTCAAAACACTAATGTAATAATATTTCCCTACGTGTCTACTCCACTTCAACATTGGTTATACGGAAATCTGGCACAGGAAAACGTTATAGTGTACATACTTTGATTAGTACCATTGTACCTGTTATAAATTTTGCCATAGAAGTTACACAGGATAAATGAGCGCGAGAATTACTGGGAAAAACATGCCCAGTCATTTCAGAGTTTGCGTACTTCAGACCTAATTGTTGAGGAAGAAATTATCAAATATGACGCGGTATTCCCCGGTACACAGGCGAGTGCGAGCGTCGCTCCGCGTCACACGTTATTTACACCGTTTCACTCGGCAAATCCGCCCGCACGCTACGCGGAATCAGCTCAATCAAAACTGCTCTGACTCACGCCGCACGCCGCGCCGGCCGGCTTCATATTCGTAAACAACTACGATTTTACTACACTAGCGCTCGCTCGACATCCGCTGTATTATCTTTAATAACACAATTAAACGGAGCATTGCTCGAGCGAAATAAAATACGTAGGACTGCGCGCTACAATCACCACGGATGTCTCGGCCAAAACATCGCCTCGCTATAACCGCCACACAAAAAGATATAAACCGAAAGAGTCGGCCGAAAAATAAGGTCATCGGCAGGCCCGGAACCGCATAACGGTATTGGTTACAAAATCGCGTCAAGAATTATTTTCACGTGCGCGCGGCGCGGCGCCGTCGAACCGTTAGCCGGTGGCTGTGTTGGCCCAGCGTCCACGTCGTTAAGTGGAACATCAGTAAACCGCTAATGTTCAACTCCTTAACAAATCAACTAGAACAACCGAATTCTCTGATAAAATCCCACGATAATTTGGAATATTATATTGAATCGACGTACTTATGACATGCAATGCATAATAAATAATTTCCGTGTGATTCGTGTCTTTTTACCGAACGGTTAAAATAAATGATATTCAAAGGTATATTCATCAAGTATATCTACGGCCGATCTCCGATTTTTGAGGGATAATATATTCAAGGCAAATAAATTAACATCTAACTTGTAGCCGGCGACTTCCCGAAGTGGGTTGTATTAAAGATTATAAAGTTACGTAATCGGTTGTGATTTCCCTGCATTTGCAACCGGCTCGCCTTTCGTTCACTGAGGTCGTAAACGCCGCGAAGC
This sequence comes from Epargyreus clarus clarus, assembly GCA_014595695.2. NCBI lineage: Eukaryota > Metazoa > Arthropoda > Insecta > Lepidoptera > Hesperiidae > Epargyreus > Epargyreus clarus. The sequence continues at coordinate 1,283,064 of JACTTY020000037.1, forward strand.
GCTTCGCTTCGATCGCCCGAGAGCCAGATGAGTGTGAAAGTGCCACTTACACCTGTGTTGACCGTGTACCGTTCGGATTCACTCAACTACACACAATACATTGTTGCGGCACGTTTACAGTTAATGAAGCTGACAGTCAACGAAAATAATTACGTTCTAGTCCATTACAAAAACTAAATCAATCATCCACAATCGTAAAATCAAAACTAAATGAACGATTGCTAAGAAAAAGTATTACAGTAACTGTAAGATATATTGATCTACTGAAAGTAAAATGATTTTAAATATCAATATTCATGTGTCCCACAATCTTCTTAGGTAACAATTTTAAGTAAGCAAAATGAAACATTACATATTTGCGAAGAGTACTAACACTGGAATACACAGTTTCTCTTCGGTTTCAATTGCATGGACGGCGAAAGCATACATGATTCAAAATTGAATTATTAATGCGTATTTAAGATTTTTCACTGCACAGTGGTACAGACATTGTTTCCAGTGTTTGAACGCACCGAACACACTTACGCTTATGGCGCGTAGCGTTGCGTAGAGAGTCGCGTGCCTTGCGCTAATTTCACTTACTCTACATATTGACACTGCTCGCAATAAAACAATAAATTTAATTAATTGATTGCAAAAAATACCTGCAATATTTTTTCATCACAAGTGTACTCGAGAAATTTGGAAGCTCGAAATTGGAGTAAAATTAGAAATTTCTATTCTAATTGCGATTTTTATGGATAATTAAAGAATTTTTATGGATAAATAATCGATTGACAACCAAAAGTGAAAATTTTCCTAATTGTTTTGTCTTACTCTATATCTACGTAGATATATTGGTAAATATCGATTTATCACGATAAATAACAAGGCTTATTTTCCTTCATTTAAAAAAAAAGCAACATTACTCCAGATTACTGTAATTACTACTTAAAATCTGTGTATAAAACACGAGAACACTTCAGGAGCAGCAGCATCTATAAATCCACTTATCTCACAAACATGAGGCAATTTTTCAAATTAGGCCTACCGTGCACGCTGCAACACAATTTACAAGTTTCTCCTTCTATAATTTCCAGTCGAACGTGACGTTTTTGTCGATTGTGAATGCGTGAACGGAACCAGCAAGTGGCAATCGAACACAGGTAAAGAAATGATGGGAAGAGAAAACTAGACACCCTGTATACCTTGCGGCCATTCGAAACACAATAACACGTTTAATTTATCGATTCTTAAGTAATATTGTAAGATGTTCCGATAAATATTCAGTTATTTTTTATTATTGGACATTAAGTAACACTAATGACAAAAGAAAGGTAATGCGAATCGGATTTGAACCTGCAACCTTGCGTCAATCTGTGTCATGCTCTGATTACTCGAGTATCGGGTCTAATGATGATTCGAAAGGCGCAAAAACTAATTTAATGGTCAACAGTGCTCTATACCAACACAAAAGGCTTTAAATTACAACTTGTGTAATACTCAATTTACCAACTTAGTCTTGCTACAATTGCATTGACGTGATTAGTTGTAAAATTATTGGAAAAATTAGATTTGTATAATATTGTGTTAAAATATTTCGTAACAACATCCACGACAGCGGCAATATGTACATTGTACAAGTTGATGCTAGATATTTCTATTTGAACAAATCTTGATAAAGCATAGATGTAAGAAAATTCTCAGAAAGAGCACACATGTAACACAGAGCGAATGGTTAAATAAACGCCGGTTAGTGATAGTGAATCTTAATTAATTTTTACCTAGCACCACTCGAAATTTAAAATGTATATTCCATACATGACAATTTACATTGCAAATCTACAAATTTCTAACCTTGGTTGACGTTCATTGGTTGAATACAACTAAAGGGCGATAGTCTATAAACATCTTATTTCTATTACGAAATAGTAAAATTTATTAATAACAGACAGAAATATCGATTCTTCGGAATTCAGAATAATTGTATAATATATAAAATTATAATTATAAGATAGTATCTTCACTACGAATTGTTAAATGCGCTCGGCTCGTTCCTACAATCTTTGATAAGATAAAATACATAGTTTGCGGATAGCCTGTGCAGGCCACTAACAAGATGTCAAAAGATTTTAGTCCACGCTGAACTGCAATGTGGAGCGCGAGCCGGATATACCAATTACACGAATGAAATAGACACCACTTAGTGTACTAATGTTAAAGTAACAATAATGAACAACCTGATTTATTATTTCTTTTTTTTTCAAAATTAATTTGCCATATTTACATAATTAAACAGCTTTATATTCTTTTGAATCGAAAACTATTCCAAAATCCTAAAAGTTGAACAATAAACGCGAAACGTTTGAAAAAAGTGCCACGACGAGTTTTAATGAACTAAGTAGCTTTATAAGTAATTTGTTTTGTAATCAAGCTTTGATTTGTACTTTTACGTAAAACGATTAACAAAAACTCGATCATTACAATTCATATTCGTCGTACGACCTCAATTGTTTTTATTTTTCCATTTATTGTAGAGAGCTTACTTTTTGTCGCGAATAATACCCTGTTATACCACAACCAGTCTCCGCTTGGAATAAAATAGTTCGCCTAATGTATTCGACCTACATCCAACACCGAAACAGCGAGATGATTGACCATTTAATGATGTCAGACAACCGTTGCGAATTTATAGTGTTATATCTATGCTGTTTTTGTTCACACTTAGCCATGTCTTGGCTACACAATTGCACATAATACGTAGCTTTCGTAAGACCTCAATTGGAACTTCATAAAATAAATTTGTGAAATGACAGCTTGCTGAGACTTGCTGAATTAACTCACCAAAAAATCGTACCGGTACTAAAATAGCGCAACTTATTTTTACAATTATTTCAAGATTAAAATTATGCAGAAACGACAGGCTGAAAGATGAGTTACTTTTCCTTTAATTAAATTCAGGAGTAATTTATATCAAGAACAATGATATATTGGCTGGTACTGTACACCTTAGTTGTCCTCCCACGAGCTAAGCGAAGGCAAGGCCGGCCCTTTGTGGGTGACCTCATTGCGTTCGCCTTGAAATAGTTTCATGATTCGTGTATACTTGCACAGAGCTACTCTTATCTAGATACTTAGCATAAAAAAAATCCCAGTTATGTAAATTTTACAACATCAATCACATAATTTACTTACATAAATATTTATCTATACAGGAACAAGAGGAAACATTTAATTACACCATAACCTGTATAATATGTATAGATAAAATATCGAGATTGAGAAGGACGCTTTTGAATATTAATGCCTACACATTGAAACCGGATAACTGGTTGAAACTGGGCATTTGGCGTCACACACGAAGTCGTAAGCTGACTCAGCGGCGCAAAATAACTTGTTTTCGGGTTCGACTTAACAGTAATACACCAAAACCGTTACCACGTGGGCGACTGTCGCTAAATCTGTGATGGTGTCCAAGGATTTATATGTGTAAAATGCCTAAATATTTATTACTAATGACCTACATACCAAAAAGTAAATTTAACCGGATTTAACATCTGCATTAACCTTCGGTAATGACAAAGGTCAGTAATGATTCGGTTGGTCAATGTACCGAAATATATAAAGTTGCTGACGTAAGGAACGCGATTCGCCTACTTCATGGTGGACCATGATATTGTTATGATGAGTGGTGACAATGTATAGTGTAACTATTTTTATGTAAGTGAAGATCAAGTTATAATTACGATCAGCACTCGGTGCGCGGGGAGCGGGCCTCCGGCACGCTGACCCACTGACCCAGAAACGCTGATATTGAACCGGCAACGACGCACCGTCCGTATTCGAAACCCGACCTCCACTTACGTTTTCTTTTTTCGTGACATAAAAAGTTTACATTACTGCATTTGTAAACTTCATTGAAATGAGAGCGCTCATCCTGACTCAGGTCTTAAAAACAAATTCTCATAATTTCACAAGCGAACAGTAATAATGCAGACACTGTACGGGTTTTCTACACATACAATTTCTATGAAATACTTAAGTATAATTTATCTATAATATGGTACCTATGTGAGAACATCGTTTATTTTTTACAGGCTACAGCACATGGGTAAAGTACCTATTTCTGAGTAGTGATTAGCAATGTCTATCAAGCGGGACGAAGAAGGCGCTTGCGGGTCAACTGAGTAACGGTTCTATTGACAGTGCGTATGTCGCGTTTATATGAGCCGAACAGGTTCCCGGTATCCGTTATCATGGAGTAAGCCGGGGCGCGGAGGGCCCGGTCCGTTTTTGGGTCAGGCTAGGTCACGACGCCTGCGTGCTAGCACCCGAACTCTCGAACATATTTAAAGCTATTTCGATATCTAAGAATAGAGAGGCGGCCGTGCTTGTAGGTATCTCAAGGTGAAACGCTCACTTTTCTAAGCGTCGCACGTAAATGATGCGATTATGGCATCACGTCGGGTGGTGTGTCGAAACGATCGTCCGCGTCCTTGCGCAGATTTCTCGTCCAATTACGTAAGGCCACTCAACGTTATGCGTTTTTATTTCACGTGCATTTCGACTAGGGTACGCGACGCCCACGGCGCCGCCTTCGCACGCAGAATCTAGATTGTACCCGTGACGTCACCGCGGCGTCGCGCCTACGCGCTCTTGCCGACGCGCGGTGACGTCGATTCAGAAATTGCGATAGCTTCTGATATGACGTCATCTCAGACTATTTGAAGCCTTCACATGCTGACGCTGACTAACTAGTCTCCTCGTGATAAATAAAACGTGAATGTACTACCGCCTTGCATCACGATACGATTGCTCGCGCTACGCAATACTGATTTCCTGACAACGACAACCGTTGACCTACATGATCAACTGAGTTTGTTGTAGGTAGTTAATAGTCGATTTAATGAATTTTAGATGTCATTGTCAAGCTGTCCTTATATAATGACTAAGTACATGTAACAATAAAATGCAGTTAATCCACTACTATTAAAATAGCAGTTACTATTAAATAACATTATACAAGTTTCTGTAAACTTCCTTTTTTGCTCTATAGTTACTTCAAGGACTTATTAATATTATACAATCTTAATAAAAGAATAAACTATTCATGTATTTATAAGGTATTCATATATTAAAACAAATAAAGTAAGAGAAATGCATTTTTGTGAGTAATAGCTTTATAGAGCGGAACTAGGTTAACTTGTACGGGACTCGGGACGCCAATAAGATAGGATCGTGACCTGCGCGAGTCCGCGCCAACTAGGCCATCTAGCATCGTCCTGGATAGACGTATGTAGCGTACGAGACCCACTTTTGAGCCACCTACTTATTGACTTTGCCTTAACATTTCCTAGCTAGTTTATACTTCAAACTGCATTTTACGAGGCAATTAACTTAATTTAAACGGATATCGACAATGTTCCGTTTCAAATTGACGTATTGCAATCGAACAAAGCTTTAAAATAACAACAAAATTACAATTACTTATGTCTTAACTCGGCCAAAACAAAATGACTAAGAAAAACGCTACGGCCCGTTTTTTCTCGGTATCCAAACATAAAGTGGCAATTTCAAGGAAAATGGCAGCATTAAAAACGGCGGTTGCATTTTGACTACAGAAATGTGGGTCACGGATTTTTGGGGCAAGGTTGTCAGTTGCAGCGGACCGCGGGGCGGCATTCGCGTGCGCCGCCATCGCATCCGCTGTGCAACCACCACACCACCGTTTGTATTCACTAATCATACAAGGCCGTGCCAATCGATTGCTCGGCCTAACCGTACACATCCGATTGGAATCGCAAATCTTTTACCTACACAATACATGCCAATGTAATCTGCTGGTCGTGACTTGACTATGAAACGCAACGATTAAAACATATCGCGAATTATTTTGGTCGCTTTGCATATTCGGTTGCTTTGGAGAACGATTAATAGTTACGAACGACCGCATAATAATGTATAATACTTGATGACTAGCCTCACGGTTTATAATGTAACTACTTATAACTAAAAAAATACCTATAAAAACAAATAAAGGTTTAAAGATAATACAATTAATAATTATATAATTGTACTGATTAATACCACTGTGAAGTCATTGTCAAGTTTTTATCAATTGAAAAAAGAAAAAATACACCGTACTCATAAATATGCCTCTGCTTATCTCCCGTGTGTCAACATATCGATACAATGATCGTGGTTTTATACTCCGATTGCTTATAACACGGAGCTATTGACCTATTTACTGCACGAGCGCCCACTGGCAACCGAATTGCTTATACATGCGTGCCTACAGCTGCAATCCCACTGAATATTTAAAGAACAAGCCCAATGCATCTATCGTCAATTTTTCAAATTCAATCCATTGTCAAAACAATACGTAAATATACAGAAATTAGTATTCAGGACGAATTCAGGTAAAGGTGAATAAATATGTTATATTCGACCTTTCGAAATACAAAAGATAATATCCCTTATCGGTTTTTTATCGCGTTACTTATTTCGAAGTTAGCCGGTCGGTTCTGCAATGTTATCGGTCGTCTTAACTGTGATAGGCCATTGTTTTCACAACCTCTAAGAAATACATTGTACGACCCTAAATTATTTATAGTGTGAGATTGAACCGTGAGATTAATATGTCCATCTTCTTTTTAAACAATCAATGTTCATAGATTAATCAACAAAGGACCGCAAGTAGGTAAGTATTTTAAATATTCAGATTGTCATTAAGATCTTTTACAAACATTTAAAGTAAGATTTAAGAAAACAGTAAGTGAAAAATAATTTTGCTATTAACAAATTTTATGACCTACACATCACAAGCATGATAGGACAGGCGACCTAGAGCTTAGTGCTCTACAACGGCGGAACCCTAAACGATAAATATTCTGAGTCTTAGAATTCGTATAATATGCACAATGCACATGGCAACACAAGACATCCTAATAGCTTAGTCGTGGTACTAGCTTTATATATCTACATGACATTAATGCATTTACGTCAGTAACTTCGCATGAACTTTATTTGCTGCTAATAAAGCTAAACAATTACTTAATTGCGTAGAGTGGTGGCAGCTCAGTACAAAGTAAGTGCCGCGTCACTAGAGGCGCTGCACGCACACGTCACTCGCTCAGCGGCTCAACCAATGGTTTGCTTGCCTGCAGTCAATGCCACTTGTTTCTTGCCGCATACCCCGATAACTTTCGCTTCGAATATAATGCTATTATGCGCGTGTACACACTTAGTAGATAATGTTAGAGCATAATTCCTCGTTTTAGTAATACGAATTATTTTAGTAAACTTAATCACTATTGAGTTACCTGAATAAAAACGTGACAGAATTTTGTTGTTAAATACTTTATCGTTAACAAAACCAGTACGTTTTATACTTTTGAAGTCGTATATATTTTTTCTCAAACTTTTTACAAGAGATAGCAAAGTGACCTGAATAATTGTCACTAAAGTATACTAAATCGTTATTATAAAAACAAGTAAAGGAAATATTTCAAAAATAACTTACCGTCTAATCCATTTTAGAATATGGCAACATTGCCGTGAAATAGATTTGAATTGTTTTGTAACGTTAAAGGGATTGCAAACTAGGTATTCCGCTATGAAATCCCTGACCTCGTAACCACTGAACAATGTTGTATCTGGTCACTTATCGTGTATTAAAGGATTTATCAGGTAAACTAAAAATACTTGTCACGGTAATAATAATGATAAAGTTTGTACTTAAAGTACTCGGACGAATTGCATTCCGTAAGCTTTACGTTGACGGAAAACGTTATCTTTATGGTGACATAACTTTATATTTTTTTTTCACAAAAAAAAACCCTTTTTTAAACCCTTTTTGTTTAAAACCCTTTATTCAAATTCAGTAATGATTTAATAAAATACGGAAATAAAATTAAAACACTTAAAATAATTCACCACATTTTATTATTATTACTTGAAATTTCTCACCACATTGTGGCCATAACTAGTAAGATAATTTTTATTAATGACGACCATGAACCTCGTTTTCATGCAACTCTAATATTATTCAATTACTTATACGTAATGACATCGAAACTAGTATCTTGTAATACGGTCATTATTCAATGGTAGAGTCACTGTAGTTAATAGATTCTGCCAAATTACTAGCGTAATAAGATCGACAGTTACTGTGTTCAATGTTCATTCGTAAATTACAGGATGATATAATATAACGATAATGATAGGATAGTTAGTTACATTTTATGAATTATCATATTGAACTCGGCGATTGAATAGTAGAGTCACTATGCGATGCGATATATTTGTCCAAAGGAGATGTTTCAAAATGTATGGGCTCCCGGCCACCTTTTGTACACTATATTAAAAACTAAGGAAACATGCAAAGAACAATTCGTAGGGCTTCATTTCCTTCAAATCATGTTCGTTTAATTGTTTAAAAACAATTATTTACACTTAAACTTGCAACACAACAGTGGAAAAACATCATGGCGGTAGTGATTACCGTAATAATGTCATCTGTCATTTTATTTTAACTTACTATGTACATTATATACTTTTTAATATATTTTTACGCGAATGGGCGTAGATATATAAATATTGTATTGTATGGATTGAAAAACAATACCTATATTTGATAAATATAAATTATATTTACTTTCATAAATCTTGACTTAAAACAAACATACCAAAATATGTACTTCTATACCAATTTATTTTAGTTAAAACATTTGAGTGTGTAAATAAAACAACTTTAAGTACACATTTAGATAATATTTTATTTATTCTTCACTTAGATACATTATTTATTCATTTTCAATATGTTCCCTTATCAATATTTTCATCTAATCATGTAGCAGGTTCTGTAATATCCTGTGACGAGCTCAGCCCAAACATCAAACAATGGTCATAATGTGACCGCAGCTAGCTACGAGTACGGTTCGTTGCCCAGCGATGCAGTTGCAATAATAACTGATTATTTTGTCATCCTAAGAATGTCCTTGTCTTGCTATTGTAATTATCTAAAAAAAGACAAATGTAAAAAGATTAACTTCTCTAGTTTAAAATTATTAACGATTATTTCACCATTAATATAAATAACTGACGTATATTTTACCTGATGATATTGAATCCTTGTCAACACAATCCACAACGATCGCACGAAAATCACAAGAGTCCATAAAACATAAGCTGGGTAAATTAGCTATAGCTATAAGTAAGGTAGAATCAGTCCAACATCGTAAGCAGCACAGAGTAGAACTAGAAACATATTCAGGATTGAAATGGAATCTTCTCATCAGTACATATTTATTCAACGTTTACATTGGATTCCACTTTTATTATATAATATGTATATATCACTTTTACATATATCAAATTGACAACTTCTTCTTTTTTAATTTGACATGTCACTTACATCTATAAAACCAGATACTATTTAAAAGGTGCTTTTGTTATAATTATTATAAATAATTAATTAAATTCAGAAATAATGACGGGATACCCAAAACAAAAGCCAGGTTGTAAAGTACTTAGGGTAACAATAACTTTACGACAAAAACAGCGAAATACAGAATTACCGACGTGGGGGTACACATAGGTAAACTGACCGACATCGACAGTTTTGAAAACTTGACATTGACAGTATTCCGCCATATTTAATATTTCAATGAGGAATGCTTATTTTAAATATTTTTAAACAGGAATACTTTAGGTTATCAAAATATATGTGTATTTTTCTTCAATTATACAAAATATTCGTGTTTTTTAGATATAGTGTACATGAGATGGCCGAAAATGAAACATCTCCTTTCCTCCAAATTCTATGCTTATTAAGACCGACAGTTGAAATATACTGTAACAAAGTTTAAAATGTACTTTTATTTCTTACTATAAACGTACGGCCTTCACCGTAGTATGGTCAATCTCATGCTAATGTCACTAGGCGACTTTCTCTAGTGTATTTCAATGTCAAATTTATTATTGTGAATAACACTGTTATTGTTATATAAGGACGAAATTCCACTAAATTGTAGGCATAATTGAATCGTCTGTTACAGACACCCTGCGTGCCAAGTGATTATAAAAAGGAATTAATGTTATCATCATCGTACGGTATTGACGTGGCATTGTCAATTACCATGTCAAAGTCACTCGGTGACTTTCACTGGCATTTATAAGCGGCCACGTTTCGCCATCGAATGGAGCAATTGTGCAACAGTTGTCACTTTTTTACATAACGCGGGTGAGGGGAGTCGCGGTGCGGCCGCGAGAGGAGCTGCAGCCACCGGCTCCGAGCCACGCTAACCACGCTAGCCACGCTAGCCACGCTCGTTACCTGATTGTCATCTGATCTGCCCCACTTAAGCTTATTGCTACTCTTAACACAATAGCCTGCTGTCATTAATGTAGGTGACGTTTATTGAGACTTTCACTCACAGCCGCGGTCATGGCTGCCGATAAGCGCGATCCCAATTACAATATATGGGGACTGTTCTGCCAGGTTAAGTACTTTTAATCCTCAAGAGAAACAATTTATGGACATCATCGACTGCAATCGTATTTAAACTTATAACCTAGTGGCCACTTTACACTTTAGGTAAACATACTAAGAGGTTAAATATAATAATAAGATTATATTTGAACGTATTTGAAATTTGTAAAATAAAACAAAACAATGTTATTTCATAAAAAAGTATTAAACCACTTGATAGGTAACCAATACGCAACTTTAAGTTAACAGGAAGTTCTTTCAGATCGAACATAGAGGCATTATCTTTAAAATCTAAATAACAGCCTTCCATGTAGTTACGGTTATTGCTATAAAGATTTTTATCGTCATAAAAACTAGTAAAGTGTATCGTCTATAGTAAAAAACTAGTTTAAGTGCAGTTGATTTCGAAATCACAGAATGAGTACTTAGTTTGAGCGGTTGGTACTTAAAACTATATCATTTTAGTTACTTTCATTGTCCCGGGCGGGGAGGGGAGGGGTTCGGTCCACTTCCGCGCAAAGCCAGGTAAAAGTGAAAGTATACTTGCATGATGTGATCAGCGCTCGCCGGCTCACGCTCACCTGTGACGACGCACACCGATCAAAGAAACCGATTTACATACCAAAATCAAAATGTACTTCAGACTTAACTGTTTTGTTCAACTGAAAATAAGCCTTGCTGTTTCACTATTTTTTTATTTGTATCTAGACATATTTAGGAATAAATCAGTGAAGCGACGAAACATACATAGATAAGAATCTATGCTATTCAAGGATTTAAAACAATATGTATCTTAAATGGCGAAATATAGGGCTGAGTAGCTACATTTTTGGGTTTCTCTTTGTTTACTGTATGCTGTTATCTTAAGTATATGTGAGTTAAGTTAACAATTGTGATATTTTGAAGCAAATATAGAATCAGGTTAATTGTGTATTACAATGCGTTTTAAATTGAGGTTAAATATTACGTTCATTATCGTTACCTTCTATATTAAGTTATCTTCAACACGTAACAAGTAGGTGCCTTGGTGTTACGATCATGTAACACGTTATGAAAAGTACTGAATAATTTAATATGTAGATAGACAACTGTTTCATGTTTAGATACTTCACGCGTAAACTAACTTTTAAACTACTTCCGTGACTATGCTACTTGACTTGTAAGGAATCTAACAATAAATTGTTATGCCTATTTGTGTAAGACCAGATTTAAATCTACTGAAACTACTGATATGACATTTACACCAGTAATAAATATCTACTAAATTTATTTTATGGTGATCACTGTCGGTTATATGATTTAGAGCCACGACATTACTTTGCAACAAGTTGTATGGTAAAGCAAAAGTAAATAAATATAGTCGCTAACTTTACAATATACATTTTGTCATTTCATTATTTATTGTGTCTAATTATCATTATCTAAGACATATTATACAGAATTAATTGGAAAATTACGAGCGTGGAAGACAATACCACATTATTATTTAATAATTATTCTAAATGACCCTACATACTTTACTGACGTATGTGATAAAAGATAAACGTAACTATAAACCAGTTGGTGCGCACGCGCATTATACGTATTGTGTCAATCACGCGAGCGCATGTTGAAGGAAGCTGAGACGAAACCGTAAGCAATGTCAACAACTACTTGAATGTTTATTGCACATATTAACCGAGACCGACTGGATCTGACAGCGACATATGTACATAGAAACATGCGCTAGTTTTATGTTATAAAGATGTAGAATTTGTACTAGCTACTGTGAACATCAAATCGAATACAAGTCTCACACAAAATGAGATGCCATTCCATTACTACTGTACTGAAGACTAAATCCTGTTTTTAATAATTTGTCCATCGAAATTTGACAATTACTGTATAAAGTAATTGTGATGTCGATATTTGGTCGGCAAACCATAAGACAGATTGATAACGGGCGTATATTGAAAGCATCGATAAACTCATAACTAGCAATGTACAGTTATCTATGGCAGAATAGTTCTATGACGGCACACTTCCACATATTTTGATTGAATACAATATTTTGATTGATTGAATTTTGGAATCGTTACTTTATAAACTTCTTTATTTACGTGAATTTTTATCTTATCGATTTATTCAGTAATAAAGTTATATCAATAAATTATGATACCGGAAATATTATTGAACTAACCCAAGACTGATAATTTGTATGTTATCTGTTTTAATTTCAAGAGTAAACCTTTTTTTGCAAGTGTAAATGTACCTATACCCATGTGTACGTCGGCATATTCTGTGCCAATCAAAAAATTAATTTCAATTCCTTTTTTTGCTTTACGAGTTCTTTTTTCATATTGTATTTCTTCTAAACGTAACAGTAACGGTTTTGAGTTTTGATAGTAAAATTACGTCATAATGTTTATCTGTATGCTATGCGTGCGTATAATGCAGGAAACACGCAACTCTACCTTAGAACAATAGCTGTTATGGGTCGTTTACAGTAGACGGAATTTTAAAGCCAAAAAGCTGTACTTGAAATGACACGCTAGACTGCGGCTTATAGCGTTGCAATTTAGGAACGCGTAGGAACAGTACCCTTAGTATGAGTTTTAAGGTTTTGACAAAAATAACTGATTTGTATTTGTTTACGTATTTGCCCATACATTTCCTATCAGCGCCACTAGCGGATTGTATCAGCACTGATTGGAATAGTATGGAAAATACGTAAACAAAAACAAAAAGTCATTTTTGGAAAAACGTAAAAACTCATACCAAGGGTGCAGTAGACAGAATTTTAAAGCCAAAAAGCTGTACTTGAAATGACACGCTAGACTGCGGCTTATGTCGTTGCAATTTAGGAACGCGTAGGAACAGAGTTTGTGACACGGAACGCATCTCGGAGCTCGCTCCAATTCCGGCTGCGCTAGGTCATGACGTCATGTCCGACCACGGACCGCGCGAAGGTCGACCATATTGATCTCACACACCCACTGTTGCTCCTGTGCCTTTATATAACTACTTGCATGACGTCATAACAATTAACTTTCACATACATACGAAACGTCCACTTATTGCTACCTCGGAAACAAGTTTGCTCTCATTTTATCTAAATGAACATAGATTTTAGATTGTATTAGGTCTTAACTAAAGAAGCAGACAAGTGCGGTTTGACCACATTGCCACGCATCAACGCCCGGTATTAATTATTACCTCTCTACCCATTTTTTACTTTCCAGAGATCGAAATTTGACAATGTCTAAACTAGACTAAACTAGAAAGAAACTATTAAATGTCGATGTTTGATTGGCAAAATATTGCATTCATTATTAATAACGTAAGTCAATTTTCAGTAAATACTTGATTATCAGCAAATATAAGTTTGTATTCCACAGGATTTTTCAACGATGCTCTGAAAAACAAAGTTAAATCTGCGGTCACTAAACTCAAAATTTTATAAACCATCTGATATCTCGAAAACTACATAAATATTTAATTCAACACATTCTTGATGAAAGTAACTATTGTTCAAGTACTTAACTTTTTTTCTTTTAAAAATTTTCGCAACATAGGTGGGTTAAAAAATACGACGGTATCAATTTATTTAATAGCCATAATTATTTTTGTAATTATTTTTTTAAATAAAAAAATCATATGTTTTTGTCACGGTCACATAATTTTTAACACCCTTGTTTCATAGTAGTAATTCTCAGTTCGTTATTGCGATTTGCACACGGAAAACTAAACAGCAATAAAACTTTATTGAAAACATAATCGAAGATCATTTAACACAAGCTTGTATTTCCTTGTTCCAGGTGCCAATAGAGCTAACAAAGAGGCTTGATGAAATAAGGCTGCTAGAGTCACGCAAATCTGCGAGGTTAGCTGATGTAGATACTGATTTCGCAAGGCTCGCTGACATGGCCGGCGACCGCCGCCGCGCCTCCGCCACCATCGAAGTGCCTGCACATCACATGCAAGGGTGAGTAGTATACATATTCACACAAACACACGTAAATGATAACTAAATATATGCATTACATCACCTTCCGGCTGCAATTCGCAGTGATTGCTCAAACAAAACTGACTCAAATTTAGTTCCGTTAGTCATTGCTATTAATTCCTGTTGCTGACAGGTAAATTCTATTGAATTTTTAAACACTTCATTAAGATCGCATAGAAATGAAAACTTTAAAGTAAGGTACATAGGTAAGGTACGCTACGCTGCGGTAACCAAATAAACAGTATGCAAATTCAAGTTAGTATTTAGGTACCTAGTTTGTTAAATTAAGCAGGTAAAATAGGGACCGTAGATTTTAGGCCTAAAGAAACTTTAAGCAGGATATAGTTTATGAAGCATATCAGTATCAGATTCTGTCAATTATAATCTAAATTAAGACAACAAAATTAGCAAATATTGACTTAATTTTGCCTTGAATTAGCTGCTTACCTCGCCAGCAGCAAGGAAGGCCGGCACATTTCTATTGCAAACAAACCAGCCTTGTAATAACTCCCTTATCTATTTCACGACCTCTTACATACCGACTGTCAGTCGATGGAGGTATTCTGTTAATCCCTTAATTTACGTAATGCTATGTGCATCGGTTGTCAATCAGCGTATCGGTTGACCTCGCACCGTCGGTAGGTACAACATTTCGTACGTGTTAGAGTGTATTGTGGTGGATTGCCTTGTGGGTGTAATCGCTCACGAACGTGCATCGGTGGAGTGGAGCCGGGCGCGGGCGAGCGTTGCGAAATCAGCACCGAACACATTAGAAACTGGATGGAAGTGTTAGCACGGAGTACGGGCGTGTCCTTGTCACACTTGCCTACATTCTGTAGCTGCCTCCCGCACTCCCCTCCTCTATTGGGCCTCAGAGAGGGACAGACAATGTAATATAGAGTGATTAAAAATTTCAGGCATTTAAACGGCTATTTAGATCTTATAATTCTTATAGTTTACTGAAAAGGCGTAACACGAAGATGATAAATGTGCGTCAAGGTAATCTTGACTTTTTATTTGATAATTTCGGACTGTTTCGGATAATGGCGTTAAATCGTTCTTTTCTACAGATCTTAGAACATAGAGCTTGCAGTTTTATAGTGTATTAAATTGAAACCGGAACAAACAACATTAAATGGCCGTCGCGACGTGACGCTCGGCGCAGCAGTTTCACTTTTCATTATGCCTGCGGTGAGAGGTGAGACCTCTACTCTCGGTCCAAATTTCACAACAATTGCCGAAACAAACGCACAAGGAATTATCAGCCGGATTTACTCACGAATACCCAACAATCTCTGTGTAGATTACATCGATGTTGTGGTCACCATTAAACAATCTAATTTCAAAGTAGATGAGCTCGTATTAATAGCCACTAACTTTCTATTGTTCAAGAAGTATTTATCTTACTTAGATATAAATATTTATGGACTTTTAAAGTTAAGTAAGTAAGTAGAAAAATACTTTGACAAAGATAAACATATAAGTTTATGTATCAAAGTCTATTCTGAATTAAAAAAGATGCATTACCTACTATAATGTTACAGATTGATATAATTTAATAGACTAAATGGCTTGTTTTTAAACATATATTGAAACATTTACTTTATCTGAAGTTCAAGTTTTTTTATTAACCCTAACATAGTAGATTCGTGATTGGAAGAAATTTCGCAATCACGTTACTGGGCCATGGCAAAGTGAAAGCTTACTAAGTTTCATTTTCCTTTGATACGACAGACTACCGACACAACACGTAACAGACTCGATTGTTGTGCTCAGCAAGAGTCAGTACTTCTCTTTTTGATACCTTTAATCTAGTCTATCAAATGCTTTTGTATGCGCCGCTTGGTTTAATTTTCTTGGTCAAAGAAACTTTCTAGAGCTTTTATTGCCTCGTAGTATAACAATAATTCGCAAAATACGTATGTGTAAATTTTTTAAAACAAAGACAACCCTGAAAGATGAAAATAGTTACATTGACGTACAAAGAGCATTATTCATAAGCTATTATTAAAGTATAAACAAAAATCTCATTACAACACTCAATTCTAAATAATCAGGCGATATTACAATGAAAAATAAAGCCGAATATGCCTATGACATGAATCAACAAAATTCAAAGATGGCGCCGCCTTCGCCCGGTACTTGTGCGGCCGCCATGACACAGTGACCCAGTTTTAAAATGGAACGGCACGCTAGAAAAGAGCTGCATACAGCGATGCGAGCAAATACCATACGGGTACATCAAATATTTACGAATATATTCAAAGAATGACAATTATTTTGGGCATTCACATTCTCAGTTATCTACAGATAAAATAACTAAAAGTCGACATAGATTTCTCGTGGCAAATGGGGACGGGGAATAAAATTTGTTCTATGAAACCTCAACATCTTGATTGTTGGTGATTTCATAAAAAATACAAATAATGTTGAGGATATTTGGACATTTGTGGTTCTACTACACTTGGGAGGACCAAACCAAATCAATCATCAACTTATGTATTAGAAGACACTTATTGGATTTTTGTAAAAAATCATGAGTTCGAAATCGAACCGCCATTCTTAAATATCTTAATTTTAATCAAAGAGTTTTAATCCAAAATATTTCTTCCTTACATATATAACGCGATTGGTTGTGTAAAAATATTTCAGGGATATTAAGAGATACTACCGCACAAATCTAATTCATATCGTGTTGCCATTCTGGCTCCACGTCCTCAGGTACTTTCTCATTCGGGCAGTAGGGCGGCAGTACCGCCCGCATTTTGATGTCGCAACACTGCGCATTGCAACGTTTTATCTCTCCTTTCAACTCTTGCTTTACATTTGCATGCCCATACAATGTACAGCTAAAATATAATTTTCATACGTCTTTGTCTCCGCAAAGATTCCTTACAAACATTTACATATTTTTTTAGCCTTGATTATTATAAAATGTCTGTAAGGAATTTGTGAAGCCACTTTCAATATTGAAAATGGTATCCTGACACGTTAGTGGCTGTTGTATGCTAATAAGATATTTGAGTCGCACGGGCTATTGACACTGATGGTCGCATACCAACCTATTAGAGGTCCTACTACGGTGGAATTCGTACTGCTAGTGCCACTGTCGTCAAAACGCGTCGTAAATAATTATGAGCGAAATCGACCTTGCTTGAGTCCCCTTTTGTATGCCTTCGAGAATCAGACCAAAATTCTTGCAGACAAGTTGAATAGTAAGTAAAGAAAACGCTGATATGTGTAGTATATACAATATGATAATATAGGGCACCTTGATGAATGTGAAAAATTCACTTTTTTGTTTATTTTTTTCTGGGCGAGATGTTTGCGTAGCATAAGGTATATTAATTATTGTGACTTAGAAAACTTTATAATTTTTGCTTACTTATTTCAAATGCAAATAATAAGATAATTATACATTTTTATGGTAATAAAATTAATAATAGCTAATTATCGTACTTTGTTACATTAGATTATTATGAGATATTTTATAATTTAAGAACAAACATGCATATTTTACATATTTTTGTAATTTGCTATTAAATTTTTTGTTGCATACACACTATGAAAGTATTTTACATAAGTACAAGCACGGCGAACTCTACAATTTCCGCTACGAACATTTTGAAGTGTGAGAAGAAATATTTCATTGACATTTTGCACATTTGCGCAACACCAAAGAGAAGGAACGCAGTCCGTTGGCGGTGGGGAGCCACTTTCTCGTCGAATACACGTTTGCTTTCGTTGGTACTGTTAAGGCCCGTTAGCTCATTTGGCAGGTGCAGGTATGCCGCCTTCGTCTAGAGAAAGTGTTACACAAATAAGTGTATTCAATATTATGCAAAGTTCGTCACAGCGTAAAAGCACTCTACATGTATGACGTCGGCTTAAACAATTTCAGACATCCACTTATCGTTTCTTTGAAAATGACGCATGCAACAATGAGCCGCACACGATTCTTCGTTCGAAGCCACGTTGACTTTCCATCGACCTATCTTGAGGTTATTCCACCGATCAAAGGAACAAAAACTCTTCGGGTGTAGAGGTAATTACACTTTTGTAAAGAACTCAATATTTTACTGCGGAATTCTCCGAACCTGCTAGTCATAAAAAGAGATCGGCGCAGCGTTGCAACACGGCTAATTGCAGATATAAAAAAGAAACGTTTGTCATTAAGTACCTGTGTATTTCAAAAATATACTATGATTTGTTTTAATTGATTTGTTTTAAGTGATGAACTTCTTAACAGAAACAAAAAAAGACATAGTATCTTCGATCGCATAAAATATGTCCAATGTACATGATACGAAAATAAAATATTTTATTTTACCGTTTGTGTTTCTTTGCATTTTTGTTTAGTTCGATTTCTCTTTTAATTATAATTTCCTTTCTTTTTAGTAGTAGTTTTGTGAAATAACTACATTCCCAATAATTCACTTACCCTTATTTACAATCATTAGTAATGTAGGGGTAGGCATACAACAAACTCGAGCCTAATATTTTTAGAAACTTAAATATCTGAACAAACACTAGAAGTTGAACATACAAAAACGTTGAATGAATAATTTGATCGCATTCTAAAGCTCAAGACTTTGTCTTTACATATAATCATTTCTATATCTCTTTGTCGATGCATTATAAACTTATATCCATTTGTTAAAATAACCTTACATTAAAAATGTCTTTTTATTGCACAAATAAAAGTTATTACAAAAAACAAGCAAAGTTAACAAGAAAAAACGCAGCAGAACCGATGAGGTCACCCTGAGGAGAGCGGGGCCCGCGGTAGAGTCGTGCTAGCTCAATCGCACTTTTTATACCCATTAAAATGCCCCGACCTACGCCAACTGCCTGCCAAATGTTACTTGCTCACTGAACGACTTCTCTCGGATAATCTAAACAATAAATTTTAATTATATCTATGTTATGATAGGTACTATAAAATACAAACCTACCTACGCCGCTCAGTTTTAATCACTATCGTACGACATTGATGGAACTGTAATCGCAGACAAATGTCAAACATTTGTTAAGTAATACGCCCGAAATTTTTAATCTTAGACTGAGCTACGTTTATTGTGCGTTGGCATTAAGCCGTATTTTTTACATCTAGTAAATTTATATCTAGTAGTTTTATATCTAGTAAATTTGACATAAATTATGCAAATGCTTACATAATTAAATTTTTGTGTCGATTACCCAGATATTTCAGACTTTTTTTAATATTATTCAACGCTTCAAATTATATTAATTAATTGTTTAAAATTCATTGGTCAGGTTTTTGAAATGTTTTGTTTATATGACCAGTCTGCATGGTTATACCTTAGGATTCGCGTTATAATGAATCATTTTGGCACTTCAAAGTTCCATGACTAATATTACGAGAACATTGTCCATTGTTTCTCTGAAATACAGGCTATGACGTTATTTTAAACGTTTTGACGAATATTCATTTATGCAGGACAGTGGTCATCAATCATATTATATTATACAGACATTTTTTGATAAATATGGTAAAAAAAGTTCTCTTTTGACGAATATGCCATCATAATTTTTTTTTATGCAAATACATTTATACCGATTTTAATACTAACAGGTATTCAAGGTTAATATATAAATGTGAAATTTAAGTATAAAAGTGTTGTAAATAATTATTAAGGCAAGAAATATTTGACACAATACATAATAGTTTAATATGAGGCAGTGTAGTCGCACGGCAACAAGCCGCAAGGTCGCGCTCAATGTTACGCGAATACTACACGCCGCCTGTGACGCCGCGGCCAAAGATTGTGTATGGCTAGATTGTTCAGCGGCCTCGGTAAAAACCAAAAATATAGACCAAACACGGAAAAAAGACATCTGAATCGCCTTTCACACCATAGTGTCCATACAGACACACAATAGACACATATTAAGTGCACATAATACACAATGAACATTTTTTCGCGTATCGTTTGTTCCGCCACGTTGAACCTACCGTATATAAAATCTTTGGCCGTGCCAACGTATGCTCAGCTGTTGCGGGCGGCCGTGGAGTGAATTAAATTCTAATAAAAAATCTTTGCAACCGGTTCAGCGATATAAAGTACCGTAGAATTTGACGAGTCCTCATTGCAAAATATTTTAGTTAAAAACAATAGGGATAACAATAAGATAATGATAAATTATATATTACATGTTTTTGAGCTAGTGTGTAAATTCGTACAAGCTCACTTTGTATCACTACCATGTTCTCCACTCTATCACAGTACACCAATTCAAGAAATTGCTTATAGGTACTTCTTTTGGAGATTTAATGAATTAAATTTAATTTACATATGTTTACTCCAAATATACCAAATGTCCAATTTTAAAGATTAAATTAATAAAGAATGACTTCCTTCAATCTCTAATTTTTCCACTGATTATAAGGGCCGTGAAAATGTCTTAACAATTGCGCGTACGAAAATACCTACAGCCGAAAACCTGAAGCCACGTGAACGAAATGACATTGGCATTCAACCACGCTCTTCACAAAAACATTAAAACCTTGCTCTTTGGTCTTACATAAATAATAACTAGAATCAATAACGTTTCCTTTATGAACTTCGTAGTACATAACATTTTACATCTTTCTTCAAACGCTGTACTTACGTAATACTTCTTATCTTGACTTGATATTCAGTAGTACCAATCTGTAAGATTTATTTTAGAGTTGGAAACATTTATCTCAGGCAGGTAACACATTACCCAACGCTTATCGTGAGCTAAATAAATAACTGCGTAGTACAGACAGGAATATCACAAATTAAATATCAACATAAATTACGTTAGTCGACTGTACCTATCCAGAATTTTTATCACAAAGCAATAATCTTAAACGCTAATATACGTCATCGGTTTTTTATCGATAATGTTAAACAAGGACATTTTTTATATTTATTTGTTGACATACGCGGATATGTAAATCATGAAGAGTTTCTTAACTCAATTTACAATAACTATCAATGCAATTTTTATTAACAGTTAGTGAATAAAAATAATTTATTAGTTGATTCTCTTTATTTACAATTAAGTAATAATCATGGAATTGTAGAAAAAATTTCAAGTCAACATTAAAATCATTGTTATGATGCAGAACTACTAAATATATCGTGTACTTAATCATCAATCGCATCTTAGGTATTTATCGGTAAAAATTATATAAAAATATGCAATCTTTTAATTTTATCTCTTTTATCCTTAAAAACACAAGACGGAACATAATAAAAATACGATAAAAAGTAATTTATCATTTATGATAGGTGACTAAAATATGTTTAAAATAATAATTCCCTTAGATAGACACGTGAGGTGAAGAAAAAATTGACATTACTGAAAGTTATTGTCACATTGAACCCGTGAAACGCGCGGCCGCCACACCGTAGTGTGACCTACAATTATCTGTTTCGAATCGACCTGAGGAAGGTCGCGTGTGGGGTGAACACACCTTGTAACTATCTGGGGTGCGTTCGTGCGCCTACCGACTTTGTATACAGATTTTTTGTGTAGATTAGAAGAACTACGTACGAAAATAATCTATATACCGCGTTGAATTACTTTTTGAGTCAATACATCGTGTAATTGATACGTCCTAGCTATTTATAAATCGTATTTAAGTACACTTATCAAGTATATTTTTCGCCACCATTATTTTTATTTATCACCAAAGTAGACGTAAATAATATAGCAAATATAATTAAATAATGTATTTGTTCGAAGGATTCTTATCTTATAAATTGCCTTGCTTAAACGCCTTAATCCCAATAAAGTTAAAACCAGTCGAGACAAGCGAAGTCATATAAAACTCGATAACTGGTATTGTAAAAAAATATATTTGGATAGAGAAGGTACCCAATAACCCCGGTCAGTGAATCTCAGCGAGTCAACGTCCCCGCAAGTCGGTGCCTAGCTGAGGACATCTACCGTTAACCTCCAGAACTTTCGACAATACGAGGTACTTGGCTAAGGATCATGAACCCCTAATTGAGTTTTCCTCACGCCTGTATTAACATTTGATTATAAATCTCATTTGTTTAAGAGTTTTGTTTCAGTTACGATCGTACGAGGATCGTGTTAGATTCCGTTATGTTTAAAAAAAATATTCATTTAATGAAACAACTACTACCATAAAATTTACAGTCACGTCTGATATTACAATATACTGTACCTAGATTGAAACAAACACAAATTAAATACTTTAAAGTACTTCACAAAGCTTTAATCGATCAAAAATCACAGCACGCTTCCACGCATTATCGATAAATAATAGCAAGTAATACTAACCGTAATTAAATAACAACCTACGAACAAAATCTGATATCAATGTCGTCAATTACGTAGTCCGCGTCACCTGTGTTTACATACTACTGTTGGTTTTTGAATAGCATTTGCGTCACTACTACTCAATTGTACTATTAATGAATAACATAAAAACGACGCATGATTTCCGTTAGCTGCATGCTCATACTCAAATTATGTTTTCATCAATAAATTGACCGTAACGACGATACGATCAAATCGAAGATTAATAGCCTAAAAAACGCGAAATCGTCGTAACTAGTTAGTCGTAACTAGTTTTATGTAACGTATCTTGATAAGGTGATAAATACCTCAATAAAATTAAACGTACGTACATATTTTTTGCTGTACGATATCTTAACAAACCTAGTTTTAAAGTAGTGTCAGTAAATTAAAAAGATATGTGTATTTATTGACCTCGAGTGAGTCAGAGACGAACGAACTTTTGTTTAATGAACCGCGGGGTGATCGGCCAGACGCGCGGGATCGTGGGCCCGTCCTTACGCAACTTATCCAAATATTCTGGTCTGGAGTTCGTATAGATAGCACTTGCGTAATAGATGAAGGTCCGACCCGTCTCGGTTCTTCTACCCCGATACTAGGGTTCATTCGACCCTACCCCAAGTCACCTAAGGTCAGAATGGAAAACTGTTCAATTCAGTTTCGATATAACTTAATTCATTTTCTTCGAACTTAGAATTGACTTTCAATGTAGAGTCATTCAGTAATTAACATACAGGAAACAGTAAATGATGATTAAACTGTAAAGTTAACATATTAGTATTAGTACAATAGTACTAAAACATTCTTCAAACTATAAGTAATTTCATTAAAATTCCTGCGTAGAACAATTCTACGTGTAATCATCATAATGCAAACTGAATATTGAACATTCTTGAAATGGTAATGGCTCGGCTATTGATTTTTAAACGCAACTTGCCAGCAAATAGAGCGAATAGAAAGCACTTACACCTTTGCAAATACGTTACTAACAATAAATGCTATTTAAAAATAATTAATTCTTGGAAAAAAATAAAGCCTTCGTGATTCCATTGCAGTGGCACCACGGGCATATGTACATTGTTCTGTAAAATACAGAATCCAACTTAGCCCTCAAGAGCGGTTCAATTTACTTAAGTTGTTAAAAACTTTCGTTGCAAAACGATAAATTTAAAACTAGAATAGAATCTGTATATAGTGCCAATGACAAATACTTCCTAATTTACTTTTAATTCTGTCTTGGGCCCCCTACCCCTACTAGATACCCCTGATTCCTATTACATTAATATTTGTTTTAAATTAATTTTCTCTTGTAGCAGAACTGAAAAATTAATAAAACCATTTGTCTTTTACAGGTCGCGCAAACGCGGTCCGAGCAGTTCTTGTGACCTGGGCTACGGCGAGCGGGACGACCAGATGAACGAGTGCAACGCGGCCCTCGTCCTCATGTCGCTCAGCTGCTCGCCCAATTCCCCGCGTCCGAGTAAGTCCTCAACCTCTACACTGACATTAAAGACCTCTAGGCCATTGAACGAAATTACAACGCGTTAACCCCGACTGGATAGAACTGTATGCCTTATAGACGAACGCTAGGATTCACGAATCGATCTACTGTGCGTTAGTTGCTTGGACTTGTAGTAAACTCAATTGATTTTTGCTACTAATATTGTAAAGATGTTTTTTAAATGTCATTCGCATTATTATTTTTTGTTGACTCTGAAAAGTCCTCTAAATTACAAAGGTGGATAGAAGGCCATTTATCAAGTAATTGGACTTAATCAAGACTAGTAATGAACACTTCATTCAACATCGGAACATAAGCCTGTCTACCGAAGGTTCTATTAAACATCACTGGTAAGAGGGGCAATAGTATGATATTAGTAATGCCTCTTTGTCTAGAAAGCTAAATAAATGAGTAAGAATTGCCAAGGTTCTTCTTGTAGTTTATCTTACCATCATGCATTCGAACATTCTTTAGCTATTTCTTTGTCCGTTTACTATTACATAAACATGATCGCGTAGTGCCAGCTGTGGTTACGCTGACGGGCAAATGATTACATAATAAATCATACCCACTTACCTGAAATCGTAATGTAATCACTGCAATTATGTTAATATTACTATAAGATTTGATTACAATTTGAAATATTTGGTTTTGAAAAGGCCAAGTATGTTTTCAAGTGTTTTATATGCTTATTAAAATGTAATTGGAGGTTACATTTATATGTAACTCCGTAAGGGTTTTGTATAAAATCTGTAAAATGCTGATAACGTCTAGACAGCAGTCTAGACTCCGTCTAGACAGGTATTCGGTATAACTTCGCTCTTGTGTTATGAGCTCAGACCAAACGCGCTCTACTTACTGGAGCACAACACATTTTCACTAATATTTTCATTCCACTCCTCAGCTTTAACTAATTTACTATAAAACTCAAGTGAAATTTAAATGAACAACAGCGCTCAGCAAGACTACTGAACTAACTCGATTATATGAATGATAATTCCGTTTTAATATTATTCTACATCCATTCATTCATTCCATATACTTAATACAATATTGTGCTGGCTATAAAGAGTTAATCGTATATCCAATGAAATCAATTGTTTACAAATCTAGAACCGCATATGCTCGTGAAAATACCGACGTGCTTAGTTTTTGCTATGACTGTTAAACTAAATTATTATTTTTATTTTATTTTAAATTTAAGAGGTTTTTAATAAATTTATGCTATTTAAAACACATTCTACTATAATCTATTGCTTTTTCTAATACAATCCAAATACGTTACATGGAATGCGTAGCCCACAGACCACCACTTTGATCTTATAAAGATGTATCAATAGACCAATTGAATAGCTGAATAATTGAGCCAGATGACCAGTGCACTCGATTTAAACTGCGTAAATACTTGAATGCAACTTGAGATATTACGTAATGGCAATGTAGAGCCGCGCCTTCTAACACCACTCGTAAAACTTTACGATTCATCTTCAACATTAGTCTAAAGCAGTTATTTTCAAAGTGTGGGCCGCGATTCCCTGGGGTTCTCAAAACCTTCGTGAGGGAGTCGCAGAGTGTCGCAAATCCTCAGTATAAATAATAAAGAGGAGCTTGTAAATACAATATAAAATTCATAAAAGATATATTTATTAAAAATACATTAAATACATTTGGCGTCGTAGTAGTATTAGTTTATACAGTCTACAGATTTTAAATATAAAAATGTGTCCGTTATGGGTGCCTGCTTAATTATATATTTACCTGATACTTAATTACAATATTAAATAAAGATATTATTAAAATTCGGTCCGCTGGAAACAGCGGACCTTAGGGGGTCGCGATAATTTTGACATACCGGGGGGGTCCGATGGAAAGATTGGAAAACACTGGTCTAACGTCGTATGTATGCCACGAGAAAATAGCTGTTCTAGCGAGTGAAAGTGGCCAGTCATAGTTCCGTTTCGTAATTTATTGCACTTTATTCTTCTCCGGTACACGCTTGTAAGAATTTAATTGCAACATCTCGTGTACATTTTTTTACTCTTTCTATAACTTTCAAACCGTGAAATTAATTGGTCGCTACTGTAGTAACAAATATATTTTAAAATCAAATACAATCAGAGTTGAGTGTAATTAATATCATTAATTTATAATGCACGTTTTCTGACATGTTCTCATCACATGGAATTTCCTTATTGATAGCTGTTGTCATAGTAGCTGCCCTATGACTCGGTTATGTATAACAGTTAATGATGTCATACCTCGCTCATTATTGTGCTAAGGAGTACGCAAACAAATCGATCATTAGAACTGGTTAATAAAAGTCGCTATAGAGACAAAACCCACTTTGAAGTACCTACGGTACCTTTTTAAAATAAATATCGTAATTGTTATATTTAATTATTAAATAAACAATAATCATACACACGTTGTTATGGTCGTGTACAATTCAAATATTACATGATATTAAAGCGATGAGTGTTTCTAAGAATACTAACTTACTTTTTCTGTGGAGAATACCATATTTCTGCAAAATAATTGCAACTCTAACGACGTATCTCATAAGAAAACAAGATTAGATGTGCAATTAATTACAACCTTTGCATCATGCTGAAGACTCATCTACATCTCCGTTTGTTTTGTAGCAGTATGTGTATAAACATTGAGAACCAAGTACATACTATTTTCCGGGTAATAATTAGTTATTTTTATGTGCTAGGCCCATGGGGAGGTCGGTCGTCAGTGTCGCCCGGCGCCAGCAGCAGTTCGGGGTCGTCGTGGCGCTCCGGCACGCCTTCCCCACCACCCGTGTCCTCGTCCTTCAGCGACGAGGGCATTGCAATGGATTATGAAGATCTCCACCCGCGCAAGAAAAGGGTAAGTTTATGAATAAATTTTAACAATGAAATGCGAAGTGAAGGGATATTTGATTGCATTCATATACTATGATGTTATTATGTAAGAAAATTAATGGCTTCATAAACTCCTATATACTAACATGCACAGATATAACAGTTCATGCACTGAAAAAGGGAACATAGACCATATTATACATTGCTTCAGAGCGTATTTGTGTCATGAGGCAATGGCCAAATTATATTCCGAATTTCCAAAAACGACTCTACAAGAGGACAAAGTTAGGTGAGTTGATTTAAATATTTCCATACCTATAGTATTAGAACTTACCTGTAAAACGTTTAATTTTATTAATGTATAATATGTTTATTTACAAGTATCTTTTATATTTTGTCTGCTTTTGTAATGGCGTAGTAATGTAAAAACAAATGAAATTATTTTAATTAACGTGATAATTATCTTATTACTTCAAATAAAGCTTATATACTTTAAATAAGGCCTCATTCAATCGGCTTAGTCTTATTGGCTTAAGGGGTACCTTAAGTAAAATATGTACGTTATAATTATTCAGATTTAAAGATATTTGAAAATCTCACTAAGTGCACCTACTCTTGTATAAGAAGTGCATACGTACAAATACTTGCCGTTCACATTCTACGAATAAAATGCTAATTTTTAGCCAAAATGACACAGGTATCTTGTTCAACGTGCCTAGCCACCGTGCCAACGGTTTCAATTAGACCGTGACACAGATCGTGCTCGCTTTCATATAATGTCTGAGTAAATGTGTGCTTAAGCATCCCATGCTGAATATCAGGTGGAAAGACGCGACATAATGTAAACAGTGAAAATTATACAATTGTTTCTAGGCGTTTTCAGTCTCCAAGATTTATTAGCTGTCGCTAGCCGGGTTTCTCTACACGTGAACTGGCGCGTGTTCGAATCGTCTGACGCATAGTCATAAGTGCGATACAGCGCTACATCTAGTAGTAGTAGGTAACGAATCCTACCATTTATCCATAATGCCGTAGCATTATAGGCGTATTATTTCCATATTAGAGATCGTACCAAGAATTTTGCAAGTAACCGGGCTTTACATACAGCCGCACACTTTCACCGAGCGGACACCTGTTCGATGTCGTTAAAGGCCATTATATCACAACTATGGGTTTCTATGCAATTCCTTTTCCTAGTTTCGCAAACAGCAAACTACGAATTATCTGTGTATAAATTGACGTTCAATACTCACACTTATCAATAAAACAGCTGTGACGTAACATGTTATAACAAATCAAATTTGCGTCGCTAAAAACCCCGATGCACATGTGTTGAACAATTACATAGTAATTTATTACGTAGTTTGAAATTAAACTCGTGGCAGAGTATCGATAAGGTAATCGTAGTTAAGTGCCTTTTCGCATGTGTAAATACATACGAGTATGTATAAAATGTATATTGTATCTTAGGCTCTTTATTTTTATATCAAGAGATTGAATAAGTTACTGCTCTTTGATATTTAATCTAAAACTTTATCAATGGAAAATTAATCTTCACTAGATGTTAAGGCATTTTCAATATAGGTACATACCTCTTACCTATGCTGTTCAATGTGAAATGCATACCTTTTTAAGTATACTTTTAACGATTTATAAATAAGATTAAAAGGAAATTTTGGTATCTCATTATCTAAAATCTTTATTACAATATTTTTATTTTTGTTGATTATTAATTATTCATATTAGTCCACAAACATTAAAGGTATTCTAATTTGACACGGCAATAACTCTATATAAAAGTATATAGGACTTCAAATATGTTCGACGTTCTACGATATTTTTTATACAAAAAGATTTGAAATTATTACTGAATTATTTTTAAAAAAATCTGCTTTTTTACATATACGCATTATGACTTTTTTCTACGTTCACTTTACATAAGACAAATAAGTTTTTTCAATAAGTGAACCTGCAAGTGATTTATGATGCACGCGCGCAGTTCAATGTGTGGTGCAATGTCAAGGCACATGCGCCCGCGCATTATGCAACGCCATTGTAAAATTGTCATAAATATGTTTACGTTACTCGCGTGGATAGCTCGTAGTTCGTTTTTGTCTGATTTTACTAGTTTTTAGGGTTCCGAATCCAAGTGGCATGAATCTAAACCAATATATAATTTCGTCGAATTATTTTTATTATTATAATTTCGTCCTCTTATTTTGTCCTTGTATTTGTCCTGCATTTATCGTCACCACCGAATCACGCGTAGCATGTCGTAAGTAAAGATGACTCAGAGAATATTGACTCCTCTGTAAATAAAATTTAGAAAATAATAGAGTAAATATACAATAAAGTGGGGAAATAGAAATATTAATGCTGTGGCACTCTTTACAAACATATAACAATACCACAAATCAGAGCTGACAAAAGATTAGCTGAACTAATCTTTAATTGTTTATTCAATATTAATTTAAGTAAGTACTTATTATATTTATGATTTATGTTACGCATAATTTCTTAACAAATCCCATTTTCTTGCTAATGCCATATAATGAATGTTTATAAATTGCATAAACTGAGCTGATAAGTCCACGAGGTACATAAAAATTGTTGCACGAAACAAATAAATAAGTAACGCCTTAATTTACGATATTTAAATTGTACACATTGTCAAAGGTTTATTGTGGGAAGTAAACAAGGGTTTTTGTTTTAATAGTCACTTTGTTTTATTTCTCGAACTTTATTCCGCGTGACGACTACACGCATGCATTGTAAATATTCCGGCACAAAACTCTTTGTTCACGCACAACGCTTTCATTATTAATTATGAGTTATGACTGGTAGTTTTCATAAGTGCCACTACGTTGAAATTAGGTTGGTACCTCCATTTTCTACAACGTTACTACTAAACTACTAACGTCGCGTAGGCCACGTAGCCCTTAATTTGGCCGCGTAATATTTTATTTGTTTTAATATAACTGACTAATTCGCTAAAATCTGGAGGCACGGCAGTGCCTCCGCCAAGTCGAGCCAAAGCCAAAAAAAGCGGCACGGCCGTAGCATACTTTTCTCGAAGCAATTCGGCCCATTTTCGACCCCCTGTAACTTCGTTGCATATGAAGCTAGAAGCTTGAATTTTCAGGAGCCAAGCAAGCATTGTGTAGACACGGTATATTTCAAATTTCATTAAATTTGAACCAGTAGTTTAAGAATTACAAGTAGTCAAAGTTCGTAATTTTGTCACTCACTCACTGACTGACTGACCGATCATCAAAACTTTAAGGCACTTCTAGCAGACATAGAAGGTTGAAATTGAGAATACAATTAGTGTTTAGTATATAACTCATGGGAAAACTAAAATATTTTGCAATTTCTGTCCAGTTATCTAGATACACCAACTACATTAAATAACTTTGTATCCTATATAAGTTATATAGGATGACAAAGTTACATTTGCCGTTAATGAATCTGTGTTTCTGTCCGCGAAATGTAAGAGTAGTAGGGGAGCCGATGATGTTAAATGGGTAGAAACTCGAGCGCCGATAGGTCCTATACGATTGTGTAGATTACACGTTAGAGTGAAGAAAAGGTTGTGTGATATTTTTCGATTCACCGTGGGAATAGTGTCTAGATGATTCGAAAGATGTTAAAAGCAGAGTCAGACATACTCAAGGCGCGGCAGGTTAGTGATAGAGTATATATCTCTGATGCCGGAAATATGTTTATCTGCTGGTTTGGGATAGTCATACGAGAGGTAAAAATGGAAAAAAAAGTAACCAGCGCATTAGATTTTCAAAGGGGATATGAAGCTACCTCAGATGAGTCGCCCATTCGAAAAACTGACGATTCGATTCGAAAGACTGTCAGTGACTCTTCGAAGATTATTATACAGGATAAGATTATTATACAGGAAATTCCAACTGATGTTTTACTTATCATAACCCTTCATCTGACGATTTAGTGGAGGGGTTTTCTATACTGACGATTTGAAAAAAAAATAGAATGAGAATGTATGAAGAATAATGTATTTTCCATAAAATTTGCCTTTTCCTTTAGTTTGTTATACACCATTACTTTCCAGGGATCCAAGCTAATAAATGGCGCTATCAGATAGTGCATATTTTCTAGCATTATTTCCTTTATATTAAAAAAATTACCGCACTCGAGTATGTCCAGGTATAGATTTTTTTGCAACCTTATTACTCCCTAACGCCGCCCTCAAATCATCAGATTATAAATTTATTGTTTTCAGAATGTAATTAAGCTACTATAGATAATACATTTTTTTATTAATAGTCTGATGGACTTCCCTGGTTGAACCCCCCAAATGGATAGTTTAAGATACTCTATAGGATGTAAGGTATCTCCCATATCTTAATCTGCCGCGTTCGAGTCACTCTCGAAATCCCGTCTTGGGCTCCCCTACTATTATAGGCGACGTCAATTGTTTTTATTCTCGAGACAAAAGACGTTTTCAATTCCAACTTCAATTTAAATTCAATTCAAATAATGGGTGAAGTGCGAATCGAACTCGTACACTGAGGGTTCCGTACCACAAAAACATTTGTTTATTTTATTTTTATTTTTACTAATTGATATTATAGCAGCCATATAATGCATTGTGAACATTTCAACTGTAACATCTATTACGGTTCAATAGATAAAATGAAAAACGCCAAAAAATAGCAGGTCCTTATATATTTGTCCCTGTAGTTCCTGGACTAAAAAAGGGCTTCGATATCCCGTGCCTGTCGTAAAAAGCGACTAAAAGGGGGCTTCCGGAGTTGGGAGTGGCAAGAGGGAGCTCGAACCGTCCAATAAGTGTCCGCGGGAAGGACGGCGGTATGTGTAGTCGCATACCGTCGTGAACAAAGTGTTTGAAGGTGATAGAACCCTTTGTGGTTCGACTCCGGTGGCACCAACGCCACACCTATTTCTACCTAATAACAGCAGTGTTAGGAGTTGCTGTGTTCCGGTTGAAGGGTGTGGTAAGGGAGACAGACTTTTCCGAGGCGTTTCAGCTTAGTCCTCAGGGGTAGCGGCGCATCCGTGGCCGACCTCAGGTAGGAATATTTTATCTTATCTGGGGTTGATTACAGATGTCCATGGGCGGCAGTAGCCACTTACCATCAGGTGGACTGCATGCTCGTCTGCTACTCTTACATTATAAAAAAAAAAAAAACACCGGATAGTTTAGGAGGAGCGAAAACTGTTCTCCCAACGCAGAGCTCGATCGAGGCATCGCGCTTAGAGGACTTCGGTTGCGTTCAGTCGGAGATCCCGGAGTTCTCCGACAAACGTTGAGGACGGCCACCGAAGGATTTTAGTGCGGCTAAAGTCCCACATAACCCGGCGTCACTCCCACGTCGTTGAGTACCTTTTGAAGGTTTCCTCCTCTTCATAAAGAAAAAGAAGGTCTTTGTATGGCAACTCTCCTTTATTTGAAAGTTTTTCTTTTTACTTTTATTACTTGTTGTTAAAGCGGCCACCATTATAAATATGCCGTAAAAAAATTTAAGTTTCTATCTATTAAGGATCCAGAAATAGAGCTCTATGTCAGACAGACAAACGGACAGCTTAGAAATAGGGTTCCGTTTTTACTCTTTGGGTATGGAACCCTAAAAAGTTATATAATATCAAAAACATTCCGAATTTCTGACAAATGTCATAAGAAGAAAACTAGATGTTACGGCTAATGTGCCTAAATCAGTTAAAACGCAGATTAGCTTGTCCATTACCTAAAGTACAAAACGAAGATTGTATCAATTTTTACCCCTTGACGTCGACCCATGCATGCTATGATGCGTCGTCGTGTCATGAATTTACGACAAACTTTGTATATTTTCACGAAACAATATCGCTTTGCGGCACGATGTCGCTATGTATCACACTACGTCGTCGTGTCGTAAAAAGGCATGTGTTTTAGTCCTAAGAACAAGTCTGAAAAGATGTTTCAAATTTTAACTACATAGTTAATCTGCATATTTTCTAGCTAATCTTAAGACTGCCTAGTTAATGTGTATGCTAACGTATTCTACAATCTAACGGCAACATACACAAAATACAATAACTGTCGTGAGGTAAAGCAACTGTCACCGTATTATAAAATAATAATAAGTTTGTTTCCAAGGAAACAAGTGTTTAGGCAAATTTCGGCCTTATTGCGCATAAATAAATGTCTATGAAAATAAGCTTACATATAAAAATTTACAATGTTCACAATGGAAAATCCCTAATAACTTCTAAAAGGATTACCCTAATTACACAATTCCTTTTGCCCTATCCGTTTTAGACCTAAACCTACCAAATGGCATTAAAGACAAACCAATATATATACGAACAAAAAATCATGTTTTCAACTTACGTAATATTAGGTACCTAACATTTCAACGCAATATTACAAAAATTTAGTTATATTCATTTCAAGTGATTCGAAATAGGAAACTGTTATATAAATCGAGCTTAGATAGCCACTTTATAACATATTCTTGCCATGATCACCAAAAATATCAGCTCCTAGTGGCTTGATAATTGATAGCTATAAAAAAAACGAAAATCCACAGTTTAATGTTGAATTTAAACAACCGTCCATTGCACAATTAGGGTATTTTTTTGCTCCATTGCTTGCACAAAACAGTTACAAATGCGTGTAAAAATGAACTGACGAGTCGAGTCGAGTCCCCCCGAGATAACTAGTCGGTAAGTGGTGTCTATGTGTGCGTTACTCCAGCCCACTTTGTATGAAGATTGACTTCTGTTAGTTTTTATTTTGTGGTAATACCTACCCGGAAAAAACGTGGAAACTATTATAAGAAACCTTTTTAATATAAATTATTTGTAATCTATAATAGCTATATATAAAATTATATTGTACGGTGAGTTAAGTTTTAAATAGAAGTGAATAAAAATATAGTCTAGCTGAAAATATGTATTATTAATATACTCTGCAAATAATAATTCTAAAAATAACTACAGTTGAATGCAAAAGACAAATGCAGACTAATAATTTTAGTATGAATTTGTTAGCGGTGAGTAAACTTATTGAAAAAGGATTTACTGTTAATTTCTTGAAAAACGGTTGCACTATTAGTAACTCTATGGATAACATCATCGCAACTGGCCACAACGTACATGGTATATATAAATTTAAACAATTTGTCAAATCACCGATATGATATTTGACAATGTCAAATAAATATTGGCATAGAAGACTAGCCCATATTAATCCGGAATATAAGAATATTATGACCGGGCTTGATGATGTGAACATTACGACGGATATGACGACTAGTAAGAAACCATTTCCAAACCTCTGAACGCGAACGAACGATATACTGGAGATCGTACATACAGATTCATGTGGTCCCATGGAAGCTACTTCACTCAACGGTTCAAGGTACATGTTATTATTTATCGACTATTATTCACGAATGACACATGTTTATTTTCTCAAATATAAGAGTGAGTATTTACGAAATTTCAAAAATATAAAGTGTTGAAATGGGAACTAGCAAGTCGAACAAATGTAGGTATGAGATCAGATGGATGAACGAAATTTTGTAATAGAGCTTTCAATATTTTCTTATCAACAAATGGAATTCTACATCAGAAGGCGATGCTATATACCCCTAAACAAATTGTTGTGGTTGAAACAGCTAACAGAACTATTATTGTAAATGCGAGAAGTTTAAAACGAATGTTATCATTATTAAATAAACATTTCATTTAATTTCATTTCAGAAGTCAGAAGTATATTATAAATTGAACCGAATTTGAGCAAGAGCAGTAAATACTGTGGTTTATATAAAAAACCGGAGTCCGACGAAGTCAGTGAAAGATTACCAATGATTTTTGTCGGATATTCAGAAGAAAGTAAGGGATGTCGATTATTTAATACGAAGACACGTTAAATCACTATAAATAAATAAATAAATAAATCACAATCAGTAGAGATGTTTTTTCCTGAGGACAATGGGAATAATTTCAGTTGTCAAAATAGTAACTTTTTTTGATTTAATTTATTGTCATGTTCGAATGAAAGTGATGATGAATGGCAAGATTATTTACATAACTACAAAGACTAACTACAAAAATTTAATTGGCTTTAAAAAATCTGTTGTTGAGATTCAACTAGTAGAAGGTACCGGAAAGGAAAAGAGTAGAAATATCTACAAAAAGGAATGAGATGCCATCAAAAACAATGCTTGTAAAAAGATCCAAGTCTCGCCATTCAGTTCTTCTACCGTAAAAAGTTTTGAGATCTATGTAAAACCAAGCCGGTAAATGTATGCAGTCCCTACTTAAGGGACCTTCTGTCTTAAGGTATTATCTCACTATCTAACCTAACAACATCTCATGGGACCATACCAATATTAAAAATCTTTTATGTTCTAAATAAATCGACGTGGCAATCGTACTAATGTTACCTGTGTGATGCGATATGATAAGATGAAAACACAATGTGACTTGCAGTACGATTGCCACGTTAATTTATTTAGAACATAAAAGATTTTTAATATTGGTATGGTCCCATGAGATGTTGTTAGGTTAGATAGTGAGATAATACCTTAAGACAGAAGGTCCCTTAAGTAGGGACTGCATACATTTACCGGCTTGGTTTTACATAGATCTCAAAACTTTTTACGGTAGAAGAACTGAATGGCGAGACTTGGATCTTTTTACAAGCATTGTTTTTGATGGCATGTGATATTCTTGAAGTCCTTGCTTACCAAATACCTATCATTTACCTAGTCACACTTACTTTTATGAGTGTTTTCAAGTGCCACTTTGTTAATGATTTCCTGTTTCTACTTACTTAATTCTCTTTTTGTAATGTTTGTTCCGGTGTGATAAGATTCATCGGATTTGCAAAAAGTATAATCGCAAACCACCAAAAACATCAACCGAAAATATACTTAAAATACCTTGAAAGAAACAATAACTTTAAAATTAATGATCCCTACTTCGTAAAACAATGCTCGAGACTGACCTTTACAGAGGTTTTAATGGTGAGAGTATCGTAACGTGTTCCTTTGTGAAATTTCGGCAAGCAAGGTCGCAACTATGAATGTGTTAAGACGGTACGAAATATTTGTTAACGGGTACAATAGGCGTTCGTATTGGCGTGCAAGACGCTTCACGCCCACGCACAATATGTAACCTTGTAGTGGCGGCCAAAATGTCGTGGGTGGGACAGAGACGCTCGCGTTACTATTACCCACTTCAGTTGCGTAACGACTATTTACACAGCAGTAATTGCAGTTGAACTAAGCGAAGCTCTAAGAATTAAAAGGTCACTATCAATAAACTACGATATGATGAATAAATTATATTAGGTATCAATAATAGATAAATAAAGAATGTAGGTACCAGGCGCAATCATGAAATTAAATATTTTCCCGTATATTGTCCTATATTCAGTGATAAACTCAATGTGTAAGAGAGATAGTATTTGATTTTACTATTTTAATTTAAACAATTTGATTGCTATAATTTTTTAAATAACTTTGTTTGATCAAACAGATGTTTCAAAGGAGTTTAGAGCTACAATCGTCCTTCTGAACATATCTCAACAAGGGCAATATATGAATAAGTATTATTAGCGTTGACAATTCAATGAGTGCTGTCGATCGGAAATTGACTGAATGAAACGTGTGCTGAATATAGCCAAAACTGAAACACGAATCCGCCTACGCAAATAGCAAGTACTCTGAGCTGAGTCGTTATTGGTGCAACATGACACAATAGCATGCCCAGACACGGTGTCGCCAAGCTGAATTATCACATGAGCACCGTTGGCAACCGCGCTGTAATACCGATCCATGACGTAAACTAAATAGATAAATAAATGTTACTTGGCATTACTAGGAAAAATCACCAACGCAAGCAACCCCACTGCAGCTCACGTGTCATGCTACGCGTAATAGAATCTTTGATTGACTATCAGATGTAAATTCTATAAACAGACAGTATTATGTTACATAAAAGGGGAATTGTAGAGTATGTAAAGGAATAAAGTCGCCTCACGTTAAACGAGATTGGCCACCCATGTGATGTGATAAAGGATAATAGTTCCACTAAATTATTATCAGAAATTCAATATTGTAGTAATTTTATTCAGTTACGAGGGGTCTCTTTCAGACAAATAAATTTGGACTTAAGAAGTGTAGGCAAAAGAAAACTAATTCATTTAAGTAAAATTTCGGAGCTATACCTCGAGACCACGGTGTTTAATTAGCAACAGTATTAAATATGGATGAAAAATAACGTCATTATTGTTTTTTAAACATTTTCGCAAATTTATTAGTAGACGATGGGCAGTATTGTCAGTATTAGTGTAATCTTTCCTGAGTGTCAGCGGCCCTGGTCGGATTATCGCCCTCGGGGTCGGCGACCCTCGGCACATGTGATCCGTGCGCAGAACCTGTTCCTGTGCACCACTTAC
Organism: Epargyreus clarus clarus; assembly: GCA_014595695.2. NCBI lineage: Eukaryota > Metazoa > Arthropoda > Insecta > Lepidoptera > Hesperiidae > Epargyreus > Epargyreus clarus. The sequence goes on from JACTTY020000037.1 coordinate 1,320,636, forward strand.
GGACCACTGCCCACTGCGCACCTCCAGCCCAACTGAACTATACGCCTCACTACTACGTCATCAATGTTAATGATCTCAACTTATTCCGATCACAACGACATCTATTTTATCACACTTTATTATTAATATTGCAAGGGAAACGCAGTACCTTCCTTTGTGAATGGATTCGTATTAAAACAATATATAATTTGATTTTATTTTGTATACCCTTACAACAATTTGATATACATACTACTAAACCTGTACATCATTAATAACTAGTTAGTATTTTGAAATGAACAATCACAAAAAAAACAAAGGTATGATTGAGCTTACGAGTAGCTTGTACCTATCTCATTAATGAAGAAATTACGAGCTTTTATACATTAAAACCGCATAGTAACATATAGACACAAACACACTTCATAAATGTAAACGACCAGTGAATATTTCAATTACAATGTTGCTCTGTTGTTCAATTACAACCGCGTAACACATGCATAGGTAGATGGAAAATCTCTTGTTAACGAGTGTAGGAGTGACGCCAGCTGGCAGACCTTGAATAAGGACACAACTATTATAACCAAGCGAGGCCTTGCAAGCTTTCTGCATGCAATACGAGCATGTGTCAGTATTATATTATTACTACTAGTATGTAAATGTAACTCGAGGAAGCGCTTAGGCCGCTCCAATTAAATATCAATTACTAGTGTTACGTAGGTAAAATTAATAAAACTTGCTATCACAAATTTATGTCGAAGTTAATTATAATGAGTGACTACTGCCAATAGGTGCGTGTTTACATCGTAGTACAGGTATAGTTAGTTCCCAGGATGGCCTTTGTTCTGTACAGAGCTATATAGCAAATACACCGCTTTATTCGCCACAATGCCGCCTACTACTCGTCATTCCTTGCTTCATTATTTATTTCCGAGAACTCGTCGGTTAAAACATTGCCACTGGAACTATTGCTGGTCAACACTATTAAAAATGCATTATCGTCCTCGTGGCAGCCGCGATTCTAGCGATTTGGCGAGGCCGCGGCATGTGTATAATACAAGTAATACGTCAATAGATAAGGCTTATCTCCATTCGTCATATTCAATTTAAATGTTTCAAAATACAATACGGAAAGAGTGCACGGCTGAATGCAGCGCACGAGCATGAGCGGCTCCGCCTACGGAGTGTTGACGTCGCCGGCTCCTAGCGTAACAATAGCCGGCGCGTTGCATCACGGCGCACGCGCACGCCGAACGCGACTTATTGCATAATCAGCATAACATGCCCCCCGGCTTCCTTCAACGTTTAACTGCTTATATGTGCCTCTTTGTGCAACAGAACAAAGAAAAGCTTTAATACGAAAAATAGGTGCAAGCGATATATATTATTGCCAGGTTACAATTCAAGATAGTTTTATGTTTATTTTACGACTTTTTATCGATACTCTTGTCTTACGAATATAAAGGTTTCTACTTAATAAGGCAAAACACCGAAATCCCTGCGTATACCGTGCGACAGTAACATTGTTGAGTTATTAAAACTTAACGATCAATTTAACCTTAACTTTTAAAAATATATTACCTTGTAAACGAACTTACCTTGTAACTACACATAAGTTTATAAGGAAATGTCGCTATCTAAGTAGCCGTCAATAAGAAGTCCATGAGATTGCAACATACGCTGCGCTCGACTGCGGAAAAAAGCACGAGTCGTATTATCGCGAATGCACGTGTAACTTCGCGTGGCTAATAAACCGAGCAACAATAATTACAGCGAACTTATCTGCGCCTAACTGCAGATAAACGAGAACGGGGCTATCTTTGCTCTGAGATTTGTTGACGCTTGACGCTATTAGCGAAATAGGACCATACTGATCTATCTAATGAGTCGTTATCTTAGTTGAAGACATTTATAATAATATTATTAATATAAATGGAAAATAAACATAAGTTTAAATCAATATTTGCACGTGTACATCCAAACAATTAATCTTCCTTAGTAAAGGTAAAGGTGACGTAAAGGTATTACGTCATAAAATGAACCCACTGTCCGAATTTCACGTATCTAGATTTTAATATTTTAATCAGAAGAAGAACTTTAATCAAATGAAGCATTTATAATAAAATGTTATCTTACCGTGTTTTTGAAATTATTTTTATATTCTCCTTAAAACTCAGCTCCTGAGCTGTGGGTCTAGAAAATAGGTTTAACTCATATAGTTTTTAGTTTGTCCCTAAAAACCTAAGATGTTTTTAATGCGAGAATCACGGTATCCAAGGCGCATGTAAGTAACGTACGTGTTTGAGCGAAGGTCGCTTTATCGCTTGACGTTGATAAAATAAGCCAATTGTTATCAGGAGAGGCGGCGGCAAGCGACTTCCGTGTACGCTCACGGCCGTTGTAATTACTCAGATAATTAGAACCGCTATTCAACACAGCTTTAGCAAGGATAGAATTTACACATCAGTAATTAGAGTCCTTCCGTTTCACCTTGCTACCTCGCTAACTGCAAAACCAAAGTTGTCAACTTTGCATACAATGCTCGTTGTCATTTGTGATTTTGCACTGCAATATAATGTTTGTCATTTTGCTTATAAATTTAAATTTATCATTTTAAAATAAGTATTTTAAGTGTATTAGTAAGTTATTTTTATACACCCTGATTGAAATAACTTATCGCAATCTTCCTATAGTTATAGACGATTATTAATCTTAAGAATTTAGAATCTATAGAATCATGAAGTTTATCGAAATAATTGTAGTCGAAATAATTGTTGTAGTTGTAGTGTTGTATACATTACGCAAGTTTCCACATTGTAAGCGCCGGCGTGTTCTATCTATAGTATTATCTAAATACTGATATGTAAAGAGATAAGGGCGACAACTTGGAAATAGTGGCACGGACAAGCCATCACAATGTCACTCACGTGAGAACAGATGCTGTAGGCGAGAACAACGTGATCTATGCGCGAAATACTATATGACTATTGTATGTATAAATCAATGTGTAAACAACTGCAGCCTCCGCTAGACCTTGATAATACTTGTTTAATGTTCCTCTTTACAGTTAACTCGGAAGATCATGACTTACGAATATATCGCTCGTGTCTTATTAGTTTAGCCATGGCAAAAAGAAATACTAAAAATCTGTACAATGACGTAACTTTGGCTAATAGTTTGTTTTTATCATCTACGGAATAAAACATCGGTTACTATCAACTAGCAGCGTTTACACAAAAAGTAGTTTAGTGTTTAAAACCGTTCAAGGTTCATATAACATTACATTGCGTTGCTGTCGTATTTGAGCGCGCGCGAATAAAGACACGGCCTTCGCGGTCTATATTTAAAACGCGGAAGACATTGCGGTACTAGAAGCGCAGATCATTCCCCGCTGGGTAAACAGTTAGGAGTGTAAATGGCAGCCGCAGAACTGGTCGCACACCAAACGCCCTCCACGTTTCGCGCGCATGAGCGCCTGCCTCATTACTAGTCCACTTGTTTTATTGTGCTTTGACCCATTTACCATCGATCGCTGTTGTAACAAATTAACTAACAGATAAATGTTCGAAAGTTGGCCGTAATCTACCCTAACATACTGTATCTTTGTAGTATTAACTACAAATTGCAGATTATTGTTAATAACAGTTTTTTATAAATTTGCATCATTATATAGATAAATTTATAATGACAGTTGCAATTATAAAATACTTATGAACTTAAATTCAATATTATATTTTCGAATACTACAACATAAATAAGAACTGTACCTACCTAAGAGTACACCTTCACAAATAAAATTAATTTCTACAACCACTGGAATACTAATATAGAGCTGAAACAATGTTTTGTCGTATTTTTGTCCATAAATTAATATTAAAGTACAAACACCACACCTGTGACATCATGACCCTGCGCACAGTAATATAAGGTCGAAGTACAAGCGGGCCGTTGCCATGCCGCCGTGGCAGGGCTCTCGACAATTGATTTTAAATGTTTTATTGTTTTATGTAACTACAGTAGAAGTAACCCAATATTGATAACAATATATTCATGCAACCAACGTACCCACTTTATTATCATTATCGCGTTCTAAAAACCAATGTTGTGTGACGTCAATTTATAACTTATCTGAACCACATTGTACCTGCGATAGTTAGCATCTTGAAATATGCTTGGTATTTTCTTAAGAATTTTATACTTCTTTATTATAACTTCGATTGGGAAATAACCGAGGATTGCTGGGGCAATTGGGGAACCGTAGAGATGAATTACACATAGATAAATACAATTATGTGTCGTCTGTAAACAAAAAGCCGGGACTTCAATGTCTTGACTTATATTTATTTCTTGATAAATATTATAAGCGGAAATCAAAATTCGAATTGCAGTAAAATTAAAGAACTAATGGCGAAATAATGCAACGGTAATAGGACCGATATTGCGATAAGAGTCTCGGAACGGATTCCAGGCTGGAAAATTTTGTATTTATTATAAATAAATGTATTGTATGTATTGAATTTATTCAAGTTTTTAAACTTGCTCTACCACAGAACTCCGAAAAGGAACGAGGTCTGCAAAGAAAGATAAAGTATCAATGTAGGTCACATATGTATGTATGCCACACACTTGACACGTCTATATTTATTGTAGAACATATTGACGCTGCTAAATGACAAGAAAAAAACATGGTGTAATAACGTTAAGTTTTTTCTATCTTATTTATTTTTATAATATGTAATATCCAATACATTTTTTTATCATAACGAAGTATAATAATTACATATGAATTAACTATAATCCTCCATTGCTTGCCATACCTACCACTTCATGTTCCTAATTAAACCTTCAATATTTAAAACACCAGTGGATATAAGCCATTAAGTAAATAATATTATGCAATAATAAGACTGTAGAATGACGCAAAAACACAATTCATTATATTGAAATGTGTCTCGTAATAAGATAGAGTTGTGATTCTAAGCATCGATTTACAGTAGCACGATAAATATTTTAAACTATATTATGATAAGACATTTTATAGAATGCTGCTCGACTACATAATATCTGGTTGATGATTAATTCAATCTGACATTTACCATCTTACCTTTATACATTATCACAATTTCAAGCACATAATTCGATAAATAATTATTTTACCATCTAACTAGCAAATATCTATATATTTGCCAGCTCAAGTATATTTATAAGTATACAAAGAGTAGAATCACGTTGTGCAATCACGAAAATAGGTTACATACATACTACTGTCCTAGATAAAGCTATTGCATTAGGCATGCATCGAGTCCTTTGTGTGGAGTTACTATGGCATGCGTTAGGTAGGCTTCGAAGATCAACGCTTCATTATACTCTTTTACATTATTTGATATGCATTATAAACATGACTTTACGACACAATACAACTATCGAAATAATGGATTTCCTGTTTATGGTAAGCAACGAAAAATATGGCGTCGTTCATAGTGATGCGCGCGAACTTCAGTTTTGTTGTCGTTCCGTCTCGCTCTTTAGGTCATCGCCCCGCACACCACAACTCCCTCGTTCTAATAACCCTGTGTATATCGGTAGCCTGACATATTATCTTTTTCTTTTGAAATATAACAAGATGTATATTTTCTTTTGTTTGACGTCAATGTGTCGCGCACCTTAATTCCTTTTTATTTGGACAGGTCCAGTGTATGACAAACTATTACATTCATTACTAAGCCTCCGAATCAAACGAATTTCAGGTCATTACTAGGAAAATCTTTTTTTTCGTATATAAATATAGTTAACTCGACAGATACAACAGTTGTGGTTAATGGTTCTGTGACCACATTAGGCAATTATTTCTACTAACTTGCACAATTAATACAAACAAAGGAAGTGTTGCGTGAGACACGACATGTTAGTGGGTGGCATATTAAAAATTGTTTAATCTTTGACCACCTATTAATATATGGATCCAAATAAGAAAAGCATAAATATGTAAAAAGAGTAATGCCGCATACCCGTTTCATATATTTTCCACTAAGTGTTTTATATTTTTTATCACTATTATTTTTTATTTTACGCATAACTTATACTATTTATTATCTTTATATGAAAGAAGACAGATACCTGATTCTAAATTTCATCAAACAATTCCTCTTTATTAAACTAGTCTTGTAGTAACGCCGGCAGATAGGTAGGAGCAATGCGTTTTTTTACCGGCATCGACGGGGCATTGACACCAAAGTCGGGGCACTGCCCGTTCTTGACAGTTCAAATGTTTACATTATTCTACATCTCGAAGGATCACTCGCTACTCACTTCAAATTGTTCGAAATTTTAAAAATACTCTTTGACAATGAGAGAAACGATTGAAAAGCTAAAGTACTGAACAATTAACGTGCCTGCCTGTGATAAGTGAAATAAAGATATCTTTCAGGGGGCATTTAAACTTCGTTAAAAATATTTTACATTATTAATGTATTGGATTAAATAGTAGCATGAGAAAATTTGTTTACAATAAGGAGTCAAGTTTCACATTTAAAAATTGCTCAGCAAAGTTCAACCGGATTTTTAATTAAAAAAAAGAATTTTATCTCCATGAGTAAAAAAGGCTTTGTCCGGAGGCCTTAGCTTCGCAAGTCTACTCACCCCGGTGCGGGGTAAGGACACAGGACCGTATATAAATGAGTATGCTAAATGTAGATTTGAGAATACTTTTATTGATGGATAATGTTACAATTGTTAGAAACGCATACCTATATACGGTGGCGAATATCAAGCGGGAACAATGGCAGGCGGGTGAGTTCATCAAACGCGATAATGAGTTGTCCCGCGGGTTCAACAAACTTCCCATTTTACACGTAAAATAAACTTCATGCGATTTTAAATGTGTAACACCGAATTCTTTGAACGCAATGTGATCAATAAATTGAGTAGTTTTATACGTTTGAATAACTGCCAAATGTTATCGCAGTGTTGCTAATTTCTTGCTTTTAACGTTCAGCCAACTCAACTAGGTACAAGGCCTACCTTAAATCCTATAATTAACATTGTTTCGTTTGGTGCAATTACAGCCCATTACGTACATAGTTAGGTGTTTGATGTACGCGGTTTGCGTTGCTCGGCTTCAAGAAAAAGTGAAATTGTAACAAGTCAGAACCAGTCGAGGTCGGTGACCAGCGAGGCGTCTCTACAACTCTACACGGATTGGCGACTGCCCCACGCGGCTGATTCATCATTCCTGCTTACCACCTCACTGCTCCGAGGCCTGTCGTCATATTTTTTTAATGGAAAGTTGCTGCTAGCTATTTATAATCCATACTTTATGAAAACACAGAGTGATTAATAAAAGTAAATAAACTGTTAATGTCCTTAGAACTATAGACTAGGAGACTATACAGTTCTACACATTAATAGTTTACCAACTAAAACCAGAAGTGCTACACCCAGAGTGGATCATAAAATTTCATTTCATTGGTAATAAATTTGTGCCACAATATAACACGAATATAAGCTTGAGCTTAATGTAATTATTATCGTAGATAATTTCTTATTAAGTATTTTTTGTTACTCTTGTTTAAATTACATTAAAAGATCTCGAAATGCACACATGCAAGAAAATTTGCATAGAGTTAACATAGGTAGTTTAAAATTATATGCCATTGAATAACTTTTTACGAGTTTATTTGCAGGTCAATCACAGTAGAAACAAAAGTCCCCGCGAAACATTGCACTGAAACACAACTTGCACTTGTGTATTTGCCATTTTCTGTTCAGAATTTACAGAAATTGGCCGAATTTGGCAATCATTTCATTATATCTTTTATACGTAAATTGGTAAAATTTCATATGTTTATTTTTCTTATTTAATTAGTTTAATTGTACTTCGGAAAACCGAAATGTTGCTGGCTACTTTGAAACATGATGCAATCTAAGGTTGCAGTGAACAAAGATTTCACTGGGGTCGAGGTAGACGGACGCGATCGGGTTTTTTGACATGAGGTAAACTTTACTATATCTTATATGTATGTGCATAGTGGCGTAGGTTGAGACCGAAGGGTGAGGGTGAGGGCGCGGGGCTGCGAGGGGAGTGTTTTGGATCTGGGTTCAACGCATCTTAGCCGCCACCTGTAGGATACGTCGCTGCGTTTTTACCTGCGTTTATTGTACCATACCCTGCTTACATTAAGCATTTATCGAAGTTGTTTGGAATTCTACTAGATTTAGATCTTTAATTTTGAATTAATGAAGACGAAGAAATGCAAATGCCATTAATTTAAGTTCCAACAAAATAGGTTTTATATTATAGTTGGTTTAATATTATAAATATGTAATTGGTATACGTAACTAATGTTGTTTATAAACAATCCATTGCAAGCAAGATTTTACTGACTTTAATATTATTTTAAGTCCGCACAAATCCCAATGAAGTAATATAATATGTTATTAACAATTTACAAGTTAAATACGATTGATACCTAAATGCAAATGCACTAATAATATCAATCAAGTAAATGAAATAATATCAATCGTAGATTCTTATTGTTTGAATGGGATATCCGCATGTTGCCCACCTTACGATATTTGTAGAGATGTGGTTCGGTTCAGTGACCTGCATCGTTCCTAGCCCCCTTGTCATCATGGGGTGCACTCTGCACGCTCGGCACTTTTAAAGTATAATGCCATACCATTTTACCTCTTTCTATAGGTTGGACGTTTTACATTTTTTATGATGCTTCGATTACCATACAATATAAGGATTTTATTTATGGCAAAAGCATTCTTCGTCTCCACACAATTCACCTAAAATATTAAGTATTACTTAGGATATCTGTCAGATAACTTTGTAACAAGCAGTCAGTAATTACATAAATTCGACACAAATGATATATTTGACGCGAAATATCTATTATTATCTATTAGCTCTACATAATGAAATCATTAAATTTATCATTGATTATATTATTGTAAAGGTCATATTGAATATGTTATCATTCAATTTATCTCAATATATTCAATGGATCTTTTAGTTTTTCAATTAGGATTGCAGAACTTAATATTTATAAGCGTAAAAATTCATACTTCCTGATCGGTCGGCTGTTTACTTGTATATATTATAGTATACTTATCTACATAAATGAGTTATTTCAAGGGTATTAGCAAACTGTGCTTTGCATATTTTATTATCTTTATTGGACAAAATCAAACAATAATTATATTTTTACATTAAACAACAACCGTTTACGATAAATAATACAAGCTGTTGCCTGCAGCTTTCGTTAATATACAAAGTAGAATTAATTACACAAGACAACCTAATACAATTCAATACCTTATGTTGAATATTTATCATAATGCAGTGTCAGAGTTAAGTTATACGATAAACTTAAGGGAGTCAGCTACACTACTCATACTGTTTAGACATATACAGGTTCACATAGTTATAATTGTAGACACGATTTTAGTTCGTCTATGCCATAGACTCTATGGCATCTTTACTTCTTCATCTTTATAAATAAAAATATATTTCCTTCTTCTTTATATAAAAATATATTTCCCCTTTCATTGTAATAACATTGTAATAAAATATATTTTCTAGACTCTACAACTAGTAGGCAGTAATTACACGGTAAGTTCTTGTAGGATAATGTTTTCCCTACCTTTCTTATTTTTGGATTTTTATTGAATCGTCATAATGGGTTCCTTTTGTGTTAGTTTGTTTATAAGATAATGTTACAAGGTCTACGTTAGCGCATAGATAATCGAATATAATAAACTGTTATATTAACTACTATACTACTAACAACATCTAGTGTCAGGAAATAAGCTGCTTTATAAATTCTCCTCTAAGCACGGTAAATCCATGAAAGTATCAACGCCATGTAACACGCAATACAGCTAAAATAGAGGTATCTTCCTCGTTGGTTGTACCGCTAGAGCGAGATGACATCAAAACAACTTATCTAGCCGCATTACATGAAGTAAATAAGGAGAAGGTCACTTAAGCGAAATGCACTTATGCCCAACAACGCGCTAAAAAGAGACGCAATGAAAACAAATCAATAAGCCATCTCTGGGTTTCGCCATAGAAAGAGACGGCGCAATAACAAACCGGCATTTTATGCCGGCTGGTGTTACAACAATTTGGGTTTAGCCATTATAAACCTTATATCTACAGAATAAAATACATTTTAGCATGGCTACTTATTAATTACATAAACCTACGTTCTAGAACCCAATAACTTTGTTGTTGATAGACTTAATGGAAGATCCCGTTGTAACAGTCTCCTTGCGAGTTAAGTCGTGGCTCTTTCTCTTGATATAATTTGTAAATTATTTATAAAAAGGTAATTTATTCAAATGTAGATCACTTGAACGTTTGATTATTAAACAACACCGTTTAATTATTATTATGTATACGTAATTTTTAAATGTATTTGGAAAAAATGATATTTACTTGCGCATGCGCCACACGTAAAATACATTAATCACTGTTTCATTGTAGTGTCAGTAGCCCGTGTTATGTTGTGTATATTTCAATAGACATATGTGTATGAAATCTTTATGTGTTGCGTATATACCATAAAAACCTGCATAAAAACCTTATATGTGATTTTTATTCTAATGTTACATTATAAAATGAGAACTATATACAAAATGAATTACATACATGAAAAACAACTAGGTAGCACTAAATAGGTAGCATTGTATTAAAAACAATTCCGCACGTTTTTGCAGTGTACACCATCGATACGACTTTTTATATCGAAGTTTATAATAGTTAGCTTTAGTATTCTTTGTATTAAATGTGTAATTAAGCTAAAAAGTAAACTAAAACTTAAAAGCAAGTCTTCTATAAAAGAGTAAACTTTAGGTATGTTTGCATAATACCAACTAGATATAGAAACGCAGAGATACATGACTATATACAAGAATCTACTATGCATATAACTATGCGATGTAACACTTATAGCTTGCCTCCCCCCAACCTCCTCGCGCCATGGCCTCCCTCACTGCGGCCGCGACACGTGCAACGCGCCTGAACTCGCCCCCTACCGCTCTGCACTTCCTAATTTCTCATGGCAACCCAAATAAAACTCTTCTTATATTACTGAACTCAACTTTTTATTACACGATATACTTAAGTAGGGAATTGTAATAAGCTAAGATAGAGTTGTTTGCGCTTTTTCTACAATAGTTAATATTATGCAATGTAAAACAGTTAAATACATTACATAACTACATTTTTTCATAATTATAACTATAACATGTTAACTTTAATATTGTTTTGTTATTCAGATTATTTATTACATTTTCGAGATAATTGTATAAGCGGTACACGGCGAAATTAAACACATACAATAAAACTTATTCAAAAATAAACACAAGATAGGACAATCGATTCTATATACCTATTGTGAACTACATAGATGATCTCTAATGTAACGCAAATAACGTGCAACGTAAACTGAACGACACATTAGACGTACCTCTGTGTGCAATGTGCACTAAATTGACATTAATAATACTCGCGTATAAATATACAGCTCGCGTATTTTCTTGACTGCACTTGGGAGCACACATAAACAGAATCCGACACGTGTAACGTGTAATAACGCCACACAGCCGAGCGAGTCAGGGACATAGGGCACAATAAACATAGGTGCATAGATGCCTGTATATTGCTTGCTGTTGGACTCCGGACATTAAACGATATGCATCTAGTAGGTAGATACTGTCCAATTAATTTGTCTATCACACTTAAAGATTTTCTTTTAGATATTACTTCACTAATTAATATGATATATTATTATAAGATTGAGGAAAAATATTTTTGGCATTTTATATGAAAATTTAAGGTATTTTTTAAGTTATGTAACTAAATAAACATTTAATTGTAGTTTACTATTATAATACATTTTCAAAGTAACCTTTTAAATGTCTTAAAAACCAACTAAATTCAAATGTAAAGCCAAAGAATTTTTATTACAAGTTTAAAAGACTATTTCTCCGGCATATTATAATAACAAAATTGCGTAGCAGTGCTCAGTTATCTACGGCGTAGCAACAGCGACAATTAACTGTCAGGTACCGTGTATAAAAGCGTAAATCATATTAATAATCACGAATTATTAGTTATCAATGTAACATTTTGCATGAAATACGTTGAACAACAAAATTTTATTTTCTTGACAACACCAAAGAGAGGTTGCTAAAGTGGGTCAGTAGTGCACCAAATTCTCCCTTCCCGGGTTGCGTAGGGAAGGCGACCAATAAACCGCATTGAGTATAATCGTTAAACGTAGCCAGTAATAAGTACATATGTATGTAAAGCTCCGAGGTAAAAGCCTCGTTTATGTAATAATTTATTGTAAGGTATCCTTTTCCTTTTAAAAATTATATTGCTATTACCAACTAGCATAAAAACTAACAAAAACAATCCCCTTAAACTGAATCATAGCTAAAATATGTTATTGATATTTCTTTCTATACATATTAAATTTGTTTCAATTAAAGCAGGGTACGAATACGAAAGGGTGACGACATGAAGTTGGCGCAGTATTGATCCATGACGGTTATTTGAAGGCCAGACCTTGGCTGAGCACAAGATTATGTTATTTGCAGTTTTATTCTTACTACCAATGGTGACATTTCTAAAATAACAGCGTGGATTAACTATTAATCTGGTTTTTCTTTTTAAACGTAGACTAAGAAGTACATAAATAAAATCAGAAAGGATTGGAACTATGTACCTACCTATGCATATAATATAGGTTATGAATCACCTTTGTCATGGCATCACTTATGTCATTGTAGTCATATTGTGATATGATTCTACAATGACTATCGCTATGCAACTAATATCTGTATCACACGTAAACAGTCAAAATTTCATTGCTTTGTTCTTTTGTTCGTGCTATTTCGAAAAGTACAGTCCGATACCAAACATATTTTCTTTTTCACCACGAAAATAATAATATTTATATTATCATGTCCTTTGCTTCGCTGCGCGGTTTAGTGAGACGCTTAAGTATTGACTAATCTGATACTTCTAAGCGAATGAAACTATGCACTACACACACAGCCGCACAATTTTTGGTAACTAAACTAATGACAAGTAGGCATCACAAACGAAATTTACAAAATTGTACTACGTCTAGACCGGATTGTCTAGAAATAATACCGAACAGTTTCATTAAAAAGCACTTATTTTAGTTAACCAACTGAAATAACCTGCTGACTATGCAACAAAGCAGTGTTATAATTAACTTATTTGTCCTCGAGCGAGACAAAGAACGGGTGCAACCTTCGCAGACCACCCTTGGCCGTGGTGCTGCGACCTAGATCGCGGCTACCCTCGCGTCCCTCCCACCCCTGACCTGACCTACTTCGAAATGCACTTGATACAGCCTCAGTTCCCTTGCGCACATCGAAACTCCGCTCGCGCAACCCAATTCACGTCCCTGACACAGCTATGACGTATTCAACCTAATTTGACCACTGTATATTCAAATATATTACAAGTAGTAACGTCCGGAATTTTCTTACCTCCAACATAATTATTACGATTGTTTTTGGATCTACAGCCTGCAAAACTTTATTACTCTGCTGACCACACACATAATTTACAGATCAATGTAACAAACTAAATAAACTGATATAAGTCCATAGATATAATTCATAATTTATAACGAGGAGTTAAAATTCCTTCATAATAAATTTCACACACCATTATATCATCATCATAATCATCGTGTAAGTACATCGTAGGATAATATTAACATTCCAATATGATGGTATAAGACAGAATAGGAACGAACAGTAAGAAAATTAAATAGATGTCCATGGTTTGGCCCACAAAAGTTCATACCCATATGTAAACGTGAAATGTTAAAAGTTAAAACCAAATACCTTTACACCCGTTACCTCAATTGTCTAATAATAATCTCATGTAACACAAGGCGACTTGACGACAGGAAAGCATTGATGTACGCTGTAGCCCAGATCGTCCGAAATAATATGGCATTGGGCAGAAGGCCGATGCAGTCTTTGGCAAACTGTGCCAACCAGTTCACGCTCTTATATTATGATGATCGTGTGGATAAAACTGTATCGGGATTACGGTTTTAAATTAAATGCTACTACTACTCAATCAAATTAAGAAGTATGATATGTTTTCAACATCATACAAAACTATTTATCTTTTAAAAAAATATAAATAAAAACTACTAATGTAATACTACTACTACTAATGTAATACTACTTTTCTATTGAAATGTATAATTATAGAATATTGTTCAAAATATATAGTCAAATAAAAACTGTACATTACCAAATAATTAATTATGAAAAGTATTTTTAAGTAGATGATGCACTTGAGTAAAATTTAGCATTAGTCATTCTTCAGAACAAGCCAGTGTTCTAATTATCACTTTGCGTCCTTCAAAAGATCCGTTAGCAGATTGTTGTATTTGTCTCCATATCGTACAATAAGAAAATAAAAACACATAATATCAACGACGAGTGCCTACATACTCAGGGGAATGTGTGGTTGCAACACTGACAAGGCCGCGGCCTAGAGTTGCTTCCGTCCGCGTTATATCGCAGCTCTACACTCCTATACACTTATGTTACACGTGCGAACTACGTATTATTAGAAATGCCACTGCATAATATAATCTTGGAAGTGTGACAGAAGTAAAATACGATGTACGCATCGGCTTACCGTGAACTTGTGCAGTTCGATGCAAATAACCACTTAGTTTTGTTGGCTCAGTGACCTTTACTGCTACATAGAGTATGTTTAGACAATGTATATGGAGTAAATAAGACTAATTTTTAATCCTCGATAAATGAGTACCTACTACATTTTCCCTTGCACCTTACTGTGTGTGATTTATAACAACATAACATATTGTAATAGATAAAATACATTTCTTACCTTATTTAAATAAAGTATACCACAAATAGAAATATTACGTTGCTAAAAATTATAATTTAAATGAATGCACATTACCTTTCTATATTATATGAAGTAAAGGCGACTAATATATTATTGCAACTGATTAATTCAGTAACATATAAAATTGTGTATAAAACTAATTGTTTTAAAATATAATCTCTATTGTTACAGGTTAACAGTGTGGTGTTCGAGTGTACATGGCGAGGGTGCATATACATCACAAATACTTGCGCCTCTATTGAAGCACACATACGTCAGATGCATTTGGGGTATGTTAGATAAAAAGCTTTCTACTGGTAGTATAGTAAAAAAAATATACACAAGTGTACAAATCAAAATCAATTAGATTTTTATGCCTGCCTATGCACTTGAGATAAGGCGTGCAAGTTTTTGTGTGGTTTAAGCCTTTATCGGTAACAGTTATTTCGAGGTAATATCTAACTGAGACCATGTCGATGCAAGTCAAGAACCAATTGATAAGTTGTGTCATTAGACAAATACAAACCGTTTTATGGTATTGTAATGCAGTGGAAACAAGGAAGGGGTCACGTGTCCGCGGCTAGGCACGTGTACAATAATTGCGCAATGAGCCAGCTGCCCAGACTGCAGCGGGATGCATCCACTTGTTTCCTACGGCTATTTCAAACAATGTTTGTAAATCCCAGGCATTCTGCACCACACGGAAACACTAGGCAGACAAATTAATATATCTGTCACGCTAACTCCCTAGTCCATACCTTTTGATAAATCTTCATATAAAATTTACCTTATTACGAAATAAAATCTAAGCAAAAGATCTATAATTAAAAACACAGTTAAAAGTGAGCACATTCTCTTTAAAGTTTTCGCTATATAGCAACTGTATTTCATCCATATTCGCGTGTCATATTCGTTACATTTATAATGTAAAACCTTAGCTAACAACTGTTAAAACTATCTGAGTCACGAGCCATAACCAAGCTAAACATAAACAGGATGCTGATAAGGAAGTAAAGGCAAATTACACACAGGTACTTATCAGCTGTCAGTCAATAAAAATTGCGCAACCTTTGATCTATACGGCGAATTGGTGCACGGCATGAGTGGTAATTAGAGATGGCTGCAAAGCCCTTGGTGACCCGGAAGCGGCGAGACTTTGCGACACGACGACAAGGTTGCTCGCTAGTCGCTACGTAGCCGGCCCGCGCCCGTGCCCGCCGCAAGGTCACCGCGCACCGCCCGCCCGGTTTTTACGTAACTCTGCCCTCTTACCACTATTCTTAATAAGAATTTCTTGAGTATTAAATTTGAAAAAATCTTACACAATGCACTAAATATTATACGAATGCATTATACCAAATAGGTATCTAACTGATAATCCACTTTTACATGTTACTTATTCTTACTATACGAGTAAAATTTAAAAGAGTATTGAGCTATTGAGCTTACTATATATTTGACTTTCACACGTGTCATGCAATAAATCTAAAGTGGAATCGAATTAAGTATCAAATTAGGCATTTGTAATTAATTTGTTCGGGTTCTTTCTTCGTTAATTAACCATTTGTAATTAATTTGTCACGTTTTTTTTCTATATTTTCCCGTGATTTGTTTTAAGCATTAATACCTATAAAGTTATATACATGAGAAAAGTCTTCATACATACATTTGTCGCCATGTTTTTTATCTCCAAAATAGGGCGTGGCAGCGTCTGTACATATCACTCACACCAAATATATCTTCAAAATTATTCTGGAAGCACTTCGTATACTAAACAATTATTTTGCTTTAATTTTATAAAAAACATTGTCGTGTTTCAGGCCAAAGAAGGAAGGTGAAAGTGATCATGAAGAAGAATTTTACTACACGGAGCGTGAAACTGCCGCACCTGCACCTCCGCCCACTCTCTCCCACCGAGACATGTGCCGTCCGCCCCACGAGGATCCTGATTATCAGCGGCAGCTTGTAGGATCCTACAGGTAATTTAAATCTTTTATTATAGCCGTATATATATATATATATATATATATATATATATATATATATATATATATATATATATATATATATATACGGCTTTTTTTTCCAAGCTATTAAGTGTTGGACGTGGGGTGGTACGCATTAGGGCAAAATAAGATATTTCGTTTTTGTAAAGTATTCTATTTCCCTAATTGTAAAAACGATTCCATTAAGTAACAATATTATTTGTACCATTAATAATAACATTATTTTATGGGTACCTCTTTTTCCCAGGATATTTAATTTCTATCGTGTCTTTCCGATACGTTGACCATGCTGCAGTTGCTTTTTCTCAAATCTAGGTGAGGCTTAGAGCGTACTCCACCACGGTGCTCCAACGTGAATTGGTGGAGTGGTAAACCCATGTCGAATATTTTCAAATATAATGTAAATAAAGTTTAACGATTGCCACATTTGCCACCCAATTAGAACAACCACGGCAGACGTCTGAACGCGGATGAAATTTAGTCACTAGCGATCACCCATCGATCGTCCGGCCGCACCCGTTGCTTGGCTTTGTAGATCAATTAAGATCTACACAAACTACAGGGCAATGCTCTCTTCATTTGATGTATCAATAGTTGCCACGTATTTCATTTCAATAACATAATGTATTATATTTAATAAAAACATAATGTAGTGGTAAAATTCAAGTATTCACTGAACTAATATTATTAAAATGTATATTTGTTTGTAGGCAAGGACTGCTTTCAACACTACAGAATGGATCAGCACGGCCCATAAGCATTCCTTTAACGCATTCCTGGTCAAGCTCGCAGTCTCCGGTATGTAGCTACTAAACTATAGTGTTACTATACTTTCTAGATATTTCATATATAAGAATATATTAATGAAAAAATGAACTTTCATTTTTACCATCTAAAACACTCTTTGTATTTCAGAAACACATGCGTCTTACTCCAAGCGGATCGCCGAGCAGTCCCGGGCGGCGGCCACGCTCCGACAACAAGAAGTGCCGCAAAGTGTACGGCATGGACCAGAGGGAGCTCTGGTGCACACAGTGCAAGTGGAAGAAGGCTTGCACGCGTTTCGGCGATTAGCGAGAGCGACGCGAGCTCGCCTCAGCGCGTGCCTTGCTACTTCTCAAGTGAATTACAGAATCACTTTTCTGTTGTGCCGGAGCGAACCTTACGACAAGTTTAGAGTATTCCCAACGTGCGAGAACTATTCCGTGTGCGGGTTATAATTAGTTTAAGGTGAGAAAATATATAAATGAGTTTTTATTAAATATAAGTATATACGGAGTAAAATAAAATATTGAGTATATAAAGATTTAAGGGAGACATATTTTTCTCTTTGAATGTGGCTCGTATTTTTGACTGCATAATGGACATTGCCCACGTATTTTTGTAGTGCAGTAGATTTGCCTTTACTGTGACGCGCACGAAAATGTTGTGTGCCGCTCTCGGTCAGAGACTGTGAATAATAAATAGTTATAAGAATAGTTTTAAGCTTAGACTGACACTGTGCGGTGTGGAAACAATTGTTACAGAGGTACACGTACTTATCTCATACTAAACAACTTGGAAATCGTTATTGTATCTTGAACAATGCTTAGCGTTTATCTGATCCCGTTGTACTAGTTTTGAGTATTACCAATTTATATAGAGTTAGACAGTAAAAACATAATAACTTTTATATTTTTAAACAAAACCGGTTAGTAGTTATAGAATAAGCCAACAGTTCCTTTTAATTGGATGCTAATAAATTTCTAACTAAAATATTTTATTTTTATTAGACATTATAGTTTTCTATAAATTTATTACCAGCATCTACTTTAAATCATATACGTGACAATTTTGGAAAAAACTGACAGCTTAATTTATCTGGAGTTAATATTGAAATGCGCTACAAAAAATGTTAACATAGATAATACACTTATAAAATTTATTTTTTATAAAACGCTTAATTGAAGAATTAGGTGATTGCTTGACGAATGAAGTCGGCTCTAAGTCTGCTTATCGGCTAGATATGCAACTGTCCATCGTTTATATACTAAACTAAATGATGGTACAAGGATATTTCTCGTGAACGCCGGAGTATTCTTACTATGTACCAGTATGAAGTCAGTGAATTCCGTCCACGCCTTAAATTGTGCTTTATTCGGTATTTCTGTCACCCCTGTAACAATGTTTTCTCACTTCGCATAAATATCGAGTGCTCGACGCGCACCATTTTACAATCGACTTGGTTTAAAAGCATTCCGGTCGAATATACTTCAGTGATATTTAATCACATATGTGTATTGACTGAACTTATAGATAATAATGAAATAAAACATAATAAATAATATATGAATTAGTCTCATAAGTTATCTCAGATTCGACTAAAAGACTACACAAATTTAGACTTAAATTTTTATGAACATATCTGTATCGTATACAAGGTTGATTCTATCAGAACAAGGAGACAATACTCAGAGTCGCTCGCGCAGTGTGTGTAGTAAGTAATGATAGGGGTAAATATAGCGAAATTTTTAACAACACAATAGTAATACAAAATGTGTATATTTTCCAACATTGTGACATCTAACTCCTCTTTTATTACATCGCGAAATTCCTCGCAAAATTCAATGATTAGTGGAGCATTTCGCTTAATTTATTCCTATACCATGCCGTCTTCGAGCGAACCACTCGCGCACACTTGTCGACAAAAACATAAACTGCCGGATTGTGCCGGAGGCTGTAATAAGAAGGAATGCGATTAGCAAATCGGGAGGAAAATGCTTCGTTTGAACACCTAAAATAAGTGGGTTCATCACAAAATATACAAGTAACAAAACAATCGGATCTACGATGGAAGTTACGTGGTATTTACAACAAAATACCGACAATGCATAGTTGTGCATACAAATTTCGTACAAATGTACGTGTAAAGAGTCCCACGATAAAACAGATAATAATATGCGGATAAAAAAGACGACGACGCCATGATGCTCCAAACAACTGCTTTACCCATCCGCCAGGTTCAAAACACCTCCGTCTTTGGGATGTCAAATGTGATAAGGAAAGGAATAAGCCGAGTAAGCATAAAATTCTAAAGGCGATTGCGAGCTGCAATATTATATGATAAGTATTAAATTATACTATATTTGTAAATAAATAATGATACTGAGAATTATATAATATATTCTATTCTTTACGTGTAAAATTAAAAGCAATTTTCGGATGTGTACATAATATATCATTATAGCATTATTGTTACTTAATGTGATCGTATAAATCTAAAATTTTATACGATGAAACGATAATGGGTTCTTAAAATAATTAAGGCGTAAAATTATATAATAAATATTTAAGTACAGTATTTTATAAATTGCAACAATTACGACAACATTGTATTACTACACGTTAGTATAATTATTTTTAATGTATAATGAAATTGCGTGCTTCGTTTAATTTAAGTGGTTGACTGTCGTTTGAAAGCTCGTGTAAAAATCCGGGCGAATGTCAATTTAACCGAGCCTCTATGACAGACAAATCAGTGCCAATAAGACCGTCTACAATATAAAAATAGAATTTAATTATACAATGTTGTCGTCGTTATTCAATTATTAAAGAGCAATAAATACGAATATTTTTGTTAAATTGCAGCGCGGTTTTTTACATCCACCCAAGGTTACCAATTTCGAGCTTTCTTTTCAAACGAGAATCAAGTTTAGCACTAGATAATAAATGCAATCAGTAGTTTAAAACGCTAATTTAAAGATCATTTGCTATGTGCCAATTTTCTTTTCACTGTGAACTTATTGTTTTCTTCGGATTCTACAAACATGTCAGAGTTTTACATGTATGTACCTAATGATCAGATTTGGCTAGTATTCATGGTGCTCTTATAATTAAAAACGCACATGTCAAGAACTGTGTGAGAATGTGCCTCAATCGATTGTATTCTTCCATAACTATAGCAATAATATCGCGCCTTGACAGTCACAGTAGAGTTCAAGCAATTACGAGTCATTAATAAAGGTCCTTACACACAAAAAATTTAAGTAAGTGACATTATTTTGGCTTGTTTAGAGTGATTTAAAAAAAAAGATATTTAACATCCTAAACATACTTTACAAAATAAATAAGCAAGAAAAATATTATAGAAATGACTGTCGATACCGTTAAGAATGCAGTCTACGCAGCACATAATTAACAGTTTTGACAAATTTAAGTTCTTGCCATTTCTATTAATTTTTTTTTGTTTACTGTGTCTACGTTTAAATGGAAAAATTGAGTTAAGTATTCATGAAATATTGCACGTAGATTCTTCTTCTTAAAAAAATAGGTACAGAAATTATTTTTATATAGGTACGCAGGTATGAATATCTAATACACAAAAATGTATTTTGTCATTTTCACACAATTTATTGAGTATTATATGGTTTTGTAACTATTTTACTGAATATTAATTAATTACTTCTCTTTGTTGCACTATAAAAACTGGATAAAATTTTCATTCCTGTAACATAGTATCGTTTATCGTAAAGCGTGAAGTACCTGCAAATATTACCAAATAACTACATAATATTATTGCAATAATGGTTGTGATAAAAAATCATGATGTTGTCCTTCTCACCGAACATAACCGATTTATTGTTTCAAGAAACGAAACTGCGCTCACCAAACCAAATAAACGATCCCCGGTAGATATACGCGACAACTCAGCTAGCGATTTGACAACTGCCATATTGTAAGAATCTAGAATTAACTGCGATTTAGATTACACGTAATCTACATAGATATTAGAGGTATTTTAAGTTGAAGTCATAATGTAGTATTTAATAATCGTAAGTACAATATAATCATATTATTAGGCGTTGTTGAGTGAAAGACGAACGAAGCGATAAGCTCTACCTTGTTAGCTATGGTTATTGATCGAACCTTGCAATTCCTGATCTTGTAAAGTTTTCTCTTTCATACTCATTTTAGTGATATCTACACTTTTAAAATACAATGTTCATGTTTCAAACGAGGTTCAAATAAACGAGTTCAAGAAACCTTGTGGTGCCTCTTACCGACTTTTATCAATCATTTAAATATACAGCGACCCCATAGAAAATATTCCTAGTTCTTTTATTATTTTGTTTAGATCGGACGCATATCCTATGCGTAATATCCCACGTAAACATTTAATACCACTTGTTTGATATAATTTACAGATCTCAATTTATATTGAAGCTATTAGAATTATTTTTAATATAATTTCCTTATTTTAATTAATTTAAGCGTTGTATTTTTATTACATTAGATAAAGACATTTTTAATTTAAGTAATCAAATTGTACATAGTTTAACTACCTATTAATTTATTTAGCCAAAATTTTGCTCAATATTGTATACACTCGTCACCAAAGTCGTAATAATAAAATGTTATCATTTCAGTACAAAAAAGCATAATTTAAAAATTGATTTGTTTTTATGTTAATATCAAATGTTTGGTTTACCTGGTTTTTATAAACAGATAACCAACAATAAATTGATATTTTTAACACATTTAAGTTAAAAGCAAAATACACAATTTATCTCCTATAACATCATTCCACTCACACATCACGATGAACGCGGTAATCAGATACCTGCCTCTGTGAAGTAGGCTGATAAGAGCGCTAGTCGACACTAAGTCCTAATATGTAACAAAATTTCTATGAACGGAAATACATGTTATTAATTTTTATAAAGAGAGTGTTTTTACTTTATTTATGATAATTTTTATTAGTTAAATGAATTGTTTGATATACAACCTCGTCTTCGTATCTAGTTACGTCTTCGTGTAATATTAATGTTTTCCGATTGTCTTACTTACATTTCTATTAAATTTTAGTAAAATTGAAAACTTTTGATTCTGTAAAAAGGCAATGCTACAATCGTGGCAAAAAATAAGTTTTCCAATACTTACATTTTACTATTCTACATAAAACAAATAACTTTCTAACTCCTTTCTTTAAGATTACTTATTTTGTGATCATTATATAACTTGAATGCGATCATATCTGCTATATACTCATTCTAAAACTCTATAAGTAGGTAACTGATGCAAAATGTGCCTGTTATCCTTATCTATTTCTTATATTATCTATGTTTTCTCAAAACAAAATCTATGCATGTAAATATGTAAATTGCAGATAAGTGTACCTACGAAATACTTTATGACTTACTAAGGAGTTATATTGCCTAGTTTTTCGCCAATTACATGAATAGTTACTTGTAATCCGTTAAACCCGAATGTATGTAATAATTTCACCTTTAATCACAGTATATTCGTATTGAATTAGTTAATTAGAATATTTACTTATGATATAAATTATTAGAATAGTATATCAAATTCAAAAAAATATGCCGTATTGTACATACCATACCTACACAATTTAATGTGAAAATTAATTTTATTTTTATCTGTACTACCTGTAACTAGCATGTGTAGATTTTATATTATTATACTGGCATAGAATTACGGTGGTATTTCAAAGTTGTAGTTATTATTTTTTCGTAAATGATAAATTTATTAATCGTGTACCTATACTTAATTAAAGAATTATATCCGGATCAATACGAGAACGATTATTGTGAAGGATGATTCTTAATAATTATCATTACATGACATGCAATGATTTATGTGGGCAATAAAACTTTCTAAAAATATGTCTCCTGCTATAAGTACGTACCATCTTAAACACTTATATTGTAATTTGTAATATAGAATATCCTGTATTTTATAGGTTTCGATTGAACAGTAATAACCAAACGCGCTGAGCACGCCGCTCTCTTGCTGCTGATCTTTAAATAAACAGAAAATATAATCCAAAGAAATATTTCACTTTTACAGACCTTACATCGTGAAAAAGTTATTTTTGTATTGAAGAGCACTAGCCTTTCTTCTAATAACCATTTATCACAAAAAAATGTAACAAGTTCTGTAAAATATATGCGTTTCCTTGTTTATTGAAAGATCGAAATGGACACAAATTTTGTTAAACAGACATTGATCCATTACTAAAAATCTGGTTTACTCTGTTACATCGTGCCATAATAAGGCCAAGTTAGGTTGTTTACTACAATAATCATGAAGATTATTATACATAATTATTATTATACATATACATCATATCCATAATGTATAACTATATTATTTATCTGTTTGTGTTAAAGCCCACTACTTTATTGTAGAATCTTTAAACAACTAAACAAATACCTACCTGTTTATTCATTTCTTCACGTCCGCTGTCTCTGCAATATTCTTAAATGCTTGTTTATAATGAAATTATATGTATTTGTTAGATTTTTCTTTGTATCGGTAAGTCGATGCATCGGTTTAATGGTTACCAGTAGTTTTAAGGATTTGAAGTTATGATATATCGGAGGGTATTGTTTGAGATATCGTTAAGCGTGTGTGGTAAGCATAAAGACGTCGATATGTTGTCAATATCACAGCAGTTTTTACCGATGCTGTCAGCTCAGTCCTCGTGTTACTCGATATTGAACTACAAAAATCACTTGCAATGATACGCTGAACAACTTTCTTCCAAATTGTTTTTTGCTTGCTAATAAGGAAAGGTAGAAACTAGCTGGCAGTTAATCTACTGTGATATTAATAATTCTATTTATTAATCTTCTAGTTTATTATTTATATCTTAAAAGTTGAATGTGAGCGTGTTATATTTTACTGAATCGTGTTAGATATAGGCAATGTTATTTTATATTGTACCTAACGCGATGGTCCAGAATGTGTTCCAAATGATTGATTTATAAAGTTGAAATGATTATATGATATTGATTAAAATATTTTTGTTACTGTTTCGTAAGTGATTGTTCGTAAAATGTTATTACACAAAAACATGTTTAAAATTTCATGACGAACCAGTTACATCTTGAGCTCTCTATATACACCATAGGTACTATGATCATTATTGTAGTTACTGCATTTGAAACAGAAATTGACTGTGAGATGTTATGTACCTATATTTAAAAATATATATGTTATGCAGTTTTAAATGAAATTTAAGAAAAATATTAATTTTATTGTGTACTACTACTTAGAGTAGATTATTTTGTCTGGAACATTATACCTCAATAAGTTTAGAATGAATTTATGTCTTTAAAAATATATATATATTGCAATTATTAGAATTACTGTGGTATTATTTTCCCTCACCTATATGTCCATCCATTAAGTATAACAGCCCGTATATTTGGTACGAATTAATTATTTGTAATATTCTGAAAATCTTTATAATTTTTAAAGAATGCGGGGAAAAATAAGCATGCAAGCGAAAATTTACTACATACAAATAGAAAAAAATCTCACCCAAGCCATTCTTCCGATTATTAATAATAACAACAACAATCATTATTAATAATAACGGAATAAAAAATTATAGACGTCAGATTTATGTGTTCGCGACAAATAATAGTTCGCGCGTATTTCAGTGCTTTTTTTAAGGAAGAGTGTAAGGCAACTGCATTCACTTACGCACTGATTAAAAATAATTTCATCGTCTTTTCTGAGTTTTATGTTTTTGTAACAATTTATCACTTAAAACGTAAGATAACCGAATATAGAAAACGTACTTTTTTGGATTATAAAAGATTGGATAGATTTGGGAAAAAAAAAATGTCTGTTGTTATAGGTCTATCGTTATACCCAAGGGTCATAGGTACTAATTAACTTTAAGGCTGAGACCGCAAAAATATAAAACATATTGCTTTCTATACAAGTGCACGCACTAGTGACTTTTTCAGGCGACTGATTTATTGTTACATTTTGACCGCGGCTTGTTTAAAGTGCGGTTTTTTTGTCTCCCATAGTAATTGTATGGTGGCGCATTGATATAAAGTAAAGATACGTTACTAGCGGGTAAAACACGAAATATACAAAATACACCAATTGGAGTGAATCGACTCCAGTCGCTCTCGCGCGGCGTAGTAACTGACACGTCCGTATGTCACTGTACACGTTAAACGTCATTATTTTAGTCTTGTGCAATGCGTAAATGTACACATTATGTAAAAAAATACGCAAGCTTCATGGAATCACATATCACAAGTAAATGAGGAGTAATCATATATCTTGAGAATTTTTCGTGTTTGGTCCGCCATAATAACGTAACTGACAAAAAAGAGATAACGTATTCCTTCCGCATATTAAGTATTTGAAAGAAAACTAGGAAAAAGCAGAGTTTAACAGTATATTCAGTGCTTCGCGACCGTGTTGTATGAAAGCTACAGCAAGAATACCGATGACATATTTTCTAAATTCAAAACAGAGTTTTTCTACAGCATTCTATTTTTGGTTTACAAAAAGTATCAATATCCAACACCTGCCCTTAAACCAAAAATCGCTACACTTCCTAATAAAATAGTCTAAACAATGTATCATATAAAAACACAGTCACATATCAAAACCTAACTGAGAAACAAATTTAACAAATTTCTCTTTTACCAAAGGTTTTGTAAAAATGTCAGCCGTCATTTCATCAGTAGAGAGATACTCAACTCTCACCAAATTTTTACTAATTATGTCTCTGATAAAATGATGTCTGACGTCAATGTGTTTCGTCCTAGCATGAAACATTGAATTCTCAGACAACTGAAGCGCGGATTGATTATCATTGTACAGCGTTACTACAAAATTCGCATTAAACAATTCCTTGAAAAAGGTACGCATGAACAATGCCTCCTTACACGCATCAGAAAGTGCCATGTACTCTGCCTCGGTACTAGACAGAGCAACTGTCCTCTGTTTACGACTCTCCCAGGAAATCACCGAATTGCCAATCTTAAAAAAGTACCCCGTGTACGACTTACGGTCTACCTCCGAGTTTCCGTAATCTGCATCCGCCAAGCCAACAACATCCAGACCAGACTTTCCAAATCTTAGCCGATATTGTATCGTCCCCTTCAGATATCTCAATACCCGTTTAGCGGCACGCCAATGAACGTCATCAGAACAATCATTAAACTGGCTCAAAAAACTAACCGCATGAGCAATATCAGGCCTGGTGCAGACAGCGACGTACATCAAGCAACCGATCAGGCTCCTGTACTCACAGTTGTCAGATTTCTTCTCACCTCTCGTAAGCTTGACATTGTGATCCATCGGTGTACCAATTGGGTTGCAATCTGTCATTTTGAACCGCTTCAAAACACTTGCAATATAGTCCGATTGGTCAAGAGTGATCTTCCCTTTCTCTCTTGAGACTCTCATTCCCAAGAACTCATGAACAGTTCCCAAATCTCTCATCTCAAATTCCTTCATCAACTGCTGTTTAATTTCAGTCTTATCTGCAGCAGAAGACGTAAATAAAAGAATATCGTCCACGTACAGTGCAAGCACAGTCAGCTTCCCTTGTTGGTTTCTAAAATACACGCAGGGTTCAACCGCAGACTTTCGAAAATTCATTTTGTCTGTAAGAACGCTGTTTATCTTATCGTACCAACATCTGGCAGCTTGCTTCAGCCCATAGATGGATTTGTTTAACTTATAAACGTAGTCTTCCTTCCCCTTTATAACAAACCCATCTGGCTGTTCCATCAGCACGTCTTCATGGAGATCACCGTTCAGGAATGCAGTCTTTACATCTAACTGATCAATATTTAGATCATATTCGGCGGCTATGGCAAACAACATTCTAATTGTTGGATGGCGAATTACTGGAGCAAATGTCTCCTGGTAATCTATACCGTATTTCTGAGTAAAACCTTTCGCCACCAGACGAGCTTTAAATTTTATTAGCTCTCCATTCAAGCCTCGTTTTTTCTTAAAGATCCACTTACATTTCACAGGTTTCTGTCCTGCCCTTAATTTAGTCAGTGTCCAACAATTATTCTTTGCAAATGAGTCCAACTCATCTTTCATTGCCTCAAGCCACTGCTCCGCCTGTCCACCACTCAACGCCTCTTTCACAGTTCTTGGCTCGTCGATGTTGCAGTTCAGCGCACACAATAGGACGCTTTCATCCGCGCTATCGAAACTGTCATCCGATTCCTCAGAAGTTCCTGGAACATACGTAACATCCCGCGAGTCATCTGAACTATCGAAGGTTTGTCTACCATCAGTGTCGTTGAATGAGAAGATCTCCTGGCGTCTTTGACGTCGCCTCTGATCAATTAGTATGTCATCAGATGGAACCTCATTCAAGGACTCTGACTCTAAGTTGGGAGGGTCAGTTCGCAGTTTAGTATTGCCATTCGAAACAATACTCGGTATGTCGACCAAATCTACACTATCATCATGTGACATACTACTCGAGATAAATTGATTCTCGAAAAATACAACGTCTCTGGCTGCTATGCATTTCTTAGGGTACTCTGGATCTAAGAGTCTATAGCCCTTGCTCATCTCACAATATCCAACGAAAATGTACTTCTTGGATTTCGCATCCAGTTTCCGTCTATTTTGCACTAATGCATAAGCTACACAGCCAAAGATCCTAAAGTGACTAACATTTACCTTTTTGCCAGTCCACTTTTCCTCGGGCGTCATCCCCATCACAGCTTTGGTAGGCGTCCGATTTTTGATGTATACAGCTGTCTGTACAGCTTCCGCCCAGAACCGCTTATCTAACCCAGCGTCCTGCAGCATACATCGCATCTTTTCCACAATGGTCCGGTTCGCTCGCTCGCTGACACCATTCTGAGCCGGCGAATACGGCACAGAAGTTTGATGCACAATCCCGTGCTCCTTCAGGAACGTCTGCAAACAACCATTAATGTATTCCGAGCCCCCATCCGACCTTAGGATACCTATTTTATTCCCTGTCTGGTTCTCAACAAGAGCTTTGAAGTTTTTAAATTTTTCGAAAACTTCGCTCTTATACTGCAAGAAGTACACGAAAGTCTTTCTCGAGCAATCGTCTGTGAAGGTTAAAAAATATTTTGCACCCCCCAGTGACGCCTCGGACATAGGCCCACATAAATCAGTGTGTACCAGGCCTAACAACCTGTCCGACCTACTTAGTGATTTCCTGGGAAACGGAAGTCGCGTCTGCTTCCCCTTAAGACAGGCTTCACACGGTTGGAAATTTTCTATGTCGTAATCTATGCCCCTAGCCATACCGTTTCGCATTACAGACATGCTCCTAGCATTCAGGTGAGCAAGGCGTCTATGCCACGTCCCCTGCGACACCTTCGACGCAGCCAGATTCGAAACACCGCTTGGTTGCGAACCCGCAGTCGCAGCTCCCGAGCACGAGGGAGTTATGGCACTTTCTAATGCTACACTACATACATACCTTTTGACGTTAAGTCGGTAAACATTGTTTATGCGTGTGGCAGTAGCTACACACTTGCCGTCCTCCATGACTCTACACATTTCCGAGTCAAATGCCACCTTGAAACCTTTTTCTGTTAATGTACTAACTGATATTAAATTACAAGTTAATTTCGGTACATAGAAAACACCATTAATTGATTTTATTTGACTTTTACATGTCAAGTCAACTTTGACGTTACCTTGTCCAACCGCATATAGTTCCTCACCATTTGCAACTTTTACTTTCAAATAAGGTTGAATAGCCTGAAAATCACTAAAAAGATTTCTGTCCTTGCATAAGTGACTCGTCGCACCACTATCAATGTACCATGCGTTGTCGCTATTTACATCCACCGTGAGCGCTGCTAGCATTCCCTGGCCCAGGGTCTGCTTCTTGTCCATATTTTGCTCCTGTTTCTTCTGCTTAAGGGTACAGTTTTTCATAATATGCCCCGGCTTTTTGCATCGGAAACAAGTAATTTGTTTTATGGGCTTTCTCACAGCTAAGGCCGACACTTCACTCTCTTGCTTATCATTACGCCTATGACACTCCTGCAAGAGTTTGGCCTTCACCAGCTCACTCGATAGCTTCGATGATGCATTCTCGAGCGTCATGACTAGTGGATCATATTCCGATCATATTCATATTATATTATATTTAATTTTACAATTTTATTTTCGCGGACCCAGAAAAACCTCATGCGAAGCCCCCTACGGGCGTGTATTGCACATAACCTGAAAGAAAACTAGGAAATAGCAGAGTTTAACAGTATATTCAGTGCTTCGCGACCGTGTTGTATGAAAGCTACAGCAAGAATACCGATGACATATTTTCTAAATTCAAAACAGAGTTTTTCTACAGCATTCTATTTTTGGTTTACAAAAAGTATCAATATCCAACAGTATTAAGCCCGTATTAAGTAGTGATAGAGGAGCAAAATTTACGTAGATATTTACGTATTGAATCTTGAAACGCAATAGCAAACATTAGTTGTCTTTTTTTAATCACATTGTTCCAATAGCTCTGTCACTTATAAAATATCAAGTAAGCAAAATGAAAAACGTGCATTTATGTGTCAGTGCGCTCGCGGTTCGCTCACTTATTTGTGTTGTTTAGTGGGCAGGTAGCATATCTATAGTTTTAAATATCATTGGTTTTTTATTCAGTTTCGATGGGCGAGCGATGATACTAACCCCACAACACGTGCTGTCCGCCTGAAATCCATGATGAGACTGAAATAAAAGAAAACCGCAGTGCGTGTTCGTATGCGTTTTGGCGTTTTCAGCTACCTATATTTATTCAGTCTGCGTTTAACCGCAGTGTGTTCTCGGCCTATACTGTGTCTCCAGACAAACACGCATTGCTTATAATATGTCGCAACTAGCTTATCTAAGCTATAAGGCTATAAGCTAAGCCATTTAATCAATTCAAGTCGGCTATCGGATAAATAACGTTTAATAAATAAAAATAAATAAATAACTACTTGTTTTGCTTTATCATCGAAATTTGGCATCGAATGAGGTACGGGTAGGGAAACAATTACTAAATTCACGATGGTAATTTAGACATATTGGTTGGAATCAAAGAAGCTGGGCTTCTTAAACAGAGTCAAGCAGTTCATTTCAGCAGAAAAAGCCTAATTTATATGGTATAGGTATGGAGCATCCAACTTAACCCACTTGATGCAGTGTGAGAAATGCGCAGTCCCAATCTTTAACGATTCAAAAATCTCCGATCGGTTACAATCTTTATGAAGGTTGCGGAGAGTTTCCTGTCGTGTACTACCCACCCTTTGTATAGTAAAACGTATGGTAACTACCAGTACTACCCGCGGTTTTTTTAATAAATATGAGATTGCAACCCGCCGGCCGACTCGAGGCAGTCACTGTCAATCGGCAGTCCTACTTCGGTAAGCGGTGATAGACGGACATGTAGCAAGCGCACGAATAACAAATAGATTGCTTTCTTAAGTTCCAACCACTGCAGTTCCCTCAGCGCCTTCTACCGTATTTAGAATGGTGAGTATTCTGCGGAAGTATTTGACCTGGTCACCCTTTATTCATTGCACTACTCCGCGAAGGATAAAGTTCAGTAGTCGGTTTACACGGACGGTCTTACCACGAATGAATAGAGAGACCATGAATATTGGTAAAGCCCAAATATATATGAATTAGATCCACCTACTCGTAGGACACTATCACTCCCTGCCCGCCTTAAATAGTGATCATCCGACAAAAAGTGATAAAATATATTTAAATTTTCTTTGTTAGCAGCCTTTTATGCAACACCTGCAACATTTACTAGCCAACTTTATGGTGTCATTTTAGATGTGTTGTACTCTCATCATTTTGATCATTCCTCATCTCCATAGATATATTATCCTACCGACGTAGGCTCATCCCATATAAAGATTCTTGTTTGCTAAAACTTTGATATTTTTTTCCTGGTAACACGGAATTTTCAAAGATAGCCTAGAATAAAATTGACAATTATTTTAATGTCATTGTCATTTGTCATTTTGATCCATCAAATATATTCTTTGGTTTATAGCCTTGTTTTGTCACTGATCTTTCATCTTGTCATTGATGCTAGGTATATTTTTTATTGTGATCAATTCCTTTTATACACTGTTATTTTGTACAGTGTTATTGTATTCGCCTTTATTTCTTTCTAGATAAGAAGATTCAAAACATCGCCATTTTGTGCAATCAATAAAGTGTTGTGGTGAAAATGGGAGCAGTATTAGGCCTTTGTTCTGCTGCACAGGTAAGGGCATAAATAAAATATTACATGCGTAATTACTGCAGAAAACTTGTTACTTTCTGATTTAGTTAATTAATATGCAGCTTTAGGACTGTGTAGGTAACCCACAAGTATTTTACACATTAGAAGTTGGAATGTAGGAAAAAATCAATACCATTACGTTGTCCCTGACGTGTTTAAAGTAAAACACCATTTTAAGTTTTTATTACCTGAAAATATCTAAAGCCATTGTTATATTTACATTTAGAATAAAATGGTTCTTTTATCATGTTAAGACAAAAGATGAATTAGTCATCTCATTTAGTTTCGTCATTATGACAATTTTCCTCGTTTTATCTTTGGGAAATCCTAAAGCAAATATTAAGCTTTGACATCCTCAAGGCAGTAATGTAACAGTAACGGCTTTTATATACTCTCTAATAGAGGTGTAGAGACAACATATACTCATCTGTTGTATAATAATACACTTCCTTAATCAAGTTTACTAATACATGCCTTACAGTTTTCTTTGCATGTTGCTACATGTGAAGCAACCTGACTCCTATTGCAAACACAGACATTGTTATATCTATTTGCAATAGAATTCAGGTTGGGTTCCTATACTGTTTGGAATTAATTATGTGTATATCGCTGTGTAAAAGTCAGATAAACGTATCTACAAAAAATCAAAAATTGTTTTTTTTTCACCAAATGGTTTACAATGTAGTTCTTTATGCAATGGCACAATGACGTAACGCTATATTCAATATTTCACAAGTTACAAGAAAAAGAAATAACATAAGACCTACTTTCGATTGAACCAGATTAACATATTATGCGTAACATTAAAATCGTTTTAATCATGTTAACTGATAGACCTATGAGAACATATTTGCAAAAAATACATTTTTAATCATAGATTATTGTATGTCCACAATATCACTGTATCATCGCAATATCATAACTGTATATTATCCCTATTAACGAGCTGGCAAAGTTCGAAATGGCGAATTATCGCATTATTTTTGCTCTCCTGTAAAATTGACAAAACGTAGAACCATTCATCTGACTCTTACACTGCAATATGCATGTGTTACTTAACACTAGGTGATATACATACACATCACAATTTGCTATGTCAATTTTTAGATACTTTCCACACGCAGCCTCACACTAGGATCCCCTGTGTCATGGGTGCCATGGACACACACATAGACAACAGAAATCTAAATTCATCATTTAGAAGTCTGTCTGGCCAGGAATCGAACCCAGGACCCTATGCGGGTCAGATATGATGACGACTCTGCCGCGCGGGTCGTCAATTAGTGTCAATTACTCTATGTTTTCCTCTTCTTTCCCCCCATTTATCTGAAGATTGTCTGTCTTCCTCTATTTCAAATAACATATATCTTATATCTATGCCTTATGTTATTTATTGTACAATATTTTATGTCTAAATTTACAACATAAACAACATCTCTATTAATTTCTGTTATAGCTAGCGTGCTGTTGTGGCAGTGCAGCATGTTCCCTCTGCTGTTCAGCATGCCCCTCGTGCACCAACTCTACTTCCAGCCGCCTCATGTACACTCTGATGCTGCTCGTCATGATGGTACTTGCCTGCATCACATTGGCGCCAGGGTTACATGAACAAATGAAAAAGGTATCAACTGAATATTATGTAATTTAATCAAAGCTTTATGGTTTAAATAAGCTAAGCACTTAAGCATTGTGCTGGTAACAAAAATTGCATATAAATATTAATAAGATTTAGTATTTTTTTAAGATAATAGAAGTATATAAAAATAATAGAAAAACTGTTTTTTTTTTAAGTTTTCAAATGTTGTAAATATGTAATGTAATAATTCTCTGGATAGGATAGATAGGATAGGACTAGGAAAAATTTTTGGAGAAGATATTTGCATTCTCATTTCTGAAAATATTTGCATTTTGATTTCAGACAATTTAAATAAGAAGGAGACATTTCAATTATAATAAAATTTTACTTACCTTACTTTATATTTCAGCTACCATTTTGTGAGAATTCAACAGGATTAGTGCCGGGTAGTTTCAAGGTAGATTGTGATCAAGCTGTTGGATACTTGGCTGTTTACAGGTATAATTAATGTTACATAACAAGATGTCATAACTGATATATACTTCCTGTACAAAAGTTAGTGTAAAGAAATACAATTATTTTATCAGG
This sequence comes from Epargyreus clarus clarus, assembly GCA_014595695.2. NCBI lineage: Eukaryota > Metazoa > Arthropoda > Insecta > Lepidoptera > Hesperiidae > Epargyreus > Epargyreus clarus. Next base: position 1,354,772 of record JACTTY020000037.1, read on the forward strand.
TGCATTGTTTAGTCCTGGGGGCCCACCACCATATTTTAAAAAACCATCATAGTTCAGGAAACTTTTATTTCAAATTTGCCTCAACATTATTTTGTTTCGTACCACAACCTCCTTAAAAGAGTAAAATATTACGTCATACGCTGTTGAACAAACTTAAACCGTTATTAATTTTACGCATTAAAAAGAATGAATAATTTCAACTGATATAATACAAAACTGTTTATTGTAATGTGATAAAAACAATCTTACTTTAACGATGTCGAGTTACGAAATTGCAATGTATGATTGAATAGTACATTACGATACGCGTGGCCAAAGTAGCCTATTTTTGCAAGGCGTGAAGTTAGCGCCCGAGCGCAGCGAGGGTGCTAAACGCCGTGCAGATAATAGGCTACTTTTGTCACAAGTATCGTATACTATTTTATAGCTCGTGTGACATAAACCCGCTTATACTTGTGAAGAAATATGAAAAAATATGATAATTATTTTGAAACTTATAAATGATTGAAACTAAAAATTATGAACTAAAAAAGCAATAAAAATGTGACACAACCAAAACCATTAAAATTTAGAAAATTTAGTAATTATTCTGCACTTGTGATAAAGACAAATCTAACACCACACATACGTCGAAATCTATCAAGCCATTTAGGCTACATACAGGCGTATTAAAGAAACATATGATAAGCAATCACATAATGTACTAATACATAACTAATACTAGTGATACAGTAGAAAATCGATTATCCGGACCTTAGTTATAAATATTCGCGATTGTTCGGATTGTGAAACGTGAACAAGTAACTTTGTAATAACCCTTACAGATCAGCCACATTTTGTGTGACTTGTGCATTTAAATTCCGGAAAGTCGCCAAATCGCAACAAATAGTTAGCCAAAATAGTTACTATAAAAAACAAAAACCCGATTGCTAAAAATATAACCTATGTTATCGCCACAATTTAGACGAATTCAGCGACACATCATGTATCAAAATTAATGAAGTCGTTTGAGTTTGCCAAAGAATGAAAAATACATACGTAACAAACATATAGTCGAAAAACATCACCTTCCTAAATCGTTTAAATAGCTTTTCTTCATAAACTCAATTATCCAAATTTTCGATAATCCGAATGCCACAAATACGACAACAAATAAATCGCTTAGTCGAGATTCTACTGGAGTAGTATTATGGCTAATTTTGATAACGATTCCTAATTTAAATATCTCCTACTATGGTGTGTAGCGAAAATAAAACAAACACAGTCAAAACAAACAATAAAATTCGATAAAGCCCAATAGTTAGTCTTATAGTGATGCTATTGCTTAGTATGTACACAATGGCAAAAACATTTATAAATACGTCCAAAATAAAATATTAAAATAATTATAGCTTTAAACAAAATACTCATTACTCACTTTTAATTTTTAAATGGCATTTAAAAGTATGAAACGTTCGTAGCTATGTTTATTTTTTTCAACTGTGAGGGTAGTGTATTAATATTCGTACGGTGTAAAAATCGGCTACTTTGGACACAGAAATGCGTGGCTAAAATGCGGGTTTAGGTCACAGAGTGCTATAAATAATATTGTTTCACAAGATGGTAGTAACCCCCCAGAACATAATCAATAGTTTATCCACATTTGGGCAACTGCAGACACATGACCTCGTTTTTCATTGACCTATTTTCAGAGGGCACTTGAATTCATGCTACACCTTTTATTATGTACAACAGGCCTTTGACTACCTATTCTGTACTAACTAGACTACCCACAACCTTGTTTACCTAAAGTTAAACAGTTGCCTATTTTAAACAAAAAATATTTTTTTTTATTCAGAAAAAATCTAAACCTCTTAAATAAATAAATCCACTACTTTAGAACTATGTATCTGTTATGTTATCTATGTTACTATAATGAACTTTCTATTGATATTACTATTAATGATTCACTACAGTTTGGTAGGACATAGGATTATGATTTTGTCAAACTAGCTTGTAAGTCTTAATTTGCTTCAAGTTCCATGCTGTCTTTAGTTAATGAGATTACATAGGATTAGTATTAATTAGTATGTAATTGCTACATATAAGCTATATTTATTTTTGTTGACAGGATCTGTTTCGCGACATGTCTCTTCTTCCTACTCATGGCACTTATAATGATTGGTGTTAAGTCTTCTAAAGATCCTCGGGCAGGGATACAAAATGGGTATTTTACTTTAATTTAAATTATATGTCAATAAATAAGATGTTTAGTACAAGTACAAGTGCTACAAATGCTTAAACATAATTGCTTTGCTACCAACAATCTAAATTCGTTACGAAATTTGAATAATACTTGACGCTTTTAATAAAATTCTGATGTAGAAATCCATTTGGGATTGATTACAGACTTTCATCACTTAAAATGATAATAGTGTACATATAATCCATTTTTATTGCCATTGTAACTACCTGAGCTAACAACTGGCTACAAATTACATATAGAGGGTTTGAGTTAATTTGAATTTCATTTATGAAAAATGAGATTTGTGAAAGTGTAAATTATAAAATAATATTCTTTTTCACTTCCAGTTTTTGGGGAATTAAATATCTTGTGGTCATTGGCGGCGTTGTGGGTGCTTTCTTCATCCCAGAAGGACAGTTTGCCTCGGTTTGGATGGTATTTGGAATGATCGGTGGCTTCTGTTTTATCATCATACAACTTATTTTGATCATTGATTTCGCGCACACGTGGGCCGAAAAATGGGTCTGTAAGTATCACTTAACGGCAGAGTTGATTTAAGTAAACCGATTCACATTTTTGTTAAAAATTATGACATGACGATAGATCTTAAATGGACTCTTTTACACAGTACACCTTTCTCAAATAATTGAACATCTTAGCTCTTCATAAACATGTTAGAAAAGAGTCTGAGACAGTAACAAATAAAAACGAAAATCCCTTTAAAATTGAATATTTTAGTTACATCGTCTTTAATTTTTTTTTTATAATATGGGAGTAGCAGACGAGCATGCAGTCCACCTGATGGTAAGTGGCTACTGCCGCCCATGGACATCTGTAATCAACCCCAGATAGGATTAGATATTCCTACTTAACGTCGGCCACAGATGCGCCGCTACCCCTGAGGACTAAGCTGGAACGCCTCGGAAAAGTCTGTCTCCCTTACCACACCCTTCAAATCGGAACACAGTAGCGCCTAACACTGCTGTTATTAGGTAGAAATAGGTGTGGCGGTGGTGCCGCCGGAGTCGAACCACAAGGGGTTCTACCACCTTCTATTATTAGTGTTCTACAGTAATTGATGTAAGAGAGAATAATGTATTGCAGCAAGTTACGAAGAATCTCAATCGCGTGGCTGGTATGCGGCGTTGCTGATAGCAATGCTCTCGTGCTTCGCGTGCGCTCTCGTTGGTATCGTGCTTCTTTATGTCTACTACACCAAGGTAAACTAAAAGAAAATATTTTTAATGAACTTATGTATGTCGGGTCTTCCTGACGTTTTACTAAAACAGAAAAAGCAACCGTTTCCTTAATTAGAATGCAACAGTGAAAATATTTTTTGTACACATTATTGAATTTATTTTCCTTTTTTTTTTTGTGTATCCATATATACCTAATCTACATCACAAGCCTTAGCAGTTATGGTCTTTAATAAATTTTGTGACACTTTAATTTCTGTCTGTCTTGCATGCATTTAAGTGTAACATTGTTCCAGGCGGACGGCTGCGACCTCTCCAAGTTCTTCATCTCGATCAACCTGATCCTGGTGGTGATAGTGAGCGGCGTGTCGATCCTGCCGGCCGTGCAGGAGCAGCAGCCGCGCTCCGGCCTGCTGCAGTCCTCGGTGGTGGCGCTCTACGTCACCTACCTCACCTGGTCCGCGCTCTCCAACTCCCCGGGCGAGTGTAACGCCAGCATCAGTGCAACCAATCAGGTGAGTGTGCGTGTGCATGTGTGAATTGTATTTTTATTGGTATCAGGGTGATGAGATTGCCATTTCCATTTGAAATTATCAATTTTAAAACTAGAAACTAGAAAGAAGATTTGCAAATTCAGAAATTCTCTACCGTACAATAAATAGAATATTATAACTTTTAGTTGAATCTTGTGAAAAATTGCCATTTGTAATTTCTTACATAATATACACATTTCAAACATTTTCTTTTATTCTATCCAAAATATTTTATTGTAAGTACTTCTTATATGTAATTTTGTGTACTATATTTAATTCTGCGTAACAAGGAAACACCTGAAGACATTTATTGGGTATGTACAAATGAAATCAAAACTATCATCCAATGTCCTGTAGAAATATTTCAGACATTGCACTTTTATTGTTACAAACTCTTAATGATTGGTTTAATACAATATTCGTTGAAAGCCTTCAAACCCATTATATCTAATTCAGCATTTATTTTACCTTACTATTCACACATTTATTTGTTACATTGTATTCCTTATGTATATTATTTAACTACACACATTTTTAGAATATCACCCCTATTAAAAGTATTACATTATTACAGCCTATCAAGTAAAGAATGATCTGACTTGCTGTACTTTTTATTTCTTTAATTTATGCAAAGTTTTCCGCACATTACTTACAGTACTTTTCTCAGTAGTTCAGACACATTTGTCGTAATATTTAATTACTCCAAAGCCAAGTAGAACCCATTTATACCACATTTTGAATGCCTGAACTTGGAATACTTACTTTGGATTTTACACGATACAAATTGCTAGTAGTTAGACGAATCTTTCCAGCTTGTTTCACATTTGATTGTTGATAAATTGTATGTTCGCAGACATCGTTCGATAAACAATCTATAATCGGGCTTATCATCTGGGTGCTGAGCGTGTTGTACTCCTGCATTAGGACTGCATCCTCCTCGTCCAAGATCACCATGTCAGAGCATATCCTCGCCAAGGAGGGCAGTGGAGGTGAATATATCTTTCTTTATTATCAACATTATAAACTTCGAGATCATGGAAATGGATTTAATACATACTTGCAAATTTTCTCTTCTTTGGATCATAACGAATCTACACATCATTTAGTTGACACTAGAAAGATTGCATTATTATGATAAACATACATTTGTGATTACATTTTATTTTCTTATTATGACAATATAAATGGGCTTATATGACTTGCATAATATAAGTAACAAATACTTAACAAATTTTAATTGCAAGTATACTTTTCTTTTAATTATATTATACAACAGTATTTTTATGTTAAGCATTTATATTAAATTTATTCAGTAGTGGTAGTGTATATGTATAAGAATTAGGTCCATAATACTAACACACTTGTACGTTGTTTGCGGTTGACGCGCGGCGGGAACCCGGCGCAAGGACAAGGAGGGCTCATTGCTAACGAAGGTAATGTTAGTAGTACATCTAGAACACATATCCAAAAGATATACTTCTACATATTGGTCTACAAAGGAAAATATAGAGATAATTGATTTGTATTTAGTTGAAAGAGATTTATTTATGTGTGTTTCACCTGCACCTCACATGATAAATAGTAAAATCGACCTTTTAAATTAATATTGTACACTGAAAGCTGAAAGATTACTTCAACACACTGTTCTAGTGTGCGTAATGCATAACAAAATTTATAAGGAATTTGTTTGAAACAAAATTACCATCTCTTGAATATGTGAACTTGATGGCTTGAGAATGCATGTGTAAACTGAATGAATACATACAACTTGGCAGGTGATGGTGTAGCTTACTTTGCTATAATTACCCTCATAAAGTGCTCGTTTCGTGTAATGAGGTGGGACATAATAATCAAATTACTAATAATACAAGTACCTAATCAAATACATATCATAGATAATAATTTGAATTTACATTATAACCCTTTGAAGAATGTATTTTGATATGCATTAATAAGCTTAAAAATAAATAGGAAGTTTATGATATGCGTGAACACTTTAATAAGTGAAACATTAAGTGAATTTTACGAAGAAAATAATGTTACATCAAGAGAGTTTATTTTCATTATAAACTATCATCAGTAGATAGTGACAGTAGATGATTGTAGCATATTATTAATTATATCACGGAACAAGAGATCGGTATTAACGCCACATTTGTAGCCAATAGATATAGCGAACGTAACAATGATTCTAATGCGTATTATGTCAGTCACATATCTATGTGAAGCTATTACGAATATGTTGGTTCCATTGAGGAGAACATTTAACGTATTTATATTTTATTGGCCGACACCAATTTTTTAAGTTAATCGTCACCGACTGGCGGTGAAGACTTATTGGTTTGGTACTAAGTCTGCACCCCAAAGATTAGCCCCAAAAAGAAGATTAATATATGACTTAGCGATATAATGATGTTAGTAATGTAACATAGGTTAGTAACATTACTTGGGTCTCAGATCCCCGCCATTTTGCTTATATGCAACATGTTTGTCATGCATTTGTAGTTAGTCCAATTTGCAGTTTGTTTCTGTTTTATCACTTTTATCTCTAACCACATTAGTGCCCCATCGTTGAATGGAAAGGTCAGGATAACGTATATGGCAGTCCATTATTTTAGTGACGATAAGACTTATCGGTGTCGGTCAATGAAAACGCTGTTGATACGAAAAATAGCATTAAGTGTTCATGTGATTACTTCGTCTATTTTATATGTAGGATCATTAGTAGCAAGCAAGCCTAATTCGCTGCATGTTGGTTCGCTCACTGAGCGCAGGTTATGGTTCTATAGAAGTCGCTGACGGGGGCGAGTCCGGCGGCAACGAGGCCAAGGTGCACGACAACGAGGGCGAAGGCGTGGCGTACTCCTGGACGTTCTTCCACGTGGTCTTCGCGCTGGCTTCCCTGTATATCATGATGACGCTCACCAACTGGTACAAGTACGTATCTGTTTTACGAATACCATAAATACGGTGTAGGATTAAACATTTTCACGAAATTAATTTATTTTTAAGTACTCTTCAATTATTTTTCTAGACTTATGTTCTTTGCATAGAAATCTAACTTTGTCTAGGGTTCATTAAGGATGTCCATGGGCGACAATAGTCACTTACCATCGTATGTATTAAACATAGTGAATTCTACATACTCATCGGACTTCGTCCATTGACGAATATTTAATGTGAGAAATTTGTCAAAAATGGTGACAAGCCACCAATAATTAACAATATTATTTCTAGCCCAAGCTCGCAGCTGTCCAAGGAAAATGTGGCGTCTATGTGGATCAAGATAACTTCGTCGTGGATGTGCATCGGTCTCTACATCTGGACCCTGGTCGCGCCCGCCATCTTCCCCGACCGCGACTTTAGTTAAGCTTGTCAATTATAATTACTCCTCTTATTTAGTGTAGTAGTATGTATAGTCACTTAGATTGAAAAGTGTATCCGTAGACTAATAGGACTGTCGTTTTTTTTTCAAATATCTATGCATTTCGTGAATTTGATCTCTTTTTCCATTATAATTAATTACTATTACTGATTATGATAAATTTATTAGTGCTAGATGTTTGTTTTTTTTTTATATATATATTTATTGCAATTTTCAAATAATGAGGCCCTTAAACCAATCTATAATGTTGTTATTTCACTATTGAACTATAATCTGTATAATCACTTCCTCAAATCTCTTAAACTGTTATCTCTTTGTTATTATTTCATCTAAAACAATAAAAGCCTATTCATTAAACGCAGTACTTGGGTTTCATTATTATACTTGTATACCTCATAAAATTAAGTAGATACAACAAACGGCAAACTGTATTACCATGTAAAATTGGTAATTACAGAGAGTAGTTTCATCCAACTGATCCTAAACGACGGAAAATTCAACAAGATTGGTCATGAGATTACAATACTAGCCCACTTAGATTTTATTGATATTGTTTTTTAAATGTTGTGGTTTTTTATTGAATTTCAGGTCCTCCCAGAGTATTCCCACCCATTCCCGTTGTTAGAAGAACCATTCCAATGAAAAAGCAATAATTTTAGTTCCTATTAAATTTTATGGAGAATAACAATAACCTAATTTATTTTGCTAAAAATATTAGTATATAAAAATTATAAATGCTTTTGAAATATATAAAAAAACGTTAAGGTTAAGATTATACTTTAATGAGATCCTGATCTTTTTGCACTTCATACTTAACAAGTTTTGAATATTTTTTTAAAAGCTTCTTCCAGTAACATTTCACATCCTTATCAGTTAAGTTTTCCCAAATGTGTTCAAACCCTCTATTAGCAATTTCCTGTGCTAATGAATCATGTAATTTAAAATACTCTATATATTTCACAAGATCACTTTGAGTTGCTTTCGGACTAATGGGTATATAATGCACCCAAGGCTTTATAGAGGGATAGAAAAACTCCAGCCACTCATCACCAACATGAAAAACTAAAGATTTGCATAAAAATAAATGCTTAAATCGGAAACTAGCTGCTACTCCTCTGTAATTGAAGAGGTATTTGTATTTACAATGTTCTTCAAAAGGCACTTCTGAAGCAGGTGCTGCATAAAGTGTGTCCTGCAAAAATATAAAATACCTTTAGTAAATAATGATACCAGTATAAAACATTAAAAATGTTATTTGCCAAAAATAACAAGTACAAATCATTCTTGATTTAATAAAACATTTTTGGAATACACAAATTTTAAAGTTTAACCTAATTATAATTATTTTCAGCATTAAAGTGATTATATGGTAGCTCTTACTGCATCTGATTTCCAAGCTTGGTTCTTAGTGTACTGTGCATCAACAAGATCAGGTTGTGATCGAGACAGTAATACAAGTGCATCTCTTTCTTCACTAGTCCTAGAACCCCTAAAGAATGCTTTCGAATCTTTTTTCTCCCAGGGCCATCTAAAAGACAAAAATTAACTCTTGTATAATTACCAATACAAGGATATTGTAAAACGAAATGTGAATTTTCTATAATAATGTTTGGATTTGAATTCATATTCAGAGTTAATTGTTACCAAAAAGTAAGTTGTTACTGTCAAAGATAGTAAAATATAGTTACTTCTTGGCTGCTGATGAAATTGACAATCTATGCTTATCCCAACGACCAATGCCAGTAGGGTATAAAGAGATTGCTGGTCCACCTTCCCAAAAACTCCATGTAGGGTACATTATGTCAAAGTAATCTTTTGTCTGCACACAAAAATAATATTACACATTATTCTTTTAATAACAATCATTAATGGATGGTTTGCTGTTTTAATGTCCTTATAATTTATTTGTCACAACTTCTTATTTACAGTATTTGAAATGCAACTGAAATTATATTGAGTAAAGATTTACTTGGAATAATTATAATATCAAAATTGTTATTTAGGACTCTGACATTTAGAAATAGGGCCATAACATTTCTTATGCAATTATTTACTTTATTACTCAGTATTCAACATTATTTATAGTTACTGAAAGATGCAAATTGTAAAGTTACTAAAGAATTTAGTCTGCTTCCATTAATATAAATAATAAATCTATTGGAAGATTATGTTGACCTTACTGAAAGAAAATACTGGTGCTTTTTTATGACCCCAAGCAGAGTTGACTTGAGGCCAGTCCCTAGTATTCAAAGCTATCTCCAAGTTTGGCAATTTCGTAGCCAGCGCCTTCAAGTAATGTTCAACACCTGCACATCTTGCTGGAAAATGGCAATCTTTCTCCCTGAACAGTACACCATCTATTATCTGAAAATATTAATAATGCTTTGATACTAAGCGCAAATATGGTGATAATACAGGTGTGTAAGAAATGGTAAAACACAAAAGCTTTACCTGATATTTTGTGGCTTTGCTCCGTGCCATAGTAAACTGATCCTCTGTAATACCATCTGTATATGGGGCTAAGTCCTGTTCTATAACAGATTTATGACAACTGCAGTTTACTTTAATACAAGGCTCGTACTGTTCTTTAGCAATTTTGGTCTTTTTTTCTAAATTCGAAGCCCACTCATTAAATTCTAAAAAAATATAATCAATGAATTACTAACCTAACAAAAGTTTTTAAGACAGTTTTGTTGGACGCAGACTTACCTTTACTATATTTATTAAAATGACCTGAACACGACGCCTCAGAACATGACTCACCACTATCATGAGAATAAGTTAAAGTAAGAGTGAAGGAAATCAAAAAGAAACAAACAAGATTTTCCATTTCTATATTTTAAAAATCTTACTTTAATCGTGTAATAAATTAAGAATAACATAAGAATATTACTATTTTGCCGATTGTATATTTACAATTTTACTTTGACATTATTGACATCAAACTCAAAGTCAAACAACAATTTGACATTTTGGCAACAGACAACTCTATCTTTTTTCCTAACAAAGGCACAGACTACTTTCGAGCCGACATATTATTATGTAGTTACGCAGATAATATATTATTTATGATTCGTAAATTATAAAAAAAAAATATTCTGAAGTCGGCGCTCATATTAGACACGCTGTTTACATCGTTATCCAACGAAATATATTGAGCGCCGACTTCAGAAATATGTACTAAACCAACATTTATTTGAATTATTTTTTACTTTGTAGTGACATATAAGTCGGTTGTATTTTTTGTTAAAAAATTTTTGCACCCTTTTTAGTGATGACATACTAACATTTATATTAATACAATGTGACATTGTATAAACGTGATCATGAATTAAGGTAGGGTCTGAATTTACATTGATTGGAACCGCCCGCTCGCAGGGCGCTGTCGCGCCCTACTCGCTTAGTTTTATTAGAACCTACACCAAATATCTTCAAACACATCTCAATTATTCCCATCGGTTAAGGAGTTACATATTTTGTCTCCGAGCCACATTATCAGACCCTTAAATAGTCAATGATGAACTGGCTTTGTAATTTCATTAGAACCTACACCAAATATCTTCAAACACAACTCAATTATTCCCATCGGTTGAGGAGTTACATATTTTGACTCCAGAACCCACTCTGATCCTCATCATATTTAAATGGGACCAACTTGTAGCAATAGGGAATATGCATGTGATTTAGATTTGCTTGTTATTTTTTTCCTCGGTACATTACGGTCCTAAAATTACATCTAAACCATTATTTTTTCTTTATTTCGTGTTAAATTGTTTAAAACTTTAATCAAAAATCGTAAATTATGCGCGCGAAATTCAAATTTGCCAAAAGCATTCCCATTGGTCGAATCGAAAAATGACGTCACAGAGCGTGTTACGATGTTTATCGGCGTCGATATTCAAACTGTTTGAGAGAAAAATTGTTTTTGTCTATATTCCTACAGTGTTATTTATTACCTAGTGCGATTTTTCTAGATAGTATTATTAGGAATAATCAAGAACAATGATTGAAAGTAGTTTTGTCAAAGCACAATCGGACTATTTACCTAAAATATGCAAAATGCATAAACTGTTTTTTATGCATAGGTCAATTCAGATATATTTAACTGATCATAACTTATTATGTTAATATTCTTTTTTCTTTCTTTTTTTTATAATATAGCAGACGAGCATACAGTCCGCCCATGGACATCTGTAATCAACCCCAGATAGGATTAGATATTCCCACCTAAGGTCGGCCACAGATGCGCCGCTACCCCTGAGGACTAAGCTGGAACGCCTCGGAAAAGTCTGTCTCCTACCACACCCTTCAATCCGGAACACAGCATCACCTAACACTGCTGTTATTAGGTAGAAATAGGTGTGGCGGTGGTGCCTCCGGAGTCGAATCACAAAGGGTTCTACCACCTTCAACCTATCACCTATCTTCACCTATCTTTATAATATTATAATAGATTATAATGCATTTTGTGTGTTTCAAATGATAGTGTAGAAGTCGATAAGTACCTAACGAAGTAGATGATCAATGCAATATTTTAAAATCATTTACCTAAAATTATTGTTTGTTACAGTAAATACAAATTTTAATGCGATTTTGGAGATACTATATCTGTTTCCTATAATCTTGCACCACATTTTCCGTATTTTCGCATCTTTTGCAAAAGAAAAAAACACTATATAATGTATTTATAGTACTGGTTTTGCACAATAACTCTAGGAAATATTTATAAGTGGTTATTTAGCCTTTCCCATGATGTAAATAGCGATGAAACCTGAAAACGTTTAATAATACCTTTATGTACATACAGTTATTATCAATATTAATACAAATCACGCTACGTGACGTCATTCAAAGAGCGCGTAAAATGGCGGCGTTCAAATGTGTCAAATTTTATTGATACTTTAAATAATTTTTAAAACAATATTTCAAACACTAATAAAATTGTTTATATTTTTTACTATGTTAAAACGATGTGATAAGTGGTTTAAAATAATAAAATAAAAATGTGCATATTCCCTATTGTACACACGAAATTAAAGGCATTAAAATAGGTTCAGAAACGGCGAAATTATGGCTGTTATATTTACATGAATGGAGGAGTTCCCCTCATTTTCCCCAGAACCCATCAATGGATCCTAACCATATTTAAATGGGACCAACTTCCAGCTCGTCTCTATACAATAAAAAAAGATTTATTAAAATCGGTCCACTAACGGCGGAGTAATTCGTGTACATACATAAAAAAAACAACCGGCCGAATTGATAACCACCTCCTTTTTGAAGTCGGTTAAAAAAATCAGAAGACTTTTAATTAATTATAACACATATTTGATAGTTTTCCTCATTTACGAAGTGGTAGTATAGAGAAATATTTTTTCCCTTTGGTTACTAAAAATCTGTAATTCCAGCAATTACACTTTTTTAATGTTAACTTAATTGATATGAAGTCTTAAGAAAACGAATAAAATGTGAAAATATTAAGGCTTTATTTTTACATTATTCACTGGTATCAGTACATACATACAAAAATGTTCTCTATATACAAAATTTACATTACTTCGATAATTTACGTTCAAGTTGTTCAGCAATTGCTTGCAGGAAGTCTTCAGTGTGTAAGTACATGCCTTCCTTGGTATTAGCCATGCCATGGATACAAATGACGAGATCCTTCGTCATTTTGCCGCCATCTACACATTCCACACAAGCCTGTAAACAGTTAATTACATTTTTAATTAATGAGAGATCATATCAAAGTTAATACTTTTTACTTGATAAATCATTTAACGACAGTAATGATGATAATATATTACGGCGATAAGTTCTAGATAACCTCGTGATTTTATAAATGTTAACAAGGTTTTAAAAACGCTGTCATGAGGGTATGTACTTAATACTTGTTCATACCTCTTCAAGAGCTAATGCGAAACGTTCCAAGTCGGGTGTGTTATCCAGCTTAGCCCTGTGAATGAGGCCTCTGGTCCACGCGTAGATAGACGCCACCGGGTTGGTGGAGGTGGGCTTGCCCTGCTGGTGCATGCGGTAGTGGCGCGTCACCGTCCCGTGCGCGGCCTCGGACTCCACCGTGCGCCCGTCGGGGCACATCAACACTGACGTCATCATGCCAAGTGAACCGTATCCCTGAGGGCAAATGTTATTTAAGCTTCACTAGATAATACTTATATTGATACTTTTTGGATGTATAATTATATTGAGTACCTACAGATGATTATCTTGCAACATCTATGTACAAGACTACATTTTTCATTTAAATTTATATGTACATATTACAGTAAATATTTTATATAAGAGTACATTTTACGTACCTGGGCAACGATATCAGACTGTACGTCACCATCATAATTCTTGCATGACCAAACAAAGCCACCAGAACTCTTAAGAGCCTGGGCTACCATATCATCAATTAAACGGTGCTCATACCAGATCTTGGCATCTTCAAACTGCTTCTTATAATCACTACAAGAAATAATACATTATTATGTTTGATATATTTTTTTTTTATATTTAAGTCTCCTAGCCATTTGTAAATAGCTACCAGATTTTTATCTATTTAATCGAAATTGGACTAAAAAGTCATTATAAGTACATGTTATGGTTGCTTATTTTGAATTTCTATTACATGATAATTTTAAAATAAAACTTACCTTTCATATACCTCTTGGAAGATATCCTTGAAACGGCCATCATACCTCTTCAGAATTGTGTTCTTAGTGGACAAGTACAGCGGCCATTTCTTTTGTAAAGCTACCTGTTACAAATAGTATCTTATATTAATGACAATTGTCGGGGATTGTGTTTCTAGACTAAATATAATTAAAATCCTATTAAAGGAAAATTAAGAATGTACTTTTTAGAAGTTGTAACATTTTTTCTTAATTGACGTCATATGATAGCATGTAAGTAAATACATACCTGGAAACTGGAGTGTGCGAATGAGCGTATAGATTCATCAGTATTGTACATGCCAAGGGCGACACCTGGCGTTTTGAAGTCGTACAAAAGCTTTGTGTCTACTGTTCCATCAGCAGTTGTGTAAACCAATTCCACCTGTAAAAATTATTATAGCAACACGTTTATAATTGCAATTTGTAAGTTCATACATTGACGCATTTTAATTTATAATATTAATGACTAATTTATTTAATGACTCTCAATTATACTCATTAAGTATTTACAATTATACTGAGGTCCTAGGTACATACGTTCTTATATGGCGATACATACGCGTGTATCGCTATATAAGAATTTGCACGAACAAATGTGACTTCAATCGTTATAGTAACAAACGCTGCCATACCTTTCCAGGCTTCGGAACGACGAAGTCTTGTGCCTTATATTGATCCCCGTGCGCGTGACGACCGATAATAATGGCGTTTGTCCAACCGGGCACTACCCGCGGGATACTCTTGCACAGGATGGGCTCACGGAACACGGTTCCCCCCAAAATGTTACGGATTGTGCCGTTGGGACTCAGCCACATCTTCTTAAGCTTAAATTCTGTAATATAAAGGATTATCTTTGCAATATTTTATTTAAACATTTGAATGTTTTACGTGCCAGCGGAAACCTCTTTTTTGAATAAACTACAAAATTCCACATACAAGTACATTACACAAGTACTACACAATTCTTTAAGTGTACCTTCAACTCTTTGCTCATCAGGTGTAATGGTAGCGCATTTGATACCAACATTATGCTTCAGGATAGCATGCGCGGCGTCAATCGTCACCTGATCCTCGGTGGCATCGCGGTGAGGGAGACCCAGATCGAAGTACAGACACTCCAACTATTAACAGAGAACTAGAGTAATTTACTAATCCATTATAAGAAGTAATAATGTTAAATTTCATAAGTAAGTTAGTAAAACTGGGGCAATTCGTAAAAGTTTCATTACACAAAATATGCCGGTTAATATTTTATACGCCTTAAAACTTTATGGGACATTTACGTGTCTGGTTTGCATTATGTGATAAAAAATATTTTTACGAAGTAAATAAGGTACTTTTTCTAATAACAAATCTGTTATCTTTAAATATCCATTATAAGCCATATCATGAATATTTTACGTCAAGTATCCTGCAAGCTCGATACTAATAGGCACAAGTGTCTTAAGCATTGAGAATTCGAGTTTTCAGCTTTCCACGCCACAAAATGCTAACGAGGTTATTTATACGAAACAAAAGGACCATTGTTGTTTGTGTAAGTTTACTTATTTAAATAAAAATGAATATTATTAAATTTATATCTTTATAAACTAATATATTGTTTAAATTAATTTCACACGGAAGTTGGTATAGTAAGATAATGACAACCTACAGTCGCTAAATAACAGTAAATAATACGTATCTTGGAGTAGGTAAATATATTTACTCTGATGTATATACCAATACATTACAAGAGCTTTTACATTACAAGCTTTGTATGTTTCCTTTGAAGCTTAAGTTCCTATTCACACGTACCGCAACCATATGATAAAGAAAAATGCACGATTTTATGGACAAAAACCACATTTTATTCTTCAATTTCAAATCAACATAGTGGGAAATACTGACCATATGGCATCCAAAACGCAACCGCGTGGGGCTAGCTATCGGTCATCCAGTGCACAACGTAGCTATTGGTAAATGCAGCGAGGCAGCTATTCATAACCATTGCTTGCCCACTTTTTGTCATAGCGATGTGGTATCGTTGTGGTACGTGTGAGTGGGAGCTAATACGGCCCTGGTTACATTAAACAAATATTTAGCAAACACAATTAACTAGAACTTAGCTTAAAACAAACAAAAGCGTTATACTATCTAACGTTATATACTTACATAAAAATTATATTATAGCAGATGTGTACCTACTGCAAATATTAACCTAGTAAACTAACGATAAAGATATCATATTTGTTTGATAACAATATAATAACAAATGGTTCAAAATATCTATTTACATAACATCGTATCGTAAATACGGATGTATGTAAACTCCGTGAGCGATACAAATATATAACTGTAGCATATTTAAATTTAATATGATGATATTTATTTGGTATGATATTGGATAATTTAAATGCCTATTTAACCCAAGCCCATTTTTTTTAAATTGTCTGTTTAAATAACTACCTAAATAATATAGGCATAAAAAAAATTACATTTTATACTATAAATATATACATAAAATAAAAATAAGAAGGGTCACTTATATTGAAAGGCAAAGAACGTGTGGGCGGAGTAGCGAGTAGAGGCTCGTAATAAATATTAATTATTATATTAAACAAACTATCAAAGCCAGAAGTCAGGTTCAGGGACGGTCATGTGAAACGATCGCGCGTCGCATTTAAAAAGTTCATCGCTACGAGTAGCTACATAAGCGCGCCCAGCCAGTCCTGCGATATCCGGTTATACCAGTTGATAACATTCAGAAAGCTGATCATGAGCATGTATTCATTCACTGTCTCATTTCTGCATTTAAATCAGCCTTGTTCGTCGCAATTGTCGCCCACCATATCGTTAGCAGTTAACACGTAATTATTACATCTTTCGTACTCAAACCATGTAGTTACATAAAGGAAAATTCGCTTGTATGTGCCTTTGTATGGCCTTGGTTATCCTATTATCACAATGCAAATGATTGTATCGCCTTTCTACGTGCTGATATAAAGATGCGTCAATGATTTAACTATACCTGTGATAATAATGTTATCTCAAAATAACAAGGAATCACGACATAATTAAGACGACCTTTATGTAAAAGTACCTAGGTGCAAATTATGCATTGAATGCACGCCACACCCAGCGACCTTGCTCTTTTCGTGACCCACAAAAATCTGCGCACGTTAATTTTCTTATGCCCGATTCATAGATAACGATTTATAATTAGATGATAAGAGACTGCAGTGATTAACACGATGTTTAAACTTTAAAATAACAACGTTACATAACAATTACAATGTCTGCATATCTTCAACGAAAGCGATGTTCTCATCTCTCAGTTTGCTTACATTGTTACAGAAAGGCCAAACTTTTAAAATAGTTTTCAGTCTAAAATTGCGAGACTTAAATGTATACATACATTGAATTTCTGGAGATGATGTTGCTACAAACTACAATGTATGAATATATTTACTATTGCCACACTTAAAGTGAACCTTGCTTAGAAGAAATCTCTTATTATTAAACCAAGCTCTTGTGGTCCCACTACTTCCGCTACTACTATTACTGAACTATTTACGAGTTTTGTTAGAATTTTCTTTGTAATTGAATTATTCATGGTACTGTTAAAAATGTTGTTATATTAGATTACAGTAAACTACTCTTTGCATAGTTGCGTCCACAAGTCACATTTCTTGTGATTAGAGCAGTCAATATAGGTATTATATCCAAAGTAAATAAATAAAAAATTATTACTCATATTTTATCATCAATCATATTTGATGAAACTGCTTGGTGTGGCCTTATCAGAGTCAATTAGTGGTCTATATCAAACTAACACGTACCAATACAATTTAAAAGATTAATCCGGATGAGAAATATGATGTTACTCGATCCAAATCCTTAATTCAAAAAGCTCAACACGTAATGTTAATAATGTTTATAAGTGGACAGTTTTAAAAAGAGATATTTTATTTAAATTGAAGTTTTGATTGTATAATTTTACAGATGAGTACGAGAAAAGAGATGTTATTTGAGATTGTCTATTATAGTGTGCAATATCAATAACATATATTCAATGTTTTGGATGCACGCAATAGTAAGATTGAATGTTATAAAATTATACACTATAAAAGATGATAAGACAAAATTGAAAACTATCTAGACAATGCGGTCATATTTTAGACAATTATATAAGAAGTAATTAAGTTTCACTACAGTAACAATAAAAAAAAAGAGATAAAAACAAAGAGTATGCAAAATACTAAGTAAGCTGTTTCGACCACAGAATATAAAAAAAAGTTATGATAAATACGCTAATTACAAATAAATAATTACTCAAGCTAATTAAATAATAAAGAATCATAAATACCAGTGCAATGCTTCAGAGGTTTCTCTTCAATATCCATGAAGAGCAAAGTCCTCAATAAATATGATATGAGAACTCCAACAAATAGCGGGCTGTAGGTTATTGTTCCAATTAATGCATATTAAACCTTAACAAGTGATGTTACTGCCCTCGGAAACAATAATAATTGATAGTTAAGAGTAATTAAGTGCAAAACAAAAGTGTTTTCTTAATGACAGTCAGCTATCTTAGTCTAATACACTTACCTTAACATAGGGAAAAATTAGTTTCTCCTTAATTTTCTCCCATATGATGCGGGTCATTTCATCTCCATCCATCTCTACCACAGGCTTTGATGCCACCACTCTTTTAGCAGTTGCATCTGGTAACAATATCATAAAATTATTTTATATCACGGCGTGCGTAAATGGACGGTTTACGCACGCTTCGCGTGCGCAAAACCCCCATTTCCGACCCCGTAATATAAAATTTTATACAACACGCGGACGAAAAATGTTTTTCTGACTCGTGTGATTGCAGTCCTCGCCTGCGGCTCGGCCTGCAAACTCACACTTGTCAGAAAAAAATTTTTCGTCCTCGTATTGTAATGTACTATATCATACCACCAAACGATTTACCATACCATAAAAAGATTATTGATTTTTATATATGTATGGTGTGTAACTAATAAAAAAAAATATTGTTCTTAAGGGCAGTAAGTGTCCTAAATATACTTATTTTATAGTTGATTTATAAAATTTAAAAAGACATTTCAATAAAATTTAATTAACGTCTCTTGTTTATTTTTTGCGAGTTAATAACCAAAATCAAAATGTTTTAACTTTCCAACATAAAGAGCACGTAAAAAAATATACACGACTAAAATTGGTTCTTTAAACTACCCTAAACTGAGGTAACAATATTTGATTAGAAACAAATGAATTTAAATTGTATAATATACTTACAGTTTCTAGCTGGAGATTTAATGGCATGTTCAGATACATATTGAAGTAACCGTTTTGCATTTCTTCCGGCCATTTCTAAGCTTTGGTACGGTTAATCTGAATAATACACGAAAGATAGATTTAATACAAAAAGGAAAAATCGTAAAATATATCAAAGTTCAGGAGTACGCACGTAACGTATTCGCCGCGTGCAAACGTGTCCCAGACCGAATGAAGAAGTAGTTGAAGTTTGAATCGAAGTAGAGATCGATTTAGATAAAAAGTAGACCGAGATTGATTCAATATAGGGATGTGAATAAATATAAAATCTGTTAAAACTCAGTGGTCGATCGCCGATTTACCGCGCTGCACCGACTGAGGTTTTGGTTTCGGTTTCGACCGAAGCAGAGATTTCGGTCAAACTTTCGGTTTCAGCCAAATAACGGCTGAATTCATTACAATCGATTTTGTTAATTTCGTTGCATTGGTTGCACTCGGCTGTAGTGGGGCGTTTTGATTAGAAGTTATTGTCCGCGCCAAACTGCTAGTCCGCTATGAAGTTGTAGCCTGCAGATGTATTCATACAATTTGCTATGGCGACGAGATTTATTCAGAGTGGACTAAGAGTTTTACGCGGATCATAACTTATATTCATTATTTATAACTGTGTAAATATCTATTCCAGCGAATTGTATAAATTTACTTTTGGCCGTTTTTGGCCGTAATTATGACGGAACCGAAGGTTTGTTTTGGGTTTCGACTGAAAAAGTACTTGTGATGAGCAAAACTGTACTTAAATTTAATCTTCCTTCCATTTGGGTTCTCATGCTTTTTATTGGATTAACAAAGAATACATGTTATGAAGTCAAATAACAGCTCTTAATTAACTATCTTATAGTTAAATTAATTGGCAACGTACTTAAAAATATTTATTATTCATTATTTGAAACACAATTTCATATTATTGTATTATAATAAAAGTTGTATAATTTAAACCATTCGTTCACTTATACGAACCGAATCGTACTGCTCGTTAACTCGTGCGACGCCACAGACTATTATTTTGTCGATTGTCGCGAGTCTCGCTGTATATTAATCCGCTGCCTGTCGTTATTTCTATCTTCCTCTGTCGCTCTGCCTGGTTGTCCAGAGAGTGAGCGAGTGAGGTTAGACTCGATACCGGCCGGCCGGCTTCACGCAGTTCGCGCTGCATACATTCATCTGTGTATGAGTGAGAACTGTGAAATAAATATCTGTGCCTTTGCCGTTCGTTAGCCTCGTGTCGTGCCGCGTACACTACGTACAATAATTTGTTCACATTCATTCATAATTCGAAAAAGCATATATTCATAGTAAAATATTAAAAAACCCACACAATACCAATTAAATCCAGAAATCTGTTACCTGCAGATGTTATCTCTTTTCAAACGCAGCAAAAAATAAAAGGTAAGGGATATCCAATTTCTTTGGTAGATAATTTAACACACTCTAGTTAAACCTACTGAAATGTTTAATCCTAACGTTAAATTTTTAAATGCCAGACAAAGTTACACGTGAACGATATAAGTGATTATGTTGTTCGTTAAAAATGCACGTTTGAATGAAATATCGGTATTCTATTATTATTATTATAGAGCCATATTATGGTTTAATATTAAGTATCTTACATTCAGTTTTGTGAGGATTTCATATAATTTAATGAACACATCCACGTAAATAAAACGACCATTAAATGCGCTCTTTGTTAATACATGACCATTATTTAGGTATTTTAACAAACTGAACACAAGTTATTTAGTTACCTACAATTACTACATGATATTTTTACTAGGTACTTAAATAAAATATAGTAGGTATATGTACATTTATACTAGCAGACGACCACTGTGTGTAGGTATGTATAATCATTAATATTTAAAATACTATAGAGTTTAACTGAAACTAACTTATGGTTTTAATGTAATATTTAAATTATTTTACACTTAAACTTTGTTAAGTTATACATTAGAGGTTCAATCGTTCTCCATCACTAGGTAAGGATGTTCTGTTTTTTCACCTCCTTTGTGTTTGAACGAATATTATACCTGAATACTCTCGGTTTTTTTATTGTAACTTTCCGTACTGCACCTACCTTACCAGTATCTTTTAAAATGCAAGCGGCCACCACCCTTTTACTAGTTCACGTCTCTCAATTATTATGCTGTAAGGAAGGCTGTAGGTAGGCAACAAATAGTAAAAAAATATATATTAAAACTATTTTAGCCGTTATATAGAAAATCTAATGTGAATAAGCCTCAAAGTTAACCTTTCTTAACAACAAATTTAGTCAAATCTAAACGAAATATAAATTTCATAAAACTACTCGAAGGATTCTTCAAAGCAAGTTTGTTTGTCTCACTATATTCTGATGGGTTCTGCATGAGAGCGGTGCCTTGCAAAGAACCACTTACTCGATGTAATTAATTACAGAAAGTTTAATTATAATACATAATGTTGCGTACATAATCTTACTCTTATTTGTTACTTACGTGTAAATGAACGTTTAAACAGATGTAATTAATAATATACTTAACCGATAATATAATAATATAAAATAATATATTTAGTGGGTCATAGTATTAGGACGTCCTAAAACGAGGACGCTAAACATGTTCTCGCTGATGAGTAAAATTATCTTATAGCTATTTTTGCTTCAAACCACAAGCCACAGTAGGTATATAATTACGTCTTTTTATCTACAACGCAGACTATACAAATAACTTGCAACTGAATTTAATGTCCCGAAAAAGTGAAACTACGTTTAAATACTTTTATCGTATAGCGTACGACCCACCTACTTATCAATAGCTGCTTATAAAGTTCGGCGACGAGTATGATATCGCTACGCTATGCAGATGTGACGACATTCGACATTATTGCTGTACTAAAATTGTATTTACTATTTACTTTGCTAAGTTACTTGCAGTTATTTTATCTGTTATAAAATCCATAATAATATTAAGGTGACTAATCCGTATTTGTAGTGTAGGTAATATCTATAAATCCCTGAGTGGTTCGATTAAGCGATATTATCTTATAGGTTCAATAAAATTGGTTTAATATTTTATAATACATGTCTATGCCTAACGTGCGTTAGGAAATACAGTGTATACCAATTTAGCTAATTAATTTTGTTTTGATGGCAGCCACGCAAATATGGGTTGCGTGAGGGTGCTAAGCCTGGGCAAGCCGCTGCCGAGAGCTTGGCATCGTCTGTACAGCACATCCACACCACCGCCTACCCAAGGAGTACCCTATACGAAACTCAGCGTTGGAATACCAAAAGAGATTTGGCAAGATGAACGAAGGTATGAATATATGAAAGAATCTCTCATTCTGTCAGCTCATTTTATTTCATAAATGAGCAATTAAAAATATCTTGCAGTATTTACGAATGTATTTTAAGATCACATAAGTAAGTACTCGTCAAATAGGGGCAGGAACTATGTCAGCCGGGCTGTTGATGGTCCTATTGATACACTAAAACTATTTCTTATAACAATCTTGCATTTTAGGGTCGCAGTAGTACCCGCAGTAGTTAGCAAATTAGTCAAGAAGGGTTTTAGTGTAAACATAGAAGAAAATGCTGGAGCTTTAGCAAATTTCCCGAATAAGTCATATGAAGAGGCCGGGGCCAAAATCACAAGCCTGACGGATACATATCAGTCGAGTATATTGATTTATCTTTATAAGTAAATTTCTTTTTATGTGTAAGAAGCTATGTTTTAATGTTCTATGTTTAATTTTCAGACATAATTTTAAAAGTACGACCACTTATTGAGACCGAAATTAAAAATGTGAACGATGAAAGTACGCTAATATCACTTATGTACCCGGCGCAAAATAAAAATTTAATCCAAATGTTAGCTGCTAAAAAGGTCAATGCTTTTGGTGAGTATTTTGCCACTAAACAAACCTGTTTTGTAACATGTATACTGTACCTACGACGTACGTACTGTGTTAATGGTTAATTTAGTATGCAAATGAATAATCGTTTTGACAAGAAAACAATATTTGGTAGCATAAATTAAGCTTGTACAAATTCGCAGTGAATTTCAAATGATCACTAATAATAGGAAGTAACAGTCGCTTTTTAATCTCTTTTTGAAAATCTGAAATGACGCTGTTTATGCTCATTATTAAGTAACACAAAAATAATGCAGAAAGTAAAGGAAATGTCTGTTTAGGCGGAATCGAACCCGAAACTGTGTAAGTGTTATCGGGTTCTTAACAAACTTTCTTTTCGCAGCAATGGATTGCATTCCCCGGATAAGTCGAGCGCAGGCGTTCGATGTGCTGAGTTCGATGGCCAACGTCGCCGGGTACCGCGCAGTTATCGAGGCGGCAGCACATTTCCCACGATTTTTCTCGGGTATAACAATCACTCATTCATACACTTTTTACAAGATTAGAACAATAAAAATACTAGACTAAAATCTATTTATACGGTTATATAGTTGACATTGATCTAATAATGCCTGCTTAAACTTGAGTTATGATTGGTCCCCAGAATGTCTGGTGAAATTACTTTTTGATGATTGTGTGAGGAATATTATCATTATTAATATGTCGTATGAAGGTACTATTTAAATTAAACACTTCTTTTGTCTTATTTGTTGAATCATAAACATCAATTCTGCTATTTTGCTATATCTATTTGTTTTACTTGTTTAATGATATTAAGTTATTGAATGATATAGTTCAGTTATTACGTGCTACGTGCATGTCAAGGTGTCAAGTCTATTCGATTGCACAATCTAGTTAACTCAATTGGAGCGAGACATTAAGATCACTCATATTTGCATATTATCGATAACCTGTCGCTATCGCTCATAACTGCATAGTGTACCTATAATTTATGCATTGAGAGTAAGAATGCAATATTTTCAAATACTTTAAATTTAAATGTATTTATTATGCAACTTATAAACTGGTGACCAATAGTAGTTACTTGTAAAACTAGTGTAAATACTTAGTAATCTTAATATGTTTGAATAATATTATCTATTACTTTTATCAATAACCAATATCAATAATAATAATAATAGTACCTAATAGCAGTAACGAATTCCTCTATGTTAATAGATACATATCACAATATTGACGAATCATTAGAACGATAGAAGGGGCAATGTATAGCAGTGATAGAATCATTTAAATACTATTTTTTTATATTCCTATATATTCGTAACACCAAAGAAAAAAAATCGCACTCTTTATCGTGTATTATTGACCCCTAATAAAAATATTCGTAACCTTGTGTTTTCATATACTACTAAAATAGATAAACAGGTGAATTAAACAACATAACATAAACAAAAATATTCGTACCTATTATTATATTCCCATATTCTCAGAAAGGGAACCGTAATCATGTACTCTTATGTTTTTAACTCGTCAGAAAGAGATTCATATTAATTTTCATTCCTAAGCAATGATATGCTATACCACATTATTATGTCTATGTTCTTAAGCGTAGTCTCAAAATGAGCGCGTTACCCACAAATTGAAATTGTCACTGTCATCTATTTTCTGGTTTGGAAAATATTATAAAAATGTAGTTTTTAGAGCATTTACGAATAAAACGATATTTCTTCGCACTTTTTCTTCGATTTCGTGTTTTTGCACCACGTAACTGCACATGTCGGCATTGTTCCGCGTAAATTACGCCATGATAGCCATTAAATTGTCAGCCATTTAAGCTATTTAATGGCTTCCTTCAATTACAAGGCGGTGAGATATCTATACTTATCTACGGTGTCAAGAAAGCGTTTTGTAATCTTGTATTCGTGTTTATACGTATAAACTCCGAATGTGCGTGTTACCCAGGTCAGATGACGGCGGCGGGTCGCGTGCCGCCGTGCCGCGTGCTGGTGGTGGGCGGCGGCGTGGCGGGGCTGGCGGCGGCGGCGCAGGCGCGCTGCATGGGCGCCGCCGTGCGCGCCTTTGACACGCGCCCCGCTGTCCGCGAGCAGATCGAGAGCCTCGGCGCACAGTTCATCACTATGGATATGAAGGTTCTGTTACTTGATGGAAATATCTACATGACTATATCTACATAACGTTCTAGTATTAACTATTACGAATAGACATACGTATAGTAGGTAGATCTCATATATAAAAATCTCGTGTCACAATGTTACTTACCGTACTCCGAAACGGTTTTACCGATTTTTAGCCAATATATGCAGTAGGTCTGAGAATCGGCTACTATCTATTTTTCATACCCCTAAGTGATAATTATTTATATGGCAAAACAACGTTTGCCGGGTCAGCTAGTATTCTAAACTCCTTTGCAAAAAAAACGGGCACCTTACACACACACTTTACCTTAGCTTTTCTATGGGTAAATATTATTATATTTTTAGTATGTCATTAGCTTGGATGACTAGAAATTTCTTATTATCAATGAGAATCTAGTTTTTTAACACTTTTATCCTGGTATCGGTGTTTTAGTCAATGTAAACAGAGAGCCGTGTTAAAATGGACATTTTTATGGGTATAATGAAATTAAGACTACGAGTATTTTTATGGTATTTTAATAAAAGAGACATTAAAAAATAAAAATTAATAACGAGTATGACCTCCTCTTGCAGCGATTACGGCATGTAATCGTCTTGGCATGCTTCCCACCAGGCTTTTGATGGTGTCCTGTGGAATGTGTTCCCACTCAGTCGAGATTACACGTTTAAGCTCTCTGATGTTTTGTGGAGGTGGTTGGACAGATCGTACTCGCCTTTTTAGGAGGTCCCAAACATGCTCAATGGGGTTAAGGTCGGGGCTCCGCGCTGGCCAATCCAAACGACGAATACCGACCTCTTGCATATAAGCATCTACGTCGCCAGAACGGTGGGCCCGAGCATTATCGTCCATGTAAATGGCATCTTCACCAATTACAGTCAGTGCGGGTTGTGCATTTTGAGAAAGGATTTCTGTTATGTACCTATGCGCATTTAGTGAGCCATTTTCTATGAATACTATCTCGGTACGATAGTTGGAAGTTACGCCCGCCCAAAACATAACGGACCCTCCACCATAAGGGGTGATTTCTTCAAAACACACATCGGCATAGCGTTCCCCTGGTCTTCGTAACACTCGCCGACGTCGGTCCTCACCATGCAGACAAATTCGAGCCTCATCGGAGAAGAGTACGCTACTCCAGTTACCTGGTGTCCAAGATAGGCAATTTCTAGCGAACCTCAACCGCGCAATCCGGTGCTCACGGAGTAACTTGGGGGCCCGCGCTGGTCGTCGACTACGTATATCAGCAGCTAAAAGTCTTCTCCTCACAGTCCATAGGCTAACTTGTGCTCCTCGTACCTCTTCAAGGTTTCTTTTGAGGTCTATGTAACTGCATTTGCGGTTCCTCAGCGCCTGAGTCACTAAAAAGCGATCGTCTCGCGGCTGTGTGCAACGTTTTCTCCCAGAACCTTGCCTTCTCTGAACGGAACCTGTCTCTTGGTATCGAGTCCAGGTTCTTTGTACGGTTGAACGACTCACGTTTAACCGCTGTGAGACGTAACATTGGCTACACCCCTCTTCCAGCAGCGCTATAATTTTACTAGCTCTCATTGCTTTTTCTGCCATTACGATAGACACAAAGATATCTGTTTTAAGTCACAATAAGGCAGAATTATGCGATAAACATAAATTGTTGTACTAAAAATAACGAAAAGTTACTTTTAGTTGCTTGATAACCTTTTAACCGCAAACCCGCGAAAAGTGTCACAAAATGAAAAAGGGATTAATAATTTAAAAAACAAAAGTTTTGAATTTGGAATGAACTTTTTTTCATACCCAGACTCTTTATTAAGTGCCAGTAACATAGTTTGGCTATTAAAACCTCTGAAGAACTAAATTATTACCAATAATGTTAAAAAATCAAACCCGCCCGTTTTTTTTGCAAAGGAGTGTATAATACATAGTATACCTAGATATTAAAATGAAAATACAAAAAAAAACATTAGTATTTGTAACTTGAACATCTTGAATATGAATTAAACTCTTATATTCTTAATAGAAGTCCTCCTAACTCCTAAGCTAATTTGTAGTAGGTTACACGGTTATACCACAAATAGGAGATGACAAATTTCTACGAAATGGACGACATTCCCGCATATAATGAAAAAATATTTCCATTAGATTAAAGAATAACTTTGTTAATTACACACTAATTCTATGTACTACCAGCTTCAATTTATCGTCTACACATAAGCCGTATATAATACCTAAACAAGATATGTGTAGTTTATATTATATTTATTATTAGATCACTCACAAAAAACACGGAACATTGCGATTGGTATTTATTGCGATTGTTTAAATTTAAATTTATTAGTGTAAGAACATTCTAAAATATTGTCTAGGCTTGATTTAATGTCGTTATTGATAAAAATGAAAGGAAACATAAAAGCATTTGGTCCTAAATTATAATAAAAGGTTAATTGAATTCATTATTCTAGGCTAGATGGATGCGTAATGCGTTCGTAGCAATTTACAACGTAGTATAGCTATTTATAACATGCGTTCTGTGAGAACCTAATTGGCGAATTGAACGTAGGCACTCATATGATCACTTATACTAATTGTATTTTTATTGTTGTAGGTAGGTTCTTCTAATAATAATTACATTAAGGCATTTCTTTTCATAAGCAAGGGAACTAAAAGTAGAAGATAGTAATATTTTCTCAATGGATCACATGTTATTTATTATTAAGTGGACTTTCATCTCGGTTAATTAGTGTCAATAATGTGACTTGTATCTAGGGTGACTACACATGTGTCGTTAAGTAGATGAAGATTGAATACCCTTAATGACACGCGGTGCAGCCGTGCATCGCGGTTGCTATATATGTAACAGTTATTTATAAACCTAATACTTATTGGTAAATAAGATTTTTTCCCCAACATAATGTTTAACATATGTTTATGTTCCTGTTTATTTTTCAGAGGTGGCCGTACCCTAATCCTTGTGGTTGGGGTGCAGCGTCCACCCTGGCCTTGCTTGCTATCGCCGACGGTAATTTCCAGTCATGTAATAGACGTATAATATTGATGTTAGGATAAGATAGACACGTTACGTAACGGCGTCTCCGCGTGCACCGTGCACGTAGCGACTAGCGTGCACTTTTACTTAACACAATAGGGTACGATCCTCGAGTTATCGTGCCGTTTCATCAAATTACCACTCCCTGATAAATATTGAATTATCGAAGTCACAGATCTTATAATTGTTTGTCTTGCAACATTCTTGTACGTACGCACGGTACATAGCCAACTATTATCAATATTTTTATTATCTGATCTTGCTGTAAAAGTCTATCTGATATTCTATATTTGCACTAAATTACTTCAAGGCTGCAATTAGTGGAGGTTTACGTAAATTTTCAGTGATTGCTGATATAAAGTTGTTGCAGGAATATTTTGCACTATCTTTTTTGCAATCATTAATGCTCGATGCATGACATAGACGTAGTCAATAAACATTATGCTAGTTGGTTTACAAAATAAAAGGCAACACCTATTTGCCTTCGGCATTGAAAAAGCAAGCGAGCGTTTACAAGAAGATAAATTTGTGTAATGTTTATTATTTCCAAGTCATATTTACGGTCAAGTCATCTACCCCACATAATGTGGATTACTGAGTTCGAATGTTTCCGGAGTCTATATGATTACTTCGTTTATAATATACTTAATGTTATGATGATATAACATTATTATTTCCAAAATTGTAAAAGTAGATTTGTTTAGAAATAATATTAAATTATATAGGTACCAATCTACAAATACAAGTTAATAGAAAGTGAAACAATAAATATCTAAATTTTGCTTACAGGCGAAAAACAGTTATCCATTTAAGAAATCTTAAATGGTAATTAACAAAACTATTTTGATTATTTTCTGAATTTATGGAAATTATTTTGTAGTTTGATGAACATTAGGTGAACCACACTCGGATTTATAGCGTGAAGTAGTTTTGCGTTTTGTTGGAAGGTTATGAATGCGGGTAGACTTAAATATGAAGCGACAATCTTAGCTCTTAGGAGTGGCAACGCATCTGTAATTACAGATGTCCATGGCTGGTAGTAAACACTTAACATGGACTTCAAGCTCGTTCGCTACTACAATATTATGCAATAAATGAGATGTTTGTTTTATTTTTCAAAATCTATGAAAGTATCAATCCAAAACAGGAGGAGGGCGCGGGCGCGGGGGGCTATGCTAAGGAGATGAGCCAGGAGTTCCTGGACGCCGAGAGGGCGCTTCTCGGCCGAGAGGCGCGCACCTCGGACGTGGTCATCAGTACTGCGCTTATACCCGGCAAGCCCGCCCCGTTGCTTATTCTTGAGGTGAGAATGGATAAATAATGTTTGTTTAACACATGTTTTACGATTACTATATAATTTATTGTACGAGGTAATGGAAACAGCTGAAGTAATTTTAAAGCAATTTTCAGGCGAATATGGTTTTTAGATTTTTATTCCATAAGTTTAAAAACGAATTGGTTGTCTCATAGGCCATGTGACACATAAAAGGACAAATATACAAACATTTACATTTTTGGCTGACTAGAGATCTAAACCGGAACTCACAGCGTGTCTTTATAAAATCCACGCCCTTTTACAAAATTGTTTATTCTTTTGGCTGTCTGTGATATACCCCGGTGACATTTCATCTTGTTTCTCAGGATGCCGTCCGTGACATGGCCCCGGGGAGCGTGATAGTGGACCTAGCAGCGGAAATGGGTGGCAACGTCGAGACCACGAAGAAGGGGCAGATCACGAAAGTGCACGGCGTGACGCACATCGGCCTCACGGACCTGCCCAGCCGCATGCCCGCGCACGCCTCCACGCTCTACGCGAACAATATATCCGGCTTCCTCTTCAGTTTAGGTAACACGATCGACCACCTGCGGGGCGCAGAGCTCCTAGGGTTGGTGACCCCCGACCAGCAGGGGCGACCGTCCGCTCGGTAACGACTGCGACTAGTACCGAACCACCCACTTAAGTGGGGTTGGTCTATTTTTGATACTAGTTCATTATATTATAATGTTTTAAATAACATTATATTATTATGAATAAATATTATAAATCCAGCGGGCATTCGACCACCTGGGAATGTGCCCGGGCAAAGAGGATATCCTCGAGACCCGAATTTCCTGCCCACCGACCTTATGTTGACGCTGCCGCAATATATGTGCGCCCGGGGGGTAAGACGTACTAGAGATAGATAGTTTACGTAAGGTTGCAAAATTTTTTATGGAGGACTGCGGGGCACGGGTCTATCCTCACAGCTGATTATTTAAGGCCTGGAGGTATACATACTAAAAATATACGTAAATTCCCTGGCACCGAAAAATTATATTTTAAGATCTAATAGGCACCGTTATTAAAATCAATATCTTTTGTGGAAGGATATTAACATAACTGTATTATAAATCATATGTACTTTATACGTATTATTTCAACAGTACTTATTATGAAACAAGTAGTCACGGCAGCCGGTTTTTAATGTCGATATTTCGACCTAGTGGTACGAATACTGGTCGCGGTGAACTGCAGGAACAAGGAGAAATTGTGTCGATAATTATCACAGGCACTGAATGGACAAGCCTCGAGGCAATTAAATGACACAAAAGAAAGAACAAAAGAAACGCTTGTATGTGAGGCGCTATGAGTTAATCTTCTGTAATAAGTAATAATCTAATATAATTTTAAGTTGTAAAGCTCAACTCTGGTTCTAATTAATTAAATATCAGTACGATTTGGTCGCTTAACATCAGCTTAATTATGGTTTACGGCGTAATAAAAAAAACTAGACGAAACGGATACTTATCTTCAGGCCCCTTTAATAAAGAATTCCACGAAAATGTATACTTTGACCTTCCAAATTACCGAATATTATCATAGAACCAATGCAAACAATACATATTTTTTTCGCTTTATAAACCTACATACTTACCTATTTTAAACCCACTAATAATAGCAACAGTGTAATAAATCTTTACCGCCGCTATTACATAAAGCGCATAAAACTTTCTACTCGATCTAGGTAATAAAAATATTATGAACGTGCGTATTTTTAAGCACTTGAGTGCTAACGTCATGCATAACATAAACAATAGTTAACGTATCCTATAAATATTTGAATATCTAACAGGTATAACAAATCTTCATCCAGATCTGACGTTGATAACAAAAAGAAAACTCTGATAGTGAAAAATGTATGTACACACACATTCCTTTGAAGCGTAGAGCGTATACAGGTACATAGGTGCAATATAACGTTCTTACGTAATAGATGATGTATAATACGAAATGAAAAAGAATATTCTTACCTTCCTACATAATATGCATCAGGAAATATAAGTAGGTCATGTCATATAATATTTTTTTTAAATAACAGGTTTTAA
The DNA here is from genome assembly GCA_014595695.2 of Epargyreus clarus clarus. Lineage (NCBI taxonomy): Eukaryota > Metazoa > Arthropoda > Insecta > Lepidoptera > Hesperiidae > Epargyreus > Epargyreus clarus. The sequence continues at coordinate 1,386,509 of JACTTY020000037.1, forward strand.
CTTTCTGTTATCGCATTAGTAGCGAACAAATACAATATATTCATATCAGACAGATATTTCAGAAAAGAATTTCCTATGGCTTAGTGACCTTATATTGGGACTCTCTATGTCATGAATGCTGTCCATGGGCACACAAAGACGCAAGTCTTGACAGATACCTACCCAAATGTTTTCAGATATTTGTCAAGCAGAAATCCCTGGTGGTTAAGAAACTCGTCCTTTCGATCGAGGGGTCTGAGGTTCAAATCCCAGGCTCTGATTTTTCAAAGTTATGTGCGTATTATAAATTAATTATCATTTGCTTAAACGGTGAAGGAAAACATCGTGAGGAAACCTGCACACCTGAGAGATTTATAAAAATAATCTCAAATTTATGTGAAGCCACGTACCAATATGGACATGGCCAGCGCGGTGGACTATGGCCAGCGCGGTGGACTATGGCCCAATCCTTCCCGTTCTGAGAGGAAACCCGTGTCTAGCAGTGGATCAATAATGGGTTGATGCTGATGAATAAGGTCCACGATATAAAAGAGACGTCGTTCCCCAGGCACGAACGACCACTTCCACATCAACCTGGAGGACGAGGTGACCCGCGGCGCGATAGTGCTGAAGGCGGGCGAGCTGCTGTGGCCGGCGCCGCCCGCGCCCGCCGCCGCCGCGCCCGCGCCCGCCGCGCCCGTCGCCGCCGCCAAGCCGGAACCGCCCAGCCCCTTCAATGAGACCCTTAAGGATACTTTCCTTTACTCCACGGGTAATTTTGTACTAACTTTTTATTCCACAGGTAATTGAGTACTTGATAATAATTAATAATGCTATAAGTCAAATCATATCACATTATCAGAAAATAATAGCCAGAGATAGTCGTGGTAACCGCCTCTAAACCAGAACCGCCTAGCCCCTTCAATGTGACCCTTAAGGATACTTTCCTTTACTCCACGGGTAATTTTGTACTAACTTTTTATTCCACAGGTAATTTAGTACTTGGTAATAATGCTATAAGTCAAATCATAGCATATTATCAGAACTTAATAGCCAGAGGTAGACGTGGTAAACTTCTCGTAATTATATGTGTCTCTGGCTTTTATTTCTATTTTGGCCTCACATAGTCTTAATTATCTCTATTGAGACTATGCATAAATTTGTCTACATACTGGTCATATGATGGATCTTTGGAATCCTTCATGTTGAGCTTATTATCCAATATTAGCACTATGTTCGGTAACATCATGAAATACGTCTTCTCCAAGCTAAAATTAAGTTGATCATATCTTCTAGATAATAAATGTGATGGTCATCTACCAGTTATAGCAACTATTTTTTATGATGAAAAATCTAGACATGTACAAACATTTAATACATAATTAAACGTACGTATGTTTCTTTACAATAAAAGCTAATTATATACGTACATATCATATAACTAATTACTAATATGCAGGTATGGCGAGTTTAATCGGTTTGGGCATAGCATCGCCTAATCCAGCGTTCACCACGATGACAACGACATTAGCTCTGTCAGGTAACATAATTATATGTACTTCTAAATATTTTCACAAAATAATATTGTTATTGGTCTAACTAAATAACGAAAATTTACTATGACTGAATACTAAATGCCTGAGTAAATAGTTTACATAAAATATTCTTGTCCCAGTTGTATCTATTTGCTTTAAGAATTTGAGCTGTTAAGATCCGCTACTTTGAAGTAAATCGGATACAAAATGTGGAGACTAGAGCATAAATTATGTAATATCACACACTTAAATTAATGCGACATTTTAAATGCAAACCTTGAATCGCAAAAATAAAAACGCTTATAATAAAAGCACCAATAAAGCTTGTAAAGTTTGAACTTTATAAATACATATTCCAAATAACTAGTTTTTGTTTTGTAATAATTTGGGTTTATTTACTTAAGGCTAATGATTTTAATAGACTGTTCATTCCTTAATCATATGAAAACTACGCACTATACAAATACAACAAAAACATAATGTAAAATTGCTAAATTGTTTATATCTCAGTGGGAGATTTTCTTTTCGTAGACGTGTTTTAGTTCTTAACTTTCATTCTAGTTATTCACGTCATCGCCCACTTAATACGTTGCAATGAAGGCTGCAGATAGATTCGTCAGAAATAAACTCGATAAAACAAATATTCGTGCTATTCCAGTCTGAAACGAATCGGACATTATACAGAATGACTAGAGTGCAAATAAAAATATTTATGGATCCCGATGGTGCGCAATTTGTTGCTGTTCATCAAAGCGAGGTCAATCAAGAGGAGCTGCGAAACGTGCGGTAGTTATTGTGCTTGTTGATAGCTACGATCGAGGACTGCCTATTTTAAGAGATAATAAAACTGTTTTGGAGGCCTCATTCACATGTTATGTAAGACTGTTATGAAAATTATTGACGTCTGTACATTCTTGATACTCTACAATTTACTTATATACTTATATGAAATCTAAGAAGTAGTTCGTAACACTTCGTTAGATGGTTATTGTTTTAATATAAACATAGAAAAATAAAACTCGGTAGTACCACAGTATAAGGATCTATACAGGGTGAATTTTTCAAACGGGCCTTCAGGGCCAAATCCGAAACTCTAAGGATTAGCGAAAAATGCTGAAAGGAGTTACGAGTCCGATTTTGATAAAAACTAAAACTGCATCATTACTTTTTTAAAATAACTTTTTCCCTAGCTGGGAATCGATCGACTTCATTTTGAAAAAAATACACCCTTTATATTATTCCACTATCTATTAGTGTTGCTTATAAGGATGAAAATCTGGGAAGTAATTAGAAATGTCAAACTAAAGGAAAAGCCTCAATTTTAAGAAAATGAAAGTTTGAAGAATTATCTGAAACTGAACACTATCTGCACAGCAGCCATATTATTATAAGACACCCATATTATTATTATAAGATAATAAATTATAAACATTATGATGGCGCATAAAACTATAGTCATGCTTAAAAAGCACCGACCGATTATAGATTGAACGTTTCTGTGTGTGTATCTACAGGTGTGGTGGGCTACCACACGGTGTGGGGCGTGGTGCCGGCGCTGCACTCGCCGCTCATGTCGGTCACCAACGCCGTGTCGGGCATCACGGCCGTGGGCGGCCTGCTGCTCATGGGCGGCGGGTACGTGCCCGAGACGCCCGTACAGGTAATTGGGAGCATTATTTTTATGTAGTTTATCTTCCTCTGTTTAAGGTAGGTAAATTAAAGAAATCGATGATTATGGGCTGATTTTGTGAGTTATATTGGAAGGTGTTTTGGGCGGTATAGTATACGTGTACGGAGAATATCAAGTCTTCGAGGGAGAGTGGTGGATAAAAAACTAGTGGTTGATAGAGTTTTACACTTTTATGAACTACCATTGTATTTTTAGTTAAATTAATAAGTTTCATTCATAGCATAATCGGAAGTTGTGTTTGTTGATATTTTAATCCAAAATAAAGTCTGTTCAAGTACATGTCCTGATTACTCGTACTTTGCGTCATAATATAGGCACGTCCGCCTGTTCATTTTATCTTTGTAAAATTGACAAATGCTTTGGTACTACGAGTTACATATCTCGGGTCATATAAATGTCGTAAATACACTAAATACCCGACGTGATAATAAGATCGTAAAGATAAATGTATACAATTATAGAGACGTGTAAAATATGCAATGTATAAATAGCCCTTTATGCATCGATACGCTCTAAATTAGATTCTATAATAATTATATTACAATTTGATCATATAACATATTATCGCGTATCATGTTTTTACTTGAAAAAACGCACAATTATTATTGTCTTTTATTTTTGCTACTTACTTTAATTAAAAAAAAACACTTATAACTTTAATCATGTTAGTATTAAGTCAAATGCACTTCTATTTAATATAGATTGACCTAGATGCATGTTGAATAAAACAATAAATTAAATTAATTATTTATTTGTTGCAGTGGTTAGCAAGCACAGCTGCTCTCATCTCATTTGTCAATGTATTCGGTGGATTCCTCGTCACTCAAAGGATGTTGGATATGTTCAAAAGGTGAATACACATAAAGTTATGATAGCATATTTTTATTACAATTTATTTATTACTTGTTTTAGTAATGGTATTTTCATTTTACTATTTACAGGCCCGGAGACCCGCCAGAATATGGTTACTTGTACGCAATTCCCGCAGCGGCTCTTCTTGGAGGTTACATTACTACAGCAATGCAGGTACATTCAAAATGATTTTATGGTTGTTACTAAAATAAAATCTCTATTTTCTTTTATCTTTACATTTTGTTTATATAAAAATACGAAAATAATTATTCATATTAAAATAAACTTTAATAAGCTTTCTAATATAAATAAAGTATTGAATTCTTGTTACAATATATATATATATATATATTTAACTTTGTATTTTATCTGTTGATTTACATAAAATCCAATGACATTGTATTCATTGTTTTTTATTTCAAGGGACACTAAACGCTTTCTACACTCACTGTAAATAACTATAGGATATACTTGCAGGGTTACCCCGAAGTACACCAAATGGCTTACCTAGCATCGTCACTGTGCTGCGTCGGCGCCTTGGCTGGACTTAGCTCCCAGGGCACCGCACGAAAAGGAAACTATCTCGGCATGGTATTACTATTATTATTTGTATACTCACACGTAAATGTTGTGATAATGTGAAAAAAAACATATTATGCCATTATTGCATAGGCCCTTTTCCATATAAAAATGGCACGAAATTTAAAAGTTAACACTATCGTTACGTTAATAAATAAATACATTTGTAATAAGCAACCGATGATTAGAAAAGGCATTCATAAAGCAAAGACGTTGCTTAAGACTCAGCCCAAGAAGACCCGCTCATTGTAATCTTGATGACTTTAGCTTTAATCTATTGATCATTGTAAAGACATTGAGACATTAATGACTTGTAACACACTTCCTGCATTATCTTACATTTCTTATTTTTATTTTATTTTAATAGTTATTACTTTTCGTTTCCCGTAATTTTTAATGGCAAAATGCAGTAAGTATGTTATAGTCTGCAAGTGTGATTTTTTACTTACTGACATTTGTTTTTAAGTCCAAATAAATGTCGAAGGTCGCTTGTACATTGATCAATAACGAGGCACCTTGGGTTCAGCACGTCTCGTTTTGATGATTCTTTAGTAATATGAGGTTGCAATATAAATATCCATAGAACAGTTATAGGGCTTATTACTATATAATTGTATAGAGGTTGTTTTTGTATACAGATAGGTGTGGCGGGCGGTATCGCGGCGACGCTGGGCGCGCTGACGCCGAGCGCGGAGGTGTTGGCGCAGATGGTGGGCGTGGCCGGCATCGGTGGTCTGCTGGGTGGCACCATCGCCAAGAAGATTGAAATAACCGACCTACCTCAACTTGTTGCTGGCTTCCACAGGTTTGGCGTTTTTTCTATTGTGAACTTTTAGACGCTTGTGTATTGGTTTTAGGGAGTGGTTAGCTATATACAAAATAAATATACGTATAGTCCGAGAAGCTTACTTGAGAAGCTGAGAGGAGTAGGTAATGGTTATTGATAATAGTTCCACATAATAAATTTGATTAATAACTTTGAATTCCCTTCCCCTCGGACCGCCACGCAGTGCAGACGTGTCGACGTGTGTTATATTGTTTGCAATAGTAATTCTAATTAAAATTCTAATAGTTTTGCAACGTTAAATCTACTTTATAATAGTGCAGCATAAGACCGCAATAATTGTTATCGGTGAGAATAAATATTCATAAGTAAGACCCGCTTCGTAGCCGATATTGACGCATTAGGCCACAATAACTCGCCACGTAGCTACGCCTACGAACTAGCTACGTCACAGTTGCTAAGTAGCTTCGCTCTGTAGCCGATATCTTCGTACACAATTCCCCTCGTACTGAGATACCGTGCAATCTACGCAACGCTGCTTTAGTTAATTTAACATACCAAAATGCCGCTTCGCCGCACCCCACCACCATCTTCCCCACAAGTAAGCGCTAGCAATAAGACGCCTGCATTGGTCACGCCATCCGTTGCAATATCGCAGAGTGTGCATTATTGTGAGTCGGAGCCGGATTTAAATATAACACGCTCAATGGAAGACTTAGATACAGACGTCCCGAACGTTACACACCGTTATAAGCGTAAACGCCCCGAGCGCGGCAACGACGATCTATCTCAGTTCATGTGCGAAATGAAGTCCATGTTTAAGGAACTCAAAGGACATCAAGCCTCGCAAGATTCGAAGATGGAAAAGATATCCCTCGCTATTGAGGAGATCAAGTCTCAAAGCACTGCACTACAAACAACAGCGGACTTCCTAGCCAGTAAATTTGACACCATAGAATCACAAATAAATAAATTCGAAATGGAACGCCAGAAAAATTCAGAATATATACGGGTTTTGGAAGAGAAACTTGAACAAATCGAACGCCATAAGCGAGCAACATGTGTGGAAATTAAGAATATCCCCTGCACTAGTGGCGAAACAAAACAAGGACTCCTTAATCAGGTGATATCAATCGGTAATGTCTTAAACGTGTCCTTTGATCAGCACAGTGTGAGGGATATTTTCCGTATTAATACCAAAGATCCTGAAGTTAAAACTATAATTGTAGACTTCGTATCTGTACTGACAAAAGAACAGATAATTCGGAAATATAAGGAGTACAATAAAAGTAATAAAACAAGCAAATTTAGTACTGAAACCATCCGTATAAAAGGCCCGCGTAAGCCAGTGTTTATTTCAGAAAATCTAACGCCGAAAATGAAAAGGCTACTCTATCTTTCTAAAGAACATGCCAGGTCAAACTCGTTTGACCACTGCTGGGTTTCTAATGGCAAAATACTGATGAGGAAAAAGGAAGGGAATGCAGCAATACTCATTAAGAGTGAACAGGACCTTAAAACCTTGAGTGAACCGGATAAACTGTGACTCTTTGTTCAATGTTGTTTCTTTTTCAAGTGCATTTTTTGTCTTATCTTATTATTTACATTTTTGTTACGTATTTTTATATTATTCACTTACACGTCACATCTACACTTCACTCAGTCTCCACCAATCCATATATGTTATAATTTTGCTGAAACTATTGTTTCGTTTCACCGACCCATCATTCTTCGATACATGATATTTGTTATGTTTTCTTATAATTATGGATAGTACACAAGAGATTAATAATGATATTGAGGGGTTATCTATTTCTCAATCTTACATTTGCTCTCCAGAAAACTGTATTGAGTATATCAAAACTATTACTGAACCCTTTACTGTTTTACATTTAAATATTCGAAGCATCGGGTGTAACTTTAATGAGCTTCAGGTCTTATTAAAACGCATTAACATAATTTTTGATGTCCTTGTTTTAAGCGAATGTTGGTTAAGTAAATGCCCTTTTTTACCCATATTACCAGGATACTCTTCGTTTAAAACTAAACACACAAATCAGAATGACGGCGTGGTAGCTTATGTTATGGCTAACTTACCATGTACAGTGTACATACCTACTTTTAGCGACGCTAATTGTCTAGTGCTAAAGTTCGCTAATGATTTTGCCCTAGTAGCCCTTTATCGTTCTCCCTCTCAAAGAAACATTTCGAATTTTTTAGACTCCTTGGATCAAATACTTAAATCGCTTAGTAAATTTAAAACGATCTCAGTGATTGGGGATATGAATATCAATATATTGCCTGGCTCGGGGGACCCCAACTCAGACACCTACCTGACCGTTGCTGCCGAAAATGCCATGCTCCCAGCCCATATATTTCCAACAAGGAACAACAATTGCCTTGACCACGTTTTGTTAAAAGCTAACACCCCTTCTGTTACATTGGTTATTGACTCTTTTATAACAGATCACGCACCCATTATATTTTGTTGTAGTCTAACAAATAAAACATCTAAATCTGCCCTAAAAAAGACCCTAATTAATGAAGTTGCATGTGTGAATGAGATTGAGAAGACTGATTATTCGTTTATAATGGCTATGACTGATGCCGAAAGTGCTGCTAATGCCCTGGTTAATAATATTATCTCTATTATAAATACGCATTCACGATCAGTGTATATCCCTAGTAAAAATAGAATCATCAAGCCGTGGATAACCCCCGGGTTATTACGATGTATTCGAAATCGAGATCGTTTGCATAAATTGGCGAAGAAAGATCCAGACAACCACACAGCTAGACTAACTTATACCCGGTATAGGAATTATTGTACAAATTTACTAAAAAAGATTAAACAGGCTTACGAACGTCTAGAATTTCAGAAAGTAAAAAATAACCCCAAGGCTACTTGGAAATTAATAAAGAACACAATTTTCCTAAACAATAAAACAACGTCTGCTGCTGATTTATTACAAATAGATACGAGCCCCGCTCAGTCAGTTGATACTGTCAATAAATATTTCAGCACAATCGGTAGTGACCTAGCTAATAAATTTGTCACATTGCCTCAATATAAGACTCCGTTACCCCAAACCAAATCATGGCTCAATTCTATGGCTTTAATAAGTACTGACTATGACGAAGTCGAACGTACGATACTAAATTTGAAAAACTGTGCTTTGGGTTGGGACCGAATATCGGCATCTCTGCTGAAAGCCGCACGTCGTACTCTTGTGCCTGTTTTGACGCACATATTTAATCTATGCTTTACCACTGGAATTTTCCCGACTCCCTTTAAAATTGCCATCGTGCACCCGATTTTCAAGGGTGGGGATAAAGACAGTGTCAATAGTTATCGACCAATCTCTGTACTGACTACGTTATCCAAAATCCTCGAAAAAATTTTAAATAATAGGTTAAGAAACTATATTAGTACATTCAATATCCTATCAGAGACTCAGTATGGCTTTCGTAATGGAAAGTCTACTGAAGACTCTGTATTACACCTTACTAACACTATTATCAATAATTTTAATTCAAAATTTAAAACAATTGGCATATTCTTGGATCTCTCTAAGGCATTTGACACCGTCTCTATCCCCAACCTCTTAAAAAAGCTAGAACGCATAGGTGTACGCGGACTTGTTCTTGAGATTTTTAGAAGTTATCTAAGCGAACGAAAACAACGCGTGAAAATTGAAAATTATTTGAGTTCGGACTTATCTTTATCTTATGGCGTCCCGCAGGGTAGTGTCCTTGGGCCGACATTATTCCTTATTTATATAAACGACCTCTGTGATTTGGCCATAAAAAATTGCAAAGTCTTAGCTTACGCGGATGATACTGCTCTCCTTATCCATGGTATCACTTGGACTGAAGCTCGTATCTATGCTGAAGCCGCATTGAGAGCGATTGTGGGTTGGTTGGATAATAATATGCTCACCATAAATTTACCAACCGAACCCATCACTATCGCTGCTCACCGATGTAGAGGTGACGAAATTGGCTGCTCCTGCACGAGGCTAACAATGACTGAGACTGTAAAATACCTTGGAGTGCTAATAGATCAATTAATGACCTGGAAGCAACAGGTCGACGTTACAGCTTCTAGATTAAGAAAATTAATTTATATATTTAAGACGTTGAGGAGTATTACTGACGAGCAAATACTCAAGACGGTATATTACTCTCTGGCACAGTCTGTTATGACTTATTGCCTTTCAGCCTGGGGGGGAGCTGGCAAAACCAGTTTCCTCCGACTGGAGAGAGCGCAGAGAGCAATTTTAAAGGTGATACATTCAAAACCTACTCGTTTCCCTACAACTGAATTGTATGCAATCTCCAAAGTACTGTCAGTTCGCCAATTGTTCATTCGGCAGATTTTACTCCGTAAACATTTAAGTACCCCCTATGTTCAAACAAACAGTAGCTCACGGCGCGCTGTTCGCATACTCAATACTAGCAGATGTACTAGTGCACTGGCAAGACGTCATTTTGACTACCTTGCAACTGTTTTATACAACAAAGTAAACAAAATTCTACAATTATACCCGCTTAGGTACGAGGAATGCAAATCAAAACTGTCGGAGTTCTTGCAAAACTTAACATATGATGAGACTGAGTCACTTATTTTTAACAACTAAGCATGAGACGCACATACACTCACCCACACGCCCACACACACACACACACACACACACACACACACACACACACACACACACACACACACACACACACAAATACACACACACACTCTTACAGCATATACACAACAACACCACACTCTTACAGCATATACTACAAAACACACGAACACCACATCTGCGTTGAACTTTGTCATAGATTTAAGATGCATGTAATTTTATTTTTTTTTTGTAATTGTTTTTGTAATTAACCTTTAATATTCTTTAATTTTATTTCTATATTCCGAGGTGGGCGTAAATAGTGGCGACACAGTTTATACTATTGCCGCTGTTTACGACAATATCATTTGTAAAACTGTTTTTGCTTGAAATAAATCTTTAAATCTTTAAATCTTTAAATTATGACACACACTATTAAAAGGTATGTACGAGTACGGTTAATCTAGTATAGGGTTTGTAAAGTTACGCTAAAGAGTTCATGTTTTAATATCTATACTTTGTATTTATCCAGTTTGGTGGGAATGGCAGCTGTGTTGACGTGTATTGCAACGTACATGCACGATTTCCCCGCCATGGCGCTGGACCCCACTGCGGCTACCCTTAAAACGTCGCTATTCCTGGGTACATACATCGGTGGAATCACTTTCACGTAAGTTATTTGAACCTAGTTAATTCATTTATTTTTTGTATAATAATGCGGTAACTGGTTGAAACGACGGGCAAATCGATGGGACTCGCAAAGGGTTTCGGATTCGTTCGTTTAGCTACGCATTAGCTATTCTAGTATCGTTGACACACAAACACGAATACTTGTTCTTATGGTATAAGTAAGTCCGTTTTACGAATAATATGGGCAACCTTCAAAGTGTAAGTTTAAACAGTGTGAAATGAAATTAATAAAATGTATAATCTAAACGAAGAAGTGTTTGAGATTATCCCACTTCTGATTTCGGAATTGGTGGTTCTTTATCGTTCATCGTAATCTTTTGTGGGATTCAGTGGTCATTATTACAACACAGGAATTACTTCGATTAGAATTAACTTAGGTAGGCAGGTATAAGTAGCTCAAGGAACGCGTGATAATTTTAGTGTCCGCACCGGCCGACCGCCAACAATAAAGTCTAGTCTCGTCTCGCTCGCAAACCCGGTCGGTTCCACACCAGTGCATTCTAACACTCTCTTTATTCAGTGCCACTAGATGGCGCTAGCGCTCCGGAAGCGCCTCAGTACCGCCATTTCCGGTACGATGTAATGTGTGTGCGTGACTGCGTACGTGCGGACGATCGTGCATGCCTGTGTTTCCGCGCCTACGGGTATATGTGATAGCTCATGTGTGTATGTGTGCAGCGGTTCCCTGGTGGCGTACGGCAAGCTGCAGGGCGTGCTGTCGTCGGCGCCGCTGCTGCTGCCCGGGCGGCACGCGCTGAACGCGGGGCTGCTGGCGGGCTCGCTGGGCTGCGGCGCCGCGCTGCTGGCGCTGCCCGACGTGCCCGGCCTGCCGCTGCTCGGCACCGCCGCGCTGCTCTCCGGCATACAGGGGCTCACGCTCACCGCCGCCATTGGAGGTAACTTGCTGGTTTGTAAAATATGTCGTGCTGTTAGCGATGCGTGACAGGGTCTGGCATGGTATGGCAGCAGCCATTGTACGCGTCTGAGGGGACTTTTGGAATTCAAGCAACAACTCTCCCCCCTACTATAACATGTGGTCCTTTCGGTCCGAATCGTAATAGGTAGTTGATTGTAATATTCATAGGAATGTGCAATGATGAAATATGTTACTTCTAATAACAAAAAGCAAAAATAAAAAGAAGTTCCGGACGGGATCCCTCATTCAAGTAAGTAAGCTCCATGTAAATTAAACAAACATACTCCTACAGTATTTTGACTGACTATATTTTACTCGAGTGCACTTCTTCCAATAAATAGTTAAGTTAATATAATTTTATGACAGGTGCGGACATGCCAGTGGTGATCACAGTGCTGAACAGCTACTCAGGCTGGGCGCTGTGCGCAGAGGGCTTCATGCTCAACAACTCGCTCATGACCATTGTGGGCGCGCTCATCGGCAGCTCCGGTGCCATCCTCTCTTACATCATGTGCAAGGTAAACTTATTAACTTCACATTTTTATTTATTTGTATTCGGTAGAATAAAAGTTGTGATGCACTTAGACCTGTTATTTCTTTTCTCTTAACTTAAATTTGTTGATTCAATATTAAAAAAAGCAGCTCCTCATCATATTGGTGGTCAAGTAGACAAGGAAGGCTAGTGAAACGGCCGAGTGCAGAAGAACACAACCCGAAAGTTCACGAGCGTACTAATTTTTGGCCGAAACCTAAACTTTGACCCAAATGTAATTTTTAGTCGAAACAAACACCAAAATTTCGGTTAAAAATGTAAGGTGGGCAACATTTATTTATTTATTGTTACATCTATCATTACAGGTTTTCTTAACCTAAAGCGATACAGTAGCCTTATTATAACTACATTAGAAAGGCATGTTTCTTATGTTATTTCAATTGTATTGTCCGTCGATGGTAGGCGATGAACCGTTCGCTGGCCAACGTGATCCTGGGCGGGTACGGTGTGGTGTCGGGCGGCTCGGCGCGGCCCGCCGGCGCCACGCACACCGAGCTCAACGTGGACTCCGTCGCCGACCTCATACACCGCGCATCCAACATCATCATTACCCCTGGTTTGTTGACCTATTATTGTAAAAAATAGATAAATCAATGTGGTCTACGATTATAAGTGTTCCACTGAAAAAACTACATCTAGTGGATCACTGACGAGCGTCGAGGCGTGTAATTAGTTGGTAATTTACATATCTAAATCTAGCACTGTAGAACAGTGTTTCAATATCGATTTAAAGTGTTATATACTATAATCATTCTTACAGCACTACCCATCCCCGACTTCAGTCAGTTAAAGTTTGATACTTTTAATTTGTTTATTCGCAGGTTACGGGTTGTGTGTGGCCAAAGCACAATACCCAATTGCTGAATTGGTAGATCTCCTCAAAGGATTTGGAAAGAAAGTTCGCTTCGCTATTCATCCCGTGGCAGGTTAGTATTATTTTAAGTTTAATAATTTAAATTTAGTAATAATATAATTTTAGTATTAAATAGTGATTACAATGTCTCATGTTGAATAATGAATTCAGGACGTATGCCTGGCCAATTGAACGTGTTGCTGGCTGAGGCGGGAGTGCCTTACGATGACGTGTTTGAGATGGAGGAAATTAACGAAGAATTCCCTGATACAGACCTTGTGTTGGTCATTGGTGAGTAATAATATTGTACATTAGTTACTCCGTCGCTTTGTATTTGTATTACTTCTATTATACGTTTAGTTTATAGACAAAAGGCCTTGATATGTTCAAATAAAAACAACTTGATTTGGTTTTCCTGTAGAATCCTATCTCACAATGTACTCTATATCTACAGGTGCCAATGACACGGTGAATAGCGCTGCAGAAGACGACCCCAACTCACCTATTGCAGGAATGCCCGTACTTAAAGTGTGGAAAGCCAATCAGGTAAAGGTTTTAAGCTAAGTATAGGAAAGATTTTGATGAGATACTTAGTCCTACGCGATATCTTTTCTAGGAAAAAAGCTTTAATAAAATTATACCCTAGTGATTCTACTGTACATAAAAATTACGACGGATATATGCATATTTAATATTTAACATTTCATTTACATTCTTTTACAGGTGGTAGTGATGAAAAGATCTATGGGCGTAGGATATGCAGCGGTAGATAACCCAATCTTCTACAACCCAAACACGGCCATGTTACTTGGAGACGCCAAGAAAACCTGCGACGCACTCCTCGACCGAGTCAAACATTTGGCAGGTTAAGTAAATATACATGAAACTATACTCTACGCACGCCCGCGTGACTAACGAGGAACTTCAAGAATATAGCATTTTTATTTACCTTTATATTTTATCTTTGTGTACTTATACAAAACAAGAAATTTGATGATATTTTTATTAAAAATAATCTTGAATTCATGTTGTGAAAATCACCATATTATATTGGGATTAAATGTTGTATATATTATTACCTGGGCAGCTTAGCGGTACATGCCTCACTTAAATGTTTTAAAACAGAACATCACATAATTTTATTTTTTTAAAGAAGCAATTGCCTATAATTGTACTATAATAAGTCTGTAACATGTGCCTTAAAGAAGTCTGTTAGATAATATTTTTAATCTAAAGACGGAAACCTAGTCTACCAATATTTTTATAGTTATAAGCGAATACCTTTATTATATTTACATTTTTATAGTCCGCTTGAACTATTTTATGGTTAACTTTATTCTATGGTCTTCTATGGTCATTCTATGGTTATTCTATGGTCCTTGAACATTAGAGCTGCATTGTCGAAATGTTTTATGATATCATCTGATTTGAACCCATCGGAATTTCTAGTCCTGTGAGTAATATTTTCATCTTTGCTTGCAGCCTGCTCCATATTTGAATTAATTTTACTGGATTGAAATCTCGTAATATACTCATATTACAGTTTTAATTGAGAAATATTGTAATGAAATATAATGTACTCCCGTTTTATTTTAAATGTATTTATAGATTAATAATTTAATGCAGATGAAATGCGTGAGTGTCATGCCTATTTATTATGACTTTTTAAGTTTTTAACTAAGGGTTACCTGCTGAGACATTCCATTGAAGGGCCTCTTGCATTCATACTTTAATGGATTGTTTTAAGCAAAAATATTTACATTTGTGCTTCTGATTAAATAAAAATAAAATAATTAGCCACTACGTAGAACAGTAAAAACCATTATATGAAATTATCACTTTGAGAATTTACTAAGTATTATGTTGCATTCTCGGGTTCGTTATTAAAAAAGATAGAGCTTACTTTAATATAAAGAACTTACAAATATTCATAATATTATCACAAGAATTATGCATGGATATCTATTTATCATCACAAATTTTATAATGAACTCATTTCAAACAAACTATAATATATCCCGTGTAACATTATCATTCCATATTAGTGAATGTGTAATTTATTGAGTTGGGTACTTTTTAATGTAGTTGTGGACGCTAGCATATATTTGTAAGAAAAATATATACCAATTTATAAATACTATTGAGATTAGCGAAATTCTTACATACTTTAACTTTTAAAGTATTTTAAAATAAAGTGGCATATATTACATATAATATATAAGTACATATAATAAGTACTTATAGTAAATATAAAATAAAATATATTTTGAAATGTAATGTATTTTTAAATATTTTAATCAATTGATCTTATTAAATTCAAGGTGTGAAAAAAGAAAATATATACAAAATTTAATAATAGCACAAGTTTATTGTTACTAAAGTTTTTATTATTGGCGATTCGAAAAGGTTTATGTTATTATTATGCAGCGTTTGTTTTAATTTTCCCCATAAAATAAAAATCATTCTCCATATAATTTTTGTTTTATTAATCGACCCTCCATGCATACGTATGTTAGCGACATTGCATTGCTCGATTTTCTGCGTTGCAACGAGCGGTGTCGCCAATCATGGCAGAGCACAATCATTAGTAGTATATCGATGGCAGAGCACCACCACGTCGCTTTTAACATGTCATAGTTTGTACAAAGATAGCAGTTATAAAACTGCTATTAATTTGCGGGGTTAATATTAGCAGGTCATATCAGATAGCATTACATTATATAATAAAAATAATGGTTTAAGATCTTTATTAATATATCTCTCTTAAGATTAAACAATCACTAACTAGAAATAAACTAAATATCATACAAATTATAAAGTAACATTTACTTATAATGGTTTCGGTCGTACAGAAAATAATAAACATGATGTAGATAGTCTTAAAAAAAATAATGCATTGCAGTACAAACTGCAAACACCGTTTTACCTACACGATATAAGGACATCCTACACACGTATATTCCTGTAGTTGCCGGAATATTCGTTAAAATTCAGTGGTGGTGCGTCCTGGGGGCCTCCAAATGTCTTCTATATAGTTTTAAGCCACCTTTATCCTGTCCTATGAGCTTACTGAGGCGAAATCGGGTGACTCCAATTCCGGTGTTTAAATCTCAAGATATCATCTGAGTACGCTCATCTCATGAGGGGATAACATTGAGAGGGACCCCTCCTTTTAGGGACGTGGCTGGCATTAAGAGTTAAGAACAGCGGCAGTCTACGTTACCGGGCTATGAATGTAATGATCATCTTACAACTATTATTTATAGACAGATATAGTCCGCGCCAGACTTCTAGTCCGCTCTGAAGTTGTTGCGCGCAGAGGGCCAATGCGGTCGAACATATAGGTCTGTGGGTCGAACAGAACTACAAGAATTACTCCGTAGCAACAGTAAAGCCCGCTCCACACTCTCGCGAGAACGCGAGAAAAACCTGATTCGTATAGGCTCCACATTTTCGTTTCTCGTGCTTTTCTCGCGTTCTCGCGAGAACGTGGAGCGGGCTTAACGCAACTATGTACCCGTGGGCGAGAGCTGACAGCGGACGGGTGCTGAGTGCGTCCCGCATTGTCTTCGTCTCGCTAATATCTAGAATTTGCTATTACGACGCGACTCTTTTCTATATTCAAATCGGACTAGAAGTTTGGCGCGGACACTACTGCATGGTATAATAAAAATACCCGGAGATGTGAACGCCGAGCAGGTATTTTAGTATGTGTTACAGAGTACTTCGAGTATTGGGCATACAACTTTCTTCTGTAATAAAAAAGATACGCATTACGGAACACCACCTTTGGTACATATACCCCGTGTGTTTATTTATTAGATGCATACAATACATATTTTTAATAATTGTTTGAAGTCAGCAGAATAAACATTATAAGATTATCATTCAATCAAACCTACCAACTATTATTTACTTTAAGAAATTATTTAAATTGTATAATTTGATGTTAAATAAATTAATATAAATACCTATAATGTTATTTACATTTTACCTATAATTTTATTAATAGAAATAAAAAAATACAACATTTTTGGCTGTATAAGTAGAAATCTGTGTGCTATTGTCAAAGGGTACTTCTAAAAAAAATATCAAAAATTATTGTCGCAGTACCGTTTGTTTTCAATGATATAAAAAATTAGTTTTTACTTTACATTTTCCTCAAAAATTGAGATTACAAAACTAAATTTTTAGGTAATAATCATATTTGGCCAGTTTGAGTTTGTTGGATATGATATAAGAAATTGAGCAACCGACGATTCCGACGAATCGACGGAACGATTCAGTTAAAACTTCACCGCCGTACTCCGCAGTCCGCAGTCGGTAATTTGTTTTGCATGGTACAAGACACGTAGTGATCCTAATTTTTTTTTCACAGAACGCTACAGGTGCATTGTGCATCATGGTATGTTAGATTTGTATTAAGTTCTGTCATTGCCTACTCTTTACTACTGTTGATCGATTTTTGTGTCTAGTTCAAACTTCTATAAATAATAATGAGTCACGTAAAGCGCTACCGGCGCATATTGTGGAATGTGGATGTATTGTACGATATGTTTTAGACAAAAATACAATGAATAAGTTGATAACTGATGTACTAATTTTGTTTTTTTTTATTTTTCAACTGTTTCCTATTTCCCATAAATAATTTCTTCATAACCAATGAAATGCTGATAAAATTATTATACATATAAAAATATTATATTGTTTCTCAATTTTAGGCGAGTGATAACAACATGACAACAAATAGCAAATTTGCACTGCCTGTAAGCAGTGATGAAGATAACATGAGTGTGTTTTCAATGATATACAGATTCTTCAAAAAGGTAAGCATGGTTACACTAAACAATTTAACATGAAGTCTATTATGAAAACGCTCAGAAGGAATTCCAGAAATATTCTTCCATAATCATAAACATTTACAATAATACATCTATATCCACTAATTTATCCCATCCCAATTATAAAAGACATTGCTAAAATTCATATCTCAAAGCTAGAATGGATATCCTAAAAATTTAAATAAGAAACATATTTACTATGTGACATAAAATATTAACAACCAGCAATATAAATGGTTCAATGTGATGGATAAATGGTTTAATGCCTGTAAAACTATATTCAGTAGAATCTTCATGTAAATGATTTAGTTCTGATGGTTATCATGTGGAGAGGTAATGGAAAATATATATAAAACAGTTTTGTGCCCCCAACTTTATTTTAATGATATCCTAATAAAGCCTAAAAACTTCAATTATAATAATTAATTACAAACTAAAATGTTAAAAACAGTATAAGATCTCATTATCTCATTTTAATGTCATTAAATGTATAAATCATTATCCATTTTCATTGTAGGTATTGGTGTGATTATGTTAATTACATATTGGAACTTCCTCAAAATACATACATTTAAATGTCAAGAATATATTGTCTATTGTTTGGATCATGTACTATTAAAATTTGTTAATTCAAAAGGGTGCCATCACATTACCTTACAAAACAAATGGCATCATGCTTGTGAGTCAGTTAGCCTTGAAAGGCGGCGTTCTTGCATCATATGAAAAGAATTCAGCCTTCAATTTCTCATTAAGATTAGTTACTCTAATTTGTTAACTAAGTTCAATATACTAAGGTTCATGTCATGTAATAATTATCATATCATAGTTATAATTCAACATATATTTATTTTGTTAAAATGTGGTAAATTCTAATTGAAACATATCAGGTAAAACATAATATATGGATAACTTTGTATTTTGTTTCAAAGATACTATACATTGAAGTGAAGATAGTGACTCATTTGTAGACAAGTTTCAAGTTCAAACTCCTTACCTGGTGAAGTGTCATTATCTAATGCAGGTGGTACAATTGACCTTTAAGTGTATCAAGGTGGCATCAACATACACTATGATAGATTTAAAAAGTTAGTGGCAATATCACTTAAGTATTGATTTGGCTTTATTCATGTGGTATTAAGTCTGTATAATTTTATAGTAGTAGCAAACAAACATGCAGTCTCTCTGATGGCGAGTGGATTGCATGCTTGTTTGCTGCTCATAAATATCTGTACTCTGGCAGTGAATAAAACACCTACATAATTTAAAATGATGTGTTATATATATTTTGTTTTATGTGTTAAATGTATTTTTTTATATATATTTTCTATATGTATTTGTTTTAAGAAGGTAGTCAAATTTTGGTGCCATTTTCATTTAAAATTATTGATTTTGATATTCATATTGATCATCAAGCAATATTATTTTTGAATAAATATAAGGTATGGAATAAGATGTTTTTTGGAATTAAATACTCTTTTTTTATTATAAAGCAGGTAACTTTATACAAATAACAATAGCAATAAACATAAATATTACAGCAATGATAAGAAGATATTTAAAGCTATTTTCTTTTACAAAAAGTAAAAAAATAGCTGATAGATATTTTAAACATGAGTGAATTATGTAAAATATCACAAAATACTTAAATGTAATATATTTTGTGACATTAACCACCACACCAACAGATAATTATATTGACATTACAAACAGTTAATTATTATAATGACATCATATAAGCTAAAAATATTCCCACAGAACAGGAAATTTACCTACCTACACACATCAACCATTGTAATACTTGTAATAGTATAAAATGCCGGAACACATTTCTTTGACATTGGATTAAGAAACATTAAGCAAGTTTTTACAAAACTTACCCTTCCAACATTTCATAGTAAATAGTACATAACTATTACAACATTTATTTGTATTTATGGACTAATTTATTGTTCCTTACTGCCAATATCCAGTCACAACTAGATTAAGTACCACAGAGTTTCCTTTAAAGATATGAACTTATTACTTACGAATACATTTTTAGATAAGATTAATTGGTTATTACATCAAGCCATTAGAAAGCCTAAAGTCTGATAATGGCTTACAATGTGTGTTGATGTTATCAGTGAAGCATGTGTTGGTATTTTTTATTTCAGGTTTCAATTGTGGGAGCAGTGTACTTAGTTGGTTATATGCAATGGAGCGTTGCATGGCTAATCGGCCCCGTTATACTGTCGGTGTTGCGCGACCAGTGGCGCAAGGAGAGCGAGTACCGCCGCAACCTGGCCAAAACTGCTGCCCTCTCGTCGGAGAAGGATGTCGTTCTGGCTAAGCTTGACGATCTTCCAGCTTGGGTAAAACACGCTATATATGAATACCTTTTTTATATAGGAACTAAAAATATTTTCTTTGTATTCAGTTTGAAGCAGTCTTAATCTATCTAATCACAATTTTAAATGTAATAATGCTCCTAATTGATTATATTATACAGGTGGGTATTAGTCAAGTTCGTACATCTTTGAGAATTGAATGGGAAACGCTCATCATGTTCAAAACAGGCTTCTGACCGAACTGTGTGTCTCCAGCGCAATAGGCCGCCGTTAATACGACTATTATATTATCATACCGAATTGTGCCATATATGTCGTCATATTATTAGATTTCAATGCTATATGTTGTCAATAATCATTACTTTAAAAAAAACTCTTAGTGAAACAAGCAAAATAAAAGGAATATAACTTCATATTAAGTTATTCTATAAATAACTCGCCGCATTAACCATTGATATACCTATACATTATTTTAATCGTATATTGACTTAATACATAGTGTATGTAGATGGCCACGGTTTAAAAGTCACTCTATATGCGTGCCCACGCCTATTACTCTAGTTCCTCGACTAAACACGCAAATCTTAATAGTCATTATACTAACAAATCTGTTGAGAAGCATAAGCTATTCTCGTACAACGTGAATAATGTTTAATAAGCTATATTGTTGACATAGATGCAATACTGTATTCTTTGATAACCATTACAGTCAATTTAGAGCCGCAGATAGATGTGTCATAACAAAATTAGTAAGTTTTAAGACTCACGTAATAAATATTTTATAGACGCCAATGACCACTGCCTTACTCTTTAACAGTTACTTTTATTTAATTGTAACTTTCTTTAAGGAAATCCATAGTGTATTTTTATATGAAAGGTGAATTTTTCAAATGGGCCTTCGGGGCCAAATCCGGAACTAATAAATAGGAGCTACGAGGCCGATTTTGATAAATTTAAAAACTGCATCATTCTATTTTTTTTTTTATTTATTTCCCTAGCAGCGATCGAACGAGTTCATTTTGAAAAAACACCTGTATTATTCTACCATCGGATATAGTCGCTTATAAGTATCAAATTCTGGGAAGCATTGATAAATGATAAACTAAAGGAATAGGGTAATTTATATTTATAGGTAATAGGGTAATAATAACAGAAAACACTACAAGAGTTGATAAAATCTTACATTGTTATCTCAACAGGTATTCTTCCCTGATGTTGAACGGGCAGAATGGTTAAACAGAGTGAGTTAATTAATATCTACCTTTTATCTTGTGGAACAATTCAGTTATATCAATTGTTTAAATGTAACTATTTAAAAAAAAATAGTATAGTGCTATTTTTTTTCATGTTCACAGATCTTGCTCCAAGTATGGCCTAATGTGAACCACTATGCTAAGAATATACTGAAAGAATCCATCGAGCCTGCTGTAGCTGAGAGTTTAGCAAATTACAAACTCAGTGGATTTAAATTTGAGCGCATGATCCTTGGTACTATTGTAAGTATACATCTAAAATTTGTAAATATGTTATAGAATAATAATTATAGAGAATATATATTATTATAGAATAACATCACACGAATAGCTTGGGATTCGTATTCTATTTGGGGTTAATTATAATTATAGTAATTTTGCTATCGTTAATTTATATTCGGTACGTGTAAAATGTTCATATTAGTATCTACGTGTTTCAAAGGTCCTCTGGGACGGATATTTAATGTTATCAAAAACCTTGATGCGGGTGCGGTTTTACTGCTATCAGTATGACGTAACTACGTGGTGTATGTAACATTTTATAGGAGTAATAATGTGTGCAAATTATGTCGTAGGCACCGAGAGTCGGCGGCGTAAAGGTTTACGATAAGAATCTTTCCAGAAATGAAATCATCATGGATATTGACTTATTGTGAGTATTAACGTGAGTTGAATTTGAGTCACAATCATTTTAATCTTTACGACGGAATTGTTGACGTTGTTTCATGTTTTACAGTTACGCTGGTGACTGTGACATCTCGTTCGTCCTTCAGCGGATTCGAGGAGGTATTAAAGACTTGCAGGTAATTTGAGTATTGGATATTATTACGAAGATACGACCAGATGAAAAAAAAGTTTGGATAGATTTTAATTTGTTATTAGACTTGGTAGTTTGCTTCGTAATATCTAATTATTGACTGCTATGAATGTTATACAATAATGATAAAATGTACAGATCCATGGCATGGTGCGTGTGGTGATGAAGCCCCTGATCAGCAAGATGCCGCTGGTGGGCGGCTTGCAGGTGTTCTTCCTTAACAACCCCTCCATAGACTTCAACCTCGTGGGTGCGGCGGATATTTTGGACATGCCTGGATTTAGGTATTTTTTATCGTTAATAAAAATAATAAGCCTATATCAATCAATGGAACAACTGGTATTCTTTTCACACTTCTTTGAATAAAAAAGGAAAGATAATATAATAATGATCACGCCTAAGAGAGTTCGCCACAATTTGAATTTGAATGCCGATCCAAGGTGCCAAGTCGTTTTCAAAAGTATTTTTAAAAATTAATATTGATCTTATAATCCTACAAGATGAAATAAAACACATAGCATAGGTACATAAAACTTTCTGGTAAGATTCTTCAAAGTCAGTCACTGGGTCTGTGATTCAGTAGTTATTGGAGCGTGATATATTACATATAAATTTTATTTGTATCAATGTTTATATAAATTTTATTCACTGAAAAATATTTACAATTATAATGAAACTTATAGAAAATTAAATATAATAAAATAAACTATAAGTAAATATGAAACAACTCAAAACAATGTTTATTGTATAGGATCATGAAATACTTTAAATAATAAAATCTTATTTTCATAGTTCAGACACATCTTTATTTCTAAATTATTTGACAAGAAGAAAAACCAGAAAACATTACCAAAGAGTATATAACCTATGACAATACTTTTTCGATCAACTATAGATTACTATTTTTTTTTACTTAAATGAAGAATATGATATTTACTTATTTGCAACATTTATGTTTCATAATAATACTTCAGTGACATCCTACGGCGTTGTATTGTCGAACAAGTGGCTAGAATGATGGTTCTGCCCAATAAGTTGCCCATCAGGTTGAGCGATGAGATACCGACCGTCGACTTGCGCATGCCTGAGCCTGAAGTAAGTCTAAACCATTATTTTATACTATAGGGTACAGAACAAAATAAATAATGGTTTTGTTATTTTATTCACGTATATTTCTTCCAGGGTGTTCTTCGAATTCATTTGGTGCAAGCTCAAAATCTTATGAAAAAGGATGTTTCTATGTTGGGTAAGTATTTATATTTATGGCTAGGCTTTGATTGATTTTGCTCATGCTAAATTTCGGACTTATCTAACATGTTACAGGCTTCAGAGACCTTCAAAGTTTGTTTTAGTAGTTTAAAAATAGAATTTTCAACAATTGCACATTATTTTAATACCTTACACGTTATATTATATCGAATACAATATCTTAAATAATGAAACGTTTTATTTCAGGTAAGGGTAAGTCGGACCCTTACGCAATCATAACCGTGGGCGCCCAGCAGTGGAAGACGAAGCACATCGACAACGACGTCAACCCGCGCTGGGAGTACTGGTGCGAGGTGAGTTGTCACAAATATTCTACATACTTATATTATTTCTATTGTTATGAGAAATGCACTTTATTTCTTTAAACATGTTTGTTATTATTGCCTGTTTATTAGTTATGCCGCCAAAATTTCGCAGACACTGAATGTTTCGGCCTTTTCCAAATTCTCTTTATTGTACTGCCCTATTTATATCTATTATTAAAATCGGTTTGGGACACTATGTTAGTATTGTTCTAATAATATTTGCACTTGCATATCACTATAAATAATACTGTCTTGCACATCTAACCTCTATGTGGTTGTGAAATAGCAATATTCCTGCTGGAATTTGTTAAAGGACACTATGTAATTTAACGTGGCTAACTTTGATATATCGTGGTATGGGTGATAGATTTGCATGACATTAAAATTATTGAAATCACTAAGATTATATCATGTAACTAATCTTATAACTAGTTTTTGAATGCGGTTATTTTCAACATTTTCTTTTCTTTCCTAGAAGCATGAGTTTAAATAATAAATTAGTATTCAAAATATATTTTTCGTATTACTTTTTACGCCATTTATTTGTTACTTTTTTTCTTTCCTAATAACTGCATTCTTCTCTAATCTCTAATATATAAAAATGAGAAGTCGTTCCTTGCTTTCTTTCAAAACTGTATTCTATGTCTGACTAAATTTTATGTAAATAATGAAAATTCTTCGAAATTTCTTCATGTAGTAGTATAAACAATCTTCAAAATTATAGTATTCATCGAATGCCTCTAAATTTCATTATAAAACAAGAAATGAATTTAAGATAGTGTGCTTGTAATGGTATTAAAAGCTTTAGAAGTATGCATAACTCTGCTTATTCGTATGATTAACAGAGAAGAGAGATTGTGAATTTGATTTTGTTTTCCTCACTTATGTGTGCGCCGGACTGTGCGCGTTTGGCGTAAAGGCGCGTATAATGCAATCGGTGGGTCAAGCGTTGGAAATTGAGGTGTTCGACAAGGACGAGGGCAACGACGATGACAAGCTGGGCAGGTGAGTGCCGCGCCGCACGGGCTGAGGAGTGACCACTTGAACAGTTTGCTGTAGAGCTGGTGATACGTATATATGCAGGGGTCATACAATATAACTTAAGTATGTTATTACTACATCCTCAGACAGGATGGTGAAAATATGAAACGAGCATATAATCGAATCGAATCGAAGAGACGTTTATTTTCAATAATATGCAATATTTCTGCATTTTAAATAAGCGTTGAAAGATCATATTAGAATAACGCTATGACAGACGGGATATGTAAAAAAATCGGTCAGTTTCTTCTTCTTTTGTAACTTGTATTAGCCTAGATTATTTTGTCAAGATTTATCATAATGTACAATTACAGCTTTATAAAGTTACAATTTTCGATTAGTAATTTTATTAACATAGTCATGTATTTTCATGGGTTTTTTATACGGATATTTGTATCGTTAATACTCTATTTTAAATACAATAATATAACACTAGCATAAAAATAGAATGTCATTTTAAGTTGTCACTCCTCGTGTAATAAACATGTAAGGTGTGGAAGGGCGGCGGTCAACTAAATGAATGGCGAATTGGTGGTGGTAGGTACGCTTTGGGCATGGCATAGCAGCACTGAGACTGTGTATGTAGTAATATAGCATAGAAATAGTTTTAGTTATACCTACTGCAATTTCGCAAGTGATTATGTTGAACACTTAAGAAATATTTTAAATTGCTTGGATTATTTCAATAGAAAAATGTATTGAATTTAAAAATTGAATGGATATATTATATAAGTATAAAATTGTTTGTGTTTATAAACTCGTCTTATAATAAAAGTGATCAACATTGAACTTTTTGTGTTAAAATCCCTGTCACGGAATTATTTTCCTCCCGATAGATATCCTATTAATCAAATACTCGTTACTCATAAAATCACAAAGTAAAGGACATATATAAATATGTTTTAAAATAGAAAACAATTATGTTTGCAACCTAATGATAGCCATTGCCGCTAAAACATAAATATGCAGCTGACGCCAAATAGGTTGGTAGTTAACCCAGCATTGTAGCTGAAGTCCGTGACAGGTGTTTTACGCTACAATATTAGGAAGTTTTGTTGTTAAAAAACGAAAATGGAAGAAGTGCACTTCCTTTTTTGCACATTTGCTTTAAATGTGGCGCTTTATTATGCTTAATATTTGTTTATTTATGACAACACCAAATAATGCACTTGTTATATGTGTAATATAAGAAGATGGTAAAATTGATAAATACATTACGTATATTTATCACATTTGTTATTTTATTAAACGGACTAATTTTAATATAGCATTTTTACGTGTACATTATATAATTGTGAACATCGGGAATACAAAGTTTAAAGTTCCTAAACAAAGTGAAAAATAGATAAAAAGGAATATAGTGTGTACTTCGATGCAGTTGATTTTTTTGGAGTTAAATTAACTAAACAATAAATGAAACAATAAAGAATGTTTAAAATTAAGTTACAGAATATTTTACAGATATTTATATTTATGCCACAAAAGTTAAAGGCAAAAGTATATTAAAAATACAATAACTATGTATTAATATAAAACATCGTGTGCTGTAGGCAAATATTAAATTAATATGAATATTGTGATTTCTCCGAAGGCTCTAATAAGTTCAAGGAAGAGCCAGGTGCTGCAGTGCGAGCTGTGGGACTGGGACCCGGGGATGGGCATTCAGAACGATGATTATCTCGGCAGGTCCGTCCCCCCATCCTCAATAACGTATAGCTCCCGACCAATTCTTGAGCTCAGATAATAAATTTAAGTCCGAGATTTATTTAATTTTAATGAAACCAGATTCCAATTAACAGGATATTACGTATCAGCTATAGCCAGATTTACGACTATTAAATTTTATTGACTTTAAGGTTTACATTTTTTATCGATAATGCATTGGATTTTCCATTCCTTTGAGCTTCCTTTTTTGGTTAAAACAAATGCACCCGTAACCACTCGCTAAATACAATTGACACAATTTTCACCTAAAGCTCAAGTTTTGTGCCGGGGGCTATATCTCACCTAGCGAGGTTCTACATAGTGTGTTTTGCGTGTGCCTTTTTGAATCTTCATATCACCTCATGTTCTCACTTGCTTGGCTTCATGAATTTATTTTCAACGAATTAATTTGCTTGAATATAAGGTGATGTTAAGGTTCGCGTTACTATTCACATATTTTGTTCGTGTACCGATTTACCGGAGTACTTATTTTTTATTTATTAATTCCATTTGTTATGCCTAATGTGGAGTGTTATTTTTAAATACCTATGTGTTTATGATTTGATTTTTACTAGGTATTCTTTACGACGATCTTGATTGTTCGGTTTATCGTACAATACAAACGTCAATGCTTATTATATTTTAATGAACTTACTCACGAGAGCAGAGCAGCAGCTTATTGTGTCGACTTCTAATCACATTTAACAAACACCGTGTTAATAAGTTTTTACGGGTTTATGTGTAAGCGTATTATATTTAGTGATGGGTTGTACAGTCGGTACTGCGCTGCAGCGCGACGCGCGCTATCGTCCACCTTTACGACTGGGACCGCGCGGGCAGAGACGAAAGCCTCGGCAGGTCGGTCATTGCCAATGGACCAGCATTGCATCCTATACATATACTATACATATACCAACCGAACATTTGAACAGTTCGGATGTCTATTATCACTGCACATGGGCCTGCAGTTGGCTGTCACAGTACGATCACTGACATCGAGATACTTTACCATTTATGCATCCTTTAGATGTAACACTGTCACAGCTCTTCCATAAATAATCTGATTTCGGGATCTACCTTCATTTGATCTTGGGTTCATGTAATGAATACTAATACATCATTATACCTGTCATTGGGAGGTTCTAACTTCTGTGTAGGTTGAATTATGAAACTATATTAGTTTCAGAGAAAGTTGCAGTTCATAAAGGAAGTAATGGTTATAGTTAGCAGAACTTGTGTACCACGAGACGTGTCCGCAACGATACTTTACAATTACAGAAACGGCTTTACTGCTATTTGAATTGGGCTATTTGATTGGACTATGGACGCGATTAATTGACGTCCATTAATTTTATATGACAACACATCTGATACATAGATTTTTATAATATTGAAATAGCCAATAGCATGCTCAATGCAGTCCAGGGGAAAAGGATACAAATAATAAGTAGCCACTACCGTCCATGGACATCTGAAGATGGTAGAACCCTCTGTGTTCGACGTCGGAGGCACCGCCGCCGCACGTATTTCTGCCTAATGACAGCAGTGTTGCTGTATTCTGGTTGCAAGAGTTTGAAATGGGAAACATTCTTCTCCGAAGCGTCTGAATTTTGTCATCAAGGTTAGCAACGCGTCTGTGGCCGACCACAGGACTCCTTATCTAGGATTGATAACAGATGTAAAGATGACGGCTCCATATGAATCAGGGGTTCTACTGGAAGTCTGATCGGCTTCGGATGCGTCACCTGAGAACTAAGATGGTCTCATTTTATATAAGTGAGACGGCATCTACATCATTCGACCGAAACGTAAGAATTGTAAAGTAGACAATTATCTGGAAATAAAGGTGTTTTAGATTTGGATATTCTTGCCGAAATAGGAAATCTTACTGTAAGACTGAGCAAAGAATTTTCATTTTAGGTTTAGTGCATATCGTTCGCTATTTAACACTTATAACTTGAAACTCATTAGTATTCTCAACCACAGCATTGTCACTTGCACTGCCTTACATGAAATGAAAATTGGCAGTTTTTATTCATGCGACCCAGTCCTTTATCTAATACACAATTGGAATCAATGAAGCTACGCAAATATTTCTGCAATGTGTACGTATTATGTATATAAAATACATACACCTGTAGGTATATTAAAAAACAATAGAAATTAATAATAAGGCCCGAATAATTATTACAAAAATAATAATAATAAATTAAATTTGCTTAAAATGTTTTATTTCAAGCTAATAAAAAAAATAAAAGCATTAAGATTATTTTTAATTGCAATTTGTTACAAAAGACAAAATCTACTGGCGAAATTCAAGTGTAGTTAACGAAAGACAATTAGAAACATTATACAATTTATGCTTTAAATGCGTTATTCGTTTAAAAAATAATGAAAATGTGTTTTATTGTATAAATTTAAATGTAATTGTTTGTGTTAACACTAAAACCTGCTTTGCTTCGTAACAAACGCAAAATTGTTTTCGTACGTTACGTTGACCACAAGTCAAATGTTTGTGTGCGCATCTCACCTGTACTAATATGCATTGTTTACTATATGGCTTTAATAACACTAATTTATCCACCTAATATAATTTACTGCATATCACCTGACGCTTAGTGGGTTTGTATTTTGTAAGGTGCGAAAGATTGAACAATATATTAATTTACAGGTGTTCGTTGGAAATATCGCAAGTCGTGCGCGCTGGTCGCCTTGATACGGTTCGTATAAATTTAGTCCTGGCTTAATTTTTCTACCCACGAGGAAAAAGACTTAAGCAATACATTACTCCTCCTATTAATATAAAAGTTATTTTTGATTTACAGTGGCAAACTCTTCAACAAGCTAAACATGGCAAAGTGCACCTACGCCTATCGTGGCACCGCCTATCTAGTGACTTAACCGATTTAAGTCGTGTAAGTATGAAAAATGTGTAACATATTACACACTGTAATTTTAATCAATATAAAGTCTACATTATATCTATGTTACAGTTTTTATTCTAATATACCATATTGAGATTATAATCAACTTCTGTCAATAATGTCGTTACATTTAAATAAGTACTTTGAAAAAATATATATTTGATTGCAATATAACAGATTTCTTTGTTTAAATTAATATAACAAAATAAAGTATTATAACAACTACTCTCTTACTTTTGCAGGCTATTACCGAAACCCAACTTATAAAAACCGGGGAACTGAGTTCAGCTGTAGTATCAATTTACATTGATTCATGCAAGAAGCTGCCCGTAAGTATAAGTAATAGTAATATTATAGTAATTGTGAAATTAGGATAATAAAGAAATATTTACAACATATACATTTATGGGCTGGGTTTGACGGTTAACTTGTTAAGCTATCTATGCTGCTTAATTTTGAGCAATCCTTCACATACAAGTCTTATACAATGAGCCTCTACAGAAATTAGTCACTGATTTAAGATTTATTGCTATTATAATTTTACATTTGTAACGATAAAATTCCCTGTAATATTTTTTTCGTTTCTGTTTTGTTATTAAAGAACGCTCGAACTCAGTCGAGACCCGACCCTTACCTGACCGTCACGGTGGGCAAAAAGACAGAAAACACAGCGGTTCAGATGCGAACGGACGATCCAGTGTACGAGATCGGATACTCATTCCTCGTACAGAACCCCGAGATCGATCAAGTAGAAATCAAGGTAAACCTAACATTGACGTACTGTATAAACGTTTAATTTAGTGGTAAAGTAAGTAAATGATTGTGTTTGGACATAACTTAAATTTTAAAGGCGTAACAGTGAAATAAAAATGAAATTTACAATACCCTTGGAAACTTGAATTTATTTCAAATAAATAGAAGTAATATAAAATTTTGTTTATTAATCGTCATATCTTAACTGAGCTTGAAATATAGGCTTGAAATCTCTTATAGCTAATAAAGTGCACCAGTAAAATATATGAAATAAATTACATAGCTTAATGTTTAATCTTTCATGGCAGGTTCTGGACCAGAAGACGGGCAGTGCCCTCGGCCAGTTGACCTACGCGTTATCCAGTCTACTGAGACAAAACAATCTCACTATGCTGTCACAACCGATCAACTTGCAAAAATCCGGGCCGGAGTCTAAAATTATTATGGCGCTTCAATTAAAAGTAAGTAAACATTCACATGGATAAAGTCTCATTGGCCAAGCATGCCCAGGTGGCACCAGTCAATGTCAATACATTCTTGAGGATGTTGTCGGAGGTTCTTAATTTAGAAAGATTTACTCTTAGAAAAGACCCATGTCTTCTTCTTGCAATTTTTCCACCTATTGCAGATACCAAATTTAGCTATATCCTGGAGTCTACTTTCAAATTAATTCATATGTAATAATTTATTCATACGTAAAATTTAAAATACCTTTTACACTCGTAACTTAAACTGGAATTTCCTTTTTGATTTTGAATTTATAAACATGAAAATCCTCTAATGCCAGATCTTGAAAGAAGCTATCAAGGAAGAAGACATTGAAGAAGAAATGCAAGCGGATGGTCCACCCGATACAGAACCAGCGAAAACTCCATCGCCGCCGCCAACTACAGAGAGTACAGACGGGCCAGCGCCCCCTAAACCGGAACCTGGTAAATATTCGTATATTCATTTGTACCATATAAAGCACCTTAAATAATTGAAGATCACTTTCAATTTTTCAATATCAATATTACATCTATTTCTTAAAAACCTGTAAGACTTTTAATTTAACACGTAGTTTTGCATGGCAAAAAAATAGACGGATATTTTCAATTTTAGTTCCAGTGCAAACTACAAATACAGATCTGAAGAATATAGAGGACGGTGCTGCCGATAACGCATCTGAAAAATCTATCCCAGTGGAGCAAATAATTAAGGAAGTTGGTTAGTAAAATCATAGTTAAATATATATATTCTTATCGAGAAATAGTTTTACGGGCTAGTAATACTATTTTCTATTCGCTTTATTCAGATGTTCCTCAACAACAAGCTAATCCTGAACGTGACTCGCCGAAACTCATACACAGAACTTCGTCTTTGACCACGTAAGTAAATTTTCATAACCATTACGGTAACTGTGTTCTCATTTCACATTTAAAACAAAGACTTGATAACTTAAAAATTATTGAACATTTTTTAATAAAATAAATATAATCAGGTCCGCAGGGGAGGCTGGGCTCGGAAGAATTTTGTTGTCCACGCGCTACAGTATGCAGAACCAAACGTTGTATGTCGTTGTACATAAAATCATGTAAGTTGGTGTATTCAAATAATATGTTACTATACATTTTATAACACCTTATTATATGTGCCTTAGCTTTAAAATATAAGGCATACTTTGGCTTTTTTATAAAGTGGGATGCAATTTTTTTCCCAGGAATATTCCATTGAAAGATCCCACAAATGTGCCTGACCCGTATGTGAAATTGTATTTATTGCCTGGACGCTCCAAGGACTCCAAACGGAAGACTGTGGTATGTAAATATAAATTCCAAATGTTGGTTAATAATGTAATAAAAAATACTTTTTCAAACTATTTTGTAGAATAACGTTTTAATTTTATGTTTCCTTCATTTATATGTTCTTATAAAGAAAATAATAAATATTATGTTTTAACATTAATATATTTATTTTTTAATATTTTTATTTATTGACATTTTGCAAATATAAAAGATAATATGACTTTTACCATAGGTGGTTAAGGACAATTGCATGCCAGAATATGACGAACAGTTCGAGTGGGTAATCCCGCATGCAGAATTGCACTCGAGACAAATAGAGGTGACAGTGGCTACACATAAGGGCTTTCTCGGTGGCAGCCCTGTTATTGGTCAGGTGAGAATCGCGCTGTATTTTATTTACTTAAAACTTAGAAAGTCGCCAGTAAAATCAAACTGGCCAGCCAGTAACAAATTAATTCTCTACTATAAAATAGGTTTACTATTTCATTGAATGCAACTAAATTAACTGTCGTCCATGACCATTTGTTATTAACTTCATATATAAAAGAAACATTATATCTGAAGCCTATCACAGATGCCTTGCTATTCCTGAGGACTAAGACACCTTATGAGTGAATTAGTCGCTTTTCATACCGTTCTAATGGAAATGCAGATCTGTGACTTGCTAGAATAAAGTGAGATGTGTGCTAGTCCTACCACCTTTTATTTAGTTTTTTTCTTGGTATTGAAAACTGGAAATATAGAGAGGCAACTTTAGTATTAAGATAGATTAGGTTTTTCTAATTGAATTGGTTAGGTTAGGTTGGAACATATAAGACAATATAAAA
Source organism: Epargyreus clarus clarus (assembly GCA_014595695.2). Taxonomy (NCBI): domain Eukaryota; kingdom Metazoa; phylum Arthropoda; class Insecta; order Lepidoptera; family Hesperiidae; genus Epargyreus; species Epargyreus clarus. The sequence continues at coordinate 1,419,407 of JACTTY020000037.1, forward strand.
CTAAGCGAGAAGGGCGCGGCAGCGCCCTGCGAGCGGGTGGGCCCAATCTGTGTGAATTCAGACCTTACCTTTATTCATGATCAATGATATGAGCACACAATATTGTACTTATTATAGTATTTTTCAAAGTGGTTTTTATATTCGAAACACTTCATTTAAAATAAAATGCTGCTCAGTATTACAAAAAAAACATTGCTAAATATTGAATAAAACGCAGGACGTAATGTTTACACTTAGACAAATATTAGGTCGCTCAAAAATAAATGAAGCTTCTCATTTCGTATTTTAAGTAACTCACATTAATGTTTGTAAGTTGCTGTTCTGTTGATTTCTCGTCACTCGCAGCTAGTCGCTCACTTAGTAATACCATAACCAAAATTCATTATTTTTGTCACTCAAAACTTTTATTGCAGTCACTCGTTTAAATACTACCCAAATTTAAATATGGTCAAAATATGACTTTTTCTCGAGTACAATTAACTATTATTTTTTTATTTTAGGTTATTGTGCACTTGAACCAGTACGACTTTCGTGAAGCTAAAACACTCTGGTTTGATTTATTGCCAGAGTCTACGCCCAGAGATTAGTTGGAAAGGGCACAAATAAAGTGTTTCTATTTTGTTCTTTTTTTATTTATTTTAAGTGCCTACGCTTAACCGCAATCAAATGATCTGTCTTCTTTTCTTAGTGAAGTGAATATTAAGATGTCTTATGAAGTGTATTTTTTATATTGTAAGCGAAACATTGTAAAGAATCTTATTTATATAATATATATAAGCATTATATGGATTTTTTATGAGGAAACGAAATCCTTAATATTAAAACCAACATATTCTTATATTAAAATATTTATTCGAGTCTCAGAAAAGTTCCTTGCTTAATATTTTATATTCTTATCATTTTTATCACTTATGAAAAAAGGCTTTATTATGTTAGTATAAAAATTAAGCACAAAAAATGTATGTTTTGTAAAACCTAATGTATGAAATGCATTTGTATTGTAAATCAGTTTATGCCATATCCCAAAAGGGCACAAATATTATATTTCAATTAACATTATTACTACACATGTAATGTTTTTATTGATAATGCCGTTAATAAGTAGTCGTCTTAAATCTTAATATGAGTTGTGTTGGTACGAACATTTCTCACTCCGTATGTAGCAAATCGTGACATTTTGAAATTAGCCAAAATATAACATAAACTTAGGATTTCTTCGATAGGCAAATATTCACACTAAGACTAGTATGTATCATTTTACTACATACAATTATAAATATATTATTATGGTATATGGTATTATGGAATATGGTATTATGGAATATAATCATTTAAAAATCTATAATTTATAGCCACTGAACAACTGAGAGCGGCGGAGAGCCATTTCAAGCAACATTCTCACAATGTTGCAAAGAAAATTCTATTGTTATAACACTTGTTTGCATTAATGTCCATAAAAGTCTACATAGTTTGTTACTAATAATTAAATTTTATAAATTGTTGTTTAATATAATTTTATAGGTGTACTTATGTTACTATGCTATGCTATTGAAATTATAGGATTATTATTTAAACATTTTCATTATACTGTTGTCATTGCATTTATTAAAGCATAGATAATTTTACTTGTTCTTATGCTTTACATGTATGCTTTTATACAAAAGTTATTAAAGACTTTTATTGAAGTATTTTTGTTTTACTTTCTTATTTGAAGATCGATTAAAATGACTATATCTCAGGCCATGAGGAATTACAGGTATTGACAAATTGCTCACACAAATATGCCTCGTAGGGACATCTAGCCTCTTGTATAAAATATTAGCTAAACTTACGAGAAATGGTGTAGTAATTAAATATTGAAATTGTGGTAAAAATAAAATAGATAAAACAACATTTAGAAAAAACGTGTATTTGCCAAAAAGGAAACATATCCTGTTGGTTGGTTTATTAATTTATTTCCAATTTTGAAAACTCTAACATATACATTTTTCTGGGGCAACTAAATTCATAATGGACAATTTAGCAAAATAGGATCATTATTTACACTACCTAATAATTTATCTAGATATATATTGTATGCCATTATGCAATCCTAGGACAGTTATTACAATTTTTACATAGCACACCCTGTAAACCTATGTATATTTATATCACCAAGTAAGAAGAATTCACATGAAAATGTTATCTCTAGATATTATAAAACAAAGTTGTATCTGTATTTGCTTAGAACTTGCATGGTCTTAGGTCGTTTTTACAATTGTTTAGTAAATCTCTTGATGGTTCATATGTTGTGTTAACATACAGGTATAATTTAGGAATAGTACAAAAATGTAAATGTTTGGTAATCAAGTAATAAAAATCCTCTTTTTTGTGGCAGTTATATGAGAGTTACATAGATGTCAATCAGCAATAATAGTATATGAAGATTGTAAAGTGACCATGGTAACAGTATTTTAAAAATTTGAGTAAAGATAATGGTCCACTTACAAAGGGGTCATGACTTGCATGGTCATATTCACAAATAATGCTCATCTTATATGTAGTAGTACTGTTGTTAAATGCTTAATACATTGCAGTTTACACTAATTATTCACCTCTAAGAACAGATATTTCCTTATCTGAAATGGCAGTCTTTTATGATTACATAGACAACATGTGGGTGTCAATTTGTTTAATATATTTAACATCTAGATCAATTTGAACATATGATCCAACTTAAACTTATGAGTCTTAACACAAAGTCCATGTTTCATCCTTGTCTCAGCGTTCCAGTGTATTTGGAATTATTTTCTGAGCAATAATTTTCCCATAGCCACCACGGCCACCATCATAGTCAGTACGATACTCGTCTCGAACCTGCAATATACAAAGAATTTATAAAAACGAAATATAATACATAGTATGCCTGATGTTAAGAGTAACATGTATAAAAATGTGCCTCAATTTAGATGGACAGACAAATGCACATAATGTGGGTTTATCATATTAAGAGTAATCATAAAAAGCAATTTTGAATGAATATTGAAAATATTCATACAGATTTTTCCAAAAACCTGATATTAAGAATGTTTAACATGACATAACAGAATATTGAGGGGTCCATAGCTTTAAAAGATGTCATTGATCTAAGGTATTTTTTTATATGATTGCAGTATATACAGATAATATAAGGCCAAAAACATTTTTTTAGAGAAATATAGTTACATATACCTGTCCACCAGTTTTGCCTCTTCCATATTGTCTTCCTTCTATAAAGCCAGCATCCCAGTCACAACGGATAATTCTGTCATCTAACCTTGTTCCATTTACATACCTTATAACCAAAACAATAAACAAATATTATTTCATATGTGATGCACTTGCACTTTATAATATATTATATTTAATTCCTCTACTGTATATTATATAAATACATCAAATTATGTATTTATATTCACCCTTACCTCATACAACTCTCAGCATCTGCTCTAGCATAATATTCAACAAAACAGAAACCACAAGGTGTTTTCTTATATTTATCCAAGCCCATTACTACTCGCCGTATGTCACCGCATCTTGAAAACAACTCATATATTTGCTCTTCTGTTGTATAGAATGATAAATTACCAATGTATAATGTTGATGATGTTCTCAATAGTCTTTCTTGTTCACTGCGGGAGCCCTAAATTCAATATAAACAATATTAAAGATGCAATAACACATAACAGTTGAGTATTATTGGATTTTCAACTCATATTACAAAATTCAGTGACGCCACGACATCTATAACCTATTTTAGCAACTCAAGTAAGAAACGCTGCACAATTGCTTGAATTGTTGCATTCCATGATCAATTAAAAAACGGTTCGTGTTTATCTAGTTTGTCGTATTAGGGAAAACCAATAATAAAATATACCTTAAAATGTTGATCACGATATGAACTTATTTCTATAGAAGAACTCATAGAATCGTAAGTACGCTTCATAGTGGTGGGTCAAAAGTCTAACACCACGGTATTTACACAGCGTACGTGTAGTTAAATACTAAAAAAAGCAGTACATAAAACAAAATAAGTTTAATTTAAAGAAAATCGTGATGCTGCTTGCTTTTATTTTCTACTAAATAATGACAAAATTGACAAATAACAACTGACAAGGGATAGCCTGCTGCCTGTCAGTGAAGTGGCCACATTCCACAGATGTTAACAAAGTTATGCCACAGAGTCTCATAATATAATAGGTCAGAGACAATATAAAATTAAATAAGGCAACTAAACTTCTACCCCTACATTTTCATGCACGTCTATTCAAGTACTAATACAAGATAAGCGATCAATATGTATCATGTGGAATCAAATTGGCCAATACAATGTCATTGAGTATTTGGAGCCGCTGGATTTTTGATGCACACTTCAGATCGAAGGATGCACATGATCAAAATGGGTCGCATGATTTAAACCAAATGGGACCAAAGATTTAGACAAATATATAACTTGAACTATATTATAAATAGTAAAGATTTACTCTTACCCAAACACTTATGTAAGTAATACGTATTTATCTGTTGTCTACTTATATCCAACTATGCCAACGTTATAATACAATCTACGAGGTCTGTTCAAAAAGTATCGCGAATTTAGAATTTCCGGGGGTTATGTATATGTTATGGATTTACGATTTTTTTATGGCGTTATGTAGGTATATATGTCCCTCATTTACCCCGAAGAGTTCGTCCATTTTGAATGTTCCGTTAATTTTCTAACTGTTTTGCTTGCACGTGTTTCAGCTCCTCTTCGATTTTTGCCTATTCCAAAAAATGGATCAAAGGATCTGTATCAAATTTTGTGTAAAAAATAAATTTAAGTGCGCGGACGCATTTCAAATATCGACTGTGGCAAACTACCTGACTGTGGGGAAACTACCTTGGACGAAGCAACATTTATCGGTGGTCCAAATTTTTCTCAGAGGGCCGAGAAGGTGTGAACGACGAAGTGCGTACTGGACACCCGAGCACGTCAACAACAGACTAAAACATTGGTAAAGTTACGAAAATAGTATTGGCCAATCGTCGAATCACCCTAAGTTAAGTTAAGTCGAAGTTGCCGAGGACCTTAACATATGGATTGGCTCGTGCCATTAGATTTTAGCGAAATTCGTACCAAAATTGCTCAATTTCAACCAGAAACAGCATCGCGTTAATTGCTAAGGAGTTGTTGAACACTGTCCGCGACAATCAAAATTTTCTCCAGAGGGTCATAACTAGTGCCGAATCATGGATTTATGGTTATGACGCGATAACCAAAGCTCACTCATCCGAACGGAAGCTGCCGCACGAGCTAAGACCGAAAAAAGCACACGAAGTTCTATCAAACGTGAAGGCTTTGCTTACAGTTTTCGTCGATTGCTGGGGCGTGGTGCATCATGTGTTCTTGTCACAGGATAAAACAGTCATTAAGGATTAATATTTTCAAGTTTTGTGCAATTTTCGCGAAGCAATACGCCAGAAATACCCGGATTTATGGAAGAACAATAATTGGCTGTTTCGCCACGATGACGCCCCTGCTCACACGTCGTTGTCTGTGCGCGAATTTTTGGCCAAATACAAAAGCTTTGGCACAAGTATATTGTATCTAATGGGGATTACTTCGAAGGGGACGGACAGACCGCGTATTATGATTTATGTACCCATTTTAATTTTATATAATACGTTATATATACAAAAGTGAAACAACAGCTATTGATGATGGAAAAACCCTTTGTACTTCGACTCCGGAGGCACCACCGCGGTAACTGTTTCTGCCTTTGTTAAGCCAGTGTTAAGCGCTGCAGTGTTCTGGTTTGAAGAGTGTGGTGAGGAAGACATACTTAACCGAATCATTCCAACTGAATTTCAGGGGTAGCACTCTAAGCTTACCAGGCGTTTATTAATGATGTCTATGGGCGGCCGTTGCCACTTAGATCTACTCCTTCCATATTATAAAACAATAAGTTTTTATGTGTCCGTACCCATGAGATCTGTAAATTAGTGCTCTACTGCAATCATAATCTTCACATTTACCGCCAGTCATCGAACTATAACTACATTATTGATTACAATAAAACTAATTCTTCAGTTTATTTCATTTAATGATTTAAATTACAAAGGTTTAACCATAAGTACACAGGTAATATAGATAGATATTTAAGTATATTTAAATGTATACTATATTAATTTTATGGTCAAATTGCCTCTTGAACACCTTATAATTAATAAAATAATACTTTGTAAATGTACTGAAAGTTTTATGTACATTTGGCAAACCAATTACTTAATACTACCAACAATTTATTACATTAGGTCTAACAAATACCTAACAATCAATGCTAACGATCGTTAGGTACTAAATTTTATTTCATGTTGTATAGGATCAGTAAAAGCCGTCTTCTTTCTAAATAATATCCTGATTGTTCTGAAGACTGACATACTCAAATGTTCATGTGAATTAAAATATAGCAGAACCTTAATATGTTAAGTTCAAGATGAGTTTACACAACATATGATTGTATACTGTAAAGTTTTGATGAGTATTCACGTCAAATAGGGCTGAGCATTTATGGGGAATATTCGGGAACGCTACTCGATGTTGTTTGATAATTTTTATAAAGCTTTTCGTATCACATACCTAAGTTTAAATTTAAATACAGGGCTCTACTATATTATTGAATAAAATATACACATATACAAATTTTAAGAATAGGTAGCTACAGTGTACTACTAATACACATTACAAGAAATAATGTTCTTGTCACTCTCACTAGCTCTCTAGCTAGCTCTCAATTGTTGGAAATAAATTAATTCAAGATACTTCTTTGTATGAATTGTAATAATGAACATGTTATATTTAAATTATAAGTACTTACTATAATACAATATAGGTACAAAAGCGTGTAAACATTGACTTTATATTAATGTAAGTATGTAGTTGTTTTTATTGATTGTGTCAGTTTTTTCTATGCAATAAATATTTCTCATGAATGATGTAACTAAGTAGAAAAATATTTTTCAGCATACCTATATAAATGCGTAAAATGCCACTGTTCTTGACTAATATGAGTAAATTTATAGTGGTTGGCAACAAACCGACCGACCGAGGTCACAGATATAGCTATGGTTTGGCCTTATACCACTACTAGACACAATTTGACAAAATGCATTGAAAAAGCTATGCCTGGTTGCCGAAGTTTGTTAATAATACATCATTTTTGTTCTACATATTAAAAAATGGAAGTCATAGATACTGGCAGGTGCGGGCGCGAACCGGCTTCTTCCGTAATGCGGCGCGCACAGCTTCTTCAAATACTTCGTTCATATTCAGTCGCTCCAAAGCAGAACACTCCACAAAGTGTGCCGCTCTGAAAATTTAATAATTATCATTAATTCATTGTGCTAATAATCGTAATAAACATTAAATGCTTGTTTTATATACAATGAAACGATAACAAGTAGATATCATCTAGGCCTTTCCGCCGAGGACCGTTACCGGGGGAAGTTTTAGACTTTTAGTGGATAAAAATATCACATAATCTCCATCTTTTACACGGCACTGGGTATCTTTTGAAGGTCCCCAGTGTCCAGTCGCCCCTCGACAACAAAAAAGGCATAACTAGGCTTAAATTTTTGATGTTGTACTTCTTGGTCCTTTGGGGTGTTTGGAAAAAAATATTATGTTTTAGAATTCTGTTTTATTTCTAAGGGCGTGGTAATACCTACACAAGGTTTCCTAATTTGGTTCATTTCGAAAGTCATCTCGCTCGCAACCGGAAAGGATAAAATAACGTCAGTCAAACCAATTACGTGTATATTTTTGCAATTTATATTATAGGATTTTTGCAATTTATATTATACTTATATTATATGATATGGGAAATTGGGATTCCATTAATGAAAAAATGAAGGGAAATTCTCAGACAATATAACTATTGATTCATTCATTATAACTATTGTACATTTAACGTAAAATTTGGGTAGGTACCTAACGTGCGTAGGTACATGACTTCAAATATTTTTCCTTATAGGCGGTTTAAGGACATAATAAAACGAATACTATTGTTAATATTGTGTTTCCCACAATTGCTTTTTGCAGACTAACAATAATGTAAATTGACGTGCCCTATATCAAGTAGGTACACGATACCGACTACTACAGTCAAAATTCGGCCGTAAGTAATCATATTTTTTTCAATATTTTAATTTTTGTGGTTAATAAAAGCTCGTCCAAAACTAACAAAGAAAAATCAGTTGACATACGAGAAAAAATCTTCTTAATTCTCCCTATCACAAGGTATCGTTGAATCCGTCTTAATTGTCGAAATGACACAGGCTGTATAATTTTTTTAAATATGATGAATAATTAAAGACACTTGAGTTTGTAAGATCAATATGACGATACCTTAACTGTCGAATTCCATCCAGCAGGTTGGAAGATACGAGGTAATACAAAATGTATAAACAAAATACACGTTAAAAACATAAACCTTCCTTGACAGTCTGGTAAAAAAGGAGTGTGGGAGTGCAAAATTATTTTTACTAATAGGAGTACAATTTTTTTTGGTTTTTTTTTGTGTGATTTTACCTTATATAGTCAGTAGGCATGTAGGTATCAGTTCTTGCATTGCCTTTTACACAAGTTTATTATATGAATTATTATTATAAAAACGAACAATGTTAAATAGTTACAAATATATACATTTACTCGCAAAATTTTCTAATTAGCAAATAACTAACTAATTAGCTATCTATAAATGTATAGGTTGCCGTGCGTTATGATATGCAGCAACTCTTTGTGTATTTTATACACGTTACAAATTTACAGGAGAAAGTATAGAGAACGACATTTATTTTATTAAAATAACATTTCCCATTATAAGTACAATTTAAAACGATCATAAAATCATTTCGCTCCGTCCGTATCAGAGTTGCCGGCTTATCACCAGCGGCGATAATGCAAGATGATAACGCAGCTGCCGACACGCGCCGGCGAAACATCCATCACTTTCCATTCGCACCATAGATTATACTAGGTACTTACTGTTTTGTTTAATTCTACTGTTTTATACTAAATAACCTGTTTTAGTTCGATTTCCAGGATTTTTAACAATGATAGATTATTCTGCAATATAGAGTAAGTAGTCGAAAATTGTAGGTATATTGTGTATTAACCGTACACCGTACAAAAAGCAACGTCAGAGTGATTAGAACATTATCCCTATGATTGTTTCTACCAAAAACTATGTAACCCCCCTAATGGGTATGTCAGTGGTGTCTCCACACTCGTACTATTGACCGTTTCATCACCTTCCAAAAATGTACTAAGCCCTTCGATCACTAATATTAGTGATCGAAGACTAAGCCACATAAATTTTCGTGATCGTTGTCGCTCAATATTTCATTGTGTCAATATTTCATTTACTTACAACATTGTTACACGTACCTACGAAATTGAACAGCACAAATATGCGTTTGAGATATTGGATGTCAAGATGTTTGTTATACCTACGAACCTAGCGAACTATTGGAAGTGAATCCACTTTCTTACCTTATTTTCTTTTTTAATTTCTTTCCTTCTTGTGTTGTAATTACTGCCCTATCCGAAGCTTTTAAGTCTGCTTTGGTAGCTGAAAAATAGAAAAACAATTATGTTAAAAAACAATACACATTAGATTTTGATGATTACTTAGATATTTATAACAGAATATCTGTCTGTCGGTTACTCACTTAAGGCTAAGACTAAACCGTTTTGGATGAAACTAATATGGAAACCTATAGCTTAAGTCATGAAGAAGAACATAGACTAGGTACTTTTAAAATCAATCCTTTATTTAAATTAAGAAGCAGAGTATTTATGATATATTTATACGTAGTACGAAGTCGAGGATATAGCTAGTTATAATACATGTGTATAATAGAAGAGGTAATTTTATATAGCTTTACGTGATTACTTTGATGACTGTATGTTTTTGTGGTTTCTCATATGTAGTGTTTATTAAAGTAGGTACTTAATGACGGAGAAAACATAATTAAGTTTTTATTTTATTCATACACTAAACGAATCATACCTAATTCTATTGCAACTAGAAAATTGCTTATTTAGATACGTAGTTTACGTACCTAATAATACTTCGCGTTTCATGTTCACATTTTCAAAAAGTGTCATCATTTAATGTGGGCATGATTGCTAACCTTTGTAATATCACACAGTGTAGTAAAATAACACAAATATATTTATTGTTAAGTATGTCTCTTTAGTCTAATAATTTTCAATAAATAAATATAAGTATTATTGAGAGTTAAAATAGATAAATATACTTGAGGCAAATGCTGTGTATTCTGGTATCAATATAAATACATATATTCATATATGTCTTACGAACTTCATATGCATGATACCTTAGTGCCTAAGAATTAAGAAATCATGCCTCATCGCAGTGTGATTTGATACGGTGCGATGGGACATGTCTCGATCGATGCACTTAATGCAAAATAGGACCAGAATTATTGTATAAAATATAAATAAATAATAAAATAAAATGTGCATGGATGGTTAGCATAGATTCCCTTAGCCGTCTTTTACGGCACCCACGGGAAGAGGAGGGCTCTATTCTATTACGCCGGGGCCTCACGGGGGACAGGTACTTATTAGATATCCGTCTATGGCATTATTATTAACGACGTACCTACTAAAACAATGGGTACGGCAGAGCTGAAATGCTTCAACTCAGGGTACCACTTAAGGCTAACATTCTCGTAAGAAGAGCGACTGCTGACCGAGTAACACACCAAGAAACAGTTGGTCTGAAACACAAAACCATGGTTATTAGTAAAGATGTTTAGAGAAATGTTGGTTAAATCGTTATATATAATATACTTGTTTTAAAAATATGTCAATAAAGCTAAGTTTAAACTTATAGAGCGTCATCCATTAAGTGCACAATAGCACCCAAGTAAACCACAAGAAGTAAATGGGTAATAGTAACATCAAAAGGTCGACCCCGAAAAATGGATGTAGCAAATCCCTAGACATTAATATAAATTTTACATTTTTTTATCTTACTATGTGAAAATAACAAATCAAAGAATTGCAAGTAGTTGTTATGTGGAACTCAAGCTTGGCTTTTTAGGAATGTAGTCTCTATTAACACTCCATAGGAGTGTTTTTGCAGATTGGACCGCACGTCATAGTATGCAATTTAAATGTTATGAATTTGGACACTTAAATATAAAAATACTATAATCATGGTTTGTCTTACATTATTGTAGGACAATGGCCTCAGCCGTTCGTAGTCTTCTTGCCCGGCGGTGTCCCACAGCGCCATTTCCACCTCTTGTTCGTCTACCGTAATGTGCCCAACATAGTTGTCAAATCTGTAAAAATATAAGATAATTTAATAAGATTTGACGACCTGCGTGGTGTAGTGGTCGGCATATAAAAATGGCAGTCTGTCATACGAAAGGTGCAGGATTCGATCCCTAACCGGGGACAGAAAATATGTAAAGAATTTAGAATGGGTCAATATAAGAATTTGGGTCTATGTAGCTAGGAAAATGCTAAAATGAAGAAAAATATATTTTTTATATTTCTATTGGTTATTTTCGATTATCGAATCATTATAGTGGATAATTATTGTCTGTATAATTTAATAATTAACACTTTGTTATATCACGAACATGGTGATTTTACAAAAACAAACAAATTCTGTTATTCACTTGTGACCTTAAGGACCGTCCTTAGAATACAATAAGTGGAACGCAGTCTGACTACAAACGAGTCCACAGCGTTTGCCTCAGAGTTGGATAGCAAGGAAGTCGGCTCAGTTGTGGGCGTGCATCAACTTGGTCAAGTGGCGCGAAGAGGAAACGACTTGCGTACACAATACAACAATGCCGCGACACGTATTTGACTTTATAAATAGTGCACTTCGCATAGCTGTGTACAGTGCGTACCCGTGCAATTGAATTGCCGACATTCGCTAACGGAAATAGACAGTCATTTAATTTCGATGGCCCCATGATAAACTTTGCGCGCCTATTTTAGTTAATTTTCATGCGGACACATGGTCAAAATAATAATTGATAATGAAGTAATTAATATTTTCGTCGTTGTGTCGCTAATCAAGCGATTTTCTTTTTTATAACATTCAACTTCTCGATTATTTGTTACTAGCTGTTGCCCGCTTTGCAACACTTATCCAAATTTCAGTACTAGGTATTATACTACTTCCATTTCTTTATTTTCTCGTATTTGCTTCAGTAGTTTAGGCTCTACGATGATTAGTCAGTAGGTAAGTATCGCTTATATTATTTTATATTATATCAGGGAAATTATATATACTACTAGCTGACCCGGCAAACTTTATGTTGCCATAGGTATAAATAAAAAAATATTAAGAGTGAACAACCCTTATCATTTAGGGGTATGAAAAATAGATAGTAGCCGCTTCTCAGATCTACTGAATATGCATATAAAATTTGGTGATAATTGGTAAAGCCGTTTCGGAGGGGTACGGTAACTAACATTGTGATACGAGAATTTTATATATAGGATATAGGCAACAAAAGCATATAATATTTATGAATGGTAACTAATGAAATTGACGTCTCTATATTATGTACTGAGATATGAACATAATATATTACACGACCTTAAATTTACTATGGTATGGCAACGGCTCATAATGAGGTGGTGGTTTCCGCGCTCCTAATTACCGTGGCCACAATTTTTTACATTATTATGATTATACCTATTTGTAATGATAAACAATCCTCTTAAATAAATAATGTTTGTGTTTTTTAGTTTTCTACTACAGGTGCTCCTCGAGTTAATTGATCTTTGGAGCTAATGCATGGTTCTTTAACAGGCTTTCTTAGAAAGTTACTTTATTTTTTCCAGCATAATATGGAGAGAGTTGTGTGTGCTATTAGCTAGTGATATCGAACAGTAATAGAACAGTAATAGGCTAACACTTTTAAAATAATAACGCAAGCATAATAATAATCATAATAGCATTGACTAAAACTTTTAAAATAATAACTGTTATGGTAAAAGACACAGGTACGAACCGATAGTAAGATAAATGGGAAATCATTGAAAATTTAAGTTATCAAATCAGTAAGTAGGTAGGTATACCTACACATTTATTATAACGCTATTAAAAGTGGAGCCTAAGAAGTTAATTTATTTAAAAAATATTTAAGTAAGTACTCAGTAATAAACACCGAAGAAGCACGCAAAGGGAAAATTAGTCATCTTAATAAAGTTACACATTATGTATGTCAATACTATTCAATACGTAACCAAACAATAAATGACGTAAGTGGGAACGGAATCATCGTCGCTTCCAAAAAATATGGCAAAATACTTATAAATATTAGTTCATCACCTGTGTGAATCAACGTAAAACCAGTTATTTTACGAGTGATATGAGTTGTATAATTATACTATTAGAAGCTATGCGTACCTATGTATATGTGCGCTTATAAATTTAAACACAGAGTAAGGATACACAGATTTAACTTTTTTGTTAAATACTTGTTTATTTATTGTTACTGTTCTTGTATTTACCACAATTAATTATTTTGTTTATATGATAACTGCAGACCTAATTGGTACGTATTAGGTAGGTATCTATTATTATTTAATAAATCACGAGTAGTGTGTTTAAAACAAAATTGGGAATTGAAAATAACTTAAACCTTTAAAGTGCTTGTATGGTAAGTATGTGAATAAATATATGTATTTTATTGTATTGCATTTTATGAATCTTTGCGTATCTTTAAATACCTACCTACATGTGCACACCAATATAATGATTCATTGAAATGTTCACATAGATAAGTAGGTACATTATATTAAAGTGAAGTCATAAAAGGAAAATGACGAATAATCCAATTTAACATACCCATATATAATAATGTCAGTGTTAATTCAAATTAAAATTAAGTGAAAATTGACAAAGAACACAAGAATAACATTCTAGCTAACAGACCTTAAATAAATTAACTTCCTAATGCGATAACAGCGTTACCGCATCAACCTGCTAATTTAGCCACGCACGAGTACCGATTTACTACAGTCTCGCACATAAATCGGCCTACTGACCTACAGTTCTCTAACTTCAAAGACAGTAGGTACCGTCTTCAGGTATCGTCACCGTTTTCAAATTCAAAAAAGTACTTACACAGTTGGCACATATTCCTTAGGAAATTCATTTCTAGTATACACGTAGAGAAGACACGTCTTTCCGACCATACCATCTCCAACCACTGTTATCTTTAGTCTCTTCGCCGATCCCATCGTGCGTAGCGCGACATCCGACAAACAGTCACACAATTTTCACTATACTAATATAAACTTCTTTTGTTTTAATATTACCAACTTTAACTGCAGCCGTCGAATTTAAATTGTGGTGATTAGACTTGCACTAGTAAGACAAAACGGTCCTTGATATTTCTTATCATGTAGTGATGTAATGATCTTATCACATTTGTAGAAACATAGCGATAACGTAGTAGTTTTAATTGAAACAAGCGCGCGCGCACACTCGCGTTTGACTGGCTAGTGATCGACGATATTATAGCTGCGGTACTGACTGTGTATACTGTGATTCAACAGTTGGTCACCGGCGAGCACCCGGCGAGCGGCGCCTGCGCACGCAACAAGCTACTGAGAGCCTTGGCGATAATAATTCGTAATTAATTCTGTTGACGTTTTCTGCCCAAACTACGCTAACAAACGATCAACGTCAGAATGTATTGTTTAGTTCGTTAAATATTATGTACTTCCTCTTGAAACCTCTATTAGGTTTCTAGTTAAGTCTTTACAAAGAGTCCGATATACCTGAGTGTATCATTAATATTACCTTGCAATTATTTTATTTAACGAATAATAAGTTGTCATGTTCAAATAGTTCGTATACTGACGAACCAGCCCATCCTCCACCAACAGCGAAGTCTTTTACATAGAATTATTTTGTTTACTTCCGTGTTTTACACAGCAAAACATATCGCATAACACAAAAATCACATGCCCACACTGCCAATTTCCAAAAACATGTTTCACCTGCAATAAGCTTTCAGTAGTGTATACCAGAACAGCTCTGTTATATTAGCTGGCATATTAGCAATTATTTAGCTAATATGCCAGCTGTGTGATCACCAGGACCGCACACGGCGTATCAGCACACGTAGCCACAATCACAAAGCACCAGCGGCTTAAGAGGGGGGGATGGGGGGGGAAGGAGCGGTCCGCCCCGGGCCTCCGATCCTAGGGGCCCCAGTTGCAAAAAAAAAGGTAGTTAGAACCAAACAATCTTTGAAATGTGTATCAGTCGACGAAAAAAAAGTCACCGAATCACAGGCGAACTTTTTACATTTGGGGGCCTCCATTCAATTTTCCGCCCCTAGCCTCGGACGACCTTAGTCCGCCTAGTGGCATACAATATTTGGCTAAAATCGTGGTCACTTGCCGTGCAAGTGCGATCTTCATTAATTACCAAAAGAGAAAAATTCCAGGAATTGGTACAGAAGTGGTGATACCCCTAAAACGTGTTAAGAAGGGACCCCTAAAATTTTAGAAAGTATGGCTCTCAATGTTTATAATATTAAAATCCAAAGTTTGAATGAGCAAAAGAAAAACACATTTCCTTGGGTTTTAATTTTTTATTAAATCAGGTAACATACAATTGAGACAAATGTCCATACCATCATCCAAACATTTGGGTTGTTATCTATCAGTAATTCTCCTTATTACAGGAAAAAAATCCTTGCAATACACAACTAAAATTTAGTGACGTCATAACAATAACTGGTGGGTAAGTTTATTGTAATTATAAACAAGATTAATCATAATAATAAAACACGAATTTATGAACAACACATAATATCAACTACAAAAAGTAACAATATATAAAAAAAAGTTAAAAGTAGTAATACTGATACATACCCTATTAAGTTATCTTAAAACAAAATTTTGGTAACTTTAAATCCTAGACAACATTTTAATCATGGGGCATTTAATTCAAATGTTAATATTATTAAGGTATTAAAAAGCCCATTAAAATTGAGTTTTCATACAACACACAGGTTTTGTATAATATTATTCAGAGGAGTTATTAACTTTTACCTATGCACTAATTTAACAGATCTTTGTCTTTAGCATCTTTCGTCAACATTGTGGTTCTTTGATTTTAAAAAGAATTATTAATTCAGATAATCGAGATTTCTAAACTAATAATATAAAAGTAATACATACTACTGCAAAATCACACACCAATAGTCATAAATAGATTAAGAAACATATCAAACAGGTCAAGTTTTCTTCAACCACAGTCCAGTTTTTCTTATAACAAGGGATAACATTGGAATTTAAATCTTATTTATTTGCATTTCGCTAAGACCTGCAAGAATAAGCTCTT
Source organism: Epargyreus clarus clarus (assembly GCA_014595695.2). Lineage (NCBI taxonomy): Eukaryota > Metazoa > Arthropoda > Insecta > Lepidoptera > Hesperiidae > Epargyreus > Epargyreus clarus. The sequence continues at coordinate 1,435,834 of JACTTY020000037.1, forward strand.
CTTTCAGACTCAGCAATTCTCGGAGTAACTCCTGATTGTTGGCTTGCAACTGTGAGATCACTGCTCGCTGCTTCCTCTCCCTCTCTTTAAGTTGCATTAAACTTGAATCACACACTTCTGTGCATGGGGTGTAGGTACCTGGAAGAATAGGAATATTTAATAAATCCCGCCAAAGAACTTATAAAAGACACTGCTACCACAACATGCACTTACTTGCAAGCTGACAAAGCCTCAAGAGCTATGAAATGCTTAAGTAGACCACAAAGTTTTAAAGGAAAGGTATTTGTCAGTCTATTATTCTCTTAGCATAACTCTGTGGCTACAATCAATTATTCCATTTATCTTAACAGTTACATAGTATAATTCTTTAACTATGATAAAGTAACATTGATTTTTATATTTTGTATTTTTTATACTTTGAGGTGCTTTGTACCCACAATCTACATAAAGCTCTTTATTATTAGGCCATAACCCGGATAAGCTCATACGGACAAAAAAATGGGTGTTAATGTTTTAGTGCTGCATAAAGTATACCTTACCATTTTTATTTCTAAGCCTGTCTATTAATTTATTGTTTTCCAACTGAAGCCTTGCAATCTTGTTTTGTAAACTTTTCTCTGTGCTCTCCTTTTGCTTCAGTACTTGATTCAGTTTGGTGCGTGTGTCTGTTAACTTTTGGTACACCTCATTAGACTGGTCTGATATTCTTTGAGCTGATGCTACACATGCTCGGGATTCATTTTTCTCACAGTTCAACTTGTCCTTCAATGTTTTATGCATTACCTAGAATATTGTATAAAAAAATTTACAGAGAAGTTTGCAATTACTAAGTAGTTAATAAATAAAATTTATTAACATAAATTGTGCGTTGTACATACTGTGAGCTGTTTATTATTATTTTCAAGGATGTGACACTGTTCTTCAAGTCTTTCCGCTTTTTCTTTAGAGGTCTTATGATGGTGTAAAAGGGTCCAGGCGGCATTCAGAAGCTTCACGAGAGCATCTGGCCGAATAGTTCCATTTTCTACGTCGATATGCGGGTTGAAAGTATAATCGATGTTGAAGAGCCCGAATTCCTTAAATATATTTATTAAGTTTATTAACAAGTTAATTAATTACCAAATAGTCATTTTTTGGCATCACTTACCTCGTTTAGCCCGATTAAACATTCTTTAAAGTTTTCCAAAGTACACGGTTCGTATGCGGTTGCCTTCTTATACTTATAGTTGCGTAAAAGTTCCTTAACTTCTTCATCTAAGCATTCAAACTCCGACGATATCATTTTATTGACTTGTAAAAATATTTTTAAACTTAGAAAATACCAAGAAAGTAAATTGTTACAATGCAAATTAAAAGCAAGCAGAAGTTTGCCAAACGGAAATGCGAACGAAAACAGAAACAAACTTATGTCAATTGTCAAAAACGGCGCCGCTGACACACGGAAGTGGTCGTTACTTTCTAATTCATCCCTGTTGTATTGTCAATGATTATATAAATTATACAGCCAAAACAAAAATGTTATAGGGAAAAAATAAAGTATCAGAGTCTAAGAAAAAAATATATTAATTTGAGGTTTTATATTCATATTTATGAACTTTATGTTGGTTTAATTATCAGATAAAGGGTTCGTACACAAAACTGCGATGCGACGTCGCATCGCAAAAATCTGCGAGCTCCCTCGAAGCATCGCAAGAACTTGCGAATTGATTCGCATCGCACAGTGGTTGTTGTTGTTGGTCACCCTGAGAGACGCTACGCCGCACGATATCGCATCGCAGCAATTCGCATCGCAATTTTTTGCGTTGCGAATTCGCATCGCAGTTTTGTGTTCGAGCCCAAAAATAGAGGTATGATAGATTACTATACTATTTCCGTAGTTCCTGCGTCGGAACCATTCCGCACAAAATGACTTACTATTTGTCATATGTCTATGAGATAAACATCAATAAAACACGTATTAGAGACATACAAAAAGTTTTATTCAAGAATGTTTAACATACAAATTGCACCTATGGCACGTTAAGACAGAAATTATATTTAATAGTGCATTTTATTGTTACGATAACGCTAAACAAATTTGTGTCATTTCGGGAACAGTGTTAAATATATTCATTGAGTGCTATATAACTACAAAAAGATTCTTAACTGGATCGTACACATACGAAACCCAGCCACGGCATACATGTGCCTGGAGCCGATGGTTTCGTAGAAATGACGGGTCACTTTTTCTTCGTGCGGTCTATTAACTTATTCTGTAATCAAATAACATTTTAAATTACAGTCCACGTAATATAGATAACCGTATTAGTAGAATATAATATTTTATAATGGAATACATGTTAAACCTACTTCTGCTGAATTCTGTATCTTTGATCAAACATTTTGTACATCAATTGGTAACATTAAATTAAATTTGATGTATAATATACACAATAAAATTTATAAATATAAAATTCTTAATAGCACGAGATGCAAATAATACGTGTAGCATTTATAAAAGAAGTATAGTACCTTCGCCAGGTTAAGGCCGATCTCACTGAGTCGCTTGTGTTGGTACGTGAGTGGCTCGTGGAGCTTGGCGTCGCCTCGTTTGTAGAAGTCGCTGTAGTCGAGTCGGAAAGCTAGCGTCTGTAGTGACACCTCCGCGTGCAGCGCCAGCTTCAGGATCAACGTGGTCACGTGACCCCTACAAGTTAAAGAATGTTGTATAAACATCTATTTATTAATTGTTTATGCCGCCTTATTAATATGGTATTTTTATACTGTAAATGCCTTGAAACTGATAATATAGTTAATATAAATACCAAGACCCGCTGGTCTCCAAATGTCACTACATCAGCTATCCTATATTATTTACATTCTGTCTGCTAGACACAGAATGAAAATGGTTCAATATAAAAATCAATATAATAAATATGCATGCATATATTAACCTGTATGTACGCGCCCAAACATTTAAATCAGCTTTTCTGTTAGCCAAGAACTGACAGAATATCTTCCTCTTCTCTTTATCTTGGGCTTCATCGGCGGAGGTAAATGCATATTCACCTAAAAATACATGTTATTATAATGCAAATTAGTAAGAAGATAGCTAAAACCGATATAAAATAAAATAGCTCTAAGTAAATTGAATAAGAAAAATAGATTAATAATATGAGGAATACCGCAATTTGGCACCAACCGCAAGTCGTAGCTCAAGGAATGCTTAAAACACTACAATCATCAAATAGATTTTATATTTTAATAGGTATCACTTGTTATACCGATTTTGTGTTTTCTTTAATCTGACCACATAGATGTGGATTGTGTGTTACATTTAACATTTTAAAGAGTGTATGAAATATACCCTTAGCAATATTTTCAGCTTTCTTTTGCTCGATGGATTCGCGCCGCTCGAGCTCCGCGCGGATGCCGACGTGCAGCGTGGTCTCGAAACTGCGCAGCGCCAGGGTTTCGTTCAGAACGTTGCCCAGGTACGATTGTAATTCCTGTTGTCAAAACATTTTGAAAATTCCAATTACTATGGCATTAATAAATACTCATTGTATAATATTTGTACACAGTAGCTTTCTAATTTTATGTGAAGTTTACTTGCACTGTAAAAATATAAAGACAGAAGTTTACAAGAATTCATACGTGCACGTTAAGTGCACGAGGGATTTGAATTGGCTCCATAATGAGTGTGTTGGTAAACTTTAGATCAATCGAGAGTTCATGCGGAATACGAATCTGGACCAGCAGCAAGGGTTGTCATACGTCCATATCATCGTGCTGTCGTTTCATATAATATATCTAGATGTAGTAAATTAATATGGTCTTCGGGAATGGAAATATACAAGTACTTCAAACCTTAATTGGAATTCCTATCCTATCTGTAGTTTATGACATAAGTGTATTGTTTGTAATTGTAAAGCTTCAAGTGGATTTTAATACGTAATGAAAACAACAAAGGGCCAAGGTGTGTAAGTGTCGCGACCTGCGTGGTGTGGTGTATCATCGCGTGTATGGAGTGTCTGTCGAGCGCGTAGTGGTGCAGGCGCAGCAGGCGGTCGAGGTCGTGCCGGGCGGCGGCGGCGGCCAGCAGCTCGGCCCAGGCCGGCTCCGCGCCCACGCAGCTCGCCTCCTGCAGCGCGCCGCACAGCCGCAGCGCCTCCGCGCGCAGGCACGACACGCGCCGCATCAGGCCCCACACCTCTGCGCGGCGGACACACGAACATACACAAACATGTACACATATACATAAAATGTACATAAAAATTTCCCGCAAAGTTGGCGACGTACACAAGGTGTCCTATATCGTAAGCAAGCTATGACTCATCTTGCAACAGACTGCTATAGAGTAATTGTTAATGTAGTCGTAGTATCGACTTGCATCCCATTTTTCATCTATGCTAAACACCCAGTGAGCGATAGCTTAGCGTAATTTGTAAGTTCTGGACTTATTATTAATTTAGCGTAAACTATATAAATAAAGCAATGATAAACACCTGTACAAATGTCAAATCCTCATGATAATGATTACACTTCAATATACATCCCATTCCAAGAATAAGCTAAAACTCGCGTAATTAACCTATGAAGACAAACTGGCAAATATATAAAGCAGACAAAAATTTACAATAAGCTTAATATAACGACCTTAAAACTGACAATAACTTGGAATTTAGAGACACACATAATATATTTGTACAGGCACAGCATGATCACCCACCAGGCATCCGCTTTAGACTCTTCTGGAGTATGGTGTGCTCGCGCCAGGCGTCGTGCAGGCAGTACTCGGTGCGCTTGACGCGCCACAGCTGCGCGAACAGCGCGCGGTACCGCGCCGCGCACGTCGCCGGGAACAGCGTGCCCAGCGGCCCGTCCACGCGGTACTGCAGCGCGAACACGTCCCACCCGCAGTCCTCGCGACCGTCACCTAATATACATACATTACTCGTATTTTTTATAGAATATCAACTTAGAAAAACAGCATGCATTTCACTTAATGAAATATGTTCAGTCACTTATTAAGCCCGCTCCACATTCTCGCAAGAATCGAGAATTTGGAGCCTATAGGAATCGGGTATTTCTCGCGTCCTCCCGAGATTCTTGGAGCATGTGAAGCGGGCTTTATACTTATGGAATTATTTGATTACACCTAAACAGAGTAGCGTGTAGTAGGAGTATCATCGTCATGATTATTTTACTCTATAAAATTAATGTAAATTGCTGCAATGGTAAAGGAAGTGACTTTTTACATTTACAACGAATTTGAACGAATTTGTAATTCGGTTTCCAAACACTTAATTTCAGTCTTACCGAAGAGAATAAAATAACATTCCTTAATTTATCACTACAATAAAGAATTCATTATCTTGCAATGCAGGCCATAATGCTCATTTAATAAAGACGTCATTAACATAAAATGTTTGCGTCGCTCACAGTTAGGATAGAGGTTGACGTGCAGACGGGCGAGCACGTGCGGCGGCTCGAACTGCGCGTTGGTGGCGCGCACGGCCGCCTCCAGCGTGCACGTCAGGTTGTGCACGTACAGCGACGACGCGGGCTTGTTTAACTCCTCCCTGACGTAACATATGCATTAACAATAGGTGTTCGGAACATCGGAACACAGCTGTTATGAGACAGATGTGTGGCGGTGGTGCTGTCGAAGCACAAAGGGTTCTACCACCTTCAAAATTACATGTATTAATCTTTTTTTTTTAATTACATTCTTTACTAAATACTCTTTTTACATTATATGTAATAATAGATGTAGAGAAAAGAAACTAAAAAGAAAAGGGGGAAAGAGTAAGATGAAGGCAATATGCGAATTAGGGTATAAAGGTATTTGCGTGTCCTCACTGCAGCAGCGTCATGAGATGGTGCACGAAGTCGCCCTGCGCGAGCAGCAGGTAGCGGCGGTGCGCGGCCAGGTGGTCCAGCAGGTGGTGGTGCTGCGACAGCGCGGCCAGCAGCCGGCGCGAGGCCGCCGCGTGCGCGCCCGCCACGCCCGCGCGCAGTCCGGCCGCCGCCCACCACGCGCCGTCCTCGCCCCCGCCTCCGCCGCCGCCGCCCGCCGTACCGCCCTCGCCGCTACCTACGACCGTATTACGAAACCATTGACAGATTGACGAGTGAGTTTTAAATCTTTTTATAGCAAACCCTCTTTTGCTGCGTTTGAGACAAATAATGTTTTTGACAAACAGATACAAACTGCGTATATTGCAGAAAAAAATAGATAAATACTAGCTGACCCGGCAAACGTTGCGTTGCCATATAAATAAAAAAATATTAAGGGTGAACAACCCTTGTCACTTAGGAGTATTAAAAAAAGATAGTAGCCGATTCTCAGACCTACTGAATATGCATATAAAATTTGATGAAAATCGGTAATGCCGTTTCCGAGGAGTACGGTAACTAGCTTTGTGACACGAGAATTTTATATATAAGATAAATTAAGGGATGTAGTAGGAGGTGTAAGGTTACTATTTGTCTCGGGCGCGTACGTCACTACTATCATAAGCCGACTCCACATCTTGCGAGAGCGCGAGAAAAAACGCGATTCTTATCGACTCCACATTTTCGATTCTCGTGCTTTTCTTGCGAGAATGTGGGGCGGGCTTTACAGCGAGTGCCGGTCAGCGCGAGGAAGTCTGTGTGCGACCGTCAGCCTGAACAGACGTGCGTGGTTCGTATACAATACGATACTATCATATTCAGTAACGTGTCCTGGAGTGTTATATTTTTCAATATAAAACTTCTTGCACGTGTACATATTGACACTAAGACTCTTCTTCATTTTATTTTATTAAATACGTCAATAACGTATAACTTTTAAGATGCGTACATTAGCAAGTATTAGTAAGTACACACACGCTTTTTTTTATTTAAATTACATTTTTACCGCTACAGACAGCATATATCTGACACAACAAGGATGACAAACTAAATTTAATAAAAATGTACTCCACCTTTGACGCCGGGATGACGGTGCTCGGGTGAGGGATGTGCGGTGGACAAGCGGCTATAGAAAATGTATGTGCGCTACTTGAGCTGTCATTAATTATCGGTATCGGCTCGGTGACGGTGGGGTTGACATACGACCTGAGTCTATAACATCGCTTATCATACTGATCGTACAACATTAATTCAACCCACACCTCCTGCTCACACAAATATAAGTAACGGACCGGCGGTGGGGCGCAGCAGGTCGTGCAGGTGGTGCGCGTGGTCGGCGGGCTCGGGCTCGTCGGCGCACGCCTCGCGCATGAACACCACGCTCTTGCCCGTCGCCAGGATCTGCGCCGCCTCCTCGCGCGTCATGAACGACGGCACCATCCATTCCCTGGTATTATACATTACTATTTCATCAGTAATTCACGTAAATCTCTTTGACTACGTATTTTAAGATAATTAAATCCATCAAGATTGTATACTTTAAATTCTTACTTAGAAATGCAATTTTCTATAAATGCCGGCTGCATAAAACTGGGTTACATCTATGTTTTTTAATTTCTTTTTTTTTTGTTTCTTACCTCACTCTGTATTTATCGTGCCACATCCGATCTATAGGCACACCACTGCGGCTTTCAATGAAGAATTCATTAAATGGGTCGTCGATTTCGCCTGTAAGATAAAAATCTAGATAAAGTACCCAAAAGAGTTAATAATAATTTATATGATTACATGTTACATTACATATGGGTAAGGATACGATATCATTATAGTTTTTGTAATATGTTACTTCATTTGATTATGTAAAGCTAAATACAAATAATATGACATTGATATGACAATTGATTTACAATTGTGGACGTTAAGTAGGGTAGATATGAAAAGGGACTAGCCAAATAATATAAAACTGACCGTGCAGCAGCCAGCGGGTGAGCATGAGCAGCAGCGGGTAGGTGAGCGCGGTGAGCAGGCGGCGCGCCAGCGTGGCCACGCGCTCGTCGCCGTGCCGCACGAAGCGGTGCACGCACGACGCCAGCTCGCCGCCTGAACACAGCACACGCGGCAAACGTCATGTATTTTCAAAGCAATTGCACAAAATCTATAGTTTCACTAGTGCATACTAGTACATACTTCGATGTCCTTATGGATGTCGATTTCGGTCAGACGTCTCAGCTAATCCTATCTATTAGTCTATGGATGTATGAACATTTAATAAAACGATAATTTTACAAAGCTTTATCGAATAGTAATTCTAAATATCACTATGGTGAAATAGTTGAGATCCTTCGAACTAATACAAAACTTTTTTGACAATAGATAATAGATATGTCGTGTAGATGTCGCAAATACGGAACACGAAAACTACTACGATCTCTATTTACCCTAATAAAATCAAAGCGTTACCTAAAATAAATCACAATATTTTGGTCACGAGTTTTAAAAGTAAGTAATAAAGTACCCTTCTTATGATGCACAGTGTGCGCGATGTTGGCGAGCCAGGTGAGGCGGTGCAGCGGCTCCTGCGCCCACACGCACACGCGCCGCAGCGTGCCGCCGCCGCCGTCGCCCTCGCACACCTGCGCACAACACCAACAACCAAACAGTGCTGTTTAATAATAATCCGTAAATTATCCATTTTTATAATGAGCCGATGGATTTGAAACACCAATTTGTTATATAATAAAAAATATCAAATTTATAGATGGTGATTCAAGATTAAAGCAAATGAGGTAAACTAACCTGTGACTGCAGAAGGGCAACGCTTCGGTAATACTCCGTAAGTTCATCTCTGATGGAAGCTACCAATCCTTCACCCATTAAACCTAAAAAATATAATAAATGGATATGTATTAATATAATAATTTTCTAAAGGATGATTGATTGCATGTTCAGCAGTTTTTTTCCAAGCTTGATTAGGTAAGTACCTAACAAGCACCTACTACTACTTACAATATGAGTTTGCTATATACTCTCAAGCAGTTTACGTGTTAAGCTTGCAGTTAACCTCAATTTTTAATTATACTTGCATATTGCCGCGCATGAACTTAAAGACGACTTTGGAATGCCTCCGCCTCGCCTTGAAGTAAATTACCTTGCGGCATGAGTCCAGACGCGGGGTCGATGAACTCCTTGAGGCGGTCGTGCAGGAAGCCGAGGTGCGCCACGCGCGCGAACAGCGCGCACACGGGGCGCGGCCAGCCGCCCGCCGCGCGCGACTTCACGCCCGTCGCCGCCAGCACCGCCTCGCGCACGCACGCGCGCTCGCTAGCTCGATCTGAGGAATCGAATGCTTTTTAGAACATATACGTCTTTTGACATGTTTGAGAAGAATTGTGTGAATTTTTGCATATGACAACTGAAATTGAAACATGTACATAAATATGTACATAAATATGTACTCAATTTCTTTTATTATTGCAATGGTAGGTCAATGAAACACTTAAATGAGGAACTTAGGTTGATGTCCTTACTTGTGACTGCCTGTAAACATACAACAAAAATCTGCCAGAATCTGTCCATTCTAAATATATGATAACAGATCCTGCACACAGAGAGCAATGAACAAGCCAGGAATTGATCTCAAGATCACTTACTTTATTTGCGATAAATATCTACATGGATAACTTTATACAGGGTGAATTTTTAAAACGGGCCTTCAGGGCCAAATGCAAAACTATAAGGATTAGCGAAAAATGCTGAAAGGAGTTACGAGACCGATTTTGATAAAAAGTAAAACTGCATCATTAGTTTTTTTAAATATTTTTTTCCTTAGCCGGGAATCGAACGAGTTCATTTTGAAAAAAATGACACCTCTACATTATTCCAGTATCTGATAGTGTCGCTTATAAGGATCAAATTCTGGGAAGTAATGTTATGTGACAAATTAAAGGAAAAGGAAAGTTTTGAAGAAAATACGTATTTTTCCATACATTGGCATACTAATCCTTAAGGATTATACATAACAAATGATTTATGTATAATTCTTTAGAAACAGACATAAGTCATACCATTGAAGAATTTGTTGGTTAATCAACTAATTATTCGATGTATGTTCGACTATAACATACGGCTTAGTATAAGAAAGTAATAGTTTGGCAAATAAGTTACCGCCGTTTTTAGGATTTATTTTTTAATGAAAATAGATAACTGAATAAATAGTAAATTCTTATCGTTTGTTGTTTACAACTTCGTTTCAACGTTAAATATGATTTTCTATATCTCTTGTTTTAAGTAATTCTCGCAAATTGTCAACTTAACATCTGTATTTAACGAAACTCCGCCCATAGCAAGTAAATCTATTTTAATGGTCCTAAAAATAACCTTAGCTAAGTCGGACATAAAAATATAAATTATTGGAAAACAAAACGTCCATATCGAATGATTAGAAACATTGAGCCAAAAAAAATGTTAATACACGAAATGTTTAAATTAATGAATGGCGGGAACTTAACTGCCAAATTAATATGAAAAAATAAGTATTTTCTTAAAATTGAGGCTTTTCCTTTAGTTTGTCATTTATCATTACTTTCCAGATTTTGATCCTTATAAGCAACACTATCAGATAGTGGAATAATATAGAGGGTGCATTTTTTTTCAAAATGAACTCGTTCGATTCCCGGCTAGGGAAAAAGTTATTTTAAAAAAGTAATGATGCAGTTATAGTTTTTATCAAAATCGGCTTCGTAACTCCTTTCAGCATTTTTCGCTAATCCTTATAGTTTCGGATTTGGCCCTGAAGGCCCGTTTTAAAAATTCACCCTGTATAAATGAATGAATTATGACAGCTGTTTAAGAGGAAACATTATAGTTACCACTTGCTTGTAAGGCAATAACCATATTGCTGTTATTGGATGGTAAGCTTTGGCTAGATGTTTGCTGCTTCGGTAGATTACTGCCCCATCCTACAGACCCCATTGTGCTTTTACTAGTACTTGATGTTGTTCCTGACAAGCCAACAGTAGAGTTCTGAAAAGTATTCATCATTTTCATTGTATTATGTATTTCTACAAAGCAATAGAAATACAAAGCAATAGAATAATGTATATGTATATTTTACATGTATAAGCATTCCCTGTAATAACACTACATCAATGTAACATTCAAATGTCTTGAATATACCATGAAGCACAATATTGGGTAAATAAAAAAAATAAACTTTTAGAGACCTCGCCAAACATCTAGTCTGCTCTGATATAGAAGCGCAACAGCAAATTGTAGATATTAGCAGGATGAAGACAGCATGGAACACCCCCCACAACTGTCCACTGCCCACTTTCGCCCACGTGTACATAACTGCATAAGTGTGCTCTTACTGTTGGTACAGAGTATATTCTTGTGGTTGTCTTCAATCGCATTAGCTCTCTGATTAGACCTGCTTGCAATAACTGCAGAGGGGACTACAAGTTTGGCACGGACTCTACCTAAAATTAAGTTATATAACTTACAGCAACTCCAAGGTTAGGCATAGGGAACAGCTGCTGAGTGGAGTCAGAATGTTGTGGAGCCTCTGACAATGCCAAAAGGAGGGATAGCACTGACACTCTCTGCTTGAGAATAAACTATAAAAATAAATTGCAAAATTAGCTTTTTTAAGTAACAAAAAGGGATACTATTGATGGCCTGAATTGATTTATATATATTTAAAAACATGACAGTAAAATATATAAAGAATGCACCATAATCAACCATACTAAAAATTCAGAAACTTTTCTGTCAATCATTTGTTTTAAAGTGCCTAATAATTTTATAACATACTGATGACTTCAGGTTTATTGATATTCTGGGTTCAAATCCAGTGATAGATTTGAAATTTTGCAAAATCACTGTAGAAACTATATTTTAAACTTAAATAAAATGTCATATAATAGGAACTTACAGAGTTCTTTAATTTTGCATAGGATTCATTGAATTTATCAGCATCTTTGGCAGATACACTAGCCAGCCGGGAATGAATCCTCTGACAAAGCAGTCTCTCATCTTGAACTGTGCATGAGAAGTGTGAAGAAGATTGTGCAGTGAGAAGATCACTGATGGATGATAAGTATGACGACGCTATCTCATATGCACCATCTACAATAACATAGAATACATGTAAGAGACAATCAGTTAGGTATGTTTAATTTATAACATAAACACTTATTTACTACAAATTTAAAGGTATACAAAATAAGATTTCTAATACCTCTTTTTATTTTGGATAATAAATCACGAACAAAATCCTGCAGATTACTCATATAATACGTAAAAACTTTGCAGAAAAAATATTCTAAAATAATGCCAATATGTTCATTGACACTTTGATTCATTAAATAAAAACAAAACAAACCTGGCTCCGATGACAATAGTACGCATAATTTTTGAAGTAAGGCGGCTACTTTATTAGCCGATATATCCATTGCCAAAATTGAATTCAGATATTTGTGACCTGCGAAAGAAAATATAAACAAAATACCCCAGTTGGTGTTCCAGTATTCACTTAGTCACATCTAAACGGAGCGTTTAATAGTCTAACTATTTGGTTGAATTTGTCCGTTATAGCCTATTTAATTATTTCATGATACGAAAATTACGAAGCCTTTGAACACAATTCGGTCTATTTTACAAATATGTATGTTTTATTTTGAATAATTTTGATTGATAATTTGATATAGAAAGATGGGATTGGTTGGTTAGTTTATTGATAGATGAATTCGTTAATTTGATTGCTTCGTTCATTGTCATTTGATTGACGTACTTGATATTTAATAGTTGTCAAATATCGTATAAAGGTTAACGCGCAGATGAATGATGCCCCAATAACTATTTAGGATACCTGTACGATAAAATTAAATAGCGATCGGTTTAGAATATTTCAAGATAAAATCATGGTTCAGAAGGTACTCTCTATTAATAGATTGTTCCACAAAAGAGTTTACTTACGTATTTTTGATATTGAGTCGAAGAGTAACCTCCTTATTTAACTACTTAAGATTAAGAACAATAGAATGAAATGGAAATTACAGAAGAACAATAAGATGATGATCATCATTACTCCTAGTCTTTCTATTTACATTTTTACAATGAGGTAATCATAAACAATCATGATTTTTAAATGTTATTATAAAAGCTCAGAAAGTAAAAAATGTAATAACGTAACTAAATAAAATAACCCGCCTGATGTTTACATTAACCTTTATATGATGATATATTTTTTTATATTCTTATCAAATAACTTTTTTTTAATTAATTACAATAACAAGTAATATGAAACTAAATAGAACATGGATTTAACTTTTATTTTAACGGCTTTTAGCCTTTCAGTCCCACATCATTGTACTTTAATTATTATGAAGATTTAACTTCTAATTCGGAATAGTTTTAAAATTAGGACCATAGCCAATGAAGTCAATAATAATATTCTTTACGAGTCGATCATGCTTCAATCATTTGTAGTCTATATTACAACCCAGTGTGGCCAGGTGCACTGTAATTACAGAGGATTGATTGTAATTTAACTACATTAACCGTATACTGTATTACAATTTACAGTAAATACGTAACATTTTAATGTTAAAAATTACATAACATCTTCGTAAAACGTAACGCATTTTGCTGTATTCTTTTGAATAGTCAGTGCTCTGGTTTCAGTTTTAATAATGTAAATACGTAATCCACACACTTGGCAAGCTTTGAACAAGCAGGCTACAATAATAATTACTGTTTGCCTGTTCTGTTTGTAGTCGCCGATGGTATATGATATGATTACCGTCCGATCATTTGTAAGTGTTTGTAACAAACAACAAGCTTGTTTGTGTTCGGTGTTTGGCTTGTGTTTATTGTTTGTTACACATAATAAAGTGTAGTTGCGGCTTTATGCATTAACAATAATCGGATATTCCCCGTATTTCATTGGATGGTGTCGCCGTGACCGGACCGTGAAAGGAGGTTTATAAGATAATCGAGATCAAAACAAAAAAAAAAAGAAAGCGCTTGATTACACAGAAATATTACGCGATTCGACTAAAATAATAAAAGCTTTACCGTAAAAACACTGTAGTTTTATGCCGATCTACTGTATTTTTTATTAGTGCACTGTATTACAAATCGGACCTGGCAACACTGTTACAATCCTAGACGTTATCTGTGATTTTTATTAAAACTATATGTATAACATTACTTTATAGTTTATGGACGATTTGCGACAAGCAAAAGTGGCGGCTGTGAACTATTCTCATTTTATAAAAGCAACTAATTAGTAAAAATAGAATTAAAACTTTGTTTTGTTTTATGAATATGATATAAACTATATATCAGACTGGTGTTTATTTAAACTCTCTATTTTGTCAATACCTATGTTATAGATGTGTTCAAAATGAGTTTTTCAATCGACGAAGTGAACTTTCTTGTTTATCGGTACTTACAAGAATCTGGTATGTTTTATAGAATAGCAGTTTACTTTAAAGTATTATAGTATTCATTGAAACATTTGTTGTATCCGACAAACTAATTATATAGTAACCGGTATTTTTAGGATTCCATCACTCTGCATACACATTTGGAATCGAGTCGCATGTGTCTCAAAGCAACATTAATGGTGCTCATGTACCTCCGGCTGCTTTATTAAATATACTGCAGAAGGGCTTACAATACACAGAGGCGGAAATAACAATTGGTGATGATGGTAAATATTACCATATTTGTATGATGCTATTGAATCCACAACCTCAAATTTCAAATTAATATGTTTTTTCTTTTAGAAAGTGAAACACGACTTACGGAAAGCCTTAGTTTAATTGATGCTGTCACACCGGACACAGTGACTGCACGGCAGAATGCTCACAATGCACAAAAACAAGCTCTAAAAGAGCCGGGCTCTGGAGGGGAACAAAATGGAGTTGACGTATGAACACATCACGTAATTCAATTTTATGAAGCAAATATTTTATTAGATGTTACTTTCTATATTTTCCACTTTCAGGGTACCACATGTAGTGCAGCATCAACAACAGGTGGTGCTGCCACTCCCAGTGCACCAGAGAACATGAATGTAGATCAGTCCATAGAAATTCCTGCCAGCAAAGCCACAGTCCTAAGAGGACATGAGTCTGAAGTTTTTATATGCGCTTGGAATCCAAGCACTGATCTCCTAGCCAGTGGATCAGGAGACAGTACTGCTAGGTATCTTGTTTACAATATTCTTTTTTACTCTCCTGTATTTATTTAAAATATTTTATTTAATGTTATTTTTTCATTTAAATGTGTCCTTATTACATTATCAGATGAATCATTATACTGGTAATTATGACTAACAAACAAACTGAAATGTTTCCTGATTAAACTACTAACGAAATTATATTTTTTGTTATATTATAATGCATGAATTGTTTTTAGAATATGGGACATGTCGGATAATCCAGCAACTACCCCTAATCAGTTGGTCTTGAGACACTGCATTCAAAAGGGAGGTGCAGAGGTACCGAGTAACAAAGACGTCACATCATTAGATTGGAATGTAAGTTGTAGAATGGTTTCAAATTATATTATTTACCACCCTGTCCTTTATTGTTTGTAAGCTAATGGAAAACAGAAATATAAAGAAGAGGTTCACTTGATGGTAACTGGTTGTCACACTTATGACTCACAAAACTATAAGTGAGTACTGGGAATTCTTTGTCCAGGTTCAATTTTTTAATGTTTTTACTTACATAGATAAAATTAATCAATTCCATTTTCTTTATTTCAGTGTGATGGCAATCTTTTAGCAACAGGTTCTTATGATGGTTATGCTCGAATTTGGACTACAGATGGGACCTTGGCATCAACACTAGGACAGCACAAAGGACCCATTTTTGCTCTCAAATGGAATAAGAGAGGCAATTATATTTTAAGTGCAGGTGTAAGTGGTTTATGATGTATTATACTTAACATAAGAATTATTATATGTATATATTTATATATGTATAACATAATTGAGAAATTTAATGTTTTTAAGATACTTAAGTTTTTCACAAGGGACTGCATGACAAACAGCCTAGTAAATACAAATATATCACACATAGAAATCATTTGTTAAGGCGAGCTCAAGCTTTAAATGAAAAAAATATAGAGAAATTGGTCCCATTATTAAAATTAATTTAAAAAAATATCATGGTTTTTTTTTATATAGGAGTAGCAGACGAGCATACAGTCCACCTGATGCTAAGTGGCTACTGCCGCCCATGGACATCTGTAATCAACCCCAGATAGGATTAGATATTCTTACCTGAGGTCGGTCACAGATGCGGTCAGTTAAGCTGGAACGCCTCGAAAAAGTCTGTCTTCCTTACTGCACCCTTCAAACCGGAACACAGCAGCGCCTAACACTGCTATTATTAGGTAGAAATAGGTGTGGCGGTGGTACCGCCAGAGTCAAACCACAAAGGTTCTACCACCTTCAGAATAATGATAATATATCATTTTTTATCATCATTAAATTATGTCTATATGTTTAAACACTTCAATTCTATATTGGCAGGTTGATAAAACCACCATTATATGGGATGCTGCATCAGGGTTATGCACACAGCAGTTTTCTTTCCACCTGGCACCAGCCCTAGATGTTGACTGGCAACAAATACTTCATTTGCATCATGTTCCACTGATCAGTGCATTCATGTGTGCAAACTGCATGCCGACAAGCCTATAAAGAGTTTCCAAGGTCACACTGTAAGTACATTGTTCAGTGTTTTTTGAATTTGATGTTCATGGAGTTACAATTAACATGAATTTTGGTGTATATTACAGAATGAAGTTAATGCTATAAAGTGGGACCCTCAAGGACAACTACTAGCATCATGTTCAGATGACATGACACTAAAAATATGGTCAATGAAACAAGATACTTGTGTGCATGACCTGCAAGCTCACTCTAAGGAGATCTACACTATCAAATGGTCACCTACTGGGCCTGGCACTCAGAATCCTAACATGAATTTAATACTAGCAAGTGCATCATTTGATTCCACAGTGCGTTTGTGGGATGTAGAAAGAGGTGTCTGTATACATACACTAACTAAACACACAGAACCAGTATACAGTGTTGCGTTTTCACCTGATGGGAAATTCTTGGCCAGTGGCTCATTTGACAAGTGTGTACACATTTGGTCCACTCAGACTGGAGGACTTGTTCACTCCTATAAAGGCACAGGAGGTATATTTGAGGTTTGCTGGAATTCTCGTGGAACAAAAGTGGGTGCAAGTGCAAGTGATGGAAGTGTTTTTGTCTTGGATTTGCGTAAATTGTAGCACATCAACATATATTTATAATATAGCAGTACATATTTTTGCATATTTCTATATATTTTGCAATAACCTTCTTGGAATATTGGTTTCAATCACCTTAATGTATGTAACATAAGAAAAAATATCCATATTGTCTTTTATATCTTAAGCTTAAAATATGGATGAACTTTTTTCAATGGACAGATAAGTAAGATATACCTATATTATATTATCTTGTGTCAACTACAATGTTTCCTTTGTCATTTGTAGTCAAATATTAATTAATTTGAGGTAAATTATTTTACTGTTACATGTTACAATAGAAATAGTTTACATTGTAGCTTTTGCATTAATATTTATGAAAACAAATGTACTCTCTAGTTGATTGAATAATTAAATAATAGAAAATTTAGCAGTAGCGTAGAACTGCCTGAGTAATCTCCAAGTTGGAACAGGCGCAATTAAAGAAACCACTTAAAATGCTGTTTTTAGCACTGTTCATTTACAACTTGATATATGACACATAATTATCATTTAAAGTAACTTATATATTCAAATATAAAATATAGATTTATGGAAAATATAGGCAGTGTATGTAAAGTAATGGTTGCAATATTTTGCAGATCTAACTTCTTATTACTTATAATCTTTACATAGAATGAATAAATTTAATAAACAGCAGTCTATAAAAGGCCATTTAGGCTTATTAGTTTGTGTAGTGAAAAAAATTCAATGACATCTGGTAATTCTATTTTTTTTAAGATGTATAATAAATATACTTCATAAAATAATGTTTTTTTTTTATTTTTTTATTTACTTGTTTTATTTAATTTTACTACCCCAAATTCTTGTTTAGTAGGGCAAGATATAATATATTATACCATATTTACCAATTAAAAAATAAACTTATTTATTACCATTTATAACAAGAAAAGAGCTGAGCAATGACTTGTGTTGCTTATATGCAATGTGTAGTAGATGTGTTGTAACTTTTAATACACAGCAGTTAATGTTAAAAGTTTTATTTACAATAAAGTAAATTATTATGTACATTAGGTCATTGATCTTGTATATGCAAGTAAATCTTCATGTTTGTACAGCTTATGCAGTTTTTCATACATGAATTTGAAAAAATATAATAAATCATCATATTCTCCGTTATATGGTTTACATTGAGGATGATCATCTTTTGGATTATGTATAGGATACTGCGAGGTCAGATAAGTTGAATATTGTTCACTTTGACCCCATGCACATATATGCAATTCCAGTAAAAATTGGTGTAATGTTCTATAGTTGAAAGATACCATCTTGGACTGCCTTTTTGATGTCTCCAAAACTGTGAAGCCCTGTGCTGTAACACAACTGTTGGTAGGCTTTGCAATCTCTTATCTGCATATATTCCACGGCTTTGGTTCCATGTACTGTCAATCAGCACCAGACGATCTATAGGTAACTTTTCTACATGATATATCTCATCAACAAAATTGTCATTTTCAAATAATTTGGTTCTTAGTGTACCAACATTATACCCCAAGAGGTAATTGTTCCAATAGCTGCTCAGAGTATGACTTTGAATTCTGTTTACCACTAAACAATTCTCGAACTGAACTAGACTGTGTTCCTGGGAACAGTAGAACAGTTCTGCTATTAGGATCGTATTCGGGATCTCTGGATATGTGTAAACATTTACATCAAGAGATGCTAAAACTGCTGCATGTGCTGCAGTACTTTTACCATCTATTTCACGCCTATGTTTAATTATATCTACCTTTATTGGCAACTGAAACAAAGGTTACATTAAATATTACATCTTTCTGAATAATAAAATAAGTAGGTAATATATGGTAGTAACTAAATAATATGTAAGCAAGTCATATTTACTTTACAGTGTGGAATGCAACCTTCGAGCTGAGGAACAGGAATGAAACAAGTATAACAAAAGTACATTCGCGATTTCTGGACAACGAGAGCAACAGCTCCGATTGTCTATTTTATTAAGGATTTGAGAATCTGTAATTAATAATCCTTCGAAGGGATTGCCTTCCCGATTTCTAGCTTCCGGGCTTTTCGGATTCATTATTTTTAATAGTATACTGATCAAGTAATTGAAAATAATGGCACTTAATTTTCCTTCCTTTCATTCACAGACCAAAAAGCAGCAAACTTTACAACAATGTAACAAAATATGTATACAACAATTTACACAATGTTTTGTATTTGTAATAATAAAACTTGTAATTTGATAGTGTAATGATTGTAATCACGATCAATGCGATGCCAAGATAAGATAATCAAGATATGATGACAAAATGACAATGACATTACATGCCAGTTGCCATTTTATTACCAATCATGACCATGGCAAATGGAATAGACAAAAGCTCACCGCGTTCAGTATAGCTTTCTGTAAATTGAAATATGAATTTAAATTATACAAACCTACGAGTCTTATAAGGCTTTATTTGTAACTATCTAGCAATATAAATATTATTTAACTTTGGCAGTTTTTGATTTAAGTTAATAATAATTTTCAAGTTTATAAGGCCGTGTATACATGCACATTGAAGAATTAATTTTACAAAACGAGTCTTGGATGTTTTTATCTTACAAGTACATGCTTGTTTCAGTCATTTTTTTCTTTAAAAATCTTTAAAATGATATAAATTAATACCTTTTAAACTAAACCTTTGTGTCTTTGTACGAAAAATGAGAGTTATTCCGGGACATTATATGGTTAAAAGAAGGTAACTCTTTAAAAGCGAATAAATTATTACGTGGATTGGTGAACAATGATTCGTGTCGTAAAATTATTGAAACCCTGGATAAATATAAAGATAGAGTAAGCTCCAGCTTGTAACTGTCGAGAGTTATGTACGAAGGTAGGTTTTATATTATATAAAGAATAAAGTACTGCGTTGTTATAATAATGCGTTGTGATCCTTGTCACATTAATATCCTTAGTGCGAACTCATCTTTACTTTTAAGTAAGGATAGTTTTTGATTTATTCAATTGAATTCAAAAACTTACATATTTTTACAACTAAAAAAAAAAATGTCCGGTCCCATTTTTTAATTATTTTGAGTTTAATTTAAGTAGTGTTCAATATACATGATTATACATTCTTGCGAAATGACAGTATCGACAAAAATTGATTTTTGTGCGTTCCGATACGTACAACGTAAGTCCGTAACATGCCTTGAAAGTTGAAAATGGCAAATATATATATCATCTATTTTCGTTGTTACGTCAAAAAGTACAGTGCATGAAAATTTGTGATTTAAAATCGTTTATTTCTATTTTGATTATATGATTAAGGTAAGAAAATGCTCGTATTGTGGTTTGATTTCCTATTCTGTCGGGGCAGGCTGACTCGTATAATTTTTATACTATTTCTACTATTCGCCTTGTTTTAGACAATGACGCCATTTTGTCGCGCCGGCTGATCAGAATTATTATTTTTAAATCCATTCAGTGTAGATAGTGTTTCAAATTGTTTTGCTTAGTTTCTTGATTGATAGAGGTAGTATGTCTTCCTTAGTGTTTTCAAAGAAAACATCGTATCACTAAGTTTTCATCTTGCAAATGTCGTCGTTAATATATTGATTAGGTATTTTCCTTTCCGAAAATATACCAATAGGAGCTGATTTATGTGAAACCCTTAAGTATGTACATTATTGTATAGCAGCTAATAAGCCAAAGAGGCTTTAAGTCGCCTTGCCTCTTATATTTTTATGTATAGAATACTTGCATATTGACTTTGTTTAGGAAAGTACCTATAATTAATGATAGCCTTAGATTTTGAAAATTTTCTAACTTCTATGGCGGAAGTAGATTTTTAGAAATAAAAATATTGTTTCTGTAAACTCTTCAGGTGGGGAAATGGTTGGAGATATGTTACAATAATGACAATTTCAATGAAAGAACAAGAGCAAGTGCCTGGAGAGGTGAGGATATTCATGTTTACTACTCAAGCATTTAGAACTTGCGACTTGATTTTGTGGAAACTGCTATTGTGCTTTTGTTCATGCCTATGTGATATATTACACATTATAGGAAAGGCATATTATATCAATTGTGTTTTATTAAACAAATTCCAGTGGCTCTAGGTATAATAAATTTATCACACTGAGGTATATGGTATAAGTAGAAATATCAATGAGTAGGTATATCAAATGATATCTGATTTTTTTGTAAGAGTTAACAATGAAGTTTCACCTTTTACGACTTTAGCATATTCTAATATGTGTGTTGCAATAATGTTATGCCCCTGCCAATATTTATATGGTAAATATAAAATATACATGTGTCCGAAGTAGCCTATAAGCGAATAGAATAATTAACTGCAATGCAGTGTCAGATTAAAAAATGTTTTGGATAAAAGGGTATAACTACCTATGGTCCTTTGCAGTTCGAACCTTTTAAAAAGGAGTACCTCTATAAATTATAATGTTGTTTATTACGTTAGGTTTTGAGTAGATTTGTGTTCCAGTCAAACAAAAGGATAGAAAAAAACAGGGATTACTTCAGAATTATTGTCATCAATGTAATGAGTATTGCAGTCAATAGATATACGACATTGTGATCTAGATGTTTGTACACAATATGCAAACTGAATTTAAAGCCTTGTATATTTTGCATACAAAGCAGGCCTACATAGGTTGATCTCATAATAACAAGTGCTTCACTTGCCCTTTGTCATATCAGCATTTCTTTTACAACTTGTGTCTCTTTAGATGAAAAGGAACATGCACATGAAAGCAACATAGTGTTGGTTGCAACTGCATTTATTATTAAAACAAATATTCTCAGTTCAAATTACAATGAGTATGTAATGTCATGCTTAATTTTCTGGTAGTTATTGTTAAAGATATTTGTTCATGAATGTACTCTGTCTCGTAATGTATAATACTTTATGAATCAATCAAAGTCAGTAATTCATTTGATTCCTTTTTGATGATCAAATTTAGTATTTTAAGTATATAAATTTGTTATTTTTTAAATGTAATATACATCAAATATATAAATAAATATATATAATATACACATCAAAATATATTATGCATTAAAATGAATATTTTTTTACCATGCTTTTATGAGCTTGACCTGTACGTATGTAATTTTTATTACATGCCATATCTCCAATGAAAATAAGTTCTTTAATGCCTGTTATAGTGTTATTTGACAACATGAATTTAATAGGAGGCATAATTCGCGGTGTAAGAGTCAGATGAACGTATCTACATTTTGTCAATTTTACAGGAGAGCAAAATTAGTGTGAAAGTCGTAACGTAAGAGCTTTTACGTTCAAATGATTCATAATTATGATATTATTCATAATTATTAACAAACAATATTCTAGGATTAAAAACGTATTTTTTGCAAAAAGTTCTTATAGGTCTAACAGATAACATGATAATTAAAAGTAATTTAACGGTACTCATAATATATTATTCTGGTTCAATCGAAAGAGGTTCTTATGTTATTTAGTCTTTTTGGAACCTCACAGGTTGAATGTAACGTTACGTCGTTTTGCATTTACGTTAAAGGACTATATTATGAACCGATTTGTGGAAAAAAACGATTTTTGATTTTTTTGTAGATATGTTTGTCTGGCTCTTACACCGCGATTTGCTGTACATAACATTGTATTATACATTGTAGATTTATACCTTTATAAAGATTTATATAAGGTTTGTATGGAGTGCACGTTAATTTTAAATGTTTTTTTTTTCATATGTAATTTATCTACAGTCCTTGTACAAAAGCTCTCATATTACCAAAGACCAAATTGCAATGCTTATATATTATTACATGTTTCTTTTAGATGGCATTATCCGAGGCTGTACTAAAAGCTTTAGAGGATAAAGTTACACATCCTCGCTGGGTAGTGCCTGTACTGCCTGATCAAGAATTGGAAGCTCTTCTTAATGCTGCAATAGAATTAGCTTCTAAAGGTAATACTATTAATATAAATATGAAATATCACAACTTTTATGATATGTATATTACATTCTTATCTTCATTGTTCATACAGAAGAAGACGTTAACCATCCCTTATGCCAACGTTTTTACAATGAGGCTCTCAGTGTGTCATTTACAAAGATTTTAACAGACGATGCAGTGTCATCATGGAAGGGTAACATACAACTATGTGTTCGAACAAATTGTGAGAAACTTGTTCAACTATGTGCTCTGAAATTGGATGATCCAAGATTACTCAATCTATTGTATATGGTTTTGAATCCAAATAATAAGTAAGTAGTAATATTCCTGTATAAAATACTATTATTATAGATTCATTCTGAAAATGTAAGGAAATATTTAACTAAATAATCACTCTTTTTTTTTTAAGGTTACACACATTTAATGCCACAAGAACCAGTGAAGGTTTGGCTATGACTATGGTGTCCAGTACTGGGCAGGGCTCAACACAAGAACAAGAAGTTTTTGCTCGATCTCCAGATCACCGTACACCTAGAGGATGGCTGGTCCATTTTATAAATCTGTAAGACTTTTCCTTACATTTAGCATAGGAATAATTCTAAGTTTGTCATTAACAATTACAATTTCATTTCTAGATTTGGTCAAGCTGGTGGTTTTACGAGGCTGAAGGAAAGGTTTGATTTAATAATGGGTTATCATAAGGCAGAATTAACAACGTCTTTAAACAGTGAAGAGAAGATGTCAACTGAAATAATAGAAAGAGAAACTGATAACACCAATAAGGCGGAAATAAAAGATGTACCTATTATTACTGATAGTATGGAGGTAGGCTGTTACATTTGGCTTGAGTAATGAGTTATTATTACAATTTGTGTTTTAATTGGACAGAATATATTTTGTAATATTAATATTTTAGAGTTCAGTGTCATCACGAAATGATCAACCATCTTCAATGGAACAGTCTACCACTGGGGAATCACGCATTGCCATTGTGTGGCAACTACTGCGCCCCTTTGGTGCTTGTCATGAACTACTCACTCAAAACACAGTTACTGTTTACATGCTGTCCATGCTGGTAAGTCCTCTTTTATAAGTTAAAACTCAATTGATGATATCAAATTCTGTTTATTGTAACAACAGATTATTATTTAGTAAATAAAATGTCAATTAATGTGTTGTAGGAATTTATTCCGACTCTACTCGAGAGCCTCACAGACGAAGAGTTGAAGAGGGAAGCGCGAGGTAGCGAGAATAAGACTGACACGGTTTCATGCTTAATCCGGGCGTGCAAGTGTATTTCTGTGAAAACGCCTAATCCTCAGGATCTACTTAAATGTGAGTTATACCAAGCCATTAAACATAAACTCAATATAGCGAATTATTTTTTGCGTTCATGATTTTTTGCAGGCTTTTTTAAAACTACAATACTATTATAATCATTTAATGCATTGTCATCATTTGTGCTTTTAGCATGATATGG
The DNA here is from genome assembly GCA_014595695.2 of Epargyreus clarus clarus. Classification (NCBI taxonomy): domain Eukaryota; kingdom Metazoa; phylum Arthropoda; class Insecta; order Lepidoptera; family Hesperiidae; genus Epargyreus; species Epargyreus clarus. The sequence continues at coordinate 1,460,436 of JACTTY020000037.1, forward strand.
TTAGTTGAATTCGGTTTATTATGTGTAAAAAATGCCAGTTGATGATTAAAAAAGGCAGTTAAAGGTTATCCAACGGATTTATAGAAGACCTAGCGAAACAACGAACGAACTGACTGACGATTATAGTCATTATTACTCCGCTTTACCTTAATTGATTTTGTATTGTTTCAATACTATATACCAAACATACATTTCCGTTCAAAGATGTCTGCGTTTATGACATTCTGAGCGAAACAGTAGAGTCAACGTAAGCCAAACTCATCCATATATATCCGATCCATATATATCCGAAAGAATGAAAGATCATTGGAGCATCGAAGAGTCATCGTTCCATTGCGGCCGGTTGCATACCCTGTAGCTGCTTAAGGGGTGCAGTTGCCAGTCCTCCCCTAAGCTCCTACAGCGTCTGTAACTGCGCCAGCTCGTCGCCGGCGCCGCGCTTGCCGCGCTCATTGGTGTCACCGTCTTCACTCGCGTGTGCATGCTATGTTTGTTAGTTTGTATGTCTCCAATAAAAATACGTATTTTTTACATTCCATCCCTTATTTTATACTAAATCAATCTTAATTAACACTAATATAGTGTTTGCAGAAATATGTTTGGTATATATTGCTTCAAATTTGATTAATTGTTTGTATGTCTTTATCAGTCGTGTTCATATTAGTATTTTTTTCATTATAAATCTTTTTATAAATAATCTCTGTTGTTTTATATACATAGTACGTACTGTTGAGTATCTACCAGGAATCCACCAATTACGACGATAGACATTTTAATGTTATCATAAGCGTAGTTATGAATTCTTATTATGATATTGTTCCTTAAGTCTAAGTGAAGTCAATGAACAAGTCGGGTAAAAAGTGTTTTTCTTTTTATTTTTAGCTTTAGAAATGTTCCGACTTAAGATGATTTTGCGGTTACTTCAAATGTCTTCATTCAATGGGAAAATGTCTGCCCTGAATGAAATCAATCAACTTATCAGTACAATATCACAGCAACCGAAACCGGAATGGCTCACTCCTGCTGTTATTACGGTAAATATTCTAAAGTAAATTTTACTTGATTTTTTTTTTTTAATATTTAACCTAACGATAAGGCAGACGGGCTACCTGATGGAAAGCACTCACCGTCACCTATGGACATTTGCAACTCCAGAGGAGGAGCTCTTTTTACACCCGTCTTGAAGTTCACTCCACATTTTGCACGTACGCGGCAAAAATGACCGTTCAAACCGAGCCGTCGAGGACCGCCACGGGTCAAGTTGATGTGGATGGAACTTCTGCCTTCTGCGAGTGGTGCGGTGAAGGAAGGGTGATGTAAGCACCAGATCGAACAGTTCCTCAGAACACCCACCATTGTAAAGCCGGTAGATCACGCAGAGGGAACCTATGTCCCTCCGCAGGCTTAAGGGTTCTAACAGATCAGAGATCGCTGGTCATTGACGATTCGCACCGCTTGTTTCTGTACGGAGTCAAGCGGGTTAAGCTGGCATTGTGGCGCCCCTGCTCAGAGATGCGAGCAGTACTCCATGTGCCTCACTTATGCCTTATAAAGCAAAAGGAATTGCCCCCAGTGAAGTACCCCTTGGCTCTGTTCAGGACGCCCAGTTTTTTTGATGCCAACTTGGCTTTAACTTCCAAATGACTCCGATACTAAACGTCACACGAGATGTCAACTCCCAGGATCCCTACACTTTTACCAATGGTGAGCGGGGTACCTTGGAACTTAGGCGTTATGACGTATGGGGTGTTTTTTAGCCGTAAACGCGCAATTGATATCAGATGAAAATAAATATATTCATTTTCATCTGATATCAATTGTATCTGTTAGATTCATTTGCACTCATGTGGCAGGTATTAGTACTCATGTATTCCTAATATCCTTTAGAACAATGAAGGATTTAATTAAATACGAAAAATAAAATAACAAAAGATTAGTTAGTTATAAAGTGTTCTCATTACAGAGTTGGATTCGGGAGAATAAAGTGGTAGACATAGTGCTCCGGGACTCTCTCCACCAGCCTCAATATGTAGATAGGTTAGAGAAAATGCTCAGGTTTATGATCAAAGAGAACTCTCTAACGAGAGATGACTTGGACGCTATATGGAGGGCGCAACAAGGGAAACATGAGGCGATAGTCAAGAATGTCCATGACTTGTTGGCGAAACTCGCTTGGGATTTCACACCAGATCAGTTGGATCATCTCTTTGATTGTTTTAAGGTTAGTTCACTAATTTTATTGAACTTGTTAAGTTTTATGTTTTTTGAATATTTAGAATTTGAAGTATTTTATAATAAACACTTAAATTATTTGTAGGCAAGTTGGGCCACATCAAGTAAAAAGCAAAGTGATAAGTTGTTAGAAGTGATAAGAAGACTTGCTGAGGATGATAAGGATGGAGTTATGGCAAATAAGGTAGGTGAATGGGTAATAGATGTATGATATGTTTTGTTTGTTCATTCCTCAAAACCTTTGTCCATTGTCAGGTGTTAATCTTATTTTGGAATCTGGCTCATTCGGACGAAGTTTGCACAGAAATAATAGATGTGGCGCTGGCTAACTTAATTAAAATATTGGACTACAGCTGTAGCCAGGACCGTGATGCCCAGAAAACACTTTGGTTGGACAAGTAAGAATGTTTATAAGTTTTATAAGATTTTTTCTCAATCGACATCCAATTTGCGCATGTACATTGCTTTAATTTTGATGCATTACGCAAATTTTATTTTCTATATTGCGTATTAAAGTAATAATAGTAATCGGGGATGCAATTCATATGATATAAATTCAAAAGGGTAGCCTTGAATTTTAAAAGTAATCTTACTAAGATAGGAGAGAATAGTAAGAATTGTTTGTCTGAAACTCGTTCTTAACTGTGTATGTATGAACTTAGGTACCATACTGGCAATATTAATTTGTTAAGTCTTCTTCATTGATATGTGAACAAAATGAAATGACAACGCGCGATAATAATTTAAATAGATACTTGAGACAAACAACAGTCCGTTAGTGTTAACTGAAATGGTTTAAATGCCAATTTTCAACTTAAATAAATTCTTGCATTGCTATGTTGTAATATGTTTGTGGTGAAAAATCTACAAATTATACTTCATTTGTTCGGTCTGAAGGTGTGTAGAGGAGGTGAAGAAGAGCGACAAATGGGTGTTGCCGGCGCTGAAGGTGATGCGCGAGATCTGCTGCCTGTACGAGCCGGCCGGCGGCGCGGCCGCGCGCCCGCACGTCACGCGCCAGGAGGTCATTGACCGCCTACAGACACAACACTCGCTCGTCATTCTCGTTACCAACTCGCTCACGCACTATGTCGATACTGTGCGCACTAAGCAGCAAGGTACGTTCCTGCGGTACTCGACTACCACAAGTGTGATAATGTCACACTCTTGATGATATAATCTTTACGCATTTAACGCTCGAAATCGTGGCTGGATAGTAAATCCTCCGTCGGATTTAGATCGAATTTCACGAAGAAGTAATTTCATATCATAATCCTACTCCATGTGGCACGGTTTTGAGTTCCATTTGAAATTAAATTTAACAGTTGTTTATTTGGATAGTTTTGTCAAATTTACATTTGTCCAGAAACTTAGATAATTAATCTAGCTAGTTCATGATGTACATTGGTTTTTTGGTCATGCGTTTTTTTTACTATAGTTATATTGTTGGATATGTTACAGAAGAGGGAGAGATTGATTGGGATAATTGGATGCCCGATGGAAGATATCCACATGCGGCTCAGGTCCATGAAAGATTGAGTTTTTTGAGGTTCTTACTTAAAGATGGGCATTTGTGGTTGTGTGCAGAGCAGGTAATGGTAATATCTCACTTATTCTAAATAATTTAATGTACTATCTATTTTCAATATCTTTAACTCGTTGGAAATAATTTTAGGCGAAGCAAATATGGATGTGCCTTGCTGAATCGCCCGCGCACGTGGGGGATCGAGAGTCCTGCTTTCGCTGGTTTAGCAAATTAATGGGAGATGAGCCCGATTTGGATCCAAACATTAATCTACACTTTTTTCGGGAGAATGTAATGAATTTACCTCCCAATTTATTGACCCATAATGGGATTAAATGTTTCGAAAGGTATTTATTAAATTTTATTTAGTGAGTTTATTTTCATGCATACTCTCTTCAAAGCTACAAGTTTCATCGTTCATTTCAGATTTTTTAAAGCTGTGAATTCCAAAGAAGGAAAGCTCAAATTTAAGCGGCGAAATTTTATTCTTAATGACCCTGATCTCATAGGATTAGATTATTTGTGGAGGGTAAGTTATATTTATACTTATATAGTGTAATCCATTTCGTGTAATTTTACGTTGTTCAAGCATATACACAATGCTATAATTGCATTAGCTACTCTCGAAATGGAAAATTTTATGTGTAGTGGGTACTATCTGGCAAAATACGAATGTGCATCCTCTTGTTCCCTCAAAACATATACCGGTGTAATGAATGTAGGTGATAACGGAGTGCGACGAGGACATAGCGTCGCGCGGCATCGAGCTGCTGCGCGAGGTGTGCACGTTCACGGGCCCGGCGCTGGTGCCGGCGCACCACCACGAGGCCTTCCTCACGCAGTGCTGCGCGCGCACGCAGCGCCTGCAGAAGGACATGGAGGCGCAGGAAGGTAAACTGGACACCACATTATAGTTCGCGCCAAACTGCTAGTTCGCTCTGAAGTTTTTGCGACCTGGCTTAGCCATACAATTTCCTATGGCGACGCAATTCATTTCTATATTCAGAGCGGACTCGCAGTTTGGCGCTGACTATGGGCTTGTACACAAAACTGCGATGCGATGTTGCATCATAAAAATCTGTGAGCTCCCTTGATGCATCGCAAGGATTTGCGAATTGATTCGCATCGCACATTCCTGCGATGTTTTGTCACACTTGTGGACGCCATTTTTAGTTCGCTCTGAGTCAGCGTGTAGGGAAGACGTATACTTTAATGTAAATGACAGTACGACGTTGAAGATATGGTGATATAAACTTAAAAGCTCTTCGAATAAAGATATGATAATTTTAAAACAATCAAAAAAAGTATCGTCGGTTTTCAAAGCTTCGTATTTTAGATGAAAATAGTTCTCATCAGCATTCATAATAGTAATAAATGGATGAACTAAAAATCTTCTTTGTTTCTCTTTCCTGTATCTCCTAAGCAATAACAAAAGTGCACACTTCTTTTTACGATCCATATCACGGCCTAGTTTTTAAAATACGCTCATTACGGTTGACGGTAGTCGAAGGAATGGTCACCCTGGAAGAGGCCTTGCCGCACGAAATCGCATCGCTGCAATTCGGGTCGCGTTGCGAATTCGCATCGCGTCGCATCGCAGTTTTGTGTACGAGCCCTATACTTGTTTAATGATGTAATAATCACTTATGATATACTAGAGTTCTAAATTGTATACTATAGAATGCAGCCGCAAGTTAATGTGTCCACACTAGTAGGGTACGTTTTAAATCAGTAAAAACGAAATTAATTTGATTTTATACAAAAATTTTGACATAATGTCCAGGTATACTTAATATTAATTATAAACAATCAGGTTTTTAGTGATGTTCCCTGTAAGAAAAAAGCTGTCATGATTTTAATATAAATAATTTCTTAAATGAATTAGCTTAACAAGATATTGATTCTTTTCAGATGTGGAGGAGTGTTGTACAAGGATATGTAGAGTTATTCGTGCCATACAAGAATATGTAAATGAATGTGATAGAAGATTTTCAGCCGAGCGGCAAATACTGCCGATCTATCGGTCGGGGAGGGGCAGGCAGTGCACTATTATAGTCAGATTCAGTTTTCAAACTGGCCAGAGGCAAATCGAAGATGTCGAGCTCTATTCGCACTCCAACGAAACTTTACATTCTCTGCGCACTGCCGTACAAAGGAGGCAAGTTTATTTGTTTAGTTTTATATCTTAATAGACTAACCAAGTGATATTTTCTAATAGAAATTATTATACACAGTTTTTTTTGCAGACTGAAATGTGCTTCGGAAAACAATATAAAGTTAGAAATGTACATAAATAAGTTAGAGTTGTTTGTGAATGGAGAGCTGCTAGATTCAACCCATGACAGAAAAATACTGTCACAAATACCTCTCAGAGACAAGACAATTATCATTGCTAAGGTATGAACCTATTATTAATTTTTATACTTGTATGGGTCCTCATTACTTTCCGTATTTCAAAATGCTTTAGAAACTATTAACATAAATCTCGAAATTGAAAAGGGATTGACGTTTTTTAAAATCTAGCTCATTCTGTAGATAGCGCATCTACATATTTTTTTTAGACTTAATAAGCTTAATAAAGCTAAATGTTAGATTATGTAATGTAAATTCCTTACTATATGATTTAATTATAGGTTTTTGATGGGCAAGTGTGTGGAAGCGGAGGATGTGGCTCATCGAACGAATCGAGCAGCGATTCTAGCGCCTCCTCGCCGCGAAACCCTCACACCCCCGAACATGCTCTGCCGGGCGTGGTAAGTTAACAGAGCAAGGTACTTCCATTAGAATTACCATTAGAAAATCTGTGGGACAGCAATCCATATTATTACTAAATGAGATCATTACGATTTCTGAAATCATGTTTTGTGGAATTATTTCTACAATTATAAAATTATTAGGTTTTTTCACCCCATTTTTTTTACCAAGTCGCCTTTTTAATCACCTTCGTAATATTTTAACTATGAGGAAAGGGAAAGAGATTCATTGTAATGGTGATGACAAAAGTGACTTTTGTTGAAAAATGTTCCTTTGTACTCATACATATAAAACTTGTTTCAGCTGCTTGCCCAAGGATCGTGGTATATACCATTTGTGTTGGATTTAGAGCATGTTGGTATTACGAAGGGCCATGCGCTGCTAACTGAGGCCGCACATTTACTGTCACAAATTTGCCCCGCACACAAGCAAACGGTGAGTATATTAACTTATATAATTATTTATTAAAGTCGAATTGTTCTTGAGAGTCATATCAATGACATTTATTACAGGTGGAGAAATTAACGGAGGCTCTGTTGAGTCGAGATGAAACAAAGTTAAGAGATATGTTGTATGGACCTGCCCCACCAACAGTTGCTTATAATGTTGAGGTAAAGTATGTTTTATTTTGTATTACACATATTATTTTTTGTTAAAGACCAGCTCATTATTGTGGTTACAATTTTTGCAATGTATCATAATTGCTTTCTATAATTACAAAGGCATTTATGGTTTCTTAATCTCTAAATTATCTATAAAATTCATTCTTTTTGTGAAAAGTTTGTCTACATAAACCAACATTTATTATTTAAATCCAAATTGCTGCATTATCTATTTGCCTTTCGCCCGTTTTGTATGTGTCATTTAGAAAAATAAATAAGAAAGTTGTGTTTCGGTACCATTAATTATTATAGAAACTAGTTACAATAATGATTAATCCTTAATCAAATTTATCTGAAAATTACTATTAAACTCACTAAATTTATTAATGTAATGCAATAATTCTTTCTTACTCTCACGCATTAGGTATAAACCTGTAATCTTAACTGAAAATATGATTAAAATAAATAAATATGTGAATGGTATGTTGTAGGTGCTATACAGCATGGTGATGCCGGCGTCGGAGACGCGGCTGGAGCGCGCGCGCAGCTTCCAGCTGGCGTGCGTGAAGAAGGCGCCGCTGCTGGTGCAGTGCCTCTCGGACGACGAGTTCCTGCTGGCCGCCGCCCCGCACACCAGGAGGTAGGCTTGCGTATGCAACAGGAATAGCATATTATTCATAAATTGTTTCTTTAATGGCTGTGGTGTTACTATTGTTCAATATTTATGACAATAAATTATACAATATAGTTATTTACTAGATCTTAACGCCTGTAAAATCAATATTATTGATAGCTTATACAAATAAGTTAGATGATGTAAATGTGATTATTTTGTTATGTTTTTCAGTATAAACAATGACTTAATTACTTTGGTTTTCAGAGTTGGATACTTAGCCCTAGTGAGGCTTGCGAAACTGGCCTTGTACACCTTGGGATACCTCTTTGAAATTATCACGCCCGATGGTTCAGACATAGATTTTAATAAGGAGTGGAGGTAATTAATTGTTATTTCACAAGATTAGAAACATGTTTTCGAAAGTTACCCGTAAATCATTTGGTTCTTTTTTTCGGTTATTCAATCACCTCTAACGTAAATAATTATATTACAGAACCGACGTTAGCATACTACGGGAGGCTTTGCAAACTGTACCTGGTCACAGCTGTGAACTGATCGTGAAGACTATAGCCGAAACCTTGGCGGGCGTTCTGGGTGAACAGGTACTATTACTAGAAATGTACAAGATTCGCGGTGTTTCGTCAGCGATAACTTTGATGTAAGGTTCGACTCACAATTTAATTAAGATGATCTGCCAGGTGGTGACGAGCAGCGAGGACAGCGACGCGGTGTCGACGCTGGTGTGGTGGCGCTTGCCCACGGCCGCCACGGTGCGCGCGCTGTACGAGCTGGCGCACTCGGTGGCGCAGCCCGTCGACCACTCGGGCATGGTGCACTCGGATGATGTCACGCGTAAGTATTCACGTCTTTAATAGGACTACGAGTGAATTATTTTGTGCGTCGTGTGATTTATATGGTGCATTTAGTTTTTATTTAAGTTAACATATTACCGTCGTGTTGAATGTGGTCTCAAAGGCCTCCGACGCGGTTTATCGACTGCTACCTTTATAATATTAATCGGGATCGACTGCTTAACATGCCCTCGGAAGTACGGAAGCGTGTATAAAATTTTACTTAGCGGTCACTTTCGGATATACCCGAGACTGCTTAACTTTACAGATAATCACAATATACACAAGCCGCGGGGTTATGTGCGCTAAGTTTATGGTATCGTAGTTTAGTTCGTAACATATTAATCTTGCGTGCATTGTAAAATTATATTATGTTATAACTTAAGTTTTAACAATGCTCCTATGACTGGTCTTTGCTAAAAGCCAGTTAAAATGCATCTCTTTTACAGTTGTTCGTGAGAGTATGGAAGTGATCACCATGTGCATGGCGCTGGGTGGAGGGCACTTAGAAACCTTGCTACATGAGTCTTGGTGGCAAGATGTAGCCTTGTATTTGATGATAGACTGCCCCAGCCCACAGGTACGCGAAATTACTATTTGTTAAAATTACACTCTTGCTTTTCATTATAGTTACCATAAGCAAATTGTATTTTAATGACATAATAACCATTAGTTTTTGTTCGTATTCATTCTTATGTGAGATGATATATATTGACTTGTGACGTCACTGTCCGTGCAGGTGCGCGTGTCGTGCGCGGAGCAGCTGCTGGCGATGTGCGCGTGGGGCGGCGGCGGCGGCGCGCGCAGTGCGCTGGTGGCGCTGGGCGGCGCGGCCGGCGTGGGCGGCGCGGCGGGGGTGCGCCTGCAGCGACACGCGCGCCACGCGCAGCAGTTCCTGCAGCTGCTCTGCCGCCTCGTGGCGCTCGCCGGCCCCACCGAGCGCACACTCGACGATCTCGCCAGAGAGGTGCGCTCTCGTTATTATTAAATTTTTTTTTAACGTAAATTAATTAAATAAGCACTGATATACAGGAAATCGTTGAAGAGTATGGATTTTTTTAATTAACAATATTTTTATTGCTAAATTATTCCTATTCAGGTGGCGTGGCTTCGACTTATGAAGGCGAATCCAGATACACTAGATGACACGTTACTGGAAGGTCACTTGAATCTCACCAAGGAGCTGTTCGCTCATGTGCCTGCACAAGTCAAGTATCAATATGGCGCACATCCAGACCACAAGGATTCTGGACTTATAAGAGTAAGCATATTTATAATATCATACGTTAAAAATAATTAAACACGAAAAATAATATAAACTTAAATTCCAGTCCATAAAAATTGATTCGTATTAAAAAAAAACATTTAACGTTAATTTTAAATTAACTTAATTAGCTTAGTCTTTCTGCTGATTGGTTTTCTGAAACGATACGTTGGACACGAATGGTTGATATGAGGCTTAAATCGCGTCACGCAGGAAGTGACGACGGAGTTTCTGTGGCCGTATTCGTGGGCGTGGTGCCGGTCGGGAGCGAGCGGCGGCGGCGTGGGCGGCTCGGCGAGCGGGGCGGGCGGCGACCGCCAGCCGGCCGCGCCGCTGTGCCGCTCGCCGGGCTCCGCCGCCGCCGCCACGGACCTGCTGCTGGCCCTCGTGCACGGCTGCGTCCCCAACATGGCGGCGCTCGCGCATCTGCTCGAGCAGATGTTCTACAGTGGTATGGCATTTAAATATTCACTTTTTTCTTGATGGTATAATATAATACCTTCTTTAGCATTAAGGTCCACCATTTGTATTATTGTCATAAAGTTACATAAAAGTTTATGCTTTGTCAGTTTAATTATCCTCCAATGTATTTAAAGGTTATATGTAAATATTGCAGATAGAAACATGCCGCTGGTTGAATGGGAGTACATGCCATGCGTGGGCCCGCGGCCGCCGGCGGGGCTGGTGGGCCTGAAGAACGCGGGCGCCACTTGCTACATGAACTCTGTGCTGCAGCAGCTGTACTGCGTGCACTCTGTGCGCGATGTGCTGCTCACCGTACAAGGTCAGTTGTAGTAATGAGACATGCTTCATTTAGCTTTCATTAGGTCACTTTTCTAACTACCATACAAAATTATTGATAAAGATTATAATAGTATTACCGATTTCAATAGGCTGTATATAGAACAGTTTTTCATTAGCAGATGCTAATTATAGATACTAACTTATACAACCAGATATGTTGATAAATTATAAATAAGTTTTGTATATTTTAGGAGCTGCAAATGATCCGAATGAAGATTTTTCTGGAGAGTCACAACTTCATCACATAGTGGAAAATAACATAGAGGTAAATGTGCTACAATATATAATTACAGAAATTTAATTGACTATCAGATTTTTTATTCGATATTTTATTTAATATACTTACATTTCAGAACAACACGGACTACAACATTACAATTTTAAAGCAAGTTCAGGCCATATTTGCACATCTGCATTATAGCAAGTTACAGTATTATGTTCCTAGAGGATTATGGGCGCACTTCAGGTATGTATTTACTGATATCGATTTGTATATACTAATAAAAAAATTCCGTAGAGATTGTATTGAAATAATACATGTTACAGGCTGCAGGGCGAGCCTGTAAATCTACGTGAGCAGCAAGACGCGGTTGAATTCTTTATGTCCCTGGTGGAATCGTTGGACGAAGCTCTCAAAAGCTTAGGCCAAGAGCAATTAATGGCTAAAACAATGGGTGGTACATACTCCGATCAGAAGATATGTAAGGGCTGTCCTCACCGGTAATTTACGTTTATCAACTATTTAAATATATAAAAAATACTTTACAAATAAAAACATTTGGAATAAACTGATACGAGTTGTATATTTTTTGTCATTTTAGATATTGTAAAGAGGAGCCCTTCAGTGTGGTCTCATTAGACATAAGAAACATGTCTCGACTGCAAGACTCATTGGAGGCCTATGTGCGGGGAGAACTTTTAGAAGGTGCTGACGCGTATTACTGCGATAAATGTAGTAAAAAGGTACTTATAGTACACTTAAGACTATATTATACAAAAATGTGGATATTTTTTTGTTATTCTATATATTAATGTAATGTCCAAAGTATATTATTTTATTTGTATTTTATAATGTCAAGTATTTAATATTTTACTATTAATATTTGTTATGTAAAGTATTCTAATATTTTTTGCAGGTTGTAACAGTGAAGCGATTGTGCTTAAATAAGTTGCCGCCAGTTCTAGTCATACAACTTAAACGTTTTGAGTACGATTTTGAGAAAGTGTGTGCAATAAAATTCAATGACTACTTTGAATTTCCTCGCGAGTTGGATGTCGAACCATATACCGGTAAGTTTTTATGACTTTCTAATTTAGCTAAGTTCCATGTAGACTGTAAAATGTAGATAATAGAAGAACGATTGAAGAGAAAATAGACAGAATCCAGTGTTAAACATGCTCATGGTCGTATTTCTGTATTACTTTGTACTTGTTTTTAATCTATCCAATGCTTTGCCTAGCAAAGAGCGACATTTAACGATTACTTTTTGGTAGGTGAAATTTGGATAGATTGCATATTAATAACGAATGATAGAAGCATATTTCACGGGTAAGTATGACCCTACGTCTCATCCTTTTATTGTTTGAATGATGACGTTTTTGATATTTACTCCATTGTTAGGTTAAATCTGAACTGATCCGCCGTTTTCCGTTTTGTACCACTTTTAATTCAAACTCATCTAAGTCCATTAATCCTCAATGCTCGTATTCAACACATTAATGTATGAGATGATTGTGTGTTACGTAGCGTGGGGCCTGGCGCGCGCGGAGGGCGACGCGTCGCTGTGGGAGCACGGCGCGGACGCGGACTCGGACGCGGAGGCGGGCGCCGGCGCCGGGCGCGGGCGCGGGGCCCGAGGACGCGCGCCCCGACACGCACTACCAGCTCAGCGGGATCGTCGTGCACTCGGGACAGGCCTCCGGCGGACACTACTACTCTTATGTGCTGTTGCGGTACGGCTTTACGTTTTGTTCTTTTACTTGCATGTTTCAGTGCAGGCATAATCGGGTAAGATATTGACAAGATTTTTGTAAAACAAAGTATTTTATGAGTATTAAAATTGGGCGTGTAACACAAGAAATTAAAAAACTCCAAAATCGAATAATAATAAACAAAATCTAATAATAAGGAATAGTGGTGCCACGGATTTATAAACATTTATATGATCAAAAGTGCAATCTAGTTAAATATAAAATATTAACATAAGACAACACTTTAGATGGTAAGAAGAAATGTATATGAAGGCAAATTCAATCTCAAACTCAGTAAAACAATATAAAAAAGTTTATTTAAAGTGTTAAATTTGGTTGGTTAGCCTATAATATATCGGCTTACTTCAAATGAAGTGAATAAGGATGTAATATAATTTTCATATACAGGGACAACGGCAGTGAAGCAGGCCGCTGGGTGAAGTTGGATGACGGCGATGTAACGGAATGCCCCATGCACGATGAAGATGAAATGAAGACGCAGTGCTTCGGGGGAGAGTACATGGGCGAGGTAATACGCAACTCACAATTAAAACCGTTCGTTTTTGTGGCACTTTTCTATAACAGTGTTAAAAAAAATCTTATCTGTCACTTTGTATGGGTAAAAATTTTGTGTTTATTATCTTAAGAACAAGACCATTTTATAGGTTTTCGATACGACTGTGAAGCGGGTATCGTACAAGCGTCAAAAGCGGTGGTGGAATGCTTACATGCTCTTCTACACTAGGAAAGACACTATTGAGAACCCATCCTTGGAGCAAGCTATGAAAAATATGACTTTCAAGTTAGTATGGTTTTGCTGTTATTTTGACTTGATTAAACATTACTAACATATGTAATATTAATAATGTTTTGCTTTTATTGTAAACTTATAAACGTGGAAGAGTAACTTAATTCTTTTTTTCTTAGGGAAAGTCTATTACCAAAGCCCATATGGAATTCAGTACGACGCAGCAATATTGCTTTTTCTCACAATCAAGATCAATTTAGTCTTGAACATTTTAACTTTATGAAGAAACTGTGTTGTATGCGGCTGCAAGTATTACCAGGATCTCAAAGTGCCGTGTGGGTGGGTATTGATTTGGAAATTCTGCATTAATTATATTTTTGTGGACATATAATAAATTTTTCTTATTGTGTCGTAGGGTCCGGAGCATGAAGAAATGTCGATGTTGGCAGTACAATTGGCAACAAAATTCTTATTTCAAGTTGGTTTTCACACTAAGAAAACCCTGCGTGGGCCCGCTTCAGACTGGTATGTCATTTATTTACTCTTAGACATACAAAATAATTGTAGAGTATAAGAGATTCTTGCCAAACATGGGGATTTCCCCATGTTTGGCAGTTTATATTTATAAATGAGTATTTTAGGTTAATGATGATTTTAATTTCAGGCATGATATACTGTGTCAGCACCTGAGGTGCTCTCAAGCTGTGAGGGCCTGGTTTGCAACTGATCTCTTTAAACATCCTCAAAGGTGGGTTGTATTTCTTATTGTATATTTCAATATTACAGTTTGAGTGGTAATGACCACAATAATTTTATTAAAAATTTGTTACAGATTATGTGACTATCTCCTTGCGTGTCCTTCGGCCGAAGTACGGGTGGTGTTTATGAAGATTATAGTTTTCTTAGCGCATTTCTCAATTCAAGACCCGCCAGGTAAGTGTTTAATACTTTGAACAGATTGCAATTTTTATTTTTATTATTTTTTTAAAAGATTTAAATAAATAAAATATACGTCTTTCATACTTTGTATTTTCACTTTCGAAATTTCAACTGAAATTATTACAAATAACAGGAAATTAAAGAAAAAGTACGTAATTATTGGTACATTTAAACATTACATGCTATATAATAACATAAATATTATTATTGTAATTTGATGGCCTAGCAAAGCTATTTCCATAATATGTAACAAAATGCTCTAATAATGAAATTAATTTACATAATAAATTATTATCTATTTGTTTTATGTTATTTTTATCCATGTCCTGTGTGCGTCCCCCCAGTGAGCAGCGGTTACGGCGGGTGGTGCGGGCGCGAGGAGGCGGGCTCGCTGTCGGACCAGCTGATGTGCAGCGCGCGCGCGCTGGCCGCGCCGCAGGACGCGCACCACCACCGCCACCTGCCGCTGCTCTTCAACCTGTTCCACGCGTACGCCGCGCTCGGCCTCAGCGAGAAGCACCAGCTGCTCAGGGTGAATACTAATACTTGTTAAATGAAATAATAAGATGATAAATATTTTGTCGTTTTTCTGTTGAAAACGGTTTTTCTTGGCCGTAATAAAAGCCAGTCTACCCGTTAGTCATACTTGATGGTTAATTCAAAAGGTTTTTTTTTTATTATATGAGATTTTGTAGAGTGTACGTATTTTCAATATATGAGAATATACAAGTATAAATTAAAGTTTTCGTTGATACGTAATGAATGGAGAATGACCCAATTTTGTAACCTATTTTTATATTTCACAGTTGAAGATTTTAGACATTGTGCTATCGGTGTGCATGGATGACTCGTCTTCGTCGCTTGGAAAATACCAATACCCTGAGTCTGCCAAAGTACATCAGGTAAGATATTAAAATAGTTATGTCAGGTAAAATATAAAATATATATATTCCTTGTATCATTTTGTTAAATAATTAACTATTCTTGACTTTCTCCTTTTCTATAGTTTTCTTGTAACGATACAATAAAAAATGTGTAGTATGTATCGTCGTGGTTTTTCGTCAGGTGGTGTGCGCGCTGGTGCGGTGCTGCGACGTGAGCGCGCGCTGCCAGTCGGCGGGCGCGGCGGAGGGCGCGCTGCCGCTGCCCAACCCGTACGCCGACCCGCCGCCCGCCGCGCACCTCGCGCACCACGCGCACCACGCGCGCCCGCCGCTGCCCGCCGCCGCCGCCGACATACTCTACAACCGCACTGGGTAACTTGCGCACTACTACACATATACATATACATTGCGTTTCATACTCAAACATCTAGAGCTCTTTGTCTATTGTAGATTCAATATTAAAAATTATCTTATATACTAAAGCAAATTCATTAAGTACGATTTTTTCGTATATTCATAATGAGATTGCTGTATCATGATGTAATTAAATTAATAATGTACAACTGTGTATATTAAATAAGGACGCAGTGCTCATTTATTTCAACAACAAACAAGATTTTATGTGTAACGTACGAATACTAAAAAATGTTGTTCAACTAGCAATAACGATATTATAATATGCCAATTTAGCAGAACATATATCAAGAAATTGACGGAGGAGTGCTGCGGATGCGAGGAAGGCATCCGGCTGCTGCAGTTCATGTGCTGGGAGCACGCGGGCTGGTCGCGCATGGCGCTGGCCGAGCTGCTGTGGCAGATGGCGTACGCCTACTGCCACGAGCTGCGCCGCCACGCCGACGCGCTCACCGCGCTGCTGCTCATGGAGGACAGCTGGCAGCAGCACCGCATACATAACGCTATTAAGGTAAACTACGTTTACAATCATGTTAACCTGAGCATGTAGGAAGTGGTTTATTTTTTTTTTACTCAAACATACTAAAGAGGTTTTTCTGATACACAGATATTCGACAATGAATTTAGTTTCAATTGGTTTGATTTTAGATCTTTTACATGTTTTGTATTTACTCTGGGAGAATTTTTCAAATTGTAGATTTCAAGCGAGGAATAGTGAGCGATATGTGTTGGTACATTTTCGCGTTTGCAGGGCGTGTCGGAGGAGCGTCCCGGGCTGCTGGAGACGGCGCTGCGCGCGCGCGGGCACTACCAGAAGCGCGCGTACGCGTGCGTGAAGCTGGTGGTGGGCGTGATGAGCCGCGCGCCCGCCGCCGTGCGCTGCGTGCACGCGCAGCCCGACGCGCGCCGCCGCTGGCGACAGCTGCTCGCCTGGCTGCAGGACGAGCTCGATCGCGTGAGTACATTTCTTACATGATGGGTGCCTTCTTATGTTTTTGTAGCCAAGTTCTAAAACCGGGACCCTATTACTAAGCCTCGGGCTGTCCTAGGGCTCGTAAGGACCCTAAGACTCCGTATTACAGATGTGTGCCGCAGTTCATTACATTTTAACATATTGAAGTGTTGAAGTATTTAAATATTTTATATTATAATCATCCCTGAAAAGATAGCTGATTTTGGTAAGAGTTTTATGGAATATGGTATATCCGGTATTTTGTTCCAGAAGTATGGACCGGGAGGTTACGGTTCATATGGGACATGGTCTCCCCCGGGTACTTCTAATGAAACCTCAAGTGGCTACTTTTTGGAACGAAGCAATTCAGCTCGAAAAACTCTTGAAAAGTAAGTCTGCTTCTGAATGAACAAAGATATTAATTATTTTACATAATATGAATAATTTGAAGAATGTTATTGTTGGTTCAACTTATTTATTTGTCATTATTTTTTACAGTCATTACATATTAAAAATCATGACCAGATTAACTTCTTTCCAAACATATTGAGTGGATTCTCTCAGTAGAAACCGCTGAAGAAACGAATATAGCTATTATGATTATATTCTTTGTAATATAATGGAGCTATTTCGGTGTCACAGGGCTTATCAGCTGTGTCCCGACGTGGAGGAAGAGGAGGAGGAGGCGCGCGAGGCCGGCGAGGGTTCCGGTTCGGGCGAGCCCAACGAGGAGAGCGGGGAGGAGGAGGACGCGGCCGACGACGAGGAGCCGCCGCCGCGGCGCCTGGCGCTGGCGCCCGCGCCGCCCGCGCCCGCGCCCCCTGCGCCCGCGCACGCGCCGCCCGCGCCGCGCGACCCGCTGGCGGGCCTGTAGCCACCCCGCGCCCGCCCCGCCCCGCCCCGCCCCGTGCCTCTAGTCCGCCTCTCGTCTAACGCTATTTATTTTACTTCTCCCCGTCGGGTACGAAACGCTGGCCCGGCGCGCCCGGCTCCCGGGCCCCCGCTTAGCCGTAGTTTTGTTCTGTGATGTTAACGATATGTTCGAAGTTCGTTTACGAGGGCATTTATGATTAAGTATTACGCGGAGTGTAGTTCCGCGCCTACTCGGCGCGACCGTAGTTTCTTTTGTAATATTTATGTAACTTAATGTTCCGCTTTAAAAGTACCATAGTATTTATTTTTTTCTGATTAAGATTTATTCATTACTTATTGGATAGGAGAAGTTATTTTCTATAATGTGCATCGCATATTTTTTTTGTTAAGGAGATAGTTAAAGTGTACGATCGACTGCACCGATGGAGTGTTGACGTTGATGAACACTATAAATTTTATATCCTAATACCTTATATCTATATATTATTATTATTAGTAGAGAATATTTTAACAGTATGGGTCACATAAAAATATTGCATGCATCTCTGCCTTCATGCGATCTTGAGAATCTTTAGACTGGTTTGCATGTTACGTTAAACACAACATTCACTTTAATTTTATTTTGACTCTTATTCATTTATTGTATCAGTAAAATTATACAAGTAACTTAGTCTTAATAACACATCTACTTAAACATCACGTTTGAAATAAAAATATTCTACGCAAAAAATACCGTAAACTTTGATAGCTCAGTACCTATTTTTAGTTTATTGTATATACTAAGAACAAGACTACGCAGCGCGTTGTAGCTTTTCCTCTCTTTTTAACTAGTGTGAATCCTATTTACGTTAATAATACCTGAACTTTTTAACCTTTTTCAATACTGATAAGATTAATTTTAAGAGACTTGAAAATATGGTTCGACCGCATTCTGAAGGAATACATAATGTTCATAACTATGGGGTACTAAACAAACTCAATTAAAATATTTTCTATACAGAAACAATATTGATAATTTTGTTCTTAAAACAATGCTGTTAAATTATCAGTTTTACAGTAAACTTAGTTTTTTTCTTTTATGTTTGGTCGACATATAAAACAAAGTGCTAATTAATAATTAGATGATATTATATTTATAACAGTACGGACTTCGGCTTTATTTATTAAAGTTGCTTCGAAAATGTGATTGCTCTGTCCATTACTTTGACGTGCTGCTGTAAATATGATGGGTATCGTTTCCAAGTTTCTATAAAATAGTAATGATTTTATGAAGAGTAAGCAAAATACAAGTAAAACATTTTAAGCCACTTTTCATAGTGTACATACCTCATAGTGCACACATACTTAGGTATTTTTATGATTGATAATTTGATATTGATATGATCAAAGATTCGTTTATTCTAAACCAAATGTAACTATAATCGGACGACTAAATAAATAAATATTTTAACCAATAAAAGTGTTCTACAGTGCCATGTCGTAATTTCGCATACGATATTAAAGTATTTTTTGTAAGTCGGTTATCCATTAAATAAATAAATTTTTTGAATTATTTGTGTTATACAACGCATTTTGTTTCATCTTTTTTACGATATACACGTAATCTGTTGTAGATATTTACTACGCAGACGATTTTGTAAATGTTGACGTTGAGAAATTGTATTTCAAACAGTATATTCGATCAGCAATCATTTCAAATTGACACATTTTTTTGGTCTCTTTGTATACATTTAGTAAATTTTTCCCAAAGTAATTTATTATAATGAAAAAAATAACAGTAGTTATGCTTAACGCATGGGCGCAACACACTCATTATTAACTAAAGTACGTAGTTGGACAATGTGTACATAATATTATATAAATCAATACTCTTCGTATTTTCTGGTTTGTGATGCTATTACATGCATTTATCAACATGTCATGACGTTAACAAAACGCTGAATGAACTCTTATGAGAGTTATCGCATGATTTTTCTTAAAATATTTGTAGCTGTTTTGAAACTGAGCCTCTTACTGACTTTCGACATGTTCTTAGTGGAATAGCGATCAATGCTTTGTATAATTCGTACTCGAGAGTTTGACGTTAATGCTTATAGATGTTTAATTGACCAAAAACTTTGGTGGGTGCTATCGAAGAATGTCACGCGGTTGGTAATTGGAAAGCAGGGTTTTTGAGGACTGCTTAATATAATTTCAATTGTTCATCGTAGTCGCACGTACACGTAACATGTAACAATCGCACACATTAACAGTTATCATCGTCATTTATCATATCGTAGTGTGAAAGTTTTGGTGGCATTTAATAAACTCTTAGTCGTAACATTACTTAATGTTCTTTCTAAATTGTATGACTAACCTTATTAATCGAACTTTATAACAGCTTTAGTTTTAAGATACATGTGTAGCATTTTGGGTTTTATATTGTCATAAAAATTAATCTCAAGCCCCGAATTATATGCCACAGCATATATATACTATAATGAAATTACTATTTCTTGTTATTATTTATCACCCTCGAGCCAAGCATAATTTTATTTATAATAAGCAGCACCACTCATATGGGGCTAGCTATATATTGGTTAACGAAAGATTCCTTTTACTTCATACTATAATATTAGGCCACATTGTATCATAGGGGCCTAAAGTTACATCCAATATTCTTCAGTTTATAGCTAGAGTATATCGTATAAATAATTAAAATATTAGAAATTATAGTATAGATGTATTAACAACTAGTCTTACGGGAAAATGTTGCCACTCTGTCAATGTTCTGCTTTGTAATATATTTTATTTATTTTTTATATTTCATAATGGTTGTATATTTTACTTTTGTAGTAGTTAAACAGTGGCGTAATTCAGGCTATCAGGAATAGTTAAAAAAAAGGATTTTAACATGAATTTAGATGGAAATGAATTACGAGAAATACCTATATTTTACTTTGGTTTCTAGCAAACGTAACTAATAATAAGAAAACTTAATATAATAATAATAGTAAGTTTTGGAAATTTCATTTATACAACAACTAGTGTAATTAATTAGCTTGCAACGAGATAGGACTTTAAAGATCGTTCGATAATCAAGTTTATATAATGTTAACTGAGTACATAGTTATATTAATATAAATAAAACTTTAAAACTTCTGTCGGTACTAGTTACATACTCAAAATGGCAATTGAAACCACCGCGATATTTGTATTTTTCTTTTGTACAGCATGTTATGACAGATATTATTATATGATTATTATAATGTTGGCCAGGCAGACCTCGTGCCTTATTTTCATTTTATTTGCTCAATCGGCTGACACCTGATAGTCTGTTTATGATACTAACTATTTTTACTGCAAACCAAATTCTTTCATTTGGTGTTTTATTAAGTTTTAACTTCTGTTCTGGCTTTAAATATTAAGATTAGTGTGGATAATTCAGATTTTTCAAAATATAGCACCTATGTACTTGCTTGAATGTTCATTTTATAGCATTTAATCAGAATCTGGTGCAGTAATTACTGATTGTTGTTAACTTAATTACCAAAGATGGATTTTAGCTCGAAAAGAATTTAGCGGCCCTTATTCTTCGTAGCTTAATATTGAATGTTTTTATTATCTTTTATAAAATGCAAGTTGTTTTGTTAAATGAAAAAAATGTGATCGATTTTAGGCTTAGATAGTGGAGGTAGTCATTACGTTGGAATGCAAAACAGTACTGCCATATGCAATGCAGAATTTCTATTGACGAGTCTCAAAATATTGTAAATATGAAACGGCTAAAGGAAAATCATCGAATATGCAGATTTGATAAAGTTAAATGTAAGGATTTATTTTGAGACTCGGAAATAGTTGTCAAGAAACAAGGGTTTTAACATTAATAGGTTAAAACAATTATTTTTATTTGCAGTATACGACAAAATCTGGAAGCTATATAAAATTGTAAAATGTCTTTCGAGATACACCACATGCATATTCGCCTGAACATTGTAAAATTTATACTAATTGATTGTAATTGATAGAATTATTATAAGATCAATTGAGTTTTGTATAAAGTTTCTATGGCAAATATGTAATGAATGGCATTTGACATTATAGAATGCTCTTGGAATAGCATTCATACAATATAATTATAAAATCAGGAAATAAATTTTAAAATTTCAAATATTGTTTTACTTACTATCATTAATCATATCATGTAAAAATAATATTTCATTATGTAATATTTTAACGAATCTTCGATAAATTCAACGCAACTGACCTGTGGCCTGTTATGGCTATAATAATATTGATAAATCATTAAACAGAACGTTATCAGCCGCGATTATTTCTTACAATTTGCTCTTCGTACGTTAAGTCCGACTCATTTACTAGTTTCGCACCAACTATGGAGAAGTATATTTGTGTTAAAGAATTAGAGGATGCGGCTTCCGCTTTACTTCCTAAAACCGCAAGAGATTATTATAGAAGCGGTGCAACCGACGAATATACCCTGGCAGAGAATAAACGAGCTTTTCAAAGGTAATAAAAACAGTGAACTTTCTGCACATAGTTTCGATCTAAATTAAAAATAGTTTTCATACTTGTCTATATCATTATTACAGACTACGAATACGTCCTAAATGTTTAGTTGGGATTAATAAATGTGATCTCGGCACAACGGTTTTGGGGGCCAACATTACTATGCCAGTTGGTATATCGCCTACTGCAATGCAAAAAATGGCTCATCCAGACGGCGAATTGGCTACTGCAAGGGGTATGTGACGTTTAGTAATTTTCAACTCTGATAATATAAAAGTAACAACTTATAATTATTGTATTTTAAGCTGCTCAAGCCGAAGGAGTCATTTACACACTGAGCACAATTTCAACCAGCTCTATAGAAGAGATAGCACAGGCTGCTCCTCATGCTACAAAGTGGTTTCAACTGTATATATATAGGGACAGGTAAGTTACTTTTTTTTCAACATGAATGTTCAAATTTGTTCATTGGTAAGGAAAAAGGTTTATTCACATAACTCAGGAGTTTGAGATATGATGGATGGATGTGAGCTGATAACATATATACAAAGAAGGTTTTTATAAATACAATTTTTAAATTTAAAATTATATGCTTTTAAAACATTTTTAAAAAGGAGAACCTAATCTTTCTAACATATTTAAGAGCCACATCAGCCATCGTGGATGAGTTTATGTACAGACCTAAATGTGGACTGGTACATAATGTAAATTCTAAAGATAAAATTAATTAATACTTTCAATACTTTTTTTACATTTAGAGAAGTTACCAGGAATTTAGTACTGAGGGCCGAAAAAGCTGGTTTTAAAGCGATAGCCTTGACCATCGATACTCCCCTGTTTGGCCTGCGACGGGCGGATGTTCACAATAAATTTACTCTGCCAAACCACTTACGGTAATTTTAATATACTTGCTTAATATTTTGCGTAATTGTATCATAGCGGAGCGCCATTATTTTTTATTTATGTTATTAAACCAAAATAAGTCACATTTATAACATAAACATATATGTTCTTCTAGATGTTTCCATAGATATAAATAATTGCAAATTGATAAATACAATTAGTGAGTATGTTTAATAATAGCAAAGCATAAAATTATTTGATTCTTTACAGATTAGCCAATTTTGAAGGTCTTTTATCTACAAAAATTAACAGTACAGAAAATGGTAGCGGATTAAATAATTATGTGAATAATTTGTTCGATAAAACAATTACCTGGAATGACATAAGATGGATAAAAAGGTATGGATTTAAGCGATCGTATAGTAAATTTAATAATTTTTATATAGCCCTTTCTTCCGAGCAAGTAATAGATATATAATAAATATATCGCACTGATGTTAGTATTGCTATAACGCGGGTGGTTCTCGTTTTGTATCAAGTTATAATTGTCTTCATTTATGGGTTAGCTGTATTTGACTTTGTATTTAGTAATTAATGTATATGAGGTATTTGTCCACAAACTGATTTCCCACTCTTGGCCGTTCACAATCTCGGAAGTCCCTTTTTAGTCATCTCTTACGACAGGCAGGAATTACCCTAGCTGTATTCTGGTCAAAGGACTACAGGTAAACCAAGTACCTGGTTGGTACGTACTTGGTTCAGCTCATAGTATGTTACCATATTAAGTATTGTTCATTTAATTATTATTTATGTTCTTCAGCATTACCAATTTACCAATAATTGCAAAAGGAGTTCTACGCGCTGACGACGCTGTTCGGGCGATAGAAGCGGGATGCTCGGCCATCTTGGTGTCTAACCACGGAGCGCGGCAACTTGATGGAGTACCCGCTACGGTAGCATTATGCTTTTGAGTATATCACCTTTCAAGTTCTAAAGTCCTTCAATAAAATGGAACTAAACAATTCTGTAAAAACATAAGTAAATAATATTAAAATGACTATGTAAACTATATAGTAGGCAAATTTAACGTAATAGTGTATTATATACGTGATGTGTAATAGTGTAACGTTTTTTAACTACTTTTAGATTGAAGCACTTCCAGAAGTGGTGGAAGCTGTTAAAAACTACAATGTTGACGTTTATTTAGACGGAGGTGTGTCTACGGGAACAGATGTTTACAAAGCTCTCGCGCTTGGCGCGAAAATGGTAATAAAAATACTTACTAAATTCTAGTGTAAACATGGAAAGTAGTTCACTATATTTTATAATTCTAATTTAAAATTTATTGTACACGTATTGTGACGTGTGATGACTTACAACAGGCGCATGTTTACATATGTATTTTATATTGAAAATAATATTTTTAAAGGTGTTTGTCGGCCGTCCGGCGTTATGGGGACTTGCTGTAGGTGGAGAGGCCGGCGTTCGCAGAATGCTACAAATATTTCGCACGGAGCTAGATTACACGTTTCAAATAGCAGGTAAATAATTGTATTCTATGTCGAATTTCTTTAAGTGTAATTGTAACACGCGGTGTTTCACTAAGCATAAGTGTTAAGAACTTAGCTCATAACATATAACACCAAATTTTACGTAAATTTCGCACACCCGGAGACACGATTTAGATCACTTACATGTACTGTCACGTACTTTTTATTTAATTTATTAATATATTAACAATCTTCTATAAAGTAGCTCGTTGAAGCATAGCGCTCGACCTCACCGATAGTGGGTCTTTTTAATTTGTACAAAAATATTTTATAAGGTAATATTATCATTTATGAAGTGAACGTAAAATAAATTCATTTACTCTGAGCTTATAACTTAAATTGTGTTTTTTTACTTATAGGAACACCGACCGTCGCCGATATAACACGAGATATGGTGCGCCATGAGGCTCTCTACAGTAAACTATGAATTAAATTCAAGTTTCTTTAAACAACTATTCGTACTTGCCATGAATATGGGTTTTATAATTTTAATGTAAAGCATTTGTATTAAATTACTGTACATTGTTAATTATGAACAATTTATTTTAATATTAGTTTCCTATACAAATTGTAAAGTACACTTGGAGTCATGTAAGTCTCACGAGGCCACATTGTTTTCGATATTCTCTGAAACAATGTATAAAATAAAGAATAAAGCGGAACAATCCATCTCAAAATTATTGAGTGTCATATTTTTATTCTTGTGTATTGATTTTAATCGTTTATTTCTTAATCCTTACCTTGAAATCGCATCCGTATAAGTTGATACCTAATTTGAGCTTTTTCACTGTCAACTTTAACTGATCGTCGTCGGCAAACTTATGTTTCAAGAGGACAGTATCATCACAAGTTTTACATGTAATTGTATCCATAGTATTGGATGTCATTATTTCACTACTAATATCTTGGTTTATTTTATTTTCTATTCTCAGCTCAGCTTCTCGTTTTTGCATATAATTTGTAAAGCTGTAAGAACAGTACGATTCCTCAAGTGGATTGTTCGTAGAATTCATATTTGCAGTATCTTTGGCCGAGCAGTTCGTATTTTTATTCCCAGTGAACACATTCTTAACGCTTTTTATAAAAGTAGTGCAAGATTCGTTAATTGCATCCAATAACCTAGAGCTCATTGATCTTTGTTTGATACTATCTTGTATTCGAGAATCTCGTAAGAAAGTTCGTTTAGGTGCAGTTTTACGCTTTGTGTTAGTCCTGATTCCGCTTTTATTATCTACTATCTTAAAGGGTCTCCTTGCGTATGAAGTTTTATTCAAAGAAGTTGACTTTTTGGGCAGCACTTTTATTGGTGTCGAAACAAAAGTTGGCTTAAATTCTATTCCGTTTTGATCGTCTTCATTTGGATGTTCGCCATTCAACATGAATGTCAAATCAGTCTGATTCAGATTCTTCGTTTGAGCATTTTTGACATTACCAGATTGGTCACATTTCAAAGTCTCCTCCATTAAGAATGAGAATGGTAATTCCTCGTTATTCATATCGACTGAGTTCCATGAACGCTCTATTTTTTTATGTAAAGAACTCCATTCATTTTCATTACAATATAATTTTGTTTGTTTACAAAATCGCTGTGTGTTTGAATTGGCCGATTTATCTGCCATTTTATATATACGTTTCCACGGGTTAATATCATCTGTTTTCAGTGGGCAAGAAATAATTTCTGTCATAATATTTTGGAACAGGACTCGAGTATCATCGACATTCTTGTGCACTTCATTATTATTTTCAACCATCGATTTAGTTATCGTTGCACTTTTAATGAGTCCTTCTGAAAAATAACCATGATAATATTTTTGTTAAACTGAAGCTCTGCAGAAAGATGGTTCAAGTTATAGGTAGTTACTTACCATTTTCCTTTAATTTAGTTTCTAAATGATAAAAAATAATCGTTGCCCATTGCCTAATCTGTAAAAAACGTAATTATAGGAATGGTGTTTCTGGTGAAATAATATAAAATTCGTTTTTAAATATTACTATTTCATCTTATCGATACTATATGTTTCCTCAAAAAGCTTTTAAGTTTCATTTAAAGAATTACATATTTTATAGTGTCACCCACACGTGAATCAGCACTGTGCAATTGTAACAAATCCTGCAGATTTTCATGTATCTTGTTTTGCTTCCTTATAATAATTATTTCTTCGACCTCAATTACCTGTACAACTGTATCCAACAACTGCAGACATGATTCGTATCGATAATACTCTTTTCTACAATTAAATTATTATTCATATAATATGATACAACGGAATTAAATTTTGTTTAGATTAAAATAGTACGGACATTATTAGTTAAAGTAGGATAAAATTCTCACCTATCGAATATAACTATCCCGTCAGTGTCTAGAAATAGTTTTGTGTTGCGCTTATGATTAGACAATATACTTTGGAGTACTGGGAACACTTCTAAGTTCCCCTGGAGACAACGTTGAACACACTAAAATGTATTATTTATTATAGATATTGGAAAAAAACATGAGCATGGAGTTATACTGTTTACTGTTTTTTTAAATTTTATCATATAATGGACGCACCAGAAACCGATAGTTCTGAAATCTCATAAACGTGATACTGCCTCGATTTTATATGTGATGCGGTAAATCACAGTGACTTACCAAAGGAATCAAGTGTGAACAAAATGTCTGGTTCACTTCTGATCCACTACAAACTTCTGCGATACAACGACACAAAGCTTTCCAGGTGTTTGTGTACTGAAAATAGTTATGTCCTATTATGCTCTAAATTCATTCTACGATTTACAATTCGATTTTTCTATTGAAATATTAAGAAATTATATTAATTGTATCGCTATATAAGACACAAATTACTGTAAAAAAAAAGAAATGCCCTTCCGTTGATTTCTACTAACTTCTACATTACTATATTCTAGTATATCGTAAAAGCATCATGTACCATGAAATTAATAAGCATTACAATTTTATTGAAGGCCCGATAGATCTAAGGCCTCAGGGCTTAGATCTGTCGGGGCTCATATCACGTACCAACATATAATTAGTAAACAGGTGCGTCATAGCGGCGAGGCAGCCGCTGCCGCGCATCGCGGCGCGCGCGCGCAGCCGCAACGTGCGCTCGCGCCCGCAGCCCCCCGCGACCCCCGCGCCCCCCGCACACTCTGCACCGCCCTCGTACACCAGCGATGTGATGAAGTTTAATGCCACCGCACTTTTCATTGGAAGACCTCTGGATAGAATAGTGTACAGCGTGTCGTATAATGATGTACACTCTATTATCACATCCCTGCTTGATTTCTAGAACAATTCGTACTCATTTATTAACTTAAGGATTTGGGTAAGATTCGAAAACAACGATATTTTGCAAGACTTGAATATTTTTAACTTTTTTATGAATATACAGTGCATTTGATACTAAATGGTCATCATAATAAGATCCAATTAGAATAGGTGCTATTTATTCTATCTTATGTAGATCGGAAATATAATTTACATACAATGCCCCTAAGGTTAATGAATTGGACGGCTATCTGCCGTATATGGTTGAATATATCATCGCGTGCATTTGAGTAAATTTCTTATTACTTAGATTATTTCATTTCAATAAAAATATATAATAAATATAAGATATACCCTGCAAACTTTTTTGGCATATAAAACATCTTTATAGTAATTCAAGTATGCTTACATTAAATAACAAGCAAACACTAAGAATTGAAATTAGTTTTATTTGAAACTTCATATCGACAGTTCCTTCTAACATCTCCAAAATATCGAATAACTCTGCTTTTGTTACGTAACGTATGTTTTTAATTATTTGCTGTAAAAAATGTAGAGGCTTATTTTATTATTTTATTATTATGTAAACAAATATTGACGGGTTAAAACTGTTAAGTATAAATCTGTAATACATAGTGAAAAATAACATTCGTTTAATATAACTGTACAGTACCTTCGTGAAAGAACAATTAAATAATTCATTAGAGTTTTTAAGTTTTTCTAACACCAATCTAAACTCCATCGTATAATGTATTAAATTATTTAATGTTATATCCAAAGTATGTAATGTGAGTGTCAAATAAAAGTTACATTGAATTTCGCGCTAAAAATCATAAACAATGTATACTACCATTTGAATAGCCTAATGTAGATTAAAAAGTTTATGTAAATAAAATATATTTATTACATCCAATTCTTGCTTGTTGTCTTTATTCTTATTTACAACTGCACGATTTTCACAGATGGTGTAGTATCATTAAACAAAGTGATACTACACCAAAAGGTGGCAACCTTTATTTTAAACATAGATATATTTCACTAGGATAATATATCTATGATTTTAAAATATACGATGAAATGTCAATTGTCAAACAATGTTTAACACCCTAATGTCAACTGTCAATACTTTAGTTTTAGAGGTTATGTTTGCAGTTTGACTTTTCAAGAGTTTTTGTATTTGTTTATGTATTTCGTGCAATAATTTTGAAGCGTGTCTTATAGTTACTTCATTGAATAGAATATGGATGTCGGAGAATTACTTTCTTTTAAAGTAAGTTGGGTATAACTTTGAATAACATTCTATAAATATTATTATCTGATAGTGTTCATTAAGCTTCCTCCCATCATTTTATTGAAACAATTTTGTAATCTTACAGCCAACGCCGACTCCAAAGAGACCCAATGAAGATGACAGTGAAGAATCAGATCCCGAGAGTGAGAGAGCCGTAAAAGTGCGCCGCCTGGCCAAGTCTAACAAGATACCATCACAACTGACTACTACGCTCCCCAAGGAACCTGTAATAACAGATAAAGAAAGAGAGGATATTCTTAGATTTGTTGAAACAGAAGTAACTGAGGTAAGACTTCATTCCTCAAAAGTGTAACAAATGTAGTGTTTTAAAGCATGCCAAATTATTGTATATTTGCTTTTTCTATGGTAAAATTTTGCGTTATATGTATAGGAATGCCTAAAGTGTTACATTCGTTTTTATTTTAATCAAAACCCTATTATCTATATTTGATTAAATTAAAATTAATGGATAGTTGAATCAGTGTTATACTTCATCAAAATAAATGACAAGTATCAAGAAATACATATGAAAAGTATGTTGAAGGTTGTAGTTTTATTTTAGTATACATTGTAAGGGCAATTATTTATTTTACTTAGGGAGAGGTATTGGATGATACTGCAGTAAAAAAACTAGTGCTGAACTTTGAGAAGAAGGCTCTCAAAAACAGAGAGATGAGGATCAAGTTTCCGGACCAGCCAGAGAAGTTTATGGAAAGCGAAATTGACTTACATGAAGCTCTACAGGTTTGTTGTACAAA
Organism: Epargyreus clarus clarus; assembly: GCA_014595695.2. NCBI lineage: Eukaryota > Metazoa > Arthropoda > Insecta > Lepidoptera > Hesperiidae > Epargyreus > Epargyreus clarus. The sequence continues at coordinate 1,490,081 of JACTTY020000037.1, forward strand.
CAAAATAAAGAATTAAATTGAAACAAACAAAATAAAGAATTAAAATGTTAAACAAATTAAAGAATCATTATGAAAGTTATAATCTTCACAACATCTTGCAACATTGTAGAAATTTTGATATTGATTTTATTTTAATGCTAGACATTACCTAATTTGTTAAAATGAGGAATACTTTTCTCTGTTACTGATAATTAAATTTTGTTATAAATGTTTATATGTGTAAAACATATTTACATATCAGCATTCAAACTATTGTCTCTGTGTGCAGGAGCTGAGTGCAGTGGCAACTGTGCCGGACCAATATCCTCTGCTTGTGGAATTGAAATGTATCAACTCACTGTTGGAATTGCTGTCACATGATAACACTGATATATCTACTAAAGTTGTAAATCTACTACAGGTGAGATTTATTTAGTAAATCTGGTCTTATTGTCAACCAACGGTTGTTGTTAAAACAAACATTAGTTCATTAAAAATATTACACCCACAAGAGAGAGCCCTATTGACTATTAAAGTTTAATCATTATTTATAATAATATTGTAGATATGACAAAACCAATTGGACACAAACAATTGGATTAGGTCACTTTTTTAAAATATCATGTAATTCATTTTGCAGGAGTTTACTGATGTTGATATTTTACATGAAAGTGAAGAAGGTGCTGAGGAGCTTATCAATGCATTGGCGGAGGCAGAAGCCCCCGCTCTGTTGCTACATAATTTGGCCAGGCTCGATGAACAGGTGGCTGATGAGAGAGATGCTGTACATAATACTTTAGGTAACATCTTATATATAAAATCCTCGTGGCACAATGTTGGTTACTATACTCCAACAAATTTTATAAGCATATTCAGTAGGTCTGAGAATCAGCTACTATCTATTTTTCATACCCCTAAGTGACAAGGGTTGTTCACCCTTACCATTTTTACCACGCTTTTATTAGCTTGTGTTGTATGTATGTATGTATCCATGTAACGGAATCTTTGAACTTGATTTTTACCCACTTTGAACAGTCCAATTAATTTAAAATTTTGAACAATTATCAAGAACCGATGACAATACACGATTTTAATAATTTTATCCCATTCTCTTCATTAGGATCGTCAGGAATCAGGATTAATGATTTTCCTTGTGAGATTTTAGAGTGGTTTTTAGTTTTTAAACTATGTACAATTATTTATTTATATGGCAACACAATGTTTGCCGGGTCAGCTAGTATTGGTATATTGACAATTGCTTATGTATAAAACTTATACTCCTTTATGCAATGACAATATACTTGTATGCTAAGTAGTCCTGCATGCTTGTCACGATTGTTGTGTGTGCATGCATTAATTAAAATGTCATTATGACTTATCAAATTGTTGTTGTTGTTGCAGGTATAATAGAGAATATTACAGAATTTAGACCTGAAATGTGTATAGAAGTTGCTAAACAGGGTTTCATACAGTGGATACTGAAAAGACTGAAAGTATGTATTTTATTTATATGATAATTTAAAAAAATATATTAACCTTTGTATTTTTTTATGCACTGTAATTATTTACATACATAATATATGAGTAACTCAGGTTTGTTACAGTTTATATAACTTCAATATAAACAATTTCAGGTGAAAATACCATTTGATGCCAATAAATTGTATGCAACAGAAATTTTGTCAATTCTGTTGCAAAATACTCCAGAGAACAGAAAAATGCTTGGAGAATTAGACGGTATTGATGTTCTGCTTCAGCAATTGGCGGTAAGTAATAATTCGTTGAAATGAAAATAGTAAAAGCTATTAGGATATTGAGCCTAAATTAAAAAATAATAAAAAAAATAACAAATTTAATAATAGTATCTATCTGTATGCGATTTTTTTATTAGCAACATATGTTTTTAGAGTCATCATTTTTGTTAACTTGGTTGTGATCTATTCCAAAGTTTTGTGCATTCTTTGCCAGTTTTTACTGGATTATGGGATATATTTTTATGGTTCAAAGTGGTTTGTTAATACCTGATCCACTAAATGCGTGAAATAAATGTTATGTTCGGTGTAGTTCTACAAGCGGCACGACCCCAGCGGCGCGGAGGAGCAGGAGGCGATGGAGAACATGTTCGACTCTCTGTGCTGCGCGCTCATGGAGCCCGCCAACCGCGACCGCTTCCTACGCGGGGAGGGGCTGCAACTCATGAACCTCATGCTTAGGTGCGCATATACCACGCAATATCGCGTTCTTTCGTTGTTTCTTGTTGAAATTAACAGTGGTGGTATTTTTTTTCTTCATATGATTGATTTCCAGCAATGCACTAAATTATTTTGTTCTGAACAGCTGGATTATAAGAACAGGTTTTACTGAGTGATGTATCATAGTGACGATAGCGTATGCTTTGCCACCTATCACAAGCTTTTGACCTTTTCTATTAATTCCTTACACTAAATCAATTGAAAAATATGGATTCTTTGTATATTTCAGAGAAAAGAAGATGTCTCGTAATGGGTCATTGAAGGTATTAGACCACGCGTTGGCGGGACCAGATGGACGGGACAACTGCAACAAGTTTGTAGATATCTTGGGGCTCAGGACCGTGTTCCCCCTGTTCATGAAGACGCCCAAAAGGAAGAGATTGTTAACAGTTGATCAACATGAAGGTAAGTTGGGGAGCTTGGAATCAACATACTTTATTTTCTATTTGGTTTCATTCTATTGCATTTGCTCTTGTAGATTTCATTTTATTAATTTTGCTTTTTTTATTTGTATCTTAAACTACGAGGTATATAAGAAAGTAGGTACAGCAAAATATTACAGCGCCTAGTACGATATTACATTTTTTTCGACCGGATTGATGCGGTCTATTGGAGGTTGCTCTAACTCGCCCTCGGTTCTGGGAAGAGGCCTATTCCCACAAGTGAATCAATAAAGATTTATGGGCTTTATTTAAACTGATTCAGTTAATTTTTATTTTCAGAACATGTAGTATCTATAATAGCATCTATGTTACGGAATTGCCAAGGCAGTCAAAGACAGAGGCTACTAGCCAAATTCACTGAAAATGATCTGGAGAAAGTGGATAGATTATTGGAGTTACACTTTAAGTATATGGACAAAGTGGATCGCACTGAAAAGGAAATGGAAGTAAGTTTTTTATTATATAAACTTGTCAGACGTATTTGTGTCAAATACTAGGACTGAGCGTTTTTTCTCTGTACTAAATTCAATATAATTTATGTTACAGCAAAATGTTGATGAAATGGATGACGACGCCCAGTATTTGAAGCGTTTGTCTGGCGGTCTATTCACATTGCAACTCATCGACAGGATAATCTTAGAGGTAATATTTTGGTAAATTACAATGGATATAAAATCTTTTATATCAGGTTTCTTAGTTGTTAACTTTAACATCTCGTGATAAACAGGTGTGCACGGCGGGACCCGCGGCCATCAAGCAACGCGTACAGCGTGTGCTGTCTCTGAGAGGAGGCTCGTTAAAAATTATAAGACACGTCATGAGAGGTAAGTGTAAATCTGTAGATATTAGCAGAATATTAACGATAATAAATTTGTTAGTTTTTGCTTCAAATTTCAATCTATTGAATCTTTATTTTTGTTCGGATTTTAATTATATCGATCGCTCCTTGTAAGACATTAAGGATTTAAGAGAGAATGTGTAACACAGGCTTATAAAAGCCCTTATGATTATTATTGAAAGGCTGTATTCAAATATTCTAAGCAAAAGATTAGTACAAAAACAGCCCATCTAACGATTTATATAGTTCTCACTCGACATAATAAAGTGCAAAAAATCATTACAGTAAAAAATAGACACAAGTTTAGATACTCTTCCCTCCACGAGATACACCTGTAGTAGTTCAGTATTGATGATGTTTCCCGTTGCAGAGTACGCCGGCAACCTGGGCGACGCGGGCAGCGACGAGTGGCGCCAGCAAGAGCAGCAGCACATCCTGCAACTCGTCGACAAGTTCTGAATACACTTTCTCCATTCCACCTCTACAAGAACGTGCCTAAACTCATGCACACACGTTTTGCTAAAAACAGACATGTTTAGTGCATTACGCTCAATAGACGCAATGCCGCACATTATGTTTTGTCAACATTTTATTTTAATTACGTGTAATAATAAACGAAACACAACATAATAAATGTATTTATTCTAAACTAGCTTTTACCCACAGCTTCACTCGCATTCAAATGTTTTTATTTATCTCTTGAGAACTGTACTTTTTTCTGGATAAAAGGTACCCTGTCTTTTTCCAAACACCCTAACAATGTGTGTATAAAGTTTCATGGCAATCGTTTATAGCTAAGCCGGAAACTTATAAACTTAATTATTCTGTGTCATGGACAGCAAATGAATCCCAGCGTATCTAAATAGACTCGTGGTTGCATCTGCTGCACAATGTTTTCGACCGAAAACATTTGCCTATTTCATTTCCGAAACCAGACGAAATCAGAAACTATTTGAAAAATAATGTAAACAGTAAAACAAAAGACAAGCTTTTATTTCATTATTCAACCAATAATAAGACAATTTTATATAATCTATAACAATGAAAATAAACCCAATACATTTCGATATCGCGCATTGCATACGTTACGTTCAAATAACAATCAACATAAGCAACTCACAATGTTGAAAATAAAAACGTTTATAAGTTCTTATTTTATTTATATATCCATAATTATACGTGTTAGTTACACATTTAACAATAAAGTGTTTAACAATATATATTTGTCAAAATTACATGTCGATAAAATTGTAAAAATAGTTGACAAAATAAAATCAATTTCTGCTGATGACAGACGGGAATGTTCGATATTTACTTTAAAAGTTCTTATTGTAGAATTATTAACCAGAGATCTGCCCTGACATACTCCAGTTTAGTCAATAAAATATGGCTATGCCGCCTCATTGGGTTTGGAAGTGTTACTTCTACTAATAACATTCGTTATTTTATGGTTTCACCCTGGGAACCGTCATAAATGCAATTAGAATAACAACTATTGTCTGTATAACATTAGAACTATTGTCTAAAATATTGTTGGTTGCGTAAATAGACCCCAATATATCAATAACATGTTGCGATACAAGGATTGCACATAACACCCGAGAATAACGTCAAAATAAATACCAAATGAAATATAACAAATACCACATAGATACTCATCCACATCAATTTTCACTTACAAGTTCACAACCTCTCATTCAAATATTTAGGAAACATGAGTATAATACTATGCAAACTCTACATTTGTATATTGCTTAACTATTTTGAGAATTATTGCAGGAATATGTATATACATATATTTGTTTGCTAAAATGCTCATAAAATAATTAATTTATAAACTCTGCACCGTGCAGAAGGGCATTTAAAACTCAGTCCACTCATATTATTTTAAGTACATTCGGTAGTATTCTTGCAAGTATAATTACTTACAAAAATGTGTATACAATTTAATTTTGAATTATACAGATTTAAATAGTAATTTTCTATAGAAGTAAAAAATAACTAAATATAAAAACAGGACGTGGTTCACTTTATAAATTGCTGCTGTGAACAAGGTGTAAGTTAAGAGCATTATAATAATAACAAGTGGGTACTTAGTATAGTATATAACAATCACTGTACTAAATCACAGTAAATATAATGCAAGTGGTTAATATGTCCAATCGCTGTCACCACCAATGGAATGCAAACGAAGGATTGTGGGCTATTTTAATACTGATATTTAATTTTACTAAATAAATATGGATTTCCAATTTAATTTACCTAATAGGAGTACATAAGCCGAGATAGATATAAAATCACATACATAAACATCGGCCGTGTATATGTATAAAGGAACGAGGAATGATGTAATCTACAGTATAACTACTTACAAAAATACTAACTATTACTGGTAACAATGCTTTCAGCAATGCCCATTTCCGAAGTTGTCAAATGCCAAACCGAGTACGATCATAGCTATATTATACTACCTTAATGTTGCATAATTATGTTTTGTGCAAAAAACCGTGTTTCAATCACGTTATACCTAGTGCATTCACAATCAATTAAAAATAAACAATTTCATTAAATCTATTCCAATTAAACTAGATCACTTTAAACATCAAATTTTTCAATCGAATGAATGATTCGTGGGTAGCCATTGAGACAGTGACATAATACCACTTACATTACATCGCATGCGTGTGAAGGCACTACAGAACGTGGCGGCGGGGCGGAGCTAGGAGCAGTCCTTGCTCATCATCTTGCTGAAGGCCTTGGGGATGTCCTCGTTGGTCTTGGAGACGGTGCTGCCGCCGAGCAGGCCGGGCGCGGCCACGGCGCCCGTCTGCACCTCGTACGCGCGTTTCAACAAGTCGTAGTTTATCTTCTCCGACACCACTGAATCTTGTCTGCGATAAAACCATATGATTAGAATTAATGATGTTTTATTTTTAGCTGCTGAAGTAAAGTCTTTATGACTATTTATAATTATATTTTTTTTTCAAATTTCTTAATATCATTTAACCTAATTTACACGAATTAAAAGAATTAATATTCCTAATATAATTTTTATTATTCATAAACATGTCTTTCTAATGAAATGGCTCCAATTAAGTTCCATTTCTTTATTTGTACCACGGCATTGGAAAGACACATAGGCAAGAGACTTTAGTAATTTATGATAAATTATGAATCATGCGTATGATGACGATTGGTGATGAATGGTTTGCGTGGTCCGTGGAAAATGTAATGTAAGTAGAAGAATAAGGGGTGGTATGTTGGTTGTACTGACTTATAGTCGGGATGTGCGGTGACGAAGGCGCGCATCCAGGCGGCCATGGTGGCGATGTCCCCGCGCGCGCGCCGCTGGATCAGCTTGAGGTACTGCTGCACCGAGCAGTGCGTGTCCGCGTCCACGTCCATGCCCGACAGGTACGACTCGATCAGCGGCACCAGCCCCGGAAACACACCCTCCTGCAACACACGTGACATCAACCCATTACTGTCCCTGTACTGGGCACTGAGTCTCTTTTCCAAGTGAGAGGGGTTTAGGCCATTGTCCAAGGAGCTGGGTGCAATATGCGGCAATACACATAATCTTAATAAATCTTTGTAGCAATAATATGCTCGCCTGTCTCAGTATCACACTCTTTGCATGAATTTGCCTTTATCTAAGTAAAATTATCATAATGTAATAGTCACTGCATAAAGTTGACCTACACAGCAATGCATGCACAATAATGAATGAAATCACCTTCATTAAACAGCGATATGCTGTGCCATCTATGCGTGTTATTTTAAATTTAAATTTGTACGATTTGCAGATTTTTATTATATTTGGTTGTTATTGTAGTTAAAAAACGCGAAAACAAAATCGAAATACCTATTATTAAATTGCTATATTTAAAGTCATCTTTCATTCTTTTTCGCGAATAAGTCGGCGTAAATGTTGACTTTTTACATTGTGTAGGACGGTGCGCTAACCGTACATTGTTTGGTCCTCCGAGCCAGATCACCATACAGGCAGGCGTACCTTTCCGTTGACGATCTCGTCGATGGTGAGCAGCTGGCAGGGCTCGCGCGGCGGCGCGGCGGGCGCGGCGGGCGGCGCGGCGGCGGCGGGCGGCGCGCGCACGTCGCAGCGCCACCAGAAGCGCTCGCCGAGGCACGCGCCGCGCCGCTGCGCGCGCTGCATGTTCTCGTCCACCTGCAACACGTGCAAGTTAATACGTTGTATTCCGAGACAAACTTCTAGTCCGCTCTGAAGTTGTTGCACGCAGGTTTAGTTCGCATATACTCCGTAACGTAAAGACACACTAACGCATCTATGAACCCGTGGGTGAGAGCGAGCAGCAAACGGATGCCGAGGGGGAGTGGGGGGGTAGGGGTCATGTGTCTATCTTCGTCTCGTCCCGCTATTAACTACAATTTGCTATTGCGAGGCGACTCGTTTCTATATTCAGAGCGGACTGCTGGCCACGGGTCTCCTCATAGAATGAAAGGGTTTAAGCCAAAGTCCCAAACTGCCTTCAGAAAATCATTCAGTGTACGCGCGTCTTTTAATGTATTAGCTACAACTTTAAGATATGAGCAGAAAATACGTAAACAAACGAATATGTACACGAAACGGAAGTCGTATCAAGTGGCGTCGCCTAAGCATGAAATGAATTTTAATTGTAGTACGCAAGTATCCAACTAGTTAGAAAATTAGAGTAAATTAGAGTACTATAGGCTACAACGTAAACTATCTATGGAATTAGTTAAAATGTAACATGTATGTTTATTCCAAATCACCTATTTAATATGACCAAACCTCATTTTTCGAACACGTACCTTGCTGATAGGCATGACAAAGTTAAGGTTATATGAGAGTATGACGCGCGTGAGCAGCACGACGAAGCAGACGTATGCGGCGTTCTCGAAGTCTGTGAGCTGCGCCTCGCACGGCCGGAACTCCACGCGCCAGCCGATCGGCGAGTTGGGCGGCGGCGGCTTGAACCGCATCGTCTGCCAGTTCGTTGATTGAATGTTCTGCAAGTAGTTACAAAATGTCATTGCAACGTTATTTAGTGCCTTAGTTTTTTCATATCTCGTTTTGATGTTTGACTTTAAGACATCACTGATAGGTATTTTGAAAATCATTGTGATTTCGATTTTTGTTTGTGTTCTGTTCTGTTATGTTCTGGTTTGAAAGGTTTGGAGAGTTACTTTTTTATATACAAAGATATCTATGAAACACAAACTACGGATAAACTTTATATTAGATGCTTCTACATAAAGATAGAAGGTTCGGATATGACTGATCACAGGATATGGCCTGGGTTACATTATATTTGAAAAATATTTAGGATGGCGCAATTTGAACATCAGTACATAATAAGAAACTCGTCCCACATTCAAATATATTTCTAGTTGACCAACCTCAAAGTGGTCAGTGTCGTTGGCGTCGTCCTGGTGCACCTTCTCCGAGAACAGCGAGACGGTGTCGCGGATGAACAGGTGCGCCACGTGCAGCGCCAGCGGGTGGTCGATGCCGCCCTCGCGCAGCCGCCGGTAGATGGCGGGGTCGTGCACGATCGGGATGTCGTTGTATCTAAATTAGACAATTACTGAGCATTAATATGGGTTTCAATACGATAATATACTTTATATACAATCGTGAACTAGTCAAAATGGCGACTTCAAAAATAATAATTATTGAATCCTTGAGGCCTGGTCAAGCAAAACGCGTATTTTATCGCCGCGCTTGGCATTAGCGCTAGAAGTAATGTCTTTTTAAGTAGCTAATATAGGCTGAATATTTTATGTGCGTGAACGTGTCACAAATAGATAAGTATCTAGCGACTGCAGTATTGAAATTGCGGCTTAATTAAGGTACTTCACCAATGAAAGACGTCACGCTCAGTTTCCGCATTGAAGTTTCATGGGAATTGTATTGTACACAAGATGTATAGTGACATATGAGCGACAATGGTGTTATTACCTTAGATATACTACTAATAAAGACGTGTCATTATCTATTATTTTACATTAGTACATTAGTGCCATTTACAGATTCCAAAATAGCAAATAGTACAAGTTACAGTATTCATTTAACTTACGACCTATGTACGTATTACGTAATTGCGTCATTGAATATTGATTAAATGTATTTGTAGTCTTTGAATGAACGTTACAAGTTTGCACTAGACATCACCTTATAACACCTGCCTTGCATTATAATTTGATTCAGTTACCATATAGGTATTTTAAATAATCTTAATTTTACCGGTTACTGTTTCGCACAGCTGCAAAAATAATTTAAATTTTTTGCTCTTTGTGTATATTATTTCTTGAAACCTATATTTTTTCCATTGTATTTTTTCCTGTTAAATATTATTTCGTTGTTATTCGAGGATGACATGTTTCAAACTACAACATGGTTCATGACATCATGAATTAAAAAAAGCAGATAGGCTAAGAGCTTATAATAAAGAAAAGGACTTTATATCAATCTGCCATGTGGAAGAATCTATTCTCGGCTAAGCACACTTTTAACTCTTACATCCACTCTTTACTTTGTAAATATTTTTCTTTGTAATTGTATGTGTTCACGGCACCCATCTTACCATAGAAAAATAACGTTACGTGGTAGCAATATTTATTACTTATGCTTTATTAACTTACTTCTCGTGTTCCGGCGAGAGGTAGGAGTCGATGGAGTCGTATCGTGACTTGTGTATGCGGAACTGGTTGTTTTTTAGTGGGTCAACCCCGCGCTCTTCCTTCGTGCGGCAATCCACAGACGCCGAGATCACGTTCCAGCGGCAGTCCACGTCGGTGAGGAAGCCGCGGTAGATCGGCGACGCCGCTGACAGCGCTAGCTAGTCAAGCATAAGGAAATATAGTTAGACATGTAATCAATAGGGAGGGCTCTTGATTTCGGTGGTTATGATGGAATAATTTAAAATTGTATTAATTTTTAGTTTGGTTTAAATTGTGTAAAAATACTCGAGCTGGTGCTCAAGCAATTTAAAGGTTTATATCAAGAGCCGGTCGCAAGTCGGTTTGGCATATAAAATAAAGTTTTAGTATTTCATAAATATATTTACAAGTACTTTATTTATATGCATTCTTAGATACACAAATATCGTAGCATGATCGAAGAAATCAATAATATTTACCATGATCGGGCACAAGGGTGCGAGCTGGTCGTACAGCGTGCGCGCCTCGGTGATGCAGCAGGCCTGGAAGGTGAGCTGCAGGCAGCAGCAGCCCATGCCGAAGCCCATCGCGTCCATGTACACGCAGTCGGGCCGCGCCGCGTCCGGCTCCAGCGAGTGGGACTCGTCCACCGGGATCTTCGTGTTTACGTCGCGGAATACTGTCATATGTGTACGTTTGGTTTACTAATAGTAGCAAACGATAGCCTATAGCCGATAGTGGCCATAACGAGTAGTCCCATTTATCACCACCTGGTGGTAAATGGCCCGTGGACATCTATGATCAGCCCTCTGTAGGAGGTAAGTAAGGGAATCCTACATAAGGTCAGCTACAGAAGCATTGCTACCTCTGAGGACTATGTGGGAATCTGTGAATCGCCTTTACCATACATACTGACTGATGTTATAAGGCAAAAATATATAATTAAATTAGTTAGATAATAATAAAGTTACTTAGATAGTTATCAATCAACTAAGGAAGTATTACAAACAGTTTTTTAATATATAATCAGTAAGTGAATCATTCCCTGATTACCGAAAACGAATAGGTTTTGACAGAATTCGTAATATTACAAAATTGAACATTAGAAATTTAAAAATATCATTTTTTATTATTACTATATAAAACATGTTTTGGTTGAATAACAAGTGAAAATTCCATCACCTTGCTGTTAGGTTTACTACATTTAAATTATATGTAGTAATAACATAGTCTCCATGATTAATTCAATATATGGCATAATAAAATGTTCCTATGAGATTTCTATAGCAAACACGTACTTGGAATATTGATAGCAACTTTTTCTCCTCTTCGCCGACGGATATTCGAGGTCAATGTTTTGAAGCGCGGGTGTCCTGGGAATATAGCCTCATCTGGAAAGTAGTGTGAGAGGGTCACCCCATCACTTGACGATGGTGTCGGTGGATATGGGGGACTTGTGAAATTCGGACATCCTAATCTAAAACGTAAGTTGAAAACACATAGCATATAACATTATTAATTATTGAAGATGCTATATATGAAAATAACTGAAGTGATTCTAAAGTGATCTTGCAATTTACATAAATCCTCTACAATGTAAAATTTACATAACAGTTTAACCTAATATATTTATATTACGTAAACTGTTTTTAAATGTAAATTAGAACAATAATTACTGGATGTTTCAGTGGATTAACATAATACTTATAAAACATTAATTAAAGACCAAATGAATTAGTACCCTGAGAAGTATTTTTGCATTATAATGGTTGTATGATTTTTTAAAATTACAGTGTTGTGGTTTATGATTATAGTGCAAAACTTCAATACATGCTGATTGAATAGCGAGTACAAAGCTAATCAAACATTGATTTTATAAGTACCTCGGAAAATTTGTAATGCTCATGATCACTTCTCCATCTTTGAGTAGAGTACTTGCTTCTGCTCTACGAAATTGCATATTAGCCTCTACAATATTGAAGTGTGCTAAAAGCCCTCCATAGGGCTTGCCTGGCGTGCCCTCAACCATGTAGGCCCCATACTCTGGCCGCCACAGGGATTTCACACCTGTACAAAATTGAATCAGGATAAGTTATTTTATATTTACTTGTTTATATTTTTACCTATTATGTATTAGTTTTACGAAATAAACCAGGTATGAGAATAGTCCTTTGATATTTGCATTTCAATTAGTTCTTACAATGAAATCTTTGAAATAGTGTTATCATATTATCAGAACAGAAGGTATCTAGTCTAAACAAAGGACAGTAAAATCAAATGTTTGTACAACAAGCTACTTGAGCCTTCCTGTCTGCTAAAGTTTTAAAACAGTCTACTGTTTTAGAAACAATAACTTAAAGAACCACATCACATGAATATTGTATATTATAAATCTGAAGCTATGTGGATGATATGTTATGTTACACAATGGTAAAAGTGTAATATGTAATAAAGAGCCACTTTAGCCTCTCTCTTTGGGATTTTAATCTCAGGCACACATCTATGATTTTTGAAAAGTTATGTGCACTTAATATATTGCATGCTTAACAGTAAACAAAACTTGTGTGAGGGAATAATTCCTGAGAGATCTTTATAAAACAAGCATGTTAAATGTATGTGAATTGGCCAGCTTGGTGGAATATGGCCTAATCTTTCTCATTCTGAGAGAACACACATGCCCAGCAGTGGGATAGTCATGAAATACTAGTTTGAAATAATGTGAAATGTCAATTTAATTACAAGATTGATTATTACATCTTAGAGAGGCATTAATTAAATCTCCAGTTTATCTTATCATGAGAAGAGGGCAAAACAATTAGCACAATATTGTATAATGTATACTCTTATCTGCAATAAGTTGTTAGTACCTGCATGATTATATACTGAAGTTTATACAAGTATAAATTGATTTATGTACATACTTTTAAGCCTCTGCAATTTACAATTATGTGGTGTGTCTAAATAGCGAAGTTTTCATTTATTCTGGACATTTTTTAAAACATCATTTTGAATATGGATAAAGATAGAAAGTTTTCCATTAGCAAGTGTGATTTAATTAATAATATCTCCGAAATATTATTGCAGAAAAAAGTCCAAAAATAATATTTTTTAAACAAAAATAACCATTTATTATATAATTTGAAAAAATTTTTTTGATTGATTTGTCATCTTTTAATCATAGGAAAACAAAATATAAATAATAATATATATATTTTTGTAAAATCTATGTACTTTGTAAATATGACAGGCATTGTTCACCTTTCTTATTGTGATGATTGTTAGCATGTGATGTAAATAAAATAATCCATGCAGTAATTTACAAATAGTTTGTCTATGTCATACTGAACCGAAATAGTCATGAGTCAGATCACCATGACGTGACAATTTTCACAAGTTTAATGATTGTGTAATTCATTGTAGGAAGCAAGTAGGTATATCCTTGTGTTTTAATTACAAAATGTGGTTAACCAATATTTAGGATAATTGTGTGGCAAAATTTAAAATAGATTTTTAGTGCTTACAGTAAACATCATTATTTTAATTGAAAATACTACAAAGTATGTATATTTTTGTATACAAATAAATGTTTTTTTTTTTTCGATATTTTATCAAGTATATTAAGTTTGGTTATTCAATTAATACCTTAATGTAATGTTATGGCACAATATTAAAATAATATGGTGTAATAATTACTCTGTGGGTCAGCCTGTTCCTTTTCCTGTAGTTGAGGCAGAAGTTCTGCAGCCCTAAGGCTAACTGTGGCGCGTTGGTTTTCATCATCAAATTTCACTATAATATATTCCACCTATAAATATTTAAATACTTATAGCCAGTAATCCTAATAAGTTGGTTTAAATTAAATAATACTGAATAGGAGGAACGGTCAGGCAGATATTTGTATCAAATGGTTTGGAAAAATCACCTCATCACCCCATTTCAGCACATCGCCAGTGCGGTCACGCAGCTTGCTATACAAGTTGATAAACTGTTCAATGCCGTGCTGCCGTACGTGTTCCGCCAAGGCTTTGGTCTCCTCCCAACTCAAAGGGCTACCTTCAGATAACAAACCCATCTTCGCTACTTGGATGTTCGGAAAAGATATGCAAAATTTAGTTACACACGATTTTACTTTAAAAAAAACAATTTGGTTAACTTTAAACAAAAAGTTCATTTACTATTGCTGACACTTCAGTCAAATCTGTATGGTAGAGCTACCCAATGATGTATGAGTTATGAATACTATTTCTTGGTACTATTTATAACCGAGGAGAATATTTTTTATACAGTACAATAATTACTAAAGTACCACTATCATGAATTATGTTTGCACGTAAAACAAATTTATGTCACCTGTCAATTTGATGTGTATACATTAGAATTGTGTAGCTCGCGAGTGAGTGATATAAAAGATATATATCTTCACCAAAGAGCTAATCACTCATCAACTCCGACGGATTTGAATTATATCTTTATATCCGCATCACATGGTTTAGTTCATAGATTCAAACGATTCCGGATATAAGATCTTCTTCAACTCAACAGTGTTATACTAGCTCGCGAGTGAGCGATGAGTCAAATGAGCGACTGACTGAGAGTGAGTAGTGAGCCTGATTCGAGTCAAATGCGTTCATTGAGATATATAACAGTTACGGTTACGTATTAAACACTAAATTAAAATATTTTATTGCTAAGAACATGGAAACCGGGATATACAAATAGCGTTGGCTGTGATAATTCATATATAATTTCTTGCCAGTTTTGTATTAATTATAGGAATCAAAAATGTTGTCAAAACATTTTGATCTGATTCTCTGATATACTGATATAAAATGTCGCGTATCTTTACAGAGCTACTGAGCTAAAGTGAGCTATTGAGCTAAAAGAGTGATATATATCACTGAGTTCAAAAGATATATATCACTCTTTTCACTTTAGTGATACATTTTGCGCAACTCTAGTATACATTGATTTGTCAAATTGACATCGTATTTTTTTGATAATTACTCTTAAATGATACATGAAGAACATGTAGTTTAGCAGATCATTAAATGTACTTTAATTTAAATACTTTGTATGAGGTGTGGTGTCAAATAAAGTTATTCATATTTTAAACTACAATTTCTGTTAATTATATAAAAATAAAAAAGTTGAGTCAAGAGTACAGATAACATAAAAATAAAAGGTGTTATCCTTATCTGTTGCCTGTTGTGGCTGACGACAGTTGCTGTCAATTACTGTCAAATCAAATCATGTCATTCTATTTTGTGATCTTGTGTGGAAACTTTGGATGAAAATCATCAAATAGTATTTTTATTAAAAGGACAATTTCTACCACCAATCTTATATATTTTATCATAACTTTGTGTATCGTATGTGTTGAAGTTGAAGGATGTTAGCTTTTGAATAGATGGGGTTTTAGTTATAGTGTCAATCAATGATACTTTTACTGTGAGAAGGATTTTAGTTGTTAATCATGGTGCCGGTGGCTATAGAAGGGTGCAGCCAGGGCACCGAGGGCGGTGGCGCTCGAGGCGGCTCCATATCTTTGGCTTTACTGATTGACTTCATAGTGCAAAGAACATACGATGAGCTGACTGTGTTGGCAGAACTGTAAGTATACAAACTAAAATAATTTAGATATTTATTACCAAATTATTAATAATAACTGTAAAACCTACTAATAAATGAAAATCTTGTGATTTTTATTTTTGCTTCACACATATGTTTGAATTTACTGATGTGATAAATAATATCAAAATTCTCTTGTAAGAACGAAGCTAGGTCGTAAATACTGACTATTGCTCAACCTCCAAACCACCCTCCATTTTTTAATCAGTTTTAATTGAAAATAACTAGCTTGTGTTATATTAACATAGAGAACTTTCACTTTTGTGAATTTTATCATGTTGATTTTTTTTTGTGCCGACATTGAAACTTTGATAAGTAAAGATAAAAATAAACATTTTTAGAGAAGTTACAAATAATTAACTAATACTGCATAATTTACATCTATACTTATAATAAATCTGTAGAAAGGTCAATTCTGTACATGAAATATATAATATATAATCCGAAATAACTATCAGGGGGTGATAAGGGATCGATACTGATGCCAAAAATGCAATCAGTAAATTTTTTGTCTGTCTGTCTGTCTATCTGTCTGTCTGTCTGTATAACCTTTATAGAAACAAAAACTACTCGACGGATTTTAACGAAACTTGGTACAATTATTTTTCATACTCCTGAGCTGTTTATAGAATACTTTTCATCATGCTACAATCAATAGGAGCAGAGCAGTGAAGGGAAATGTTAGGAAAACTGGAGACGTTACTCCATTTTTTAAGCTTCCATCGCGTGTGCAACCTTAATGGTTAAAGCTACACAAAAATTATGTATGACGGAAATGTTCTCCTTAAAATTATATAAAAAATATCCCACGACAGCATGTCTATCTTTTATGGTTGACTCACAATAACACGTGTAACTCCCGATAGCTTAGCAGTTCGAAGCTTTCTGATTATATTTGTCCACTCCTACGTTTATAACACTCTCTGTCATCCCTAATTAAAAAGTTAACATTATTAACTATTCCATAAAAAAGAATCATAGAAATCATACCACACAACACACAACGTGGCAACACAACGTTTGCCGGGTCAGCTAGTAATAAATAAATATTTCAAATAATTTAGGGAAATTTTAGCACAGAGACATGGCAAAGCATTTTATGCAACTATTTCAATTCTTAAAACTGGTTACATTTTCTTATTAGGAGTGAGTAATATTTACTAATCTATGGTATGAAATGATTTTTATAAATCAATATAGTATTAAGTTCTAATTAATTTATTATTATAGAATTGTGTCATAAATCATTCTATATGTATAAATAAAGTACATATAATAATTTTATGATTACCAATTTGTAATTTTCAGGCTGCCACGAAAAACAGACATGGAGCGTAAGATAGAGATATACAAGTTCAGTGCTCGGACTCGCCAGCTCTTTGTGCGATTGCTAGCTTTGGTAAAATGGGCCAGCAGTGCCACCAAAGTGGACCGCTCAGCACACATTATGGCATTTTTGGATAAACAAGCACTATTGTTTGTTGAAACTGCTGATGTACTAGCCAGAGTGGCTCGGGAGACACTGGTCCATGCTAGGTATAATACTTGTTCAATGATATTTGTTTTGATAATTCTTTGCTTTGATAAAATAATCGGAATTTATAACCTAAAGAAATGAAAAATTTGGTTGAGACATTAAAAATGTTATTTTTCTCCTGACAATCATATAATAATCACCTGAAATTTTGTAGGTTGCCTACATTCCACATGGCAGCAGCCGTTGAGGTGCTCACCTTAGGCACGTACAGTCGTTTACCGGCGGTGATACGTGAGAAGCTAGTCCCGCCGCCGCCACTCACGCCCGCTGAGCGCCGCTCCACACTGCGCGCTCTTGCACACATCGTAAGACAACGACTTACAACTGCTTCACTCCCTACAGATGTTAGGAACTTAAAGGTATGTGTATCATAATGAATATTTATTAGTAAGTAACTCTTGCTAAATAATAAATGCCTAGTGAGAAATGGAAAATAATTATCTAGCATATAAATTTGTGTAAGTTATTAAACAAGATCATAAAATAGTTACAATATTTTGGAACATTACCACAATTTTTTATTTTTTTAGGTAGAAAATGGGCGTGCTACTTTCACAGTTGGTCAAGAATTTAGTGTGTCTTTGACAGTAATGGGTGATGCTCCTAACTTACCATGGCAATTATTAGATATCGCTATTCTTATCCAAGACAGTGAAACTGGAGGTATGTGCCACTTTTTTTTCTAATGGTCAAATGAGTCGTAAATAGTCTATGATCTATAAAACTACTATACTCAAAACTACACTACGAGATTGTCTGCATATTGTACTTAATATTGATTGCGTCAAGGTGTAAAAGATATTTCTTTTCATCTTTGGTACAACAATTTGTTTCAGAGGGCAAACCCTTAGTACACACTTCACAGCTTAATTGGCTTCGAGGTGTAGCCCAAGCTCGTTTAGCTGCAGCTGGCTTAGGTGGCGCCTTGGCTGCTTTGCGTTATTTCTGCCGCTCACTATCCTTGGAGCTTCTGTATACGCAAACATTGAGGCTCTGCCGTGATCGTCTGGCACGTCACTTGCAAGTTGACAGATATATTCCTGGCCAAAAGCTTCAAGTTTCATATTGGAGGTACCCAATATTTTTTATACTTTTTATATGTATACTTTATTAATAAATTATTTAATAACAATGAGACTATTTACTTTACATGTGGAGAATGGTTTACCCTGTGGCATTTCTTATTTTTTTTAATAAGACGCTATCTACTATGAATACACACAAAGACGAATACCAACATCCAGTACCCAGAATAGATATCTAAATTCATCATTCGAATATCAGTCTAGCCGGGGATCGAACCCGGATCCCTTTGCGCGTTAACCGGTGTCATGACCGCCTCGCCACGCCGGTCGTCGTCTGTCTAGCAGATGTATTTTAATCGGAAAAGGTGTATTCAAATCCATGAATGTGTCAGGGAGCTGGGGTGCGAGCTGGGCTACCGCGTGATCATCGGCGCGGAGGGCGAGTCGCTGTGCGTGTGGCACGTGCCCGCGCTGACGGGCGGCGAGCGCGTGGCGGGCGCGCTCACGCCGCACGCGCCCTCCATGGAGCGCCTGCTCGCGCACACCGTGCACGTGCGCTCCCGACAACGGCTCAACGATCTCAGAGTGCTGTTCAATGACCTGGGGGTTAGTGTAACTGAGATTATATTGTAGAACAATGATCACAAATTTTAAAATATAGGGATAGTTAGTACGATTTCGCTAGATACATTTATATCATATATGTATAGATACTTTTTATTATTATACAAGATACTAAATTGTTTTGAAAAAAATTACCAATGTAATTTATGATATTCATATAATACATAATTAATAATATTATAATATAAATATTAGTGATTGTATTCTGTATCATCTAATTGTATTTTTTTTTCTTAAGAACCTTACTTAATTTATGATATTTAAACGCACCATTTTAAGGAACATTTAGGGTGAGTTGCATCATGTAATTTTAACGTCAACAAAAGCCTAACCAAAAATTAATGCATGGGGAAAGAATCAAAGAAGTTATGTCAATACTAACATTTAAAATTAATGCGATTTCGATCAATTAAAGTTACAGTATTTGTCAACTTCCCTATCTATCAACATTGACTAAAAATTAAGGTGACAGCGACACAAATGATTTTATTAACAAATAAATTGGTGTAACACAAAATTTTAACTTTCCTTCGCTACCGTCAAAGTTACTGATATATTTAACTTTAACCAGGCTTTCGATGCAACCCACCCTTAGTGTTACAGTAACGAATATGATGTACTGTGTGGTGTGCAGGTGGAGTGCAGCGTGAGCGGGTGGCCGTGCGTGCTGGCGTGCTCGGTGGTGTCGCCGTGCCTGCGCGCGGAGCAGCTGCTGGTGTCGGTGGGCGCGCACGTGGGGCGGCTGCGCGCGCGCGTGCCCGCCTACCCCGCCACGCCGCGCATGCCCGAGCTGGCCGCCGCGCTCGCCGCCGCCGACATCCCCGCCGTGAGAGCCTTCCTCACGCAGCTTAGGTATGGGACCAATACATATTTTTTATGTACATTAAATCGTAATTATGTTACTTTTCTTGTTCAAGTTGTAAAGGCATTTATTATATTTAATGATTTCATGATTTATTGTGTTATATTATCCTTTTTCAATTGAATAAGTTCCTTTTATTTTAATGTAACTTTCTCTGTGAACATAGAAATTAAATATAAGCATTGAAAACAAAAATTGAGTTACAAAAAATATAATGTAACATTGACATAGCAGGCACCCCATATATCAAATTAATCTCTTAGGTTTTGGCTGGTGGCGCGTCGATGCGAGAAGACCCTTCAGCATCTACCTGCGAGTGTGTGTGAACACCTGCCCTTCTTACATGGTCCTGACCATCCACTAAACAAGTTGGCACCCGATCGTCTCTATGTTACACTGCACCGACATACAGATTATATATTAGTAAGTTGAACTACTGGATGTTATTACATTTGGTGTAATTTATGTAGAAAGGTGAAATGTTACAATATTATAGTACAGTATAAACTAAATTAGCAGACACGTTTGAACGTATCATGCTTTATTTCGAAATGAATACCGTATCTAGAAATTTTGACTTACGCGCAAGTATCTGGTTACTAAATCCATTGTACAAATTTGAATATCAAATAAGTTGATGAACAATTAAATATATACATGTATCACGTCTTTATTTATATTTGAAAACATGTTTAGTATAAGGAGCAATATCCGGTGTGGTAGGTGGTGGAGATGAAGGAGGTGGCGGCGGGGTGCACGGCGACGACCAGCAACAGCGCCAACTCGGGCAGCGCGTGCTGCGTGGCGCTGTCCTTCCACCTGGCCGGCGCGCGCAAGTGCACGCCCGACGAGTGCGAGGACGACGTACGTTACACGTTCCACCACTAATTACCATAGATTAGTACAAATATCACCACCTTGTAATTGAAGCTATTAAATGGCATAAACGGCTGACAAATGTGTCAGCCATTTAATGGCTGTCTTGGTGTAATTTACGCGGAACAATGGCGACATGTGCAGTTGGTGGTGTAAAAACACGAAATCGAAGAAAAAGGGCAGAGAAATATCGTTTCATTCGTAAATGATCTAAAAACTATTTTTTTTTTAATATTTTTCAAACACGAAAATAGACGATAGTGACAGTTTCTATTGTCAAAACTGGTTCATTTTCTTGTTAGGAGTGAGTAATCTTTACTTATCTATGCTAATTACATGTATTTAGGACACTCCGTATTTTTTATCGTATGCGAAGGTCTCTCGCGAAGGTATCTTATGTAACCCCAATTTTACAATGGGGGTTAATTAAAAGACTATTTTACAAAAATATGCTTAACAATTAGGCAGGAAAAGAGAGAAAAACTAAACCTATTATGTTAAAACAATAAAGGTTATCAACCGAATAAGTGTTCATTTTATAGTTCATATAACCAATTTCAACAAAACAAATTTGTAACGATGTTATAGTCATTTAATGGAAATATTTAAAAGTTTTTCTTTAAGGAGGCTGAAATACTAAGGACACATAAAGTAAAAGTGTGAAAAAATATGTCTGTCTATCCTTAGGAGGAAAAAAATACATTGTATCATTTTATATCCTTCATAAAATTTCCGTAGTCGTCTTCATCAGTTGTCGCTACCAGCGGTTCAACAACGATAGCACGCGCCTTCCTTAAACTGCATTCGCTAGTGGAGCTGGACACCTTCACGCTTACACACGGACCCTTCACGCCGCTAGATACTCCTGGTGAGTAAATATATCGTTAAACCATATAACAAGTTAAACCTTTTGCCCTATGGTCTACGAAATAGTCTATGATTTGCGGGATTCGAGAGTAGACTTGGAAATAAAAGAAATACGAAATATCAATACTCACTCGTTATTCAATCTGAATATGTAACGTACAAAATATGACTACCTTTTTAGGTATAGTTCTTGATCCATTCTTCAAGTTAATTATGCGTTTTTTAAAAACTGAAGAACTTTTTTTTTATTTTGAATTGTCAACTAGTTCGCCTGTAGTAATGTATTGTGTCCGCGGCAGGCATGCAGCCCGGCAAGCGCAAGCTGTCGGGCGCGAGCGGGCGCGCGGTGCGCGTGCGGCAGCCGGCGTACTTCCTGCCCGAGCTGGCGCACGTCGTGGCCGCCGCCGACGAGCGCGTGCCCTTCGTCAACCTCGCGCAAGAGGTATTATACTGATAACGCTTGTCACTTTAAGTTACTTTTATTTATTAAGTGACGCTTTCCATTGTATTGGTTTTTAATAAAATTAAACAACTATCGTAATTTATCAATATAAATGTAATGAAAAAAGTGTACAAATTAATCTTATTAACGCAATATTTTTTTTATATGAATATTGTCATATTTCGTTAATAAGATTAATTTGTACACTTTTTGCATAACAGATTCAACTTTTAACTAATGAGATGAGTGGCTGATAATTTTAGACTTCAGACGCACTAAGCCTGCGTGTTCTGAGACATATTCTATTATACATATTATTAAAGTAAAATATCATTGCAAAAATAGTCACTTCTGTCATTGAAACTTGCCCCATAATATGCATTCATGATCCATATTGCGCTTTAAAGTATTTCACACAATTGAATGAAGTATTAACTGTCCGTTTCCCGTAGCTGGCGTCACGCGGCGTGACGCACGGCGGCGTGCAGCCGGAGTGGAGCGGCTCGGCGCTGAGCATGCGCATCGTGGCCATGCCGCGGCCGGACGGCGCGCCCGAGCACGCCGCGCACGCCATCCGCGCGCGCCTGCTGGCCGCCACCATCCGCCTCACCACCAAGAACCAGGCGCGCGTCTGGACCGCTGAGTTCGTGTTCCATGGATCGCCTGTGCGCACGCCCAACCCTAAGGAGCAAGGTAACTTTATATTTGTAGAGTATTACTTTTAACGGGACGGTGTGACAGGCGCCGATTGTGTCCTTATTTTTAACGTTTATGGTAATTTTTAGGTGGTAGTGCAATTTTATTTCGATTGGTCATATCCTTATTTGTTTGCACAGTATTTCATAACCTTGCATAACGCGATGCATATATTTTTAGTGTTTTGATTAAGCAGTATAGAATATTTTTTTTTGATGAATTTTTAATAAAACTCGATACGAACACAGGCGAGCGCCGCTGCGTGTACCTGCAATACGAGCTGGGCACGGACGCGGGCCGCACGGCCGAAGCCTTCCTCGCTGACTGGGCCTCCATCGTACATCTCTTCACACTACTGCACGACTTTACACTCAGACCTGTACAAGGTTAGTTTATAAATATATTGGTTACTTTCTTACAAAAAATACTTTTATGTAGTATTTAATAAAATACACGAGAGAAGCAACGAAATGAAGCTTTATTTGTTGTCATTAAAAATTTTTATATTTAGGACAATATTTAAAGACTAAACGACCATTAAGTTTTAAATCAGACTAGTTTGTTGTCTATTTAAGTTTCAGTATACTATAAGTTTAAGTTTCTATCAGGTACAGTGAATAAATATAAGCTTTTTAAATAATTAATTTCCGTTTCTATGTAAATTTAAAAGGTTTCCTAAAATAAATTACATGAACTGTATTATTATAAAGTATTGTACAACACCCTTAAAATAAAAAAAAAATCACAAATTGTCGTATTTGTGTGTGCACCGCACAGAGCGCGAGGTGCTGTGGCAGGGCGTGTGCATCCGCTCGTACACGTACCGGTCGCTGGTGCTGGGGTTCGGCACGGCGCAGCGCGCGACGGCCGTGCTGCAGTGGAGCGCCGACACGCAGCGCTACACGCTCGCCACGCCCGCGCACCAGCCCGCCGCCAACGCGCACCACCTGCTGCACCACCACCTCGACCACTTTATCAACTGGTGAACGTCACATTATTGTGCTTGGACTGTTTTTTAATAGATTCTATTTACTAA
Source organism: Epargyreus clarus clarus (assembly GCA_014595695.2). Classification (NCBI taxonomy): domain Eukaryota; kingdom Metazoa; phylum Arthropoda; class Insecta; order Lepidoptera; family Hesperiidae; genus Epargyreus; species Epargyreus clarus. The sequence goes on from JACTTY020000037.1 coordinate 1,513,852, forward strand.
CATGCCGACTTTTTAATTTGAACCCTTTGTGGTTCGACTCCGGCGGCGCCACCGCCACACCTATTTCTACCTAATAACAGCAGTGTTAGGCGCTGCTGTGTTTCGGTTTGAAGGGTGTGGTAAGGGAGACAGACTTTTACGAGGCGTTCCAGCTTAGTCCTAAGGGGTAGCGGCGCATCTGTGGCCGACCTCAGGTAGGAATATCTAATTCTATTACAGATGTCCATGAGCGGCGGTAGCCACTTACCCTCAGGACTGCATGCTCGTCTGCTACTCCTATATCATAAAAAAAAAACGTAAAAATAAAAGTTTTGAACAATAAAAGTTAAAATAAACCCTCTAATCTTGTAGAAAAATGCGACATTTGTATGCTTACATTTTAGAGAATTGAATTACGATCTTTATTGATACAAATTAATTTTGTTACGGTCTCCCAGGCTAACTAAGACGTGTGAGTTGTTTGTTGTACAGGCAGAAGGATCTGACGTCGCTGGGCGTGGTGCTGCGCGAGACGTACGCGCCGCTGCTGGCGCTGGGCCGGCTGCCCGCGCTGCCGCAGCTCGGCCTGCACCACGTGCGCACGCTCATGCCCACGCCCACCTTCACGCTGCTGCCGCACTCCTGGCGCAAGGTAACTCACACTGAGTATATACGCGGCAAAAGCTGAAGCAATGGATTTGTTAATGGTTTTAATATGCGACGATGCGAGATGATTCTTGAGATGAGTGGTTGTAGTGGTGATGGTGGCCTAGTGAATCCTAGTTGTATTTCAAGTTTTATGTGAATGTTATAATTATTCTTTGAATATTGATTTTATTTTCAGATAAGAGTAATTTACGCTGGTGCGTACTCTCTAGAAGTAGCTATACGGGGCTGCAATATGGTCACCATACGAGATGGCTCCTATTCTAAATTCGACAGGAGCTCTGTCGTAGACGAATTTGCTCCTGCACAAGGACTTAGGGTAAGTAATATTATTCATACTGAAATATGAAAATATTGTTAGGAACAGTCTTTAAACCCGCAAACAAACTTATCGTCTTTATTTGTTTTACGTATCTTAGGCGTTCCTGTCGCGATACGTGGATGATAATGTCAACGCAAGATTACTGGCAGAAGACGATAACCCGCCATCACCCATGTCTCCAATGCCACCAGGTTCGTTTTATATTCGAATTTCCGTTTTTTGCAGGATAAACTTGTAAATTAGCAAATTGGACATTGATTTGAACGTAAGTTCGTGCTCAAAATGTTACTAATAATACTAAACATTCCAAGTTTGTCGTTAAGACAGTCATCATAGTATAGAACAATATTTCTTCACAGGCGGGTTACGTTTCCCCGCGCCCATGACGCCGCCGCAGCCGCACACGCCACACTCCGCGCCCGTCACGCCGCACCCCGCCTCGCCCGCTCAGCACCAGGTACGTCATTTTATTTACAATGTCTGTAATCCATAATTAATCTAAGAGGAAGCCTGATATTTAAAATGTGAATTATGCTATAGATCGTGTTTAGTAAGAGTATGTATTGTGTTTTATTTATTTCTATATAGGTTAGGTAGCTTGCAATAACCTGTATAGTTCATCTAGATAGTCTGTATAGTCTCTATTTTAAATTCGTTGAATTTGACCATCTTTTATGATCTTTATGCATCAAAGTGCCATTTTATGTAATGAATGTTTAATAGGGTTATTAACGTGCCATCAAATCATTTTGACATTCTGATTATTTGTAAAATAATTATAATAAATACTATCAAAACTCTTTATTTACTACAAAAGAAGGTACATTTTGAAATGTTTATTATTATTACACGCATAATTTAAATTACTGTAAAATTTGTGTGACTTCTGTTGCTGCAGGTTAGATGGGAAATAATTTATGTTAGAGTTGCAAGATGTTACTTTTAGCAAAATGCTGAACTGGAACTAAAATACTTATTTAACACATTTTTACACATGTTTTATGATCGGTGACGTGCCTAAAATATTGTGTCGCGTGCAATCAATGGCCATTGGTTTGCCATCCCTGGTGTATAGTATTTATATCGCCAATAATGTACACGAGCACACGTTGTCGCGTCAGATGGGTGGCGGGTCGTTCAACCTGACGTCGCCGCCGGGCGCGGGCGTGTCGGCGTCGCCCGCGTCGCCGCTGGCGCCGTCCCCGCTGGCGCCCGTCGCGTCGCCGCACCCGCCGCCCACCTCGCCCTTCACCGCCTGGCCCGCCTCGCCCTCGCTGCCGCGGCCCTCGCCCGGACACCACCCCTCGCCGCGGCACCACCTCGACCACAAGGGTAAGTACTTAGTAGCCCAACTTAAGCTGCCTCTAGGTGTTATTTCCTTTTTATGCAATTTGACAACAAATATTATTAACTCTCTTGATATTATTACGTAAGCAACTAATTGGGTACTTGACAGTTATAACAATAAAATATGAAATATGTTTGATATGATAGCTTTTAAGTAAACATAAATTATGCAATATTTCATTTAATTTTTAATACACTCTAAGTATTTTTATTTCTCAAAAGAATTTTTTTTTTTTTATCTGTGGGTTTCAAATTCCAAAACGGCGATAGTGCTGCTTGAAATGTCATGTGACGTCACCACACGCATAATAAACAAGACAAATAAAAATGATATCGTTTGCTGGTTGAATTTATGTTGTGAACCGAAATGAATCCACAATATATTAAAGCTGATAGCGTGAATCTGCTTAAAGAAGATATAAATTGCAATAAATAAAAATGAATACAAAAACTTCCGTGAAATAACCTATGGAAATCACAAATAAACAACGTAAGTAAAATATTCTTTACATTTACATTTAATCATTTCGGACAGTTAAAACATTTCTTAACCGATTTCCGATAGAAGAAAGGTTGTCTTTAAGTGATTATCAAGCTTTTTAAACTATACTTATATTCTTATGTGAACTGCTTTAAGGTTATTTATTGGTTATATTTATATTTTCAGATCTTCGCTACAGTCGTATAGTGACGACGCTATAGGGTATGTGCAGTTTAAGAGGAAGGCAAGTTTGTGTTTCATGAAAAGTAAAAGTTGTCCTGAATACAAGGTACATCAAAAGTCATGCTCAGTGTCCATGACTGTATATGAAAAACAAAGTATTATTAAATGTGATGACTGTCATGCCTCCCAAGGATGCAGCAAACATGTAGTAGCATTTTTAATGTGGAGTCATAGAAAGTGAGGAACCAAAAGTTTCGAAGGTGGTCAGCACTCTGAAGAACATAAAGTAAAGGAAATGGGAAGTAGTAGTTCTTTACTTGAGTAACAAGATGAAGGAAGGAAAAATACCATACAGTTGCTGTTATTGCACTACAGATTTCTCAAATTGACAATGATAAAAATTATCTAGTTGTTACAGAAAATAATTAAAAAATGAAGAAAGTACACACTCAAGCAGCACAAAAATTCAGCTTAGCAAGAGCTTCAATATACAAGAAAATAACAGCTTCAAAATGCTTTGAGGTTATCTGTAGTAATTATTGCAAATGTAACATATAATGATAAATATACAGGGTGAATTTTTAAAACGGGCCTTCAGGGCCAAATCCGAAACTATATGGATTAGCTGAAAAATGCTGAAAGGAGTTACGAAGCCGATTTTGATAAAAACTAAAACTGCATCATTAGTTTTTTAAAATATTTTTTTTCTTAGCCGGGAATCGAACGAGTTCATTTTGAAAAAAATGACACCTCTATATTATTCCACTATCTGATAGTGTCGCTTATAAGGATCAAATTCTGGGAAGTAATGTTATGTGACAAATTAAAGGAAAAGGAAAATTTTGAAGAAAATACGTATTTTTCCATACATTGGCATACTAATCCTTAAGGATTATACATAACAAATGATTTCTGTATAATTCTTTAGAAACAGACATAAGTCATACCATTAAGGAATTTGTTGGTTAATCAACTAATTATTCGATGTTATGACTATGACATACGGCTTAGTATGAGAAAGTAATAGTTTGGCAAATAAGTGACCGCCGTTTTTAGGATTGATTTTTTAATGAAAATAGATAACTGATTAAATAGTAAATTCTTATTGTTTGTTGATTACAACTTCGTTTCAACGTTAAATATGATTTTCTATAGCTCTTTTTTTAGTAATCACTCGGATTTGACTCTAAAAAGTAATTCTCGCGAATTGTTAACTTTACATCTGTATTAAACGATACTCCGCCCATAGCAAGTAAATCTATTTTAATGGTCCTAAAAATAACCTTAGCTAAGTCGGACATAAAAATACAAATTATTGGAAAACAAAACGTCCATTTCGAATGATTAGAAACATTGAGCCAAAAAAATGTTAATACACGAAATGTTTAAATTGATGAATGGCGGGAACTTAACTGCCAAATTAATATGAAAAAATATGTATTTTCTTAAAATTGAGGCTTTTCTTTTAGTTTGTCATTTATCATTACTTCCCAGATTTTGATCCTTATAAGCAACACTATCAGATAGTGGAATAATATAGAGGGTGCATTTTTTTTCAAAATGAACTCGTTCGATTCCCGGCTAGGGAAAAAGTTATTTTAAAAAAGTAATGATGCAGTTTTAGTTTTATCAAAATCGGCCTCGTAACTCCTTTCAGCATTTTTCGCTAATCTTTATAATTTCCGATTTGGCCCTGAAGGCCCGTTTTAAAAATTCACCCTGTATACAAAAGTTCTACGGTGTGTACTCAATAATAGACCCATATAAATCTAACAAACAAAGCAGTTGGTTAATAAAAGATAGAAGCAAATCATGTATTTTTATTATACAGTCCTGTAAGCATAGATTAGTCATCGAAATAGTTTAATTGTTTCTTATTCATTACAGAATGAGGCCTTAAAATAGAGAATTCTCGTAGACGTCTTTTAATTCATTTATTCTAGTCTTAACTAATACAATTCTAACTCTATTCTTATCGTAGACATCTTTATAATATACTAGATGACCCGGTGAACTTCGTACCACCTAATTATGAGTGACTATCTGTACCTCGTGGTTTCACTCGTGTAATTTATGTATTATGTCCATAAACTACTGGTAAATATTAGAAAATGGCCACAGGAGAACAGGAAAATAAAAAATACAATTAAATAAAATTCACTCTACCTCTCTGCACTCTGTTATTTTTTTACCGACTATAAAAAGGAGGTGATTATCAATTCGGCCGGTATCTTTTTTTTATGTATGTACACGAATTACTCCGCCGTTAGTGAACCGATTTTAATAATTCTTTTTTTATTGTGTTATTTTTTATTGTAGGTTCTAATGAAATTACAAAGTCAGTTCATCATTGACTATTTAAGGGTCTGATAATGTGGCTCGGAGACAAAATATGTAACTCCTCAACCGATGGGGATATTTGAGTTGTGTTTGAAGATATTTAGTGTAAGTTCTAACGAAATTGCAAAGTCACTTCATCATTGACTATTTAAGGGTCTGATAATGTGGCTCGGAGACAAAATATGTAACTCCTCAACCGATGGGAATAATTGAGTCGTGTTTGAAGATATTTGGTGTAGGAGGTTCTAATGAAATTGCAAAGCCAGTTCATCATTGACTATTTAGTTAGGTTAGGTTGGAACATATAAGACAATATAAAACTAAGCGGGCAGGGCGCGGCAGCGCCCTGCGAGCGGGCGGTTCCAATCAATGTAAATTCAGACCTTACCTTAATTCATGATCACGTTTATACAATTTTATATTGTATTAATATAAATGTTATTATGTCATCACTAAAAAGGGTAAAAACATTTTTAACAAAAAATACAACCGACTTCTATGTCACTACATAGTAAAAAAAAATTCAAATAAATGTTGGTTTAGTACATATTTCTGAAGTCGGCGCTCAATATATTTCGTTCGAATTATTTTTTACTTTGTTTTGATCTAAAAAAACAAACAGTGACTCAGATGCTTCATTATGTCTTATGATAATTTTCTTAGTGCTCCAAATTAACGGATATTAAATTAAAGTTCCATACCCGATTAAACGACCCTAAAGGTTGATTTTCCAAAAACGGTGAAAAATGTGTTCTATTATTTTGAATCAAAAAGCTAAATTCCAATTTTCATAGACTTTGCTTCAAAATCTGCCGACTAAACGAAGTGTCTTCTAAAGCCAAATGCAAATTTTAACAGTCTTTGCTTCCAAATTAACGGATTTTAAAATAAAATTCCAACCCCTACGTAACCATCTTAAGGGTTGATTTTGCAAATATCGTAAAATAGATATTTAATTACTTTCTATCGAAATCCCAAATACCAATTTTCATATAGATTTGCATCAAAACTGGGGGACTTTAATACAAACTTTCAACTCTTATTTATTCACGGAAACGCGGTCGAACAGGATAAAAAGTATCCTATGTCCGTCTCCTGGTTCTAAGCTACCTCTCCACCAATTTTCAGTCAAATTGGTTCAGCCGTTGTTGAGTTATAAAATGCTTCACGAAAACGCGGTCGAACGGGATAAAAAGTATCCTATGTCCTTTTCCTGCTTCTAAGCTACCTCGCGATTAATTTTCAGTGAAATCGGTTCAGCCGTTCTTGAGTTATTAAATGACTTCACGGAAACGCGGTCGAACGGGATAAAAAGTATCCTATGTCCGTTTCCTGGTTCTAATCTACCTCTTTACCAATTTTCAGCTAAATCGGTTCAACCGTTCTTGAGTTATAAAATGACTTCAAGGAAACGCGGTCGAACGGGATAAAAAGTATCCTATGTCCATATCCTGGTTCTAAGCTACCTCTCCACCAAATTTCAGCCAACTCGGTTCAGTCATTCTTGAGTTATAAATGGTGTAACTAACACGACTTTCTTTTATATATATAGATTAAATATATGAATACTTTAACTTGCTGTTTTGTTCTGATTACATACTGTCCGGGTTTGATGATTTAGAGTAGAGGAATCACTCTTTATTCTTTTTTCTGATTAATACTTCTTTTATATTATGTTTGAATCCTCTGTCTGCAAGTTCTTTTAACGTTTATGAGATTTCGGTTTAGGAACGTGCATAAGCAAATTTGTTAGGATATTTAGCGATCTTACTTGTACACATCGTCACTGCACACGTCTTATATCTTGTCATTTATTTCAATTTTAGTTATAAAAGCGAAATAACTCCCTATTTTCTTCCGAGCGTTGTTTGTTTACAGTATCGTTTACGTTTCGCCACAAAATGACACTTGACCGCCTGATTTAACGCGACGTTCCGTTCACCGTAAAGAAAGTTTGTTTTTTATTAATAAATAGCCCTTTTTTCGAAAAAGTGATCAATTAAAAGGCATATATAATACGTATACTAACTCATTAAAACACTTTCCCAAAAAGTGTCAAGTAGCCAATTCTTTTTTTATTTTAAGACGCAATTTGGTTTGTTGTCGTTGCTTTCATTATTTTCTTATCCTTTCATTTTATTTTTTATTTAAGTTACAACCTTTTTATATTATAAATAGTACTAGTTTTACTTTGAGTACAGTTTAACTGCTGGCGGACCATTTCCCGTTAATATCCATCTATCCAACGGTTATTCTACCAAAATTCAACATTTGATATTTTCTGCGTACTAGAATCAATCAAATTCGATTTCGATTATTAGTATGCAAAAATTTAATAATGTTTTTTAATAACGGTTTTTTAATTAATATAAAAACTTATTAATGTCGTCTGATCGAGTGTGTTGTGGCGCAGGTCCGCAGGCGAGCTCGTCGACGGCGGCGGGCGGGCGCATGCTTCTGGGCGGGCGCGTGTGGGCGGGCGCGACGGCGACGCCGCTGAGCGTGGCCAAGCTGGAGGCGCTGTGCACGCCCAGCGAGCCGCCGCCCGGCGCGCCGCCCGGGCCCGCGCTCGCGCCGCTGCAGCGCTTCCTCTCCTGCGTCTACATGAAGCGCACGCTGCAACGCTTCGTGCAGCAGGAGGAATTCGTTAGTATTACAACAATATAGCAATATGTATTTCTTGATGTGATGTTTGAAGTGTAAACTGCTGCATTTATTTTTTAAACCAGATGAAATGTCAACTAACTTTAATTTTGTATTGGAATATGAGGGCAAATGATAATCAAAATGAAAACATGATTGTATTGCTGGGCAGTTGACGCTGGTGTCTATGGAGGCGACGAGCCTGACGTTCCGGTGCGACAGCGCGGGGCTGGCGGCGCGCGTGGCGCTGCACCCGCAGCACATGCAGTCGCTGCACCTGCAGCTCACGCCGCTGCCCGACCACAAGGAGACCTGGTCCGCTGACGATTTACAGGTTCGCTTTATCATTACGGATATTCTTACTTGCTTATTGTACAAATCATGAGATTTGGTCTTAATGGCCGAATGAAAAAATGATTACAAAAAATTTCAAGTTTTCATAAAAGCAAACGTTTGCATATATAAAGTTAACTTAATGTTCATTAAGAATGAGGATTAATGTGAAATAACTTTTCTTTCACTAAAGATAATGGCTACGTCCTTTGTCCTGCGGAATGGCCTTACCGTGCGTGATGGTTTTGTCTCTAACAAAGTAACATTAAGATCTTTCAAACCACACACCTCTTGTTCTAAGTGGTCATTTATAGATTTTAAAAAGTTAGCGCATTGCGGTCGCCGACTACACTAAACGTGTACGACGCGCGTTTGGTCGGCAGGTGATGGAGAAGTTCTTCGAGCAGCGCGTGGCGATCGCGCCGTACCGCGCGACGGCGCTGCAGGGCTGGGGCCGCGCGTGGGGCGCGCCGGCGGCCGCGCTGCCGTCGCTGGTGGCGCTGATGCGCGCGGACCTGGTGCCCGTGCAGCCCGCGCTGTGGACGCTGCAGTGGGCGCTGCGCATCCCGCCCGCCGGCCCGCAGATCGTGCCCGCCGGACAGCCCGCCGTGCTGCTCGCCAAACACAAGATATTATTCTTTGTAAATATGCTATTTTGTTTATGCTTTTTTTTGTTATACTAGTTAAGTTGTTGCCGCTTGTGTATTTATTTATATTTTAGTGTCAGATGACTTAAAATAGCCTCGAAATCCTTTCTATAAGTATCACTATAAGTATCTCTGCAAGATAGTTGCGTAACAAGTTTTACAGCACAGTATAATTAACAGTTCTATTGTGGTATAAATTATGAAGGCAAATTTATCTTTTATTTCTTATTTCTATTATATTTTTTATATCGTAAATGTATTTTTATATTACTTCGGTACATGGCTGACTTTATTAATATTTTCAGATTTGTCTTACCCGTGGTGAAACACAGCTGGTTCTTCCATTGGTATACGACATGCAGTCCAACGCTATGCAGATTGCGGAGAGGCGCGATGCGCAGCAACCACATCTAATTGCTGTTAATTTACATCTAAAAAGGTAAATAGCTTCATTCAATAAATGTATGACTTAATATATGAATTAAGGATGAAAATTATCTTATTAAAGTATTCCCGTAAGTATTAAAATTAAACTAGTATTCTTGTAGAGGATTGAGATATGCTAGTATACCGTAGAAACAACGTAGACGACAAAAAAAAAATTGTATTACTATAACTTTGTTTGTATTATACAGGGTGACTTTTTCAAATAGGCCTTCAGGGCCAAATCCGAAACTATAAGGATTAGCGGAAAATGCTGAAAAGAGTTACGAGGCCAATTTTGATAAAAACTAAAACTGCATCATTAGTTTTTTAAAATATCTTTTTCCTTAGCCGGGAATCGAACGAGTTCATTTTGAAAAAAAATACACCCTCTATATTATTCCACTATCTGATAGAGTCGCTTATATAAATCAAATTCTGGGATATAATGTTATGTGACAAATTAAAGGAAAAGGAAATTTTTGAAGAAAATACATATTTCTTTATACATTGGCATACTAATCCTTAAGGATTATACATAACAAATTATTTATGCATAATTCTTTAGAAACATACATAAGTCATACCATTGAAGAATTTGTTGGTTAATCAACTAATTATTCGATGTCATGACCATGACATGCGGCTTAGTATGAGAAAGTAATAGTTTGGCAAATAAGTTACCGCCGTTTTTAGGATCATTTTTTTAATAAAAACAGATAACTGATTAAATAGTAAATTCTTATTGTTTGTTGTTTAGCACTTTGTTTAAACGTTAAATATGATTTTCTATATCTCCTTGTTAAGTAATCACTCGGGTTTGACTCGAAAAGTCATTCTCGCAAATTGTCAATATTACATCTGTATTAATAGAAACTCCGCCCATAGCAAGTTAAATCTATTATAATGGTCCTTTAAATAACCTTAACTAAGTCGGACGTTAAAATATAAATTCTTGGAGAACAAAACGTGTCGCTTTCGAATGATCTGAAATATTGAACCAAAAAAAATGTTAATACGCGAAATGTTTAAATTGATGAATGGCGGGAACTTATCTGCCAAATGAATATGAAAAATATGTGTTTTCTTAAAATTGAGGCTTTTCCTTTAGTTTGTCATTTATCATTACTTCCCAGATTTTTATCCTTATAAGCAACACTATCAGATAGTGGAATAATATAGAGAGTGTATTTTTTTCAAACTGAACTCGTTCGATTCCCGGATAGAGAAAAAGTTATTTTAAAAAAGTAATGATGCAGTTTTAGTTTTTATCAAAATCGGCCTCGTAACTCCTTTCAGCATTTTTCGCTAATCCTTATAGTTTCGGATTCGGCCCTGAAGGCTCATTTGAAAAATTCACCCTGTATTACTATAACTTGATTGTATTTGCACCCAATATTGAAGGTAGTTAATAAGAATCTGTGTGCAGGTTCGCGGAGTTCAACCAGTCGCACGGCGAGTGCATCCTGTGGCCGGGCGTGCGCGACCTGCTGATCAACTTCACGCTGCCGCAGGACGCGCCGCCCGCCGCCGCGCCGCCGCCGCCCTAGCGCCGCCGCACACACAGACTGAACGCACAGTGATAGATCATGCTAATGTTGCAACTTTCAAATATAAAGTTTAAACGATCTCATAGAAATGGACTTACATGCGTCAGATCTCGTAATAAACTCAGATATGTAGCGTATTCGTAAGAATTTTGGAGGAACAGCTAAAACAATAAAATGGTGAAATAAAAACACCAACATAGTTGTTCATAGATACTTTTAGCAGCATTTATGGATAAAAAAAAAATTATTAAGCTATTTATAGTTATGGTCGTTTATAAAAACGTGTATGTATCTGTAATATAGATAGCGTATTAAATTTGTAGGACTCTCTTGAAAATGTAGGAGTTATAAAAAAGGAGTTATAAAAAATTCAGAAAAATTAAATAAAGCCGCGAATGTGACATTTGACATGGACAAAATGATTCTAAAAATCTATTTATTTCATCTTGTAGCCTTAACTCACGGAAATTTATATCTACGAATTTAATTTTCCTATTGTATTAGGGTACTATTCTTTCCATAGCTCATGGAATGATTTGGATCAATTATGTCGTGGATTTTATAAGTGTAAGAGAAATATTTTGGACTTTCTTTATTCTTTCCTATATTTACGATCTCGCGGCAGACAACTCGTACGATTCGTTTTTGAATTATTTACATTTAGTTTTAGCTAAATGATATAATTTAATCTACGTGAATATTTTGCTTGATCAGACTTTGTTTCGCGCTCGTTGGAAAAGCATGTCTTGCCGGATGGATGGAAGAAGTTAGAAACTTTATAAGAATATTACAAATAATATAATGATCCAAGACCCCATACACCATAATTATCATAGATTTAACAATAGTTTTATGTTATGATAAATGTGTCTCAATATATTGTAATAAAGTTATGAATCTATACGTTATACTTAAGCGTATTAAGTACCGATAGGCTATGCAGTGTTATGAGTAGAAAAACTGGTACAAATATTTTTAAAGCTTAAAATACAATATAATCTTTTAGGTTTAGAACTTAAAAATATAAGTGATTTAATTTTCAACAAAACACTTATATATAAAACAGACATATTAGGGTGTGTTTATAAAATTACGTTTGATTGTCTATTTAGCCCTCTATATAAGGCTCAAATTTCATTATTTGATAGTAGATTCCTAATGCTTCTATTTTTAAAGATGTATTTTCTGTTTTTTCTTAATAAACTTACAGTAGAATAGCTTACGTTTAAATCTTATGAATCATTTATAATATAATAGCATATTGAAGATTTCTTTAAACCCACAACATGTTTATTTTCAACCGTACTCTTACGCTGTGTCGAAATAGATATTTTGTATACGAAGACATAAATTCGATATAATATGTAACAATTTCTGCATAACTTTGGCAAACCGTTCTTAACCGATTGTGTTTCAATACAACTTTATTAAATTTGAAATTATAATGCCGTACATACATCGCTGTTTTGTAGAATTGTATATGATTTATAAATTTTGCTAATATTTGTAAATTTGTAACATACAATAAATTGAGTTTTCTTGCAATATATTGTGTTATTTTATAATGTATAAATAGTTATAGAAAGTTCAATGCATGTGACAATTAAAGTAAACCCATGTTAGCCATAGTAAAACATATCATGTCAAAAAGGATGCTGATATAAATATATAGATGGATGAACGAATGACTGAAGGGACTTCCCATGCTACAGCTTCGATTGCAAAGGTTATGTAGAGTACTAGCATCGTAAGAACACAACATTAGTTGATAGGATGGTACGAGTGGCTAAATAAATTGAGCTGCAATCATCCGCACGAGGTCGGGGCCGCCTGTCCTAGAAGCTCATAAGAGGTCTGCGGCGGTCACGAGGACAAACGTTATGGTGCATGATTCCCCTAAGTACATGTTTTAGTACATACTTATGCATGTTTAGTCTATGTATATGCGAGACTGAAGTACAGTAAATATGGCATTTCTCCTTGTTGACATTTATGTCACATTGGATATAGCAAATAAAATTTAGTGTATAACAGTTACTTTCTAGTTTTATTTCTCATGTTATAAACAAAACTTAGTAGATCTACTAAATTCCAGTTTGCATCATGGCAGCAAATACACCTAAAAATGTAAATTCGATGGATACCATTTTAACTTACGACAACAGAGATGTGGTAAGTAATAATGTATAGCAAATAAAATAAAACCTTCAGTTTAAAATTATAAACATTAACTAAATATGTATTACTCTTACGTATACTTTATTTAAATTAGTAAACTAACTATATAACATTGTAGTTATACTAACTATGTTAAGCAAATAATAAAAAAACTGAATTTTTATTCAAAGAGTTGTGTCATAAAAATGATATAAACTGTAGGTAAGTGTTGCGAGTGATCTTCTGAGTGAATTGTTGTGAGTGACTCCAATCTTAACGCCACGGGCTTGTGGGGATATTTTGTGTTTATGTAATATGTAAAAATCACATTCGTGTGATAATCATAAAAATAATTAACGTAGGAAATGTATGTAAAAACATCTTAAACAATAGACAAATATTAAATACCACCAAGAATATTATATTCATATCACGTCGCCTACGAATACGTACGTTCACCGTACAGCAAAGCCAGTGGTCGGTGGTGGTGTCGACGACGCACATCCCGGGCATGGACAACGCGGCGGGCGGCGGGCCGCGCCACCGCACCGCGGGCCGGCGCCAGCTGCGCTGCGGCGCGCTCGCGCTCGGCGCCTTCCTCGCCATGCACTGCCGCGTCGCCGCCTCCGCCCTCACCGGCGGCTTCTGTTAGTTCATTTTTTTTTTAATATGGGAGTAGCAGACGAGCATGCAGTCCACCTGATGGTAAGTGGCTATCATCAGTAATCATGGCCCATGACATCAGTAATCAACAGATAGGATCAAATATTCCTACCTGAGGTCGGTCACAGAAGCTCCGCAACCTTTGCGGACTAAGCTGGAACGCCTAAGAATATGTCTCCCTTACATAGTAAAACAGTACGGAGTCGACCGTACGACAAAAGCATCAGCTCGACGCAAAACGTATTTACCTCCTTCGCGACTTTGGGCGAAGGCTTCCACAACTACCACCACGTGTACCCGTGGGACTACCGGTCAGCTGAGCTGGGGAACAATTGGCTGAACTTCACCACTTTGTTCATCGACTTCTTCGCGTGGGTCGGATGGGCATACGACCTGAAGACGGTGCCGGTGGAAGTGGCGAAGGCTCGCGCGTTGCGTACCGGAGACGGCACTGGCGAGTGGGCCATTGACAACAAAGTCAAGGATGACAACTAACGACAATTCAAAAGAAATAATTTATAATTTAAGTTTAGATAAAAGGCAATTTTGATATAATTAAAGCTAGCTCAATGTATAGTTAACTGATAAACAATGGTTATAGACAGTTATCTGCTTTGATAAAGGTAAAAAGGTAAATGCAAAAAATAATTTGAAATAATAACACCATTAAAATTGGTATGGATAGAATATATGGCCCAACTATAGTTTGGCCGCTCAGAGAGTGCATTCTTGACAAGTCGTGTTCGAATTTATCTACTATGTAACTTTATAGTGGCGTCGAACAAACCAGAACACAGCAGCGCTTAAGGCTGTTTTTATAAGGTGGAAATAGGTGTGAAGGTGGTGCCGCCGGAGTCAAACCACAAAGGTTACTACCACAAACTTATTACGTGATTCTTCATTACTTATTATGTGATCAATTCATTGTTATATCACTAGTCTCGTCTCTGTACAATAACGACTTTCCACAGTATCCCTTATTGTACAAGTACAGATAAGCAAACTGGAGAACACACAATCTTGAGAACTTTAAGAACTCCTAGATTTGCAGGTTTCTTAACGATGTTTCCTTCACTAGTAAAGCATAAAATGACTATTAAATTTGAATATGCTACTAGGTACGAAAAATTAAACGTAGGTATAGAATATAGAAATGAGTCGCGTCGCCATAGCAAATTGTATGACTACACCTGCTTGCAACAACATCAGAGCAGACTAGCAGTTTGGCGCGGACTATACGTGCTTCGTATTCGAACCCACAATATTCTTATTATGATGAATATATTAGTGGCCGGCATTGGGATAATAATGGGTTGGTAATGACGATGAACATTAATGCAAAATAATTATGATTTCAGTCCTGTTCCTAATATTTCTGGTGGTAGCTGTAAGTTTACTAGCCAATCCGTTAAGGCACTTTGAAGTGTATCTCGGAGAATGGAGCATTAGCGGACCGGGTAGAGCTTTTCGCGTAATACCTATTCTAGATGGTAAATATACCTTTATACACATAAATACACAAGTAACTATTTTTTACTCCAATAATTCGTCATCTTAAATTTTACTTTTGTAACTGTACTACTTACTATTGCTACAAGTACTACAAGCTAGAACCGTTTGTTGTAAACAAGTACTTTTGTCAGAGTAGGTTATTACTAGGCGTAGGTACCTACGCAATTAAAGGAAACACAAATATTTCAGCTTAAACTTTTTTCCATAATTGCAGGCATTGGTTTCGCAATTGGTATAAATGCTTTGGTTCGCGCCATTAACTGCTGCACAATTGCATCAATTGCTGCCATCTACGTTAAACATTCTGTTGCTGATACCAAATTACCATTCACCTATTGTAGAGATTTCGAATTGAAACCATATGATCCAATCCTTAAAGATGCCAGACGATTTATTTTCAAAGAGGTACATTCTTTACACGCGAATGTCGTGATTATAATTATAATAATTAGATTTTCATGAATTTTATAACAGTAATTTGAAAACTAATAGGACGTAATCCTTAATCCTTTTGATGATTTGATTCAATTAGGAAACGGAGGAAAAATGGTATGAACGCTGGTCATATTAAGTGCTACCACTCATTTCAATAAGTTCTTGTATTTTACAGCCAAGATTCGCATTTGCAAATAGTGAATTATATGAATATGTTAATGAGGAAATAGAATCGAGTGCTGTTGGCTTATTTGATTTCGATTGGAGAAACGCAAGTCGACTTAAGTATGGAATTAAATTGATAAATTAAATATTCACATAATTTGCTACTGACTAAATTAAAAATGCTTTTCAGAGGGTCTGCAAATATTAGAGAAAGAAGCGACTCATATCAAATAGAAATGTGTGAGGAGAAATATACTACGGGTTATCCTGCTTTGTATAGTACTCCGGCCTACAATTTTTTCTTGTGCGTAATAAATTATAATATTTTAGTAAAGCATTACATATTTTTTTGCATAGAATATAAAGACGGTCAGTAAAATAAATTTTATATATTTATTATAAGTTCTTTATACAGTTATTAAAATAACATTTTGAAAATTTTAGCGTGGAAGTGGTTTCTTTTCGTTCAGACTACAACTTTGGTCAATTCAATATACCCCTCGTCATCAGTCTTGTTATGGTTTGGATCATATTGTGGATTTTAATGATCGTCGAACGCATTCATCACGGTAAAGTAAGTAAATAGAGAAAAGTATAAGTAAATAGAGAAAATATTAAATTGCAGTTGTAATCTACATAATTGTTAATTTAAATTTTCAGTTAATCTGGAACAACATGTATACTTGGTTGGGGGCCGTGCCGTGGATATGGGTCGCCGTGTTGTTAATAACAGCTTCTACTAATTTCGCAAGTAAAAACAGACCTATGATAAGGTTATTTAGGATTGGAACAAAGGAAGTGCTAGATGTGCGTAAATTTAATAAGTAATATAAGAGAAATATATAACATTCAGCTTAATTTTAAATTTATGAAAACATAATTTTAGTGTTTATCAGATGCTTTTGAAGTAGCACTCTATATACATTCGGCCAGTGTGGGAACAGAAATAATACATGGGAAGGGGCTGAATCATTACGGTATTACGTTTTTACTACTGTTGTCAACTTAGTTGGAATCTTTATAAACTGAATATAACTTTAAACTGTAAGTTTTGTTTATAGCCGCGGGTCACATTGACCAACAACTCAATACTGAGAACGTGTGGCATTCGGGCTTGATGCTACTGATGACGATCTTGCATTCATCGGGAGCAGCCATCTGTGCGCTCCTTGATTGTTTGCAACCCAGTATTAAGGCGCAATATATTATGCAAGAGAGTAAGTTCGTCCGTTCCGTTTAAAATATAATAAAATATATACATTTTAACCTTACAAGTTATCTTTGATTTTAGGTACTGTTTGGATCATACCCATGTATTCCAAATGTGCATTGGTTGGTGACTACTCGCATCTTGCGTAAGATCTTTCAATGTTTCTAATAATAGATGTTACATTATTTTTAGTACATCTACTATGGTTTCTTATTTAAAATTATGTTTTCCAGGTCAACATTAATTTTTGGTGGTTTAATGTTTTCGTACATGACTGTAGCATTTGTGTTACTAAAAACAGCACTGCATACAATTTTTGAATACAGGGTGAAATTAGTGTAAGTATCCCGTTACAAAATTTTAGGCTCATTAGACGATTTGCGAATTTTGTGGAAATGCCCGATTAATATAATTTAATAGTTTTGCAGAACAGTACGTGGTCGCTGCGGTTATCTTAAGCTGCATGTCGTTGAGTTTTTTGAGTGCTACTGGTGTAAGAAAATTTGTAAAAAATATAATAACTTATTTAATTATTATATACATAATTACTACTTACTGTTTTAATTGCCAGGGTGGCATTGCTCTATTGGAGAGCGTGGATGCAATAATGTCGGGAGTAACAATGCCGTTCGTGTGCTTGCTGGAGCTGTTTGCGCTCCTGTACGTGTATCAAGGACACGACTTCATCTCCGACATGAATGTCGCTACAGAAGAGAACACCTGCGCTACAAGGATGAACACTCAGTGGCAATTGATGCCTTTTATTACTTTTGTATGTGTAGTGAACTGTGTAGTTTCAGCCTTAACTTCATTTTTATACTCATTATTCCTCTCAAATTGCCGTTAATTAACATATTTGAAATTCACATACATAATACTGGTGATAATTAAAATTTCATGAATGGTCCATTGCCATTGCGGCCAATTACGGCCTACTCACGCTCCGCATAATTTCGCCATTCCCTTCATGAATATGTACAGTTAATAGATCGTAACGAATATCTGGCAGAGTGTGAATACAGGGCGGTGCGTGTCGCAGGCGGTGCTGGTGACGAAGGCGTCGGGGCTGCCGAGCGCGGAGCTGCCGCGCGCGGCGCTGGCGGCGGCGAGCGCGGCGCTGGCGGCGGCGGCGCTCGCCGTGCCGCTGCGCGCGCTCTGCACCGCCTGCGCGTTGCTGCGAGCCCACAGAAATGCATCTTGATACATTTCGCCTTTGAATGTCGTGTGTTGGGTTTTAAAGAAAAAATGACGCCTGCCGTTCCGTGTGGTCCTCGAATGCGTGTTGTATTTCTATTTATGGAGCCTTGTGCACTAATTGTTTATTAAATGATGGTGATGTTGAAATGTAAATAAAACTGCAATTTCGATTAAAAATAAACGTTTATTTTTTCAATCATTAAAATATTTATAAATATAGATCTTTGTACAATGCATAACGTAACCTGCATACGCATGACAATATCGACGCTCAGGAGCCTTTGAGCCTGCATCGGTAGTTGAACGGAAAAAGAACATTCGAGTCGTTTAGTTCGCTATGGGGCGGTATGTACACGGACGCAAAATATACCAATGGAGCCGAGGGACATTCAACTAATCGTTTACAAGAAGCGACAAGGCAATACTAGGAACGTTTTAATCAATACCAGACGGATAAGGTAGGTTATCAAATAACAACACTGCTCTAACCTATTTCACGATTAAATTAAAATATCACAATATGTACATATTACTCCAGACTAACCAATAATATCAATATTTCTAAGTGACACCGAGTTAAAATTCGTCCGATTCCTTTCGACGACGTTATTATTACACAGATCCCAAAAACTAGGTACATGGGTAGGACCTCCATAATAGTGGAGATAATTCAATTACTTCAAATCGATGACATATTGCAATTTACAAAGATGAAAAATTTGTATATATTATATTAGTCTAATAGTAGTCATTTTTGGCTTATCGCAGCGGACTTGCGGTGACAAGTCACCGGGATTCGAGCTTGTTGTATAAATCAATATCATAACTACAACCTATAAATCAATCTCAATACATTTTACATCTTTACATTCAGTAATAATAATACTTTCCAATAATTTATTGAACCTGTGCGATTCCTTTCAATTCGTTTCATTTCAAGGCACTTTTCTCTATGACTACAAATCGGCCTCGCCCAATACTATAAGCGTGCACAAATAAATTACATTTAGTTGCCGCACCCTGCATCTTATTAATAAATCACGTTTATAAAATAGCACTGGTTCACTAAAATATAAGCAACAATTCACAAACTTCACACCGGGCCGGGACTCCCCTCCGGACGGATCGCAAGTCTCCGCCGCCCCGGCACGTCGCCCGGCGACGACAACACAACGACATTCGCCCCGCCGCCGGGACGGAGACGAGGTTAAACTTTGGTTCATTAGAGTTTCACGGGTCCGCGCGCGGTCACGCGAGCGTGGCGGTGCGGCGTCAGAAGCGGCGCAGCGCGGCGGCGGCGCCGGCCGCCTTGCGCGTCGGCTGCACCGACAGCGGCGCCACCAGCGCCTCGCCGCCCGCCGCGCCCGCGCCGCCCGCGCCGCACGCGCCGCCCGCACCCATCTCCTGCAGCCACACAACACACACCATTTAGTTGACGAGGTCGAGTCTGTTAATTCGTCACGCACGCAGTTTTCGGTATTGAAACTCAAAATATATGTACTGAAATCAGATGATACTGAAATAAATACTGTACTATATAAATTGTTCATATCAAGTAGATAAATAAATAATTAAAGGTAAAGAGGCTGACTTTCAAGTTTTAGCTCAGCATGAAAGTCATAAAACGAGATTTTATATTGTATTATTGAGTAACTAGCCATTGACAAAATTATACTTAATTTTAAATAATACTTCAGTTCTTTTCACATATGTGTACAGAATAGTAGATAAATACACAGTACTTAATTCAAAGAGGTATTCAGTATTCGACCTTCGTCGAAAATATTAATAAAAACCTTGTTATTTAAAATATATTATTGATGAATATATTGACTTCACTCTAATCGAATCTGCAAGTAATACTGCTAAGATAATAAGAAAAAAACAATGTGAGCCGTCACGGGACGCCTGGCAGATGTGAAACATCGACATTATTTTGTAAAAGTAATATGCAGAACACACTGACACACTGTGACACACTGACATATTGTGATAGGAACTAAATATGTCATAATGATAAAATATAATATTACGATTTTTGGCCACGGCATGCGTCGCCACGCCAGAAATCGGTTTTACGTGCGGCTATAGATGTTTCACATCAAAACAAACGCTGCTCTTCATAAAATAGTTCGCTAACGTTATGGTCTTTTCTAGGCCGACATTTTATGACATTGTTATTGCGTTTTTTTCTGTAATTCATTAATATTTTATGTGTATTTTTATTGAAACACATGTGAGCATATATAACATTAGCTTGAATATGTCCCTCGTATTATTACCTCCCACCTATTAAATACACAGCAATGTACAAATACATAATATAGAACAAACATTACCGAACTAGACACTTACGTTGATGTTGTTGCAACTGGCGAGCCTCATCTGAGCGAGTTGCGAGGCGGGCGTGAGGTTGGACGTGGAGCCGAACGGCGAGATCATGGACGACATGGCGCGCTTCAGCTTCGACGGCGTCTTGTTGAACGAGAACGCGCGGCCCACCTGCACGACCACACTGCTTTATTATACTACGTAAAAGTACACACGTATTACAATTATAAGCACAAATACCATAACCGTAAAAAGTAACACCAATTACCCAGTAGAAAGTAACACCAATTACCACAAAATATCATACCCTAAAGCATAAAATCACTGTTTACCTGGACTTTTAACAATAAATCTTTACAAATACACCATATTTTTGAATGTGAAGGTTATATTCTATACTTTTTATTTATTAGTTTGACACCATAAGAAAAAATATATAATTATGTTAGTATGTAACTAGAAAACCAACCACAATTAACACAAAAAAACATTTTAATACACCCAACTAAGTTAAATACATAGTTTCGATTACTATACAGTTTCATGTATAAAAAATATAATAAACCAATTTGTCTGTTTAATAAAAAATATATAAATTTATAAACAAAAGTTTCACATACAAATTGACAAAACTTCATATAACAGAAGTAATTTCATGAAACAATTCCAGGCTAATTACAATATACAACAGGTTAACCAACATCACTACACACAATAGATAATAATAATGTGGTGGTTAAAATGTAGTTAAATGGTCCCAGAACTTTAGGTATGGCACGCTCACAGGTAACTTATATCTGCGTGACGAATATAAGAAAAGCGGTCATATTGTGTTTGCGATATAATGAGGTGCTGACGAGCGGGTGAGGGTGACGGTGAGGGTGACGATAGGGTGACGGCGAGGGTGAGGGTGCGCGAGCGCGAGCGGGCGAGGGTGAGGCAGACCTGTGCGAGTAAGTGAGCGCGCAATACCCATGTGTCTAGCAGGCCGACGCCCGGCTCGGCGCGCAGCCAGCCGCCCAGCCCCGCCATCGCCTCCAGCTACAACACACCGTGCCGCCTGACGCTACCCACCGCACTGCCTCGAGCGCGACTACAGACTCATACCAGTTCGCCCCAAGTCTAAGTTATATTTTAAATACGCCGTCCAACTAAATTTTCTTATTACCCCAAAATTCATGAAATCCACATTATTTAGTTAATCCCCTAAAATCATCCCTTATTAACTACAATGATTAGATCCCTTACCAACAAAATGATTAGTAATATTTGCTCTAGAGTGCAACTAGAAATGAAAAAAATATATTCACAATGAAAGTGGCATCTTGTACCCAACTTCGTAAGTCTGTAGTCTGCGCAGTACTAACAAAGGCACTAAAGGTTAAATATAATTGTGTGCTGTCCCTTTAGTGCATTTGAATTGAACCACTATCTATAGTCTATATTATATTCATTTACAACTATAATACTAATTTACACTATTTCTATTTTATTTTCTTAACGATAAGCTATAACATAATTCCTATACATTAAATGATATTTAATGTACTGTTGTTATGATATATATTTAACTGTTAACTGATAAATGTGTACTGAAAGCGATATTTTTGATATACTATCATGCTATATGAACATAAATAAATTGATATTTTAAATATTGCATTCACTAATAATAATAAATGATCCGAATATTATGTTACACATCCAGTATCACGTATGTATGCAAGCTAAGCTACAAATATACTAAATCATGCTGAATTTTAAATATATCTTATTTATTGCATGTACAATACATCTATGCTATTTATAAAAAGTTTATTTAAATACAGTATACATTTTTTCGTTGAATTCAGCCTACCTTGATCCTAGTGCGTGCAGCGAACTTTGAAACCTTAGAAAGTGTGCTTAGCGTAAAATCACTCGTGTCGATGTCCAGCTGATGTGATTCCAAGCATGTCAGGAACTTATCCTATAAGAATTCATAACCCATGAATAAATGTAGATGGAACTTTTAAACTAGCAATTAAAATAAATCCGGCTGCTTAAAAATAATTAATTAAAAAGAAAAGTAATGTAAACTTTTGTCACTCCCATAATTTACACGAATCCAACGACACCTCGTAAGTTAAAATCCGTCAAGCCGAATAGGCTGGCATGATAACATTCGTAACAATAGCATTATAAGACAAAGATTATTGTAGGAGAAACTTACCGCATCAGCTTTACAAACAGTGTTCGCCATTTGCCGGCACAACTGCCGTAGGAAATGTGTCTTTTCCACAGTTTCGTCAGTAATCATAAAGGAATATAATTTTTCTTTTAATTCTTGATTACTCCGACACATAAGCGCGAATAAATTGTGACAATCTGGAAAATGGTGAAACTTTTTATATTTCTACTTATGTTACTTGGAACTAAAACAATAAAATAAACATAATAAAAATACCTTCAGTTTCTCTAATATCGACGACGCACTTCACAGTGCTCAGCGGCATGAGCGATATGTGCCTGTAAGGTTTACTGGACCCTATTCGCATCGTGCCTGTGCCATTCGTGGGACTTTTACTATTGAAAGCCTGTAAAGAATATTGAAAAACATATATACTCCGAATTTTTTATAATGTACCTAGGAAAAACATATATGATATACATTATGAATTTTTAAAACGGGCCTTCAGGGCCAAGTCCGAAACTGTAAGGATTAGCGAAAAATACTGAAAGGAGTTACGAGGCCGATTTTGATAAAAACTAAAACTGCATCATTAATTTTTTTAAATATTTTTTCCTTAGCCGGGAATCGAACGAGTTCATTTTGAAAAAAATTACACCTCTATATTATTCCACTATTTGATAGTGTCGCTTATAAGGATCAAATTCTGGGAAGTAATGTTATGTGACAAATTAAAGGAAAAGGAAAATTTTGAAGAAAATACGAATTTTTCCATACATTGACATACTAATCCTTAAGGATTATACATAACAAATGATTTATGTATAATTCTTTAGAAACATACATAAGTCATACCATTGAAGAATTTGTTGGTTAATCAAGTAAGTATTCGATGTTATAACTATGACATATGGCTTAGTATGAGAAAGTAATAGTTTGGCAAATAAGTTACCGCCGTTTTTAGGATTTATTTTTTAATGAAAATAGATAATTGATTAAATTGTAAATTCTTATTGTTTGTTGTTAACAACTTCGTTTCAACGTTAAATATGATTTTCTATGTCTTTTTTTAGTAATCACTCGGATTTGATTCTAAAAAGTAATTCTCGCAAATTGTCAACTTTACATCTGTATTAAACGAAAATCCGCCCATAGCTAAGTCAGACATAAAATATAAATTATTGGGAAACAAACGTCCATTTCGAATGATTAGAAACATTGAGCCAAAAAAATGTCAATACACGAAATGTTTAAATTGATGAATGGCGGGAACTTAACTGCCAAATTAATATGGAAAAATATGTATTTTCTTAAAATTGAGGCTTTTCCTTTAGTTTGTCATTTATCATTACTTTCCAGATTTTGATCCTTATAAGCAACACTATCAGATAGTGGAATAATATAGAGGGTTCATTTTTTTTCAAAATGAACTCGTTCGATTCCCGGCTAGGGAAAAAGTTATTTTAAAAAAGTAATGATGCACTTTTAGTTTTTATCAAAATCGGCCTCGTAACTCCTTTCAGCATTTTTCGTTTATCCTTATAGTTTCGGATTTGGCCCTGAAGGCCCGTTTTAAAAATTCACCCTGTATAATCCGAATTTTCTATAATGTACCTTCTTTGGAAGGAAGTTAATCTATGGAGAAGAATTGTCAAAACCTATTACAACACTTACCTTAGATCTTTTCTTGCACACCTCCATAGTGTCTGTGAAGAGGAATAGTACAAGATGGTCTCCCCTGCCTGATAGCTCCTTGGA
Organism: Epargyreus clarus clarus; assembly: GCA_014595695.2. NCBI lineage: Eukaryota > Metazoa > Arthropoda > Insecta > Lepidoptera > Hesperiidae > Epargyreus > Epargyreus clarus. The sequence goes on from JACTTY020000037.1 coordinate 1,538,364, forward strand.
TAGTTCAACGACTTCACAGCGAGAGACGAAAGATCGATGTGAGGAAACAAGATGCGCCTACAAATATAAATTAAATGATTTATTTTACAATAATGATGATAACGTTTTAATTACAAGTGAATACAAATTCAATGTATAATTAAGTATTCTTTTCCATATACACAAATATTTAAAATAAGGTTATTATATAAAGACCATTGAATTTGTTAAAGTTATTAAAATATTTTCAAAATATGCCAAGTTTTAAGGTTCTCTATTTTCTAATCATAGGAGTTTGATATGCTTATATATCAAACTAACCATTAAAATATATAATATAAATATTAAAAACATGATATGTGTAAATTTGAAAGTGTAAAACCTCAAAATACTTAGTTTGTAGTTTATATCACTTTGTGCAGTAATAAAGGCTTATTTTTTATTTATTATTTATCAAACTCCAAATGTTTTTATTGACTAAAAATATCTTTATATAATTATATTAATATTCAATGTGTAACTTAGGATTCGCAAGGTGTTTTGACCATCAAATAAATGGGGGAATAGAGTTTATTGCCCCAGTTTTTTGACTAAAATGCTATATATTTAGAAGAATCGTATCTTATCTCTCACCGGGCACTGGTCAATGTCGTTGTATATGTCGAACATCTGCAGTTGGCCCTCCGTCTTGCGCTTGTCCTCGTTGATGTGCGACATGACCTCGCGCAGGCCGGCCAGCGCCGACACCAGCGCGCAGTGGTCCGGGTTGCTCTTGTTCGTGTGCTTCAGTATATCTGTACAATATACATCGTGAATTATGATGTGACGCTTTTTTGAAGTCGCAAACGAGCAAGCAGTCCGCCGGATAGTAAATAGCTACTGCCCCCCATGGATATCTGTAATCAACTCCAGATTGGACAAGGACCTACTAGGTCGGCCACGGGCGTTGGGACCCATGAGGAATTGGAACAACTTAAATAAGTATGTCTCTGTAACCACGCTCATCAAATCGGAACACAGCAGAGCTGAACGAAGTATTTATAGTTATACTACTAGTTGTCAGTCATATAAGTGAGAAATGATCAACTCACCTTCCAATAGTAAACTTATACTAGGTAGCCGCTGCACTGGCCTTATCATAAGCTCCTGTAAACTTTGTCGGCCACATTCTGGTTTCGTTTGGCCGATTTTCAGGAATGCATGAAATCTGAAACAAATAGAAGCAAAATACTTTATACATCAAATGTTTTGAATTTTATAATAGCCAAAGTAACCCTTAAATGTAGATGCATTTCCAGATACAAACAACAAAAACAATCTACGTAAAATCCAGATATTATTTAAAAAACTTATATTCAATGACTTAAAGTAAATATATCTAGAATTCAATTGTTATATAAAGTAAGCGAGGCCGCTGACCTGGGGTTCTCACGGTCGCACTGTTGCAGCATCTCCTTGGTGTTCTCGAAGAAGTTGACGAAGGGCGGGTAGGCCTTCACCATGTCGGGCGTGTACTTGAGCACCAGCCGCCCGATGCTCACCTCCTCGCTCCAGTGCGCCTGTGCATAGCGCAACTCTTCCAGCATCCGTCTGTGGGAAATACACCAAATATACATTGCGAACACAAAAGGCATATTTTATAATATTAAATACAGATTCGAATCTCTGCTAATTTTCTTTATTGTTTTGATGCACAATCGTCTGAGTTTAAATTTATGTAATATATGAAACAAGATAATTTATTGCATAAAAAAGTCACACTGAGTACTTACTGGTGTAATTCATATATAGGCGGTAAGTTTCCAAATATTATTTTAAGTTCCGTATTGTTGAGCAATGCTACGTTCTTGCTATTGTCTGGGTCATGCTCGGCCTTTTCCTCTAGTGGCAGTTTGAACATCTGAAATTATGAACATATGCGTAAAAAATTTTGGCCTATTTTTTAAGTAGAAGAAATATAAGGTATAAATATGTGTATATACTCACCGTAACTATTGTATGTAATATCCCGACGTAATTTGATTCAGTTTGTAATAGCTCCATAAATACTTGTTGGCGAGGCGACAATAGCTTTCGCACTACGTTATCGGGTACTTCGGATTCTACAAATGAACAAACAATATGACGATAATAAGCACATTTTCACATTAACTCTGGTGGTAGCGTCTTTATGTTAATGGCTACAATAGACACATACGTTTTTGATGAATATTTATCAAGTGTACATCTAGCTGTCTACCGATGAAATCGTCATGCCGTATAGTCAAGCGGTACATTTTTAAAAGTTAATAAAAACGGGAGGTTACCTTCTAGCAGCTGCTTGCCGTCCGGCGAGGGCGTGCAGTCGAGTAGGTTGTTGGAGAGGCTGAGCAGCACGGCATCGCCGACGGAGGAGCGCCGCTTGTGCAGCGCCGCGTCGCCGCCGCGCAGCTTGCGCTTGCGCAGGCGCTGCAGCTGCGTGGGCGTGCCCGCCGCCGCGCCCGCCTCGTCCGCGCCCGCCGCCGCGCAACACCCCGCGCCCACCGACGACCGCCGCGATACCTCGTCCAGGTACTGCCACAAAACGGTACCATTTTATTTTACAATAGGTAAAGTTATTTTGAAAATTAATTGAGATGTATGTATTTTCGAAAAACATGTGTTTTGTATAGAGGTAAATTAAACTTGATATAAAAAAATAAGACGTAAATTCAATTAGTATAAGAATACCAGTATTATAAAATTTAAATATACATAAAATAATTAGTTATATAATATTACATAAGAGTAATACGTTTCGAACTGATCCACTCTTACATCTTTAAACAGATAGTCCTGTTCATCCTGTGCTTCCTCGTTTTGCACGGACGCCCAGAACCACTCCGCCTTCACCACGTGCACGCGCGGCGAGCAGTCTGGCGCCACGCCCGTATTGTGCTCGTCAACAACCTGGCAATAGAATGATAATATGAACACGCAGAAATATACCAAAAACACTAAATAATCCTACTTTAAACATATGGCATAATTATCTGTCTCATCGTAATATAATGCATACAATATAACCCTCATCTGTGCGGATTCTATGAAGCGCCTAATTATTCTGTTTGTTATAGCCATGCAAATCAGCGAAGAGTTCGAGATCGGGTGACGTCTCGAATGTACGCAATGAATGTAGAATTTGAGTGTAGATGGACCGTTAAGGTTCACTACGGCGATACGAGCTCAGTCTAACGTTTAGCAGTATTGAATTAAATGGGGTTAGTACCGGCAGCGATAGTCCATGGCATTGCGATATGGCGCGGACGTCGCGGGTGGGGGGCGGCGAGGCGGGCGGGCGGTCGCGCGCGCGGCGGCGGGCGGCGCGGCGGGGGAGGGGGGCGCGGGGCGCGCGGGGGGGACGCACAGCGAGTGCCGGTGGGCGCGCAGCCACACGCTCTGCGGCGTTTTGAACAGCGTCGAGTCGTCCAGCTCGTCCAGGTCTCGCTCCGATCTCACCGGCGTATTCATTTCGGTGCTGTCCACCGTGTCTACTTGCACCGGCGATATGTCGAGATTCATTTGATCGAGCAGTCTTTTAGGAGTTGAGACGTTGCTTAAGTCTGAGGGCAGGTGACACGGGTCGACTGCTACGGTGTTTCGTTCGGCCCGTTTCTCGTACTTCTTCTTTCTTTCGCTCCTGAATGAGGCGGTGAATGATTTCACGCTCCTACGTAATTTCGAAGCTGACTTTGCCGTTCTGGAGCTACGTATGGACGCAAACGAGATATCGAAAAATCCTGATTGTTTGCTCATATTCATTGAGTTGATGGAGGTGTTGTCGTCCTCTCTAATAGGAGATGAGGTGGACGCAATGAACTCTCCGGCGGGGTCGGTCGGTTTGACGCTGTCTGGACTAACTGGCTCGACAGTAATATCTCCCGTGGTTTTTGAAACTGATTCTTTCTTAGTTCTCTTAAATATTGTGGGTCGGTTTTTGAACTTAAAAGAGTCCTTAATTTTTAATCTTTTTATAGATTTCCAATTAGTATCTTCGGACTTATCTGGGGAAAAATTAAGTGCGTCTATGGAGCTTACTTGAAAATTCGATTCGGTTGAATTTCGACTCCTTTTCTTTCCAGACGATATCGTCGTTGTGGACTGTTGCAATTCTTTTCCAACGGTAGAGGTGGGTAGTAAGAAACCTGGCTCATCTCTAGTATCAAGATCACATAGACTTTTAGTAAAAGACGAATGAAGCGATCCTGCTTCTGTTAGGCAATCAACTATATTAAATACGTTAATAGATTTATTTCTAAAAACTTCTCTCTTGTCCTTGTCATTCGCTCTAATTGACCTGTGCTTGCCTTGCCCTGTATGTTTGTTTTCTTTATCGCACATTCTATACTTTCTCGTTTCTACTTGTTCGACAGCACTGTTACACGTGTCATTTTCAATATCACAACACAAATCGTCTATAAACGATCTTCCTACAAAACTAATACTGATATCGTCGGGCTGTTCCTTGTCTTTACAAGACAGTCGAATATTTCTAATACTGTTTCTTGCATACTGCAAGCGTTGCTCTCTGTCATCGTAAGCGTCCTGGCTAGTCTCCGCGCTCTGTTTGGCGGGGCTGGCGCGCCGGCCCGACAGCCGAGCCGACAGTCTACGATAGAGAGAACTCTTTGGAGTCGTTTGGGAGCGGTTGGGCGTGGCTCGGGAGGGTTTCGCGGACGTGTTGGGAGTGTTGGGATGAGGAGAGAGGATAAGCGAACGACCGAAAGTCTCCCCATTGGCCATTACCTGAAACATGTGTGAAACACACCACGCAATGATGTAATGAAGCCATTCCGATACAAACATGCAGAACGATAATTATTACTGTTGTGACAGAAATAGTTAGACACAGAAAAAGCGGCTATCTGACAAAAATATTTATGTTGATAGCTGACTCTTTTTTGATTGTTTATTAAATTGGACATAGACACAACATTTTTAAAGAAGGAGCCGTTTAAGAAGTATAAACAACGGACAGTGACCAAACCAATGACATGATATGATTTGAAGCAAATTACATATATTTTTTTAATATGATATCAAGTAGTGATATGATAAATGTGAACTAGTGTTACGGCTAGATACAATGTTCAAAGAGATACACAAAAGCTAGCTACACATTTGCGTGATAGATAACAGTGAATTGTTTGGAATACATGAAGGAAGTTGTGGTGTTACAACAAGTAGTGCAATAGATATGTTGAAATAGACAATGGGTCGACTTTACGTCGTGCGGAATAGGATTTAGCTAATTCAGCAACCAGTGCATTTTATTTCGACTAAACATAAAGTAAAGTAAAGACAGGACAGTATATTTTAAAGTGCCAAAATGTTTGATATGAAAAACTGACATCAATAGAATTTTATTTAGAATCTTACTACATGTTATGGCTATAGTGAATGCTGCCTTCGGAAATATATTTGTCAGACGTAACAATAGTAGACTAGGGTAGAAGCCTTTAAAAATAATAAAAAGTGAAATAAAATCGTAGTAGGATGAAACCCATTAGAAAAGGAGGGGAATATTATAAAAATGAAGGGAAAAATAATTTACGGGCGATCTGAGGTCGGGAAGGGGATGGGGGTGAGTCTTTAAGGGTAAAAAACGGTTTTTCTCGATTTCCGGCAAAACTAAAAGTCCTATCGAAAAAAGTCAAATGGCAAAGTTGTAGGTAATAAAAGATCTAAAACTTTGTATTTACACTTTTCACATAACCTCAAAATTTATGTGAAAATTCAAAAAAACCAGAGTTTTTGGTTTTTTATTTTTATCTTTTACAAAAAAATTTTTTTTTTAACGAAATTTGGCGAAAACTTACCTTTTTATGTCCCAAATACGCTGTAATTTATTTGATTAAAAATATTTATTTTTCACCTTATTTTGAATTAATATCGAAAAAACACCCTAATTTTCAATCGAAAACTCACCCGTCAAAATATCAGCTTTTTTCAAAAAGTTGGTATGTTTTCTGTTCGTTGAAATCTCTACTTTTTGATGGTGAAAAAAAAAAATATATGTTACTATAGTAAATTCTCAGAAAATGTAAAAAATCAAAAAAAACTCGAATTCGTTTTTTTTTAATTTTTATAAAAATTTTGAGCTATTTATTAAAATTACCACTTTAATTACTCGAAAAACATTAGATTACATGTTACATTGATAAAAAAAATTGCAAATAAGAATATACTACTATAATTAACAAACAAATCAGTTAATAAAATTAATATTTAATAAGACATTTACAATATTTGGAGAAAGTTGTCGAATCTTCTTTAAATTATATGCGTAGATGTCTATTTATAACTATTTAAGAAAAATTATATACCTGAGTGACCTACGAAAAATAGTAGCCCATCAAAAGGTATTTCATGGAGAAGTGGGGAAGGGGCTAGGCGAGTCTGGGTCTTACTACATACATACCTACTATTTCGTAGCAGCTGTTACAACCGTTAGCCTAACCAGTATTCGAAATACAGTACAATATACAACATCGTTTATAAAAAACACGTGCACGCTGAGTTTCTGAAGATAATTGTGACAAGTTTACTTAAAAAAAAAACTTTTCGAATCTGCATAGGAAGGTAATTACTATATCTATTTTTGTCTGTATCAATCAACTCAAACATAAAAATCGTAATATTTTCTTTAAAAAATAGTATACTTAACGTAACGTAACCTAAAGATTGAAATTAAATGATGTTTAGTACAAGATAAAAAAATAATAATCTCCTTAATTTTGCACAAACAAATTTAGTTAATCCCATGGAAAAAAAAATATTTCAAAATACATAAAAATATTTTAAAAATCTATAAAAAATATATAAAATATATCATAAATATATTTGTAATAACAAACTTTTGGCCGATTTTCATATATATTTTTTACATTTCAAATATATTTCAGATGTATTCAAAATATATGAATATACTTGAAAATCAGCCAAAAGTTAGTAGTTATTAAAAATATATTTACTATACATATTTTTTATATATTTATACATTTTAAATAGATTTTTAGTATATTTTTTAGACATTTTGACATTTATTTCTTTAATACATTTTTTTTATGAGGGTATATTCACGATAAAATAGTGAAGGCATTATTAATTCGATTCTGTCTTTTCAGATTATCAGTATGGATGAATCTGTTTGTATCATCTGCAATAAGGCAGATGATAAGCAAGTGTATGAAAAAAAAAAAGCAGCTTTGAGTCGTTTAGGGGTATCCAGCACTTCCAAATTTCAAATTCAAATCCAAATTTCGAATTCGAGTTTTTTTTGATTTTTTGCATTTTCTGAGAAGATTTACTATTGTAACATATATATTTTTTTTCACCATCAAAAAGTAGAGATTTCAACGAACAGAAAACATACCAACTTTTTGAAAAAAGCTGATATTTTGACGGGTGAGTTTTCGATTGAAAATTAGGGTGTTTTTTCGATATTAATTCAAAATAAGGTGAAAAAATAAATATTTTTAATCAAATAATTACAGCGTATTTGGGACATAAAAAGGTAAGTTTTCGCCAAATTTCGTTAAAAAAAAATTTTTTTGTAAAAGATAAAAATAAAAAACCAAAAACTTGGTTTTTTGAATTTTCACATAAATTTTGAGGTTATGTGAAAAAAGTGTAAATACAAAAGTTTTAGATCTTTTTATTACCCAACTTTGCCATTTGACTTTTTCGATAGGACTTTTAGTTTTGCCGGAAATCGAGAAAAACCGTTTTTTTACCCTTAAAGACTCACCCCCATCCCCTTCCCGACCTCAGATCGCCCGTAAATTATTTTTCCCTTCATTTTTATAATATGTATTCCCCTCCTTTTCTAATGGGTTTCATCCTACTACGATTTTAATTGGTTTTAAAAATTATCGACCCTGGTCTATAGAGCGTGTTCGATAATTGTTGATCAAACAGTAAATGACATTGAAGTATGTATCACTACCAATATGCAGTTATTGAAAGAAGGAATTACATACATGTTTCAAAATAACTAAGGAAATGACATACCACTACCTATAACTTCTAATGTCTACAATGTAACCAAACTAAGAGTGATTTAAGATACCAAGGATACTACGTGCATGCTGATTTCACAACGCTAATATTAGTTGCTAATGTGCCATACGGTGTATAAATAAATTGATAAATGTACTATTTAAGAGGTAAATGCTCTGTGATAATTCGGTATGACGTAAACATGTAACGGCGTTATTTATTCACCTGACCATTAATATTATTTAAATTAATTTTATTTCCTATGCATCTGTTACGATTTTGAAATAGAAACGGATAAAAATTGATTACCATATATTATAAATTTAAGATAGTAATATAAGCTATACATACGACATGCGTGCAGTCGGGGTCGTCGAGCGGGCAGGAGACGCCGCCGTTGCTGGCGAGCACCTCCGCCATGTGCAGCGTCTCCTCCTCGGGGAAGCCCACGAAACATACCCGCGCGCCCGCAAACACTTTCAGTTTGTGCTCCTTCTGGAATTGCAGTTAACAACATTTTGTTTGAAATAATATAATAGCAATAACGCTACATGAAAGATCAGTCAATATTACTACTGATGAATAGCTGAACAAAATGTCTGTAAAGTAACTAAGAAAATTTACATATATGATATACTTGAACAGAACATTTAATTGTGAATTGAACATTTGACTATTCAACGAGACTTTAAATAGCGTTTCTTTTGGATAGATTTGATAGGTTTATTAGATTTTTGATGACATTCAAAACTAAGTTGGTTAAAAATAGTTTTTGGCTTTAATGCAAACACAACATTGCTGTTAGGGGAAAACCGAAATATGTAGATATTGAATTTGTACTTCAACAAACACCCTTGTATGAATTTTCGATTGGCGGTTAAAGTTTCCGCCTTCAATGATTAACGCCGTGCAAAACATAACTTACAATGATAGTATCATCGGTGGCTAGGCATGAGGGGTCGTCGCGGCGCTCCCAGCACGCGTCGACCCAGGAGCGCGCGAGTACGGGCACGCGGAACCCGGACGCGTACCGGTACTTGTCGCCCGTAGCCGCCGCCGCGATCAGGTGCGTCACCTTGCTCGACATGTCCTTGCGGATCGAACCGCCCATGTAGTGTATTAACGTTATCAGGTACGTCTGCGGACAAAATGGGTAAACGGTCAGGGCGAAGATTCTTTTGATACAAATAGGTTGCTGTTGATAACATCAGGACGTTTATAGTGAAGTAAACGAGGTACTCTAACTGATTAATTTTATTTTTATATCTTCTATGCGCGTTGAATTACCTCACGTGAAGTTAATCTGTAAAATAGATGTTTCTGCAAAGTAACAGCAGCTGATAAGTATATTATTATAATTAGCCAAAATTATAATTATTGTGAAGAAAATGACTTACAAGTTCATCTTTTTTCCGGAACCCCGAGAAACATATAACAGCCCCTCGCATCGCGAGGGAGTAAAGCGGCCGCGCGTTCGCCGGGGGAGGCTCGTCGCGCTCCGCCAGTTGTAGCACCGCTGTCGGCCCGAGTACCCTAAAAATAAAAAAATAATATATTTATTGAAAGAACAAAAATTAATCCCAAATGTCCAAATTTGTTGGAGCATTAACACATCATAATTACGCAAGTATATTGCTTTCCATGAAAATATATCGACCTAATGATAACTTATTATTTCTCGAGTGATTTTCCCAACAGTATATTTTGAGTTTAAATGCTATGGAGTGAAAATGATAAAAGAATTAAGTACATAAAAACTTTCCTTTCCTACATGACTCGGGCCAGCCATACCAAAAAACTGAACTGAAAGTAGGGGTGTTGCCGGAGATGCTTTACTACCTTCGAAACTGAAGAACAAAAGAGAGTATGGACTATAATGTACTTAATGGATAATAGAAGATTATATCGAGCTAGAAAGCAAACAGAAAAAGAACAGGGCAGAATGTTGTTTCATTGGATGATACTGGAAAGTCTTTGGAAAGCCTTATTTTTTATTTACATATTTAATTCTTTCTTATCAGATTATAAGAACACAAATGCCGAATGATAAGAGAGACAATTCCTTATCATGTAATGTCTGCCTACAATTACTTTTTTACATTACAGATTGGAAAAATAGTTGCCTTTATACGATCTTAATTGTGGTAACTACACGAAATATTTTAGGGGAAAATAAGTACCAAATATTACTATCAATGGTTTGGTATCCAGCTATTTTTATCAACATACCAATGAAATAAGTCTCATATATAGATAGTGCAAGTTGTTACAAAAAAATGCATTAGTAAGACACTAAGCTGTCAATATTTCAAGAGGCCTCTTCATGCTTATCGACTGTATAAACCAGTTATCGAAGTCAATGCTGATAGTGTTTTATTTACCTCATAATATAATGGACATTAATATTAAACTTGACGAAATGGACTCGGTTTATTAGGGTTCCGTACCCAAAGGGTAAAAACGGAGCACGATTACTGAGCATCCGCTGTCTGTCCGTCTTTCACACCAGGGTTGTTGCTGATGCAGGTTTTTACTAGATCAGCGGATGCTGATGCTGATTTTTTTCAGATTAATATCAGCTGATGCTGATATTTAAAAATACTAAATATAAATATATTTTATACTGAGGTATTTGTACGTCCCTTACGAGAATAGTCTTTTTTAACCAACTTCACAAAATGAGGCGTTTTCTCAAATCTACCGTATATATGTTTTTTTTTATGTTCGTTCGCAGATAACTTCGTCGTTTATGAACAGAACTGGATGATTTTTATTGTGTTGGAAAAAAAAGATATTTCCAAAGTAGTCCATAAGAAAATATGGGTCTGATGATGGCAGAGCAGAGAAATCAAGGGAAATTTCCAAAAATCGTAAGGGCGACTAGTGCATTTGTAAGATTTTTAGTATGTCATCACTAAAAAAGGTGAAAAAAAAATAATTAAAAACTACAATCGACTTCCATGTCACTACAAAGCAAAATTCAACTGAAACAAATTTTGGCTCAGCACATATCTCCGAAGCCGGCGCTCATATTGAACACGCTGTTTACGCCGTTATCCAACGAAATATATTTGGCACCGACTTCAGAACCAAACCAACATCCACTTCAGCTACCCTCCACTCTGTAGTGACACAGAAGTCGGCATTTATTTGTTTTTTTTTTACAAAAACTACACTATCTTTGTTCAATAACGAAATATTTGGTCATATTGCACTTTTCACTGGATGTGGCATTATGAATTGAATACATAATTCTGTTATTGATTGATTGAACTATGATCGAAAGTTATTGATGTCTGACCAAATTACGTTGTCAATACAATCGAATGATTGTTTGATGACAACTTGTGTTTATAAACTTCTGTGATTGGCTAAAACTCCACGTGATTTAAGCTCGGTCCCGCCTTCAACAAACACGTTACAATTTCAATATCAGCATTAAATATCAGCATCTTTTGTTGCGGATGAGGATGCTGATGCTGATATTTCAAAGAAAGCTGATAATCAGCGGATGCTGATGCTGATGCTGATATTCGCAACAACCCTATTTCACACTATCTCTTGAACCGTAAGAGATAGATGACATATCTACATTTTTTTCCGTTCATCCGTTAAATCGTAATAGGTACATGTTTTAAAATTCCGCACTCCCTTTATAGCTACTGCGATAACAAATACTAAAAAATGGTGGCACAGAACCCTTAGTGTGAGTTCGACTTGCAGTTGACCAAATATTTATTTGTTTTCAGATTCTCTCTTATTATATGGTCAATATTGTATGTTATGAAACTCGATAAACTTATTTATAGCAATTATAGATATAATATGATTATTTATTAACTCATAATTTATTGGAAATGCATCAAGTTTTTAATCGTTAACAAGTAATGAATCAATTGTTTATTCGGTTCAGTCACGTATACCAGCAATCATTGACTTCCGCTGGTAAAAAAGGAAAGAATGACGGAAGTCCGAATATAAAGTAACGAGAATAGACGTCATGCCACTTCAGTCTAAAATACTTCGAGCCATGCATTCCAAGAATCATGTCAAATATACTGTATGGTTTCTTGCTGCATACACTATTAGCGATAAATAAAATACCGAATTATGGAGTAATGATTATATTGTCCAAAACCGATACTTAATTGTAATGAATGAGATGCGCTAAAACTACTTGATATAAATGAGAACGCGGCGCCCTTGTTGGCTAATTGATGCGAACTGATTTGAAAATATAATTATTTAATGAATGACGTGCGCGCGGCTTGGGAAATGCTGACTGCAGCAAATGCACGGTTGCACCGTACATGCTCCCAAGGGCGAAAGATGAAATGAAATGTAGGTATGAATATGTATGATAGTGTAACAAGATGATTCCATTTTGTCCTTATGCTAGAAATCTAAAGTCTCTAAGTGAATTTTGTTTTTCTTGGCATAGGGGTTGTACACTTATTCACTTTATGCACTTTAGGTATTTCACTATACACACTTTCACACCGCACTTGATTATCACATTCACGATCACATTTATTTACGCTCGAGGATTCTGCCGCTAAAGGCAGCTCGATGACAGTTGGTTGAGAACCCGCCTGTTCGGCCCTCGCCACCGCCGACTGCCGAAGTGTCCAGCGCCTGCTACGGACTCTACGTGCCAGGACGATCACGCCAATGACCAATGTAGCTCCCAAGATTACATAAATTAAAGTGTAGTGGTGTACGTCATGATAGGACACCCGCTGGGATAAGTTTTCATTTGATTTGAGACCGTGAATTTGTCTTTTGATTTCTTCTAATTGTTTTTCATTAGAAGAGAATGAGTTATTGAGCTGCAGAGGGGTAGGAATGCTTATATTAATCATATAATTGATAGGTTCTATGTCCTGCTTGTAAAAAATATTTTCAACGTGAATGCTACTGGAACCTTCATTATGCGCATAGATTGTAAAATTTTCAGTTTTAATTAAACATCCTTGATCAACTGTTATTATTCCTGCATTTGTTAACCGAGTAGCCGTTACATGATCTTCACATAACACACGGATGTAGCAACTCCCGCAGCAGAAGAATAGATAGGTATTTATCTTGCTAATTTCTATCCATTCATTAGTACAGGTAGCATAATTGATCTTGCATTTCCTTGTAATTGGGTCCATTTCACATAAATTTTCATAATTTTTAAGATGATAAATAGGGCCCTTTGAATAACATAGGCGACCATTTATTCCGTCGTGTAGACATGAGTTGATACTTGTTCAGATAATGTTAAGTATTTCTCGTTTCTTAAATTAATAGCAACGTATTCTGCTATCGGTATAAGTCGAGCCATGCTAAAATTACCAATAATACGTGGTATTGATAAAATTTTCGTGATTTCAAACGGTTCTCGTGTTACCAAAGGAAGCCGTAATTCAAATAATAAATAATCTTCTGACATTCTTGCTTTTATTTTCAATAAATTGTATACGTTTCTAAAATCGTTATGTAAGTTATTAATAGGCAATGTTAAATCCTTTGTTAGATGACTTGATATGCTGGTGAGTGTGCTTTTAAGCTGCTCCGGAGAAATTAAATGAAAATTAAATTTACCGTGGTATATATCTGTTACGGTATCCAACAAAGTAGACTGCACACTTGCTAGCTGTCTTAACATGTTGTTCGCCGCTATAGCTCCCAAAGTAAAATCACTCATAATGATGTTTCTCTCGTGGTCAGTCTTTAAAGCATTCTGGATATGTTGAAACTGATTTGATAGGTAATTTAACATTTTATGTTGTTTATTAATGGATTGCTCATTTCTTTTTAAAACGTTGTATTCCACTTCTAATACGGAAGTTTGATTTCTTATAAGTGCCATCAAATGATCTTCATTGTCTTTAATTAATTGTATATCGTGTTTATACTGTTCTGCGAATCTTTCGTCGAGTACTCCGAACAGACTGTTCGCCAGATATCCGACACCGTTAAGAAGACCGCGGCGCTTACGTATGTCCGCACGCGTGCTAGGAATGCTGACTTAGCAACAGCTGGTTATAGTAATTTAATTCCGAGAACTCTTGCTGTAATTGCGTTGATATTACGTCACAATGCGATATATTTTTAAAGAAGATTGCATGTCGTAACCTAAATATTTTATATATTTGTTGCATGCTTCTGTACCTTGCCAATATGGATTCATGTTATAATAGGTGACTATTTTCCATTCGTCCCTTATTAATCTCATATCGGTAATTTTGTCAAAGTACAGTCCTTGATTGTATTTAATATAATCCACTGATATGAAACATGGCATGTGCCCAAAATACTCATGAAAAAGAGCAATAACGTAGTTAGGGATATAAAATTGTAACCTGATATTTTAGATTGTCTTTTAATAGGTTTGTCATTTGAGACATCAGCCGGTTGCGTCGCTTGTTCGACTTTAGTTTTATTTACCGGGAGTATGATAATTTTATAATCGGGCGTTTTATGAAGCCACTTTAGTTTTTAACGTGACCACCTGACATGGCCGTCAGCTCCGGATGTAGCTCGACGACGCGTCCTACCGCCCACTTGCCAGGGGGTAAATTCGCATCATTGATCATCACTACATCATTAATTTGTATGTTGGGTTGCTGATGTTTCCACTTGCTTCGTGCAGACAGATGACTGAGATACTCTGAACGCCAACGCTTCCATACATCTTGAACAATTTTCTGAGTAAGATACCATCTCGTACGCATGTCAGCTTCGGTTTCTACAATATTCATGTCTTGGTTTAAATTTATAAAGCTCGATGGTGTCAGAAATTCCATGTCATCAGGATCTTCTGTTAGCGCGCATAACGGCCTGGAATTCAAAACAGCTTCTATTTGCGCCAACACCGTAGAAAATTCCTCAAAAGTTAATCGCTGCTCACCAACGACTCTTCGAAGATGATACTTCACACTTTTAATTGCCGCCTCCCATAGACCACCTGCCGAAGGCCATGACGGGGCATTAAAATGCCACTCTATTCCATATTAATTAATTCAGTAATGAAATCTTGGTCAAATGTTTGTAATATGTTTTGAAACTCCTGTGCCAAAATATTACTAGCGCCCACAAAGTTTGTTCCATTATCGCAATACATATGCCGCGGGAGATCCTTTTCTAGCCGCCATTCTGCGCAATGCTGCCAAAAATGCAGACGAGGAAAGGTCGGAGACCAGCTCCAAGTGAACTATTCTTGTGGCCATGCATATGAAAAACTGCTATGTAGCCCTTAGTGGTCTTGATACCACGACCCTTGTTGGCCTTTATAAATACGTGCCCAGTAAAATCTACACCGGTATGGTAGAAAGGTTTGGCTGCGTTGCATTGCTGTGTAGGTAGATCTCCCATTAATTGCGTTATTCTGATTGGGTTATTTTGCGACATGTCACGCAAGTGTATAACCGGCTCTTGACAGCTCGGTTGCCACCCAAGATCCAGTATTTTTGACGAATAATTGATAATGTCACTCTAGCCCCACCATGTAAGGAAAGGGTATGTGCGTGATCTATTACTAAGTTAGTAAGGGGACCACAATGCGGTAAAAATGATAGGGTTCTTCATGTTTGAATTGATTTCCGCCTTATTTAATCTCCCTCCAACTCTAAGAAGTCCGCTTGTATCCAGAAAAGGGTTTAATTGCAATAATTTGCTTTTTGTACATATAGGTTTATTTAGTTTGTAAGTTATTAATTTCGCTTGTAAATTCTGCTTGTTGTACATACTTTATTAGGGTATATTTTGCTATATTTATTTCCTTCAAGGTAAGGTAACTTGATTGACATGTTTCCTTTCGCTGCGTTAGTTTTATAAATCTTAAGATCCATCCAAAAACTCTTGTTAGTTTCTGATAAGAACTAAATCTTGTAAGAAGCTCTTCAATTATACTAGTTTTCTTGGTTAAAGAATTTACTTGTGGCGATTGTTTAACTTCTTCATTCGTCTTGTAATTTCAGTTTGACTACGGCCCAGGCTGGTGTTACTGTCTGACAGCCATAAAGGCCCCTTCCACCATTGAGAGTGTTCTATCAGCTGACTTACACTCATGCCTCGACTCGCACAATCTGAGGGGTTTTCCGCCGACTTGACGTATTGCCATTGCTGCGGAGGCATAATTTTGATAATTTCTCTCACCCTGTTTGCAACGAAGGGCTTCCACCTTCCCGGA
Organism: Epargyreus clarus clarus; assembly: GCA_014595695.2. Lineage (NCBI taxonomy): Eukaryota > Metazoa > Arthropoda > Insecta > Lepidoptera > Hesperiidae > Epargyreus > Epargyreus clarus. The sequence continues at coordinate 1,554,541 of JACTTY020000037.1, forward strand.
TTCCCTTGAAGCCAAGCAAGGACGACTTTTGAATCCACCCAACCATATGTTCTGATATTATATTTACTGAGGCATTCATGTACTTTAGCCATGAGTTTAGCCAAAGTAGTGCACCGCAGAGTTCCAACCGCGGTAATGTTATTGTTTTGTTTGCTGGAACGAGCCTGGCTTTCCCTGCCACCAACGAGACCTTGACGCCTCCCTCCACTCTGATTCTAGAGTAAATGACGCACGCATACGCCTTGGTAGAAGAATCACAAAAGCCATGAAGCTCCAGCTCATCACCTTCCGCTGTCGTGTGCAACCACCGTGCTACCTGAATCTGATCTATACGTGACATGTCCTCTCTGAGTTGGATCCACTCTTTTAAGATGTCATCTGGTACTGTATCGTCCCACTGCATATTAGACACCCATACCTTTTGAAATAATAATTTTAGTCTGGTCGATACTGGGGACAACCAACCAAGTGGGTCATATAACTTGGATATGTCCGACAGCATAGATCGTTTGGTTGGAGTCTTCGTCACCGACTCAATCTGTGATTGGAACTCAAATGTATCTTGTTTAGAATTCCAACGTAAACCCAATGTTTTGGTCGATTCCGGTTGTCTGAATTCAAAATTGTTTTGCCTCTGATCATCCTCTTGCACATTCTTAATTAAAACTTGCGAATTAGATTTCCACTTCCGTAAATTAAATCCTCCAGATTTCAATAACTTGATTAAATCTTGCTGTAGCCGTGATGCTGATAAAATAGACTCCGCCCCGTGTAAAACGTCGTCCATATAAAATGATTGTTCCAAGACCTCTATAGCCTGACTATCTTGATAATGTGATCTTTCATCCTCTGCCAGCTGCTTTAACGTCATCATTGCCAAAAACGGCGCGGCCTTGGTGCCGTACGTGACCGTGCAGAGTTGATATTCTTGTAAAAAGGATTCGGAAGTGTCGCGCCATATTATTTTTTGAAACTTCTGATCTCGTTCATTTACCCAGATAAACCTAAACATTTTTTCGATATCCGCGGTGAAAGCGTAGCGGAATTGTCTCCATTTCAATAACAAAGATTGGAGATCCTGTTGAAGGTTAGGTCCTTTTAACATTAAATCATTTAAACTGCACCCTGATGTTGTTTTAGTGGATGCATTAAAAACTACGCGAAGTGCAGTTGTAGTTGAGTCATTACGTAAAACACAATGGTGCGGCATGTAACAATTAGGTTTCTGGTTTCCGGACGATGGTTTCATATGTCCGCATGCTTTATATTCATTAATAAATAATTTGTACTGTTGTTCGATATAAGGGTTATTCCTGAATTTTCTCTCCAATTGATGAAACTGTGCAATAGCCGTATGTTTGGATGAACCTAAATGCTCCTCAAAATTTTCTTTAAACGGAATTCTGACCTCGTACGAGCCATCTTCCCGCCTTGTTGTAGTTGACTTGTAATATTTAACGCACTGACTATCTTCTTCTGACAAAGAGGGTGATTCCGATATATCTTCTATTTCCCAGAATTTCTTTATATCGTCAACATGATTTAGTACTACGTTACATTGCAGTGTCTTTACATTTCCACATAAAATCCACCCCAAACGTGTCTGTTGTGCTATTGGTAGGTTAGCTTCATCTGACCTGCTAATCCCGTCCAATATAATGTGTGAGTACACATCGGCTCCTAGTAGAATGTCCACAGGTCGGCTGATATTAAAGTCGGGATCTGACAGTTGTATGCCGTCCAAATGGGACCACGTTGGCTTGCTAAACGTGCAACTAGGTAAGTTCTTGACGAGTGTGTTCATAATAAATACTTCGGTATTGAATGAAAAATCGCTATATAACGAATAACATGTTATATTCGTCATACCTTTGCAGCTACTTTCCTTGGCTCCAACACCTGATATTAATCCCTTACAGCGTTTCTTGGCAAACCTAGAACTTGCGTAGCATACTCGGAGATAAGGGAAATTTGAGAGCCTTGATCAATAAGTGCTCGCATTTTATGAAAAGATCCATCTCTTGCTTGAATCTTAATTACAGCTGTAGCTAATAATATTTCACTTATATTGTTATTGCCTTGTTGCAATACCGAGTTTTGGTTTAATTGTTGAATGTCATTTGTACTAGCAGTAGTTATATTTACCGCCGAATTTTTAAATGCTTCATGCACAAGCGTATTGTGTTTACCTTGACATTCGCGACATCTTCTTTCTGACATACATACCTTATCTTATGATCGTAAAGGCAATTTTGGCATAAACGCAGTCTTGCTAATGTCTTGCGTTCTCTTGCGGTGTCATATTTAAAAACTTATTGCAAAAGTAAAGTCCATGAATTTCTTTACACAATGGACACAATAATTTTGCTGTGTTAGCAGGTGAATGACCACCTTTATACGCAGGAAAGGATTGTTTTGCATTGTAATTTGATTTAAATTGTTTTAAGTTAGAGAAGTTATTTTGCGAGTTATTTGATGGTTTTAAAGTATCTTGTTTCTTCCGAGACGACTCTAAAGTAGTAAATTTGTTTTCTAAAAATTTCAAAAAATCTTGTAATTTTGGTAACTCTCTAGGATTTTTTAAAGACTCTAAGTAATTGTTGTGAGACTCCGAATCCAGTTTTTGTAGTAAAATGTGAACGATTAAAGGATCCCAACTAGTTGTATCGACACCAAGCTGTTTAATAGCGTTTAAACATTCTTGTGTAGTGTCGTGTATTTTCTTAATATGGTTTACTGATGTTTGTTGGGTAACTGGCAGGTTTAACAAAGTATTTACGTGCGTTGAGAATATCAATCTTAAATTGTTATACCGATTGTTCAATATTTCCCAAGCGATGGAGTAATTCTCGGTGCTAATAGGCAGATGTTGTATTAACCGTTCAGCTTCTCCTCTTAATTTACCTTTCAGAAATTGCATCTTCTGGGCATTTGAAATCGATATATTATTGTGGATAGCTTCTATAAAAAGATCTTTAAATGATATCCAGCTCTGATAGCTACCACTGAAATGAGGAATGTCCATCCTTGGAGTCCAACTCTCCTGGTGCGTTACTGACCACATTTTAGAATTAATTGCTTTCTTCATTTCGTTGTAGGTACTCTCATGCTTCGTATAAGATTGTTCATAAGTTACATCCATTCCTTCTAACTCGCTGTCCAATTCCCAATGCAGGGAATCAATTACTGACCACCTTGATTGTAGACTACGTAAAGCGTCTTCTAGCTCCCATTTTTGAGACATGACACTCAAATTTATGGAAGATACAGTCCTAAGGAATGCTCGGAAGTTACTCAATTGTCTTTTAAGCATCTCATCTAATTTGCTATTAGAACCTCTAGAAACTTGCCTGGTAGATGACGACGATTGCTCATCCTCGTAGTCGTGGGAAGGCCCTGCTGATCCCGCCTCGCGCTGCCGACTTGTCTCTCCTTGTTGAGATGGTAGTGGTTGCGATATAGATTTACCAGTAGGTTCCAGTGCAGTTCTTTTTAATAATAACTGATGTTGATCATGGATATATGATTTTGTTGATTTATAAACATTAAATGCTTGCTCAAACTCATTTTCGGTAAAATACGGATGGGTCCTGCTTCCCTCCGTTGAAAGCCGATCATGATTGTATTGATAATCTGCCCAGTAGGCTTCTAAGGCTTCCAATCTTCTTTTATAATAATCAAAAGACTTACGTCCCGCGGAATCCTTATTTATATTTGTGACTATTTTGGACATAGCCACGTGTAACTCACCCTGATTTTTGTAAATTTCTTCCATGTTTGCTGAGTAATAAAAATGCAACGGTCTTACTTGTTTAATCCCTGCTTACTGCAAACGTGTAGACTTTCTTCTCCTCACTGCAATCCCTGATAATCACTGCTAGAGTTCTTGATAACCACTAACAATGTTCTTGAAAGTCACTTGATTTAAACTGATAGTCACTAGTCCGGCACACGTGGTTACAACCACGCCACGCGGTATTACTTTTAAGCTCGAAGGACCATTTAATAATGTACGGTTTCTTGCTGCATACACTATTAGCGATAAATAAAATACCGAATTATGGAGTAATGATTATATTGTCCAAAACCGATACTTAATTGTAATGAATGAGATAAAACTACTTGATATAAATGAGAACGCGGCGCCCTTGTTGGCTAATTGATGCGAACTGATTTGAAAATATAATTATTTAATGAATGACGTGCGCGCGGCTTGGGAAATGCTGACTGCAGCAAATGCACGGTTGCACCGTACATATACTTTTGATTATTAGAACGATTTTATAGAATAATTACAATGGATTCTGAAAACATGGCGGTCAACTTCAAAGTAAAAATATCGCAATTTAAACAGCTCATGTTTATATTATAATAGGGGTTAAGTTCTAATCTTTGCTTATGATTACCAATAAGTCAAGTGTCAAATCAATTACCTAGATTATCAACAAAGTATTAACATTGATCAATAGCAAATGTCATGCTAGGTTACATGTGAAGTGACTATTGATTCTTTCGATTAAATAGATACCATAATCTGAATATACTATAATAATAGACATAGCTCCCTGGTTAGCTAACTTTATGAATAATCATCATCATCATTACTGTCTCACTGCTGGGCACGGTTCTCATCTCATAATGAGAAGGATTAGGCCATAGTCCACCGCTCTGGCCAAGTGCGTATTCGTAGACTTCACATACATTTGAGATTTTTTTTATGAATCTCTCAGGTATGCAGGTTTCCTCACGATGTTTTCCTTCACCGTTTAGCAAGTGATAATTAATTTCTAATATGCACTATGAATAATATAGTTAGCTAACTAGAGAACCATCTGATATGTTTTGACATTGAGGAGGCTAGTGATGATATTAAGGATTAATTTTTAAGAAAATGTAGGGCAGTTCTATTGTTGGATAGATTTGATAGTAGTTGGTTGCGGTAGGCGACAGCAAGGCGTCGTGTGACGCGCGTGGAGCCAGGCAGCGCGGTCGCATGTCGCTTGCGCGTGACATCACAGGATACCAACATACGTTTTACCGGTGCGCTCTAGCCGAAATAGTTCTGACGGATTACATTCCGATTTCATGAAATATATAGATAACATACATTCAAAGTTCATCACTGTTAATAGAAATTGTCACTAATACATTTTACTTATCCTTCATTTTTTGTTTCGTAGTTTCGATTATTGTAGTCTCATACTTGAAAAGTATTTACCTACAATTAATTGCCTAAATGACAACAACTGCAAGAATCCATTATACAGTAAGATCGAAGCCAATATCTATTACTCAATGAAACGAAAACATCACACCCACTACATTCATGCATACAATTCTATTCAATGAAATGACTAAGTACCTACCTACCTGCATACCTACTTGTTTCGAGTAAAAGTTTTTAATTTAATAATAGGTTGTTAGTAATGCTATGCTATTCCACGAATATCTTTCCATTTTATAAAATACATTTAATGTATCATTCAAGTAGAACTTTAGTAGTAGCTCTCTTATGGTAAGATTAGATTTGTTTATGTTGTCATACTAACGGAATGAACTTCACGTGATGTTAAATTGCTACAGGGCAAACATCTGTAACGATTAAATAGTATAACTAATAGTTCTATCTGAGTGATCTCTAATATTCTATCCAGCATCACAGACTCTGAGAACTATATTGGAATGTATCATCCGCAGGATATCATATATTATACTCATATTATTATGATTTATTACATACTTAAAACCGTTTACAAACTACTTCCGGAACAGATTTAGGACTACAATTTGAATGTAAAGTACTGATTTGGATACAATAATCTTCTATTATAGCATTGCTGTTCCAACTATTCATCAATCCTGAAAACTGAAGGAACATACAATTAAAATTATTAAGGCTTATGCTTTTTCAGTAATGTCTATACGTAGAGCTCTGAATACAGAGCAAAGTCACCTACTCTACCACGAGTACCATGCATTCTCTCATGGTACGAAAGATTTAGGCGAGAGTTTAGACTAATTGCCTTAATTACAGTTCCTTACAAGTTACATTCTGAGGGTGCCGACTCAGGAGTTTTCTGGTCAGCTGAGCTAGCCAGGTCTTGAGGAGCCTCCTCATCCTCGGGAGTCGGCGGTAACCGCGTGGGCCCCATCGTTGTCACTGCACTGGTTTCAAGCACTAGTCCGGCGTAAATTTCTTCCACTCGATTTGAACTGATTATACACATTGGCAATTTGTAACATTGTAGTGGATATCGCCACTTTCACCATACACTCGCACGGTACACTGGGAACATATTACCACTTCGTACTATTTCGTTTTGTCAATAATTCAGCAAGAATTAAGTCGGTAGAGTTCGAGATATAAAATCGTTCAAACGTTTATCACTGAGACGGTATTAAACAAAGGCGCAGGCGGCATGCGCGTTATGCGTTTCACGTTAGATTGAAAAACAGCCGCGAGGAATGTAAGGCCGAAAATAGCAAGGAGCGTCGTGCGGCCGCAAGGGCGACCCTCGCGCTACGCCGAACGTCGCGACGCCCCGCGCCCTCCCACACTCACTCGCACCTTTATTTACATCGTTCCATGAAATACACTCATTTACCGGCTCATAGCTTTTTATTAGTGGAAGTTCACGCGTTGGGACAACCCCACACGACATGTCCAGGGTGCAGTGGGGATTTCGTTTAATTATATTAGCACGCACGCTCAACTAGTTGGGTACTCAGAAGTAATTTAATTTATAAACTATGCGAATTTTGTTATATTTAGTACGAAGATTGTTCCATTGGTATTAGGTACACTTTCAATAGAATTTTAGCGAGAATTTATATAGTTATAGTTGTAAGATTAGTTAAAGAACAGATTTTGCAGTCATATAAAATTAATCATAATGGAAGTAGATATCGTTTATTTTAACTTTTTCCTCAGTATTCAATGGAACCAGATAATGCACGGTGAACCATTAGAAGCTGAATGTAACAGCTAATGAAACCGATCAATAACGTCTGCTATGAACCGTTCGTGTGAAGTCATTATCAATATTTATTAGGAACGCGCCGTTGCGTAACGTTACGTAGAGTTTTTCAATTAGAATGTTTAGAAGAAATCATAAATGGAAGGTCATGGACTTCCTGATTCTAGCTAATGTTCGTTTAGTCTAAATACATAGCGCGGTAATAAATTCATATTGCATTCATGATAGCCTAACGCCATGACGCAGTTAAAGAGGTATATTTTAGGTGTAAATAAAGATACAAAATTTAACATAACGCAATGCGCGTAATAGTTCAGTTTTTAATAAAATGTTTGTTTTTTCTTAATCAACTCATCCCAATATCACATGCTCATTTAAGCATTACAAATATTGCCTTTTAAATGATCAAAATCATAATTTTCATTGTCATCCAAAATTCAACCTGTATTCATATATGATTGATACACTAGTAACCAAGTGAAATCGAACAATGCGATTATGAGGGCAGTAACCACGGAAAAAATGTGCAGTATGTTTAGCCTAACTGAAAAGTGAATCATTGGCCATCCTGGGAATAATAGCATTAAGTAGCTGCCCGAAATTAATTTTCGCAAAGCAAACAAAAGATACATCAGCGGAGCGGCAGCAGCGGATATACTCGTATGATTAAAACAATAAACAATCAAATGGCAGCAATTCCGATGCGTGCTGAGTCAGGATCTTGCCGTATCATCCGTATCAATCATACCACATCAAACGTTCCCCTGGTTTCCGATTAATTATTTTATGCAACTGTTGCAGCAAATGCTAACCTCATTTCGAAGTGATAGATTGATCGTGCATTTATTAAACATTCTGTTCCATGACTTAAGGTCACTAATCGGAACAGATTGAAGTATTATGAATTTTCATACAGTTATATTTAAATAATAAAGTATGATTGTAAACAATTTTAAGAATTAAAAGCACCAAATGCACGTTGATTACGCGGAGGTGCAAGCGAAGTTCATATGGAGGGTTACAACAATATTCTTATTTAAGTTCATAAATCGGGCGTAAACCAGGCGTCGGCAGCCTCCGCATTGCTCTGTTAGCATTCCACAGTAACACGCAGTGCGATTTCTTCAAATAATTGACGGCACGTCGAGGTGAGCCGACGAGTCATCCCGTAAACAGATTAAGAAAACATACATCATAGTAATAAAATGGTCAGTATTTTCATCTTGTAACACAGAGAAAATCTATAAAACAAATTAGTTTTTCGAAAATTACTCTTAGATTAGTATAAAATTATGTGTTGAACAATATGCTTAACTTTGTAGGTGACATATGTATCATCCATAAATGTGAAAATAAATTATTTTTAACACTAATCGATATTGTTATATAATGACTAACGCTGTTAACGTAGTTGCACTATTTGAATTGCAGATATTATTCGTATTATATAGCATATAATTAAATACATATCTATAATTGGAAAGAACTTTAGACATTGAGCTTAGCTCCATTCATCTAAGCGCTATAAATTATACGCTTATCATAAACTTAACCATTGTTGATTATACAGTAGCATGTACTCAGTTGTAAATAGAATTGTAATTAGCAGTCACATAATGTGACTCACATTTCAAATTGTGCGAGTAGAAATGTCGTTTCTATGCTGAAACCTTCAACTTTCCGATTGATTAAATGAGCTTTTGTTGTAAAGTAATTCCTTTGTCATGTGTTACACACCTGTATTTAGCTTTGTGTGCGGCGTCGAACAACTCGCCCTCGAAGGGCGTCGTGATGAGGTAGGAGGGCGGCGCGGGCGGCTGCGGCGGCGGCGGCAGCGCGTCGGGCGCGCGCGCCGCCGCCACCGCGCCCAGCCGCTCGCACGCCGCGCGCACCCGCTCGCACTCCAGGCACGTCTCATTCACATACACTACGGTACTCGGTGAGCCTGCCGATCAACATTCAATATTCATTATCGCAATCATATAAAATAAATGTTACAAGGTCCTAGTTGAGCAAATAACACATTAATCAGATTTAAAATAGACTTATCGTGAAGTTCTATAAAATGTATGACGAAGATGAGGAAAATCTCAAGATTTATTTTCTGTTTTTTTTTTGTAGGGTGTGTCGTAATATTTTTTTTTTTGTGTGCAGAAGTTTATGTCATCCCGTTGATGTCATTACTACAGTATAATATCATATACAGATAAAGAGCATGTATTTTTTCGTTCAATATCCTCCAAATCACATCTGTAGTAGATGTTTATATGTTATTGTATGTATGCACAATAGTAGATGTTTATATGGAGATTTATTGTTTTACTTCGAAAGGAATATCCAGATCGAAAAACTCGGGCAGAGATCAACAATTATCCTTAAAGTCTCCTTTAGACACGAAACTATATCTTGTTTTAATAGCTGAAGAGCAGATTACTAAAACAACAATCAGATTTACCAAGCTAAAATATGACTATAATAATATATACTCGGTCTAGATCATTAAGGTGACCTGAAATAATACTATCAAATAATAATAATTAACATTTTTTGTCTACATACGAAGGGATAGAGACGAAGGTCTAATTATGTAACGTAAAAGAGAAAAAAAAATAAAATTCCGCATACGAAATATTTATCACAATGCACGAATACATCGATAGCCTAGTGGTTAGAAACTCCGCTTCTCAAGGGGGTCCGAGATTCGAATTCTAGACATGCCCCGCAGATTTTTCAGTTATTTGCGTATTAGAAATTAATTATCATTTGCTGAAACCGTGAAGGAAAACATCGTGAGAAAACTTGTACGCGTGAGATATCATAAAAAAGTTCTGAAGAGGGGTAACGGCACTTGCTAGCGCAGTGAACTATGTTACACGCCCTTCATTCATAGAGAAAACCCGTGACTAGCAATGCGACAGTAATAGGTTGCCGACGACGAACATTGCGTCTCAAAGTAACAGAACCTCCAGTACACATTCGCAAGTGTTTGCACTTACGTTTTACACATAATCAAGAGTAATTAAGATTCTACACGTGACGCACATTCGAGCGTCATACCCATTACGCAGGGCAGGATCATTCGGCACAAATCGCTAACCTAAATATAGTTGTTTCTGTTTAAATTCCAAAGAAGGATATGTACTGTTTCGGGTAAGGAAGTCGTAAGTCGTAAAAACGAGATTTATCTGATTACGACAAATCGTGCTGAAGTTAACCAGATGTTGCCATTCAGCGTCTTCTTTGATGCTATAAAAAATTGTTATAAGTTGCGATATTAGGTACCTACTAGTATTGATTTTTAAACGATTTGAACAAATACAATATATATCTATCTACGCTACAGAATGCCTTATAATGTTCCACATAATAAGGAATCCAATAGGGAATTAAATGATAAAAACTATGAAAAATCCACAGGTTCATAATAGGTAGCAATACTTACATTAACTGGTGTTAAGGTATCATTAATTAAACCATTTTAACTGGTTATATTCACTTTCACTGTGATAACAAGTCTAATGCAAATAGGACTTTCGCATGTCCATTAATCTAATTGTTTTCTCTTAACTTAGCGCACCTCATACCTACGTATCATAATATTTTAAGTACTCATTTTACTTCAATTCTGTTCGCGTGGTAAGTATGTTAGATTTTTCAGTAGGTAGATACACCACAAGCTTACTCATTTGATTAAGTGTGTAGCTCTAATCGTCCCGTGGTAAATCTTCGAGAAATATTTAAGCTCTTTCTTAAATTAACTTTAAGCACAACAAATATGGGTATCCGAAGATAAAGTAGGATTTTCATAACGAAACATAAGATCGCTGAATTATTGCATTAAACGTAACCGGAATGGAATTTAAATATAGGTGGATTGTGTAACAAAAGCTAAACTTTATATCAAACTGATCATCATATTACGAAATAACGACGTTTAGACGTTTTTAGTTTAAATATAATACACGATGACCTCTCGGGAAGCTTTTCGCATCACATTAATGGTTCAGGGTCGCTGAGTCACACAGCTCACGATTGCGACAGAGGGAACACCCGGTACTCTTGGCATGCCGCACTACGCGTAGTGTACACTACCTTTATTATTTGCCTGGATATTATTTTAGAAGCTTAGGAAAATAAATAATGCTATTGTATATTGGAAACAAGCGCGATGAATTGCTCTGAACACCTTGATTGGCCAAGCCACTGACTGAGACACAAAGTGTATTTTCTTGACTTTTCTTGACCCTGACTCTCAACCTAGACATTTAAATATAAATATGAGAACTTATCTAAGTGTATCATTAAATGTTTCATAGTTATCTCAATGAATAAACAAACTTAAAGTGTGTTCGTATTTGCTAAGATACTCAAAACATAAAAGTACCTTTACATTTCATCTGTCCATCCATCAACTTCGGAGCAAAGGATAAAATTATGCTGGTCTTTATTTTAAAAAAAAAACATGTTAGCAATAATAACCACTATTTAGCATTCTTTACTTGTTTAATTTATAAAACAGATAGTAAAAGAGACATAACAGTAATGTTTTCCTAATTTAACACATATAACCACTAGTAACAAGTACTTAATTTGAGATAGAATTTCTGATCAATTTTATATTGTTTATATTAATTGATTTATTGCATCTTGGGTACTCCTAACACAATGTAAATACAAGATGAAATAATTTTACACGTTTTCTAAAGCTTCCTCAAGGCTATCTTCAAATTCTTAACTATAACTTTCACACATATTACAGAATAAATCGACAAACTTTGATATATTCATGCAAAATATTATTTGAACCCTTCTCAGTTAATATTTGAAAAACTTTTATCTAATAAATAAGTAAATACAAATAAATTAATAAATAAAATTTACACACTTGGTCAGTTACATAGTTAAACATTTGGAAAATCCAAATATTACAATAATTTCACTCTAATTTAGATAAAAATAAGAACACCATTCAGAGCTGAAACTGATTATGAATGTGTGACTTCAGTTGTAATTATAATGACCAGTGAAGTAGAATCATGGATGGGTTATATGAATTAGTTGATACAAATAAATATGTGAGGCAAATATCATGCGAGATATGCATGCACACTCACATCCTCCACCGAGGTACAACCGCAGCTGTTCTACCAACGCTAGCATGGTTGGCGTGCGTGCCGCAAACCAGGCTTCACGCCCTCTGTAAAAGCTGTGCCTATCAAAAAACCACCCAAGGCCTTAAATAATCTTTAGGCTATTTGTTTTAAATAAAAAGAAATTGAAACGCAAGCAATACTGTCAGGAACATGCAATGTGCGATATAATTTAGTATTATGTTAACATGTTTTATGTTCGATTCATCACATAATGATAACATTATATGTTAAGAAAAAACTATCACTTTTGTAGTTTCATTTAAACATATATATTTCTTAAAAGAATTTAGTTTTTGTGACACATATGTAATGAATTCTGTCATTTTAAATTCATATTTTGCAAAGCTCATTCTAATAAAAAATGTGTATTCTCGTATTCATTAATTTAGAGAACAGTTCTGTTCATTCTAGTAATATCAGCCTTTTTCAAGAGTTTTATAACTAAATAAAAATATATATATCCCTCAAAACATGGGTGCATCTTTATAACCATGTGTAATGTGTACATTTTTTATCATAAATCTTAAGGTCATTGTAAGATTGAAAAACACTAATTTCATCAGTGAATACAGACTTTTTATTGTTAATATGTTTCTAATATAGAAACAGAACTTAATATAAATTTACCAAGTAAATGTTTCTTTTTATGCTAATCAAGTGAGTATTCAAAGTAGAAACAAACAAATTATCTTAAATTTATAATTCTTTATTTTGATCAACAAGACCAAATATATTAAAGCTAGACAAGATGATTATCTCAATTCTCATCCATACATTATCATGCAACTCATTCTTTATTATATTATTAATAAATTTTGCTTATAGCATAAAACAGTTTTGATTAGCACCATACATAAGACTTTTATGATGTTATTTGGACAGCTTACTTAATAGCCAATGCCTGTTCACTTTTATAACATTTAAAATTATACTAATCTGAAACTTTAGTGACAGAAGATCAGTGTGGACTTATTATTTAACACTAGTTTTTGCCCGCGGCTTCGCCCGCGTTTAAGAGAAAATAATACATAAAACTGAAAATTCGTACCTTCATTGGAATGACAGTGACGCCATCCGGAGAAAATTGGTCGTACCAACTCTGAAACCTTCGTGGGCTCATGGACAACAACTTTGCTAAAGATCATCACTTCATCAAATGCATTGTTTATGATTCAATCCTTACTAATATTGATTAAAATAATCGACTTTTTGGTCCAAATGATCGATTCTCCGATTAATCGATCTAAGATCGCCATCCCTAGTTCCCGTGGGATTTCCGGGATAAAAACTATCCTATGTCCTTTCTCGGGTTTTAGACTATCTTTGTACAAAATTTCATTGAAATCGGTTCCGTGGTTTAGGCGTGAAGAAAAGACAACCAGTCAGACACAGTTACTTTCGGATTTATAATATTAGTAAGGATAAGGATTGATGTTTTATTGAATTGTATTGCAAATAACATATCACTGATCCAGACTTTAAATACATAGATACAATTGACACTGATACTATGGTACACCTGGTAGATTTCATCGGTGGCTATAGTTATTTTGCTGTAGGTATATCCTAAAGATATATCTTAAATTGCGGTGTAAGAGTCAGATGAACGTATGTACAAAAATCAAAAATGGTTTCTTTTTCACAAAACGGTACACAATGTAGTCTTTTATGAAATGCCAAAAGGATGTAACGCTATATATACAATATTTTTATTTCAACTACTGTATATTATCTCTATTAATAATCTGGTAAAGTTTGAAGTGGTGAATTTTCACACTATTTTTGCTCTCCTGCAAAATTGACAAAATGCAGATACCTTCATCTGACTCTAACCGCGCCGCGAAATGTTATAACAAATTAATACTTCTAGATGTTAAAAATTTAAGAAATATCCAATATTTCGAACAGCAGCCATAGAAAATAAAACTACTAGATGGTAGTAACACATGAGACTGGTGTGATTTTACTTTTTAATTACAATGACAGCAAATATTGTTTGAAACAATTAATTACCCTGTAAATATGATGAGATTACACATAGATAAGAATAAAAGTGGAAATGTTTTAATGCGCTAATTTGTCTACCATCATACAATAATATGTTGTCTAACTATCAATTTATAGTCTGATTCATAATTAGGTGTCCAAAATGTAAACAAACAAATGTCACTGTCAAAATGAACAATAAATAAAAACTTTAAAAAACTCAACAAAAAACGAAAACTTTACAATTATTCACAATTTAACAAACGCGCTATGTAAACGATAATACATTCGAGTTCAATGAGAATCACGAAAATGAATAACATCAGCTACGAAACTTAAAAATGACGGCACAAGAAATGTTCTGGGTTCCGATTGTGTTACCATTATCACATTTTAATTTTCTACCATAAACCTTGTTTTTTATTATTGTTACTGTATGGAACGAAATTGAGGTAATATAAATATTAGAAAATGTGAATTGATCTTAATTTTTTTAGATTATTATTTTATTATTGTCGTATTAATTTAATATTGTCAAAAATAGGAATCTACCATTTGAAGGGTATGTTCTTGATAGGTCAACACCTTTGTTTACATTTTGGACACCTAATTATGAATCAGACTATAGGGGTATTATTTCCAAAATTCCTTTTTAGTGCTAATTTACAGTATTTACCTATCTGCAAAAGTTCATCATTCTAATTTCAGTGGTGTTAGCTGTGTACTAATCTGTGTCAGTCAGACAGGACAGAAATATATAGCCAGTTCAAAGTACCTATAATATAAAATTTGATATTAACAATCTCAAAGAATTGTATGTCTATTCAAACTATTTTGTAATTCACTGGTGATGGTGAAATTTAAAGAACTAATTGCAATCGTAATTGAAAATTAATTAATACACTCATTTCATCAATGTTGCTAACAACTTTGGACATAAGGTAAGGATAAAATATAAATTGATTATTAATATACATTCAAATCAAAGTTTAAATAGGTATGTAGAAACATTATGCAATACACAAATTTTTGTATAGACATGTATGTGAATGTATGAAGGATTATTGTATTTTTGCAAAAAAGAACCTTTTCCCTTAATATGACATTTATTGTTCCTTTGCAGAATGTTATGGACGTAATGGATAATAAGCAACAATCCAGAGCCATGATTATAAAGTGCTGTTTCTTCCAAAATTGGCTTATTCAATTCCAGTTAAGAAAAATGGTTAAAACAAATCTATTTCCTATATAATATGCAGTTTTAGGTTCTAAATCGGCTCCCTAATATCTATAAGCAATTTTTTCCATTCCATCCACATTTATCAAAATCCATTCTCTATTCTGCGACCATCCACAGGCATTTCCAAATTCAACCTGTATATTTGGGATTGTATTCATACATTTTTTTTGCCAAACAACAAGATCAGTTTTATCCATATAGCATTCACAATAATAAATGATGTTTTTTCATTATTATTTGAATTTGCACCTGATTTACTGTTGAGATAGTGTTTCTGTTATATGGTGAAAGCAACTGAATCAACTGAACAAGTTAATTTATTGCAAAGATAAAGTGTTCATTTATTGAGTATATTCACTATTGCAGTAATGCTTTCATGTTAAGCGTGCAACATATTCCCTAAATATCTTATATAACATTATTTTTCCTTTTATTTGGACTTTTGGCATTTATAGTTACTTGGCTAACCTAACCTGCCTCTCAACTGTGGGGGGGTCCATGTTCTCAATCATAGATTTTCACCTACGCTGTCCCCTAACTATAACTTATTTTCATAAAATTTGAATTCTTTATATGGAAAACAAGTAAGGGGTAGTTTTATTGACTTCAGTTGTTTTTAAAGGTAGTAAGTAATTATCGGTACAATATTATTGTAATGAGAAAAATCAATTAAATATTCAATTATAAGTTGATTTAGACATATTAGATTTATGTTTGGCTGACCATAATTAACATAAAACGAAATGTGAAGTAAAGCAGTTACATCATATAGTTACAACTGTCAGTTACACAGTCACGGCAGGAGTGGACTTACAATATTTGATGAAAATTCTTGCAGGGGTTACTTTAATGTGACTAAAGGTTAAATAAGGTAATGTTGAAGGAAATGATATAAGCTTATATGCTTATGAGCTTATGAGGTTATGTATGTATGCAAACGTGCAACCAGCATATACTGCTGAGCATGTTGGTAAATTGCACATTTTCCCATATATAATTTAATTGGCAGAATATTACCAAACCACATATCAATTCTAATCACAATAACAAAATGATAACACACTATTCTTGAAACATAGTTTATCTGACCAAAAACCACAATTGGTTATTTTCTAATATTGTGATAAAATCGTAACAGGTCATGGGAACTATTAAGATTTATATATTGGTATAAATATTAACTACAGTCATTACATTTTACTTGGGAATAGTGTTTTGTGCTTCTTTTACATTTATAAAAGACAGGTATGTATGTGTTTGTTTTAAGGTTGATTATTTTCTGTATAAATATACCAAAGACAATTTCTTAAAGATTTTAAATAGAACTTGACTATAATTTGTACTCATTTTAATAAATCAATTATAATAGTAACATAGTTATGAATGTAAAAACATCACTGTTTAAGAATTTCTATAAGACTAGATGACAACAAACAGTAGTAGTCATACAAAATAGATAATTTGGCAAAAAAAAATATGATTGCAAAATATAAATACTTCAAAATTTGCAAAAAATTAAATACTAATACTATAATTTGTAACAAGCAAGATTTGATTTTTACGTTAGGAAACATAAAAAAGTCGTCACCGTGTCGGGCGTCATACAGTTGTAGCAGATACAAGTAGAACAAAAGCACAGGCAAGAAAATTAGGGAAATTTCAACAATTACCATCGCTCTCTTCAAATTTGTCAGTTGTACCAATGCTTCCTGTTTGTGGCATGCCCTTAGACAATTCGTCCATCTTGCGTACCACTAATTCGTTACATCAATCACACAACACAAATCACTATGCTATTTACAATTACCTAACATATATACTCAAACACTGTTCACTTCATATTAAACTCAGTCTTTTCCCAATAAAAGCAGTTTCGTCCATTTCAAACGCATTTCCGAAATTTTCAACAACACGACGTAAACGAAACGAGTCAACGAGCAAACTTTGAATGAACTTGAATGAAGTGAATGAATGAACAACTGAGGCCACAGATAAAGAAAAAATATAATATTTAGTTTAAAAAAATACGTGATATATCATATATATTCGCACTGGATAAAAAATTAGATATTGCTATTTATTTGATTAAAAATTCAAGTAAATAACTATTACTTTAGTGAATTCAAGAATAAATCACAAAATATGTTTTTCAGTAAAATAAAAATTAATATCTAATGGAATACATTCGTAAAACGTATGCACACATTTAATGTAAATGTAATTTTCTAGAAAAAATACAATATGAGGATTTCTTTAACTTTCACTCATAGATAAATATTATACCCCGATAGTTTATACGGAAAATAATGGCAATCATTTAACTATCCATCACGACCCCGGCAAGAATTAAATTTAACTTATTCATACGCACCCAGGCAATACCTATTTTACTTTTATCAACAATAAAACAATATTACTAAACTAATGTTATTGTTGGTCGAAGGATTCATAGTTTTATTCCCTTGCGGGATGATTATATATTTTTAATATTTAGGTTACTACATAATTATGATTAATTGTAATATTACTGTACATACGTATGTATATAATTCTAGAATTATAATGAAGTTCTTTATTTTGTACTTATAAACCAACGAGGAGCTTATAAATGATTAAACCTGTTCAATGTAATGTCTTATTGACTTGTTGGCTTATTATAACAAAGACAAATATTCAAGATATTAAATGTACGTACAATATTTGCGAAACATTCCAGAGTAAAGCAGAGTTCATCATCCAAACATACATGGAAACAATATTGTTAGGACGTGAAATATACAGATGTACGTATATTTTACATACGTACATCTGTATATTTATTTATTTATTTAATTCACAAAATTCATACGAAAATACGTATATTTTACACAAAAGTAGAGAAAGTTCCCTTTAAACTTTACAACAGAAATAGACTTTATTCATGATATAGGAAAGTGACTTTCTTCCTTATTCCATTGTCGCCTTCCCATTTTAATTATTACTAGTTTTATGCCATTCACATGGACAAAAATACACTACTATGATTTTCCCTTAATATTAGGAAGTACCACTTAATTGGCAACATTACTTTATACCTGCATTTTATAATCTGTTTAATTAAAAATAAATTATATTACACTAAAAATATTTTTTTCATTTAAAAATAAAAACACAACAGACAGACTGACAGATACTCAGATAGACGTAATCATCTAATCACAGTTCACAGGCAATAATAGGTTTCTGTATTCGAATACATTAATTCACTCGTTATAATATACGAGACTATACTCTTTGGAAGCAATTTGGTGTTTGTATAGTGGTTATATTCTCTTTGTTTGTTTCGTTTTATATTATTTATGAACATCTGTTGAAGAGATATTGTGAATGTGGCAGATAAGATAAAACTAAGTTATGAAGAATAATTAGTATAGTGATAAAACCATACAATGGGATAAAACAATAGTAAATAAAATACGTTTTTCGTTTTTAACTTGAAGAATTTTATATTGTCCTGCAGTTCACTATGGAACATTTTGGCCTATCTCACATACTGTACGAGCCAGATAAATATAGTCCCGATACTTTGGACTTGCTCGTTGACGAAGAAGCGAGAGAATATTGGTTGAATACTTGTGAAAAGCTTGTAGAAAAATACGTTAATTTCGCTCTGACTAATACCGATGACCCTACAGTCGAAATACGAGCCCTCAAGTTCAAGACATGTTACGTTGAAGCGCTAAAAGAACTCCGAATTAATCCCCTGTAAGTATTACCACAACATACGATAAAACTCTGTACAACTGTAGAAGAATAATTAAATTTTCTCTTGAATATTTCTATTATGTTAGTATATGACCATGTAACACATGAAAGTAAAGTTAAATAGGACGTAAGAACAATCTAGCATATAAATTCTTTACATACATGCAATTTTAGTTATGGGATATAATACATATTTTAGCCTATTCGAAATTATATATCATTTGTTACAACAGTTAATGAAAATATTGTGAGGAAACCTATCTACCTAAACATTCTTTAAAAGAATAACTTATCAAAGGTTTGTGAAATATAGCAATTCACACTCTGTCAGGTTGTTGGTGGACTATGGCCTAAATCCTCACCCTAAAAGGAGACCCGTGCCTAGCACAGGGTTAGTTTTAGTTTACATGTTCTGGCATTTTTATATCTTTCCCCTCAAATGCAATAATATTATCTAAAATTTTGTTTCATCCATGTGGTTAATTAACTATGGCATATTTGTAATTTTAGTGCTCATGGGCAGTTGACTATTCGATTACTTCTTGACGTCAACGAAACATGCCTTCGTTCCCAGGGGTTCTTTGACTTATGGAAGCAACAGAAGAAATTTGAAAATGAAACTGCTCTAGCTTCTCTTGGCTCGAGATTGGCTGAAATTGATGCCTTGCCTGATGATAGACAAAGGTGGACTGAAATATGCAGAGGAATATTGGCAGGTAACCAATAATGTATTAATTTGTAAATGCACTACTTCACGAATTGATTTTAGTGTGAAATTCCCTTGCTAAATATAAAATAATACCCTCTTGCTCAGGAATATCAAGATGAACCCCATAGATACAGTTTTATTAAAAACAAATTCTTCATTATTGCAAATTGATTATTGCATGATAACTCTGACATTTAATAACAAGTTTCAAATAGTATTAAAATTACAGGAAATATGTTTGATTGGGGAGCGCAGGCTGTTACAGCCATATTGGAGTGTGGATTACATGAAGCTTTAGAAAAAATTCAAAAGAGACCATGGCTATTTGATGGATTAGATAAATGGATCGACAAGTTACAGGTAATACTAGACCAAACAATAATTTTACATGAAATTAAATAATTTCAGTGTAATGATACAAATCTGTTTGTGTTTACAGAAAAAAGTACATCACTGTGCTGCTATATTTGTTGACAACAGTGGTGTAGATATAGTATTAGGAGTCTTACCATTTGTAAGAGCATTATTGCTTCGTGGTACATCAGTAATTCTTTGTGCTAATGAATGGCCAGCCCTTAACGATGTTACAAATGTTGAATTGGAAGAAATCCTGCAACATGCTGCTTTAATATGTCCAATACTCTCAGCAGCAATAGCCACAGGAGATTTAGTTGTAAGATCCAGTGGACAGAGAGGTCCATGTCTTGACTTTAGGACCATCAATGTAGGTAAGTCAAATGAAGTTTTAGCATAAAGACTACTTATTATAATTACTTACTTAATAGTGGTCCATAGATTTGTTTCCTTTCGTACAAAACATTTTTCTTTTACAGGCCTCTGCACAGAAATGAAAGTTCGAGGAGTAGATTTAATTATATTAGAGGGAATGGGCAGAGCACTACATACGAATCTAAATGCCCGTCTTGCTGTTGATTCTCTCAAACTAGCTGTAGTAAAGAATGCTTGGCTAGCACAACGCCTCGGCGGTCCTCTATTTTCTGTAATTTTCATCTATGATGATAAACCCACAAGTAAATAACAAATACTGTGGACTTCTACTACAATTATCAATTTACGAAGATGTAACCAATACAGTATTCATATTTAATACTGATCAATTCAACTACTAAATACCTATTAACTTACCACTGTAAAGAAATACAACATTCTCACTAAAATGTCATGCCCTCTTTTGATGTCCTATGGCGTTTTTCGTAATATATTGAGTGTTACCTTGATAAACGTTTTTCATTTAATATAAATGACATTAATTTCACAATGTCCCAAAAAGGAATGTTTAGCTATATACAATGTTCACTTAGGTTTCTAGAATACCAAGATAAGATTTGATAACTATCGTCAATTATATTCTATGTTCTTCGTCACATATATTTATCTAAGTTTAATGGTTGCAGTGTGATCCTTGGAAGGATTATAAGTTGATTATTTATATTTACATCACATTTGTATTCCTAAATATATTATGCAAATAGCTAGACCCTAAATCTAATCCATTAGAGAATAACTGTGTTATTTGTACACAAAGGCCATTCGATTTGATTTTCCTTTAGGTACTAATTTAGGTTTTGGAACTAATTTTAAATAAACAACTTCCTTGTAATATATCTATTTGTATGTTAAATACATATTATTATATTGGAAATATTAAGTTGCATAGAACACATATTCTTCCTGTAGGGGTAAATTGGATATTTATTTAATTATTTAAACGTCGTAACCGACCGTTCGATTAAGGTTTATTAACAACGACGCCAACCACGATTCGATATCGAAAAGGGTAGGTATTGACCTACACGGACGTTTTTATTACGAACAGCGAAATTAGCATCTACAAATTGAAAATGTCGGTTTCAAGTGAGTAGGAATGGCTCGTATCAATTCACGACATTTCTTCCACATTATAAGATAAAAATCAATGAAGCACAATATTTTGGTATCTATGTTTTATTTAAATAAAAAAATCCCACTGCTACTATTTACTAATGTTCAATGAGGGACACATCACTTCGACATTTCATAATGTTACCTTTAGAAAAGGTGAAACTGTAACAAGAACTGATCCATTTTCATTTTTCACTGTACAACAAAATGCATAATGTACAACCCTAAATGCTAACAATTGCTATACTCAAAAATTAACATCCCCAGAGTGTATCTACAACAACACGGCAACATTCTAATTCCGCCATTTGGTACTAAAAATCAAAATCAGACGATTTCATGAAGTCAACAATACATTAAACTCTTTACAACTTATCTTTAATGAAAGTGATTTTCAACGATTAAGACCTGTTAAGCCAAGCGATAACTTTGAATAACAAGTACGCGATGCTTAATGCGTATGCAATTTTTTCTTTTTGTTGTCTTTGCAATTGCTCGGCTTCAATGGCCATAACACGACGATTTAGTTTAACAATTTGCCGTCGTAAATGCACCAACTCCTCAGAAGTAGACAGTCCCTCTCCATTGCTCATAGGTGGAGTAGGATCTCTGCAAATAAAATAAACATTTTAGAAATCAGTAGTCATGAAGTCATTATCTGGATTTAGGGGTTTAAAAGAGAGCTGTTTCAGCAATTTGTTTTAAATCTTTGGCTAAAGAGTGTTTTAGATCAGAAGCTCTTTAGCGCATTTTGTATATCGTTTACTAAAATTTTTATTTTTTTAAGTTTAAATTTAAAAAATACCAATGAGTATTTTTGGTCGTTTTTTGGTCTCTGTGGTCGTGCAATAAATAAGTAACACTTAGATATGTACACTAATAGCCGCCGGTACGATTCCGATATGATTGGGGAAAACATGTACAACAAACTCGAACATCCAAGTCCAGAACAAAAGCTGAATTCATTTAAACACTCAGGATTATTTCTGCAATACTTCCTATCTACATAGTTGTGACGAAGTAAGACATCATAATCATTTAGAGTACATGACATACACTAATTTATTTTGTGTAATGACTACTTACAAAATACTCCATCATTATTTATATATCATATTGGTTATGGGTCAAAATTGAGCAAATTATCATACCTTAACACAAGACGTGATTCAGTCATGGTGGAATCATTGAAACGATCTGGTCGAGGCGTCGTAGACCTCGCGCCGTCGCCTTGTGAGCGAATTGTTCTAACATTCCTTGGGGGAGAATTTGGTGCTCCCATTGGAAAGTCATCAGCAGATGGGAAATAATGTTGGTCAAGAGTGATGACACGTGGCGGAGTGCTGACGCGAATCATACCGGGATCCGTGGGCAACACCGCATTATCCAGTTGGATCTCACGTGGTGTAGCTTTGGTACCTATGAAGAAACAGAGAACAGACATTTAAAACTAACATATTTATTTTTAGAATACTTTATTTCTAAAATACTTTACCAGTTAGGGCCGCAAACGCCAAAGTATTGCTTGCTGCAATGGAAACTTTGTTTCTTACTTTATTTGTTTCACATCATGACATAATATGGTACCAGAACATTCATTCACTTAATATATTAAAGAAATTTTTGTAAATTTTGTTCACAAGTCTTAATTTTTTAATTATTGTGAAGTCTAATGTTCTAGTAACACATTTCATAACTACTAGGTCATTACAAGCACAACTAATTTACATGTTTTTATATGGATCAAATGAGTATATTAATTTTCAGAATTAGAACATAAATGTAAACCTTAATGTTTATCACAAAGTTTCACTACAAATGAGGAGAAAAATTATGCTAATATATGTGGCACTCAGTTGTGGAACTTGTTGAAATTAAAAACACCATGCAGTCTATCTGTAAGGCTTCTTGTTTGTCAGCGACTGATCTATTTAAAGCATAATGCACACTAGACAAGACTAGCTACCAAAGAATTATGGATAATATTGATTTTTAATTGTTGAGTCTTTACTAATGCACATAACACTTTATGTCAGTATTGGACTATTTAGTTATGTTCTACATAAAATGTTAAATTGAGAATAATGACACACTTAAAATACTGAATGTCAGTCCATCAATTAAAGACAGTCACTATATGGTAGGCATCCAGTAACACTGTAGATGGATACACAACCTAAACTTTATGTAATAATCTTGTTACTGGTTACCTACATTTGTTGTATTTTTTTTTAATCTTATCATTAAGGTAAGCAAAAATATGCACAAATTTTGCAAGTTTTACATGTATGATTTTAGAACTTTATTAATTACCAATGTGCTGGTCTTGACCCACAACAAGTATTCTTTCGGGCACTTTCATATCAAATTTTTCATTGGCATAGTCCCATCCAGTCACTAACCCATTTGGTGCACTTTCTTCATCAACAATATCTCCAGTTGCCTAAAACAATCATAAGTATAATAAGACGAATCCATAATTATTGGTCAATATAAGGATTAAAATTAATGCATTCCTATATTTTTTGGAACAGAAATAATTATAAGGAATATAAGGTATAAAATGTATGGACAACTATATATAAAAAGAAGTAAAGCATGTATTATGAAAGGAATAATCCAGAACCTGATGGATTACAACAC
Organism: Epargyreus clarus clarus; assembly: GCA_014595695.2. Lineage (NCBI taxonomy): Eukaryota > Metazoa > Arthropoda > Insecta > Lepidoptera > Hesperiidae > Epargyreus > Epargyreus clarus. The sequence goes on from JACTTY020000037.1 coordinate 1,578,895, forward strand.
CTTAATTATACCTAAGTAAAGTATACTTCTATGGTCCTCAGTTGAGGTTGCATGAAACTTAAAAATGTGAAAGCCAACATATGTAAATCTAAAGCTAAGCAATGATAAGAAACGCATGTAGTATGTTTTTTCTCATCGTCTTCAATGTCTGCAGTGGTAATGTTCTAGAATTTGGAATTTGAAATAAGTTTATAATTACCTACCTTAATCCTTTGGGGAACAGTCATATTATGACTGATCAGTCGTGCATAGGCTTCATCAGAAGTATAATTCATAGCTTAAACCTAGAACAGGAAAGTATATGATATATTCAGTGATAACAAAATAATGTCACAAGAAAACGTTTAATCAGAATACGAAAAATAACATTTTATAAAACACAAAGTAGGTAGGCACGTCATTTATATCAACAATTAAAATTTAATAGTTTGCATTATGAGAACGGTTAACAACATTCATGTATTCTAGTATGTTTGTATACCTTTATAATAATTCTTACACTGATTAAATAAATAGGGACTTTTTAAAATATTTTCATCCGAAAGAATAGGCTTAGAGAGAGAGGATATCTCAGAAAATTGATTGATGACACTTAGGACTTTGACATTTATACAGATAAGAACATTGATAGAAATGTCAGATTTGGGTACTTGACAGTTATAACAATAAAATATGAAATATGTTGGATATGATAGCTTATAAGTAAACATAAATTATGCAGTATTTCGTTTATTTTTTAATACGTTCTAAGTATTTTAATTTTTAAAAAGAAATTTTCGATTTTTTATCTGTGGATTTTAAATCCCAAAACGGCGACAGTGCTGCCTCAAATGTCATGTGACGTCACTACATCGAAACCAAACAAGACAAATAATAATTAAATCGTTTGCTGTTAGAGTTGGTTGAATTGGCTACTTGACACTTTTTGGGAAACTGTTTTAATGAATTCATATACGTATTATATATGCCTTTCATTGATCATTTTTTCGAAAAAAGGGCTATTTATTAATAAAAAACATATTTTTATTACGGTAAACGGAACGTTACGCCAAAACAGGCGGTCAAGTGTCATTTCGTAGCGTGACGTCAACACATTGAAAATATAGAAATAAACTTCGACGCTACACATACTTCAGGGGAAATCTTGGGAATTATTTAACTTTTATTAGTACAATTGCAAGAATGTCAAATTACAAGGCGTGTGCAGTGACGATGTGTTCAAGTACGATCGCTAAATATCCTAACAAATTTGCTTATACAAGTTCCTAAACTCAAATCTCATAAACGTTAAAGAACTTGCAGATTCTTATATGTTTAAATCCTCTGTTTGCAAGCAATGACATTTTTATACTATCTATGTAAGAGAAGTATTATTGAAAAAAAGGAATAAATTTAGTAACTCTCCAGTGATTCGTCAATTCCAAATCATTGGAACGGGACGTAATCAAAACAAAACAGCAAGTGGAAGTATTCATATATTTAATATATTATATAGATGTCTATGATAAGAATAGAATTATAAGACGTCTATGAGAATTCTATTTTAAGGGCCCATTCTATAATTAATAGAACACAATTAAAATATTTCATGACTGTGTTATTATTGATGGTGCATGTGCACTGATTAAGTTACATTACTGTATAATTAAAAATACATGATTAAAATTTGCTAATATTAGTATTTTATTAACCGATTTCTTTGTTTATTTGGTTTATATGGTTCTATTAGTGAGTACACACAGTAGAACTTTTGTATATATTTATCATATGTTACAGTTACAATAATTACTACAGATCACCTAAGCTAAATTTTTGTGCTGCTTGCTTGTGTCTGCTTTTCTTCATTACTAAAATTATTTTCCGTAACAAATGGATATATATTTTTATCACTGTCATTTTCAGAATTAAATTGCAATGCAATAATAGGAACTGTATGGTCACTTTTCTTCCTTCATCTTGTTGGGTAGATTACGCAAGTAAAGAAGTACTATTTCCCGTGTACTTTACTTTATGTATTTCAGACTGGTGCCCACTTTCGAAACTTTTGGCTCCTCACTTCTTCTAGGCAGGACAGTCATCACATTTTCATTTTCATTGATGTACCTTGTGTTCAGGACAACTTTTACTTTTCATGAAACACAAACTTGCCTTCCTCTTAAACTGCACATACTCTATAACGTCGTCACTATACGATTGTCGGGAAGATCTGTAAATATAAATATAACCAATTAATAACCTTAAAACAGTTCACATAAGAATATAAGTATATTTAAAAAAATCTTAATAATCACTTGAAGACAACCTTTCTTCTGTCGGAAGTCACTTAAGAAATGTTTTAATTGTCCGATGTGATTAAATGTAAATATAAAGAATGTTTTACTTACGTTGTTTATTTGATATTTCCATAGGTTATCTCACGGAAGTTTTTGTATCCATTTTGATTTATTGCACTGCATATATGGAGATTCTTTAAGCAGGTTCACGCTATCAGCTTTAATATAGTATGGCTTCATTTCGGTTCACAACATAAATTCAACCAACTCTAACAGTAAACGATTTAATTATTATTTGTCTTGTTTGGTTTCGATGTAGTGACGTCACATGACATTTGAGGCAGCACTGTCGCCGTTTTGGGATTTAAAATCCACAGATAAAAAATCGAAAATTTCTTTTTAAAAATAAAAATACTTAGAACGTATTAAAAAATAAACGAAATACTGCATAATTTATGTTTACTTATAAGCTATCATATCCAACATATTTCATATTTTATTGTTATAACTGTCAAGTACCCAATTTATAATATGTTGTGAACCGAAATGAAGCCATACTATATTAAAGCTGATAGCGTGAACCTGCTTAAAGAATCTCCATATATGCAGTGCAATAAATCAAAATGGATACAAAAACTTCTGTGAGATAACCTATGGAAATATCAAATAAACAACGTAAGTAAAACATTCTTTATATTTACATTTAATCATATCGGACAATTAAAACATTTCTTAACTGACTTCAGACAGACGAAAGGTTGTCTTCAAGTGATTATTAAGATTTTTTAAAATATACTTATATTCTTATGTGAACTGTTTTATATATTAATTGGTTATATTTATATTTACAGATCTTCCCGACAATCGTATAGTGACGACGTTATAGAGTATGTGCAGTTTAAGAGGAAGGCAAGTTTGTGTTTCATGAAAAGTAAAAGTTGTCCTGAACACAAGGTACATCAATGAAAATGAAAATGTGATGACTGTCCTGCCTAGAAGAAGTGAGGAGCCAAAAGTTTCGAAAGTGGGCACCAGTCTGAAATACATAAAGTAAAGTACACGGGAAATAGTACTTCTTTACTTGCGTAACCTACCCAACAAGATGAAGGAAGAAAAGTGACCATACAGTTCCTATTATTGCATTGCAATTTAATTCTGAAAATGACAGTGATAAAAATATATATCCATTTGTTACGGAAAATAATTTTAGTAATGAAGAAAAGCAGACACGCAAGCAGCACAAAAATTTAGCTTAGGTGATCTGTAGTAATTATTGTAACTGTAACATATGATAAATATATACAAAAGTTCTACTGTGTGTACTCACTAATAGAACCATATAAACAAAATAAACAAAGAAATTGGTTAATAAAATACTAATATTAGCAAATCATGTATTTTTAATTATACAGTCCTGTAACTTAATTAGTGCACATGCACCATCAATAATAACACAGTCATGAAATATTTTAATTGTGTCCTATTAATTACAGAATGGGCCCTTAAAATAGAATTCTCATAGACGTCTTATAATTCTATTCTTATCATAGACATCTATATAATATATTAAATATATGAATACTTCCACTTGCTGTTTTGTTTTGATTACGTCCCGTTACAATGATTTGGAATTGACGAATCACTCGAGAGTTACTAAATTTATTCCTTTTTTTCAATAATACTTCTCTTACATAGATAGTATAAAATGTCATTGCTTGCAAACAGAGGATTTAAACATATAAGAATCTGCAAGTTCTTTAACGTTTATGAGATTTGGGTTTAGGAACTTGTATAAGCAAATTTGTTAGGATATTTAGCGATCGTACTTGAACACATCGTCACTGCACACGCCTTGTAATTTGACATTCTTGCAATTGTACTAATAAAAGTTAAATAATTCCCAAGATTTCCCCTGAAGTATGTGTAGCGTCGAAGTTTATTTCTATATTTTCAATGTGTTGACGTCACGCTACGAAATGACACTTGACCGCCTGTTTGGCGTAACGTTCCGTTTACCGTAATAAAAATATGTTTTTATTAATAAATAGCCCTTTTTTCGAAAAAATGATCAATGAAAGGCATATATAATACGTATATGAATTCATTAAAACAGTTTCCCAAAAAGTGTCAAGTAGCCAATTGTCAGGAATGCGTAGATAATACAATCATGATGACATGATCACAGACATATTTTGGCCACAAAACTGTATTACAGGTCTGTGACTCTGACAAAAATGACAAAGTTTTCTATGCATGTGGCAGGAGAGCCATCATAATGTTGCTAGGTTCTCAAAGCTACCAAAAAAGTGGATGAAATCGGTGAAAAATCATCAATGTTTGGTGGTCGTATTTTGACCAAAATTGAAATTCTGAAGTTGGTCGAGACTTCACAGTAATTGGCTACTTGACACTTTTTGGGAAACTGTTTTAATGAATTCATATACGTATTATATATGCCTTTCATTGATCATTTTTTCGAAAAAAGGGCTATTTATTAATAAAAACCATATTTTTATTACGGTAAACGGAACGGTACACCAAAACAGGCGGTCAAGTGTCATTTCGTAGCGTGACGTCAACACATTGAAAATATAGAAATAAACTTCGACGCTACACATACTTCAGGGAAAATCTTGGGAATTATTTAACTTTTATTAGTAGAATTGCAAGAATGTCAAATTACAAGGCGTGTGCAGTGACGATGTGTACAAGTACGATCGCTAAATATCCTAACAAATTTGCTTATACAAGTTCCTAAACCCAAATCTCATAAACGTTAAAGAACTTGCAGATTCTTATATGTTTAAATCCTCTGTTTGCAAGCAATGACATTTTATACTATTTATGTAAGTTAAGTATTATTGAGAAAAAGGAATAAATTTAGTAACTCTCGAGTGATTCGTCAATTCCAAATCATTGGAACGGGACGTAATCAAAACAAAACAGCAAGTGGAAGTATTCATATATTTAATATATTATATAGATGTCTATGATAAGAATAGAATTATAAGACGTCTATGAGAATTCTATTTTAAGGGCCCATTCTGTAATTAATAGGACACAATTAAAATATTTCATGACTGTGTTATTATTGATGGTGCATGTGCACTGATTAAGTTACATGACTGTATAATTAAAAATACATGATTTGCTAATATTAGTATTTTATTAACCGATTTCTTTGTTTATTTGGTTTATATGGTTCTATTAGTGAGTACACACAGTAGAACTTTTGTATATATTTATCATATGTTACAGTTACAATAATTACTACAGATCACCTAAGCTAAATTTTTGTGTTGCTTGCGTGTCTGCTTTTCTTCATTACTAAAATTATTTTCCGTAACAAATGGATATATATTTTTATCACTGTCATTTTCAGAATTAAATTGCAATGCAATAATAGGAACTGTATGGTCACTTTTCTTCCTTCATCTTGTTGGGTAGGTTACGCAAGTAAAGAAGTACTATTTCCCGTGTACTTTACTTTATATATTTCAGACTGGTGCCCACTTTCGAAACTTTTGGCTCCTCACTTCTTCTAGGCAGGACAGTCATCACATTTTCATTTTCATTGATGTACCTTGTGTTCAGGACAACTTTTACTTTTCATGAAACACAAACTTGCCTTCCTCTTAAACTGCACATACTCTATAACGTCGTCACTATACGATTGTCGGTAAGATCTGTAAATATAAATATAACCAATTAATAACCTTAAAACAGTTCACATAAGAATATAAGTAGCTATATTTAAAAAAATCTTAATAATCACTTGAAGACAACCTTTCTTCTGTCTGAAGTCAGTTAAGAAATGTTTTAATTGTCCGATATGATTAAATGTAAATATAAAGAATGTTTTACTTACGTTGTTTATTTGATATTTCCATAGGTTATCTCACGGAAGTTTTTGTATCCATTTTGATTTATTGCACTGCATATATGGAGATTCTTTAAGCAGGTTCACGCTATCAGCTTTAATATAGTATGGCTTCATTTCGGTTCACAACATATTATAAATTCAACCAACTCTAACAGCAAACGATTTAATTATTATTTGTCTTGTTTGGTTTCGATGTAGTGACGTCACATGACATTTAAGGCAGCACTGTCGCCGTTTTGGGATTTAAAATCCACAGACAAAAAATCGAAAATTTCTTTTTAAAAATTAAAATACTTAGAACGTAATAAAAAATAAACGAAATACTGCATAATTTTTTTTTTTTTTTTTCAATTGTTTGTACTTTATTTAATTCGAATATGATACAGTTATTATGAAATATACTTAAACTAAATTTAAAACAAATAGAAATAAAAATATTTACAGTAATCAAAAAATAACTAAAACTATAATAAATAAAATAAATGAGCCAGATCGCTGCCCCGCGGTAGTGTACCCAAGACACTAGCAGCATTACCTCGTTGTATTGCCAAACTTATTTGTTGACCGAGGTAAGCTCCAGCTCTTGGGTCACCAGAGGTCTCAATCAAGCGCGAAGACAATTCTTTATAAAATTGCTTCGCTTCTGGTCCCCACGGTCCCATCGTCTCAACTGCGAAGGGCACAAATATATAATTCTGCATAATTTATGTTTACTTATAAGCTATCATATCCTACATATTTAATATTTTATTGTTATAACTGTCAAGTACCCAATTGTAATCTTAACTCTGAGGTCGTGACTTCCTGTATAAGTTACTATACTCTTTAGTCGAGACCGATTGATTATTAGTTTTGACGTCAGAGATATATCCTATTTTATCATATTTTAATATGGTAACATGATAAATATTTACGGTAGCTTTTCTTAATTCTTACTTTTGAACGCAGTTTTTCGTACTGCTTGCCGTGTCCGTGTCCATCTGTCATTGGCGGTTTCATTCTCTCATTTCTATCCAGTGATTGATGTTCGTGTAGTATTTTAAATAAAATTAAATTAAAGTAAATAGTAAGACAAACTTTAAGTCATATGGAATCAAGAACAATGATTAAGTTTTCACTATCGAAGTAATTTTAGTGAATATATTTTGTGTACCCTTCATAATTGCCGGGTTTACACAATAACTTGTACAATGAAAGCCACCGGTTGTAAAATATCTGTTATATTAGTTGTATTTATATTTGTCGCCTTGGTCACAAGTGGTGATTCTCCTAAAAGAGAAGAGAGGAAGTCAAAAGGGGTGACGACATTTGTCAGCGCGAAATGGGAAGCCACCCCCATCGTGCTGGAGTTAGCGGAATATCTTTCAGCGGAAAGCTCCGATTTGTTTTGGTCCTATGTGGACGGAATAAATTCCCTTAAATCGAACCTTGAAACCCTTGGTAAGTTGTCATTTTTATGTTTACAGTACGCATAATAATTATTTTTTATGAACAAAGCAATTTCTCCAGTTTATTACTTAATAAAAAATATTATTGAAAGCATACAGTATAAGTAATTGTTTGAAGGTTTGAAGTAACACCCACTGACATTTCAGATACTGACAAACAAGTTTACGATGCCTGCATTGGTGTGGCGAGTAGCTTATTGTCGCCAGCTCAACTACGTATGGCCAAGTTGGCCCTCTCCATGCACTTGAACTCACCAACAGTGCACATGTTTGATCAAATAGCCACACAGAATGGAGCCAAAGACGTACAGTGCACTGAATATGTGTCTATTGCTTCAAAGAAGATCTGTGACAATGATGTGCTAAAAGATGTACTGAAGGCACATGATGAATATCATCCAGTAAGTCATTCTATTATTAAGCTCAGTTTGTAGCTTACTACCCACAACTTTATTGTTAATAGTCTGTTTGTTTTGTAAGCAATAATCTTGTTGTTATTAAGGATTGATATTTCCATTTGATAACTGGTGTAGAACCAGTAATTAGGTTAAAAATCTGATTTGCTAAAGTACTGGAACTTTGTAGTAGTGGTAGTTATTTCATGGCCCATCGTAGTGGCTAGTGTAGTTGCAACTTTACCTTAACCAACATTTGTTATTGTTATTATTTATAGCATGTTTTCAGGATGAGCATAAATTGGAGACATATCTGCTAGATCATACATACCCAAGCAGTGACAACAACAGCCTTACCGCCATCCTATATGGTGAACTGGGAACAGCTGAGTTTGCAGTTAAACACAAAATTCTGGCTGGTTGGGCAGATCGGGGAGTTATTAACTATGTAGTCAGGTGGAATGTGAAGGTGAGCCTTTGTCATTAACACACGTTAAATTTCACATGCTGTTTTACATTGTCAATTAATTGTATTAATGTAATAAAGCCTGATAACTTTATCTTTTTGATATATATTCTTTCTTTATTATCCATTTTTGATTTGCAAACATTGACATTTATTTTTTCTACATTCATACAATACAAATACAAGAACTATAATATGTATAATTTGTAAAATTATGCAGCCTAGGGGAAAACCAAAATTGCGCCTTTCTGGATACGGGGTAGAACTCCAATTGAAGAGCACTGAGTATAAAAGTCAGGACGATACCACACCCAAGGAGTCGGAGAGTGCAGATGCTGGTGTGCCCTCTGAGGAGGAAGATGAAAATGATCCTCAGAATCAAATTGATGGATTCAACTTTGGAAGATTGAAGTAAGAAATTAGTTTGTGTTAGCGATGGGCGATTGTTCTAAAAAAAACAATCGAATAAATCGACAATCGACGGAATCAACAATCGATTGTCGATTTATTCGTAGTAACAAAAAAACAATCGAATAACAATCGACGTTCGAATAACAATCGACGTTCGAATAACAATCGACGTACGAATAACAATCGACGTACGAATAACAATCGACGTACGAATAACAATCGACGTTCGAATAAAAATCGACGTACGAATAACAATCGACGTACGAATAACAATCGACGTTCGAATAAAAATCGACGTACGAATAACAATCGAGGTACGAATAACAATCGACGTTCGAATAAAAATCGACCTTGAAATAACAATCGACGTACGAATAAAAATCGACCTTGGAATAACAATCGACGACCGAATACAAATTATATCGCGCGGCCACATACGTGTGCTCAGGAAAATGTGCAGGTGCGTCGTGTTGCAAAGCTATCGTCACTTGCCACTGGTTGGAAAATGTAAAGTATTGTATTACATTTTAGTCATTTGTATATATTGTTGAGAAATAATAATACCATAAATCATTTTGTATCAAATACTATGGAGTATCATCAATAATCCAGATGTCGTAGTCATCCCCTAAGTTCGTTTCATGACAACGTTTTCAAAAAGAGGTCATCTGAAAAATATAATATACAACTTCATGGCGCATATTATAGAAAAAGATTATCAGAAAATATAAAATATGTCTTTTTAGCGTATATTATAGATAAAAATTATCACAAAAAATTATGTACTCATAGTTACATTAAAATTAATCGGTGAAATACTATATCTTTGAAGAAAAATAATGTTAACAACGCGAGTAGGGTGTGAGAGTGTGTGGCCACGAGGCGCAGTGAGCAGTGCGAGAAGCAAGGTGTGGACGCACCATTAAATAACGGAATGCAACGAAGCAGCGGAAGGGTGCACGACGCACGTGTGCTTCCCCCACCAAATATATAAGACTGACTCAGATTTCTTAAACACAGAAATTAAGGGCTCCTTGCTGGTAGTAGCTTTGTGTATACTTAATAAAATTGACCAACAACCAAATAGCTTCGATAGTTGTATTTTTACGTAACAATCGCGTAGCGCTTGACTGCGCTGTTACTTGTTTTGCGTGTACTAAACAATCGAGCAACAATCGAACAATCGACGAACAATCGAACAATCGACCAACAATCGAACTATCGAACAATCGACGAACAATCGAACTATCGAACAATCGAACAATCGAACAATCGACCAACAATCGAACAATTTCGATTGTTCGATAGTTATTCGAATACAATCGAAGAATTTCGATAGTTATTCGAATACAATCGAACACAATAACAATCGAATAATTCGATTGTTTTTAGTAACAATCGCGCATCGCTAGTTTGTGTGTAAACCTAGTAATATTTATAAAGTATAATGATAGGATATGATAAAAAATATTCCTGTTATTGTTATTGTAAAATCTTGAGTCAAATTGGTTGTTTCATACTTTTAATTATACATGTCCTGCATTATAGTTGTAATTAGTTGATTCCTGTTAAAACAGTAGATAACATTGGGCAATAAATAAATTCATATGAGGATAAAATATTTATACACTTTAGGTATAAACCATAAGTAACATGGTACTTTAATTACCTGTACACTTTAATTCTTATATCATTATCTTTAAAATGCTTGTATAGGAACCTATTTCCTGCACTCCGCACACCACTTGAGCGATTCAGGCGCCACCTGTCGGAAGTGAGTGAGGAGTTGGCGCCGCTAAAGGTGTGGCAGATGCAGGGGCTCAGCATGCAGGCTGCGGTGGCTGTCGCCGATGCGCACGATTCGGGTGGCGACGAGGCGTTGAAAGTGCTCACGTCCATCGCACAGAACTTTCCTATGCAGGTGAGAACTACAGAAGTACAGACCATGAAGTTTACTAACATTATAATAAAAAATATAAATATGTTCCTTAAGATCTTTTAGACCAGTACCGTTTTTACTACAAGGTCATTCAGGGTCCGTGCCCTATGGCAATATCATTGTAATCTGACATTATATGACATAGTTTATTGATATGACATAGTTTATTTATGAACTTTGCTTGTTGTTAGGATTTTAGTTTGTACATACTACAGTTGGTTTTTAAATATCATTTTTCAACAACACTACATTTTTGTGTGCTCTAACATTCCCTAAGCCAGCCCTGTTTTTGACTATATGTTTTTATGATTGTCAGACATCTATTTGGACTTTGAATATAGTTACATGAGCCTTAAGCTTATTTAAATTAGTTCAAAGTTATAACACTACATGTATTGTCATGGTTGTCTTGGCGTGACATAAATCCATTTGCTATACCAGTCCTCTCGTATTATTATTTTTTTTTTATAATATGGGAGTAGCAGACGAGTCCACCTGATGGTAAGTGGCTACTGCCGCCCATGAACATCTGTAATCAACCCCAGATAGGATTGGATATTCCTACCTTAAGTCGGCCACCGATGCGCTGGACAAAGGTTGTACGCCTCGGAAAAGTAAGTCTTCCTTACCACACCTTCAAACCGGAACTGTTATGAGGCTGAAATAGGTGTGGCTGTGGTGCAGCCGGAGTCGAACCACAAAGGATTCTACCACCTTCATAATGTTATATGGTTGTATTATGCTTGCAGACTAAGACCCTGATCCACGTGAACGTGCCGCGGTCGTTCCGCGACGAGGTGCTGTTCAACCAGGACGTGTGGTCGGCGGAGCTGGGGCTGCGCGCGGGCGAGCCGCTGCTGCTCGTGTCGGGCGCGCAGTACGACGCTGACGAGATCGACGTGCTGGCACTGCTGGCTGCGCTTAACGAGGATGTTGGCCCTATGAACACGCTGCATGCTCTCGGTTTGTTTACATTTTTGAGAAATCAAAGTTGTCCTTACCCCCCTAATATATTATATCTTTGGAGTTTCAAAGTCCAATTGTAATAAAATATTAAGTCCATTGATTGGCCACGTTAATAGCATTAACCATTATTAATATTTATTTAGTAAACAATTATACATCCAATTATATATCGAACATCAGAAATTTATAGTGAAATAATTGGAAATTAGTAAAGGAAGTTGAAATTTTTTGTATCATAGAAGTTATAGAGGTAGTTTTTAATAAAATGTGGGTTAATCTAGGGCACCAACTAATCAACTTTAAGAACTGCAGATATTGTGATAACAGTGGCAATTTTGTCAGAACATTTTTTAATGCCTACTCATAAAATTGGCATGGTCTTTGTAATGTCATAACAGGTTTATCTAAGACGCTGATCAACAAGCTGATGTCGCTGGAGCTGGGTGAGTCGTACACGTGGGAGGAGTACGGGCTCGACATCCGCGACACGGCCATCACGTGGCTTAACGACCTGGAGGCGGACGAGCGCTACCGCCGCTGGCCCTCGTCATACATGGAGTTACTGCGGCCGACATACCCTGGCATGCTGAGGAACATGAAGAGGAATATCTACAATTATGTAAGTTTTATGCAATAATATGTTGTTGGTACAATTATGTTAATATACTTAGTTGTGTTAAATACTACTTTACAGTTCAACAATTTATAGAGTGACATAGAAAGTACACTTATTTCACCAATTTATTTCTTTAAGTTCAGGAAGATAAAGTTATATTCAAATAAATTAATTTGGTTGTTTCAAACTAGCATACCAAAACATTGTATTAAGTTTCATTACATGCCATAGTTTATAGTACGGGTACTGTAAGCACTAAACTTCAACTAAGCAATCAAGGAATCAAATGGGCAATAGAATCTTTTGCAAGTTTACTAAGGCAAACCGTTTTCTTGGGAAAGGGACATTTTATTCTTAAGGATGAAAATTGGAATGAACCATTCGGTATAAAAACTTCGTTAAATCAGGTGATAATAGTGGACCCGACGTCCCCGCTGTCGGCGTCGCCGCTGCGGCTGGGCGAGACGCTGCTGAAGCACGCGACGCCGGTGCGCGTGGGCGTGGTGCTGGCGCCCGCCGCGCACCCCGCGCTCGCCGCCGCCGTGCGCGCCGCCTTCAACTACGTCGCGCAGGACCGCAACTCCAACAAGGAGGCCTTCTACTTCCTCACACAGGTATACGCGACATCCCACATACGCTCTACGACACACAATATATAATAACATCACACGACTCTAAATAATGCGATACATATGCGATATACGACTCGATACATGTTATACCATATGTGGCACATGATATAAAATACAAATAAACGACGCCAGACTCACTATACACGTCACACGACAAACGACACACACAGTGCACTGTTGGGAATTGGACCTTTTGCTTTAGCACTACGTTCACGTTTACCGGAGCGTGAGGGCGTAATGCTGGGTCAGCCGCACACCCCGCGCTCGCCGCCGCCGTGCGCGCCTCGTTCCTTACGTAGGCCTTCTACTTCCTTACGCAGGTGCGCAACACTGCATCCGACATACGCTTAACGACTCACAAAACACGATATACGCAATACATATATAAATCACACGCCACAAAATACGATATGTCTGTGTTCACTGGACCGCGTGGGCGTGGTAGTAGCCCGTAAGGTAAGGTAGGCCCGCCTTGCGAGGCATTCAACTACGTTGCGCAGAACTGCAACTGCATCAAGTAGGATTTTTACTTGTAACGTAACACAAGGCATAAGATATCCACACAACGCAATACTAAACGACACAAAATGTTTACATGGCACATTACATGGATATACGTTAACGACAAATAAATACGACACAGACATTTTTTACGGTTTCTCAAAGACATTGATAATTGAACTTTAGTCATCTTATTTTTGTTTCAGCTGGTGACATCAATGAAAGATAATAAATTAACAATTGATTCTATTAAGACTCAACTGAAGAAATATGTAAGCTCGAATGCAAAGTTAGACGACATCTTATCGGCAGATTCTGAGTACAATTTTGGCAATCAATTATCTGAAGAGTTTGTCTCTAAACTGGGAACAGACAGTTTTCCTCAGGTAAGAAAAATTCAATATATTATGAAAAAAAATTAAGATAATTGTGTCGTTATTTTATTTTTTTACTTAACCAGCTCGAAAGGCGTGAAATTGTTAGTTAAAGCTGAAAATCGTTCAAGCACAAGAAGAATTTTAGAATAAACTATATGGTAAAAAGTGTTGCCAAGTCACTGCTGTGCACAAGGATTCTCTCAAGAGTAAGAGAGGTTAAGGGACAGTACATCTTGCTATCCACGTGTGGGTTGAATTGCTACACTTCATTCACTTTTGAGAACATAGAACTTGCCTAAGGCGTGCTGAAATCCACATGTTGTTGTTCTTTAACATTCATTCATGTAATTTCGAAAAATCAAATGTGCGTGCGACAAAAAAACAAATTTGTTTCGGCTTCAAACTTAATTTTTATATCGAGTTTAATTCTTCAAGTAATTACTTATGGGTAATAATAATATGGCAGGTGTTAATAAACGGCGTGCCGCTGCGCGACGAGGGTGCCCTATCGGGGGGCGCGGCGGGCGGCATGGCGTCGGTGGAGCTGCTGGAGGAGGCGCTGGTGGGCGCGCTGGCCCGCCACACGCGCCGCCTGCAGACCGCCGTCTTCCGCGGCGACCTCTCCGACGCGGACGACGCGGTCGACTACCTCATGAAGCAGCCGCACATAGTGTCTAGGTATGCTTGAAATGTGTTGCTTAATGCTTCTAACTTAGAATAAGCTTAATTCAAGTTTTTAGTTTTAACTGTACTTCTTTTCTGAAAACTGCATATGCACCCTAGACTAGCCGGTGCGTAGTAAGACATTAAGTCTTACAACGCACCGGCCTAATAAACTGCTATAAGAACTTTGAGACTATAGTATTCGCGATAAAGATTAATACACGTGAAATTATACATTTTTGAATAACCTCTTTTTATGTTTATTACATCATTTTATTACATGGTATTTTTTCGGATCACAGATTAAATCAACGTGTACTCAGTTCGGAGTCCTCCCAGTATCTCGATCTATCTGGCATTCCTGCTGCGCCTGAACACTTTACTGAGCAAAATATTCATCGACTATTACATCTCACAGGTATGTTATAAAATAAATATATTTACATTACAGATTCACTTTGAATCCCTGCTTATATTTAAGCACTATTCAAAGAAATGATCATTTGATATTATAATCACATATAATAATGTAACATATATTCGTAGGCCGCGATGCTATAGCGACCGCTCTGCAAGTACTAAGGTACTTTAGAAAACCAGGAAAACAGGAAAGAATTACCCAGACAGTATGGGTGATTGCTGATCTCAACATTAAGAAAGGCAGACAGCTTTTGAGAGATGCATTGACTTTCATGGTAAGTGATAGCCTATAGATTGTTTCATTTTAACTTTGGAAATTAGAAGTTTACTAGTGAAAAACATAGTTAAATACATAGTTATTTACGGAAGTATTAATATTCAGGAGTATACTTGTAAATGTAGCTGTTTCATGCTATACACATTTGGATTATACACCCACATAAGTTAAATTAAATGCTGTCTAATTTGATATAATAAACTTGTAGTCCAGATTTTTATTAGTTAAAGTATCACTTTTTTATATTATGTAATAATGTGTTGGAGTATATATAAGGGTATCTTGGACATTTGTAGAGAGAATCGAGCGGCATTCGTGTGGCCTTTATTCCGAACATTAACGAGACTATGCCAGTTGATCAGTCGTTGAACAAAGTGGTGATTGCTGCACTGATGGTGCTCGATAATGACAAAGCCACCAAGTATGTGGTTCAACTGCTCGACGACGAAGGTTGCCATGAGAGAGAGGATTGTGAGATTCTGGTAAGTTTTGTTTAAATAATGTACTTGACAAAATTACAATGATAGAGCAATGATTATGTTTCAATGCCTGGCTTATGAAAGCTTACATCAGAAGAGCACTTGAATCAGATTTACCCCTTGGTATTTTAACAATTATACACATAATTTTTTTATCCCTATAGCTGTAGACAAGAAATAGAACGAATGCACACGATAACTACATAGAATTTATAAACATATCGAATATATTACTTTTAGGGAAAGAATCAATCCAATATCAAAGGTCGAAATTTGACAATTTCTAGAAGGTAGGACCATTCCAATTTCTTGGACCATTCAAAATTCAATCTTTGGAAGGCAAAGCATTAAATCGTAAACTATTAACTATTACGCTTGTTATTAATAATTTAATATTAATATCGTTATTGGAAAGGCTAAAAGTCTGACACGCAAAGAGGTTTCCATGCGTGGAAGGCTATGCATGCCTTTCCAGTGACGATATAATAATTCAATAATAATTCAATAACGTGTGCATAGATTAATATAGATCACCGACTTGTAATTGAAAGAAGCCACAAATGGCAGAAAGTGGCGCAAAAACAACACGAAAACGAAGAAAAAGTGCGGAGAAACGTCGTTTTATTCGTAAATGCTCTAAAAACTATTTTTTTTTAAATATTTTTCAAACACGAAAGTGACAATTTCAATTCAAAACTGGTTATATTTTCTCGTTAGGAGTGAGTATTCTTACTAATCTATGAACGCGCGTGAATGTTCCGTTGCAGCCGGAGCTGGTGGCGGCGCTGCACCAGTTCGAGTGGGTGGCGAAGGCGGCGCGGGTGCTGTGCGCGCGCGGCCTGCGCCTGCGCGGCGGCCAGCGCGCGCTCGCGCACAACGCGCGCCTCGTCGGGCCCTTCGCCGCCGCCGAGACCTTCACGCTCGACGACTTCACGCTGCTCGAGAGGTGAGCTGTTGACTTTGAGAATGTTGCGATATGTGTCTGTTTATCATGAGACTTACACGGTTGACGACTTCGTACCGCGACTGTTGGGTCAAGTTTTCTCCTGCGAATGCGTATGAGTGGACGGAGTATTAGTTAGTAGCCAGCTAATATCGAATGCTGTCAACAATAATGTTTTTAAAAGTTTATTAATTAGTAGCCAATGATAATGACCAGAATAAATGTTGTAAGGTCGAATTTATATAACAGATATTAAATATTTTTCCTAAACAACTAACACACAATGAAAATAGTATGTGTAGTTTTGTATATGATATTACTAGAACACATGTAAATAGCAGAATACTCATCTACAGTTATAATTTTTACATTGATGAATATTTCTTTCTTACAGGTTTAGCAGTCAAGCTTATGGAGATAAAGTGAGCGATGTCTTGTTCAAGAAGAAATCATCCAAAAATGAAGTAGATTTTGATGACGATGGTATGTGCATAGTTTAAATATATAAAAAATTTCAAATGATATTGTTAGACACAGATCTCAACTCATTTTGAAAAAACTGCACCATCAAATCCTATGAAACATACTCAAGATATCGCTGTTATAGTAAAAGTAAATGTTAGGGACTAAATCTAAATCTATTGCTGTCAAACCTTTATGGTGGCCCCTCTACCACTTGGGCGCTGAAATATATGCTTAGCGGATTGAACTGGGAATTCTCTGTGTGTTAAACTATTACGGTGACTCCTCTACTCGTGTCGTCACTGAATCACTCAAGTAAGTATGAGTAACTAACGCGTCCTACGTCGACAGTGGATGACACGAAGCAGCTGTCAGACGACGAGTACCTGCGCGCGGTGGGCGGTGGTGTCGGCGCGCAGCCCGCGCGTGCGCGCCGCGCCGCCCGCCGCGCTGCGCACCGAACACTCGCTCGTCGACATGCCGCCCCTGTACGAGAACGAGGCGGCCGTTGAGGTTTGTACTCGTTGTACATGTTTCTTTCGTTGTATTCATGAGGCCTGAAGTCCATTTACTATTACTATTGCCAATTTATGAATTTTGAAGGAGGTAGAACCCTTTGTAGTTCGACTCCGGCGGCGCCACTGCCACACCTATTTCTGCCTCATAACAGCAGTGTTAAGCGCTACCGTGTTCTGGTTTGAAGGGTGTGGTAAGGGTAACATAATTTTCCGAGGCGTTCCAGCTTAGTCCTCAGGTAGGAATATTTAATCCTATCAGGGGTTGATTACAGATGTCCATGGGCGGCAGTAGCCACTTGCCATCAGGTGAATTACATGCTAGTCTGCTATTCCCTTATTATAAAAAAAAAAAAAAAAACCACCGTCACACCTCACGGACGAGTGGTATAGTTCTATTCGAAGAGTGTAGGTAAGGTAGAGACACTTATACAAGGCATTCCAAATTATGGTATGCTACCTCTATATTATAAAAAAAACATATTATTTACTCTAATGATACTCATTTAATTTCGATGCTACTTAATTGCAAAGTCATTCATAGCGATCGGACGTTTTTATGATTCGATCAGATCGTAGCGGTAGTGGATCCCGCGTCGACTGCAGCGCAGCGCTTGGCGCCGCTACTGCTGGTACTGCGCCGTGTCGTCAACTGCCACCTCAAGTTGTTCCTCAACCCCACCGACAAGAACTCTGACATGCCGCTCAAGAGGTTTGTTTACTTTATTTATTAAAAAAATGATATTGCGATATTTTTTTACATCCCGTAGCATTGGTTTCGCATCCTTCATATTCGTATAAATTCACATTAATCGTCAATATATACAGACTGGCGAGTAGATTTATTTATGTGAAAGAATTAAAATTTATAAATTAAAGATATATATACAGGGTGAATTTTTAAAACGGGCCTTCAGGGCCAAATCCGAAACTATAAGGATTAGCGAAAAATGCTGAAAGGAGTTACGAGGCCGATTTTGATAAAAACTATAAATGCTTCATTACTTTTTTAAAATAACTTTTTCTACACCCTCTATATTATTCCACTATCTGATAGTGTTGCTTATAAGGATCAAAATCTGGGAAGTAATGATAAATGACAAACTAAAGGAAAAGCCTCAATTTTAAGAAAATACATATTTTTTCATACTAATTTGGCAGTTAAGTTCCCGCCATTCATCAATTTAAACAATTCGTGTATTAACAATTTTTTTTGGCTCAATGTTTCAAATCATTCGAAAGCGGACGTTTTGTTCTCCAAGAATTTATATTTTTATGTCCAACTTAGTTAAGGTTATTTTAAGGACCATTATAATAGATTTAACTTGCTATCGGCGGAGTTTCGTTTAATACACGTAAAGTTGACTATTTGCAAAAATGACTTTTTCGAGTCAAATCCGAGTGATTACTAAAAAAACAAAGAGATAAAGAAAATCATATTTAACGTTTAAACGAACTTGTACACAACACACAATAAAAATTTACTATTTAATCAGTTATCTATTTCTATTAAAAAATAATCCTAAAAACGGCGGTAACTTATTTGCCCAACTATTACTTTCTCATACTAAGCCGTAAGTCATGGTCATAACATCGAATAATTAGTTGATTAACCAACAAATTCTTCAATGGTATGACTTATGTATGTTTCTAAAGAATTATACATAAATCATTTGTTATGTATAATCCTTAAGGATTAGTATGTCAATGTATGAAAAAATATGTATTTTCTTCAAAATTTTCCTTTTCCTTTAATTTGTCACATAACATTACTTCCCAGAATTTGATCCTTATAAGCAACACTATCAGATAGTGAAATAATATAGAGGCTGCATTTTTTTTCAAAATGAACTCGTTCGATTCCCGGTTAGGGTAAAAGTTATTTTAAAAAGTAATGATGCATTTATAGTTTTTATCAAAATCGGCCTCGTAACTCCTTTCAGCATTTTTCGCTAATCCTTATAGTTTCGGATTTGGCCCTGAAGGCCCGTTTTAAAAATTCACCCTGTATTTTTTAATGACTTGGTATGTTCTATAGTCAAGCATTAAGACATGGTCACATAAAGATCATGCACAATGTAATTGCTAATATGAGTAGTTGCCGACTTTCTGTAATGTCATGCCTCATATGACAATGTTTTTGGCCAGTACCTAAAATAAGAATGAAAGGTTGATTCGTCAAACGTGCTCGTCCACAGCTTCTACCGCTACGTGCTGGAGGCGGAGCTGCAGTGGGACGCGCGCGGCGCGGCGGCGGGCGGCGCGCTGGCGCGGTTCTCGCGGCTGCCGCACGCGCCGCTGCTCTCCATGGAGCTGCGCACGCCGCCCAACTGGCTCGTCGAGTGCGTCAAGTCCGTCTACGACCTCGATAACATCCGCCTCGCTGACGTCGAGTCGCTCGTGCACAGGTCAGGACGCACACGTACGGCTGTAGAGTCAAACAGCGCCAAACTGCTAGTCTGCTCCGATTTAAAAACTAGTGGCGTCGCAACAGCTAATTTTAGATATCAGCGGGAGGAAGACAGTGCGGGACTCCCTCGGCAACTTCCGCTGTCCGCTCTCGCCCACGGGTACATGGCGCAGTAAATGTGCCCTTACGTTACGGAGTATATGCTAACTAAACCTGCGCGCAACAACTTCAGAGCGGTCTAGAAGTTTGGCCCGAACTATACTTGGACGGCTCCTACGTTCTGAAGTCGGCGCTCAAAATATTTCGTGGGATAAACAGCATGACCAATATGTGCGCCGACTTCAGAAATATGTACTAAACCAACATTTATTTAAATTATATTTTACTTTGTAGTGACATAGAAGTCGGTTGTATCTCTCGTTAAAAAAACATTTCACCCTTTTTAGTAATGACATACTAACGTTTTTATTAATATAATATATGAATAAAAATACTTAATGAAAAAACTGACAAACGCCCCAGTCGCTCCTACGAATTTTTAAAGTTCCCCTCGATTTTTCTGGTCTGCACTCATCAGTCTCTGATTTCCTTATAATGGGGCCACTTTAGAGGTGTATATTTCCGACAAAAAAAATCATCAAAATCTGTTCATAAACAACTAAGTTTGAAGTCGGTTAAAAATAATGATATTGAAGGCATTTCTTACCAATGCGCAAATAAGGCAAACCTCTTTATTATTTCATAAAGATCGTGCCCCAAACTGAAATGTTTATAATTTATATATCCGAGCTTTTTCTGAGGACTTTCGAGTAAAATACTACTTTGACGCCACAATTATAGTGGGAAAAACATGTGGTATATAAAAAATATTGTATTCGTGCTTATTTTATGCTTGATTGCGTGAAAATATTTATGTTTTTTTTACTTATGGTTTTTCGGTATTACGATTCGAATCTGAAATATGTTTAAAAATTCGAGTTTATTGGGAAGCAATTGTGAAATTGATTACAAAGTTTCACTCACAACATTAAAGACATATACATTTTCAAAATTTGGAAAAAAACTGATTCATTCCACTTTATGGAAGACCGTGACAGGATTCGAACCTGCAATCTTTGGATCCGAAGTCCAACGCCTTATCCATTAGGCCACACGGCCCAACGGTATGTATTCTCGAAATGAGGTTTGGGTGCGACAAAGGATGCGCGCGCAATTGGTTTACTAGAGGTAAACTTCTACCTAGACTAGAACTGTCGTTTTAAAAAAATATCGACTAAATATTATTTATATTGAAATTATGAACTTAACATATGTAATACATACATAATAAATTTCAACTTCTCCTTGCAAACTAATTAGCAGTATTAATAATAATAATAATATGCTTTATTGTACCCATAAAAGAAATATACACAAGGAAAATTATAATTCAGTATTGTTCATGTCTGGAATACTCTTAACAAGTTAACAGATGTTTTAGTTCCAGTACTATATATATTTCTTTATTTTTATGTGTTACTAAATATTATAACAATAGCACAATATAATAGAAAATGGAAAAGGATTAATAAATAATTAGTACGTATGTGATTTTGCCAGTAAATAGGACTGTGGGCGACCTAAATACTAGGGTATTGTGATATTGCTACAACCCAATAATATATAAATATAAGTCACGCTATAAAGAGAAGAAGTAATTAAATTCAATTAAAAAAAAAAGCGTTAACATTATTTTGGAATATTCCGTGGTTTTTAAAGTTTGGACTTATTGAGGCGCGAGGAAAAATTCAGTAGTGAAAGGATGTTTTTATATTATTCACAGAACATACCTCTCTGAAAAAATAAGAATTTAAAACAAAACATGTAGGGAAATTAACGTTATTTTAAATAATGTCATTTTTTGTTTTCACTTTTTACTAACCAAAATTTAAATTATGAATATATTTTTCCCCCCGGACAGTGAGTTCGAGTTGGAATACCTGTTGCTGGAGGGTCACGCGTGGGACACGACGCTGGGCACGCCGCCGCGCGGGCTGCAGCTGGTGCTGGGCACGCGCGACCAGCCGGAGATCATGGACACCATCGTCATGGCCAACCTGGGCTACTTCCAGCTCAAGGCCAACCCGGGCGCCTGGATCCTGCGCCTCCGACCCGGACGCTCCGATGAGATTTATGAGATTGTTGGGTATGTGATCATTTATAAGCTGATGACACATTCATACAAATGAATGGATAATAATTCTAATTCGATTTTCCGGTGTAAGTTTTGTTTGTTGTTCATGGACCTACTCGTTATTCTATTAGTACTAACATTTTAATTTCTTTTTATAATTTTTCAAAGGGTGGCAAAAATTAACTTCTTTAATGTATAATTATTATTTTCCGTGTACGCTAATCTCTGAAACCGTTTCGACAGGTGGCCTGTTGTGTTACATTTTTTTAGCAGAATTGTTTTATCGTGTCCATTTGTAAGATGATATGCACAAGTATTTTTCAGGAACTTAATATATTAAGTTATTAAAAACATAGTTTCGTGTTTTTATAATAGTGATATAATTGTTTACTTACTTCATTGAAAGTGATTAGAGCAAGTTATTGAGATAAAATCCGGACGTTAACTCGCAGACACGAGAACACGGACACGCCGGCCGGCAGCGAGGACATCCAAGTGCTGATGAGCTCGTTCCGCAGCCACGTGATCAAACTGCGCGTCAGCAAGAAGCCCGAAAAGCAACACCTCGACCTGCTTGTCGAGAACGACGACAATAACTCTGGCGGTATATGGAACTCTATTGCAAGGTACATATATTTTAAAATAGATTGCGTGTGTGTGTGTGTAATTACATATTATTGCTTCTGAAGTTTTTAACAATCTACAAGTTGTATGATTTATGTAGGGATAAGTATGATCTTTTTTTTGTCACTTCCATAAATCAAACTAGATCGGATCATAGAGAGATCACATTACAGTTTTGATTTTCTGGTATTAAACTAATGTCTCAGCTATTGTATCGAAACATTCGTATAATTATTATATAAATGTATTTCTGTTGGGTAAATATTTAATGCTTGTTCCCCTCGTAGTTCGTTCGGTGGTGGTGAGGAGGAGGCTTCGGACGAGACTATCAACGTATTCTCGGTGGCGTCGGGGCATTTGTACGAGCGCTTCCTACGTATCATGATGCTGTCCGTGCTCAAGCACACCAAGTCGCCCGTCAAGTTCTGGTTCCTTAAGAACTACCTCAGCCCTTCGCTTAAGGTAACTTTAACTTCATTACAGTATTAAAATATTTGCCATTGTTTTTAAAAAGTGATATATTATTTTTTGTTATAAAATCCTTTTGGGCTTTTCGTAAATTGAAAATAATCCTCGCAACGATCGCAAGATAAATCAATCTGTGTATACGCGTTTCTACACTATTAAAATTCCTGTAAAAATTCACTTAACCAAAAGTAATTTTTAAGACAAAGTGATTATTATAACTGTTTAAAGTCTAATCAACATAAATATATGTCCGTAGGATATCCTGCCGTACATGGCGCAGGAGTACGGGTTCGAGTACGAGCTGGTGCAGTACCAGTGGCCGCGCTGGCTGCAGCGGCAGCGCGACCGCCAGCGCACCATCTGGGGATACAAGATACTCTTCCTCGACGTGCTCTTTCCGCTGCACGTTAAGAAAATCATCTTCGTTGACGCTGATCAGGTACAGGCGGTTTCTTTTTAATTGGGTTTGTTTAAATGATATTTATAAATAAAATAGCTAAAACTTAGTTACATCGAATATAACCAGTTTGAGAAGTAATTTTACTGAAACATTTTATTGTTATGAATTCAGTATATCACAATAATTTCTTTAAGTTATAAATAATTATTTGAAATTTTATATCTTGCCTTAGATTGTCCGTGCTGATTTGAAGGAATTGGTAGAATTGGATTTGGGTGGTGCACCGTACGGGTACACGCCATTCTGTGACAGCAGAAAGGAAATGGAAGGATTCAGGTATAATATGAAACATATTTTTAAGGCTAGCTAGAATTATTTACGATTCAATTTCATTGGAGATGACTTTGGAAAACTTCTGTACTCTGTCAATATATATATATTCTAAATGTGTCTATATAAAATATATTTAAATTTCAAGATTTCAAGCTATATATTCTATTATGCTATGGCTATTCTGGTATGCTATGTAAGTTTCACTAAATGGTCTACATGACCTTTGTATTAGGATTTGTAGTATCAAAATCAAATCTCAGCATCTTCTGTGGCCGAATATCTAAATCCGGTGTGTGCCGTCAGGTTCTGGAAGCAGGGCTACTGGCGCAACCACCTGCAGGGCCGCAGCTACCACATCAGCGCGCTGTACGTGGTGAACCTGCGCCGCTTCCGCCGCATCGCCGCCGGCGACCGCCTGCGCGGCCAGTACCAGGCGCTCAGCCAGGACCCCAACAGCCTCTCCAATCTTGGTAAGCGACTTGTCGCCTAACAGCGTGATCACAT
The DNA here is from genome assembly GCA_014595695.2 of Epargyreus clarus clarus. Lineage (NCBI taxonomy): Eukaryota > Metazoa > Arthropoda > Insecta > Lepidoptera > Hesperiidae > Epargyreus > Epargyreus clarus. The sequence goes on from JACTTY020000037.1 coordinate 1,603,473, forward strand.
CGACATTAGACGATTACTATTTTGTTAAAATGTAGAGTATGATAAAAATTATCATACACTATGTGGCAATTTTTTTTATGAATATGTATTTTCTTTTTGTGTTGTAGCGTCTCTTACGTGGTGACCCTTAGGGTTTAATTATGAACCACAACAATCTTACTTAACTTAAATCGAGATAATTATAAAAACTTTTATTTAAAAGAATGCATTTAATATTAATTGTATTAAACTTTCAGATTAATTATTCCACCAAAATAAGATTTTTGCACTTTTATCTTCAGATCAAGATCTGCCCAACAACATGATTCACCAGGTGGCTATAAAGTCGCTGCCACAGGAGTGGCTGTGGTGTGAAACCTGGTGTGACGATGGATCTAAGCAATACGCGAAGACTATTGATTTGGTATGTGTACATTACATTTATGAATTCAGTTATTTAATTATAACATACTAAAGTAATTAAAGCATACATGGAGACATGATTTTCCACACTGTATATTGATAAAACGTTAAACACGAGTTAAAAAGTGAAATTTACAAATTACAATGTTTCTCATTTTTTAACGATTAATATATGATGAATGTCGTGTCGCGCAGTGCAACAACCCGCTGACGAAGGAGGCGAAGCTGTCCGCGGCGATGCGCATCGTGCCGGAGTGGCGCGAGTACGACGCCGAGCTGCGCGCGCTGCAGGCCCGCGTGCGCCGCGGCCTCTACCAGCACACCGACCACGAACAGGTGACGTCACACATGCGCTGCGTACGAGTGTCGTGTCGCGCGGTGCAACGACCCGCTGACGAAGGAGGCGAAGCTGTCCGCGGCGATGCGCATCTACTAGCACTCCGGCCACGAGCGGATGACGTCATACATGAGGCATATAAATGCGCTGCTCTTGTAATAACAGTTTTCTATATACTCGACCATGGCTAACTGTTGACGTACATGTACTTTATTTTTTGAAATAGTTAGATAGTTATTTATGGAGTAGATTGCTCTAATATTTAACAATTTATTTTTTTACTATAACTATATTACTTTTGGAGAGGAAGCGAGGAATGCAGGCTCCCCTCCACCTTGTCTGACTATATTTGTATACCTTGTAATATGTATTAAAGTATAATTTTTTTTTAGGATTCTGATGACACACTTCACGTTGAAGACAAGATGGAAAGCAAAACAGGTAAGAAATATATTGAATTAACTTAAACTTTTACTCAAATTAGTGAAATTTCAATAATGTGAAATTATATTCATTGTTTTTTTTTTTATTTCAGCTGAACTACATGATCACACGGAGCTATAATGAATGAATGTGATTTATGATATTTTAAATTAATTAATAGTAGTGTCGCGTATTCCAATTTTTTATGAGGGTTGTATGTGAGGGTGTTTCAGTGTGGTGCGTACCAGTGGGTTTCGCTGATTAAGCGTTTTGTACTGACTTGTACAATGTTAGGTCAATTTTTGTATAACCGGTTATTATTTTTTTATTAATGCTCAATTTGTAGATCACTGTATCACTAATGTTTGTAATAATTATTCATATCGTAATATTTATGCAGGAAATCTTTTATTTTTATATAATTCATGTAAAACTCGAATTTCACAGAACTATAATTTGGCAGTTAGGTAAAAGCAGATTGTCACGGTTTCGCGTGGTTTTAAATAGTTGTTTAAGCAATGTTTCATTGAAATAAGCTTTATTTTTTGCCATTAATCTATATGGAGACGTGTCGATTACGTAGTCTTACGCTTATGTATATTCTAAAAATATTCCACAGCCCTATACTTAAATAATAATCCTGTAACAGGTAGATTGGTGGTAGCCATTTGTAATTTATGAGGATCTTCATGTAAAAATGCAGCCTATTCCTAATAATTATTGAGGTTGGTCTATGAAGGGACTCATACTATTTTCAGTATAATATATTTGCTCGCAATAAATGGAATAACAATTGATACTTAATAGGCGCGGCCTGTACTTGATTATTAAATCTGTACTTCGGCTTAAAACGTTCCTTTTAATAATCGCTTAGCATAATCTCCTAATTCAATGGACCAATACATTTTTTTCTCTTGTTTCCATTATTTTGTTATAGTTTTGTTGTTGATTAATTACTTATACGAGCGATAAGAGAAAGTGATGTGATTTATAGACGATAAGTGATTGTAAATGTTGATTTAATGTAATACCTGTAAAAGAGCAATTGTTATTTTTGTATTATTTCAACTTAATATTTTCGTAATAATTGTTTTGTGTTCACTTGCACATTTATAGTCATGATATGTATGTGTGACCATGAGTGACATACGTACTGTACTATTATTCTCTCACATATCCATGAGTTTATGTGATTACCTCACGATACCTTAATGTCAATACCAGTTCAATTTTCAATAAAGTACCATTTTCAAATCATAATGAATTTTTCATTTAAATTAATTTACCCCCAACGAATACATGTACATCGTGTAGTGTAATAGAAAACAAATTATGCCCAGTTTGTAGTAGGCGTTGGTAGTCTGATTTTGTGATGAACTGAGATGTAGCTGCTTATTTGAGCACGAGTTTACTGCCGACGGCCGGACAGTCCCGCAAGTTTCAGCGGTCAACAAGATTTGCCTTTTGCACTCAGATGTCATGTGGCAAGAACGGATAATCGAAATAAAATACGATATCTAAGTACGACTTTATTTACAATGGACGCTTTAGTCTAAACATCTAATATTTCCTGAAATTTCTAAGTCTACAATTAAAATCTAATTACATCAATCACTAGTTATGAATTAATGAAAATATCGTACATGATATAATTCAAATAAGTATCTAAAAGATTATTTACAACAAAAATTACATTGTAAAAACCGGAATTGCATTCAAAACAATTGCAAGCTAAGACTTAATTGTAATTCGATGACAGATACACAATTATGCAATTCCTGAGGTAATTAATTTCTACAATCAATTACTAATAGTAAACTTCCTGGTTAGTGCATTTAAATTCTATACTTTGCTATTATGTCAAACATTTTATTGACGTAAAGTAAGTTCTTAAAATTAGTTTTTGGAGTTTACTCCTTAAGAAACGATTTGAGTTATAAGGCCCGGTACGGAAATTTTATGAGGAGTAAAATCAAGTGTAACACGAAAAGTTGAGGCGTAACGTAGAAAGAGACAAACATATATATCTGTAGGATTGAACGTGTAAAAGAATGAGATGGAATACATTACATAGCGTATCTCATTCTCTCATTCTCATTCTCATCCTCTTTGCGCGATACTTCGTAGTCTCACTGTATAGTTCACTACCTCCAGTCTGAGAGTTGAATGTGTGCGTATGTTTGTACGTGTGTGTTGCGCGCCTGCGTATTACGAAGTTCTTCCACAACTAATTCAAAGTGAAAGAAATCAATCATCCTAAAATTGGATTTGTATAAATTGAACACAATTATTATTATTATTTATATTATTTTGTAACATACTTTATGTAATACGCATTATTGAAGTAATATAAATAATCCGAATAATTACAGATATATGTTTGTTTCTCTTATCATTTTAGCAGATGCGTTCATTTACCCTTTTTTTCTATTCGATATATATCATAATTATCGTTCGTAAGGAGTAAACTCCAATCGTGCGTCGTAGCTGACACACACACACTTTTTTTTATTATTTAAATTATTATGTTCCAAGACAGTGTTAGTAATAATTTCTTAATATGTTGTCGTCAAATTGTTTTTGTGCGAATAATGTGAACCCAAAAAACAATAAGCACGGAAACTTTTAATAATATCAATCTGTAAGAAAGTATATTTACAAAAATCATAAAATGGACGTAGAACGGTAGGAATTATTCGGTCGGATTCCGTACTATATTAAAATATTTGATACAATGCAAAGCAAATTTAAATTGATTTTCAACCTATGTAACGCGATGATTTTTAACACATTAATATTATTGTCAAGATAAAATTCCTAAACTACATTTTAATTATATTACAATTTCTAAATAAATAGGACAAATAGACGATCTACACATATTATAAGTACCGTTATGTATTGGTGGTCTCTATCTAATGCGGAGTTTACACGAGACCAGTGTTTCTAATTAAAACAGTGGGATTGTGCTAGTAGAAGTAGTAGTAGGTAAATAGTATTTAGTAGTGTAGTACGAATTTCAATGTAAGAGTAGATCATTGAAACCGAGTGTTCGGCAGCTCAATTGCCCCATACAAATTTTGTTGTTTAGGGACTCAAGTTTGTAATGAGTATGTAATTATGTATGCTATCGAATCGATAGAACGTACCACGATTGATAACTCCTACTAAGGGTACTGCATAAGAAGTAAAAGGAAGAAGGTTTTTTCGCATATGCGTTATCGTTCATAGCACTGGCATCGTATACACTCGACATAACGCCTACTCTACTTTTTTAATTAATAAAATATTACACTTAACTTACATTTTTTTTTGTGATTTTTCACCAAGTTTCTTATCGTATTAAAATGACTAGTATAGGAATTGGTTTTACGGAACTTGTACTTGTTTATCTTTGGTTTGCTAATTTTTTATATGAATTTTCAAATTGTATTGTAAGACAGTTATAAGAATTAAGGATGTGCTATTTTTAAATTTCTATAAATATAATATTAGACAATAAAGTAAAGAATTGATCGATAGTAACTTATTAGATACTTGTAGATAATAATAACTTGTTATAGCCAGTAGTACCTACTTTGATTATTGGTTGTACTATTTTTAACAATTTAATGCAAAATTATATAGCAATACATTGTAGTTGGCATTTTTTTCTATTTATTTCTAAAGACATCCAAAGTAATTACTGTTCCTGATTCCTGGCAGTTATTTGAATCAATCAATAAGTTGTTCCAGTATGTCCAGTAGTGGATGCGCGTCAAGTGGCGCGACACGTTTTTAGTAATTTGTAGGAGTTATCGTAAGTCTTGACGCGCGATTCGCTACTGGTTCGCGGTATTGGCGTCTATTATGAAAGTTGGTGGGAGTATATTGCAAAAGTGCAAGTAGTTGCTCGGATAAGTTTACAAAAAAATGTTTCTCATTGTTTTAACGCGTTCATATGGGTAGCATTTGTCAGCGTCGACGTCATTAAACCGGTATTCGTCGGTGGGAGGCGTCAGTTGCAGAAGTGTTCCTCGGTGGTGAGGCGGCAGAGCTGGCAGTCGACGCGGCAGCACCAGTGGTAGCGGCAGCGGCAGCGCTCCAGCCGCGCGGCGCGCACGGCCACGCGGCCGCGCCCGCAGCACAGCCGCGCGCAGCCGCCCGCGCCGCCGCCCAAGCTCGCGTTGCACTTCCTGACATGACCAATATATTTTAACCTTTCAAGTTATAACTTCCAGTAGTGAAATCGGTTTTTAGTTGTAAAAATAAAATGGATTTCGACAGTAGTGTCACCTGCCGTTTCCAATTATAGTAACCATTCAGACTATATTGTAGGTATAAGGGTGAAAAACAACTTCATGCAAATTGGTAAATTCATTCAGGAGAAAAACAATTCTGACCACACGCACTATAGATAAGTAATTAGATTAGATTACTTACTCCTAACAAAAAATGTAACCAGTGTTGACAATTGAAATTGTCATTGTCATCTATTTTTGTGTTTGAAAAATATTAAGAAATGCAGTTTTTAGATAATTTACGAATGAAACCATATTTCTCCGCACTTTTTCTTCGATTACGTGTTTTTGCGCCACCTAACAGTGCATGTCGGCATTGTTCCGCGTAAATGACAGCTATTAAATGGCTGACAGAAATTTGACCGGAACTGTCAGCCGTTTAAGCCATTAATGGCTTTCTTCAATTACAACGCGGTGAGATATCTATACTTATCTACGACACGCACACTGAAATTGTTAATACTGACGATATCCAATGCTACAAAATTATATATAATAAGTATACTATGGGATAATAATACAAATAGTTGAATATTTCGCTGTTGTTATCTTCTTTTTTTTCATCCGGAAGTTTCGAAAACTATAAAGTATGGTATAGAAGCGTAGGCAGCATCGAGTGTGTCTGTGTACGTACCGTCCGTGCGTGCCGAGCGAGCCGGCGGCGGGGTCGGGCTCGCAGTAGTCGGGGCTGGGCGTGACGTAGCGCAGGCGCGGGCGCGGCGGGCGCGCGCGGCGGGCGGCCCGCAGCGCGCCGGCCCGCGCCGCCTCGCGCGCCAGCACGCCGCCCGCGCGCGCCAGCGGCGGCAGCGCGCGCCAGCACGTGCGCACCGAGCACGAGCCCGACACGCCGTGGCACGTGCACTTGGTGCGCATGCCGCTAGATACCACCTGCGTTTTGTGCAAACATTTACTGTACTAACTAAACTAGAACTTTAGGTTAGAGTTAAATACCTATGAGTAAACAGAGAATAACAAAAAAAATAGAAAAACTTTACATAAAGCGCCCTATAAACTATAAATTTGGATATGTATCAAAAATGTTTTTGCATGTATAAACGCTGAATAACGTAATACCTTAACGTAGAAAAAAAGTTGTATTTTTACTCACTTTCCGGCCAAATCGACTATTGATTAAGTTAGCGGAGGCAATAAGCGGTCTTAGATGTTCAAGGCGTGTGCGCAGGTCTACTTGCGGGTCGAAACGTGGATCGTCCGCAGCCATGCGGTACTCGATGTTGCGGTGTCTAAAGTCTCTGTCGTCGTAGTCGTACCTAATCAAAACTTGTATTAAATGATGACAAAACATGTAAAACTTAGATACTTCAACATGCTAAACTATTTCTGCTTGCATACAATCATAATTTTATTAAATAATTACTTGACTGACGACCTAGTCTAAATTTCACATGCACTTAGAGAAGCCATCAACAGGAACTGATTATTCGAATAATCAACACTTGCAATTTGGTACATTGGTTTTCTTACAAATATCATCTCTTGAATAATTTTCTCTCATACTTCAGTAAGTAGGTACCCATTTATTTTTCATTCATACTTTACTTAAAATTACCTAGATCTAAACCTTTTTCGTGTGGGGCGTCCTCGTCGAGGTGATCTCGGCAGCCTCTTACGCCCGCGACCTTTGCGGCCCTTTCGTTTCGTCGGTGTCGTAGTATTCGGTGGCGCAGGCTGGTCGTCCACGAGGATTACCACCGGGGGAGCAGTCGTCGGCTCCAAGGTGGTTGTCGTTGGTTTCTCTGTATTAATTTCGATTTCAAACATGTCGTCTATTTTACCATCCCGGACGTCAATTTCGTGGGCGTCTAAGAACTGCTTGGCGAATCTGCGACAAAGGATTATTATCGAGTGTCCGTAAAACATAATAATATGAGGTAAGTATATTTTATTGTTTAAAAAACTGACCTCTCAGCCCACTGGAAGTTATCGCCGCAGCCGCCCCACTTGAAGCGCGCGTGCGGCTCGGCGGGCGCGGCGTGTCGCGGCGGGCGCGGCGGCGCGCGCGGCGGGGACGCGCACGAGCACGCCGCCAGCGCGCCCGCCGCGCACGCGCGCGCCACCGACCACGACAGCGCCGCCGCCGACATCGCATATACGTACGCTTGCTCGCGAGTACCTGCGAATTTTGTGGTTAAATTCACTGTCACCATATTTACAGTAACGAGGAAATCAAATTCATGCACGATTATTATACGGCTGCATCATGAGCGTAGATATAGGTAGATTTGTTTGAAGGGGTTTTATTAATAGTCTCTTGTAATTTGCTGCTGCTTAGCTCACAACAAAAAAACTTTGCTAAGGGGATTTCCCCACCCCTCTCTCCCTTATATGCTCATGGCTTAGATATATTGTAGTATAACGTAAACGTACCTATATGCTAGCTTTGGATTGTTGAAAGCTGATTGTCGAAAACATGGTGAAAATTAATACCTATATCCTTAACCTTAATCCTATCTATAATTATATTGGATTCTAATTATTCAGTATTCACCTTTACAGGCTGGTTTGCCTATATTTTAAACTTTAACTAGATCTAGGCAGTAATTGATCAAACATAAACGCTACATAAAATATATTTTGTATAAGTACAAGATAACTTTCAAATTCATCGATGTAACTACGTATATCCACATAGGGAGGGATAGATATCCAACCCTATTAGTTACAAAACTGATTCAACATTCGTACATAGAGAGATTAGCTCGAATCCAGTGCTTTGAACGTTTTCCTTTTAATTAGAAGCGGCAGGGTTGCGATAAAGCCCGCAGTCCGAGCACGGTCAGACAATGGCAGCGGAGCTTATCGGATAGTGGATCGCGCGTGTCTGCACCACTCTCAGTTATTACTGAAACTTCCAACCATTTTGTGTTCTGTTTTGGACGATCTCGCACTGGTTTTACTGATATTACATTTATGCTTAAACCGGCTAGCTCATGCTCTCGTGAAATCCTTTTAATTAGAAGTGATAACGATAAGCCCTGTGCTTGGTGCTTTGAGTGTGGGAAGATTAATGCATAAGTACCTAATAACCCGTGAGCTTTCATATAACGGCGGGTCTATGTAAGGACCGCGAATCGGGCCTACACGATTATCATTAGCCGAGGGTTGTGTAAAATTTGCATTTTTTAGATGACTATTTTTGCCTAGTGGCTATAAGGCAAAAAGAGGTAATCCACCTAGATTGCATGGTCGATTATCTAGATAAAAATGTTTTCAATTTCTTTGTAACAATGCTAACCCTCTAACAACGTGATAAAGCCCGCAGACCGTGAAGGGTCAGATAGGCAGATAATGGCAACGGTGAGTTTATCACGGAGTCGATCAGTGGCGCGGATAGACCGTGAATGCAGCGAATGAGTGCTCGCAGATTTGCACTAAGCAGGAGAGGTGACAGGACATATAAAATGTATTACTGTAATTTTAATTTTAATGCCTAATAAATTAAAAATATTTTCTATAAGTCAAATCAAAACACACTGAAAAATTACAATTACGCCACTATGTCGGAGGAGTTCAATATGTACCTAGGTAGGTATAGTTGAAAGTTAATTCGACTTTTGCTTAGAACTGAATATGCGAAAAAATAGTTAATTATGCAGTACAAGAATAAGCGATTAATGTTACATAAATATGATATATAAATAAGCGCCAATTTAGTTGTAAATACGTGATTTGTCCCACTTTATGGTATCTTAAACTTGGCGTCCTTAGTTATTGCTGAAGTCCCCCTCAGTGCCTGCCTTCACGGCGGGGTTCTGCACGCTTGATTCATGCGTGTAATTAAATCTTTTGTCCGACTCGCTAAACCTTCACCCATAGAGAACAGTGCCCTCACATCGCATTGTGATCCAACGATGTACTTTTTTATTTGACAGACCCAAGATAAGTTACGTCAGAGATAAGTATCGCGTCGTCAATAAGGATTTTCTTTAGTATCTACAAGAATTTCTTAATATATCTCCATTGGATTATCTATATAAGCAATTTAGTATATAAATCACATTTGAAGTTTTTTAATTAACGATTAGGTAAACATAACTAATCATCATAATAATTTTGAGCGTAACTAAACGAAAGTGTTAAACATAATATTTATGTTTCTTTATAAACTACATAGGTAGGTAATATACAGTCTTAGATACTATTGAGTAGGTAGCTGTAACCACAATAAGGTACCAAGGTACACCTACGTTGGAAATATAAGTAAAATAATAATGTATTCAGTGTGTACCTAAAACAAAATAACAGCGTAGTTTGAGAGACTAATTAATTAGTGTAGAAAAGTTTCTGTTCTTTCCCAGAAACAATAACAGCTACGGCGGACGTTCTGTAAAAGTTTTAATTAAATGTATCAAGTTGAGCGCACTTGAAAGATTCCTGTTGTTTTTGCGTTTCGTGTCAATTAATTTTGTAAAGATAGACGTTTCAAGTAAACTATGGTTTAGCGATGGCGACCTACAACTAGGGTTCGTATTTTATAGGTAACCGTAGGCGGCATCCGGCTGACGTTGGCAGCAGTGCCAGTTACTCAAAGTAGCCCACCGTGTAAAACATGAACAGCGCCGTTGTTTTAAGACTTTTTAGTCCTTAGCTGTAGAAACTTCTTTTGAAAGAAGTGACCTGATTGACGATGTAAGCTGTAAATACTATACCTCATGTAACATTTCTACCTATGAGTATTCGTAGCTTTGTAGGGCTGGCAAAGGTGATTTACCTATTATGATTATCTATGAATTGTAAATGTGATACAATTTTTGTACCTATTTCAGAGTGCTTATTTAGCCTCAAGTTCTAGTTAATATTACCTATCTAACAACTATAAAGATCTTTTAACATTGTAGGATACCTTTTTGCAGTTTAAAAGGTTCCAACAGATGATTACGCCACGTATCGCCTATAATACGCATTGACACATCAGGGTGGCTATTTGTGCAGACAGTTTGGGGGAGTGATTCATGCCATGCATGCATGCATGCTGGCTCGAATTAGCGTCGTCGTGAGCAGCCGCTGTAGTCACCACTACAGCCGGTTAAAAAATTTGTGATAAGAGTTTATCGTCAAACTCTCAAAGTGTATTTCGTTCGTATTTTTTTAGGGTTCCGTACCCAAAGGGTAAAAACGGAACCCTATTACTAAGACTTCGCTGTCTGTGCGTCTGTCCGTCTGTCGCAGGGCTGTCTCTGGAACCGTAATGGAATAGATACGTGAAATGTTGACAGAGGATGTATAACGGAGGCCGCTATAACAACAAATACTAACAATAAAAAAAAGTTTAAAATAAATGGAGGTCGTCATACAAGAAACCGCTATTTTACGCCGTTTTTCGCTTTATCTACTGAACCGTAATAGGTAGACAGTTTTCATAAAGTATATATTTCAGTGGCTGCTATAAAAACAAATACTAAAAATAAAATCTATATAATGTATATAAATAAAAAATATAAAAATTTTGGTGGTACGGAACCCTCCGTGTACGAATTCGACTTAAATTTGTTCAATTATTTAGAAAATGTATAAAACAATCAATAGATACATTTTACAAAATTTAGGTACTATGAGCTAAATGTTAAAATTATTGTGGTAGGTAATTTTTGGAAAAAAAATGTTAACATGTAATTTTGATGTTATTTTTCGTTAAACACTGAATTCTAAATGCACTAATTTTAATTTATAAATCAGAATCATAAAGTAGCTTGTAACTATTGTGAAGTCATAAAGACTAGTTAAGTTGTTCGCAAGACGTCTGCGGCCCTTAGTATAATAGCTAACGTTTGTTTATCATTTCCTGTTGCCACGCAATGTACTTACTGAACAATATTTTTTCAAAAAGATCAATAGTCAGATACGGAAACGATACATACGCAATTATTTATAGCTAGCATCTGTCACGTCAAGCTATGGTAAGAAACTTTTGGCAAGCTATTCGCGTCCTAAACTTTATTGTGATAGAGTTCTCAGCAGTTGCGTCCGGAATTACTCGCGAAAACGTAGACGACAAACTTTATTGGCGACTGTACGCAGGTCTTGTCACGATACTCACGACATATTATTACGACGACAGTTGAGCGAGGTTCGTGCCAGGAAAGTATTAACAGATAAGTAATCACGTGATGTGTACAGTTACCATTAAACGTAAACAAAAGTTTTGACAGTTACAGTTCATCCTTAAAATGTTCGGTAAATATACAACATAATTACTCAATTACATATCATTCTGAATGACAAACGGGACGTTAGACATGATGAGAACAATAGAACATAAAATTTACATTTACTTTAAATTTAAACAGGTAATGGATGTTTTCTCTCTCCTTTGTCGACTATAATTTTGAATGGGTTTAATAATGGACTCAAAAAATTAATTGCCCGCAGAGCGATAAATAAAATGTAAGTGTAACATGTAAATAAAAAGTGTGCGGTGCGGAACGAGCGCGCGGCTGAAAGAAAGGGCGCTGTCGTCACGGCCGCCGCGCCCGCACAATAGTCGCCGCTGATTTAAAAGACTCGGCAAACTTGGCTTCCCTTATCTTTCATTATTGTCGGAAGTTCTACTATTCTGCAGAATGGAATCCGTTTCTACACTAGTTGAAAAGAAACTTTAATGGAATGAATTCGATAGATTCTATACCTACATATCTATACTAAGTATGACTGGATCTTTTGCATATTTTGTCGTGGGAATCGTGAGAATTTTCAGAACGATATTTTGTATAGTAAGAACAATTCTCTCAACATTAGATACTCTAAGTATCTACTTAATAGTGGATTCATTAACATATTTTTTTTTACATAAAACATGCCCAGTATGCGCAGAGCAAAGTGCGATCGCTCCATAACATACATTTAATATCTTGAAATAAATAATAGTTAAAAAAAACTAAAAAAATACACTTTTTATAGAAAATCCAACTAAAAAATAGAAAATATTTTTTTTAAATTTGAATAAAAATAGTGTAAATAAGATAAAAATATTTTTTATTGTAAATAAATAATAGTTAAGACCCTTTATTGGTCTTAACGCAGACCTTCCGGGTCTCAGGAAAACAAAAATCGCTGATCCTGATTATCCTAGTAAGGATAACGGGTCAGAATGTTTAAAATATAATAAGTATGCCAAATTTCAAGTTAATCCGACGTTTTGAAGGGGGTTAAAATCATGTTCAAAGATTCCGTTACATACTAACATACCAACATACATACGTCTGAAGCTAATAAAAGCGTATTAAAAATAATACACTATCCGGAAAGATTGACACTCAGGCTGCCCGCGAATGCTATTATAATTAATATTAACTTTAACTAAGTTAAATACTTTTTTGTCGTAAGTAAGTATTAAATTACTGACCTGTCAGTAAATCAGGCGTGAATCTCGGAGCGAGCGCTATCGACGAGCAGTTCCAGCGCTCGCCCTCGTGGGCGGCAAGACAGGCGGTCCTGGCGAGGCGGGCGGCGGCCGCCACATGCGGCATGGCAGCAGGCTGGCGCCGGCACACCCGCACCTGCCCGCTCCATAGGGCGCCTCTGCGACGCGCTTCCGCACAATCACTTTCAGTCCAGTTTCCTTCAGTCTCGTGCAAAGCTCTGGAAATATGAGTAGTTTAAAATATTATGTCAAACAGGAGTTTAGTACGCACAAGTGATAGTAGTAAAACATGTAAATACAAAACTTACTCCACTATTAATATACTCATTTCATTATGTTTATATGTAAGTACAGTATATTAAAACTTATAACAAGAACGAAAAAGAAAGATCAGGGGGATTAATACCATCTCTTAAAACAATATTATTTTAATCATACATTTAAATTTCGTACCACGACCTGTTTTAAGGAGGTCGTGTCACGAAACAAAATAATGTTAATGCAATATTTAAATAAAATTTTCCTGAACTATGATGGTTTTTAAAAGATGGTGGTAGGCCTATTGATTTGTTGAATACACCTTCAATAAATAAGGTAATGAACATTCAAATTCAACTTATATTGTAGTAAAAAAATATTTTGTTATTTGTTGAACTAATTTATGACAATCTTTATTACCTCCTTTATTATTAATTATTATTATTAATAATAACTTTAATAAAAATAATGAGTCGGTATTTTTTATGTGTGCTATAAATATTGTAACTGATATTTCAAAGTTAATAGGGGCTTATTATATAGCCAAAATTTGATGTAGTAATAAGTCAAAGCAATGAAATGCGAAATAATATAAACAAAAATTGTAAACATTTATTAAATAAGGGGAAATTGGTTGAGACAGTACATAACAATTCCGAATAATTAATCTAAAGAAGTACATTTGTAAATTATCTCATAATTTTGTTTCTATTTAGTTCCTTTATTTTCTTGCCCGTTAGTCTGTGTAGTGTGTGAGTCGGTCCGTCGAGCAGATTCCGGGCGAAGACCTCGTTGAAAAGCGTCACACATTTCGTATAAGTAATTAGGAAGAAAGTCAGCTGCCTCCCCTTCCCGTCGACGCAGTAAAGCGTACGCTTCACGTAAGCTAGGTTTTGGTGTCAGCCGTAGCTCCAGCTCGACAGCTGTTGGAAAATGCGCTGCTAGAGAATAAATTATCTCTAAATCAGAAGGCGGAGGATTTAAATGCTTGTAGTTCGAAACTTTATGCAAAAAGTATTCCGACATACTCATACGCGAATTCGTCTCATCATATTTTCCTAGTTTCAGGTCGTATAGAATTTGTTTTTGTCTATCTGGTCCCCAAAATTCTTGTTCAAATGCATTATAAAAACTGTCCATATCCTTAAACTCACTCCGGAAGCATCGAGCCCACATGAGTGGTATGCCTTCTAGGCATGATATAATAAATGGAAGTTGTTTCTCGCCGGGGATATTTAGCTCAGAGATATAATATTTTGCATTTTCTAAGAAATCCATCGGGTGAGTGTCTCCTCCGTCATCAAAATGCGGGCGTTTATGTAGGGACGCTATTATCCAATCGTTGATGCTTTCAGCAGACAGTTGAACAATCGGTTTTTCATCTTCGTCATCGATCTCTACGATTTTAGGACGTTCATTTGTTTTCGCTCCAGTAGCTTTATCATAGACAGCATCACCTTTATCCAAGTTTGGTAGAGACATATGGCTACGTAATCTTGAAGATGGCATATTTTGATAAATATCTTCCTGACTTTGTGAAAAACGTACACCGAAACCTAAAGTCGTTGGCTTGTAGATTGAACCATAGTAAGGTAGGTCCTCACTCTTCTTTCGTTCATCCTTCTTTTCTTTGGTAACAGATGTTGATATTTTATCCACCATTTCGGAAAGGTTTGTTACTGACGACTTAATTTGACGTAAATCGACAAACAAACTCATTATTATAACACGCACATTTGATTCAGACGCATCGCTTCGCTATTAAACAGGCAAATACTGGAACAAAGTTTTACAGTTAATAATTTAAAAAAAAACATGTGAGCCGTCACGGGACGCCTGGCAGATGTGAAACATCGACATTATTTTGTAAAAGTAATATGCAGAAAAGAACATATTGTGATAGGAACTAAATATGTCATAATGATAAAATAAAATATTACGATTTTTGCGCACGGCATGCGTCGCCACGCCAGAAATCGGTTTTACGTGCGGCTATAGATGTTTCACATCAAAAGGTCGTTGTTGCTGCTAAGTGTATTTTTATTTGAATACAATAAAATGTAAAGGATATTATAACTCATAGGTCAATAATAAATAAAAGCCGTGAATAATAATATAATGTGCCGACGCACGTCTATACACGACTGTATACCTAAGTAAATAAAATATTTCCTACGAAACTTAACATTCGTGAAATTTAAATAAAACAGACATATTACATTGTAAAGGCTCTGAACAAAAATATATAATACAAATGATATAATGAGTAGAATAAAGCAAAATAATTTCTAAAAAGTTTGTGTGGACGGTTTGTGCGTGCGTAGCAAGCTCGTAGAGCTAAAATGCTTACGTGCGGTGGCGGCGGGCGGGTAAATGGTACTACCTGCGCCCTGCGGCCCGCTGCTTCCGTGAGGGATGCCGAGCCGTACTTGCAACTTATTATACGTTACTATAACTGGGTTATCGACGATGGAATATTTAATTTCATTGACGTTATGCCTAGCAAGGACACGCGCGCTGGTGGCTCGGATTTCAACACTCGACGCCCCTCGTTTTTGTGCACTTTGTTGGGGTTAAATCAATGCAAAAATGTTAACCCAGTTTTGTTTAAGGTTGAGGCAAAATATATTTAATATTGTACAAGATTGGAGCGCTTGGGCGATATAAATGTGCGAAAGATTCAAAGTCATCTTTTCGATTTTCGATAAAATGTTATTCTTACAACATATTGAGCAAAGGTCTTTAAAATGACATGTGACAAGACTGAAGCACCTTTTGTCCGCGACCATCTTTTGTTCAACACGAAACGGGCCACGATAAGCCTCAAGGGAAGCATAACATCGATGCAGTACTATTAATAATTACTTTGTTTCGCTTGAAAAACCGATATCCGTGTCTAAATGCTAGGGGGATCAGGGGAGCGCGCACGCGACGTCAAGTCTGCCGCGGGGCGCTTCGCCTCGCCTCGTGTACTGCCACTTCGCCTGCAGTTGGCAGTGCAGGGTGGTGTAGCCGCAAAACGACGTAATAGCGATTGACTCCGGACATCGCGTCACGGCGCTACGGGCACAAAGTTACCGTAGCCGTGTCTCCATTGTAGTTAATTCATGTGAAATGTAATTGTTCCGTTGGCGGACCGGGTGCCGGGAACATTATCGCATTCGTCACGCCGCACACGTGCGAGTTAAATCCAATAAAATAATTCCCGTATCAAATTTTACGCGACTATCTCGATCTAGGAGACAAAGAACGACGCGGACGGGCGAAGGGTTCGCTTTGTCATAACTGGTTGTGCAGCATAAAGGCGGGCTGATCTTTTATGATAGCACCTCTTTGTGTTTTGTCATGTACATAATAATGGTTAAATAGGTTACAATTTGTAGCGGTATTTAGTTGCACCTTTATTTTAAATAAATGCTACGTAAAAACATACCTACTCGCATGTTGCAAAAATGTTTAATAAATAAGTTTCTATCTAATTATAAAAAACTTTACACGCTTAGACAATTATAGCCGGCAATTGAATTATGTAAATGTTTTGTAAGTAAAAGACAAAATGACAATTAGGTACTCGAGGAAATACATACCTAGACATTTTTTCGTACTTACTTACATAACTATGTATTATTTAAAGAACATTTAAAAGATGCTCTCTACACTTTTTCTTTGTAGCAGTATTTATGTGCCTATATTACTTTAAAGGGCGGTTAACCATTTACTTACGACAACTGCATTACTAAAATAGAGCCATGTATAACCATGCATATAGAAATCTAAATCATTTGCATAATGAGTGGACCCTGAATAAATGCCTACGACGGTGAATATTTGATATTTGAGTGGTAAAAACTTTCAAATTTGTTTATAAACCAGAGGGAAAAGCAAAAAACGGCGCACAAGCGGCGATACAGCTGGCGCTGCACCAGCGCGCCGTTGATTCAGCTTTAATGATGATTAAATGCTATATGATTGTCGTAGCGCGTGCGTACCGCCGCCCGCCCAGTCTTCTAACTTTCAATGTTAAAACCCAAATTACGTATTGTATTACTATTTATAACCTTAAAACGATCCAGTTATTTTTACTTTCATTTTTTAGAATTGCTTAATGGGTGTATTGAAATGAAATTTTGGTATTTTTTGTACGTTTACCTAGGCGACCTAGTCGCTCGTTTAGATCAGTTAAAATATACTTAGTACTTAATTAATAAACTCATATACGTAAAGTAAGCTACAAGAAAGAGGTTTTGACGTTACCTACATAACAATAAAAATGGACATACCAATAAAATACCAGTAGTCAATGATATATTTTTGCGTAAAATATTCGCAAGAGTTATTTTCTACCTACGTGTAGGTACGTAACTGTCAGTTGTACCTAAGTACAGTAGGCGAGTCACCGCAAAAGAGCTCTATTTCAAAAGTTCTATTTGCTTTCACGAAAGACATTCCATTTATGTTCCTGATAGTTTCATGGCTCACTGGAAGATATTCTTTATAATCAAAAAGACCGAACTGTGAAATGTGAACTGTTAAATTGTTTTAAACCCTACGGCAATAATGTACCTAAATAAATGTTTTATGTAAAGTTTACTAACTAGGTAACGCTCAATGAGTATTCATTATTTTTGAATTGGAACAGGTAGCTAATTACCCATAAGGAGTATTTTGATTTTAATGATCAGCTTTCAGCTACAGTTAAGTAAATAACATATCAAAAATACGAGTCATTTCCGAACCCCTATTCTCATTACAGGATTCCTTACCGAGCTGACTAGCCAATTACCCGAAGAAATGTCAATTTGTTACAATCAGCGACAAGGGAGACTTCGTTCCCGTCGCTGCAGCCTCTCCGCGCCATTACACCGAAGCACAATGATATTCTAATTATGACCCATTCGACACACTCCCGCCTGTCTTTATATTAATGACAGTCATTCATCAAGATCAACGAGCAGTTACGCGTAGGTTCTGAAAGCCATTCGTAAGTCCAATGCCCTATACTAGCAAACGGGCAACTCTATTATTGGTAACTTTAATATACTTAGTAGGTTAGGTTAAGTAGCTAGATGGGAACAGCTCATCGGCGAACGGGAATTTCAATAAAATCCTCTAATAGTTTGAATAAAATGCCAATATGCCAGGTTATCGTTGATGATAGGTCAATGTTTGCCCACTTACGCCTAGGTAACTGTTTTTTCTGTCACATGACGTTTATTAAACACATTCTTTATACTAAATAAATGAACAAAATAAAACAACGAAACCAAACAATGGATTTACTTATCCAAAAAGTTGCGTCGTTGGTCGCTTGTAATAAATTATTTCTCTGTTATGTAAAATATAAAGGTAATAAAAATTTTAATTACGCTCATTTTACGCCGTATAGTTTCTTAATGTTGAGTAATTAATTAATGAAAATAATAGGTAATTGCTTGAGTCGTTACACCATTTATTCTAGCACATATTTGGGCATAAGTATAATTAAATTTGCCTCATTTCTCAATGTGTATTCTCTGCACGTATTACAAAATCCCATTTCCGATTTAATGTGGGTAAGCGGGCTTCAAGGAGGAAGCCGGTATAATTGAAACAAATGCAGGGATTACTCAACAAATTGTTCAATACAAGGGCGATTTGTCTAAGTCGTCGCGCTGAAATGTACAATTGTTGCTTTTTATTGGTACAAATTTGATGACTAATCAAATATTTTTTAACATTCACAACCAAGTGGGTACAATGTCGCCTTTCAATAGTTCAATACTTAAATGGAACTCTGAACCAATGAATTGAATTGAAATTTTCGTTATCCCATTATTGTCCCATTGCAAGACATCTCCTCTTAAAATGAAAGGCGTAAGCTAAGTGTACTGCGCCAAGCACGAATTGGTACACCTCACACAATTTCAAGGACTTTTTAAAAATATTATTTTGTTCTTAGAAGTCAAGTGAAGTGCATATAAGCTCGTATTTATATAACTCCTCCAAAGCTTAACTGACGACATTGTGAACTTATTAATAACATTCAGCAAATGCAATCCTTCATCTTGATTAGTGCAACGTCAAGTAGAGAAGCCATTATGCATATTAGATTTGCGTCACCACAGTTTCTACGTCGCTTTGCTGCTGCTACGAAGGAGCGGCAACGTGCCTTATCTTATCGTCCAAATTGAACAGACCGTTTTATTTGCACAGAGCTTTAAATAAAAAATAAGAAAATATAATTGCACCCTAATAATATGAAGGTATAACTTGTGTAGAAATAAATAAATCAAGTAGATAAAAGTGTAGGTACGATAATATTGAAGTCGATTCTGTAGATAAAAATAGAGTTTGCCAATAATACTTTGTTAGAGATAGTTTCAATTTCAATGATTCTTTCCTACATGAGCTCATACTTAAAGTTACACGATACTTTCAAAAATGGGTTTTCATTGTGTTCAATTAAGAACTTAAGTTATTATTTCAATTGTAAATGTTAGCAAACTTTTTTATTTATTTTAATAAGTAAATTATTTGCAAGTGAGCATGCAGTTAGTTAGTCTTACGTTTAAAACGATACAAATTTTATATAATTATTTCTACGTAGATATCGTCAATTTTTAAGAACATATGAATCACAAAGTTTATTTGGTTACATTAAGTTCAAACAATGCAGAAAAATATGACAAGAAGACTACATAGACCAGGGTCGATAATTTTTGAAACCAAAAAAAATTACAATAGAATGAAACCCATTGGAAAAGGAGGGGAATATGATCAAAATGAAAGGAAAAATAAATTACGGTCGATCCGAGTTCGGGAAGTGGGAGGGGGTGAGTTTTTAAGGGTAAAGAATGGTTTATCTTGATTTCCGGCTAATCTACACGTCCTATGCGAAAAAGTTAAATGACAAAGTTGTAGGTAACAATAAGATCTACAACTTTTGTATTCGGAATTTTTTCACATAACCTCAACATTTGGGTGAAAAATTCAAAAAACCAAGTTTTTGGTTTTTTATTTATATCTTATTCAAAAAAAAATTTTTTTTTACGAAATTTGGTGAAAACTTACCTTATGATGTCCCAAATACACTGTAATTTATTTGATTAAAAATATTTGTTTTTTCGCCTTATTTTCACTTAATATCAAAAAAGCACCCTAATTTTTAATCGAAAATTCTGACGTCAAAATATCAGCTTTTTTCAAAAAGTTTGGGGGCTTTTTGTTCGTTGAAATATCTACTTTCTGATGGTGTAAAAAAAATATACATTACTATAGGAAATGTTCTCAGAAAATGCAAAAAATTGAAAAAAACCCAATTGTATTTATTGTCGATTCTCTTCTTGCTAGACTCCACTAAACGATTCAAAGCTGATTTTTTTATTTCATACACTTGCTTGTCATCTGACTTATTGCAGATTATACAAACAGATCCATCCATACTGATAATCTGAAAAGACAAAATTAAATTAATAATGCCTTCAAAGTTTTATCATGAGTATAACTAAATTTGTTTGTATAAAATAAACGAAATTACTATTTTTTATTCTTGTACTAAAATATCATTCAATTTTATTTTTTTAGGTTATGTTATGTTAAACATACTATTTATGAAAGAAAATATTACTATTTTTATTTTAAAGTTGATTAATATAGATTTAAATACAGATTGTATTTACCTTGCTATGTAGATTCCAAACGATTTTTTGAATAAAGTAAATTTCTCACAATTCACTTAGCCTGAGCCTGCGCCTGCACGTGTATTTTTAAAAACTCTGTATCTCGAATACTGGCTAACGGTTTTTACAGCTGCTACGAAATAGCAGGTATGTAGTAAGGCCCAGACCCTCCTAGGTCCGTCCCCACTTCTATATGAAACTTACAATGGGCTAAAATTTACCGAAGGTCACTCAGGTATATAAATTATCTTAAAACAGCAGTAAATAGACATCTACAAATATTATTTAAATAAGATTCTACAACTTTTTCAAAATATTGTAGATGTCTTATTAAATATTAACTTTATTAACTTATTTGTTTGTTAATTATTGAAATATATTTTAATTTGCAACTTTTTCATTTATCAATAAAACATGAAATCTTACGTTTTTTGAGTAATTAAAGTGTAAATTTTAATAAATACCTCAAAATTGTACATAATGATATAAAATTTTTTTTCGAATTTGGGTTTTTTTCAATTTTTTGCATTTTCTGAGAACATTTCCTATAGTTATGTATATTTTTTTACACCATCAGAAAGTAGATATTTAAACGAACAAAAAGCCCCCAAACTTTTTGAAAAAAGCTGATATTTTGACGTCAGAATTTTCGATTGAAAATTAGGATGCTTTTTTGATATTAAGTGAAAATAAGGCGAAAAAATAAATATTTTTAATCAAATAAATTACAGTGTATTTGGGACATAAAAAGGTAAGTTTTCACCAAATTTCGTATAAAAAAATTTTTTTTTGAAAAAGATATAAATAAAAAACCAAAAACTTGGTTTTTTGAATTTTTCACCCAAATGTTGAGGTTATGTGAAAAAATTCCGAATACAAAAGTTGTAGATCTTATTATTACCTACAACTTTGTCATTTAACTTTTTCGCATAGGACGTGTAGATTAGCCGGAAATCAAGATAAACCATTTTTTACCCTTAAAAACTCACCCCCTCCCACTTCCCGAACTCGGATCGACCGTAATTTATTTTTACTTTCATTTTGATCATATTCCCCTCCTTTTCCAATGGGTTTCATTCTATTGTGATTTTTTTTCATTTTTTACCATTTTTAAAAGCTTCGGCACTGGTCTAACAAGCAAAAAAAGAGCTTCAAGTTTTGAAAGGAAGAACATAATAAAGATGTACCTAAGTAAGTTCTGAAAGATGGAATTTTTGTCACGGTGTAATTGATTTTCATTCTTGGTCGCCATGGCAGACAATAGTTTTTATCTTTATTATTTCGACAGTAGATTTGCCTCAGTACTCTACTAATTTATTGATAATGAAAATTTTATTAATTATGTTTTTGTACATTTTAGTTAGATGTAGTTTAAAGTACAGGTACGCGGACGTCATAAGACGAAGACCATTATATAATTAACATTCGCCAGCCCTAAAGTGTAACCGCAGAGCTAGACAGTGTGCCGCCCGCCGGCCGCCCGCCCCAGGCGACTCTCGGCTATACACGCCCTAATTACTTAACGAACGAGCTAGCCACTCTTACTAGCTCACTTCAGCTGTTATTTATTAAATACATTTCTTTGCCGTTCACGTTCATAGCGTCTAGTTACTTTATAAAAGATTGCTTTGTAAATAAGTATCAAGGGACTCACTGAACAGGCAATTTCTTTGATTAAAGACTTGAGTAATTAAGTCATTAATAAATTACAAAATTAATTGCTAGTCCGTGATTTTTTTTCCATAGTGGAGGTCTTGATCTTTAGCTCTTTGTCGTGATGTTTGGACGTACAAAGGTACCTTGTGTTATAATAAAAATTATATGCATTAAAATATATTTGATAATATTTAATTCATATTAGGATGTTATAATACATATCAGCATAACAGTGACTTAGGTACTATTTTTTTATTCCTCTTAAATATAGAAATACAAAAGTAAATAATTAAAAACGAGGTATGTAATTAAAATATTATTAAATTAAATCATGGCCACTTAGTAGAAGACTAGGTGTATATGGCATTTTATTATTAAAATTTATCATGTTAATTTTGATTGTCAATGTGAAATTAATATTTAGATTAAAACATGGACGACTTCCGGTAGTACTTCATAACACTTTGTTAGTCATACCAAATAAATTATAATAATATTAAAATATTTATTCTCGTATTTTTAAAACAATATTTTCAATATAATGTTATTTTATTAATAGTTAATTTTTTTGTGAATCACGTCACTTGTTATAACAAAACAAGTGATGTGAGAGGGTAGTTCTTAGGCTGTTTTTCACTTGAGTAGTATTTAAGTCCACGCGCTGGTAGAGCGTGGTTCATTCGCATTTAATCAGTCGTGTAAGCCGTTACTCTGCCGAATTGTAAATAAAAATGAATAAAAGTGATTCTCATATTAAAGTCATTTCGTTCAGTTTATTAATAAAGTGCGGTAGTGGGATATCGCCGACATGTACAAACGGAAGCCTTTAGATTTTTTTGGATGCTAAATATCTACAATCCTTAATGTATTTTACGAAAATTAAAAGGCAAATCCTTTGTACATAAAAAAATTAAACCGGTTTTACAGTCTCGTACTTAGTAAGTAGGTACAAGCGTGAGTTAGGGTATTTATAATACCGTATTGTAGACTGGATTAACTTATACCTACTACCTTCATGTCAGTACTTTACTTATGGCGATCAAAAAGAGTTCTGTAAGGAATCTAATAAAATATTTTTGATTTGATTTGGTATGAAACGCTTCGAAACATAGTTTCTCCGAAAAACAATAAAAAAGAGACCACGTCAGTAGGTAGGGATCGGCCACTTTAATGAACCAATAAACCTTTCTGCCGAGCAATGTCAAATGAAGCAGAAGCAGGTCTAATAAAAGTTCCTTAATGAATAATGATATATTTATCGAATAATAGTAACTTCAAAGAGGTTGCCGACGTCGATACGAGCGGGAGAATGGCCGGCGAGTAAGATAAAAGCCGAACAAATATTCAGTTGCAGTGAGGATGTCGGTAATTTATGAATTTGTCAGGACAAAGTGAACATCGGCGCGGCGTAAATAAAGAGCACTGCGGTGCGGATAAATTTGTGTCAGATCAAATAAATCGAGCATACTACGATTTGTTGCACTTATTGGGCTACACCTACTCCTCCCACTAACATGTGGCGGGGTAAGTGACAAAAATAATTTTTAAAACGGCCACGAGTTCAATCGGCTGTTGTTTCGCTCCTTTGTAAACATTCCTGCTTAGTTGAATGGAACGTGCTGTGGCACAAACAAAGGAAAATACTCACTCTTTAATGAAACTCTATCTTATTTGTTCAAATATGTTCTTCATCGACTGTCAAATCATTTTAAACAATATCTAACTTCGTCCTCGACAAATAGGGTGGCATAATCTATGATTTGAATAAAGAATTATTTTAATCAGCGATGACATTTAAACGTGATCTACTTCAAATGAATGCATAAAGCACTGCATGCGATAAAGACAACACAAAAATACAATTTGTTCACTTATTATGTGTACTATAGTAATATATTTAGAAATAAAATCTTAGTGCTGCAGATTTACAAAAGTAACTTTTTTTTAGATCAAATCTTGTAAATAATTTTATTAAATACGTACACTATTCGCTTAGGCGTAGGTACTACTGACTGTAATATATGTACACAATAATAAAAAATATATATATCTAGGTATATTCGAACATAAAACTTCCTCCTTTCCGAAGTCGGTTAAAAATCTATTCTTACTTAACAATAATTTACCTATATACTTCACCTTTTTAAATAGGTACATGGTGCCTATAGCTTCTAATGTGCCCTCACGAAACCCTTCACTTTCGGTAAGCCAAGCTTATACGTACTTGTGGTTGGGCTTAGCGCTTATGCCTGCCATTAGTTAAGTCAAGATTAAAGAAGTCATTTACAGAAGGTAATTTTAACACAGTTTATTTTTTCTTTTTAAGTACCTACCTATTTACATTTTTTATATAGGTACTTTTTATAATATAGGAGTAGCAGAGGAGCATGCAGTCCATCTGATGGTAAGTGACTACTGCCGCCCTTGAACATCTGTAATTAACCCCAGATAGGATTAGATATTCCTACCTGAGGTCGGCCACAGATGCGCCGCTACCCCTGCAGACTAAGCTGGAACGCTTCGGAAAAGTATGCCTCCCTTACCACACCCTTCAAAACGAAACACAGCAGCGCCTAATACTGGTGTTTTTAGGCAGAAATTAGGTGGTGCCGCCGGAGTCGAACCACAAAGAGGTCTACTACCTTCGAACGTAACGAAAAGTAAAAAGAGAATTAATAAGATCTTTACTCACTAGCAACGGCATAGGAACCTAATAGTTATCTGATTGGTTAGGTATGTCCATGTTTTGAAATGTATACCTCGTACCTACCTATCTACTATTTAATAATGCGTAATATGTGTAATAAATGAATGCAATTGTCATAAGTCATAATCGTATGCTTTTATACAAGCAAACACACCTAAAATGGGGCAATGTGGTGCAAAATTCATTTAAACTTCCGAGTTCTGTAAGAGGCCCGCCCCAGATTATCTAGTCCAGTAACACTTACTGCTTAATTGAAGAAAACAATTTATTCCATCTCGTACAGTACCTACCTAACAATATCTTCATATACGGCAAAATTCCTTTTGTTGTAAAGAAAATATAAGAGCTAAGAAATTTTGTGTCCGACCCAGAGCAATAAAATAAATTCGTTGAAGTGGCTCGTATTTTACCTTCAGCCGCAGGCATATCGCGAACCCCGTCTAACGTAGCGAGGTCGGGATATGAAGGAATTCAATAAAAATCACAATCATAAAACTAAGACGCTACGGTAGTCATATAAAAATACCTAAGAGAGCATTAAGAGCCGTCCCCTAATAATAGGTCCCGCCAGATGCACGGGACGGCCCCGGCCGCCTGGAAAAGTCACAGTGGGAACTCGAGCGAAGGAAATTATTTTTTTCGGTCTGCCACACACGGCCCCAGCTAACTCAGCGAAAACTGAGATCGCTCCTCTCACGGGAATTACTTACACGACGACAGTTTACTTGCGACCCAAAAATTCTTTAATAGGTTACCTACTTACTTATAAATCTTATATCGGATAGCCCATGCCATCTACTCTTCACTGGGGAGTAATATTATTAATGTAAGTAAGTGGATTACCTTCATGTAAGATTTAAGCTTTTAAGTTAATAGGCAGAAACAAGGGACATTGACGTCTCTACATAGAGTTTTCACTACATTCCATTTTCCGTTTTCATGGTTTCCACATGTTAAGTTTGTATCCACACTCAGTGTTGTTGAAAACTACGATAATTGAAATAGTTTGTTAAAATTTAAGCCGGTTTTTTTATACATAATAAATACTCAACTGAAAAAAAACCTATTACGGGTACGGATATAGACATAAAATATGATTTAACAAAACCTACGAGATTTTACATTAATCACAACCAATTTAAAAAAGATCTGACATTGCTTGCAAGGAATTATCTGAAAGAGGTGGTGAATACATTAATGATATTTTAAAAATGTTAGTATTCTGGCACTGAAACTTCTCATGCACGCGCAAGTTGCACCCGTCGGTATTTAATGGCTGCTGTCCATCAAGTAAAGTTTTTGAAGTGGTTAATGGTTGTTTATAAGTGTATAATAGATGATGCTGTTACATACAGGGCGTTTTTAATTATAGTGATTGCTGGTACGAGCCGTGGCGAGCGCAAATTCACCTACATACGTACTCGTAGCTTCGTAGGAACACGTTTTAAAAATACTGTTTATTTTTTAAAAGGTCAGTATAATGAGTAAACCTCGCTAGGATTCTAAACGTTTAAGACTTAAATGAAGTGTAATAAAATATAATCATAATAAATACTTTAAAAACTAATTCGCTTGTTGCTGATGTTGTTGTATTCCTGTGGAATATACATAAGTAGGAATATCACTTATTTATGTATTAATGTTATATGGACTGCAAGTAACGGCATATTTTACTATGCAGTTCAAGCATCTCAAGATTTTATTTAGTTAACTGTGAGAAATCTACATAATCGCAAATCAGTCTTAGTTGTTATCAACAGGAACAAACTAAAACTCAAATTATCATGCCGATTTTTAATTTTAATCGATCGTTAGACATGTTAATCAATTCCATAATAACGATAATAAATAACATATTAACTGAATAATACCATGATTATGGTAACTAGTTAAATGTACGAACTTAAGTACTTAAGTCCATAGAAATAAATAGATACAAGTCGTATATACTCGTATCTACCTATATACGACTTGCATCTAATAATAAATAGTCCTATGAAATCGTATAATGTAAAAAAATAATAAGTTAACAAGAATTTCCAATTTCCTAATTCTTAGAAGATGAAGGAAACATACCTACATATAAATATAAAAATAGCTTCGTGTGTCCGAGAGCTACCTTCTACGTGAAGGAATGCATAAGCGCAGACATTGAATTTATGTCGTCAGACACACACGTAAATATCAAAGTACGCTATTTGTGACTCATCAGGTTCTATGCAATGCATGCTTCGATTTGATACCAAGTTAGGGCATTTAACTTAACCAAGCTTTGCAAATGATATAGTAGCGAGTTTCCTTACTGGAAGAACCCTATGTGAAGGGTTGAATTGATCAATCGTTTTACAATTCTGTCGGACGTTTTTGTACCTAAGCTGCATACACGTGGAAAAAAGTTACATAGATACAACTGACATTTGAGATATTGTGGATTATTGAGACAAATTTGTCCGGCCTCAAATCAAACAAATCGAAATCTCAAAAATACATTTAAGCAAGAGTACAGCAAAATATCAATAAGATTTTTACCAATTTTAAACTTAGGTATCTGAATCAAAACTAAACATTGATTAAAACGTAAGTAACATTAGTTGTAGATGTAGTTGAAGTTGAGATATTGTAGACTTATTAGTCTACAATATCTCATCAGGGTAGGTGCAATCAGAAATAGGTACTTATATTATTATTGCCATTACGAATACGTAAGTAGTTGTATATACGCATTTTTTAAAATATAACTTCATCGGAAATCATTACGCGAAAGTTAAAGTCCTGTTATAAAGTAGTATAGTGGCATACCTCAATATCCAAAGTAGGTATCGATTATAAAACCTATAACGTGTAACATTAAAACATAACAGATTCGTTACGGACTAAATAATGAAGTACAAGCAAAGAGTAATTGCGTCGATTGTTGCCAATTGTAGCAGGAGTCAGATATCGGGGGATATTTCCGGGTTACCGCGGGGTTGGTCGAATAGGCGGATAATTGCGGGCTACGAACTGAACAACGCGCTCATTAGAACAGAGTTCAATTAAACCAGGCCGGGACATAGCTCAGTCTCCTATACACAAATATTTATGTTAATAGGAAATACGGCAATATAATCTGAATATTACTTGTACTTTAAATTATACGATTAACATGTAAAACTCTTTCTTCAATATTCAATCACGACCAGTCATGAATCAGTACGAACAAACTTATTTCTCATTTTTGTTAATTTTAATTTGTAATCTTGTTGTAACGAGATTTAGCTACGCGCTTTATGCCGTTCTCTACAAACTCTACTACAAAATGTGATAGTAAGAAAATATTAAATTATTGAGACAAATACATATTCTAGACATTTAATTGAATGAAATGTAATAAAATAACAATAAATTACTTCACCTTAAGGCTTAAGGACGTAGTGAAGCACAGTTTAACTAACTTCTACGCTATAGAGACGCCAGTGTGCAGGAGCCCTTAGATTAAGGTAGTCAAATAATTACAGTAGGATGTAACAATGAAATAATTTGCGTCGGCTGCACTTAATTAACGTTAGGGGCTCGGATTTCTGGGATATTCCAAACGTAGCCTCGGGGGTGTAGGTAATTGCACTAATTGCGGCTTACAACTTGCAGTGGAATAACGCGGTAATACATTGATCGATTGGTTATTCTTTGCATACGCCACGTTCAAATTTGTACACGAATTTATTTATGCCTAATTATTAAATACGTACTCTTTTCCTTTCTTCACTAACTTAGGGGCTCGGATTTCTGGGATATTCCAAACGTAGCCTCGGGGGTGTAGGTAATTGCACTAATTGCGGCTTACAACTTGCAGTGGAATAACGCGGTAATACATTGATCGATTGGTTATTCTTTGCATACGCCACGTTCAAATTTGTACACGAATTTATTTATGCCTAATTATTAAATACGTACTCTTTTCCTTTCTTCACTAAGTGCTGAGGATAGTGACTTCTTCACTCTTCCTCTATTGTATATTTCAATCAGTGGCCTGATGTATTATCATCATCATCCTGATAATATCCTGATGTATGTATCAGTGGCCTCGCTAATTGGTATCTCCATACAAGAAGGTAAATGAAACAATAATAGGTATCAACCTATTATTGTCA
This sequence comes from Epargyreus clarus clarus, assembly GCA_014595695.2. NCBI lineage: Eukaryota > Metazoa > Arthropoda > Insecta > Lepidoptera > Hesperiidae > Epargyreus > Epargyreus clarus. The sequence goes on from JACTTY020000037.1 coordinate 1,632,705, forward strand.
CAATTGTCTGATCATCTTTTTAGGCTGCGTCCACGAGATTTTCTACTTTTTCTGTCACCAATCGCTTTTAAAGCGTGTCATTGTTTCTTGGGGCTATTTGATTGAAGTATACAGTCCGAGCAAATGCTGGATAGTGTGCGACACATCCTAGGTGTAGGTACTAATTTAAGTACTATGTAGGTATTCAGATTAGATTCTTGAGTACACGGTTGTTCAGTTGGAAAAATGAAGTAGAAGAAAACCGAAATCCATATGGTTTACATTTTAATATGCCATACCTAGTTACTGTTAAGTAAATTCAAAGCAGCAGCGTAGCGAATATTAATGAAAATATGGTCGGCTAATCTCTGAAATTTATCGTCGATAGGTAGTCTAAAGGGGTGCCCGGAATAAGTAGAATCCCAAAAGAGGACCTGATTTAAAAAAAAAATGTTCCTCGTCTATGCTTAAGGGGGACCGTACCTCCTAGATCCCCTTTCTTCTACGCCTATGACCTATATTGTTAATTCGTTATTTTCGAAATAAGGGATGTCTTCAAAGTGCCCAAATGTAATGACTATTACTTTGAATCTAAAGTTGATTAACGTAATGCTAAACAAATCTACACCCAGATTTATGATTCTGGATGTAACGAGTGTTATTCCCGGGTGTAACGGGGTGTAATTGCGGGTTTGCAGCCGCACAACGCGCTCATTAGTGCAATGTTCAATTAGAACGCGCCGATGCACGGGGGCGTCTCTCGGTTAATACGCACATCTTGCCTGAGATATCCAATAATATGTTCTTGTTTTGGATGTAATGACGAATACTAAATCAATAATCCTCCTCTCCATAATCTCGTGCGGGAACTTTGAATAGATAAATTCTAGGATAGGGACAACGGCGCAAGGGTTGTAGATAGTTATCAATCTAAAAGATGGACTGAGATACCTGCAATGGATTGAAAAGGAAATATTCGTACGTAATACCTACAAACATAACAAGGTGGTAGAACCCTTTGTGGTTCGACTCCGGCGGTACCACCGCCACACCTATTTCTACCTAATAACAGCAGTGTTAGGCGCTGCTGTGTTCCGGTTTGAAGGGTGTGGTAAGGGAGACAGACTTTTCCGAGGCGTTCCAGCTTAGTCCTCAGAGGTGGCGGCGCATCTGTGGCCGACCTCAGGTAGGAATATCTAATCCTATCTGGGGTTCATTACAGATGTCCATGGGCGGCAGAAGCCACTTACCATCAGGTGGACTGCATGCTCGTCTGCTACTCTTATATTATAAAAAAAGAACCCTACTCTACATTAGTTATCTTATTTTTAAGATATTTTTTTAAGTAATAATTTCAAATACCAAAACAATATTATAAGGTTACTGATGTTATGACTTATTATTATGAACTCAAATATTTGAATAATTTAAATTCGACAAAAACTCGTTTTTAATACGCGATAATTAAGATTCCGTCCACGTTACTCAGCTTATTTGAATTCGGCTTTTCATAATTAGTTCCAAATAAACATTTAAATGCAGGGAATATATGAATTCGTTACATTTCCTTTTAGTTAAAAAGTAAACGAAAACTACATATTATTTCGTACATAGCTACTTAAGTTAATTATCAAGTTATTATGAGGTAACATTAACCTTAAGTGAACAAGAAGGTACCTAATCTAAATACGATATTCTTGTGAAAATAAACGTATACTTTTGTTCACGATTTGATCACAAATGTCACGATGTAAGAAGTAGGTGCATAAATCTAGGTAACAATGGAACCTCGCAAAAGGAAATGCTAAAGTATTCAGACTTGTTAAATCGGTCAAAATGTACTTACAGCCATCGAATCGCCTCGCTGGATCTCGGCAAAAACACAAAAAACCAAACAAAAATCACGACTAAGTACCGCATCACAGACTGGGAGCAAATTTCACGGTAAAGTTAAGGAAATAAAATTTAAAAGTTGTCGTGAGTTGCGCGATGTATTTGGCGGGAAAACTGCAGAGAGGAGAGTGCGAGTGTCGCGCGGTCCGCTCTCCGGGTGTCTGGTGTGTGCGGCGCCGCGGACAGCGGTCAGGCGCGCCGCCCGCCGCCCGCCGCTGAACGTACAACCAACCATACACAAAACAGAAGCGCCTGCTTGTACGTACTCTACCACCCCTATCTATTACACAAAAAAATGCGTGTAAATGGATACATCTCCTTATGAATAATGGGGTATATCCGGTACTTTACAAACGGGGAAACTTAAAATTTTAAATGTTACTAATTACAGTTGGATAGAAAATTTATCTTATTACCTTACAAATTAACTTTAACATTATCTTTCCCAATATGTGTAAATTACGCAGTAATAATTTAGTCATTCCATTGTTTAAATTATTATTATGTTTCATATGAATTTTTTTCATAAGAAAACAAAAAAAGCAATACAAACGCATGACCATTTTCGCCTCTGTGAGGTCACCGTGTACATAGGCACATCGTTGCACCCGCGATGCATCATCTGCCGGGCGGCAGCGGGCGGGCGGGCGGCTCCCCACGCCGAGCGCGGCACAACCCACTTATCAATTCAGTCGAGTGGGCATTCGTTCATTGTGAGGCATTGTGCCTATTATGCGAGGATTCGGTGCCTATTTACCCGTTCACATGCCACTAGAATAGCCGCAAGCAATCTAACCCTTGAATTTGTGACGAATCTAAAGCGCCGTTCGAAGCGCGGCTCATTTGAATTCCTCGAATGACCATTGTTTGAAACCTATATTTTACATCGAATACATTTTGCATTACACTATATTAATAGTTTGATACTAATAGCTTGATGCTAATCAAGGTGTTTTATAAAAAGGGTGTGTAATGAAACAATATATTAATCATAAATGCTATATATTTAACATATCAGACTTCTCTTAAACTAAATTGTCGGAAAAATTGAAACTCTAAGAAAAATACATCGCATCATGTTACCCAACTAGCAACATCAGTGGACTTTATTATTAATAAATAAACTTTCAATATATTTTATATCATACTATAAGAATTAAAAATATATGTCCATATTTGAGTGCAATACATATTTTATGAGAATGTGTTGATAATAATTAATAAATAAGAACAGAAACGGTTTCTAATAAACTGAAGGTTTTGGACTGCGTTAAACTGATATTATCTATTTTGCTACGACTGCGTATAAAGTTATAAGTTATAAACTTCTTAAATGAATTCTTATCATTATAAATCATATACGATCCATTCCTATAAAATGTAAGTCAAATTATTTACATAGGTAATTATTTAAAATAACACTAATAATGCGAATTGGATATAATATGGAATAATGGAATATGAAAAAAATATTATAAAAATCTAAAAGTAATAAAAAATGTAGAAATATAGAAGAATATAACCTATAACGTACATAACAATATTGAGAAATGAGTAATTTCCTCGCCCATAAACCATTATGATGTGCGTCTATTGTTTCTTGATTATACTATGCGACTCGAACTATATCATATTATACTTTATCACGGAATAAAACCGTCAAATATGCTCTTCCATAACATAATAACTTCAAAATTTATCAATAATAAAGATACATTATATGCAACCAACTATACAGGGTGAATTTTTAAAACGGGCCTTCAGGGCCAAATCCGAAACTATAAGGATTAGCGAAAAATGCTGAAAGGAGTTACGAGGCCGATTTTGATAAAAACTAAAACTGCATCACTACTTTTTTAAAATAACTTTTTCCCTAGCCGGGAATCGAACGAGTTCATTTTGAAAAAAAATACACTCTCTATATTATTCCACTATCTGATAGTGTTGCTTATAAGGATCAAAATCTGGGAAGTAATGATAAATAACAAACTAAAGGAAAAGCCTCAATTTTAAGAAAATACATATTTTTTTATATTAATTTGGCAGTTAAGTTCCCGCCATTCATCAATTTAAACATTTCGCGTATTAACAATTTTTTGGCTCAATGTTTCAAATCATTCGAAATGGACGTTTTGTTCTTCAAGAATTTATATTTTTATGTACATTATATATATTTATAGATTTAACTTGCTATGGGCGGAGATTCATTTAATACAGATGTAAAATTGACAATTTGCGAGAATGTCTTTTTCGAGTCAAATCCGAGTGATAACTAAACAAAGTGATATAGAAAATCATATTTACTGTTGAAACGTAGTTATAAACAACAAACAATATCAATTTACTATTTAATCACTTATCTATTTTTATTAAAAAATAAATCCTAAAAACGGCGGTAATTTACTTGCCAAACTATTACTTTCTCATACGGTTATAACATCGAATAATAAGTTGATTAACCAACAAATTCTTCAATGGTATGACTAACGTATGTTTCTAAAGAATTACACATAAATCATTTGTTATGTATAATCCTTAAGGATTACTATGGCAATGTATGGAAAAATATGTATTTTCTTCAAAATTTTCCTTTTCCTTTAATTTGTCACATAACATTACTTCCCAGAATTTGATCCTTATAAGCGACACTATCAGGTGGTGGAATAATATAGAGGGTGTATTTTTTTTAAAAATGAACTCGTTCGATTCCCGGCTAGGGAAAAAGATATTTTAAAAAAGTAATGATGCAGTTTTAGTTTTTATCAAAATCGGCCTCGTAACTCCTTTCAGCATTTTTCGCTAATCCTTATAGTTTCGAATTTGGCCCTGAAGGCCCGTTTTAAAAATTCACCCTGTATATACAACGACATTCGTGATTTCAATAATAATATAAATCCTCACAAAAAATATGTAAGGGAATTACGTCGTACGCACTTTTTTTAAAGAAATTGCTGAAATAAGGAATAAAAGAAAATATAAGAGTGTAGACTTTCTATAGTCACAGCTCACACTAGGATTCCCTGTAGAACACACACAGAGACTAATATACAAACACCCAGACCCAGAACAAATTCATCATTAACCATCTGCCTGGCCGGGGATCGAACCCGAGACTACTAAGCTACTAACATCATCATATATAACGTTGAACAAAATCAGTGTGCGCATATAGAATAATTCAATATAAAAGTCGTAAGGTCTGAGCATATTTATTAACGTTTCATGCCTTACTGTCAGCAAGATAACATATTTCAATAGTGAAGCGTGATGTTGCGATTCGGGGGCCGGTGTTCAGCTTCAGCGTGCCCTCCTGAGGCAGCGCTTGACGACGGAGAGGCTGAGGCGGGGGAAGGAGAGGGCGAGGCGGGGGGAGAGGGCGAGGCGGGGGGAGAGGGCGAGGCGGGGTGCGGCGAGGGCGAGGCGGGGTGAGGCGAGCGCGAGGCGAGGTCGGGCAAGCGCGAGGCGGGGTCAGGCGAGGTGCGACAGGTCGTCCAGTTCGGGCGGCGGCTGCTGCGCGCCCCCGCGAGAGAACACCGGCTTCGCGACCACCGACACCGGCGCCTGCGACACCAACACACATTTAACTTCTAAACCTGAACATGTAAACTGATCTGTAGACAGATTAGCCTTCGTTGATCTAACTCTTTATTTAAAGTGCTGTAACATGAAAAAATGCTACAATGCTAATTCTTTAATTAATATGTCTTCTTCGAATGTTTCTATTTTAGTATTACCAACATCCCTTAACAAACCAATATTCTTAACTTACGGAGTATGGATATTGCAATCTCTGTTATGTGTTCTGTTATGTGTTCGACATTGAACATATAAATCTAAAGTCCCTTTTCAACAGCCATATCGCAAGCCACAAGATCAAACGAGCCTCAAATTGCAGTGGAAATGAACTCTTTAAAAACACTTAAATAACAAACACAAGCAGGATTTATACATTTGATACCAACAGCGAGACTTTTACCAACCGACCATTTTACTAAATAAAGCTCGTCTCCTATAGTTATTCCAGAGCGGCAAATTTAATAGGCCACATCAAACCAGTTATTTCAAATACACTGATACTCATACTAATGATAACCCGAGTAACTGATGCCACACAGAAAGTCAGCCACACTCACTGGGTCACTAGACACCACCTCTGAACAGGGCTACAAGATTTAAGCCACTAGCCTGTTAACGTTAAAGGTTTAAATAGTGTCACATGGTGGTGCCTGTGTCCCTCTCAGCTGTTGTTACAAGTCCCAAGTCCCTTAATACTCAAATTACCTCACTAGGAGCAGGCTTGTGTATATATTGTGTAATAGTTAAATTAAAAAGAAGGGTTTTGAGGGAAATTATTGTCATGGTTTGAGAGAAGCAGTGAAACTTAAATTAATGACAGTTTAAGTAGGACACAGTAGGTATATGATTATCGCAGAGAACATAATCTTTACTAATTTATACTTTTTATTATGTTAAATTGGTCCCGTTTTAATTAACGATTTTACTGTATTGTATTTATTTATTGAAAATGTGAATTTGATCAAATCAGAACGTGTAAGAATAAATAGTTATTTTATTTGATTTATAAAATCACCATATTATAATAAACATGCAATGATTGTGTTCATAACTTCAGACCAAGCTTTATTGAATGCCAGCAGATGCAACATGCAAATATGGTAGAAATTTCGCATAAGGTAACAAATTTTAAAGCATTCCAATCGTGCCCAATATCCCTTGAAATAGCACCATAATAAATAAAACCTTAGAAATTTTTGACAGACGAACCATTAATGTTTTGCTTGATGGCGGCGATTAGTATATGTGTGGGTGCTTCTGCACATAAGCATGAGGTGTGTCGAAGTTCGCATACTAAAAGTAAATGAAAAACCTTACACAAATGAACAGAAAATTAGAAAAAAGAAACAAGCGATAATGATTAGTTCTGAAATATTTGAAGCGGTTATTTGGTATAGTATGACAGATGGCAGAAGTTATCCTATATGTACTTTCGTACATGTACATGTAGCTTTCTATCAAGAAATATGGCAAAAATATAATAAAAACACCGAACTACACTGTCAGTTATTGGTATGAATGATGGAAATCAATTTGGAAACATAATAACTCATGTTTGCAAGACGCGACATTGCTCTGTCGCAAAGTACCACGCTGCGACCATATCGCGTGCGCGCATTTTAGCTTTAATCGGGCGTGACACTATTTACAGATCGTAAACAGGTGTAGCGTCGTGATCATATACCTGGCTGACGGCGCCCTGCGCGGCGGCGCTGGCGGCGTGCGGCGCGTGCGCGGCGAGGTGCGGCGGCACGCCCACCACCACCACCTTCTGCGGCAGCGCGCCCGCGCCCGCCGGCCCGCTCGTCACCACCACCGACTACGACCGGACATGCACGGACACGCACACGTTACGTCACGCGAACGTTACGCACGCGTGCACGTTACGTCACGCGCACGTTACGCACACGCGCACGTTACGTTACGCACACACCGTGCACTATGCGGGATGCACGTTACACCACTCTACCCCTACGCCGTCATATCATTACACGTATAAATAATCAAATTGAACTTTTATGTGTATGAATGAATCAATCAGGTCTGCATGTTCTTAAGTTATAATTTTTATTGTCATTTAACCCTATACTTGACATTGTGCACTTAAATGCACATTAGAATCAGATTTTTTTTCTCGGATAATGCGACATCGAATCTTACTAATAATAACTGAAAGCGAATTAGCAAACGTTTCTTTATTTCAGAAAATTAAATGAATATCTGTCTCGTTCACACATTGTAAATGGTAAACAAAATAGCGAGCCATCATTCAGCGCCTGCGCAACGCTCTCTAAGAATCTTATTTTATCTGAATGAAATTAAGTTATATGTACGAAATTTATATAATCTTACTTTCTGCAAGCTTTATGCAAAATTTTGGAGATATTTTTTTGAGATATAATGTTTTGAATATATAGTAATTCATGACTTTTGTTATGTGTGCATTAAAATGCACACTGCCAACGACAAACAATATTAATGTTTGTCAATATTGTGTCTTTAAATGCACACTGCCAACTTTGCTACTATATACTTAAGGTTCTGCACACAAGGTAGGGGGTTGGGTGAACAAAGTTCAGACAGTTTTTTTTTTATAATTCATGACTGAAATTAATATTTCCCCATTTCCACTAAATTCTCAGTCCTTAGCTTGCAATATTTTTTCAGATGACTGGAGGCCGAAAAATTCTAGCTTTGGTGTCTAAATTGCGGAATTAAATCGGATGTAGAATCCAGCAAATCCCTAGAAAGATGAATTCTAGATGTCTAGGTCTCATAAAAACGTCCCTGAACTCAAGTCCTGTCCAATCAATAGCGTCTTCTGTCAAAAATGTAAACATCTCCAATAATGATGATTCCAGAACATCTGCAATATCAATCCCAGATAAGACCAAATTCCGACTTGAGGTCGGCTATAATAGCGCCACTAGCCCTGAAGACTAAGCTGGAATACCTCAGAAAAGTATATCTTCTTACCACATCCTTCAAACAAGTGGAATAAAGTCCAATCATATGCTCAAATTTAATACAACATTCTAACGGAAACATGGATGCAGGTCTAAACAGACAAGTCGCTTTATAGCGTACAAATGTGATAGGCCATTGTAAGTATTGTCCTCACAGATCCTGGACATCTTCGTTTGTAATTCCTGGTTGCTGTTTCGTCATGGGAACAGCGGTAAACAAAAATTATTGCCACTCACAAAGTTTCGAGTCGCTTTATGTGGGAACTGTGTTTTTTTGGGAGGAGGTCTTCTAATCTCTCAACTCAACTAAAATATCTCAAAACTTGTTGACATGTCATAACTTTCGAGACTTTTATCTTTAGTATTTTCAAAATGTATGATATTTTTTATATTTTTTAATTATTTCTTAGTTTAGTGAGTACTTGGCGGTGTGCATTTAAAGACACATATTTTTTTTCTCGTGAACCTGGCAGTGTGCACTTAAAGACACATACTATATTCTGAAAACTGAAATTCAGAGATTTTTTATTTTATTTTTCCTAATATCCTTATAACCCAATTAACGCAGGGAAGTAGCAAAAGTATAATTTTTTTAGGATAAAATTCTCTGCCAAGTATAGGGTTAAGAAAATAATAAATTATCATCTTTACAAATAATTAATTACAAGAGCCTGTCTGTAACTTCCACAACGTTAAGCATAGAACATCCTTATTAGAAAATAATTGTATTTTTTTTAATTTTGATAACTTTGTTACTGTTTATGTGGTATCATAGTTATAATAATACTTTTATGTAAGATTACATGTTAATCGGATGGATACTCTAAATTGTTCTATCCAAAATTTTATAATTGTATAACATATTTTAAAATCCTAAATAACAAAGTATTATTGTTCAATATGTACTTCGATATATTGTTAAATAGATATTTAAGTATATAACCTCACAGAAATGCAAAACAGCCAACCATATGTCTAATACAAAATTATTATAATCTAAATTGCTACTTATAAAACAAATAACTTTCATATTCTTAAAATTGTCATTAGAATCAATACAATGAAACCATGCAGATTGTAAAATATATAAGATAAATATTTTTGAAAAAATATTTAGGCTGCAGCATGCCACTAACCTCCACACACTACATCTGCAAACTGTTTTCTTTTATCAATCTGAACCTACGATACGCATACAATATAAATATGGTTGTGTACATACGTTTTGGCTTCGAACGATGGTCGGCTGCGAGCTGTGCACCACTATGTGACCCTGTCCGCTAGCTGGCTGAGCCTGTGGAAAAAATCATCTTGGTTATATTTTATTTAGTAAATAATGTAATAACAACAACTAACATTGTTAAGATAAAGGATAAAAAAATCTATATTAAGATTTGCATAGATTTCGATGTTGTACTTAAAAGATTTTTATTGCATAAATGTACTACCCCAAAAACTAGGATAGCATTTATGCTCGTGTTTTTAGTTCACATCTTTTCAGATTCTTATCTAGAAGTGAAAATTTCATCAGTCTGGTATCAAAAGTCCACTATCGTTTCATTCGTAAATGATCTAAAAACTACATTTTTTTTAATAATTTTCAAACACGAAAATAGATGACATTGACAATACCAATTGTCAAAACTGGTTACATTTTCTTGTTAGGAGTGAGTAATCTTTACTAACCTATGACTACAATATATATAGCCATTCGGTCAATGTTACTCACTTGCGGCGGTTTCTGCTGCGAGGTGACGATGACGAACTTCTGCGGCGGCGGCGTGGCGGGCGCCGGCGACTGCGAGCCCGACGAGATCACCACGTTGCGCGTCGCCTCTGTTACGAGTGTGTCGTATAAAATTAATCGTCGATTTCAAAGATACAAGGAAAAATATAAGTTCTTATTCGTATATGTGCGGCATGATTCTATTTTTATATAAATCTCAAAAATATGTACAGCATCAAGGAATACAAATAGGGAATGTGGTAAAATATATATTATTGATAAGATTTCAAAGCTCCTCGATCATAAGAAAACATTAATGAAGTATGTCATAAAGTTCAAAACATTACATCCTTATTAGCAATATTCATGTTAGATAGATTTGTTAAATTTTAATCGATCTTTTAGTATAAAAGACAATATATAAAAGACTTATTATACAATGATAAGACCAAAATTAAACCATTGAAATTTATGAATACAAAACGAAATAATGAACTCGGATCGGTTTGCATGCTCATTTTTGCCGCGTACGTGCAAAATGTGGAATGAGGTATTCACTGAGCGTTATGACATGGGGTTCTTCAAGAGGGGTGCTAAAAGAGCTCTTTTTTATATTTGAGCATAACGATAAAGCAGACGTGCTACCTGATGGAAAGTAGTCAACGTCGTCTATGGACATTTGCAACACCAGAGTCGCCAATGCTCTTCTTCAAAACCGGCGATGCATTGGGGACTCTTCTGGTGTTGCAAATGTCTATAATCGACGGTGACTGCTTTCCACCAGGTAACCCGTCTGCCTTATCGTTAGGTATAATTATAAAAAGAAACGTACCGACGGTCTTGGGCGCGTGCATGAGGTGCGCGGCGGGCGGCACGGGCGCGGGCGCGGCGGGCACGAGCGGCGGCGTGCACGCCACCACGGCCACCGCGCCGCCGCCGCCGCCGCCCGCCGGCGACGCGCGCTGCTTGCTCACCAGCTGCTGCAGCCCCGGGCCCAGGTAGCCGTACTCGCGCCTGGTAACGGTGCATATTTATTGGGGGACCGTAAAGTTATCAACATTTTGTTTGCTAGCAAAACAAGGTTCGAAGGTGGTAGAACCCTTTGTGGTTCGACTCCGGCGGCACCACTGCCACACCTATTTCTGCCTTACAACAGCAGCTTTAAGCGCTGCTGTGTTCTGGTTTGAAGGGTGTGGTTAGGGAGACATACTATTCCGAGGCGTTCTAGCTTAGTCCTCAGGGGTAGCGGCGCATCTGTGGCCGACCACAGGTAGGAATATCTAATCTTATCTGAGCTTGATTACAGATGTCCATGGGCGGCGGCGGCCACTTACCATCAGGTGGACTGCATGTTCGTCCGCTACTCCTATATTATATAATAAAAAAAAGGTTTATTAAAGAATTCAACATAATTATAATCGACAAAATAACAAATGTCAAATGTTCCTTTTATATTCAAAACTGTTTTGTGTATGTGTATTTTTGAAAGTAAATTTTTCTTTTTTCTTTTTTGCCAACAACTATTTTCTTTAATACTTTTCAGTTCTCCCAATAAATGTTATTACATTATTTTAAACTTTAAATATGTTAACTCACTTTTGTTTGTCTAGATGGCGCAAATCTTTTTTATCTGATCTTTTTAAATATTTTTACAACACGTGTTGCCAGTAATGAATCTCACTTATAGTCTTCGAGGAGGTCAGGCGGCTGCCGCAGCTGGCGCACGACAGGCGCGATGACCTTGAGCAGCTGGTGCTTGAGCGTGCCGGCCGCCACGCGCTCGGCGCCGCCCAGCCCGCTCAGCGCGCCGTCCAGCCGCTCGCCAAGCCACCGCACGCGCGGCAGGATGAACACCTTACCGACACATTACTATCAGCACCGATTTCTGGGTGTGTCTTAGTCAATGAAATATTTCTAAGCCTTTTTTTTGTAAAATCTTTTGTATTGTTTTGTTTAAATTCCATTAAGACAATTTTTTATGAAAGAAAATTTTATAAAATGTTTAAATTAAAAAAATAAAGGTGATAGAAATCGAAAATCACCAAATGTATAACCATCATCACTTATGTTATAGCAACAGTACAATGCTACTTTGCTCTAATTTCAATGCTCATGCCTCAATAAAACAAAACCACATGAGGCATTCCACCTTCGTTTTTACAGAGTCATGTCTGATTAGAGGGTATATACTATATAGTTATACTATTCATACTCAGGGTATTAGATATATTCGTACTAAAAATAGTGTTTAATAAAGAGTTATTCATAAATAGAATAAGAATGAGACAAACCTTAATAACTTCGGGTCCGAGTTCAGCCAGTCCCTGAACCGCGCCGTACAGCGACGCCAACGGTGTCTTATCAGATTCCTTCACAGTCGGCGCCATGAATGGCCCTACACCACTCTCGTTGTTAGTTTGCGACGGGCACTGCAGAGCTTTCGCGAATAACCTTTAATAATAAAACCTTATTATTGATTATTCACAACAGCTGAAATGACAAACATGAATGTAAATTATAAAAACATCTTTATATACAATCCTTTTTTATTAATTGCATCATGCGAAAAATGTTTGCAATTAAAGTTGGCTTTATACTATATAACCAATGAACATCAGAACTGACACCAAATTAGACAGAAATGTCCAGATTTGTGTATAAATTCATTCCTTTTAGGGCTAAAATTTACTACATCTATCAAACATCTCTTATTTCCTTGACTGTGAAATCAATATCTCACCGTGTCACTCTTGTCTGTAGGTTGTTAGTGGAAGTGTTAAAAGTCTTGCATATCTGCGACATCAAGCGTGCAGCAAAGTCCCGTAGCGCCCAATGATTGTCCACTTCTGGCCGCATGCACAGTTGTCGCGACACGATGCACGTCGATACAGATGGGATCAGCTCATGTAACTGCAGATAAATAAAAATTATGGCATTATAAAATTATTATAATTATAAAATATGTAGTGCAGTGATAGACATTCAACTTAGTGGTTGAAAACTCAGCCTCTCAATTAGGAGGCTACAATTAAAACCATTATTGTTAATTCTTTATTGCATTACATATAATTAACTTTTATTTCGCTTACACATTATAAATTGTAAGGGTAAAAATAGAACACCATCCTTCAGTTTCAAATTATATGGAATTTCTTTTTTTTAATTATTATAACTTAAGAAACAATCCCTTTCGTTAAAAAGACGACTTGATTAAAGCTTTATATTCATTTTTATCCTTTATTCATTTAAAAAATTAAATGTTACTTACATATTTTTCGAGATACAAAGATTGATTGTCAAGCATGGCTTTGACCATTCTCATCAGGTAAATGAGCAGAGCCAGGTTGTTCTGCACCACATTCACCTTCACACCTTCAGAGATGAAAGTACACATCCTCGGCAGCATCTCATGAAGGCCTGGATCGCAGGCCAGGGATTGTAATGCTTCCTGTCAACAAATAACCATACAGCCAAATATAGTGCCTCCTCTATTTAGCAACTCCATACAAGATTTAATTTTTTATAACATAACTAGCGGACCTGTCAAACATTGTGTTGCCATGTAAATAAAAAAATGTTAAGGGTGAACAACCCTTATCAATTAGAGGTATGAAAAAAATATAGTAGCCGATTCTCAATCCTACTGAATATGCATATAAAATTTGGTGAAAATTGGTAAAGCCCTTTCAGAGGAGTATGGTAACTAACATTGTGACATGAGAATTTTACATATAAAATAAAGTACAACACAACCCAGGTACATACAGCAACCTAAAGTATGGCAAAACATTGTGAGAGAAGTAAATTTTATTTTACCACCCTCTCATAAAAAAAATATTTGCTTAATAAGATAAAAAAAAAAAATACTCACCGCTCGCCGAGCCTCATCGCTGCCCACACAAGCTTCAGTGATCTCCTTGTAATACAGCTGTTGTTCCACACTCAGCTCATGGGTAGCCAGTTGCTTTACATGCACCGATTCTGATGCCTTCAACCTCGCTGCTTTGCCACACACTATTTACAATAACAGAGTTAATAAAATGCAGCAAATCTAATGCAATAAAAATGAGTGACAATTATTATTATATTTACTACATGAGAATTGAAATAGGTATATGTTATAGAAATATTATTACTAATATATATACACCCATATTTGTAATCTTAACAACAAAATATAACAAAAAACATAAAGAAGTACCAGCTGAATCTTTATTGCTAGGTTTGCTCAACTTGCTGATAGGGTCAACAGACTCAAGCTTCTGAGCTTCCTTAGAGAGTGGTGGAGGATTCTCGGGCACTGTGGGCTGCACTCCGTCCACGCTTAGCCAGTGTGCCCGGACAGAGACATCCAGGGGAATTTTTGGTGGTGGTGCTGATAGAATCTCAGTTAAATCAATCTCCTTTTCTTCCACAAAGTGTAATTCTCTGCCACCACCAGAAGCGAAACGAAAAGGTAGGGAATCTGGTTGTATAAACCCATATTGAGGCTACAAACAAAATTAAGAGTGTTATTAAACAAGCTTGATACATAATTCTATATTCACATTCAAATGACACAAACCTCTATGTTTTTAATCTTTAATGTGTCATCTACATCAGTTATCGATAATTTTTGCCTCTTGGCGTGATGCATGAACTTCATAGCATCCTGAACTATAACTTTAAGACGATATGATACATCGTCAGCCAACTCCTTTGCGGCGTCGTCACCTAAACTGCTTATTCCAACACTTTCAGCTATTACTTTTATGGAATCGAGGGTCAATGAAGACCCAAACGTTAACTCTGATTCACCCATGTCAGAATAATTATACAGTACTCAATTTATGTTTTGTTTTACTACACTCCACGCGAAATAGCATTCATTTGATTTTTTGATTTCAACAAATTTCATATAGTTTTTGTTATTTAATCAATAGCTTACTGTCTTCATTTTATATTAAATCTAAACTAACAACGATTAGAAATGTTTATTGTACCCAAATGAAAATATAATAAAATAATACGCAATAAACTCCTAAAGAATTAGAGAGTGGAGACAAGTAATATGTCAAATTGACAATGGGTATTATGACATCAATGACGACAATGACATACACTCGACTCAGTGTTGCCAGGTCAGATTTGTAATACTACAGTGCTGACTGCACTGTAGTATTAAAAAAAATAAAAAATACAGTAGATTCGCATGAAAATAGGGAATATGCACAATTTTTATTTTATTATTTTAAATTAATTATCACTTTGTTTTTACATAGTAAAAAATATAAACAATGTTATTAGTGTTTGAAATATTTTTTAAAATATTATTCAAAGTATCGATAAAATTTGACACGTTTGAACGACGCCATTTTTCGCGCTCTTTGAAAGACGTCACGGAGTGTGTTTTGTGTTGATATGCATTATGCACATAAAGTTATTATTTAAGATTTTCAAGTTTCATCGCCATTTACATCATAGTAAAGGCTAAATGACCACTTTATAGGTATTTTTTAGTTATTGAGCAAAAACACTTCTATAAACACATTACATAGTGTTTTTTCTGTTCCAAACGATGCGAAAATATGAAAAAAGTGGTGTAAGATTATAAAAAAAAACAAAGTATCTCCATAATTGCATTAACGTTTGCATGTACTGTAACAAACAATAATTTTAGGTAAATAATTTTAAAATATTGCATTGATCATCTATTTCGTTAGGTACTAATTGACTTCTACATCAAACACTATCATTTGAAACACACATAACACACACAAAAACACATAAAATCTATTATAATATTAGAAAGATAGGTGAATGTTAACAACATTTAAGTTATTATCTGTTAAATATTATTGAGTTGACCTATTCATAAAAATCTGTTTATCCATTTTTGCATATTTTTGATAAATAGTCCGATTGTGTTTTGATAAAACTTCTTTCAATCATTGTTCTTGATTATTCCTAATAATACTATATAGTAAAATCGCACTAGGTAATAACAAACGCTGCAGGAATATAAATAAAAACATTTTTTCTCTCAAACAGTATGAATATTGATGCGGATAAACAACGTAACCTTTGATCGTAACACGCTTTGTGACGTCATGTTTCGATTCGACCAATGGCAATGCATTTCGCAAATTTGAATTTAGCTCGCATAATTTACGATTTTTGATTAAAGTATTAATCAATTTAATACGAAATAAATAAAAAATAACTGTTTAGATGTAATTTCAGGACCATAAAGCACCGTGGAATATAATAACATGAAAATCTAAATTACATGCATATTCCCTATTGTATTACAGTATACAGTAAATGCAGTAAGTGTACTGTAATTACAGTGCATCTGGCAATACTGACTCGACTTGACCAAAGAGTATAGTAAGCTGGACTCGACAGCGATACTAATTCCAAATACAATGTTGCGCAGCGATCTTCGTTCAAGAATAATAGTATTGTTGATCGAAGGCAGTTTTTCATTCACAAACTATCACAAATGTATACACCAAAGAGTACATTTTGAAAATGTATTGTGATCAAATATTAGTAATTCATAATAATATAAAATGCCTTACAATATACACATCGTAATCAAGAAGTGATTTGCAACTTTTTCTATCTGTGGCAATAACGTTTTTTTAAAAATCACCAGAGTTACCAACATAAGTAACAAAATTGTTTTACCAACGATTTAAATGAAAAAATTTAACAGAAATATTGCCTGATTACATTCATTTGCTTTCAATTAGGGTAAGTTTACGTTTATTGAAAGGTAATTATTACAAAAGACCCTTTGGCAAAATTCTGGAAACAACAGACCAAAGAATATAGTAACCTATCAAGAGACTCAGGAAACTTGTGAATCAATTTTGATTACATTTAAATGACTGTAATTAATTCAAATGTGTTAAGGGATGGCCCAGAAATGTAATTTCAATATGTAATTAAGTTCGTTAAATCAAATGTTTCTATGAGTTCACGTGAATATATGCTATGATTACTATATGCACTATATTACTTTATTGGCATTGTTTATCGACGAAACTAATTGATAATCGCAAAATTATTGTTAAAGTTAAACCATATCTATGTATAATCATAGTGGTCAGGATCATTAAATATAGTAATTATTTATTAAACAAAAATTAGATTCGTTGCTTTAAATTATGCAACACGGCTTTTTAATACTACATATTCACGCAGTTTAGTTAAAAACGATTCAGGTACTGGCAACACTTGAGTAAAATCCTTGTCTTTTGAGCTTATCTCTTGAAGAATTATGACGAAGTCCATCGCCGTTTGCCGTTTTGTATTCCATGTGTATCGCGTAACTTGGTTGTTGTATCTTTAAATAATCTAACCGAGTTACTTGGTGTTAAAAATGTATAGAAATAAGAAGGACGTCGATAAACACGTGCAAAATTTAACATCGAAACTACCACTGAAAGAGGTGAGCGAGTAATTTTCGTGTGTGGTACGATTTTGCAGTAAGTTGTATTTCTACAAATTAAACTTCTTTCCAGTTCCAAACTAGAGCCTATTCCATAGCGCGGCTGTATTTCGAAGTGGGTGACTACACAAGTTGCCAAAAATACGTTGAACAATATCTTACTCAAAAGGACAACAATGCTGCTGCACACAAGCTTCTCGGCTTGGCGTTGCAGAAAATGGGACAAAAGGAGAAAGCCTTGGAGCACTACAATTTGTCCCTCGATATAGATCCGACACAAACCAGCACCATCCTCGACAGTGAGTATAAAATATTTACGTATATTTTCGTTGAGCATTTTTATCAATATGTCATCTAATGTTGAGGTTATAACGTTAGGTTAAAATTTATAATAGTTCAAACGTATTCAATGTATATTGTTAAATGTAAAGATAAAAACATCCCTTAAACTATCTTAACTTTACATCATTATTAGAATATTTGAGATTTATTACACTTTACTTGTATATTGATTGATGTGTTTTTTTTATACTTGTCTTAAGTTGTAAACAAACAATAGTCACGCAATTATGAGTTTATTTTTTATCACTACACACTACTTATACATGCCACAGCAACCTAGCTGTAAGTGCTGAATAATATTAAGAAGGTATTAAGGATTTTGACCATCTTTAAACAGTATTTAAACATAATCATATAATTTAATTTATATTTTTATAGCATTTAAGTAAATTCTTATAATTGTATTGATCTTTCTTTTTGAAATGCTACATAAAATATGGTTTATGTTATAGTAATTTATCAGAAAATTTCAATAAAACATAATGGAATTACCTTCTACTGGAACTAAGAGTTTAGTTAACTCTTATCAATAATTAAATGCAATTTTAACAAATTAAAAATTCATATCAATTGTAGTACATTTTACTGATTCAGTTGTTAGTTGGATGATTGTCTTTGCATTTCCATGTCATTTCTACCCGTTCTGCCATATTTTCTTGCAGTTTAAAAGTATAAAAAAGCATTATAGTAACTTTTTTTATGTAAATGAAATGCAATATGGTATATTTAAATTTAACGTGAGCATTGTTTATACTTTTTTTACTAGATTGATTTTAAAAGTTGTTATTATCCTTCTTGCAATTTCAAATCAAAGCAAATCATATAATTTTCAGTATGCGAGATTCTTGCTGATGATGAAGTTGAAATAGACCCTGGACGTGCCAAGTACTGGTGTGAAAAAGCAGAAGCCACATTTCCAAGGCATCCCATAACATTTAAACTCCGTGAACGTCTTCTCACTACAACCAATCCTGATTCTGAAACCTTAGTTAAGTTTTTAAAAGCTGAACTTGCAGTGAGGCCTAAGGATGCGATACTTCACACACGACTTCTGAAACATTACTTACTTTCTAATCAAATAAGAGAAGCATTTGATCATAGCTGCAACATAGAATTTGATGAACAAATTTTTTTGAACAATTACACCTGGTATGACACACTTTCTGAAATCCTCAAACACAATTCACTGAATACCAATGACTGGCTATATCAATTGCTTTTACTGACAGTCAAAGAGCGGAGTTGTGTTTTGAGTTTAACTGAAGTACCCAATGGATCTTCTAAAAGTTTAGTAGAGTCAAATGACCTCCTATGTGCCTATGATCAGGCACTTGAAAGTGTAGCTAAAGTAGGAGCCCCACCTGGATTTGGAGAATTTCATTCAAGCTTAGTGCAACATCATCGAGGACAGCTTGCATTCCACACTGCCACTTATTTATTAAAAAAGGCAAAGAAAAATCAATTAAGTTGGCGTGATGCAACAAAATTTGCTGGTCCACTCATGTTAATTGCTTGGCAAATAGTACCACTGGACCCTAAAGTAAATTGGCTGATGCATGCTCCTAAGAAACAGCAGAGTGCAGTACACCGATGGTACATAGGGGGGTCATACAGATGCTCCCAATCTGGCCATTACATACTATCAAACATGCATGAAAATAGTCAAGTGTTTCTAGATCACATTTCTCAATTTTGTGCTGGTGCTCACTGGAGAGACAAAATTTATGAAATAGTATTCCCCGGAAGAGATCAGTTGGCAAAAAATAAGTTATCACACCTGATGTCAAACACTTTTAATGCTCCAGCCCTTAGATTGCCAAGAAGACATGAAGTAGAAGCTTATGATGAAAATGCCCAAAGAGAATATCCAAGCTCCCTGCATCATTTTGTATGGATATTAAATAATTATAAGAATTTTGCCAAGTTCAAATGCTCCCTGTTTGACATGTTAACTTCAACTTCAAGCAATTATGGAGTTGAAAGTTTAAATAAACTAGACGTTTTAGCATTCCTTTATTGTGCTACATTGACAACACAAAACAAAAGCAATCAAATGGCCATACATAATGCTGGCAAGCCCAGTGTACTTCCTGCAAATATTATGGACTTGATGTGCTCCCTTGCTCAGATGAAATGGTGGGATTGTGCATACAAATACAGTCAAAAAGAATTAGGCGCTGACTTAACAGGAATACATTCAACCTTGAGCAGTGGTATTGAAGTAATAAGGTGCATTGATAACCATGGTCTTGATCCAAAGCTACTTTGTACTCTTGGTGGCATATTTAGTGAACAAGCAAAACAATGTACTGTATTGGATGTAAAAAACAGTTTGGAAATTAGAGCTCGCCTATATTATTCGTCGGCTATTAACCTCCTGGAAAAAGTGAAAAGTAAAGTCATTTTAAAAATGCCTGAAACGAGACTGTTTAATTATACATACAAGGACTTGGATACAAAGGAATTAAATGTGTTATTAGAAGAATGCAAGATTTATGTAGCAACTGGACATCTTAATGATGGTGAATATGAGAAAGCAATTGAGTTATTGTCAAGCTTAAGATCACCAAATGCTTGTTATCATCTTAGTGAAACATACAGGAAAATAGCATTTGATGAAAGGAAAATTTCCAAAGATGTAGATTCAGAAATGAAATATGTCACTTTATTAAACAAAGCCAAAAATTATGCATACAAATCTTTAGAGAAACTTAAAGAAACAGATATATCTTACAAAGACAGTCCTTTATACTTAAATATTCAGGAATTGATTGAAGATATTGAATGTTGCATGAATAAAGTAGATCCAGATATATCCAATTCTGCATTAAATGAGTATTCATCTGATGAAAATGAATCATTTGGTGTAAGTGAGTATATTTCCGTCAGGTCCAATTCGAATTTCTATCACAAACAAAATGTAAGTTCTACTCCTAAACCACCAAAAAAACAAGTGTCTAATGCAAACATGACCACTTATCGCACTGCTGTAGATACGCAAATACTCGAAAATAGTGCAATTGATCATCAAATGTTAGAAAGAATAGAAAAACAAATCAAAGTGCTACAAAAGAAGGACACAACTATTAATGATTTCATGGAACAAACGAAGGAATGGTTTGACGAGAACCGTAAATTGGGTAATCAAATCATAAGTACAATCAACACCAACATTCAAAATACTACTGAACAATTTAAGCTTCTAAAGATTTCAGTGGATCAAGTAAAAGATCAAATTGAAGAATGTAAAAATGAATGTAAGGATGTCGGCGATTTAAAAAAGCAGATAGCTGAATTAAAAAAGGAAGTTAACAAATTGAAGAAAACATCCTCTGAACAGACAATAGATGAAAGTGAGCTCTATAACTTAGATGATGAATATAGGGCAAATGATAATGTAACTGGATGTGGGATACAATTACCTTTTGGACCATCTCATGTCATGCCACAATTTCCTCAACGCCTTGTTCCTCCCTTTCCAGTAGCAACTAACCCATATCAGTTATATGGACAAAATTTCTACAATTTATACAATCAATATTCTCAGTTTCCTCAAGTATCTGCAGTTCCTGGAGCTCCCCAAATATTCGATCCTACTAGATCTCAAGCCAACTATCCAGGTGTATATCCTACACCAGATCAAATGTACCTCGACGTTTCTCATCTTGTTGGTGCAACAATGCCAACTGTACCTACAGTGCCAGCAGTTCCTGCAGTGCCTACAGTGCCTGTCCCTACTGTGTCTTCAATCTCTGTTCCAGTTGTTACTTCCGCTCCTACCAAAGTAACAGCTCCAAAATCTAAAATGGTACCAAATGTAGAGGTAAAAGACACATCACGATTACCAGTAAATGTGGTTATAACCTCTTCGGACCCTCTTCCTGTATGTACTTCCGCTCCTGCTCCAGTACTTAGTGTAACGATCCCACCAAAGCATATTAAGGGAAGCCCCCATAATTACCAAATACCAATGCCTTCGGCAAACGACGCAAAGCCAGTGACAGCTTCTCCAGTATTCAGCTTTCCTAGTGCTGCAAATAAGGCTACCGTTGCACCCGCTGCAACAACAACCGTCGCGAGTTTTCCTAGTTGGAATCATTCCACTATAATGAATCAATCAGAAATTTCCAAAACCGTTGTTGATGGAATTTTCACAGGGCCATCACCGAATAATAGTTTAAACAAGTCCAGAACTCTCTCTGAAAAAAGTAACACATCAATAGAAAACTATGATCCTTGCCCTGACTTCAAACCTATTATACCTCTCCCAGCTGAAGTCAAAATAACTACTGGTGAAGAAGATGAAACAATTATATTCAGTTCCCGTGCAAAATTGTTCCGATTCAGTGATAAGCAATGGAAGGAGAGGGGACTTGGGGAGATGAAATTACTTAAGCATAAGATAACTGGCAAAGTTAGGGTTCTTATGAGGAGAGAACAAATTCATAAAATTTGTGCGAACCACATTATTTCGGCAGAAATGGAAATTTCGCCGATGAAAAATGAAACTAAAGCTTACTTCTGGGTTGCAAACGATTTTGCTGAAGAAACAGTTATATTGGAAAAATTCTGTATCAGGTTTAAGACAGCAGATATAGCTAAGCAATTTTATGATGTTTTCGAAAATGCTCGTCTTGAGGCTTCACAGAATCAAAGCAACAAAAATGATAGTAGTATAATGTCAAATGAAGAAACAAAAGCAATTAAATCTAGTCCCAATGTAACATCAACACCCAACAAAAGCATTACTACTGATACCAACAAAACTGTAATGGGTGGTTTTACCTTTAGTAGTACACCTTCATTCAAACCTGTATCTGAAAGTAATAAATCTTCACAAAAGACGGTTGAAACTGCGCCAAGTAAATCTAATATATTTAGTGGATTGACATTTAATACTGGTAGTAGCTCCCCATTCGTTGCCAGTTCTGTATTTGCTAATTTATTGAATGCACCATCCAATCAAAACGCAAAAACCGAACCTGTTCAAAAAGAACCAAATAAGCTAAATACTTCAGATGTTGTTGAAGAATTTGAACCAAATGTGGAATTTAAACCTGTAATTCCATTACCGGCATTAGTTAATCAAAAAACAGGAGAAGAAGATGAAACTATTTTATTTGAACACAGAGCAAAACTCTTACGGTTTGATGCTGCAGGTAAAGAATGGAAAGAGCGTGGCCTTGGAAATATCAAATTACTTGTACACAAAGACAATGTCCAAAAGGTGAGATTATTAATGCGTAGAGAACAAATTATGAAAGTATGCTGCAACCATTCTGTAACCAAGGAGATGGTTTTCCAAAAAATGCCCAATATGGATAAAGCCGTAACATGGTGTGCTAAAGATTTTTCTGATGGTGAATTGGTAGCGGAAACATTTTGTTTACGGTTCAAGACAGTACAAGCTTGTGATAACTTTGTCTCTGCTGTCAAATCAGCTCAGTCTAAAATAAAAGATGAGTCCAAATCAATTAAAGAGGAACAAAATGCAGCAAAGGTTACACAAAGTGGCTTTGGAGATAAATTCAAACCAAAACCTGGATCTTGGCATTGTGAAGCATGTTACACAAATAATCTTGAGAACTTTGAGCATTGTGCTTGCTGTGAACAACCAAAACCTAAGGGTAGCAGTAATGTCAGCAAAAGTACCATACCCGTATCTTACAGTTTTGGTTTTGGAGATAAGTTCAAGCCAAAACCGGGTTCCTGGGAATGTAAATCGTGTATGGTACGTAATGAAGCAGGCAAGGAAATATGTAGCGCCTGTAATATTCCAAAAGATTCATCTACACAAATAGGTGATTCTAAATTGGCATCAAAAAATCCGCCAATGATGTTCGGAATCCCTGGACAAACACAAAGCACCCTGGCTACCACGAAAGATTCAACTGCGCCTGTAGCTTCTGGTTCGGGGGATCAATTTAAGCCTAAAAAAGGATCCTGGGAATGTAATCAATGCTTTGTTCGAAATGATGAAAAAGTAGAAGTTTGTAGCGCCTGCAATAATCCTAAAAATGCGGATACTACGACAAAGACTATCAAATACAACTTCGGTATCGTCAATGCCAACACGAATACAAAAAATCAAGTTACTAATTTGTTTGAAACCCCAAGCACTCAAAAGTTCAATTTTGGGATTCCTGCAAATCAAACCGCAATAGTTGTTTCTTTCGGTGAACAAAAAGCTACGACAAGTGTTTTTGCTATCACTAAACAACCGACTACAAATGATGGTCCGATCAATTTTTGCTTAAAAAGGACTGACGAAAGTAAACCTGCTAAGCCAGCTTTACTTCCAACACCCCAATTGAATTGGACGGAAATTAAGAACTTTGATTTTATGGGAATTAAGCCAAAAGACCAAATAAGTATTAGTACAACAGACACCGTAAGCAATCAAAAATTAAATATTGCCAATATAACCAAGGACCATCAGGAACAAGGACTCGAAGAAAAGGTATTTTTTATTGTTATTATAATATGTATTATACAAATCGTCGTAGTAATATCTTGCTCACATACAAAACTATGTATACATTTGTCTAACTATTAGCCATTGCCCTTATAAATAATCAATCTTAATTTCATTATTAATGTATAGATAGTAGTAATAGTTAACAGTTTATAATAGCATGCTTTTAAATAGTTTCCTTCATAATTTGTTCTTCTCAATACTGATAAACTAACTTCTACACATAAAATATATGTTAGTATTATCACAAAATAATATAAAGTCATGGTTTTCTATTGCAGAAACAGTTAGAAAGGAAAGATGAAACTGGCTCGGACGATGTTATATTTGTCAACGAAATACAAGCAACTGAAGAAGAAAAACAAAAAGCTAAAGAACTTATGTTACCAGAAAATTTCTTTACATACAAAACTAAAGACCCATGTCAAGGATGCCGTGGTTGTAAAGATGAAGATGGAGATTTGAAGACAGAACAATCTGCGAAACCAAATAAAGCACAGCAGAAAGTAGCTTTTGGCCTTTCAACACCTGTAAGAACATTAGTATCTAATGTTCAAAGTCCAACAAATTCCATATATGGTACACCTAATAGTTTTGAAAAAACTGCAGATGTATCAATATTCCGAACGCCATTAGGAGCAACCGCGGCTAGTTCTAATTCGTCTTCACACACGAGCTCTACTAACAGTGTGGATGAGAATGATGTCACCAATAAAGAAAATACATTTACCGAAAAATCTACCAGCGATATGAATACTTTTTCAGCAGCAAAGAGTTCTATCTTAATGCCACCTAAATTTGGTTTATCAAATACCTCTAACGATGGAAAAGATGAAGCTGATTCAAAACCTGATCCAAAAAATACAGAAACAAAGTCAATATTTGGCAACAGCACTTTAGGGATTTCTGTTAACAAACCTATATTTGGTTCCAGTCAAAATAAAATAGAAATAGGTGGGGCATCTAGCATGAAGTCTATATTTGGAACAAATGACCAAAAGCCAGTGACGTCTATCTTTGGTACAGATAGCCAAAAGCCAGTTAAGTCTATCTTTGATACAGATGGCCAAAAGCCAGTTAAGTCTATCTTTGGTACAGATGACCAAAAGCCAGTTAAGTCTATCTTTGGAACAGACAGCCAAATGCCAGTTAAATCTATCTTTGGAACCGATGATCAAAAGCCAGTTAAGTCCATCTTTGGAACAGATGAGCAAAAGCGAGTTAAGTCCATCTTTGGAACAGATGACCAAAAGCCAGTTAACTTATTCAGCAGTGCGTCTCAAGGAAGTATATTTGGTCCAGCTGCTATGAAAAACTTTGGTTTCAGTGGAACTGCACCCAATCAAAATACAACACAAACCTCAGTTTTCGACAATTTATCTAATAATACTTCAAACATTTTTGGTGCCAAAGCAAATGATACTCAACAATCTGTGCCCAGTAGTATTACGGTAGAGGACAGTGGTTCTAAGAAAGATGTTGAAATTAAACCTGCAGAGAAGAAAGATGCACCTTTCAAACTGGACAATAGTTTAACTTTTGAAGCATTATCAACTAGTGGCCCTGGATTTAATATCGAAAGTAAGTAGAAAAAGTTTCATTAAACATTCATTTTATTTATTGGTTTGTTAATTAAATTTAAAAGGAAATAAATTATTTTTGGTAAAAAAATAACGTTTTTTTTATCTTACAGAGAAAGCAGATTTTCAATGGGAGGGCGCTGGTCAGCAGTTGTTTGGGGGAAAGAATAAGGATGCTAGTAATAGATCTAAAAATGATTCGGGGGCAGCCGACGAGTCCGGCGCCGCGGCTGACGAGGAGTATGACCCTCACTACGAACCAATTGTACCTCTGCCTGATAAGGTCATAGTCACTACTGGAGAAGAAGATGAGGTATTTACTACATACTAATTAGCTATGCTATGCTATATATATCTTTTTTTTAGAAAACATGTAAGACTAAACACCATGTATCTTCACTGGAATAGACATAGGCAGCTTTTAAGCTTATGAAATTCTTCGTGGTTTGAATGAAGGCACAACTGCTTCACTTATTTTTGCTTTATATTTGCAATCCAGCATTGTCGTATCGTTTAAAATATCTGGTATAGGAGAGACAGTTATAAGAGGCCTTCCAATTTAGTCCCTACCAACATATTCCTGAACGGTAGCAACATGGGTTACCTCATGTAGGACTCTAATCCTTCTTGGTGTTGATTACACATGCCCGTATGTGGCAGTACCTACTTACCGTCAGATGGAATGCATGATCGTTTGCTATGTTTATAATATAAAAAGAATATGGTTATTAGATTTATGCATTATCATTTAATTGAATGTAAACTTCACAGGAAAAGTTGTTTGGCGAACGCTGCAAGCTATACCGTTATGATGAGAGTACTCGCGAGTGGAAGGAACGTGGGATTGGCGAAATGAAACTGTTATATCATCCAGGTCGCAATACATACAGGTTATTGCTGCGACGAGAACAGGTATGAATGCAACGAATGTTTCTATTTTAACATATTTTGATAATTTTTTTTAAGTATATCATCATACATAGTAGTCAAAAAGTAACCGTTAGACTGTGACCTACATTCCTGTGTAATCTAGACATCAGATAGTCTGTGCGTTTACATTTTTTGTAGTCAACCCCACAATATTATAGCAATGAACCCATAATCTGCTTTATATCCAAAATTCACCTTTTATCTCCTCCTCCTCCTTGCTTCGTATTCCTCATTACTGAGGGTCGTGACCTCCTCCATGAAATGCACTTGAGTGCACAATATTGCGCCACTGGGCTCTGTCCTCAGCAGTGTGCAGAGCATCGTACAGCTTCTTTGACTCAAGGGCAGCGCGAATCTGGTCTGACCATCGCATAGGGCTGCGACCACGAGGTCTTTTTCCTTCTACTTTTCCGGTCACAATCAGCTTTTCGAGATTATCTCCTTGCTTCCTTGAGATGTGACCGAAATATTGTAGGATCCTCTGAAGACACGTAGTGGACAGCCTGGTCTTTATTTCGAGTTGTTTCAGTATGGATGCGTTTGTTCTGTAGGCTGTCCAAGGGATGCGTAGCATTCTTCTCCAGCACCACATTTCGAACGCATCAATGCGACGTCTGTCTGCTGTCCTGAGAGTCCAAGATTCTGCGCCATACAGAAATATGGAGAACACTAAAGTGCCTTTTATCTAGCAGTCAATCTATCTTAAAGTTTTAGAGTCAAAAATTTAGACAATGTTATCATTCTATACAAATAAAAGTATGTTATATACTTTTATCTCAAAGTTTACATGAATAAATGTTTGAGTTATTTAAAGAATGGCAGAGTTTAACTAGTATTTAAACGTATTCAATGTATGTATGTGACATTACATCTACGAAATTATAGCAATGAAATTGATTTTAACAATAGGTACACAAGGCTGTTTTGAACATGCTACTATTCAAGAACCTGGCGCTGCTGCCGATGAAGAACACTGACCGCGCGTGGACGTGGGCCGGCCAGAACTTCGCGGAGGGCGCGCCCGAGCAAGAGACGCTCGCTGTGCGCTTTAAGTTCATGGAGCTCGCCACCGCCTTCCACGACAAGGTCGTCGAGTGTGTGGAGGTGAGGGATTTCTGACATTTGCTTTATTTGCAAGAATCAAAATGGCTTGTTATAACATTGATGTGGAGTTTCTAGTTATGTATTCTACCGTTATAAGATAGGCTGGTGGATGTGACGTGATGTATATAATTTTTATATATCATAGATATCACTTATATAAAATAAAAGTATCTTAGGGTATGAATTTTTATGGATTCTTACTTTTTTTCTACATTGTTTTTTGCACAATTGAAGATTGCCAGACTTACAATTTTAACCTGTAATAAATATAGTTCAATTTACATACTTACGCAAATGTACATTTAACAGAAATTAAAATTGGCACCTGAAGAGACTGTTAAGGACGAGACGAAAGAGACCTTCACTGAAGTCGCTCCACTAAGGTTACCGAAGCATTTGGAGACAAGCGCGCGTGCGGACGAAGACATGTCCGCTAAAGTGGCTCAGCAAGTACAGGCAGGCATCACCATTACACCAATTGAACAACTACAAAGCGTTTCTAGTGACCCAGCACCTGACGCGAGCTTGAGTCAGAGCCAGCAGCACAAGGAGGTGTCGCAAGGCGCGGCCAGACATATCTACTTTGAGCAACCAGAGAAGAAACAGGAGGATGATGATGAGGACGACGATGAAGATGAAGACTATGAACATGATTATGACAACTCTGACGGATATTATAATGAGGTAAGTTATTATCATAATGTTTGAATGAAATAAATATAGTCGGAGTATTATTATTGTTCCTGCAGAGTCGGGCGCGTCCTATGAAATTTAACCATTAAACTGCGTATATCGAAGACGTGAAATAAACATATGAAATAAACGTGGATAATGAAGCTTAAAAATATTTTTTCTGCAGAACTTTTGTCAACAATATGTCTTTTATCTGTCATTGTAGTAATGACTTATCATTTTTCTCACACGCCCCAAAGATAAGTACCTATAGATATCTTACCGCCTTGTAATTGAAGGAAGCCATTAAAGGGCTTAAACGGCTGACATTTCTGTCAGCCATTTAATGGCTGTCATGGTTTAATTCATGCGGAACAATGCCGACATGAGCAATGAATTGGTGCAAAAACACGAAAACGAAGAAAAAGTTCGGAGAAATATCTTTTCATTCGTAAATGATCTAAAAACTACATTATTTTAATATTTTTGAAACAAAACAATAGATGACAGTGACAATTTCAATTGTTAAAACTGGTTCCATTTTCTTGTTAGGAGTGAGTAATCTTTACTAATCTATGACACGCCCCAAAAAAATTGTTAACTTCACCATACAGGAGGAAGAGGAATCGGCGTTGTACTACGAGTGCGACGGCGAGGCGATCGTGCAGCGCGGCGACACGCGCGTGACGTGCCCGCAGGCGCACGTGCAGGTGTGCTACGACCAGGAGGTGTACTCGCCCAAGATCCTCGTCACCGACGCCAACACCGGCGAGATACTCGCCGACATGCTCATATACACCGACACCGAGTTCCAGGTGAGGATTTCTCCGATGCTTCTGGCACTAACTAACGCATGGTCATTAACCCTGTACAGTTTCGTGTGTGCTCTTTCATCGCACTTTCATGCATTGCCCCGAAAATGGCCGTAATACTCCAACATTCTACAACACACTTCAAGATTATATGAGGCTGCTAAAACCAGAGTGGCCTAGCTGCAATTTAATGATTTTTGACCTATTTTCGTTTCTAATTTTATGACTACACCTCCTCGCAAAAACTTCAGAGCGATACACTTTTACTTTTCTCTTTATTGTAAAGTTTTTTGTAGTTAGGCTACTCTGTTCTAACAGCCTCATATGATATATATAATCTTGTCAAGAAGATTATTTTCTCACGAACTTTAGTTTTTTCAAGAAAATTTAAAAATGCTAAGATTATAATGTATATTTTGTTATAACAGATGACAGGTGACACGTGCTCTTGGACAGGCCTGGACTATACGCAAAATGATGCCGTCGAGAAAACGGTGACCCTCAACTTCGGCGACAGCGACACCGCTATGCAATTTTATGACAGTTGTGAGGTGAGAATATTTTTATAATCATGTTGGACTATGTGGTTTTCACTTAACGGTTGTAGGAAAATCGTTGAACAATAATTGTGTATAGAATTCCTTCTAAGTCATCATTTTCTATTTCAGACCAGCAAAGCTTCTACATATACGTCAACAGATCCAGAAGGCTAAAGTTTAGAATGTATTGCTTAGTTAACTTTTTTGGTAGAATTAGTGAGTATGACTGGTTTCAGTCTGTTTCGAGATTCGGTGAACTATAAATATATTTTTTTTTCATTTATTCTGTTCCCTATTCCTTGTAGATCTCGTTGCTAAGCTCATTCTGAGCTCTAAAGCCTGAGTTGCTGTCTCTGTCTACATTTCAAACATTTATTATAAGTATTCATCTACATATTTAATCGACTTTCAATTGTCGGAATAATCTACTTAACTATTTTATATCATAATTATGAGATATTTAGTGAAAAAAAAATAGAAGACATTTAATTAAAGGGAAATTTTCGGCGGCAGATGTGTTTACTAATTTAAGCGAAGTTTCTTGAATTATGGCGCTCTACATTGTAACATATCTATGCCTGGCTTCGGCTTAGCATAGTGTATCTGACGATTTAAAGACAATTTCTCATTAAAATTCGTTACAAGAAAACGTATTACTGCACAATGTTTTTAATAATTATATATCCCTATCTATCAATCGAGCCAAAGTTGTAGTGTTTTTTTGCGAACATTCAACACTTTCAATGTTTACACGGATACTGGAAATGGTCAGGCTATACTTAATACGTTAGCGTGTGTGTGAGCTAGAGTGAGATGGACTGTGATTGACAATGTGATTAAATGTAACGTTTTAAATTAATATTCCACATCTCCGCCGAGTCGTCGTCGCCAGGTCGTTTCAATTTAATGATATTGTAGTATGTGTTGCGTTAATGTAAAAGTGTATTGTAATTGTAGTTACAAGGAGATCTGATCAATTCCTGTCGATTCTTTTTAAAAAAGAAACGTTTTGTAGTTTTTGTTACCGCGTGATACACGCGCGTAGTTTATGTGAGATGTGATAATTATATTGGTCAGGTCTTTTTGATCGAACAAAGTTGCGATCGATTATGTAGTATTTCGCAGCGGTGTCATGTACTGCATTACTGAATTCATAACTGACAGTTCTCTAATTTTATAATGTAAACAATTTTATTGTATGTAGGATTTAAATGCCCAGTATTTTATTATTGCAATTAGTTGCAGTCAGTGTGGTCATTATGAATCCGGTATTTGTAAAATTATTTAAAGATATTGAAATGAGAAAGGGAGTCGTTACCTATTAGCTAAGATTCCTTAAAATATTTATTTTATGATGAATAATAAGAAAACAATTAAGATACAAGTATTTCCTTTTCTCATTTGAATTGTGACATTGTGAACTATAACTAATCTTATCAGTCTGGTAAAAATAAATGACTTAAAAAATGTGTTTTGATTTCTCAATTTGGTATTTTTAATAAAACAATTATCCTTTAAATTGTAAAATGAAAATATTTGAGCCCTTCACTGCTATACTGCTACAACTATAATTATAAGGTAATTAACACTCAGTATTAGGCTATGCAAGGTAAATAGGATTCTTTCTTATAATTATGGGAAAAAGGCATTTCTATTAAACACAAGCAAAGTTAGGGAAGTAAGATGTATACGAATTTAGTATAGAATACATGTCATATGCATATTTTTTGTGGTTCGACTAAGAAGACGCTACTGCTACATCTGCCTAATAATAGCGGTGTTAAGCTCTGCTGCGCTCGGCTTTAAAGGGATAGCAAGGATTTCCAAAGCATACCAACTGCAGCGTTGGTATCTACCTCTGAGGACTATGCATCAACAATCAATTTCGGGTAGAACTCCTAATCTTATATGAGGTTGATTACAACTGTCTATGGAACAGCCAGTATCAGATGGATTGCATGCTACTTTAATATTATAAAAAAATAAATCTGACAATGTCAACTTTCACTGAACACAAGCATGACACAAGCATACACTTTGCAGAATATAGAACATTATTATCTATATTTTTACTATATTAACTTAAAGGACCGCATCCCAAAAAGTAATCATGTTTGGACCATTAATCATAAACGTACATTTTGTTGAGATAGGTAACAATGAGATAAAGATTTAAATAATTCTATCGCTAAAAATAATAAATAATATAGGCAATTCAATAATATGACTACATTATTGCAGGGATATTTTTAATATTTTTTGGAAACCAGGTGTATAGTAAATTTGTATACGATTTGGATGGGAAAGACAGCAGTTCAAAAGTCGAAGTCCGAGCAGTTTTCATTAACTGCAAAATTGATGTAAGTACATTTAACAATCACTATCCTGATTTTAAGCACCTATCTATAAAATTCATTCTAACAGAATTTAATACAAACAAATACATTTGAAGGTGGTAGAACCCTTTGTGGTTCGACTCCGGCGGCACCACCGCCACACCTATTTCAACCTAATAACAGCAGTGTTAAGCGCTGCTGTGTTCCGGTTTGAAGGGTGTGGTAAGGGAGACAGACTTTTCCGAGGCGTTCCAGCTTAGTCCTCAGGGGTAGCGGCGCATCTGTGGCCGACCTCAGGTAGGAATATCTAATCCTATCTGGGGTTGATTACAGATGTCCATGGGCGGCAGTAGCCCCTTACCATCAGGTGGACTGCATGCTCGTCTGCTACTCTTATATTATAAAAAAAAAAAAAAACATTTAATGGACAAACTACTATAACGATAATAATACTTATCCTTTCTTCCTTATTTTTCCAGTCTTGGTTGGTTAATACGAATAAAATTGTATATTGTTGATTCTCTTCCACTGTGGATCATAGTACCCTGAGAGTAAATAATACTAAAATAAAATTAACGTCTAGATATTACTTTCATTACTATATTAGAATCGATCGAGAAACTATTATTACTTTATTTTTAGGAAAAACAAATCCCATATGGCAGTGATACATCGCGTTTTCAACGAGAAGAGCTTTTTAGGCATAATGCCCTACGAGATTGCAAGAAGAAACTTGCGCTTACCGTCAAAATGTCCAACGATTTTAGCGTAAATACTCTATTTTTACAATTCAATTACAATTACATTTTTATTTCATGATAATATAAAATCATAAGTTGATTAAATTCTGTGTTCCAGTTCCCATGTATTCTAATTTCTAAGACATGTGTGCTTGTATAGTCCAAACTTCTAATCCGCTCTGAACATGTTGCGCACAGTTTTAGTTAGCATATACTCCGTAAGAAGCCCCTGGGACATTGATGATCACTTAGTAGTTTTTTGTTACCAGCAATCATTGAACGACGAGTATATTCCTATTGAACACGTGTTTGACGGCTCGAATGAAAAACGAGTACGCCTCCTTAACCCATACATCCTACGTCTTCGTCGTGAGCCACCTTTCGAGGCGTATAAACTGCATGAGCTAGAAGTGAGTATGCTAATTGCTTACAGGTAAAAAGGGGGGTTTGTTTAACTAATACCTATATCTTACCTTTGGCATCATCTTCAGCCCACGTTAGTCCACTGCTGGACATAGGCCTCTCGCAAGGTACGCCATTGAGCCCAGTCTTGGGCTCTCCTCATCTAACTAGTTCCCGCCGCCCGACGCAAATCGTCGCGTCACCTTGCAGGAGGGCGTCCCACAGTACATATGCCAAGACGCGGTCTCCACTCCAAGAGCCGTCTATTCCAGCGATTGTCGGCTCTTCTACAGCTGTGGCCAGCCCATTGCTACTTCAACTTGCTAGCCTTCAGAGCTATGTCGGTGACTGTGGTCCTCATACGAATTTCGTCATTGCGGATCTTGTCTCTCAAAGATATACCGAGCATAGCTCTCTCCATAGCGCGCTGAGCGACTTTCAACTTATGAACTAGCCCTACTGTAAGTGTCCACGTCTCGGCTCCTTAGGTCATCACCGGTAGAACGCACCTTACCTTTGGCATGTCATTGATTAACTTTTAAGTTTATTCCGAAAGATTTTTTGTAATGCCATAAACATTTTCATAAAAACTATTTTGGTAAAGCTTTTATAGGTAGGTAAATAATATTGTCACAATATTAGAAAATCCACACGTGTAATCCAATGAAGAAGTAGGATGCGATACCTAAGTAAGTAATTGTGGTTGAAATTAATTAATACAATTTATTTCAGACTTTCAACGGTTTATTAATAAATAAAGATGATTTACTACAAACGCGCAGAGACGCGGCTAAGGTAAGTGCTATAGTAATCGTTATAATCACAATATGATATTATTGTCCTTTAAAATAAAATAATGGTATTTTTTATTTAAAAAATAGAACCTCCAGAAGCGGCACGTAGAATCCATAAGCGAGGAAGACTGGTCGGAATCTAAGCCAGAAAGTAGTAAGTATAAACATACAACAGCTCATTTATATATGAACGCTCAATAACCATATTAAAGTTCTATTTTTAAGCACATTGTTACATAGCATTTTTATTGTTTAGAACCTTCGATCACTAATAAGAAGTGATCGAAGTTTAGAACAGAAGAAACAAAAATTACTAACAAAAAACTAAGCATTAATGCCGGTATTAAAGGTTTACGAATAACGATGATACTAACATATACCTACGTATTTAAACATGAAGTAACGAATCATGTTAAAAATACGTATCTATATATTTTTTATTATAACCACTTTATACAAAAACCTCTTTTCTCCCCATATCTTTTCGTTATCAAATATAAGACTTTCAGTTTCTTATACGGGCAGCTTAAAAAGTAATCTCAGTCAGTCTCTTCACTGTTATTTATCACTTGCTTATGTTATCGAAAATACTACTATGTTAGTTTTAAGATTTTTTATGATTAGTCCTCACAACTATCGCTGAACACTTCATTTTTAATTTCTGTTTCAATGGGTAATATATTGTCTTTTGATTCTATAGGAGTATCACTCTTTTCTTGCAACGATAATTGTTCTTCTGCTTCTATGATTACTGCGAATATTTTCTTTTTTACTCTCGTTTGCATCCACTGTGGCATCGTTTGCGTACTTTTGAGAATACAATTAAAGAACGACTCTAAGGCATCCGTGTCTTGTCGATACTCGGTACGTTCAACACAACGCCTTTTGTTACTTGAATTGTCTGTTTGTACATTCTCTGGAGATTCCGTTGTTGATACATCGTGTTCAGAATTATTTTGACTCGACCCTGCGGGAGGTTCCATTTCGATATTTTCGGTGATCCGGTACTTCATGTGCGGTTCGAGGAATTGCATGGCTTTAGCATACTTCCACGTCGTAATTTGGGCTGGCAGCAATTTATTTTTTCCTAGTTTAGCTCGTTTTAAGGCATCGCGGTGGTTGTCACGTAATTTTTTCCACTCTATTTTTGCCACCTGAACTGTAAACAAAAGTGGATAAATAGATAAGACACAATATATATTACCAATTTTAATAAATAACTATATTATGTTATCTGTGTAATTCGTTTTCGTTTCAACATTATTTTTATGCACTTTTGACTACGCTACAGTTCGACAAATCTCGTATCCCGCTTTCAATTTACCCAAAGATTTTGTTATGATATCAATACTTATTCATTATAGGTATTATGTATAGGTATGCATAGGTATTATGGACATAAATGTGCAGGTAAAATTTTGTAATTTTAGAGAATTAGCCCGTTGCACTATTAATACGTTATTAAGTACTTAGATAATGTTCAATTAACTATCATTTGAATTAAGATTTGAATTCTAGTTTTAAAATATGTTTGTGTTATTCGAGGTATAGATACTCTATAATACCATATAATATACCATATAATATACTATAGTATGACATTGTGTTGTTAAAGACGCGAAGTCTATCTGTTTGGTCTGAGGTGTTAGATAAGAATCCATCCATAATATATTAAAATTAAGCAACTTACCGTTCGGGATGTTTCTATTGTTATAATGCTCTACGACGCGTTGCCAAGCCCATTCTTTAGCGTGCATTTCGCGGTAGTCTGGATGCAGCGGATTCCAGAGGCAAGGCTCCTTGCGTACGCCTTCAATGAACGCTTTCATTGCAGTCTTTAAGTCCTAGAGTTTTATAAGGAGTTGCGGTACTGTAAAATTCGTGCACAAATGCCGACGTACGACTGGCGTCGCGGCCGACGGGGTGACCGGCCTCGCGCAGCTCCGCTCCGCCTCGCGCGTGTACGTTTCTCCCCGCGCAACTCCGCCGGTCCGTAAACCGGTTCATTGACAACTCGCTTTAGAATGTAACTGGAACACGAATAAGTTAAAATGCGCGCTTATCACGTGCGTAGGAACATAAAGGTTTTACTTCACACCATAAGCTCGCTATGTACCTACGCTATTGGTTCTTTAGAACTGTTTGAAGAAATTATTTGAAATAGACATGGTATAGGTGCGTTTGTTTTATTGTTCTTAATTAATTACTTAAAGAAAACTGGTAGGAACCCTTCTGCTGCATGTTTTCCCCTTTAATTACCTATAAGAAAATATGCATTTAAATATTAAGTATTCCTAAATTGTTTGAAAGCCTTTGGCAACATTGAAAGATGGTTATAACTTATAATTTATATACCACCTAACGATTATAAAAAACATTAACTTTAACACGCCCTCCGCATCATAAAATGGCTCATAAACATTATTATAAGACTAGACTAGAAGGATGTTGAACTATATATTGTCACCTAATTTTTACGGAGCAACTGCTATTAAAAAACCATAGAAATGTTGAATAATATTTGACAGGATTTTGTATTTAATAATCCTTCGTATAGGATTATGAATTGACAAACACCAGCATCCTAAAACCTAAATATGTCCCTACTTACCTATTGCAAGCTATTTGTTGATTGACAACTAAATAACGTGAAATTTACTTTTCAGTTCAAATACAGATGTGCCCGAAATTGAATACGAGTGACTGGCAACGAAATAAACGCTATGATACTGATACAGAAAGGATGATGAGTCCTTTTGATGACAAGAACGTGCCGAATTGGTTAAAAAACTTGCCGTCCTACGGTCAATATATAAATTCTGATAACGCTCCTGATTCTATTAAGAGCCAATTACAATCAATTCAAACGGATGATGAAGCTAGCAACACAGTTGTATATGCAAGAAGTGATGCTGCTGTACACAAAACAAATCCAGTACTTATTAACGATGACATAAAATCGAATCAAATACAACAGAAGGAAATAATGTTACTTAAAGAAAAACATCCTCATAAGAAACAAGATGAATTCGACTTTATTACAAATAAATCTGATTTTATAAGGCCATCTAATACGGAACCAGACATTAACAATATAAGTGATAACAAGAAATCAGAAAGCTTTGTAGATGGCAAAGAAAAAGAATTTGTGTTATATGAACTCGCTAATCCTGATATATGGTTTAGGGCTCAAGTGCAGCTATTAGAAAAGCTAAGTACGTCTGAAGGCAAAACTATTTGGAAAGATATTACTCAAGAAGAGACTGCGCGGTAATCCTTTTGATTGACTTTGATCATATGGTACTTTGATATTTTCAATACATTTCGCTGGCCCATGGACAGTAGGCGTAATTTACGTTATTTTACTAATAATATTAATAATATTAATGATATTTTATTACAACAAAAAAATTGTTTCATCACTTGTACGGGTTAATGCTAGTTGTAGGCGTAGAAACCACCTAAAGAAATAAAGGACTGCCAGCTACTTTCCTTGTAATAAATTTAATTTATTTGCATAATTTAAGTAATATTGTTTTGAAGGATTACTTCAAGTAGA
This sequence comes from Epargyreus clarus clarus, assembly GCA_014595695.2. Taxonomy (NCBI): domain Eukaryota; kingdom Metazoa; phylum Arthropoda; class Insecta; order Lepidoptera; family Hesperiidae; genus Epargyreus; species Epargyreus clarus. Next base: position 1,670,568 of record JACTTY020000037.1, read on the forward strand.
CCGGAGTGGGCGAATCAGTATGTTAATATCCGTTATCGGAGTACAGAATTTGTTCCCAGTGATGATTTCACTTTACCATCTACGGGTATTTGTCTCCTGCTTGACAAAGATAGAAGTAATACTGAGGACCCGAACAAAGGTTTAATTTTCCATCATTTTACTTTTAAAATTAATATATTTTTCTCAATATTCATGAATATTTTTATGGTTGTAAATATTTTTATCGATACAGAGAAATTTGGTGAATTTATAATTGTACCCTTTGAGGACATTGAAGTTATAGATGGAAATAGCGATTTGAACGAACGCGGCGAAAATTCAAGCATAGGTAGTGCTTCTGACTCGAAAAGACAGGTGTTTTAATACAATGTTCTTATTAATTTATTATTCAAATACAAAAGGTTAATACAAAATACACACACACACACACACACGAACACACAGAGGAACTAATGTCTTATCTGACTATTAAACTGTGATGAATATTTTTTGCACATCTAGTGGAATAAAATTATTAGTCTCTTCCATGTTTCTTTAGATTCAAAATATCCATCTAGCATTTTTTTAGTTTTTATGACATTAAAACAATAAAATCGTATCTTATCGTACAGTTTTGTAACAGTATAGTAGTGTATAAGCTTCTTAAAAAGAGAATTATTTAAATCCTTCTTCACTTTATTATATGTTTTACTTCATATATGATATTGTTTTACTAGCATCATCGTCGCATTATGGTACGTTTGTCCAGAGCACTGTTAGGAAGAAATGGAGATGGCTATAAAATCGTAAATGAAGGATCTGATATGTTTTTGAGACTACCATACAGGCAATTGCATCACGCTCAGATTGATTTAGAGGCAAAGGCAGACGATAACCAATTAGTATATGTTGGGTATGCAACATGTAATAAATATCAGTTTTTAATATATTTTAACGCAAGCATCTTTTAAAACTACTTTAATTTTGTCTACTGTGTATTTAGGTGTTATGGGTGGCTTTTATTATTCACGATAAGCAAATATTCACAGGTCATCGGGCCGCTTGACTACTGCAGTATCAGAAAACACGCGCCGGACTCGGGCTGCACTGACTATACAAGTGACTAACACAGGGTTAGCTGCAGCAAGATTCAGGTTATAAAAACATCACGTATTTACAATGATATCTTTAAATTCCTTGTATTTATTATATTCTTCCTTCTGAGTTTTTGATGTTTTTCTCTTGTGATAAAGATGAGTTCTTAAGTATTGATAATGACATAAACACTTCATGTTACCCTTGTAGGCCTAAGATCCGTGAGTGTGGCCTTGAAACTATGAGAAGAATAAATGAGGATGAAGCAGGAACAGTAAACTCTATAATGATACCTCCTATGCACACACATAGGTTTCGCATTGAGTTACCTATGGACAGAATGGGCGATGTCACTAACTGCTTGGGTAGGTGTTTTAAACATTTTTTACCAAGCTTGACCTGTATATATGTATGTGTCTGGGTACATACAGGGATGTTTGAACACGAATTTTACTCACTTTCTACTATCAGATTAATTAAACATTTTGAACAGGTATTAAGAACTAACGACAATACACGATTTTAATAATACTGTCCCATTCTTGTCATCAGTATCGTCAGGATTAACGATTTTCCTTTTGTTTTTAATTTTTTAGACTATATGTGCTTAATATTATTTATAAGCCAATAACAAATAACTCTATAGCCCCTAAAAATAACCCTTAAAATTTTGTACGTCTCCATTCCGTAATTTAGTGGCTTTGGTGAATGACGACGATGAATCTGTAGCTGTAAGAGAAGTGCGTATTAAGCGAGGTGACCGATGTTTTTGTGTGTGGCATTGTCAATGTGTATGTTTGAGTAAGTATTGGTTTACGCATTTAATACGTTACACTTACAAATAGTAGGTAAGTAGTTAGCAGTAATAGTAGTTGCACCTTTTTTTTTTCGAGAGAAACCTTCAAAAGGTACCCGACGACGAGCGACGCCGGGTTAAGTGGCATTTTTACCGCAGTAAAACCCCCCCGGTGGCCGTCCTCAGTGCTTGTTGGAGAACTCCGGGATCTCCGACGGAACACAACCGGAGGCCTCGAAGCGCGATGCCCGGATCGGGCTCTATCCTGGGGAAGCGTTCGCTCCTCCCACATCTGGTGATTACGACGGTATGCGGCCACACATACCGCCTCCCTTCCCGGGGTAGCATACTGAACGGTTCGAGCTCCCAGTCTTGCCGCCCGCAACCCCGGAAGCTCCCTTTTAGTCGCCTCTTACGAGAGGCAGGGGACACCGTAGCCCTATTCTTGTCCCGGAACTACAGGGGCAAATAGTATAGTTGCACCTACTAATCTATATTTTTATGTATCTATATTAAAATGGTACTGAGTATATACTGTAAGCGTAGACTATAGAGGGATTATTTCCTGTTAATCTTCCTGCTAACCTATCTTAAATTGTCTTATACCATTTACGTGTTTTTATTTTCAAAATACTTTCAGCTGCTGTGTGCCGTTTTGAAGGGTGTGGTAAGGGAGACATACTTATCCGAGGCGTTCCAGCTTAGTCCTCAGGGGTAGGAGCGCATCTGTGACAGACCTCAGGTAGGAATATCTAATCCTATCTGGGGTTGATTACAGATGTCCATGGGCGGCAGTAGCCACTTACCATCAGGTGGACTGCATGCTCATCTGCTACTCCTATATTATAAAAAAGGTACAAATGTATAATTGAATATAGAGGTATTATATAATATCATATATACCTTACAGACTAACATACATAATTATACTAATATACACTTATAACTAAATCTAACTTATAAGTAACAATAAAAATAAATAATACTGCCACTTGACGTCAATTACAATACTTAGTACATACTTATATCAAATTACGGAAGCACTGTATCAATAGCACCTGTATTAAGGGTTTTAAGATCTATTCTAGATTTACCATGCACCTTTAAGGCATAATATTTGATTTCCACTGAGAAAGGTTTTTTGACCTAATGTTTGATTGGACGTATTTTATTCATTGGATACGTCATTGGATACGGCTAAATGGGAGTGAAATAGGCTATATTATTTAAATACATAGTCTGTTTTTTGTTTTTATAATAAAATAAACATCACAGACGAGGATCCGAAGTTGGTCTGTCAAGAGTTAGCAGAGTATCAGCAAATGGCCGCGGGCTTGTCCCCACGCGAGCGCCCGCGGCAAGTACGCGCCGCTTGCTACCCCAACGTCGCGTCTGTAAACTTTATAGTTATTTTTGTGGGCGTAATCTTCCTTTTGCTTACTTTAGGTAATCATGTATGCAGTTCTACTTTTACTACTTATTTACCATTTATATATTGTTATGAAAGTGATCACAGACGCGTAGTTGCCTTTGATGGCATATTAAAATTATTACGTCGTACAAACCAGAATAGAGATAATACACTGTTGTGGTATAAATAAGTGGTGGCGATACTGAAGGATGACTAGCTTTAAAATTAGCTAGTCATCTGACATTTTCTCGATATTCCTTGTTACAAATACCAGTAATAATGTAGGTAAATAAGTAGATAGACAGTGATCATTAATTAGCATTTCCAGCTAGTGAAATAAATATATTGTATAATTATTTAGGTTTACTGAAAGCGTGTCTGGGTCTGTTCTTTCGGTCTGTGGGGTCGTGGGGCATTGAACAGATGCTCCAAACTCCGCGGAGGCTCGATCACTATTATGAACACAGTCTTCGGGACCGCGCCGTTGTTTTCGACGACGATGGGTGGCCTGTTCACCCTGACACAAAGAAACGCACTGTGCGACTAATCAGCAAGTATGAGTTATGTTTTAACACTGCGTATATTCTACCAAATTAATAGTAGAAATAAAGCAAACCTCACAGGAAATCATATTTTGTCACTTATTTTATTTACTTACGCCCGTTATTCATGAATGGTAAAATAATAACAAGCAAAGATATTATTTGAGTTTGGGCCGTAATCCAACACGAGTGCTAAATGAGGATTGATGGAATTAACACGCTTATAAGCCAATAAAAGTTAATATCACGTAACCCAATATTTTCAGACCAATGGAGTTTGTGCTAAACGTAATATTCTTCATCACTATGCCGTGTCTCATATTGTGGAATTCCTTGAAGCAAATTACTTCACATCGCAAAAAAGGAGATGATACAAGCGTTGATCCTAAAGCTAATGAAAACAAATATATTAGTTCGCATGATATGCAGGTACGACTAGTATACCTTTTTTTCATGATCATCATCATGTTTTGTTTGAACTTTGAGACAGTGAGGGATTGCACTTCCCATTTCAATTTATAAAATATAAAATAGAGTGAGCTATTTTGATAGCTTATTTTGTGACTTAGTATCTTACATTCTGTGAAATATTTCGTATGAAGTGCAATTCCTGGCTGTTTTAGACGAAGGGGGCCCTATCGCACTGGCGTCGTCAGCATCGCAAGAGAGGTCTCGGCAGGTGGATGACATCGCACGCTGAAGAACTGTCTACAGATATTTGGCGGAACGGTTTGGCTCCACAGGGTTTTAGTCACCCTGAATGTGTAAGATTAATTAATTTACTTTTAGGTAATTTTGAATGGCAATGAGCACAACGATACATCCTTAAATGGGTCAAGCTTCACCCATACTAATTACTCTTACTCCAAGATTATTCTCCAATGTGGATAGGTGGCAAATCTGGATATTATGTTTTATATACGACGAGATATAAAATTTTCAATTAAATAATTGAATGCATGTTTAATTAAAGAATATTTATTGAATGTAGTCCTATTCTTAGAAATGAATATATAAACTTATTGGCATATACATTAGATGCGGCCTCTCCTGCACGACGAACGTTGTCGAGGAAAATTGTACGACTTGCAGACTTCATTAGTGGACTCTGAACACGACGATACTGAGTACGTCCTGATGCAAATGCAGAAGAGCAGAGAATCACTCACCGTATGTACTTTTGTATTTCTTTATTGAGATGGGCGAAGACGCAACAAACAATAAACTAATGCTTTAGATACAATTTTGGTGGTAGAGCCATTTTCCAATGTTATTATGTTATGTTACAGAAAACTCTACAGAAGGACGAGCCAGATGTAAATAATTAGATGAGAAAAATATTGATTGTTAAACTTAATTTATTATAGGTATGCCTATTCAATAACATTTTTAATTATTAAATATGTTTCGTTTTATTTGTCCTTACTTGGTAAGTAGGTAATTGAATGTACTATGATATACAAAAATATTTAAAGTTTAAAAACTAAAAATTACGCTAAAATCGCACAAGGAAAATCATTAATCCTTATTCCTGACGATCCTGATGAGGAGATTAAAATCGTGTATTGTCATCAGTTCTTCACAATTGTTCAAAATTTTAAATTAATCGGACCCAGTAAAAATCAAGTTCAAAGATTCCGTTACATACATACATACACATGTACATACAACCCAAGCTAATAAAAGCATGTTAAAAATATAATTCTGCATATAAAATACCTAAAAACTTTGAAAGTAATTTGTTGTAATTTTTTCTAAGCGTATCCAGAGTTTGGAATTATAGTTATGATTTCTCCGCTAAGTTACATGTATAATTTAAAAATAAAACTGTCAACTGTCAGCTGTCGCCTGTCATAGCGATGTAATTGCGAATTTGCGACACGAAATTCTATATGCGGCTTCGGACTTTTATTCTAAAATCCAATTGATTTTTACTATAAGAATAAATATTTTTTCTTCGGGCGACCCTTTGTGTTATCTTATCTCTCAGCTATTTATTATTACTGGAGTTATTATATAATAGCACAAGTTGGGCAATGTAAGTAATGCGTGCTCTACTGAGGCCGCTTGCTATATTTAGGAAGGCAGTGCAGTCGAATAGAGCTGTCCAGTTGAAGCACCCGTTCACAACAGGTAAAGCGCCTCACTTTACGTACCGCGTGTAGGAGTAAATTGTGAATATCTCTAGCGTTTCTCTTGGATAAGTGCCAATTACAGTTTGCTTAATAACATCAACATAATTGATTCTAGCCCTAGTTTGGAGAGCCATGGAAGATAAGGAATCTCTGAAAAAACGTTTAACGCCGCTTCAGTATCATGTTACTCAAGAAGCAGGCACTGAGAGGCCTTTTACAGGTTTATATTTTTTTTATTGCTCTCTATACAATTTCAAATAAGTTATATTAAAACAAGAGTGTATTGAGTATATTTTGAACAGTGTTTAAAATATTAAAATAGATAATCTTATTTATTAACTAGAAAAATAAAATTATATGAAAACATAATAAACATTACAAAAATAAATAGTATATTGCAACATAAAATAAAATTAGACTTTCATGATAATTTCGCATTTAAAATATTAGTTAGGATATACATTGCAATGAATAACAAAATTATTAAATTTAATATCACAGAATACATAAATATCAAATACTATGTGCATTGAATTTACTTAATTATTGGCAACTTTGTTTATCTTTCAGGCTGCTATAATAAATTTTATGAGGAGGGCATGTATGTGTGTGTAGTCTGTAGGCAAGAGTTGTTCACATCTAAAACCAAATATGATTCTGGCTGCGGCTGGCCCGCATTCAATGATGTCCTATCCAAAGAGAAGGTGACTCTTCACCAAGATACTAGTGCAGGTATGTACATTTCAATTTGTCCCTCTTATTAATTTTAGTTACTAATTGTCAAAATGCTTCTAATTTTATTTTGTAAATAAAACTACTTCTAAATGTTTAATAACATTCATCAGTGACTAACAAGTCAGAACCACCCTTCTCACCAATTTTAAGTATTTATAGAACTATATCTTAGTTTCAGTAAATTGTATTTAAGTAAAGTAATTTTGGTAAGTATTCACTACTGTAGGAACTTTTTTATGGTATGTAATTTTTGTTAATTGTATTCAGTTATGATTTCTTATATATTTATGTCTTGAGTGTAAAATAATTGATTCAGTTTTTCTATTTGTGATATTTGAATCATATTCCTACACATAATTCTTCAGTAGCAAGTCATGTGGAACAGATTTCAATGTCAATGTGTAATGGGCTATTCATAGCCTTCTGTTAGTCTATAAATACAAGGTCATAGTTCAATCTTGTTACCCCGTCCCACCATTGCTGATATCCTTGTCCATTTCACATCTATCTTTATCATAACATTTGGGATACATTCATGTCATAAAAAGCTTTGCATGTCTCATTTAGTTCATTTATTATCTTCACGCATTATCTAATTTTAGCTGCTGGCAGTAATATTACTTGTGAAATAAATTATGTGCAGGGTGCAGCTTTTGCAAATAATTTGTTTCTGCAAATTTATTAGGATTGATGGTAATTATATTTGTGTATATTTATATGAAAGAGGGGGAACTTAAATGTCCATGCTTAGGAAAAGGGAAAAGTTAAATTTTTTATAATAATATTATATATTAATAAAAATATTTTTACTATAAAACTTTTCCACTGAAAAAATTATTGGGTACATAATTTATGTATATTTTTTCGTTTAGTGGATAATGAAAAATATTGAAACTGTCAAATTAATCTGCAAACTGGATATTTTCCTACATATTTATTGCCAGGGATATAAGTGGTGCGCCAAAGAGGTAAAAACCTTATCAAAATTTTGGCAGATATTTATGTATGTTGAAACAGGGCTATAAATAAGGTGCTCTTTAGGCATCATATATCTATTAATGGAATTTTAATTATATTCAATTAAGTTGTAGTCATTTACCCAACTTATGAGGCAGAAAACAAGAAAATAAAGATAAAACATATTGAGTCTCAACTCAATGAATATGAAACACTTTTTAAGTTTACTCATGAACCTGCGTATAAATATATTTATTATTAATGATAATAATATGTTGCGTGAAAAGATAAATACTTCATTGTATTATTAAGTATCATCTATATCGGTTTGTAAACAAAAAGGGCGCTCCATCGAAATACGCTTAAGACGCAACGTAACCCAAATCTACTTTTGTTTGTAGATAAAATGTAATGTTGTACTATAGATAACCTTTGGGCGTGTATTGGGATTTTAATTTAGTCCTCTCGTGTTCTTTGAATAAGTTCTGTAAACTGGGGAAATATTTCTTTAAATTGGTATTATTATCGATGCATCATATATAGCTATTATATGTAACATGATATCTGTGATCTGCCCTTGTCTCATGTTCGTACTGCACAATGCTACTTCCATATTCAGTCTTACTCGACCGTAGTATCATTTAACCTTCAACTTGATCATTACAATGTCATGTAGGTATGCAAGTGCCCCATATAAAATGACTGTAGTATACATTTGGATAAGTTTAGCGCGTGCTTTTTCTATCTGTGCGACTGAGTTACTGGTTTTAGATAGCCTTTTGCCAGTAGTATTTTAGTGTAATTATTTTTTATATGTGACATGTAATAATCTGATCTGTGTAATAATAAGAAAATACTTCCTCAGTTCCATTCACATGACCTTTTCCTGTTATATATATCAAGATCAGATACGCGTTGATTTGCGACGACCATATAAAAATGCGCATTTTTATCGACACCTTGGTATACTTGTATGGTCCAGCGATTGCGTTAAATCGATGATTTATTCATATGTTTTTTTAACAACATGCAAGTGGGAACATGCACATAATTTAGGAATGGAAGGCAAGTAGAGCGCACAGTACACGACAGAATGAAGAACTAAATAAAAAAAGAAAAGAAAAAGAAAAATATAAGTATCTAATATTTGGCCCTTAATATTGTTCCGAAAATGTACATTAGAGCAGAAAAATCAAATTAAATTTTAATGATATTTTTCTCTTTCGCATGAAAGCGAGCTAGGGAAACTCGCTCACGGTGACTCCTTTCTTAAAGGCCTGCGAAAAATGTGCTCATCTATATATTGCCAATGTTTTTTTTTATCATAGTCTTGTTTCTAACAGGTTAAGTTTATTTATAAAGACTAAAGATCTCGCTAAGGACTAAGGAGTCACATCACCAATGTGCTAATTTTCGACTTACGTGCGCCCCGTTTGCTTTTTTCCTACAATTTGTATTTTCAAATATTTTACAACAAAACTTTTAATATTTAAATACATAGTTATTTAGATACGATCCCGAACGACGAGTTTTTGTATATATGTATGTATGTGTATAACAGAAAATGGTTTCATGTGATGGAAATAGTTTAAATACATTACCCAAATAATATTTTAAAACGGTTTAAATACCTACTATTTTCCATTGGACGTTAATCCTTTCCCCCTTACAATATTATAATTTATTATGCAAATAATGTCTATTATTTTTTTAAATATATAAAAATACGTTTATTCTACTACCTATATAATATAATTATGATGTGAAATAATTATGGTGTCGGGAAATAGACTATGGTGCTAATATATTTAATTTTTTGTCTGTCTTTCCCGTACCCTTGACCACCTTACGATACAATCCTGCCCTCCACGCCAACCGTAAGTCGGTCAACAATTGGTAACAATGTTTATACATTTTTATGCTTTACATGTGTTTATGATGAGTTCTCTACATGTGTGTTAAATGCTACTTCTAATATCACAATCTGCTCCACTCACTATTATTTATGCGCTATTCACACACATGACATGTTTTTTGTGTCCATGATTTTGCTTGATCACGGTCAACAATCCATCAATACACGAACTGAATGACTAATCATTGTTGCGTGCGTCCTAACGTTCCAATGGAATATGTTTGAATTCTTTCGTTGTCATTATACACGGCCATATCATTACATCACAATTACATTTGGAATGTGCATGACATTAATAATATGCATTTACCCTCTCCTTCAAACGGACCCATCTTATCCCATCCCGCTGCCTTTCCCGGATGGCTGCCGACCGGACGACGGGCTGCCGCGGCGACTACGAACACCTCACGACACGAGCTATGTGAAAATCATACTGGATAATGTTCATGGCATCATTAATATTTCTTGTGACGTATAAATACATGGTTTTATGGTGAATGGACATTGTGTATGGAATTAAAGTTGGAGCGAATATATTACTGGTTTTAACACGGCCAGGTATGGTGCGAACTGAGGTGCGATGCTCCAAGTGCTCCGCTCACCTGGGACATGTATTCAATGACGGGCCGGCGCCCACCAAGAAACGATTTTGTATAAATTCCGCCTCATTGGACTTCATACCGGCCGAAGAACGAAAGGACTAAAATGTTATATCCATATTAAAGTTTGTGTGATTAAGTGCAAAGTAAAATAAAATAATAGGCTGCTATAAAATACATAAAGTGAATCTAATCAAAACTTTATTTTTCGTCACTATAACAATTTATGTCTTCACTCTAATACAAATGCTGGCCACTGAGTTTTGATGACTGAAGTAAATATCCTTTTGGAAGAGTGCTGTTTCGAAGGCGATAAGTTTACCTAATGGTGATATTTTTTAAATTTGTGTTTAGCTTACAGGTATATTATTGGTTACAAAAAGTAATACACGATTTCAAAATGAAGAATTTTGTTTTGTTAAACTGTGTGTTGAATTCCAATTATTCCCAGGGTGATTTCGATAGGAACTTCAAATAGAGTTAAAGGAAATAAGAACATTAAGAACTCATTATTCATTATGTATTAAATGATTAATTACAGATTTATATATAGGTAATGCTTGTTTCCTAACGGTGATACTAAAAGCAGTAAGAACAAACATAAAAATACAGCCTATTACTTATCTTCAGTATATTTTACAATTACAATTTTTTTGTATACTTACGTGTTTCGTTGTCAATGTACCTTGCGTAAATTGTATTGTCCTTAAATTTAATTCATTTCCACCTCTTGTTTTAATTAGCTTATAAAATTATTTTACCTACATGTTTAACTTGCATACTTGTCACCATTATTCCGTTTGTACTCAAGTTACCAATATATTTTAAGTCATAATAATATATTAAGCTATGTCGTAAGTATCGTACCTATTTATGTGATGTTGTTTTAATAGCAATTTGTCACCATCAGTCGTTGATGTCTGCGACATGTACAAATATAAATAACTATTTTTTTTAATATATCTATTTATTTTAGCTAGCTACTAGTATTCTCATAAAAATGCAATAAATATTTTTGTGTAAGTACATACTACTTTTGTTTTATTTAAGACTTTGGATGCATAATGCAGAATTTTAAAATCCTCAGAGTAGAAATACTTACACTATACTATGCCTTAACAAAAGATAATAGTGCTTAGAAATACATAATAATCTCTTATAATTATCATACTATAACCTAATGTTACTAGGTTCAATTTCAATTTTTGTATATATGTCAAATACATTATTTAGAAAAAAATATTCCAGGCATTTGTGTTACTTTATAAATTTCTACTGATCTATAGCATATCATATAGCCGGTGGCATCAGAGACCCGACATTCTAATCATTGCTATCGCTCGTGGGTGACTTGCGGTAGTTTTTGATAATAGTTATCTATTGACCTTGTCCATTCGTCAAAATAAGCAATCTGACTGTGAGTAAGAGTTAATGATATGCAAAATTTTATTTTTTCTTACTTATAACGTTCATCTGATATTCCCGGAGTAGAACAAGTGCCTTATCTGAAGCTAATTAAAGATGTGTTTTCTACCCCAAAAGCTAAATAAAAACATGACATATAACTTTGTGTAGTCCAATGTATGCGCATGCGTAAACGTGGCTGCAAAATGACGATTGAAGTGTTGAACTACAAGCTATGAAGCATAAATTCCACTTCCTCTCCATAACAATCGAAACATTAAAGTGTGCAAATATCAATATTATCTGGAATTGGGGTACGTTTTGTCCAATAAAACTGCGTAATATATCAAGGTGAGTCTTTTATTTATAGTATGGTTGTAAATTATATGCACAAGTTGCTCATACATGGCACTGGTGTTTACAACTGTCAAAAATCATGAAAAACCGCATTTAATGTCTTGTACATATTCTATTATATTTATTAATACATTTTCAACTTAGATTACGTACATAATTACAGTTATGTTGTCATCTTATCTAATGCATACTCAAATTCATTTTTATGATCACATATTTAATACGTTTCTTACATCACTTTACATAGATACTGAATAAGTGTTTCAAGCTCTCACGCTGTCGGCTACATCTCTTTACACCACTACTTTATTGCACAATTTTTGTGTTGGTCGGTGCAGGTCGATATTATTGTGTACTTTAGTGTAGGCCGTAATTTAGTACAAACTTATTAGGCCGCAATTACCTGCGATACTTTACGCTCCATAAATTTAGTAAATAACAAACTTTATACATTTTTATTATACAAATATTAACAATAACTGAAAACCGGCAATCGTAAAAAAGAAATAAAGAGGATTCTGCACCAACCTGGAACGAATGCACAAAATCTAAATAGCATTTTTTAATTGGTCACTTGTCATATTGTCAAAGAGTACACTACTCGTAACTAACATGTTTCTGTACAATTTACAGTGGGTGTGGCGGAACTGCACCCTCCATGCACAACAATCCTTACATCCACTCCCGCGGAAACTCACGACGCAGCAATGTTACACATAAAAATAAAAATTAACAGCATCTGTCGGCACAACCTATACACAAAAGCAGAGAGACGATTACATTTTTGTTAAAACCTATAAAAATCTTTATACATACATCAGTATAATTGGTTTCCAATGCTACCTACAGTTCTTTTACTATTGTCTTATTTTATCAAATGTTAATATTTTCTCCAACTACCTAAATATTCTGTATTTATTTCTTCCTCCTGAAAAACTTATCTGTATTTTTGTGCCACAAAAGTTAAATACCAATATTTTTTATCTAAGTTCAAATATAATCAGTATAATAAACTATATAAACTTAATACTAGGTAAATGCTTCACTTTCATGACTAACAATAGACGATACAATTAAAATAAAGTTTTATTTTCAAAATACATTCATAGTGTAATTAACAATTATTGATATTTTGCCAACAAATTGTAGCTCAATTAAAAAGATAATTAACTGTCAATCCAAAAAAATAATAATCAATGATATAGATTAATAATAAAAATAATTTCACAATACATACATAAGATAATTATAAAATATAATGTTATAATAATAATAATTTATAATATACACCAAATTATTACCACTAACTAGTAGCAATTACCTCATAATATAACGTAATATAGATAAATACTACCGTAGTACTAAGCGAAAAGTAATATTAAATCTCAGTCAAAATAATACGTCGTAAAACTCAAATATCAATTAGATTCGAATGTAAAATTACGTGCCAAGGCGTTATTGAGGCGCCTGCCACTGCCAATTCATAATTGTTAAATTAAAATCTTCAGTTTTAAAATTATAAAACGTTATTTGAAATAGGAAAATACACTTAGTATCATGTCATACATTTCAGTACATCACAATCACTCTTCACCACTCAAAATATATTTAATCGCACGTGTCGTCGAGAGCGCACCACGTACCGCTAACGTAAAGCGAACCCGCTCCGTATCGACGCGTCTCGATCCGCCGGCCGGCTAAATCACAGTGTATAAGCCGCTCGTAATCGTAATATCACTACCAAATTTACTATTAAATACTTTACAGGGGCGCCTAAAGTTAACTGCCAGTCTTCGTCCGTAGATCACGACACGTAACGCTTCGAAAGTCGTCGCTAAAACTACCGTATATCTACACGCTAATCGAACTCCCTCCGGTGCGGCGGTCGACGAGACGCGCCGACACGAGATCGCGTCGCCGGTTACAATAAATAACGTTCTACACGATACTACAGGAATCATTACATCTACTGGACTGCATATTCGTTATCAACTTCGCTTGTAAAAATAGGATCACTTCTGTATTCATCCGCAGCCACTTTACGGGGGCGCCGCGCCGGCCGCCGCGTAAAGTGGCGAGCGGATGGCGGCAGGCACTGGCGGCGGCGCGCGGCGGGGCTAGTGGCCCTTCGCCGCCTCCTTCGCGGCCATGATCAGCGGCGTCAGCGACGCCAGCGGCCGCGCCATCTTTAGGAACGGGTGCTAGAATCACACGAAACTTGAGTTATAAATCAATATAATTAAATTTTACATATTGGGGTGTTATAGAGTAAATTTAACATACTTATATATAAAATTCTCGTGTCACATTGTTAGTTACCGTACTCCTCCGAAACGGCTTTACCGATTTTCACCAAATTTTATATGCAGATTCAGTAGGTCTGAGAATCCGCTACTATCGATTTTTCATACCCCTAAATGCTAAGGGTTGTTCACCCTTCACATTTTTTTATTTATATGGCAATACAATATTCGCCGGCTCAGCTAGTAATGTCTAAAATGATCACAAACCATAATTTGATAAAGCTACCTTCAATAAGTCGAGAGCCGTTGCTCGCCGCTCGACGTCTACTTCTAGGCACTGGTCGAGGAAGTCCTGGAACACGGTGCTGAGCTTGTCCTTGTCCTTGATGTCGGGCTTGCCGTTGGTCGCGATCAGGTAGAGCGCGCGCAACGGGTTCTCGTTCAAGTAGGGGGGCTCGCCTTCTATCATCTCTATTGCCATAATACCTAACGACCACACGTCAACCTGACAAAATATTATTGTTTGCATTATCATTGATTATAATCAATTGTAAGAGGCACAGGTGGTATGGAACCATCAACATATCTGCAAAAACTTATAATAAAGCACTATGGTGGAACATGCCACAACAGAAGCACTTAAGCTATGAGAAAGAGAAAAAGTTAAGGCTAACTCTTTCTTTAAAAAAGGAATTTCCAAACTTTTAAATAATTATTCACTTTCCTAGTATATTTCTGCAGGCCATTTATTTATTACTATTTTGATTATCTTATATATAAAATTCTCGTGTAACAATGTTAGTTGTGAAACGGCTTTATCGATTTTCACCAAATTTTATATGCATATTCAGTTCTATCTATTATCTATTTATTCTAGTGTCTATTTTTCATACCCCTAAGTCATAAGGGTTGTTCACCCTTAACATTGTTTTATTTATATGGCAACACATGTTTGCTGGTTGAGCTAGGTTGTCGATATAGTAGAAATTGTAGATCTTTTTATAAACGTTATGTATTTAGAAATTTAGGTTATTTCTAGAAATATATATCCAAAACAACATTTAAAGTCTAGATACATACATACCTTTGGACCATACTGTTTTCTCGTAACAACCTCTGGTGCCATCCAGTATGGTGTTCCTACCATGGTTGTCCGTTTATTTTGTTCTGGTGATATTTGCGCACAGAAACCAAAATCAGCTGGAAACAAAATTTTTACATTACTGCATATTACAAAGTTGATATACAATTCATTACTTCTGTTAAAGAATTCTACATAAAGTCATATTTAATGATTATTTGTTGCTGTAGTAAATATTCAATAATACTAAGTGTAATGTATAAGTAAATACACATATAAATATACATATAATAAACATAAGCACGAGTATCGTGCGGTGGTGGTGGTGGGGCGCGTCTGACGACATCTAGTTAGATGTCAGTTGATCTGACACGACATTCTCACTTTGGACACCGTGCGGGTAGGACGTGTTTTAGACTGATTCATATTGTATTTGTACTAACTAAACCAGTACACTACGTATTCAATAACGAAGGTTATTGCAACACTCACTCAGCTTGACCTGTCCGTCGAGGCCGAGCAGGATGTTGTCGGACTTGATGTCGCGGTGGATGACGTGGTTGGTGTGCAGGAAGTGCAGCGCCTGGAGCACCTCGCGACACACCGCTGCGATCTGCCCCTCGTCCATGCACGTCTCCGTCACAACGTCCGTCAGCGAACCGCCCGCTAGGTACTCCATCACCACCCATAGCTCCTAGAATTTATGTGGAATATTCATAGATAAGTATAGATATCTCACAGCCTTGTAATTGAAGGAAGCCATTACATGGCTTAAACGGCTGACAAATGTGTCGGCCACTTAATGGCTGTCTATATTGTTCTATATTGTGTTCTGGTTTGAAGGATGTGTAACACACATACATTAATTGATATATCCAACCTCTATTGGTGTATAAACTGAGGGGAGAAAATCATAAAATTCACATAGGGTACTAAACCTATGTGGAGTTGTTTACAGATGCCTATTTGTGACAGTGACCAGTTACAATCTGATGCACTCAGCATGCCCATGCACTACTTAAAAAAACATGTCTCATTTAAAACCATAATCTTATTAGGTCTAATTTTTAGAGCTTATACATAATAAGAAAGGTTCGTATTACATAAGATCAATACAGTTTTTTCATATTAACTGGCGAAAGACCTCCCTTATTATGAGTACGCAAAATTATAGTAGTAAGATATTAACATAACGTAAACTTATATCGTAAAACCAGTACCTCATTAACAAGATAACTATCGAGATAATTAACGACATTATTATGTTTGTTCTCCCGCATGACAAGGATCTCGTTGATGATTAGCTCCTTCTTCGGCTGCTGGCTGAGGTTCATTTGTTTGATCGCTACTTCCATTCCCGTTGACGTTTCTATAGCTGTATACACTGTACCCGATGCTCTGTAATTATTAAACTAATGTCAGATTACACTGGTCTGACATGCAGTGGGTTTCGAGTTCGATCCTCGGCAAGACGTATGTTGAATTTATCGTGTGTTTATTCGACTTTCGGGAGTCCGTAAAAATACTAGTATGAGTTTATAAGTAAAGAATGTTATTAAAGAATTATTATGAAGTTGTAATGAAGTTAAATAAGTAAAATAAACAAAAAGTCACATAACTTTTTGTGTCGTACTGTCTACCTAAAAATAAAACTTTCTGAAAAACTTGCAATATTCACTAGCCAACTTCATAGTAACGATTTAAAAAAATCTAGCGGTTATGTTAAAATTAAAATATGGGAAAATTTATGCAAATACATCAATTGCATCAATTTTCCCATATGCCCCAAAAAAAGTATAACTCCAAAAAGTACTTACCCTTGACCAATTTTTTCCATTTTTGTATATTTCCTATTTGGATCACCAACACTAACAATAGTTCTTAATTTTTCTAAAATTTCTTCATCAGTCATTTTCTTTTTTCTTTGTTGTTGTCCCGTAGAACGTCTGTGAACAATTGATAATGACCTATACCCATATTGGTAACAAATTTAATAAAAGATCATATATGATGATTGTTTAGTACGTGAAAGTTTATCAATAGTGACCAAAAGAAATCAAAACAATAGAGAAAATTGTTCTAACTGTTTTGTTTGAACCAATTTATACATAACGATCATGATTAATTAGGAAAACCTCTCCAAATTATCAACTAGCTAGAGATTTGACAAGTAGAAAAATTGTCAAACTTCGAACTCCAATAAGCAAACATTGGTAAATATTTGAAAAATTGTACGAGCAAAAAGTTGGGTAAGTAAAGATTATGACAGTGTCCGCACGTACCCCGTGTCTGTGGCGGCGGGCGCGCCGTTGGCGGGCGGCGCGTGCGGCGCGTGCGCGGGCGGCGCGTGCGGCGGCGGCGTCTGCGGCGCCGCGGGGTTCTTGTTGCGGTCCAGCGGCACCGGCGCCGCGCTCACCTCCGCGCGCACGCATATCTGCACGCACGTAACATATTTTTTTTTTTTTTTTTTATATATTTACTTTATTATACCTTAACTAACACTGGTATAAAAGGCTTAATGCTAGAAGCATTCTCTGCCCGTCTACCTTTAGGGTAAGCAGAAAACGTGCAAGGTTGCAACGTATCACAGGGTCAATGGTGTAGATGATACTCAAACAATCTACAGGTCGCAGGGCAAGGCGAAGTTTTGGTAAAAAAAACTGAAGTACTAGGCAGGTTGTGCCATGATGCCATTAAAATATGTTGAACTATCTTATTTCTCAATGGGTACAAGATATAAACATTGTTCATTCAAATGGATAAAAGGAACAACCACACTACAAAAATGATTCTAGCCGTTATTCAATATGCTAGAGAACAAATCAAGAAATACTATAATCAAGATGTACTATCTGAGGTAGGAGACTCATAGCACTTGTATATTAGTCCAAGTAAATAAATAATACTTACTGAATGTGTAGTAATTGGTGTATGAGGCACATGCGGTGGAGACGCGGGCGCGGGGGCCGGTCGCGGAGGGGGCGCTTCTTCTTCTTCTATAGGTTTTGTATACTACAAAATATAACGTTTATACTTTATATAAGCCATAAATCATATATCATTAAAGTTTATATTAACAGCAGTAAAACTATCATGACATCTTTCATTTTATAAGCAGTTTAGGTGTTTATAAGATTATTCATACAAATAGTACATAATAATACGTACAATACTCTTGGTGCGATCAGGTCGTGAGGGCGGTGGGGGCGGCGGTTCTGGATGTTCCGTATCCGTAGGCGTAGAGGAGGATGGGCTGCTGGAAGACACTCGAGACACTGAGGAACCTGAAATAAAATATTTGTTTTTAATGTATGGTTCACTGAAAATTAGAACTACACCTAAAAAAATTACTTAGACCAAACAGTGTAAAATAAATAAAAAAATTATACCCTTTAATGCATGTTCCATATTTATGATAGAAAATATCTTATACTTATTAAAATGCGAAATCAACAAATGGGTTTTATTAAAAAATTTAATACAGAAATAATTAAATACAAATCCTTCATGATTCATAAATCGTAGAAAACAATACAAAAAATAAAATTCGGGTATATTACCTGAATGTGTTGTATGCATCTGTGCAGATGTCATATATTTGGAGGGTGGTGGTTGTGTGGCTGATGCGTCGTACCATTTAAGTACGTCTAGCACAGCCTGAGGGTTGCTCTTCTGCTCCTGTTTACTGATGTTCGAGGCCATCAGCAGCCGCGCCCACGCCTCTGGCATACCCTGTGCCAACAAGCAACCATCATATTGAGGATAGAAGCAACTCCGCCTATATAATTTTTAATAGTTCACCTTTATACAAAATTATCGGTCAGCTAAAGTAAAAAGTACAAAATAGCATGCTTTGGTTCTGTGATGATAACAATTTAGAACTATCTGTGACATATCAATATTGGATCTCATAAATTCATATATATAAAAATGAA
Source organism: Epargyreus clarus clarus (assembly GCA_014595695.2). Lineage (NCBI taxonomy): Eukaryota > Metazoa > Arthropoda > Insecta > Lepidoptera > Hesperiidae > Epargyreus > Epargyreus clarus. The sequence goes on from JACTTY020000037.1 coordinate 1,689,752, forward strand.
TAATGTGCTTGATACAAAATTGCAAGTGAAGCGACACAGATAAGCATAAAAAAAGTTATATGTAAGCAACTATATAGATGAAATGCCTATGTTGCATAATAATAATATGTAAGACCTACATAACATACCTATAGTCTACAAAAAATGGTTTTACATAGGAAAATTTATGCATAATATAATAATACACAATACACACATGCATAATATACATCATTTATCGGATGTCAAGATAATCAATTCTTAGTAATTCATGTATGTAAATATTTATTTTCTGAAAAGATAAATTTGTATGTACAAACATTTGTGGACATCTTTGTTGTGATTTGTACAAAAAATGTTAACATTTTAACAGTAAGGCACGGATTAGCAAGAGAGGAAAAAACTAAAGATGAGTTACTACTAAATAACAAGGAAAAAGTTATTTGGATCATGTATGTCATCAAGTTATATTGTGTTTAGACACAATTATATAATAATAACAAGAAGACACACATCACATATAAAAATAAACTATTACTTACTGTTAGAGGCAGCTTGAAACAAAAGCGGTAATACATGGAACTCAATAATATGGATATATATATTAGAACAGGTATGAAAAGTGGTCAATCATTTTAAGTATAATGTCTACATTCCTATTTTCAAATACTTCCAGTCTTTACTTTGTGCGTAAAAGACTTGCTATACTTTACCATTCTCTATTTTTACATGCTACTATAGACCAGTCAATAGTATGGGGGAAAATATGGTTACTACATAAATCTTCAAAATTTTATCTGTAGAATACTATAGTTAAGCTCTAATTGTAGGAATCTATTTAATATTCTGTCTAATTAATTGCTTTATAAGTTTGTGTATATTGTAAAAACCTTTAACATACTAAAAATACTGTAACTTTCATTATATAAATATAATTATTTGAACTACTCTATAAGTGTATTAATTATCAATTAATATATAAATACGTTGAAATCAAAATCAAAAATAAATCATAAAAACATAATTTTAATGAACCTATGCAATCAGAAATCAAATTAAAGCACTGAAGCTGCCGCAGTGACCTCAGCAAGAAGCCTTTACATTAAAAAGCGATCAGTTTAATATTTCAAAGTTATTACGGAATGTTGTCCTGAAAGTTAGTGTCATGTTTTTATAATCAAATTAGAACTTAGATAAGCATATTGGTTTATATTTTTAAAGCCACATGCTGAATTTTGTTAAACCGGTATAGGGAATGTGCAACGATTGCCAATTTAAAGCATGTAGTACGTGACACCAACAAGTGAAAAGCATTTCCAAAGTGCTTCCAAACTTTTTGACTTTTTTTACTTAAAAAAACTGACAAAGTGTGTGCTTGCAGAAATATCTGGACTCGTTTAACATAATATAACTCTACTTACTGTAAACTCTCCGGTCACTGCATCAAAACCCACATGCACAGTGTGCTCAAAATTGGTTGGATAGCTAATGTTAGGTTTGTTATCGTTGTGTGCTGTGCTTTTGGATCCTTTTATCTTTGCCTTAAGTGTTTTCTTTTTTCTATCACCACCATCATCTGGTTCTGAAAATGTAATATTCATACTTAATAAAGTATATACACTAGAACTTGTTTTGTACTGATTGCTAATGCTATGCAGGTTACAGCCAAAGGTGCTGACTACACGAAATAGACAATGTAAAATGAATTAAAATTTATATATTCCATCCAATGATTGCTAATGCAAGCAGAATTATTTTGAACGTGCCCATTGTCAAGTTAATATATTCATTTTTTGCTAAAACAATAATATGAGTCATCCATTCGGTCAGCTCATTAGTTAATGTTTGGTCGTACCTTTCGGAAGCGGTCTCATGTCAACAGAGGCCACGGAGTCGCCGCGGTCGGTCGCGCGGTTGCTGGTGAGCCGCACCGGCGGCGCGGGCGGTTTGTCCTCATCACTCGACATCCTGCCTCTTCGTGCGCGTTCTGTATTTACGATATTGCTTTATGTATAACTATTTCACTCGGCAGACGGCGTTGACATGTCACGAACTAATCACATTCCATGAATTTACGTTGTTTTTCATACCTTATACTTATGATGACAACTATAAATACATCACTTATGACTCGAGACACACAAGATCGTGCATTCCAACAATAATATTACCGATGGACGCGCCCCACAAGATTTCCTGCTAAGAAATCTTTTTGCTTTGGCGAATTCCGCTTACCTGGTTAGTTATGGAACAGGATAAAGGTATTGTATATAGGACTTAATCACATTTCAATCATTCATCGAATCTTATGTTTGTAAAACTACACACAATTGGATGACTTATCGTTTAATATTCACGCATAAAACGATAGCAGCAGCCGTGACTAAAGCCGCCATTTAAAAATGTACACTCTGTGGCTCGAACATTAAACTGAAACTATGGCTTTATTCAGATTGAGCCAAGTTTACCAATATTAACATTAAGGTAAAATAATATATATCTGTCAGAAGTTCATTTGATTTTGAATATTAAAGAAAATAATTTATATATATATATGTAAATAAATATATGTACATTAATGCACCAAACCATAGGACAAATAATTAATTAACTATAATCTATTTTTACAATTTATATTCGTAAATTAAATTTGACTCTTATTTAACTAGTGATCTTTCATTTAGTTTTGGTTAAAAAAATCACGTATATCTTCACATTCAAGTACAGTAAAAAAATAAAATGTAGTCAGCTAGCAAATGTCAGTATTGTCAATGATGTCAGAACTCAGAGTTTGACAGATATGACGTGATATGAATACGATATCATCTTCATTTTATATTTTTCTAAACATTTCACATTTTTTCAACTTTACAGATATACGAGTATAGTACCAAATAAATATTGTTTTTAAAATTTTGCATTACAATTTCAGAACAATAGAAATCTAATTAAATGGAAGTATCATAATTTCCACAAGTGTTTATCATGGAGGCTGAAAATAAGGTAAACTTAATTCACTGAAATTATTGTTATCTCTCACTTCTTTCTAATTTTAACTTCATTACAATATATTAACATATATACTTCTAATGCATATCTTCTTAATTGAAATGTGTTCCTTTAAGTTATATGTTTAAAGTGGCAATCAGTGGTTACTGTGTCATCTTTTCCCATTGATTGTTGAAAGAAGAAAGTGTAATCAAGAATAAAGTCTTGTATTTAAAATGAAAGTATTACTATTTGTGATTTCATTTGATGAAAATTGTAGATATTACACATAATGAAAGACCTGCTTGTTAACTTTGTCCCTGTGCTAAATTAGTCAAGTGAAAATTTAACAGATTTGTAATCACATGACAATAAATTGTTCATTCATTAGTTATTTTAGAGGCTATTACTACATTTGTATTTGGAAAGTTTAAGTCATACATTATAATTATTATAATGTGTCTTTTTGTGCAGTCAGATTGATAAAAGGCACTGAATTCCTATTTTGAGCGTAATGTTATGTTTTGATGCAGACCAGTGGTTGACATATATATCCAGGATGTTTGATTGGTATCTGATCTGATACTTCATGATGGAATGATGCATTTTGTTTCAGGATCAGGAAGGTAGTGTTAAGAAAAGTCCTTTTGATGATTTAAGTCGAGATGAATTGATTGCTAAATGTAAGGGCTTACTGGTCATAGCCCAAAAAGCTAAGCAAGCTAAATCAGGTATAGTTCATAGAGTTTAGTTTCAGTTTTTTTAATACATATGATTCAGTTTGGGAATGTAATAAATGGTTGTTTACAGATATACAAAATGAATGTGATCATTTAAAATCTCAGTTGAAAAATTGTGAAACAGCTAAAAATACCAGTGACAATAATGTAAAGACATTACAAGAACTTGTGGATTCACTAACAGAGCAGAAACTATCATACATAACAGAAATAGATGCTGCTAAGAGTAAAATAAAAAGTCTGGATGGAAAATGCAATGCATTATTAGATGAAATACAAAAACACAAAACAGAATTAACTACAAAAGACAAAAGTCTTGTGGTTGCTACTCAAAAGCTATCTGATCTTGATAGTGAAATTATTTCACTAAAAAGACAAAATAACAGGCTTTTAGAAGAAAATGAGCAACTCATTAATCAGTTAACAGAACTTGAGAACAGAACAACTGAGTTTAACAATATTGGCCTGCAACAGAGAGAACAACTCCAAATACTCGAAGAAAAAGTTCAAACAGGTATCAAAATAAAATTAATAACAGTTATTATCATAATGACTGTTTATTGCTTATTTAATTAATTTGTATTAAATATTTCAGATGCAGTTTTTGAAAGTAAAATTGAAGAACTTAACAAGAGAATACAAGAACTGGAGAGTACTAATGAGAGTGAAAAAGCCAAAAACATAGAATTAACAAATACCTATGACAGCAAAGTTGATGAAGTAACTAAGTTATATGAATCAGAAAAACTCAAAAAAGAAAAAGCAAATATTAAACTGAGAAGTTACAAAGACAAAATTTTAAAGTGTGCAGCATGTATCAATCAACTCAAAGGTTCTAGATATATTTTATCAAAAACTGTCAAGGAGTATTCAGAGAATATACCGAAATGGCAAAATGAAATTATAAAAGCGTCTAAAGTCCTAGATACCCAAATAAATGAATTAAACAATGAGAATATTTCTTTAAAAGAAAAATTGCAAATTCTAGAGAAGCAGCTTAGTGATTCACTATCATCTCAAAATACAACCCATGATGAAAGTATTATTTCACAAGTAAACCAATTAAATGACGAAAATTCAAGATTGAAATCACAAATAGTTGAACTAGAAGAACAATTGAATGGTCTTCAAAATCTGAGTGCTTCTTTAAAAACTGAATTGGTTGAAATCAATTCTAAATGTGATATTTTAAAAGAAACTAACACAACTCTAAAGAATGAAAATAATTTATTAAATGATAACCTAAAGGAAGTAAACATACAAATAACAACATTATCTGCTAAAAATAATGAATTATTACACAATGTTGAAGATTTAAACAACAGAAACAAACACTTGAACGAAAGCCTTCTAGCAAAAGAAGAGTCAAACATGGCAGACGAAAAATTAATGTTACAAATTAAAGCTTTAGAAAGCGAAAAAGCAATATTAGTAAAAGAAAAGCTAACTGGCAAGGATACTATAATAGAATTAGAAAATCAAAATAGAGCATTGAGGGATGAGGCTGATACAATTAAATCAGAATTACAAAAAGTAAAACAGAAATCTGAGGCAATACTACATGAAAAGTCTGAGATAATTGAAGGATATAAGAAAGAAAAAGAAAAAGACTCTGAAAAAGTGAAGCATGAAATTACAATATTACAAGAACAACTTGATAAAGCCAAAAAAGATTATGATGACTTGCTAGACTTAAACGGATTGTTAAAAGAAGAGATAGAAACTCTAAAACTTTCGTTAGAACAACCAAAAGATGATTCGGAGAATTATTCTGAAATAAATGAGTCCCTACAAGCTGACATAGTTCGACTAGAAACCAAATTGTCTGCTTACAAACAAGAAAATGCTTTATTACTAGCTGAAATAAAGGAATCTCGAGTGAAATCAAAAGAATTCGATAGTCTTGTTTCGGAATATGAGGATGCAAAATCTAAACTGGCTAGTTATAAAACTGAGAATGCTGAACTACTTAACGAGATGAAAGAAATAAATCAGGTGCTAAAGGAACGCGGAGAGGCTATATTTAAATTGCAAAAAGCTGTCGCAGAGCTAGAAAGACTAATGGAAACATTAGAGAAAGATAGGGACAGTGTTAAAAACGAAAGAGACGGCTTGCTGCAGAAAATTGAGTTGTTAGAAGAGGATCTTAGGAAAGTAGAAAATAAAATAATTGAAAACAATAAAGCCACTGAAGACATTATTACTGAACGAGACAATGTTCTTAAATGTGTTGCTGAGAAAGATGCTATAATAACAAGTTTGAAGGAGGACATTGAAAAGCTAAAGCAACAAAATTCTAGTAAGTAATTCTATTCAGTATAATTTATCATTAAGCAACATTGAAGAAGTACACTTGTTAAGTAAGTCTATTTGTTGCCACCACAATAGTTACTGATTTATATGAATATTTAGTTGTAGATCTACCCAACGACGACATGTCAACATCTACAATTTCTAAAGCCGAAGAACATGCTCGTATGAAGGATTTGGATGAAACATTTGAAGATAAGTAAGTAGAAACTGACTTTAATACGTCATTTATCTCAAACTAGGAGAAGAATATAATTCTGATTGATTTTATTTTTTACAGATACACTAAATTAAGAATTTTTGCTTTAAAACTTAAGAAGAAACTAAATGAAACAACAAGTCAATTGCAAATATCTGAACAAGAAAAAACCAAGTTAAAGAAAATGATTAATGACAAGGTAGCAAGTAGTGATAATGCAGACAGTCATCCAAAAGAAGATGCTCATATTAAAAAATCTGAAATATCTGATCTTGAAGCTAAAGTAAAGACCTTAACCGATAATCTTGAAGTATCAACAAAGGTTTCAGCAAATTTGGAAAAAGTAGAAGGTACCATAATTTTTGTTATATCAATTTGTTGTAATAAAACTATAGTATTCACTTAAATATAATTAGGATTAAAATTTTAAGATTCGAGTTATACCATATATTTAATTTTTTTAGCCGAATTGCGCGTTACAAGTCAGCAGTTAAATGCTGAAATAGAAGCACATAAAAGCACAAAAGAACAATTGGAAAAAGCCCTTCGCGACGTCAAAAAGAAAAATGTATTAAGTCTTGAAATGGAGGATTACGAAAGGTCCATGAAAGACCTTACTATTAAAATGGACGAAAGTAAGAAGAAAATTGTGCAGGTTAGTGATGTACATATTTGCAGTTTACTGTTTATTTATGAAATATTCCCTTAAACATTAAAGTAGAACATCATAATTTGCTAAAATTTTCCACAGTCATGTTCTGAGAAGTTATAAATACAATTTACCTGTAATAAATTAATTGTTATGAAAATGTTCTTTAATAATATCAATATTTTTAAGATGGAATCTACTATTGACACACAAGAAGGAACAATAACAGCAATGAAGACTCAAATAAAATTATTGGAGGATCAAATAAAGACAGAAGAAACACAGAATAGATTAATAAAAGAAGAATTGCAACATGCTATTGAGGATAGTAAAGAGAAGGACAATGTAATCAATTCAAAGAAGGATCTCATCGTAAAATTGATGCAAGATCTTGAAGATGAGAAGAGAAAGAATGAGGAGTGTGATTTAGAGACAACTGCCTTGATCAGTGAGAAGGAGAAAATTATTATGAATTTAGGAGAAGAGAAAATTGAATTAAACAATAAAATAAAGAGGCTAGAGTTTAAATGTGCAGGTGCAGACGAAAAGCTGAGGGTGGCGAATATTGAGCTCGCTGACTTGAAGACTGAATATACAAGTTACAAAGTATGTTATTTTTGACATTTTAGATTCTTACACATTTTAATTGTGATAGATATAATGAATACGATTGTCTTAAAAGGAAATTTGTGATTATTATGATCCAAGAAATAGTTTGTAAAACATGTGTCTAGAAAAAAATCTCAAGATTTGGTCAAAAAAGTGTGATTATGTAATTATTTTTTAATCTTCATAATGAAATCCATATTATTGGTATTACAGGTAAGAGCTCAAGCGGTTCTACGACAGAATCAGACTGTTGATCACAGTCAAGAAGAACAGCTGAAGGAAGAAGCTGCTGCACTCAAAGCACAAATAGAAACAGTTACTGCAAAAAACACATCTTTACAGTAAGTTTCACTTTTTCGTCTAAACATAATTTCTCTCTTAGACTATTTATAAAAATTTAGGCAGTATCCATTTTTCCCGTCATAACCACCAAATATGTATCATTTTCCTGGATGAAAGTATGTTGTCTTAGTTTCATGTCACAGAGTACGAAATTTGAGGTATATTTTTCTAATATTGAAATAGCAAACGAGTATGCAGTCCACCTGATGGTTACTGCCTATGTCCGCCCATGGACATCTGTAATCAATTCAGATAGGATAAGTGTCATGCCTGAAGTCAGCCACAGTTCTGTTACATGTAAGGATTACTTTAAATATTACCACACCCTTCATTCCAGAAGCCAGCAGCGCTGAACACTGTCATTATTAGGCAGAAAAAGGTAACGTGTGGTTTATTGATTAGTTATAGAGTATAAACGAAAAATGAAAGTTTCATTTCATCATATTTGCCGAAGGTGGTAGAACCCTTTGTGGTTCGACTCCGGCGGCACCACCGCCACACTTATTTCTGCCTAATAACAGCAGTGTTTAGCGTGTGGTAAGGGAGACATACTTTTCCGAGGCGTTCCAGCTTAGTCCCCAGGAGTAGCGGCGCATCTGTGGTCGACCGCCGGTACGAATATCTAATCCTATCTGGAGTTGATTACAGATGTCCATGATCGGCAGTAGCCATCGGGTGGACCGCGTGCTCATCTGCTACTCTATATTATAAAAAAAATGATTACTCCATTCGTAGGGATCAGTGCAACGAGCTGAACGCGGAGTTGGAGGCGGCGAGGAAGCGCGCAGCGGAGGCGGGCGGCGAGGCGGCGCGCGCCGGCCAGCGCACCGCGCGCCTGCACGCCGACCTCGCGCGCCTCTCGCACCAGCTCGACGCGGAGCGCGCGCAGCACAAGCTACAGGTACACTCCGCAAACTGCTACTCCGCTCCGAATATAGAAACGCGTCGTGTCGTAATAGCAAGTTATAGATATCAGACCCCCCTGGCTGCGTTGTGTGCCCTTACGTTACGGCGTATATGCTACCTAAACCTGCGCGCAACTACTATAGAGCGGACTAGAAGTTTAGCGCGGACGAAACGTCTAGAGTTATTGTCATTGACTTTATTTTTATCATCATTACCATTAGCATTATTTAGTATTATTACTCGTACAAAATAGATAGAATGCTCGACACGTAGCATTGTAAAGCACTAGCACTAGGATTTAGAATACACGCTACATGTTAAATACGTCATTTAAATATATTGAAATATCAAATTCACATGCCCAGGGAACTTAATGGATTATATGAAATGGATTTATAGAAAAATATAGGGCGGGTCTCGCAATATGCCATTTTTATCTTCGATTTCGACATTAGCAAATTCCATTACGCTTAAATAATTTTGTTACATTTAAGTTTTTAATATGCGCTCTGTTCAGTACATTATCGTTTTTTAGATATTCGCATTTGGTTTATTTAAAGTTGCTTCTACATTTGCAGATTACCACTTTAACCCAATGCTACAAGTCTCAGATCTCTGACCTGGAGACAAAATTACAGAAAGAAACTGAGTCCTTTACAAAGCAAATAGTCAGCCTTCAAGAGGCTGCAAAACTGAGCAAGCCTCTGCCGGAGGACAACCGCGATAAGTACATGTTGCCCGTGATAGCTAAGGAGGATGGCAGCGATGGTGAGATGGATATCAACGTCTCTCTTATACCGAGGGAGGAGGGCGAGGTATGACAATTTTTGTTTATTAATTTTGACTTAACAATCTTAATATGTATTTTTATTAAAGGAAATTATGGAGGAATTGTATATAATGACGAATTATTTGGATCAAAGTAGAATAGTTAATTATGTTGTGATACTTTCCACAAGTTTCTACTTTATTGTTAGTAATTACAATACACTTTGATACCATGAAACCTTACTAATGTTTGAAGAAATATTTCTGCAACTATTTATATTACGTATCAGGATAATTAATTATGTAATAAACTTTTTGTGCCTTTTGTGGTTTTATCTCCATTGTCCTTCCAGGGATCAGAATCAGCGCCATCACCTCCGTTATCGAAGGCGTTCCTAACTAGCGGAAGTAGTAGACGGTCGCCGGTGCCGCTGGAGAGGCTCCTCGAGGAAGGCGTTCCTGAGGATGACGCGCTCGATACTGCCTCTCTGTCTTTCACTCCAGAGCAGGAGATCTCAGATTTGAGACGCAAATTACAAGCGCAGCAACAGAGGTCTGTACTGTTCGGCTATGTGTAAGATCAGTAAATAACTAGATTTATAAATGTAACAATTTTATTAATATCGCTCACGAATACTCAATAACTTAAAACAAGATTACCTGTATATAGGCTACCTGATTGGAAGTATCCACCACGAATAGAGTTGGTGTGGGCGACGGAGAAATAGTGACAAACACACCACTTTAAATAGCTCTCTGGAAATCAGTATAAAGACGGTAAACATAGAGAGATTTATGAAGGATGGAATGTTCTCAAACATGTTTGTTTCTAATTAGACATACTCAAACCTCAAAACTTACGGGTTAGTGGTGTCGCGATCTCCGACACCAATAACTCGTAACTTCTTCTACAAATTCCTGCTGAAATAGCATAGTGCAGGATTGATCGGTTGGTTAGAGAGAAGGGGAGACTAACGATAGACTAAAACATTTGCAGCCGTATTAACGCCTAACTTTTAACGCTTGTAGAACAGACATTGACGGTAGATTATTTTTTTTTATAATATAGGAGTAGCAGACGAGCATGCAGTCCATCTGATGGTAAGTGGCTACTGCCACCCATGGACATCTGTAATCAACCCCAGATAGGATCAGATATTCCTACCTGAGGTCGGCCACATATGCGTCGCTACCCCTGAGGACATAGCTGGAACGCCTCCCTGTCTCCCTTACCACACCCTGCAAAACGGAACACAGCAGCGCCTAACGCTGCTGTTATTAGGCAGAAATAGGTGTGGCGATGTGGTGCCGCCGGAATCGAACCACAAAGGGTTCTACCACCTTCAAGTTGGTATGTTCGTAGGGTGAAGCACGTGACGGTGTTGCTCGCGGAGTCGGAGCGCGAGTGCGCGCGCATGGCGCAGCTGAGCGAGCTGCTGAAGGCGGAGCTGCGCCGCGTGCGCGGGGACGCCTCTGCCGCGCACAACACCGAGTACATGAAGAACGTCACGCTTAAGGTAGTATTTTATAATATAGCGGTAGGTTAGACGTGTGCTTGTAGTCCCGGGAGTAGAATAGGGCTATAATATCCCCTGCCTGTCGTAAGAGGCGACTAAAAGGGGGCTTCCGCGGTTGCGGGCGACAAGAGTGGGAGTTCGAACCGTCCAGAAAGCAATTCCGGGATAGACAGCGGTGTGTGTGGCTGCATACCGTTGTAAACATCAGGTGTGCGGGAGGAGCGTAAACGGCTTCCCCCGGGGCAGAGCCCGATAGGGGGTTGAGTAGATGTTCACAGACACAGAACAACATTGACCAGCATTCCCAATAAGAATGTTCTGCGCATACAGGCTCGTCCTTATTACGCCTATAAAAAAGTATGAAAGTTAAAAAAATATATGTTATTCGTCTCACGGCGATCGATGAGCGGTTGTGGGCCATCTCTCGAAACATAGCAAACTTATCTCAACGCAGTGACTGCCACGCTATGTAGAACTTTTTGTAGTTGGGCTGCGGTGGCATCAATGTCAAACCTAAATCTCAAGGTAAGAATTTTAAAACAGGCAAATGACATGACAAAAATAACATTATTTCAGTTCTTAACCTTGCCACCCGGCGACGAGCGCGGCCGGCTCGTGCCCGTTCTGCAAAAGATACTGACGCTCTCCCCCGACGAAACGCAAAAAATGCATGCAATTGCTAAAGGTAATTATTTTCTCACTTGAAAAATTGACTCATAGTATCTAATAAATTAGTGGTTACTATGTTACCCAAATAACTACTTAAAAGTAAAAACAAATGCATTATTATTAACTTGCTACTTGCTTTTAGCAGATTATGAGGTTTCAGAACAATATAGTTAACCTCTTGGTCCATTATACAGCCAGATTGCTGGTTCTTCATATTCTTCAGAATATTAAATATATGAATAATCATTTCGATATAAATTGTTTGACCTTTTTCAGGCTTAGATCCGAACCGGAACAAGAGCTGGGGAAGCTACCTGCCATGGCCAGGGGGAAAGTAATACAATTATACCCACATCGCAAATTATTACACAATTAAATTATTCGAATTGACTGTGATTGCAAATAAACTGATCGCTTTATAACTAATGTGTTACAATAAATTCCATCGAAGCATTTAGACTAATTATTACTTAAATTTTGTAATATCTAATTATATCTTGAATTTTACTTAATTAGTTTATAATTGGTTCTTTAGTATTGAGCAATATTTATTGTCATTTTATTACAATGATTAGTATTTATTATAAATGTATACTTAACCTTTGATATCATATTGTATCGCCTCCAAAAAGGAAGTAGCTAAGGTCAACAAGATAATACAAGTAGGTATTTCTAATGTAACTTTCGATTTGAATAATGATTGTATTATTCGATCAATAGAATTAGAAAGGATTTAGATACACAACTTCATGAAGTACGTGTGTTCACTTGGCATTCCGTATTGCTTCGGTGTCCTTTTACCTCTGTTGTAAGCCCGTGCCCTCAGTTGTGCCGGATGCGGAGTTGTAAAGAATATATTAGTTTACTCGTACATAGAATCGAATATTATATAGGGAGAAAAACTATATATATCTATGTAAAATTAAATTCCTACCTTTCTATTTAATGTAGTTTAATAATTACCCATTTATGTTCTAATATAAAGTATTTAAAAGTTTGGCAGGTGTCAATATTGTAGTGTTATATTTACTTAGAAGAAAACATAGATAATGAGCATTCGGTGAGGTAGAATCAATCAAGAAGTAATGGGTGTAGAATTGAGGTTTTTAGTGTTACTCTGAATAATAAATTCAACAATTGTTATTAGATCTATGTTTATAGAGATTGGCGTACTTTAGAAAAAGTGTAAAAAGAATGATGATAAATGTTACTGATAATTTTATTCCTATTTTTCCATGAATATTACTTACTGAGATAATCGAATCTTAAACGATTATTTTATCATGAAAAAATAAAGTTACTAATGGATTGATTAGATAAGAGGTTGCAAGTAACTATAATTTGGGGATATTTTTACAATACTACTTTATGTTACCAGCGTGTATTGATTACGTAAACAGCTTAACCTTCGAATTCTTATATTTTACTATTATTAAATTAAATTGATATATACAAAAAAAATTGCAGTAGATTAAATTCATTTCCCATATCATATATTTTATTTTTTTACGTATTTCATATTTTAATGTTCATGTATTTAATACTAGAATAATGGATCAATGCAGTATAACGGCATATTGAAAAGTTATTTTCTCTAATTGTTATTATAACTTGCTACTATAGTCCGCGTAAAACTGGTAGTCCGCTCCGAAAATAGAAATGAATCGCGTCGCCATAGCAAATTGTATGACTACACATGCTGGAAGCAACTTCAGATCGGACTAGCAGTTTGGTGCGCAATATACCTACACGAAAGAGGCCATTTAAGATTACAATCCTTATTGTAATAAGAAGGTACTAGACGAGCGAAGTTGCCGGCGATAATTTGTAATGAATGTTATTGTCACAACTTTTTCATTTATCATTTTTATTCTGTTAGGAAATAATATAGTTAGCATAACATAAAAATATTCTATTGTTATTAAATGAAATGGATAATGTATAATTTATTATTTTATCATTTACTATAAGAATAATTGGTAAATTTTAAATATGTATAATTTAATAATTGGAATGAATACAATATTTTTAGCCTGGTGGTGTTGTTTTATTACGCTACATTACAAATAAACTTGAAGTATATATTATGAATTTTATTTTTATTTTGATCTTATCTAAGATAAAATAAACACATTTTTGTGCAAAGTATATATTTTGAGCAGAATTAAATGGTTCAGGTTTCGATAAATATCAGTTAACTAGAATCAATAAAATAAAAGAATTTTCAACAAACCCAAACAATCGTTAATGCATGCTTTTTGGTCCAATTAATTTATTTGTTATTACGTTATTATGTTCCCACTGTACTTATTTTTATTACCAAACGCCAAAATTATGTAAAACCCTGTGGCAAGTTAGCGTTGTATAAGACTAGCTGAAGTCTAAATTTCATGTTACAAAACATTTACAGATTGCGTTTTGAAGTTTTTTTTTATAATATAGGAGTAGCAGACGAGCATGCAGTCCACCTGATGGTAAGTGGCTACTGCCGCCCATGGACATCTGTAATCAACCCCAGATATTCCTAATTGAAGTCGACCACAGATGCGCCGCTACCCCTGAGGACTAAGCTGGAACGCCTCGGAAAAGTATGTCTCCCTTACCACACCCTTCAACACGGAACACAGCAGCGCCTAACACTGCTGTTATAAGGTAGATAATAATATAAGTGTGGCGGTGGTGCCGCCAGAGTAGAACCACAAAGGCGTTTTGAAGTTACAAAGATAAAAAAAGAGTTAATAGGAGCATGTTACATAAGTAACATAAATAAAGATATACGTATTCTTATCGTAACATGAGAATTAATTAACTGAATTTCATATTTAATTTTATAACAACATATTTTTTAAGCTCATCTAGTACAGAGTATAGCCACGGTAAGAAAAAGTAGAGGCGTAATTCCGGTTTTCCATTAGTAGTCATATATGTAACTTTATTTACAAAACTTTAAAACTTACAATATAATACTGAAGTAAATAATTAGTTTATTAATTGTAAATGAAATAGACTTTTAATATCTGTTAAAATATTTTAAAGAAAATATTATAATTTTAAAAGAAGAGTATTTGATTTTATTGATTGCATTTCCCGGGTGAAGCATCTACAGCGCATGCCTGAAATCAGCTCTGAAAATTCGTGACTGCAGCTCCGGAAGGTGAGCTTTTTTCTCATATTTTCGCTTGAATTCTGTATTTAACGTCGTGAAAGAGCACCGGTAAGCTTTTATTTTACATATATAAGTGGTAAGATATAAAGTACTCCTGAAGATATTGTGTGAAAACTCATATTTGCTTTTATTTGGGGTGCCGGTAGTATTTTTTAAAATTACGCAATTTCTATTAGTATAAGGTAAGAAAACCCAAGATGGTGAAAGTAATAATTAATTTACAGATCTTGTGTGCATAAAAATTATTCGGAAATATTTATGGCCTACGTTGGAGCTGAAGCTGAAAATCATACAATTTAACATATTCCCCAATTCGTACCAAAATAATCAGTTTTTGGTTTTATCTCCTTACCCTAGGGCGATGAAATATTGTGTATTGATTTTTATTGAATGACATGGTTTCTGTATTTCATTATAAATTCTAAATTCAAAATCGGACCATACTTAACTTTTTGTCACGACTGTCATTCTTCAATCAATAATGAAGTTTTGCTAAGTATTAAGTATGTGATTATCATTTAGGGATGTTAATAGATTGATATAAAACTGCTGCAGCAAGATCCACAAGATGGAGGCAGATCGCGCCGGTACATGTCATGTGCGTCGTGGTACACATGGCATGCCACGTAGTTCATAGTGCGACATACTATTTCTAATTCTGCAAGCACAAGCATGTCATTTGCAAACACATCCGTATAAATAAATCTATCTAAAGCTCTGTTCCGCTAATTTTAGAATGAATGCACTCCGCGCAGTATTATTATAATCATCAATGTGATCTCTTCACTTAGATGAAGAAAATCTATCAACATTTACTGTAAATATTTTTAAATATAAAATTTAATAAATTTAGGCAATTATCTTTAAAAAGTTAGTGCTTGTTTTGCAATCTTTTCTCGATTTCATTATTTTGCTTGCGGTCTCTGATAGCTGATGGGCACTAAGTACATCAATAAGCGTATTACAAAAAGGTATAGTCTTAGTCTATTCTATATTTGGAGGCAGGCTGGCTTTATCGATGTCCCGACGTCCTGTGCGCACGCTCGGCGCTGTCGTCCCGGATTTCAGCCGCTAGTTTAATCGATGCCTCTTACTGGAGTGCATCTGTGCATTTGCGACACTAAACGTAACATTACGTGTATAATTTTGTAGTATCTTATCTATAACGTAAATAAATAAAAATTACGAAGCATTTTGGAAGATTAAAGGTAAACATGCGCATTAGAAGGAAATTTTCGCATCCATCATAGTACTTACGTAGGTGTGTCGTATCGGGAGTAATCGGGACCGATAACATATTGACCGGTTTCGTTATTGAAGGTGTGTCGGTATTATGTAGAGTTGCTTTTGTTTCGCCTATTGAAGATGATAACAATGACTCTCTTCTTTTGGAGATGTCGATAGACACCCTGTGCTTAGGGAAGTTAATAATACTCGGCCGCGAATAGTTCTTTTTGTATTGACTTCCTATTCATTTTGTTTCTTTGAAAGTCTATCAGATAATAAGAAGTATTAGTTATGTTATACATTATTACATTTCTTGAATGTAGGTACATGAATTTGCAAGATGAATATGGGACATTGCAAAACAACGTAGTGCCTAACCAATAATGAAACATAAAATTGTTTTTTTTTTTTTGATATAGGTACCTACTTGGTACTAGCCTATATTTCTAAAAATGTCGTATCTACCTTACTAGGACATGTGAGTACTTAGACGGTAGGTAATCAGGAACAGAAGACAAAATAAAAATATTTGTATTTTCGGTGAACAGATTTTCTCGTTGACTCCCCGTTCTTCGTTCGTTCGTGACAACTAAGATGGGCAAAGAAAAGACTCATATCAACATCGTCGTGATCGGCCATGTCGATTCTGGCAAGTCGACCACCACCGGCCACCTTATCTATAAATGTGGTGGTATCGACAAACGTACTATCGAGAAATTCGAGAAGGAGGCCCAGGAAATGGGCAAAGGGTCCTTCAAATACGCTTGGGTATGTATAATTTTTTCCTTTTTAGATTTAATAAAAATGCCAGTAGATATGCAGTTCATTTTCAAATTAAATAATCATTCCAGCCCGTGGAAATCTATTACCAGCAGAGGTTCGCATGCGGTATACTGAGTTTTCAACTTTTCTTGCCACACCCTTCGAACTAGAACGCAATATAAGAAAGTAGGACGACTTTTAAATGTCTAAATACTTTTTCAGATTACTGTTTACATGACGTATTTATGTATATTTTTTCAATTAGGTATTGGACAAGCTGAAAGCGGAACGTGAACGCGGTATCACCATTGACATCGCGCTGTGGAAGTTCGAAACTGCGAAGTACTACGTCACCATTATCGACGCGCCCGGTCATAGGGATTTCATCAAGAACATGATTACCGGGACATCGCAGGTAAGGCGAGAATATGCGTCGCGTATCTTCTAATAAAGTATCAAAATTAAGTGCGTGTTTTGCAACAAAGTGTCCATTTGCCACAATGTTGTCGAGATTTAGGTACCTACACGAGACATTCTTAAGACTCTGAATCGGTGTTAGAGCTCAGTTAAGAATTTTCTATTCAGGTTTGATTATATACTACCAATCTCACTATTAATCTACTCATCGATAGTTGAATTTTACTTTATTTAAGTTGTAAATAAATAATATGACTCTATTTTGAACACTTGCGAATAAGTTGGCTCTAGTATTCGACATTCCTAATTCTCCATTCCGGTAAAACACCACATTTCCCTGTAACTAGCTTTATTGCGCAATGATATAAAATAATCGAACGTATTGTTAGGCCGACTGCGCGGTGTTGATCGTGGCCGCCGGTACCGGTGAGTTCGAGGCCGGCATCAGCAAGAACGGCCAGACTCGCGAGCACGCGCTGCTCGCCTTCACGCTCGGCGTCAAGCAGCTGGTGGTGGGCGTCAACAAGATGGACTCCACCGAGCCGCCCTACCACGAGGCGCGCTACGAGGAGATCAAGAAGGAAGTGTCCTCCTATATCAAGAAGATTGGTAAGCGGTTTTTTCTGACAGTTGTATTAGCAGATTTTCCTGGTTCAGTTTTTGTAAACAAGACAATTTTAACCGACTTTCTTTCTTCTTACCCGACTTTTCTTTTTACCCGACCGACGTTTTTAGGTTTTCTTAAGCATTTTGGAGAAATGTGGAGAAATGGAGAAATAAATTCAAAACTCCAGTCTAGTGATAATATTCGTCTATTTGATTAAATAATTGAACTGATTTTAAACTTTGGGAAAGATTGTGTAGTATCCATAGTAGAGGAGGGCCTTCTATAGAATGTCATGGAGTTAATTTTTTTTTAAATCAAATTTACATGGGTGTGGGAAGCAACGAGCGGAACTAGATAAAAATAATGAAAAGTAGTGACATAATGACTAACTACTTATATAACTATTATCATAACAAAAGTACCTATGCTTATTAACTCAAATATTCCTAAAACATAAATACTCACATTTCACACGATTACATAACATGAGCCAAATCGTACTGTGCACGAAACTGGCGCATTACTACGTCACCACATAAAACTCACGGGAACTGGTCCGCCAGGCTACAACCCGGCGACCGTGGCCTTCGTGCCCATCTCCGGCTGGCACGGAGACAACATGCTCGAGCCCTCGGACAAGATGCCCTGGTTCAAGGGGTGGACCATCGAGCGCAAGGATGGCAAGGTTGAGGGCAAGACTCTGATTGAGGTCAGTTTTTGGATTTGTAATTTTGATGTTTTTTTCAGGCACTAAATGATTAGGTATCTGGAACTTGTATGCTCATAATGTTTCAGATTACAATAACTTATTACTTTGGTCAACCAAAGTTTGATTTGGCGTTTTAGGTACTAAGATTCAGACTTAAGGAAATACAAAATTGTTGCTTAGTAGTTGCGTAATATTCCAAATTACCTACAATTAGTTGTTAACTATGCTTCTTGATTCTTTTAAGTATCTCCAATGAAGTAAAGATTTCAAAAGCAGAATTTATGCGTAGTTAGATAATGTCTTCAGTTTTTCAGTTATTGAGTTTAATTTACTTAACTATGAACATTAAAATGGCGAATTGAGGCGTAGTCAGGTGAATATAATTTCAAGTTGCAATAAGACCTTCCTAAGAATAAAATAATAAGAATAAAATATTCCTATAATAAAAAACAAATAAGTATATTGCACTTTAGATTCACATTAGCAATCGGTTGTGAATGTTGTGTGTGGGTGAAATGTTCACAAAATAAAAACAAGTAAGTAGGCACCCACGCAGATCTACAAAACTATTTAAAGAATTAAAGATGTCTGACTAAAATTGACTAATTTGCAATTGATTTATTTTTCGAGAAGCAACTCGTAAGAAAATAAAAACCCTTGACATTGAATTTTATATTAAGTAGTACCTACTTATATTGTTACGTAAATGAAATCGATGAAACATCGTGAGAACAACTCCATGCCTCATAAATGTTACTTAAGCACACCTGTATAACATTACTTAAGTATTAGCGAAACCGTGTGAACGATATTAAGCTGCACTTGATAGTGATCGCTTATTATGTCTAATATTCTCAATTTGCATTTAAGAAATTTGCCGAATTTAAAGTAAAAATAAATCCATCCAAATCTTTCAGAAATTTGCTGTCAACGCTGTTTGAAAAAACATTTAATTTGCTGATCTATCGATTTGAATAGATTGGATTTTGTATATTTTTCGTATTTATCGAAATTTGTTTTTTTTTTCTATTGTGGGGGAACCTTACTTGCGTAAGCCCCGAGGTAGTAAATCTGACCCTGACGACTAGGATTAGTGCTGCAAGTTAGGGTACAGCAGTGTAACAACGAAAATGTTTCTAGGCTCTGGATGCTATCCAACCCCCGTCCCGCCCGACGGAGAAGCCGCTGCGCCTGCCTCTGCAGGACGTGTACAAGATAGGAGGCATAGGCACCGTGCCCGTGGGACGGGTGGAGACCGGCATCCTTAAGCCCGGTACGTATGGAATTTTTTGAATCTAAATATCTGTTTTGCTGTACCTACTTATGTATATTTTTATTATTCCTTCATTATGGAGTCAGTTTACTCTAAAATCTACTAAATAATTCCTTAAAAATGTGTAGTCCAGCCATTTTTTCTTGTGTTATCTTAACGCTGGAATCGTATGTTTTTAAGCAATTCGTATTGACGATTATGCGTAATGTGACGATGGTGGCGCAGGTATGGTGGTGGTGTTCGCCCCGGCGGCCATCACGACCGAGGTGAAGTCTGTGGAGATGCACCACGAGGCGCTGCAGGAAGCCATGCCCGGCGACAACGTGGGCTTCAACGTCAAGGTGAGGCGACTCTACTAAGGTACACTCATGAATTTAATTAGATTTGATGCGTGCTACTTGTAAGATGGCTGCTCTTAAACTAAAATTGTTGCGTAAGGAAATTTACTTAAGTGTTTATTTACGATTTTCTATCGAGTACCTTGTAAATTACACATAGCTAAGATATTTCTGCGGACTATTGAAGTCATTATATAAGACAACGGATTTTAGTAGACGAATTTAGAGCAATTATGTTATGAGGATCATTGGAAAGAGGTTACCAGATTAGGCTTCAGCTAAGTTTCTAATATCAACGAATATCGTACCACCATCACGCGAACGAGAAATAAACTTTTTGCATGCGATCTATAAACCCAATCACGACAAAAACTAACAAGGTGACATAGTAAGTTAAAATTGGAACGTAATAAATAATGTACATTATATTGGGTAATTGTAATATTGTGATTTTGAGATGCTTTTGCAGTTCAGTTTCTGATATTTTGTTAGTTCTATCATTTATTCGTCATAGGAAACAAGGTACTTAGGTACAATAGTGAAGTAGGGTATTTACCTACTTAAGTACCCAGATTAATACAGTGATGTAATGCAGATAACCTCATGACTACAATCTAATTGTCTTGTATTTGTAAAAAGAGTGAAAGAAACTCCAGAGTAAACGGAAAAAATGTAAAGAGTAAAGAGCGATGTCTCTTCCAGACAACTTTGGAAAAAGCAACATTTCAGTTAAATCTAGGTGCAAGTGTGACAATGTCTCTTTCAGACTACTTTGGAAATAAGCTACATTTTAGTAAAATGTAGGTGGTAGTGTGACGATGTGTCTTCCAGACAACTTTGGAAATAAGCAACATTTCAGTAAGGGTTCGTACACAAAACTGCGATGCGACGTCGCATCGCAAAAATCTGCGAGCTCCCTCGACGCATCGCAAGAACTTGCGAATTGATTCGCATCGCACAGTGGTTGTTGTTGTTGGTCACCCTGAGAGACGCTACGCCGCACGATATCGCATCGCAGCAATTCGCATCGCAATTTTCTGCGTTGCGAATTCGCATCGCGTCGCATCGCAGTTTTGTGTTCGAGCCCTAAAATGGTAGCGTGACGATGTCTCTTCCAGATAACTTTACGTATATTTAGGTGGTTTAGGTTTTATTTAGGTGGGTTAGGTTTATGTAGGTGGTGGTGTGACGCAACGTCGGTATTGTGTTGCAGAACGTGTCGGTGAAGGAGCTGCGCCGCGGCTACGTGGCCGGCGACTCCAAGAACGCCCCCCCGAAGGGCGCCGCCGACTTCACCGCTCAGGTACCTACGTGACTACGAAAGTGCATCGTAGATTTTTATCATCGCTATTTAAATAAAAAATGCTGTTTTCGTGATTACAATGACATTTGCTGACGGTAGAACAGCACTTGCAGATCAGTTTCGTTTATGCAAAATAGAAGAATGGGTAATTTAAAAAATATACACCTATAGATTATTTTTAACAGCTTATTACAAGTACATTATATAATAAATACTTTTAAATTGTATAATAATTTTGAGACATTGAATAGGCACCCCTACGAAAATAACTTAACGTTCCTAAAAATATTTTTATGAAACCAAATGGAAGTTATATGCTTGCCAGTGAATTTTGAATCTGGGATATACATACCTATGTATCTGCCTGCTATTTGGCAACTTTTTAACTTGTTATCCCGCTAACATCTGGATTTCTGCAAATATTTAACCGTGATAACTCCATGCGGATGCACTCCTTTGTGATATAAGTATACGTAATCAATATCTAAAGAATGCAATTAGTATTTACAGAATTGTTCACGCTAAATAAACAATTATCTTGAATGGAAGATTACCGGGGATTACGATTAAGATATCGTATTACTTAAATGTATTATAATTCCGACAAAAAATGACTCATAAGATACATTATTTCCGGTTTTAACAAATTAGTTTATATAATGTTTATCAAGCTGCCAGCTACCAATATTTGATATTACTTTTCATCAATCATAGTTTAATAGGTAAAATTCTAGCATATCAAAGATATATTAAAATCACCGCTATGCCGCTATAAACGAATCATGTTTCATTCAAATAATAATATAATATTCCAGTGGTCTACCTGATGTTATTAAATGTTTTGTTTTAACATTTTTAATACTATGTACTTAGTAATTATGTATTATACGAAAAAAATGTAATTTATTTTTATCTACTTCTTTACATTCTGATAGTCCGACAAATTTGATTTCAATATCAAATAACAATATTGTATCGATCTATAATTGTCTTTTATCTATAAACTATACCGCTGGTTCTTAATGTATCAACGTACCGCGCGACGAAAAGCGGCGGTCCCCGAGCGGCCATTAATCTTACATGACTGTACCAGGTATTTGGTGTCAGTATGTTTAAATTGGGTGTTGTGATTGTATTCAGGTGATTGTCCTGAACCACCCGGGGCAGATCAGCAACGGCTACACTCCGGTGCTGGATTGCCATACCGCCCACATCGCCTGCAAGTTCGCCGAGATCAAGGAAAAGTGCGACCGCCGTACCGGTGTGTAGCGGTTATTCTTTATTTCGTTTTTGGCTTTCTGGGTAGCACATTTAATAATATATTTTGAAATGATAATTTAATTGTACTATTAGTATAAGTTTATCTAGACAGGTTTCTCTTTGCTATTTGCACAATACACAGATACATGCTTTATCAAAGTCAGAATTTATTATACTTATTTTTTTTTGTTTTGGTGTTCAACTATCAACACATTTGATTCGAAGAAAGCATGTTATCATCTTTATATAATACATTATTATATTATAACAGGTAAGACTACCGAAGTGGAGCCGAAGTCGATAAAGTCCGGCGACGCGGCGATCGTGACGCTGGTGCCGACGAAGGCGCTGTGCGTGGAGTCGTTCCAGGAGTTCCCGCCGCTCGGCCGCTTCGCCGTGCGCGACATGCGCCAGACCGTCGCCGTCGGCGTCATCAAGGTATACTTACATGTACTTTTATGTACTTTTTTTATAATATAGGAGTAGCAGACGAGCATGCAGTCCACCTGATGGTAAGTGGCTACTGCCGCCCATGGACATCTGTAATCAACCCCAGATTGGGTAAGATATTCCTACCTGAGGTCGGCCACAGATGCGCCACTACCCCTGAGGACTAAGCTGACACGCCTCGGAAAAGTCTGTCTCCCTTACCACACCCTTCAAACCGGAACACAGCAGCGCCTAACACTGCTGTTTTTAGAAATTTAGGCCTATTTAGGCGGTTTTCTAGACATACTTGGTTGTTGGTGTCATACTTGGCACTGAATAGTATTGTATTAATAGTATAGCTGGATATGGATGAAGGAAATTAAATTACAATTCAGTCACAGTAACCTTAGGTACTTGATCATTTGATCGAGAGGTCGACAGCTCGATCTCCGTACATTACTATGATCATTTTTAGTTCCTAAAGAACCACCATAGGTGCTGCATGTAAGTTAGTATATTTGGTCAAACTGTCGATCCGTACAACTATGTGTTATAACTATGCATTTTTCTTATTACATTTCTTCTGTTACAGAGCGTGACCTTCAAGGAGGTCACCACTGGCAAAGTCACAAAAGCTGCCGAGAAGGCCCAAAAGAAAAAATAACTATGGGGCACATCGAGCAACGTAATGCAGTCAGTAGCCGTCGTCTGCAACCAAGCGCCTTTCCATCATCCTACCCTACCCTTTCCTTCCTCTTCCCCTCCCATTCCCTCAACCTCTCCCGTACCCTTCACTTCGTCCTTTTATTCTCCTAAGCTTCCAAGGCGCCCGAAACTATTTCGGAAGATCTTTCACCATCTCAGAAGATCATGGTTATTACATCCAAGCCGTAGGCGCGGCCGGGCGGACTCAACGCGCATTCGCCGCCCCCCAGACGGCAGTTACGCTGCATCACTCATCATAAATGTACTCCCATTAAAGCTGTCGTGTCGTAGCCGTGTGCATCCCTTAGCGCACTCCCTCACTCGGAGCTTCTTCACTGGTAACCTCTCACATGTTCCCGATACGTGCATTTATCGTTACGATATACTCTTAAAGTTAATTCGTTTTAGTTACTCGTATGTGTTAAGTTTATGTCTTTGTGATTAGGTTAGTCGTAAGTTACTTGCCAAGTTTGAGTTACCTTACTTGATAGCTCGTTATGTTTTATTTTTTCATCGTAAGGAGGTCAGGAGGAAAAGCAAAGGAGATTGAATTTTTAAACCATTTCACTGCACGATTTTTATTATCATTTTTGCTATCTGTTATATACAACTTGTCTAAGTAAATTGTTAATGAAAATACTTTCTAATTCCTTAATTATTACTTATTACTTCTTCTGATCTACTTTTTTCTCTCTAACTGTCCAATGGATGATCTGAGTGATAAAATTATGGTCTCATTATAATTTACTTGTAAGTATACGTATTCACATAAGTGCATCATTTTAAATTGTTGGCATTCGTCTGTAATATAAAGTTTTAATTTTAAAATATCATAATGAAACCTTTTAGATGTAACATTAGGCGTTTGAAAAATTTTCTAAGAAATATATAAAAGTATTATTTTCATAAGGATGAAAAGTGTTCTACATTACGAGAAAGGAAACATCAAGAGTGTTTAAAATGATAGCAGTCGGTTTTAAACCGGCTGGCGGTAGTTGTTAGCATACGTTAAAAACGGCGTTATGAACGTTTTGATAGAAGCTTGAGAATTGTATGGTAGAGGTAATGTAATTTTTGTTCCTAGTTAAACTAACTAACCTGAAGTATTTATTTGTGTACGGATTAGATAGACTTAACGTGTAAAGGTTTAAATATTCAATTTAAATTTGAATGCCTGTAAAAATTCTTACATAGATATGGAGAAAATCTTGAAATTCATCTTAAGCTAAACTGTATCTTTGTAATTTTTTCAATAATTTTGTATAGACCTTGACCCTGATAAAACCAATAAAGAAGCTACTGATATAAAAATGGATTTTCTTATACAGTTACCTCGTCAAATTAATCGTGTATCTGTCGGATGTTCCAGTCGGACCAAAATTTAATAATACAATAGGCAGTTATTATCGAATTTTGATGTTTGACAATAAATTGGATAGATTGATTATTACAAGGAACAAGTGGCGTGGTGCTTGATGTGGTAAGGATGAAAAGAGATTAACATTCGGTGAAGCTAGCATCTTTGTTTAAAAATTTGGAGATATACTGTGTTTTTTTAATGTGATGCATAACATTATTATTAGGCATACATTATTGTAACATGCATAAAGCTCATCTTATTAATACAAAAAAATAGAGCACTTCAATATTTATTTTAAACAGAAATAGTTATACTTAGATAAACACTCTGGTTATACTCCATTAATTACACACAATTCTATTAAAACATAGACTTCATTAAACACAAAAAAGTTCACATTTTCAATGATAACTTATATTCAACCAAGCTATTATTCGTTTATTGCTATAAATGATTAAAAATACTTAAATTAAAATAAATATCTTATTATATACTTACTTTGATCACTAATAGGATCCTAATAGTAGAAGATCCGAAGCTAAGTCGAACTGGACCGAGCTGATAATAGAATGAAACTCATTTTATAACGAAATTAGTACATTGGGTTTGCTAAAAAAATCCTGGACAGGATAATTTTTTTTTTGAAAAAATAATTTTCATTTTGCAGACAACCCTATATCAACGTGTTCACAATAAAACAGCGCTTCTACTGATATAAAATTTTATCTATTATCATCATGAGTGAAAGTAGTTGCCAGCGAAATACCTGTTTATACCTGACAACCCAGTAGTTCGTCCACGTAAATAATAGGCAACCCAAAGCCTGCACATTCTGTATGTTTTTAACATTCACTCAGAATAGAATTTTCTTATTATCTTGATGTTGCAAAATTTAATTTTCAATTAAATTTTAATTTTTCAAAAAATAATTAAAATTATCCTGTCCAGGATTTTTTTTAGCAAACCCATTTTTAATGTATTACCCAATGTACTAATTTCGTTATAAAATGAGTTTCATTCTATTATCAGCTCGGTCCAGTTCGACTTAGCTTCGGATCTTAGACCATAATACTTACTTAAATTTTAAAAATCCGCGCGTGGTTTACTGCAGTGCGGTCCCCGATACGAAACTGTGCACTATGATTATATGCTTAAATCTGCTTTTAAAAGAAATATTTTGTTATAAATTATATCAAATATAAATACATATTCCATTGTCTTTATTAGAGTTACAAAAATATTTAATGAGTTAAAGCAAGTTCCTCGAAATAAAAAAGGTACATATTAAATAATGACGTTGTATATCTATATTATCTTCGCCTTAATTTGCTATTAAATTGAACTACATAACTGTCATGTAGACATTACTTGACAATTTAGTTCCAATATTTTGATTTTTGACATTGTTGACAGAACAGAATTATAGTTTTTTAGCGAAGGACAGGTTTGCTTGTTGCCCGCGATATTTACGATACCATCAAGCTGTATCGACGATAACGAAACACGATGACGTGTGCTTTGCCGTAAGTGAAAGTAACTTATTAGTGGTAGGAGTTATACGCTAAGGCCTTCAACATCAGTTGTATATTGTGTTGATCGCAGTCTCTCGTCCGTTGCGGTTTCGTGCACTCGAGTCTACGTAAACGTACTACCTCGTTAACGATGTGTGGAATTTTCGCATATATCAATCACCTTACACCGAAGACCCGGCGAGACATATTGGAATTGCTTGTAAATGGATTAAAACGATTGGAATACCGCGGTTACGATTCGGCGGGCGTTGCCGTCGATGCCGCCGATCAAAAAGACATCGCGGTTGTGAAAAGAAGCGGTAAAGTTGCTGCGCTCGAAGAGTTACTTCAGCAACGCTGCGAAGAACTCGCTGTTGACGAATCTGTGGAGTCTCACTGCGGCATCGCCCACACCCGTTGGGCCACTCACGGCGAGCCCAGCGCGGTCAACTCCCACCCTCAGCGCTCCGGGGAGGATAACGCCTTTGTTGTCATCCACAATGGAATTATCACCAACTACAAGGCAGTCAAGACTTTCCTAGAGAATAAGGGATATGTTTTTGAGTCTCAAACAGACACTGAAGCGATTGCTAAGCTGATCCATCACATGTACCAACAGCACAAGGATTACAGTTTCCAGGAGCTGGTTGAGCAGGTAATCCAACAACTTGAAGGAGCTTTTGCTTTATGCTTTAAATCTAGATACTTCCCTAATGAGTGTGTTGCCGCGAGACGAGGTAGTCCCTTGCTTGTGGGGATTAAAACTAGACGCCGCCTCTCAAGCGACCATGTACCGATTATGTACACCAACAACAAGGCCACCCGAGGTGTGGTTCCATCGGTGCCCCGTGTCAACAGCCATGCTCACTTTGAACCAGAAGAGGAGAGGGATGTTGAGTATTTCTTTGCCTCCGATGCGTCTGCTGTTATTGAACATACTAATAGAGTGCTTTATTTTGAAGATGATGATGTCGCACATATCAAAGAGGGTGTACTTAGTATCCACCGTATGTCGGTGAACAGCTCTGATCCTCACCAGAGGGAAATTTTGACTTTGAAATTAGAATTGCAGCAAATTATGAAGGGCAACTATGAATATTTCATGCAAAAAGAAATTTTTGAACAATCCGAGTCCATCGTGAACACCATGAGAGGACGTCTCAATTTTGCTGATGGTACTGTCACCCTTGGAGGCATCAAAGACTACATTCCTGAAATTAAGCGTTGTAGGCGTTTGATGTTAATTGGCTGCGGAACAAGTTACCATAGTGCTGTTGCTACACGACAACTCCTTGAGGAGTTAACTGAACTCCCAGTTATGGTGGAGCTGGCATCTGACTTCCTGGATAGAAACACTCCAGTTTTCAGAGATGATGTATGCTTCTTCATCTCTCAGTCAGGTGAAACAGCAGACACTCTGATGGCTCTAAGATACTGCAAGCGGCATGGAGCTCTCATCGTTGGAATAACCAACACCGTTGGCAGTTCTATCTGTCGCGAATCGCATTGTGGTGTGCACATCAACGCCGGCCCTGAAATTGGTGTGGCATCCACAAAAGCTTATACATCACAGTTTGTATCTCTTGTTATGTTTGCATTGGTTATCAGTGAAGATCGTATTTCGTTGCAAAAGCGTCGGGCGGACATCATCGAAGGTCTTCACGAATTAGAAGTGAAAATTCGTCAAGTACTCGCATTGGACGACAAAGTTAAATCCTTGGCAGAAGACCTATATCGTCAACGATCATTGTTAATAATGGGTCGTGGATACAATTTCGCTACGTGCTTAGAGGGAGCTCTGAAAGTAAAGGAATTGACATATATGCACAGCGAGGGCATTATGGCGGGAGAATTGAAGCACGGTCCCCTTGCCCTTATTGATGACTCCATGCCAGTCATGATGATTGTCATGCGTGATCCAGTTTATACGAAATGTATGAATGCACTCCAACAAGTAACCGCACGGCAAGGTCGCCCCATCGTGGTTTGTGAAGAGGGTGACACGGAGACCATGTCGCTCGCGTCTCGTGTTCTTGAAGTGCCGAAAACCGTTGATTGTCTACAGGGTGTACTTACTGTAATTCCTATGCAATTGTTGGCTTACCATATAGCTGTAATGCGGGGCTGTAATGTCGATTGCCCGCGAAATCTCGCTAAGTCTGTTACTGTGGAATAATTTACATATTGAACCTTTATCACGCGTAAAGTCTCATGGTATTTGGTTGACTACATACGAGTATGTTTCGTGGAAAGAGGAGTAGGAGAAATAGTAGCGTTGAGATTGATTTTTAAGAATACCTCAGGTTGTTCCTTGGTCGCATTTTTATAAATGGTAGTTTTAAAGTTTGACCAAAATGTAAATAAATCACCAAAATTTATTTTTTCTGCTCATCGCTCTATCAATTGATAAACGTACAGAAAATTAAATAATAAATACAGTAAATGTGTTCAAGTGGCTTTGTTTCTCTCGGGCCAATTTTATATTTTTTGAATATTAACTATTACGGACATTTTGAAAATGTTCAGTAAACGCAAATTTTATATTGTAAAAAAAAGTATATGTTAATAGCTACAAATATTGTTGCCGTTGCGGGTGTGAGTGAAAACACGTTTTCTATTATTGTTTGTATTCTTAAAAGAAAGAGCAGCGGTAGGAATTGCCACACGATGGCTCACGACGCTGTGAAAAGTAGACGGAGAGCGCCTAAACCTGACTTGCATACAAACACATTCCGCGGGGACGATTTTTAACATTCCAAGTCAAACTAGGAAACTCGATAATAATATGATTATAATTTATCAGAGGACCGAAACATCAAGGCCATTCCTCTCGCTTAAAATTGCCTCCGGCTGTATGACGAGGTGATTTCAACATGATCTTTACAATCCGGTTTTATTATCATGTCTTTAGCTATTTTGATTTCGTTTTATTATTATATAATGGGATTGTATTAAGTTTTACGTGTTATCTATAACTTGAAACAACATTTAATATCTAGTTTACGTAAGAATATATCTTGAATTTGGGCAGTTTTTTCTTTGGAAAGAATTGAACAAGGAAATAATAATACAGATTTGGTGTAGAATAATCGTATACGATTACGTGTCACATCGCACTTTTATAAAATCTTGAGAAAACTAAGCTTAATGGTAATTTAAAAATGTTCAAAATTATTCGACATAATTATTATGTTAAGATCCCGCGAAATTGACTTAATTATACTGTAAATACCGTTTTATTTTTATAAAATTAATAGAAATGTTAAGATGCAATTTGACGTGTCTTCAACTGCTTTTAACATCTAATGGGTATGTTTTTGAAGAACCATGAGAGCCGTTTGGTACCATCTATTATCATCACAAATAAAATGAGATTTTATATTAGGTATATTTTTATATTATATAACTAGACTAAGGTCTGTATATACATATAATTATATAGACATTCCTTAAGAATACATTTCGAAATGCGTGTCATCATTATATTACGATATTAATGAGTTTTTAATAGATACTAAAATAAAAAAAGCATTTTTATAATTATAAGTAAATGAAAGCTACTGAGAATTACTTACCAATTTTAACTTAAGTATAATTTCGACCAATTATTGTAAAATTGTCTTTTGTATTTGTGGTAAAAATGATTTATTACTTATAAGTGTATCGCTAACGCTAATACCTGTAAACGAGGAAATGTTAATGATAAGTGCCTACTTGGCGACTCCGATAACGAATAATTTTAAAAATATGCTAATACCACATAATACATCTGTTAATTAGTACTCTATGTGAACTCTATCAATTTATTTTCATACAATTTTATCATATTTGACTTTACTCGTGCAATTAAATGATTTAATATGTTGTATAAAAACACGAATTGTTTTAAAAAAGATCGCTAGTCATTCGAAATTTTAGATTTGGGTGTATAAAATGTATGAGTCTCTCAGATTACCTAGTAACTTGTTATTATAGAATCGGATATATGTATGTCAATTGGTTAGTCCAGTTGTGGTTAGTTAAGTTAGTTATTGCTAGACAATAATCATAGCTTCATAAAAGCTTTTAAGAGAATATTGTGTTGCCTGCTCTATAGACGAGGCAGGGATATTGAAACGTATTATATATTATGCAAAATGTTTTACTGCTTAGAATTCAAATCAAACTTGCTAGTTATAATATGTTTAATCTGTTGCAATAACATGCTCTATCTATTAAGTAAATACCATAAAGGTACTTATTTTATGTTGAAAATGAATGGACTGTAGGTACTTATCGTTGAATAGTCGTATTCATTAAATTTGTCACGACAGCAAAATGCTCTATATGTGATAATTATAGTAAATGAAGTAATTGTTATTTACGCACATAATTTGTGTAAAAGAAATAGTTATGTAAGTACCTATTAGTGTATATTTTTCAATAGTTTATTTGCATTTTTATTTGGACTGTTCAACAGACTATTATAATCTTTGAAGTTTTGTTTATATTTTATTTAGATTTATTTTTAAATATATAATATTCTGTATACCGAAATATTATGTTTTATTACCTTGCGGCACATTTTCTTGTGGTGAATCATTAGAAAGACCAGTCAGAAAGATGAGTTAACTATCTGTTGGAATTACGTGGCGTAATCTTCTGTATCTTTCTCAGTTTATGTCATAATAAAAACACGAATATAGAGATGGAATTATTTACCTATACTTAACATAGAAGCTTATTACGGTTGCTCATATGTGTGACCAATCTAGTGAGCATTACGAAGTTATGTTTTATACAGGGGAACATCACAATACAAATTTCACTTTTTATCGCATAACTGGCGTAACTAATATCTTTTGCACATTTTATGTGAATAATTTACATCGTTTGTCAATATCGCCAGAAATCAAGTTTCACGTGGCTTTAACATTGTGCCACAGACTTATGAATAACACGTAACCCACTTGTACAAATTTACTTAAACTGCACCTCAGACCAAGAACAGAAGACGAAGGAACGTTGCTTTGAAGCACAATTTTCACTCCCTCATGCGAACGACTTTTAGTTTTCAGTGCGAGAATTTAGCAAATTTAGAAGTTTATATATGATGATAAATTATATCTTCCTTATAATGACACAGTGTTAACTTTTTTCCAAGCCTTTCGGACAGGTACGTGACGATTCATTCAAGATTCTTTGTGGTGAATGCAATCGCATGCTGCGTGGCCTTGTATGTGTGCGTAATGCGAAGCTAGAGCGCAAATGTACATAATTTGATACACTTAATATTTTCTTCGAGACTCACATGTCTTTTTTCATTGGTCTGCGAACGGTCCAAATTTTACAGTTATGTATTGAGAAATGTTGCACATGTAAGTCCGTGATTCACTTATGTAGTTAATGTTCTTAAAATGTGTGTAAATGTTATGGTAATATTGTGATTGAGCTATTTGGGTATCTTATTACAGATAGCTATATCGATCATTACTGCAACACATTTGTAACCAAGTGCGCTTCCAATAGGGTTCTTATTAAAGTCTTCCTACTACAGTGATCAAGTGGACCAAGAATGTACTACTACTAAAGTTAAGACGGAAAAATTGCGTTTGAAAGAAAACGTGGCATACATTATGTACGCGCGAACATCCGTGTAATTAATTCATAGAACGATAACCAACAGGCATTTAACATAAAGTGCCCAAGGGATTTTCCTCAGACGTGCACTTTTTCTCCATTTCTTCCTCTTAAGTTTGAAAAATCTGTTAAATTAACTTCAACGAAACCTCATATTACTATAATCGTCAAGGCGTTACAGACTTAAAAAAACCACATACAAAATATGTACCTACATACCTACGCATAAAAACCCTTAGGTCGGGGATATAACATTCACGTTATTAAATTATCACTTAAACAGGGACACAATTTATAAATGACAATAAATGTACAATTTTGAAAGTGTTAAATAAACCTATAATCGAGTTATTACTTAGTAGAAGATAACTAACTTTTAACCGGCCACTATAAAATTTATAGGCAAACGAAAAAATTTTAGATGTAGAACATTGCCTATGATTGAATTATTGTGTGAAGTAAGTAAATATTTGTTTAATGTATGCATAAAATTATTATTATTCGGAACGTATTGATGATTTTTTCCGTCTTACTGATAAGATTTCCTTTGAACTATTAAATCGTTCTGTAGTATATAATGTAAATTTGTAATGAGTAATAAATGATTAGAATGAATCCAAGCATGCATTATTTAATACTACATACTTGAGATTATTATGAGTACATTCAGCACTTACAATATTAATTTATTGATTTAATTACAGGTTGCGTTTCTGGTCATTTTTGATTTGCATTAATTCTATTGTTAATTTTTCAACGAGTTATTACAATCAACAATTTTTGAATGCCCAGGAGCCTACCACTCTTTTAAAACAATCATAGCACATGAAAGTTTTATTTCAATATTTCATCAACATTATTTTGTTTCGTACCACGACCTCTTGAAAACAGTTTTGTTTTATTCCTGCCGAGTGATGTAAACTTAAACCCTTATTATTTTTCGCTTACCCATTATATAAAACCAACTGAAATTGTCATATTTTGCTTAAAAAGTTAAATTTCCTGCAATAAAAGTAAAAGTATGATTAAAATATTATTGTAAAATAGTTAAATTATTATTGTAAAATAGTGTTGTAATTTGCTATGGCGACGCGATTCATTTCTATATTCAGAGCGGACTAGCAGGTTTACTCGGACTATACCTACTTTATTGTTTTTTATACCTTCTTATTTTGTAAAGTATATAAATAAAGGAGGCAACTTTTGTATTTTAACACGCTTTTATTTAATTTGAAAGAAAGTTTTACTAAAGGAATATAAGATAAGGAATGTTATGGTAAGTAAAGGTGGCGGCGTGTGGATAATTTGCATTAGGTACATAAAGCAAATAATACTACAAATACGTATAATAAAATAAATCATATTCCTTAATCCAATAATAGTTTAATCTCTAGATTAAGATCAAAGCAGTTCTTTGTACTGGCGACAATCAAACTGTTCTTTATTGATAACAATTCGATGGATTCTCTGTGATAAGTGATAACGATAAGATATATAGGAATAATTTTAGCAAGACATTTTATCACCACTATTCCTTTCCACTATTATCTTCCTAGTTATTAAAATTTTTTCCGTCAATAGAATTTGTTACTTTACAATGGCACGGGTTGCATATCTAAAACGTGTACCATGTACCTATCTACTATTAATGTGATAAAATTAAATAAACAAAACAGAAAGTATAATTTTAAAAAAAATTTCATGAACGTTGTTAGGATTTTTTTACCTCGACTCTATAACAATTTTTACCTACTAAATGATCGATCTAAACTATCCTATCTGCACAACGGTATGGCTTGAGCTGCATATTACATTACTGCAATGTCGTTGACCTTAAGCAAAACCATGAGAGATGTTTTAAATCTTGTGTACCTGCGTTTTCAGTTAGGTACCTACGTGCAAAAATGCGATACACCCACGGTAACTTGCTCGCAGCCTCCAAATCTTTCAAAATAAGAAGTCCCTACGCAATGTGGCTGGAGCGGCAAGAATGTAGATGGACACAGGCAAAATATATTTGTATACTTACTTCTAATTATATTTTTGTTTTAAGTATCTAAATATTTACTTATTTCAAATATTATAAAGGATTTAATGATAAAGAGTGATTCACTTTTTTACATAGTAAAAGATACTGTAATTATTGAAAAATATAATATATAAAAATAGTTATATTTGGCAAAATGCGCGGATTACTTTGTCTGTTAATTTTACCTATAGATAAATAGGGAAACCAAATGAATTAACATAAGATTATTGGTGTCATTTTATTTATGTAGCCCTATTAGGGGCCTTTATTTTGAACAATTAGCATAGACCGCAATGTTAACAAGGTGTCGTAACTCACAACCAAACGTCATTGATAAAATTTGAAAGTGGCACCACTATTTCATAATAATCTTTATTACTGAAACTTACTTGTATTGCTCCATGTCAAAGTTGCGATAATATGTTGACCGTATACCCATGTAGGTACCTATATTCTATAAGTACCTACGTAAAACAAGTAGGTATTTGGAATTCCTTTTCGAAGGAAGATACCTCATAAAACGTAGCAAACACCAAAAGTTCATCAAAGCCGGATAGTAAGTGTCTATTATGTACAATACCATATACATTAGGTACACAGTTGAAAATTGAAATGCTTGTCTGTGATTTCAAAATATTTGACATTTTCAAAGTTCATCATACCATAGGTTCAATAAAATGCATATAGGTATATAAACCTGTAGCGCTTATTAAGGATCATAAGGGCTTATCTTGGAAACCTAACATAGTATGCAAGTGGAGCGAGACGCTGGATATTCTTTTAAGCGGTCTAGGAAAAGATGTTCGTAAATTGTGTACTTTGTGTTATTTAAAGGTATGTATACGTTTTGCGACATATTCCTCGACCTTTCTACGTTCACTATTTGTGTATTAACAGGCAAGTGGGTCGTGTTGTGAAACAGAGAGAGGTGTGTGCGCTGTGTACACAATTTCGCGCTACAACAACGCCAGCCAGCTGTAGGCGTAGCGCTCGCCGCGCCGTAGGTACAAGCCTAACAAACCTGAAAAAAAATCATAAGGTCATTCACAACCACCTTAATACCGTCCTACAAAACCAACCCTATTTTTTCTCAAAAAGCTATATTTGGTGTCCTTTTATTTTGTGACGTCACATATGAGATAATAGTGTCTACAATTTTTGTAAACACATTATTTTATATTCCCTATATATTAATGTTTAACAAAAAAAGCAAGTATTCGAATTATCTATCTATTTCTCTATCTTTTTATTTCTCCGTAGTCGAGCAAAAATAACAATCATCCCTAGGCACATCGAGAAATCCCGCGTTAATTAAAAATAATGGCGCCTTTAAATTTGAAGATAATAATGCATTCTCGACACTACGTAACACGCAACTTACATTAACAGTACGAAAAATGCCCGCCCGTCGGCATTGGTGTCTGCAAAGGCCAGCGGCCGTGGCTGGCTGCGCGGGGGCGAGCAAGCCGTGAGCCGCGGGTCACATGCGGTCACTGGCCGACCCACCACCAACTTCATAAGCACAGGAACAAAAGAAGAAAAAATAGGCCCGAATGACTGCAACGCGAGTCGTGCGCTACATTGACATGCAGGCTTTTGTATAGTACCTATAGTCCGCGTAAAACTGCTAGTCCGCTCTGAATATAGAAATTGTATGACTACACCTGCTCGCAACAACTTCAGAACGGACTAGCAGTTTGTCGATAACTATATCTACGTAAAATTGAACTGTGATGATTACATAAATTACCAGATTTATCGATGTGCATTTAGTACCTACTCCAAGTCCGCTATATATAGCCATCGTAGGCTACGCGGCAGAACATATAAGCAAATGAGAGTGTGAAATTGAAATACGATATACCCAGCTGAAGGAATAACAGAAATGGGAAAAAAGCAAGTAGCGGATATTTTCAAAAAGCAAGTTTCGCAAACCCGGCCTGCAGAGTTACTTGTAGCATGATTCTCATAAAGATACAGAAATAAATTATTCTTAAACTTGAACTGCAATGACCTACGAATGCTTATGAGAATACTAAACAAATACTTATTCAGGAATGACGCCTCCTACAATGAAACTGCTATAATCTACTGATACCTGCCAAGAGGGTAACAGATTTACTAATTAGTGCAAGGCTTATGAGTCTCATGAAAATGCGAGACGATACTGAGAGTGAATACCTACCTATGTGTGTCAATATAATACAATATTGGTTTTGAACTTGACTCCTCAATTCTCATACTAAAAAGGTATTGCTCTCCTAAACCATTAGATTTAAGAATCAGAAACTGTTCTGACGTCTGTCTAATTAAATAAACCTGAAACTCATCAACGACACTAAATAAAACTTGCATTAGAGATTCAAAGGAACCTATCTCGAGACATTAAAAACCTTATTATTGTCTGTAAGATTTCAATCTCCACAACATAAATATTATGAAATAGGTACACGACTACTAAATTGAATAGCTTAGGAAATAAGCCGACTACTCAATTAAGTTTTTCTACCGCATTCCAAGTGTGATCGGCGATGCAAGCCGCCAACTTTACGTGTAATTGGAAGTTATTAGATTAAGATACGTGTTTGGCCGCAAAAATTAATTTGAAAGTGCTTCTTGCAGGGTGTACGTTGTTTGTTAGATAGTTAGGTACCTAGCGTGAGTTGCAAAACCACTGGCAAATGTCGAATTGCATATTCCTTGCGTCAGGGTGATTGTTTCGTATCCACGTCTGGTAGGTCTCTTTGTCTTTTTAACCTTTAGCTATATTTTATATATGACCTTTCAAACCATTTGAGTCAACTTTACCTGATGTTTGCCTCTGCAAATATTTGGTAGTAGGTAATCCTTAGAAACTATTCTTACCTACCTATTTTTAAAAGGTTAAAATGTTATAATCACTGTGAATCTCTTGAATACTTTTAAAATTTGTTATAATTGCTGCTTCTTGTGATGTAGCTGGGATAATATTTTTAAAATAGATAAGACACTTACTCTTATTTTATCCTGTTAATAAGGCATACTCACTAATTTAAATATTACGATAATGTTAAATGAGTATTCGAGGCATGTATTCAGATAATGTCAGTCATTACGGGTATTAAGGACCTTAAAAACTGAGAGAGTGGATGTCGTTGCGTAATATAATTAAATTTATCATATTTACTTGAATCTAACACAAACAGGAACCAATATATTATAAAATGAAGTTAGCAGATGTTATCTACCCTGACAAGAGGTATTTCTGTCTTATTTTGATAAGAACAAAAAATACTCGAAATCCGCAATCTGAGTAAAAACACTTCCAGATAATTTGTAATCAATTATATTATGGATTACTGAGAACTGATTTATTTGAATATTAAATAGGAAGATAATCGATTTAAATATACGATACTGAGATTATTATTTGAGCTACTATTTAGATATTTAATCATGAATTTTATGTTCATAATCTGTTAATTGAACGTTCTATTACGCTTAAGTATATTTCCTAAATTAAAGCCGCATTGTAATGCTAATTTTGAGACTATTTACAATTGTAGGTAATTAAATTCCGTTTTAGAGTTACCAATATGTATGTATCTTGTAATGTCCTAATATATTACCACATAGCACTCACCGTCTGAGTATTTTAACGTCGGCGAATATACCTGTGTGACATTCAATGAGTATCGTTTAGATATTCTGAGTGTAAAGTATGTTACCGTTACTGCGTTCCCGACACACTTGACTTCCTTCATGTTGTTCAGGTTGTTGGTGAAGTGATACTTATGGACAAAAAACCCGGCACCACCTTTGATAAAGATCTCTAGATACATATTTTTTTTTTTATTAAAATTGACATTCATGCTTGTGCTTTGTTTTTTTTTTCATTTAAAATCATATTTTTATCCAACATTGCTACAATCGCATCGCCAGTCTCTTTTTTTCAACAACTACCTACTAAGCAGTAGGTGTCATGTTTTTTTTTCTTAAATCTATAAACATTTTATGTATATAATTATATCCTAATAATCCATACATTCATAAATTCATAAATATAATTTGCTCGTACTTACTTAATATTATTCTTATTTTCTTTATGTATTCCAGATATTTTTTGGAAGTTCTTCAGTTTTACCAGCAACTTCTTGCACGAAAGTTTAAAATGAATTATTTTAGCCTTAGAACCTTCGATCACTAATAGGAAGGAACATAAGTGATCGAAGCTTAGAACCCCTCGCCGTCGACTACGCCGAACGGCAAAATTTTATCTTTGTACTGAAGGATGCGCTCGGCATAATAAGCAGTTCAGGTGTGTTTGAAATAAATGATTTTTAAAGAAAGAAACAATGAATGCAGATATTCAGGCTTTCGAATTTTTGTATTCAATCAAAATGGCTATTTAGTTCAGCCTAGTATAAATGTATCTATCTATGCAGTAGACCTGCAGTAATTCGACAAGAGTTTTGCAAGGTGATGTCAAATTAACGACTTATAAGTCTATAATAAAATACCTACTACCTCTGACACTCTATAATCGTAATTCGGGATGATTTAAAGCGTCATGAGAAAATTTAAAGAAATCATGAGATTAGATCTTTACATTCGTAATACGACTGTATGTAATAAACTTTGGAAAACATTTCGCTTGATACCTCGGATCTACTACTCGTATATTACTCAGGTTACTTAAATATTAAATAAGTTTTATTTAAACGACTTTTTTTCAAATACCTGCCGTGTTTTTATGAAAATTTATTTACATTAAAATATATTAAAGGTATAAGAATTTAATCTCGTTATACTTAATTGCCCTTGACGACATTTCACTACAAAATTGTTTTATATGGGAATGCAAGTAGTCTAGCTGTGGTAGCGCGATCGCCTTGGGAATGCTTCCTGCTGGCGTGCGCCTGCGCAAGGCGAGTCTACCCGCGTTGGTGAAGGGGACACGCCTGCTGCACTATGTCTTTGTTCAAAATAAAAAGGGAAATGTTGCGAAACTAGTATTTGACCTTCTGTATGAAAATAACAAACATATGTTTCCTATCTATCTATACTTATCTTTCACACTCTACTCGTTATGTGACTTACCTACGCATATTTTAGGGCGTTTTACTAAAATGTTAGGCTCTAAAGTTCGAAATTAGCGAGTTTGCACGCTGGTTTTAACGGACACTCTTAATAAAAGCTTTGCCATAAACTTGCGCAGCTCTATTAATCCATTACACAAACAAAAAAGCAAAACTGACGAAGTATTTACATTTTTTTATTTTCAAAATTTAGGTGAATTTATATTAATCCGAAAGCGTGCTTAGCCTAAAGTTCCAAAATAAGAAATTATTATTATCCACTATATCCCGCAAACCTAAAGTAAGCATAAATCTTTCTAAAATTCTTTAAACAAATATTCAAATGAACATTTTCAATTATTATGCAATTCAGTATCTCTACCTCAACCAAGTACATTTACTTTGTAATTTTATGTAATTATTGTGTACGATTCTGTGTCGTGTTAAATACCTACTTAAATTGTAGATATGTAAGAATATACAAAACTTAAATATCTACCTATTAAATATCAACGGTGTGAGGTAATTTGCATGTTGTTTGACAAGTTACCAAACTGGTTCGGACCTCAGATTTTCGTTGAGATCGAAAGTTCATCATGACATTTTAGCGTAGATATAAATATAACGAACACTTAGAATATTATTATATAACTATAGGAAAAATAATAATCTGCTAGCTTTGATCCGCATGAGAGCAGCGTGCCGGAGTATCTCCAGGCCTACCACAGTTGTGCAGTAGCCTAAGCAATGGAGAACACGAGGGCTTGCAGTCAAGCTAGGTGTTTGATCAATGCTCCTCTAAACAACCAAATTCGGATGCTGATTTAAATTTAATGTTTAGTTTATCTACAATAACATCAGCCCACGAATCCCACAATACGTTGCGTGCGTGTGCCACCCTCCAACCCTGACGAATTTAAAGTGGGAACACAAAAATATTTCATTATTTTTTACATAATTATTAACCAAGTATCTACAAAGCTAAATACTAATATTTTGCATATTTTATAAGTTCGACACATAAATTTAGTAGACAAAATGGTAAAAGTCAAAATTCAAGGTGAACGAGTGACAGGATGTGTCCGGTACCACGAGTTAGGCTGGTATCTTGAGGTACATTCTGTTTTTTGAATATCGATTGTATTTTTTATTATTACTTGTATTCATGTTAGTATATGGTACACAAGAAACAATTAACAAATGAAATAAATATGCATATAGAAATATAAATAGTATTAGGTATACTTATCCAAAAAATATTATAGGGATTCTTTTGGAGTGCAATGAGTATAGTAACCTATATAGGAGTATAGTAATCTGAGGAGTTCCAACTTAGCCCTCAGACATAGCAAGGGATTTGTAGTCGACCTCAGCTGGGACTTCTTATCTTATTTAAGTTGATTATAGATGTCCATATACGGAGTAGCCACTTACCATCAGGTGGACTCAATTGCTACTTTTATATTTAAAAAAATGATGAAATGCTCACGAAGACGAAGGAAAAAAATATTGTCAACGAAAAAAGGTCGTCTGTCTTCTAGATAATACAAAAACCTATCAAAAACCTTCCATACAAAATGACTTTTTGTGCAGATACTAGCGCTACGTAACGAGTTGCCCCAGAAGCTTCAAATTAAAATGGCGACTGAGTGACAGATAACTGTCAATGATCGTTTCTAATTTGAAAAGTTGTTTTTGCACTTCAGAGAGACACCATTGTGACAACTGTGAATATTTGAAACCTCCCACGTAAGTTGTATCTTTAACATCAACTGCAAAGGAGCGTTATTCAAAGATTCACATTATCACAATTTTTTGCATCTTTCTGAAATTTTGTAAGTATGTAAGGCTATGCCCATGCCCATGAGTAGTTCTAGGGCAGGCCACTAGGGGTGCTTTACCTATGACAAAAATTACGTAGAGTCGGCTCTCTATACCCTGTATATAATAATACTCTATGCTATCTATTTTGTCCTGTGTTATATGAAGAGCTGGCAACGCTATTTGAACGTAATTCGTATTGTATTGTTAGGTGTATATGTGTAATGAGTAATTTTGGTATAAAAAAAAACAATAATTACTGTTTATGGACGATTTGCTGTTTTTTTTTTATTTCGAAAGGGTTGGCAACACTATTTGTAACCATAGCCATAATTTAGCCTTTGGTTTGATTGTCCATGTCCACCATCTTGTGTTGTTAACTTTTGCAGTGTTAAATCAATATCAATCAGCTTATTTGGAAGCACTGTTTATAATGAATTCCAAGAATGATGGATACAATGAAGATTTATTTGAATATATTAGAGTCAGTGAAGATGAAGATGATAACAATGCTGTCGAGATACCATTTGAATTAGATGGAACATTGTTGCTGTCGACGTTAGTGGCTCAGTTTCCAGGAGCATGTGGCCTTAAATATCGCCACCCTGAAAGTAAAACCATCAGAGGAATACGGCTCAGCGACGGAAAGCTCCATCCGCCAAATGAAACTGGATGGGGAAAATTATTGTACATATGTGTCTTTCCTAAGGAAAACAAACGAAAGATGGAAGATGTTTCCCCCGAAAATTCAGCCGCAAAGACCAAACGGTTAGAAAAGAAGCTTACATGTTCAGATTTGATATGCCTCGGCTTGCCATGGAAATCGACGGAAGAGTCAATAAAGCAATATTTTGAGCAGTTCGGTGAAGTGGTGATGGTGCAACTAAAGCGCGACAAGAACGGCTCGTTTAAAGGTTTCGGTTTCATACGGTTTGCTACTTATGCATCACAAATGCGGGCACTCGCTCAAAGACACAATATTGACGGGCGTTGGGTGGATGTTCGAATTCCGAACTCCAAGGAAGGAGTAGTGCCGCAAATGCCTTGCAAAGTTTTTGTAGGCCGATGCACTGAAGATATGACAGCAGACGACCTCAGGGATTATTTTTCGAAGTTTGGTGAAGTGACAGATGTTTTTGTCCCCCGTCCGTTCAGAGCCTTTGGTTTCGTTACATTTTTGGATCCAGAGGTAGCTCAGAGTTTGTGCGGAGAGGATCACGTAATTAAAGGGGCATCTGTATCAGTTTCGAGTGCGGCACCAAAAATAAAAAGCAAATCAAATCCAAACTGGAAAGATGATTCTTATAATTCCAATAATTGGGAAGGGAACCGGTCAGGTCCTTCTGGTAGCTCAAACAGCAATGGAGGCAACAGTAATATAGATTCTCTCAATATGCAAAACTTGGGAATTAATCCTAATGGTGGACCGCCACCCAACTTCAATTTACCTATAAGTTTAGTTGCTGCTGCTCTTAATCAGGCTGGGTGGGGAGGTTTTCTAGGTGGACCAGGTAATTCGGGACCTAATAACTGGCAAGGGGGACCTCCACAAGGCAATCCAGGAAAAAATTGGAATGGTAACCCTAATTGGGGCCAAAATGGACACCCACCAGCTTGGAATCAAGGAGGCAATCAAGGTGGTTGGAATGGTGGTAAGAGTGGAAATTGGAACCAAGGAAATTGGACAGGAGGAGGTGGAGGTGGTGGACAGGGGGGAAACTGGGGTGGAGGTGGCCCCAGTAATTCTGGAAGTGGATGGAATAACAATAAACCCCAGACATGAGGTGAGGAATGTTCATCATAGCAGAGGAGTGTGTGGAGTGATGTGCTGTATATAGGTTTAACCAACTTTAAACTAAATTAAATTTTTCTATAGTTCTCTTTACAGATTCACTTGCTAGGTTTATCACTTGTCTCATTATTCACAATATTAAAGAACTAAGAAGTTTATTTCAGATAGATGTAAGCTGACTAATGCATTGTGTGTTTTATGTTGTGGTGTGATGAGAGATAAATAAAATGTATGTATTCTGAGATGGATGTTTCAATTTAGATGAGTTTGGGTGTTCTATTTCTGTCAAATTGAAGAATGATTCTGATTTGTATAATGGGGTTGAAATAAATGTAAATAAAACGACCTTGACTGAGCTTTTGTAAGAGTGTAAAGTCATCATTAAGAAAACTATATTCTTTTACAACATATAATGTTAAGATTACATAATAAAAAGTATTTTAATATAAGTAACTCCTAATTGAAGCTAAATAAATATTTTAATATAACAATAAAGATTTTGTGTGAGTATTTCTGATGGTGTATGAAGCATCAAGTTGTTATGCAAAGTGGCAATAAGATCAGATGCTGTGGTATCTGTATGTGAGTCGTGGAAGACGTGGCTGCCAGAAGCATCCCCCAAGAATGCTATGTCCTTGCAAGCGGTTCTATGTCCATCTAAGAAGCTACATCAATGTGGTGAGTGAGTTATGATGTAATGGTATGGTTTGAGATGTTTTCTGATGCAAAAAAGGATGTGATATTAAAACGGGAAAAAAGTAGTACATTTTTGGCAATGAGTTATATACTGATTGTATTTTAGAAATGTTAAAGACTGAAAATGATTAAGAGGTATATTTAGTATTGAGATAAAATAAAAATGACTTAAATTAAAAAATTACAGGACTTGTTGAAACTACAGTGGTTATGAGGAAAATATCTTTGACATCCAGAGGAACGAGACCAATCTTTTTATATAAGGATCTCTCAGGTATCATTATTTTATTTTAATTTTGTTACATAAATCTGAGGGCTTATGCAAGTGGGGAAATAACATTATTTACTTTAGGAGTACACATAATGTTCTTAACAATGGTAGAATGCATACCAAAGGCTAATGCTTCAATTGGGTTTATTCCGGAAATCCCCACCGACAAATCCCCACCAGTGGGGATTGTTATTTTTTTTGCCAAAAATCCCCACTGATAAAACTAACTCAGCTTAGTGG
Organism: Epargyreus clarus clarus; assembly: GCA_014595695.2. Lineage (NCBI taxonomy): Eukaryota > Metazoa > Arthropoda > Insecta > Lepidoptera > Hesperiidae > Epargyreus > Epargyreus clarus. The sequence goes on from JACTTY020000037.1 coordinate 1,734,020, forward strand.
GGATTTTTGGAAAAAGAACTAACAATCCCCACCAGGTTTTATAGTTTCAAAATTAATAAAAAAATCGTTTATCGTTTCATTAGATCTTTAAGTAATCATGTCAATATTATAATCATCTTTTATTATAAATTCTTTACATTGAAACGATAATGCAGCTATATCGAAAACTCTTCAAAAAAGGTGCAAAAAGAGCTCTCCTTCATAACCGGCGATGCATTGGCGACTCCTCTGGTTATCCTCTGACGTTAACTACTTCCATCAGGTAGCACGTCTGCTTTATGACGGCCTGACGAGGTTCAAATATAAAAAAAAAAATTACAACAATTAACTGGATTAAAAATATTTCAACATTTTACATCGTCGTCAATTTATCTCTTTTTTTTTTTCAAAAAATGTGGCACTGTAATGTTGCCATGCATTAACTCTTGTTGAGCATTTAATATAAACTGGTCTTTTTCTTTGCTTCTTCGTGATCGCGGGTTCCGACGGTGACTCTCGTTAGCACGTCTTTCATAAAACAAAGCGTCTTCATATAAATAATGTAGTACTTTTAATAAACTTGGGTTTTTCTTCGATATAGCTGCATTAAGCTTTTTATGCCAACCTTCTAAAAAGTTTGTGATTCTATGCCTCTCTCCGTAAACACATACTACTTTAATGAAATCGTCTTTTATCCATTGGCTTAACATATACCGGCGAAAACGTTCACTGTTTTGATTGTCTGGGCTTTGACTGTAATGTACTGTAACTTCTGCGAGGTTCCTGAATTAATTTTTTTTAACTTGAGTCGTTGTATTTATGTGGTCATACAAAGAACTCTTTATATTTTAAAAAAGAAGGAATTGTGATCCACTCAAAGTTCCTCCAAAGTTCAAATCATTCCTCATAGCAGATTTTAACGATAATAATACCGAAAACGCTTGTAGTCGCATGAAAAGTATAAAACTTTTTTTTGGCGATGGTACGTTTAAAAGCTGTTGTTTTCCATTTTATCAACTTTATACGGTACATGGTGAACATGGTAGCACAGATGATAATACACACATCGTGCCATTATTGTACGTTTTGATGAGTGACAAAACACAGAAATCTTACAACATAGGTTTTTCCATGATAAAATCTATTATACCAATGTGGAACCCACAAACATTCAGGTGCGATTTTGAAAAGGCCACGCTATTAATAAATTAAGTAATTGTTAGAGGTTGCTTTTTTCACTATACAAATGCCATTAGGAAAAAGGGGCGAGAATTAAATTTGACAAAATCCAAAATTTTTAAGAGGCAAATTGAACTTGCTGCAGTACTACCACTGTTACCGGAAAATAAAATTATGGAAGGCTGGTTCTATCCAGGGCCAGTCAAAGCCCAGACAATCAAAACAGTGAACGTTTTCGCCGGTATATGTTAAGCCAGGGGTTCCCAATCTTTTGTAACCCGCGGCGCAGTTACAAGTTTAATATTCTTTCACGGCGCCCTGTCCATTTTTTTTTTTTGTCGAGGGGGAAACCTTCAAAAGGTACCCGACAACGTGGGAGCGACGCCGAGTTATGTGGGATTTTTACCGCACTAAAACCTCCCTGGTGACCGTCCTCTGCGCTGCGTAGAGGGCTCCGGGATCTCCAAAGGAACGCAACCGGAGTCCTCTTAGCGCGTTGCCCCGTCGGGCTCCGCCCAGGTGAGCTTGGCGCTCGCCACACCATCTGGTGTATACGACGGTATGCGACCATACATACCGTCGTCCTTCCCGGGGCCGCTGGCCGGGCGGTTCGAGCTCCCACTCTTGCCGTCCGCAACCCCGGAAGCCCCCTTTTAGTCGCCTCTTACGACAGGCAGGGGATACCGTAGCCCTATTCTAGTCCCGGAACTACAGGGACAGCCCTGTGCCCTGTCCTACCTAACTATTTGAAGAAGACAGTCGAAAGAAATAGGTAACTACAATAATAGTAGTTACCTTAGGTTGATCGAAACGAATTTAAAACACCACAATATGAAATTGTACAATACGTTATTATAAAATAATTTAAACGGAAAACAACAAGAAAGACTTGAGGATAACAAAAATAAAAAATCGATATCTTCAGATTCTGCCACTTGGGCCAACTCATCATTTTCCAAATTGCACCCCGTCTCTCCTTGATCTCATGATTGTTTCTTCACCTGGTAACGTCGATACACATGGGCAACTCACTTCTTCTTTTTCATATCACGATCTTGTGTATTTATCGTATCACATTCGTACTTCTAAGCGTAGATCGCAATATCTCACACTTCGCAGTTACAAGGGCATTGACTTGGAGGCATTGCGACGTGATGCTGATGCTATTGACTGGGTAGCACTCATAAATAGCGTCAACATAGATGACAAAGTCCGTGAATTCAATCACCAAATTCTCAAACTGTACGACAGCCATGCACCTCTTAAACGCGTTAAGGTTAAGCACGCTCCAGCTCCATGGCTTACTTCTGATATTAAAGAATGTATGGCACTTAGAGATAAGGCCAAAAAAAGGTTGAAACGTTGTCCTTCTGAGCAGAATCTGACCACGTTTAAGTGCTTACGGAATCGCTGTAATCGTCTGTGTAGGGATGCAAAGAGACGCTACTTCCACGACTCTCTTGTTAACCGTAGCTCCGCTGAGGCTTGGAAGTTCCTTAAATCTGTAGGAATATGCAAGTCTGCGTCTTTTGTTAATAGTGGCTTGGACATAAATCAATTAAATAAATATTTCTCTCTTTTGCCTTATTGTTTGGATCCCGTCACTAAAAACAAAACATTATTAACACTTTCCAATATCCCAAAACCATCTTGTTCACCTTTTAGCCTCACGGTAGCTACGGAAGAAGACGTTAAAAAAGCAATTAAATCTATAACTTCGACCGCGGTTGGAAATGACAATTTGTGCTCAAAAATGATCATATTAATCCTTGATAATATCCTTCCTATAATTTCTCATATATTGAATTTTTCTTTATTCTCCTGTACCTTCCCTATCGTCTGGAAGCAGGCAAACATTATCTCTTTGCCGAAAAACACGAACCCCGTTTCATTTACGGATTTCCGTCCTATCTCTATCCTGCCATTTCTTTCAAAAGTACTTGAGCACATTGTCCGCAAGCAACTTTCCACTTTTCTAATTAATAATTCTCTTCTCAGCCCCTACCAATCTGGTTTCCGGCCCGGTCATAGCACCGTAACTGCGCTGCTGAATGTCACTGATGATGTTCGGTGGGCGATTGAGAACAAATCTCTTACTGTACTGGTTCTATTGGACTTCAGCAGTGCTTTTACTTCCGTAGACTTCGACATCCTTACTGGAGTTCTCAGTTCTATTAATGTCTCATCTTCTGCCGTTACATGGTTTAATTCCTATCTTCGAGGACGATCACAGCGGGTCTCCCAGGGGGAGTATTTCTCGGACTGGTGTGAGCTCACTGCTGGTGTTCCTCAGGGTGGCGTTCTCTCTCCATTACTTTTCTCTATTTTCATTAATTCCATTACAAAAATAATTTCCTCAAATTTCCATCTTTATGCAGATGATTTGCAGCTATACCGTCACTTCACTGTACTTAACGCCGTTAGCGAAATTAACGTATTAAATAATGATCTCTCGCGGATAAGTGAATGGGCTAAATCATTCGGTATTTTGGTGAATCCCAGAAAATCGCAAGCAATTATTATTGGTAGTAGATACCATCGAAATTTACTGGATTTTAGTACATTACCAAAAATAATTATTGATGGTGTTCAAATCCAATTATCTAACACAGTTAAAAACCTTGGTGTTGCTTTGGATGCCAATTTATCGTGGGATACACATGTGCGAGAAGTAAGTCGCAAGGTCTACTTTTCTCTACACTCGCTTAAATGTCTTCAAGGTTTCTTGCCCTTTAAAACAAAAGTTTCTCTAACTCAAACTCTTATTCAACCGATTTTAGATTACGCGGACGCTTGCTATTTGGATGCCACAGAGGAGCTATTAAATAAACTTGAGCGCTTGCAAAATCTGTGTATTAGATTCATCTTTGGTTTAAGAAAGTTCGATCGCGTCTCCCATTTCCGCAAGGATCTCAAGTGGCTCCCAATCCGTTTTCGCAGGAATACTCGTATCCTCTGTCTCCTTTATAATATCCTAAAAAATCCATCCTCTCCCTCTTATCTGAAACACCGTTTTTCGTATACACGGCCTTCTCTGGCACCCTGTAGATCTCATCTGAAATCCCTTCTTAATTATCCTTCCCACAAAACTTCTTTCTACTCCCGCTCCTTTTCCGTCCATGCAGTTAGATTATGGAATTCACTACCGCCCCATATTCGTCTCTCTAACAATATCTCTTTGTTCAAAAGAAAAGTAAAAGAGCACTATTTATCTCTGTCATAATTAAGTATATATGTGTATGTGTATATTATGTGTATATATTATTGTATATATATTGTGTATGTATTTGTATATATTTATATGTCTATGATATATATCTTTCCTTATCCATTTTGTGCACATTATATTTGCTATCATATAAATTTTCCGACCATAGGGGCTGCTGGAAGAAATTTCAGTTTGGAATAAGTAGTCCTCTGTACTATATTTCTTTATAATGCTCTTTATTTTATTATGTTTCTGTGTACACAAATAAATAAATAAAATAAATAAATAAATAAAATACGATATTTATTCAGTCAAATCAATGTGAAGGGTGAGCTAAGTGATCTCGGCGCAGTTTTTCAAAGCGGGGAATATCACTTGACACTGCTACTCTAATTTCTTGCTCCACATTGATCCTTAGCGATATTTGTTCTTTATCACAGCTACATCTGAAAACCCAGCTTCACATAGATATGATGTTGCAAACGGAATAAAAATTTTTAATGCTTTGGATGTTAAATTTGGATATTCATTTTGAATCGATGACCAAAACGCCAATATTTGTGGTGTCCAATGATTAGAGGATCGACTCACGGCGCCCCTCTTTACTTTCTACGGCGCACCAGGGCGCCGCGGCGCACACTTTGGGAACCCCTGTGTTAAGCCAATGAATAAAAGACGATTTCATTAAAGTAGTATGTGTTTACGGAGAGAGGCATAGAACCACAAACTTTTTAGAAGGTTGGCATAAAAAGCTTAATGCAGCTATATCGAAGAAAAACCCAAGTTTACTAAAAGTACTACATTATTTATATGAAGACGCTTTGTTTTATGAAAGACGTGCTAACGAGAGTCACCGTCGGAACCCGCGATCATGAAGAAGCAAAGAAAAAGACCAGTTTATATTAAATGCTCAACAAGAGTTAATGCATGGCAACATTACAGTGCCACATTTTTTGAAAAAAAATGAGATAAATTGACGACGATGTAAAATGTTGAAATATTTTTAATCCAGTTAATTGTTGTAATTTTTTTTTTTATATTTGAACCTCGTCAGGCCGTCATAAAGCAGACGTGCTACCTGATGGAAGTAGTTAACGTCAGAGGATAACCAGAGGAGTCGCCAATGCATCGCCGGTTATGGAGGAGAGCTCTTTTTGCACTTTTTTTGAAGAGTTTTCGATATAGCTGCATTATCGTTTCAATGTAAAGAATTTATAATAAAAGATGATTATAATATTGACATGATTACTTAAAGATCTAATGAAACGATAAACGATTTTTTTTATTAATTTTGAAACTATAAAACCTGGTGGGGATTGTTAGTTCTTTTTCCAAAAATCCCCACTAAGCTGAGTTAGTTTTATCAGTGGGGATTTTTGGCAAAAAAAATAACAATCCCCACTGGTGGGGATTTGTCGGTGGGGATTTCCGGAATAAACCTTCAATTGTACACTGAATTTTGAAGAAGTGCAAAATTCTTTCATGTACAATTGTACTCAAAATACATTCCACATGACGTTAAAGGTCACTGCTGCCCATGCACATGACATTCACCCACCTTCAACGTGTTTGTATAAATGAATGCATCAAACGCAGCACATGAGTAAAAAACGAACAGAGACAAAGCTTCTAAGGAGCGCGCAAAATTCTTAATTATTATTGTAGGGTTGGCACAAGAGAATAAAATAAAATAAAAAAACTTTAAGTCATATTATTTTTATATATTATATTATGTCATAAAGATATACATGAGATAATAATAAGTAAATTTTTTTCAAGAGATTTGATAAAGGCGACAAAGTTGTCAGGAGGTATTATTAAGAAACCGGATTGTACACTACTTTCATTAAAATCTTTGTAATGACTGAATAAAGACCTTTCATCATATTTATAGGTTTATCTATGCTATTAACATATAATTTTCTTTTTCTTTTGTCAATAGTGGTTATGGTCACATAATGAGATATCCTTTTGTTTTCTAGTTTATACAGTATACAGCCATTTTGCAAGTTAGAACTAATTATTTACACTTTTATGAATAACTATTTTCAGTTTACTTCACTTAAAACAATTAAAACAAATCATAAATAAGACCCGTGCGTTGCGCAAGCCCATCGTTTGTCAACGCGCCGAGCGGCCGTAAGCCGGGCGCCGGCTTTATCCGGTGGCGGCGCGTAGGTGACGCGCGGCTAGTTGACACGCACATACGAGCCGTATGCTTGTAGTAGTGTAACGCTATCGACGCGGTTGTATGAAGCTTTGTCTCTGTTCCTTTTATTTACTCATGTGCTCATAGTAGCTGCAGACTTTTATTTGGTATTTTATTTATGTGTGGCTCAACATTTTTACCTAGAAATTAACTCATATCTTTTGTTTGGAATCCGAAGTGCAATAAATTTCAATGATATTTTATCCACATTACAAAGTAGAATATAATATAATTATTTTATACATAGAAATGCACTTACTCATATTACTTATATTTCTTGCAGGAATCGCATGGCGTCACTTTACAGAGTACTAAAAAAATGGTAATGTTAAATAAACACGGTTTACTGAATAAACAATATATTTACACACGAATGTTTTATTAATTACAGAAAGAAATCACAACAAAATCTTAAATTTTCGCCACAAGTGTCAAATAAAAGTGAACTATAATTAGAAGACAGAATAATTTAACACTTATGGCATATCACAGCAAGCATGTACAAAAATAATCCTTTAATTTACAATTCACATTGTGTAATCATACGTTCAGTCGTCAGACTGCAAGTTGAAACTAAATATTTTAAATGAATTCTCATTCTTTAAAATAGGTATAAAATCATTTACACAGATCGGTCATTTGCGATTTATCAGGCCACTCATACGAATCATATGGCAAGCTGAATCAATTATGTCTGATATTCGTATTTTTTTAATTTGTTGCTCAGGAACAAAGGACGGAGACGCTCAAAGGCGTTTTAACTTGTAACGATTCATTGTTAAAAAAAATATCCATAGGAACGTCAATAAGCAATCATTAAAAACCCTTATTGAAAGGACAGTAATGTGTAGAGTTGTAGACGAACTACTCAAAATGTAACCTATCATTAAGGAAGGGAAAAAAAATGTGTGATTTTCAAGCAGCACTAAAATTTGCATTATTAAGACGTCCTAATGAGTATTGTCAATTGTTTAACGTAATCATAGATAAGTACTAATTTATGAACGTAATATAGACTTCGGGGAGCTAAGTATTAACAACGGTAAAAATATACAAAGAACAATTTTGCTTCGCATCAGTTGCTAGACAATTTAATATGCAACAGTAATACATAATTAATAAAACGTAAGCCAATATTATTACTGTTAAGAGAATCCGAAAAAAAAAATAGAATGCTTGTGCTCCAAAAGATACCCAATTCAATTGAAAAAAATATCAGCAGGTAGGTTGAGTTTTTTTAGTATTTGTTCAGATAACTGATGATCCATAAGTTATTGATACTATTTCTCATTTTGTTGCTCGTCTAGCCCAGATACTTTAGTGCAGACCCGACCCAATTAAGCCAACGGTCGCTAGATGGTAGAATGGTGGCTTATAACAATTCAATCATCGACGGGTTTTTCAGCAGGCCCTTAAAACTAAATAACACGTTAAAATTGTTATCATTAATATTTTTACATCTGAATTTTATGAATATTGTAGCTTTATATAATAATGGTTCTTAGTATCATTTACATGTACATATACATAAGTTCTGTATCCATTCATTGATTATTGAAATGTAAAGATATTGTGAAGTCCGAACAACATTTTGAACAGGTTCTTAGACTCTCACATCATATGTCTATTGTATTACTCAAGTAAAGAAATTTAACCGTCTTTAAGAGACTGAGATCGTAAAAAATAATGCCTAAGTTTTTAATAAATAGATGTATGTGATGTCTGTACAAAATTAATTCATTAAAACATATGCGTGAAGAGAAGATGAAGACTTAAAACTTGTAAATTCAAGAAAGCTACACGGCATGTATTATTGTAAACCGCAGCTACGTTAAGTATTTAGTTACAACGTTGAACTTATTATATGGCTTTATACTTCCGATGAATATTTTTTTAAATACACATTTTCAGTGATCCCAACTATTGTCAAGAAGATGTACTAGTGAAAGAAATTAGTCAATTTTACTAGGACTGGGAACTTTGCGAAGGTTCTTGCACTTCTCGTTTATATTTGATATTAATATGCTAAAATATAAATCTGTAGTCGAAGTCCACTTTCATGGCAGCGATATTACACAGCTTGCGAATTTTTATTTTTGGAGTTATCAAAACAATAATAACAAAATTGTTTGGAATCAATGGCAGATAGTTAGTTATTAAGCAAGCTTTACTGTATCTCGTTCTCATTTCCTACAATTACCTCTATAAAGTAATTTTAATCGTTTTTTATAAACAGCCGTAGTCACCACAATAAAAGAAGAGAGTAGGTGATAGATATGTTGTGTTCATTGTCATTTCAAATTCGCCCTAATGTCGCGCTTATTCAATTTGAACACATCTGTGAATGTGAATGAAACTACTTTCAATAAATTTCAACACCACCAGTCTTCAGGTTTCAAGGTTAACTATCACACTATCTTAAATAATTTATACGTTCCCGAGAATCACAAGAATCTGTGGTATATACAATAGTTTCAATACTATAACACTCATACACTAAAATTAAAAGAGAAAAAATTTAAACAACATTAAATTTTCTATTTACCAAAATATATAAAATCAAAGGATGACACAATATGAGTTAACAAAAATACTGCTCGTAATTATAAATGCCATTGCAATATTATCTGTTACATATAACTAACAGCGGCCGAGACAATAATTTACATAGTATCTACTCTTATTAATATACAGGACATTTTTCCTATTAACAATGAGCATGACTAAATATTATAAGATGTTTCATTCATACTCTACACATGAATATGGTTTAAGCTAAACTTGAGTTCATAGGTACTTTTGTATTAGAACAGATAATATTCATTCATTAACATTAAACTTAAATGTAATCGGTAGGTAGATTTGCTTTAAGGCAACTATTGGTTGAGGTCAAAAAACTTGTGTATCCAGTCAGTGCAGTTTAGGAAGACATTATATAATAGCCTATTTATGAGTAGCTACTGGTCTTTCTGCTAAGCTGAATTATTATGGTGAAGTATGTTTGGAGTTACTCCTGCCCAACCGTAAGAAATATAATATATGGTTTGGAACTGAGATCTCCCCTTTAGATATTACAGAGCCAGGATAAAAATTAGGAACTAAAATATGGCTGCATATTTCTCATTTTTACTTTACATTGAAGAATAATGTAAGGGCACGTTCGCACTAGACAAATTTTTACGAAAGAATATTCACACTTTGCCTATAGTACGACAATTAGTGGCGTTTCGGTCGCTAACTTATTCTGCTAACGGATAGTACTGTACTAAAAGTATAAGCATAAATTAGTTCAAGTCCGCGCCGATACGCGCATTAAATGATTCACTGATGGCAGCTAATTTAAGTGCTAGTTCTTTAATAAATAATAATTTGTCAGTGCTCGTCAATAGTCCACCTATCACTCAATGACATGACATGAGTTGCAGTTAGTGTGCAATTTGCAAATTAAAGCTCTCAGCCAATTCATGAGTACCAGCTATTTACCTAGTTTACGAGCATGCCCTAACAAATTATATCGAGCGGATCGTATGACGTACTTATAAATTATCCGTAATATCAGATTACTTTTCATTTGTAAAATAGGTGAAGTATTTTTTTAAAAGACAGTAATGCGGTTTTATCGTATGCATATAAATTGTATGCATTTACAATACAATATTCAAACTACCTTTAAGATTAAAGATCCTGGTTTGAGTTATTTCTTAATTGCACAACACAATATGTATTGAGTAGGTATCATTAAATATCAGTCACTATAATTTTCTTGAGTAAAAGCCTATTACATAGAGATAAAATTACTAAACTTTGACCTTTTTCGCGGGTCTAAGCGCGTAATTGAGTGGAACTTGCCGCTTAGTCGCAGTTCGACGAAGTTGCCTGCGCCCATTCCATTCTGCCTCCACCTTTTGCGCTAATTCAAAGTCATTTTTCTCTTGTTCAATTATCTTTTCAATTCTAAGCTGTTCACGCAAGATATTCTTAACATCACAATTATCCAGAGGACTAGACAAATTTTTTACAACTAAATTAACCTTATTATTGTTAATTGATTCTTCTAATAGTGGCGAACCACATGTTTCCTTTTTGGCATTGATTTTTTTGGAATCACTTCTTAAATATGGCTTTCTTTCAGAGGAAACTTTACGGTTATTATTCTTTTTCTTGGGTGTTATCTCATTCTCTTCCTTAGCTATGCTACCCATCGATCTGGTGCGTCGCAAGGAAGTGTCAGTGTTGATTTCAGTTATGCCAGCAACTCGGATATTCTGCTTATTTCTATTGCAATTATTCCTCTTTCCTGGCGACGTCATTACAGCGTTAGGGCTAGCCTTTTTTATTTTCGACCTTGTAACACATTTGACTGAACTATCCTGCAATTTTAAAATAATTTGTGATGATTCTTGAACTCATGTATGTAAATTATCAAATTAATTAATAATGTATAAAGTGGTTAAAATTTACATTTTTAACATTTAAATCTTAGCTGATTACTCACTGAGGTACTCACTTTATTTGCCCTTAATATGCTGAGAGTTATAACAAATGCAGAGGGTAACTTTTGCGCTAAAGACAGGTTACGTAGTTGACATAAACTTTCTATATACTGCTCACGACTTGGCGGCGCTTCTATTTCAGGGCTTTTCTTTTCTTTATCTACTCTCATACCTGGCACCCTCAAAGGCAATGTTTTGCCAGTGTTAAAACTGAAATAAACAAAATAAGATTTGGATGTGAAGTAAATTCACTATAATTACTATATTATATTGTAATATTGCTCAATAGATATTTTGGGTACTTGGAAGTTTTACTACTTAGGTGTTATCATTGCCATTCCCTGAAGACTAAATTGGAATAACTCATATTAGTATATCTCCCTTACCACATCCTTCAAGCCCAAACACAAGAGAACTTAACACTGCTGGTAATTGCTGCAGAAATAGAGCAGAGACAGATGTTTCTGATGATGCCTCTGGAATCGAACCATGGAGGATTCTACCACTTTCAATTGCAAAGTTAGAAACATTTTAATCAATTTGTCTTATTTATGAGCGCATCTAAGGTCTGTAATATTATTAGAATATTCAGTTAAGGGAGTTTACACATTTCACTAACCTTGTAGGAGTAGTACCTTCTATTGGCTTGAAGTAACATAATTCTTGCCTCATTGAATCAACACTTCCAGTTTCCAAGCTCCTATTGTCTGTTTCATTGGTCTTATGCTGAAGAATACCAGAACAAGGCAGTGGCAGGGAAACCACTAGCGACTGCATAACATTTTTTGTTTTTACAACATTTCTATCTTCAGTAGCATTTGTTTCCTTATTACTAGCTGCCGCAACTTCAGACTGTAATGTGAGAACATAAAAAGTATATAACAAGCCTTAATATTAACCAAAGTTGTAAGATTTTGATCTTTTATGTGTTATTGAAATGACATAAATAGTTGGCATCAATGTTTTTGTATGTTAGCTCAGTTTTAAGTTATAAGGAATAAACAATACATAAACTCAAGACACATACTTGCTTCCAACCTTAATAGGTACTATTCCTAATGCTTACCTTGGTCTTTTTGCTTTTTCCATTTTCTTTATTCCAAATCCCAGTTCCACTTTTAATCCTTTTGTCTAGGAAATTTTTAAGTAATTTTCCATATGTTGGAGTAATTTCAGGGGAATGCCGATTGTTGTATTTCGCTAAAACTACTTTAGAAGACGCAGAACTGTCAGAACTGGTGGTGTTGTCATCAATCACGATTGGACTACTAAAAAGAGACTTGGTAGATTTTAATAAGATATAAAGCATAAAAGCTTTGTTCTATTAATATAAGGCAATATCAAGATATATTTCTAGCTTTAACGAAAATCAAATCAATATACGTCAACATCTTTTATCTATGTATAAGGCCTAAAACATTATCATTTTGAGAGAAACTTTATTTTCAGCAGTGAGACATTAAAGAATACCTTTATGTACATCCTGTTTTGTTCAGTTGCACATGTTCTATGATTCTATATAAAAAATTAAAATAAAATCACACTCACTCAATAACAGAGGTACGTCTTTTGGTAAGGTAGCCATCTATCTTGGTAATCTTTAGTTTCGGTTTCGCTGTGGTGCTTGGTTTGCTCTGTTCTTTTGGAGTTTGTAAGGAAACAGTGTTCTCCACGTTTTCCTGTTGAATTTTCAGCGCCAACATTTCATCATGTTTAAGACGCTCTATATACTGCTTATGTGCCTCCTCCTCCTCTTCTTGAAGTTTTCTGAAACACAACCGATATGTAATGAGATAATTAATAAGAGCTTTCAAGATAAGTTTATGATGCTAGAAAACAATCATCAGGTAGGCGTTACAAAACTTTAGTGTTACAGTTATAGTATTAAGACGAATCATTATTATCAATATATTATAGTTAATCTTGATAAAACTTGATGATCGCCCGACATGATAGTGACCTCTACTTCAAAGAGCCAGCTAAGACAAAACTTTTTCATATTTTCATATTAATTTCGAGTACTTATAAATACTTGAACTACTATTACTATAACTGTATTGTATAATTGTTAACTATAGTTAATAGTAAATCAACATTACAAGGTAAATACCAGTAAAAAATATTTCATTCCAAATGATACTTACTTAACCAAATTCTCAGTTTCTTGTAAATGCTTCTGTTCAAGTTGCACACGCTCAGCTCTCAACCTTTTGATTTCTGCTTCATACTCAGATCTTATCTCTCCAGGTAGACTTAGTCGTAACAATGGTTTTTCTGAAAACATTAACTTTCCAAGTATCCATTTAAATTCACACATACACTTTATGACATACTAATGCTAGACAAGATTAACAAAATTATTTATTTGGCAAATTATTATGCTTTGTTGGTAAAGAAAGTGATAGATACCTAATTAGTATTGGTTTCTATGATTTTTATCAGACCCACGGTATTGTCAGTCTAGTTTAAAAATAAAGAACTAGTGATACAGCACAGTGTGTTATATATATATTATACTTAAATTCACTAATAGCAATACATACATATACATACTACTTTTTCATGAATTAAGTAATATGAAGATTACGTCAATTTTCAGTTTCGTCAATAGTCAGTTTAAATGTACATGTAAATGGTTGTTTGTAAACAACCACGCATAACTGTGCACAACATAACAATACCATGTAAAAATCCCTAGTATTAATTTCATCTCAAAACGAAAAAATAATTACTGTTCGATATTTATTTGAATATACAAACCATATGAAAATCAGGGTAAAAATGAGCTTAAATAACATTTTACCTGGAGTTAACGATACGTCTTCCCCTCTTGCCTTTTTTTCTATTTCTTCTGCAAATCTGGTCTTGATAAATTTCCACAGCTCAAAATTTACTAAACATTTTTGTTTTGATGTTTTTCTTAGCCAGGACCCAATTCTCAACCGACATAATGGGCAACACAAAGCATTATTTTCGATGCTACCGGAAAAACAGCGTTGACAAAAATCGTGATAACACGGTAGAGTAACTGGTTCGATAAGAATAGACTGACAAATTGAACAAATTACATCACTGAGCTCTAATTTTTCCAATTTTAATAATTTATTTTCATTTTTCGACAGCCGCTTCTTTGACTTGGCCGCCATTTTTGACATTGTTTTTTCATTTTATTATGGAATCACAGATGTTTTTACGTAGAAAAATTAGCACAGGATATAACACGGAAATAGTTGCCGTACAAAAAATATTATAAGAATTATGTAATTAAAATATATTATATTAAAAGAACTATTAATTATACCGAAAAATTACAAAACAAACGATGTTTTTACCACGAGCAAATAATATATAATATATTATTTTGGAAAGTTGGAAATACCATAACTTGATTTTTTTTAACTTTATAAAGATGGTAGCGCAAAGACTGAGTAAAATCATAAAGCCTGAATGCCATGACAGTCTGCGCATTCTGAAATCTAGTGCTTGTATTACAAGACTGTCCTTAAATCCTTATTACAACTGTAAAGAATATAAAACAATTAATTTTGAAAGAATTGAGTATAAGTATAATATATAAAAAATATATATATTATAAAATAATAGTCATAATATTACTATGTCGTCGTAAAACGGATTACATTTCATGGCTGCCAACATTTTATCAGTAGAAGCCATGTTGATATTTTCTTTCTTTTTTCGTCATGTACCGACTCACATGTAATTGAGAACGAAAAACGATAACACGAGAAACCACGAGAATATGGTGGTTCGGAGAGAATTTTAGATAGTGGTGTTCTTTTGTCCTGATTGCATTGTGGTGAACTCAAATGTTGAAGTGTACATTGTAATTTTACTAACACAAGACAATACCTCTCACGGAAATGTCTTCAATGCATTTTGTGGTTCATCCTTTACCTGGAACAGAGGATCAATTGATAGATAGGTAAGGCTATTATTCAACTTTCCATTGGACTCCATTACGATGAACTAATGAAATCCGACTTATATTTTGAACGAATCTTGCAGTATGCGAAAGCATATTTCATGAAAGCATACCAGATGCCCACGTTTCTTTTCCGTTACAATTATTTTTGGTTGAAAAGATCTGACTCATTTTAGTACCATGTTCTTTTCTGGTGGAATATCGAGATTATGTTAATGGCGTATTCTTAACATAGCGAAGGAGCGATTAGTGTGCGAACCCCGTTTTCTAGTCTGTTCATCGCTCGAATAAAATCAATTTGGATGAAGTAAATACGTCGACCTGCTAGATATTTTCTTGAATCATGTCGTGTTGTTTCGGAGCATTTTATTTCAGTTGACGCGTCAATCGTAATTACACAAAAATATTAATTACCGACGGCTATACGTTACTAAAATTCATAATAATAATTAAAGTTTACGTGATTATTTGCACGTTTTATACAAAGTGTTGGATAATGTAATGTCATAAATATAATATTTACTTATTATTATACAATAGTAACTAATCCATAAAATACTAATGGAAAATGTAAAAAAAGATATGTTTTTTTTATTTGCATCTTGAATTTGTAAGGTTTCTATAAAATTTACAAATCATGATTATCTATTCAGCTGTTTGCTGTATTTCACAGTTTATTATATATTTTTATGTTACAATAGTATGATACAATGAAATTGTTGAAACAAGTAAAATTAGTGCAAGTTTATGAAAAAAAATCATCCAGTTAATCCCGGGGAGTTCCAGATATTCCTTTGAATTAAAATAGACTTATTGTAGTTGGATGTAGATCAATCTAAATAAAAGGCTTTCATGAGTTATTCTATTTCAATGAAAGCACAATTACCACCTGATTCTAGTCAAACTGTACAATAACAATTTAATCACTTGTAACAAAAGAAATAGACATTATTTATTGTGATCCAACTATTAGTACAACACATGAACTACCCACAATAACATTCACAATTATATTTTGAAAAACATTTTGTTACTCTACAATATTGTGCAACATTTTTCATTGACCCTTGGAGGGCCTTGGCCAGTTTAAAAACACATTCGATTCATGTTAATAACCTATCCCTTAATCTTCATTTGTCCCAGGAAATCCATATTCCGTAATTTAGCAGACTATATTCATAGTTACTCTTACAAAATAAGCCTTTACATGTGCTACACTCACATTCTTCACACTAAGATTCCATGTGTTGTGGATGCAATGGACATATATTTAGACAAATACAGACACCCAGAACCAGTACAGAAATCCATAACTGGCCGGTAGATTGAAATCAGAACCATCTGGGCATTGGACCTGAATGTTGACCACTCTGCCATGCAGGTCAGGTTGAGGATAAACACATTAGGACATTGATGGAGATAACAACAGTATCCAGTTCTGTTGATCTTGATTTGAAGGGTATGGTGTGGGAGGGATACTTATACCTAGGCATTCGACTTAGTTTTCTGAGGTAGCAATGCATCTGTGGCTGGCCTTAAATACTCTTCAGAGATGTTTGATATTCATGAATGGCCACTTAAAGTCCAGTGCATAGCTTAGCTACCAGTACTTTCCTGTTTTAAAGATAATAAACACATTTAGGTTTAAAGAATTTATTTTTCTTATAAAGACTTATTGACTGTAAGTTACATGAGAACAATATTTAATGGATAGCTAGATATACATACATTTATACATTTCGACCCATTATTAGTAATCAATATCTACAATTTTGATGTGCTGTTCTACTACCATTCAAAAACGGTTCAACAAATTGAGTACTGCAATGAGATAAGGACAAAATATTAAAGTCAAAATGGCACACTTGCACATCAGGTTTCTTTACATGTATCAAAATCCATTTATTTAGAGTATTTTAGAGTGAGAACATTAAGTTACATTAAGAGTTTTGTTAACAGAGGAAGGGAGTTAATATCATTATTTTTTAGTTGATCTTTATTATATTATAATTTGAACATCTGAACAATGCCTATTTAGCAATAATCTTTGGCTTTTTATATATGTGATGATTAATATAAAGGTAATATTAATAAAATGCAAGATTGTATGATGCTTTTTGGATTAAAAATTGGTATTAGAGTTTCTTATACATTCTTTGTTGAGGTATAGTAAATATTATTTTCATTGATTGTTTTTAAGTTGATCTTACAACTGTTACTTACTGAATAACAGACAAAAAATGGACTAATTTATCTATCAGTGATGTTGCTGCTACGTAGTGTCTGTTTTTGATATAAAGGTTATCATATATTACTTATTTCCAACAAATTGGAACATTGAACAATGTGAAGTGGACAAATCATAGTTTTGTGTTTAATAAAGGCTCAAAATAAGGATGTGGATATGATTTCTAGTTTATAAGCTAAGCCACAAACAGATACCATATTATGTACAGTATGGTAAATTGTTATAATTTATATACACAGTGGTACTTTCTTTGTTATCTTGAAAGTTTTAATTTCTTGTTTTTTATTAAGGGCAATATTTAATGTCCAGTGTTATTATTGCCTGTCTCTTAGCTAGTAGGACAGGATAATCTTGAAATAGCCTAAAATGATTCTGCTAAAAATTTTTATTGAGAAAAACATCTGTCATATTTTTCCTTAAATATCTGCTTCTTTTCCTTCTCAGTTTAAATGAATTTAATCTTTTTAAATCAAAAATATCAATGCTACTTGTTAAAAAGAAAATTAAAAATCCCACATTTGTATTTGCATTTTTCCTTATCTTTTCTTTTATATGTTAGTGGAGTAATTTGCGTACAGTTCACGTCTATTTATATGGTAGTAAATAACATTGAACAGTCTATAGCCGGTGACAGCGAACTGTTCTTAAATTAAACACTATAAGATTGGGTTTAATTTAATCTTGTGTAGGTGAAATATTTTTTTTTTTTTTATAATATAAGAGTAGCAGACGAGCATGTAGTCCACCTGATGGTAAGTGGCTACTGCCGCCCATGGACATCTGTAATCAACCCCAGATAGGATTAGATATTCCTACCTGAGGTCGGCCACAGATGCGCCGCTACCCCTGAGGACTAAGCTGGAACGCCTCGGAAAAGTCTGTCTCCCTTACCACACCCTTCAAACCAGAACACAGCAGCGCTTAACACTGCTGTTATTAGGTTGAAATAGGTGTGGCGGTGGTGCCGCCGGAGTCGAACCACAAAGGGTTCTACCACCTTCAAAATATATAATAAGAAATATTTAGAGTCATTTTTATGACCTTATGTGAACATTGTTATCGTTATTGTTCATATAGTCTAGTACACTCTTTAGTTTGGGTATTCTCTGGCAGAGATTCTTTCTTTTTCATAGTAATTTAATTACACTCACAGACAATCCATATATCAACATCATAAACACAACATGACTATGACAAGTTATGGTAGTATTAATTTAGGAGTAAAAATATAGAAAACTGTTTAAAATTGTGTATACTATTCCTGTGTACTTAAACTGAAGTTTGCAATCATTTTAATTATAAGGAGCTTGGATGTTTTGGATTCTTGGTTATAGCACATCGAGCTTATACTTACAAAGTAATTCATACTAGTAAAATGCTTCCTGAGCTTGTACACCTGATACTGATGAAATATTTTTTCTTAAAAAGATAATTAACTACCATTGAACCAACTTTTATACAGAAGTGCTAGTGATTAGATCTAACCAATAATTTTGTTTGTTACAGGCTCAAAGAAGTAGCTGAGCGTTGGAATAGATATGGGACAGGGGGGGGGTCTTCAGCTTTGAGCTCACTGAGAGGAGTCCGAGCTGTAGCTGCAGGCCCAGCCCACATTGCTTGTCTGCTGGAAGATGGCACCATATGCCGTGCTGCTTTCTCCATCATTCCTGACAGATTGGACTTGAGCAAAGCAGATGCTAGTAAAAATGGAGGAAATGGTGGAGGAGGAAGCGGCGGTGGGGGGACAAGTGGGGGGAAACAAGGAGGAAGTGGGGGTGGTTGTGGCTCAAGGCAACAGCCACGTACAAGGGCTAGAATCATGAGAAACTCAATAAGGGCTGCCCCAAGCTCTCAAGGTATGTTTGGTATCTATTTGTAGAATGGATTGGCAGCTTGAATAGCGCGATTTTTTCTGTATTGAGCATATGTAACCGGGGAGCAATAGCAATTACTTAGTTCTCATATAAATAAAATGAGAAAGTTTATTCTTGAAAATATATTATCAGTCTTAAGAAATTAGTCGGCTCTTTTTTTTCTTTTTCGTGAAATTAATTAAAAAATAAAGTATGGAATGCCTTTGATAGGATTATTTCTTTTATGTGTTTTATGTTAAATATGTCTATGCATTCTCGTAGGATCAACAAGTCGTGCCACAGGTGTAATAATCGGCGCGCCGGGCTCCGGGCGGGTCGTGTCGGCGGTACCGGCACCATTCGTACCCGAAGATTTGGTGACGCAGGCACAGGTGGTCCTACAGGGCAAGAGTCGCAGCCTCATTATAAGGGAACTACAGGTATGCTGTACTATGAAATAATGTGAATCATACCTTGAAAGTTAAACAAAATATATACAACTTTAACAAATATGCTTTAACAATCTCTGATTCTTAGAATGACGATTATGTATTGAAATTTGTTTTATGATCTGAATCTGGGTTTTGACGCTTTGTCTTCATGCCCACCACACGACCGCAACACATTGTTGTTGTATTATAATATAATTATAGAAAGAAAAACTTTAGATTGGCTTTCTCAATTGAAAAGAAATACTTGCGTTTTTGTCCATAGCGTACAAATTTGGACGTGAACTTGGCCGTGAACAACTTGTTGTCGCGCGATGACGAGGAGGGTGAGGAGCCGGAGGGCGGTGAGGGCGGCGACGGCTACGTGCCCGAGGACCTCATCTCGCTGCTGGACGGCAACTTCCACGCGACGCAGCAGGACCACCCGGTCATCATTGACGCGGACGCTATGTTCTCCGAGGACATCTTCGGGTACGCGGCTATCCGAAGGTATACCTGTCAAGCTACGCTCCTGGGCCTCTTCTCCTCACTCCATAGTAATTCTAGACCTCAACCCAATCTCTAGCACGCTGACAAGCTTACGCAGTTTCCGTTTTTGTTCTGTGATTGGGTGTTTTTTAGTTATTTTGAGTTCTTTTTGTTCAGTAGTTTTGATGTTAGGTGTCCTGTATGTAGCCACATCGTTTTCGAAATTCAATAATTGACACAATACAACAATAAGATAATAGAAATAATGAACGAATCTTTACTTAATCTGTTGTATTTAGATTAAATTTTAATTGGAACTGGCATATTTGTAGAATGCTACATTTGATGGGGCTACATGCAACAGTCAATAATCATGCAGGTTTTATAATATTTTGTTTAAACTATAGTCGTAGTGGCGGTGGCGGTAGCGGCGGCGGCGGTCGCGCGGGTGCGAGCCGCGAGAGCAGCAGCTCGACGCAGGAGCGTTCGTCGGAGTTCAGCCGCTGGCGCGACCGACAGTACTTCGGCCCGCGGCGGTGGCTCGAGTCGGCCCTCCGGGACACGTCCTGGGACAAGGATGGAGGTATCATAACGAACAAGTGACACTATATTGAACCGTTTAATGATTTCACCGAAAGTTGTATAATGTGTTATGTGTATTTATGTTGTCGTGTGGTAAACCCTTTAGTACATTTTTAAATACATATATAATATCTAATTCATGTGTAAAACTTTATATATCATCCTTTGTGCATAATGAAATTTCCGTAAGTATTTTTCAGGTAAATTAACTAGGTACATAAGTTACAAGAAAATTCTCAAATCCATAATATTATTAATTATATTAAATAAGTAGACTAATTATTCACACCCCTTGTAGTTGAAAACAAAAAGAAGGATTCTGCAATGACGGCGTCTCCGCTTTGGGTGTCCGAGGAGCTGGAGTACTGGGACAGCAACATCCGCTTCACGCACATCGCGGCCACTTACAGCGAGCTGATCGCGATCTCCACGCAGGGTCACCTGCATCAGTGGCGCTGGGCCGATTCTCACCCGTACCAACGCAATGACGTAAGTGTTTTGGATTTATGCAGGTCTACGAAATTACAGTTTTTTTCTGGACCTTTGTAGTCACATAGTCAGGTGTAAGCGGATACATCAAATTAATGTACAAAGTAAAGCTTTGCAAGAAATTTGTTTCTATTTAATTCTATATACATAGTACATACATACCATACATGTAACACAAATTACACAAGTTTTTTTTATTAAAGAAAACAACAGTATCGTCTGTGCAGACTTTTAAATTACCATAATGGAATATTTATACGTGTTATTTGATGTTCATAGACATCGGGCACGAGCAGCTACCACCCGCGTAGTAACTGGCTGGGCCTGTCGCCCGGCGAGCGAATCGTCAACATCAGCGCTGCAGGCATTCGCGTGTCCTGTACTCACCGACAGCGGACGCATTGCGACATTCCTCGATGAGTCTATTGGTGAGTAACATAGTGAGAAGAAAACGACTATATCCTAAATTTACTACCCATAAATTAAATTCACATTAACATGATAATTACGAGGCAAAACTACGGTATTTAAAAGATATATACTTTACAAATTCAAAGAGATCTCGACTTTATGTGTACTTTGCTTTGAATATGGTAGTGTAATTTATCATTGAACAAAATATTTCTTAAAAATATATAAGTGTCTATTTGAATTAACGTGAATAACTTTAATAAAATAATAATAAATCTTTTAGCGCACGCTCCTGGTGCAACCCGGTTGGAGCACCCTCTGCAGACATTCACTGAATTTGGAAATGACAAAGCAATATCTCTGCATGTATGCTCACTTTATACTGTGGCAAGATTGGAATCAGGAGTACTTTACTGGTGGTATGTAAAAATGTTATAATAAATACTTCGGGATACATTGATTGGTACAATTTAATAATAATATTGATAAAGTAAAAATGTTCTAATTTGTTTGTGAATATTAATACGAAGATTTCGCGGATGCTCATCTAATAAAAAATAATGTCATTTTTTTACCTTGCAATATTTTTTCGAAATGTGTAATTAAAAAGATTTTGAAAGTTTACTGCAACTGGCTGGGCCTGTCTCCCGGCCCAGGTATAAACCCTGTCAACTAATAGGTATAAACGCTTACACAAATAAATACGACATTTTCACACCCATTAATTTACGTTCCATCTGTTATGAATGACATTGCCTTGTCAAACATAGTTAACATGACTATGTTCTGTAGGGGCGTGTTGCCGCTGGGTCAGCGCGCGCGGTTGTGGGAGAAGCACCGCGCGCGCTCGCGCAAGCAGCAGCGCGGGCACTCGTCCGCCGCGCCGCAGGACCTGCAAGCGGGGCAGAGCGTCACCATGAAGAACGCGCCCATGTACCAACCAGGCGCTATTGGTTAGTTTGCTGTACCTAGTGATATTAAACCAGCTACAGAAAGCAACTATTTCTAGGTCTGAATTGTCATATGACACACTTATTTGAATGGTTTTAAGCATTTGCCAAATTTGCCATCTACATGGTTTTTAAGTTGGCTTTATTTATGTTCGATTTGTATTTTTTATTGTGAGTATGATGTAGCTGTGCTAGTCTATTACAGGTTTGAAGTTGGCTTTATTTATGATTCGATTTTGTATAGCTTTATGCTGAGTCTATAAGTAAGTGTGCTGTCTAGTAATAAATGCTGCTGTTTATATTACTCCTTTAGAAAGAGTATAGTTTGTGGCAGTTTAAATCAAGGTTTAATGGTTTCGAAATTTATTTCAGGATTTAATATGTCAACTGGAGTGCCAAAAGTGGGCATAGTGCAGAATGCAGCTTGGAATCTCTCGGATATGTGTCGTTTTAAACTGTTGCCACCTCCACAACCGGGACGTTCAGTGTCTGACAAGGACAAGAGGGATTTGCAGGTAAAATTATCACATATATTATGAGAAATATTTATAACGGTTTTATTACAAACTTACACTCTACACTGACTTGGAATTGTTTTTATCCAGAATCAGTCGCCGTTGACGGTGTCGTCTGTGAAAGCGTCTTCATCGAGCAGCAGTAGCAAAGATGGCGGAAAAGACAGTAATAAAGACATGGCTGATCGTCTGGATATGCCACCACCACCAAGCCCTGCGTCGTCTACCTGCAGTGACACCAGCACTTCTCACAGTCAGTATTAATTGTTATTCATTTTTATTTTTATCAATGATATTGTTATTTTTACAATTTTATTTGTTTTGTTCTATTCATCGTTCTTCTTGTTATAGAACGTGCTAAACGCGTCACCGTTCGCGGCGAAGAGGGCTCTTCGAATGATGGATCCAAGCGTGACGAAGAAGAGTGGCCGCTCAAAGAAGTAGTGTTCCTAGAAGATGTTAAGAGCGTCCCTCTCGGTCGCGTGCTCAAAGTTGACGGTGCTTACGCCGCTGTGCGATTCCCGACCGTCGGCAAAGATGGCAAGGAGATAGTCCCTTCTACACCTGATGATTGGACGGCGCTGTTGCAAGATTGCCGGCTGGTACGCAAGGACGATTTAGTGGCGGTGAAATGGGGCTCAGGCGGATCGGCTGGACCACGAGGGCCTGACTGCCTTCAGCGCTCACCGAGAAAGATTGCACTCCCACCTGATCTACAAGTTATAACAATTGCTGTAAGTTCGCATTACTATCAAATTAATGCTACCTTATTTAAAATAAAAATTGTTGAAAAAATATGTAGTCATATTGTATAATTTGTTATGACAGGTGGATAGCCGTGGCGTCCATGCAGTAGTCCGTCGTCCGGGTGGAGCTCTTGCCTACGCGGTGTACGCTGTTGGAACCACCCGTGCCCTAACCGACAGCACATTCCCTACGGATAATAGCGCCCTCTTGGGCTACTCGAACGGACAGGCCATACAGCTAGCTACAGCTGCTGAGGTTAGTGTTCTTCAATGATTTGCTGTGATAAAAGCGTGTTGTAGTCAATTGCTTTCACTTCACTTGAGGGTTAGTTCTCAATTAATTCAATAAAGAGATTTGTACAATATTTAGAATTTTGTTTAGAGTTTTGTGTATTTTGATGATATTTATCGTCGTTATATTTGAACTATAAAAGTTCAAAACAAGTACGCTAAATAAATGTGTGACTTTTTACGCTTCGCGTAAGCGATGGATGATTTTTAAAATATATTTTTCCCCGTTAATCACGATGTCAAGCAAAATTAGCAACTTTTCCGATGAGCAAGGTACAGAGGAACCAAATCAACTTGTATACCAGTATAAAGCAGCCATGACGTTACATAACAGGGCAGCGAAGCGGTGGTGATGATGCTGGACGGGAACGGCGCGCTGTACCCGGTGGCGCGCGACTGCGTGGGCATGGTGCGCGAGCCGCCGCCGCTGAACCTGCCGCCGGCGCGCGCGCTCGCCGCACACGCGCTGCCGCTGCACCCGCACGGCGCCGCGCTGCCATCGCACTCGCACCACGCGGCGCTCAAGTCGCAGGTAATGTGGATGTCTTGTTAACAATGTATAGTCCGTGTAAAACTGCTAGTCAGCTCCAAATATAGCTCGCAACAACTTCAGAGCGGCCTAGCAGTTTGGCGCGAACTATACTTTTGTCCAAAATTTCACACAGGTCTCTGAGAATGTAAGGAGTTAAGGCCATAGTCCACCACGCTGTGCAAGTGCGGATACCTCCTACACCTAAGGATTTTTTAATTTTTATGATGTTTTCCTTCACTGTTAATGTCTATTTATTTTGTATTTATTACTTAATTTTTACCATACCATAATTGAAAGAAACTTATTATTAGAAGTACACTTGCTTTAACTATACAATCACGTAAGAGCACTATCTATTTTGTTTTGATAACCTCCAATCTGCAATTTGTAAACTTTACGTATTTCTCTCCTTTGAAAATGGGTTAATAATAGTGATGTTGGTGTTGTTCGCTATATGACATGACCTACATATTTTTTCTAATCTTTTTCTAAGATAATTAGAATAATATTGTATGTATACAGGTTGCACTTATAATATTGGTGCCAGAGCCTCAGCTGATGATGCCACGCGTGCTACGCTGTGATCTAGACGGCGTGCGACAACTGTTGCACCAATTGGAATCTGACACTAACAGTAAGTTGAATTGTGTTTGCACAATAGATTAATTAATCTACTATTGTAAATACTGAAATATTATCTGGATTAATAAATAATCTTATTACGTATAGAATTCATTTTTATCTACACTCGTCGCTATATTCATAATGTTAATTTGCAGAACAACAAATCTTGTCGATACTTCAAGAGCGTTGCGACGGCAATCGGAATATACTTCACGCATGCGTACATATGTGTGCACCAACATCCAATAAGGAACCTGATATAGGTGAGTAATTGTTAAGTAAATAAATTTACTTTAGCCATACTAAAGAATTTCTTAAACAAATGAAACATTATTTGTTTGTCTAGCTTTGAGATTCTGATACATTTTAATTATTTTCATTGTTAGCAGCAGAAAATGCGTCGATGCCGAATGTACCGACCGGTACGAGTGCTAACAGTGCGAATACTGAGGAAGCGGTGCCGGCGCTGTCCTGGCCGCCAGAGACGTTTGAGGCGTCCGGAGATGAAGACAGCTTGATGGGACTTACAAATAATGGGTACGATCAAATTATATTGAAGTAAATAGTTTCTAAACTCAAAAAATGATGTTAGTTTCATAAGGTTATTATTACGATATGGTATGTTTGATGGACATTATTGATCTTATTGTACTGTCATTTTTGATGCGTCAACCGAATTGAGATTATTGATTGATATATTTTTTGCAGCAAAATGTCGAGTGGTGGCAACAGTAGCAATGGAGCCGTCAGCGCCGATCCGGCCGAGCGCCGCGGCAACGCGCTGTCAGCTCTGCGCGCGCTCTGCGAAAGCACTGTGTTGCAACCGTTCTTGATGCAACTTTTAACCGCTAAGTATGTTTGAAAATGTGTTTTTTCCACAGATTAATACAATAAGTAATAACACAATTACCATAAATTTTGACCCCATGATTTGGCTTTTGCACAATGTTGTTATCAAGTTTCTTTGTGATTTAGTGTTGTCTGAAAATATATATATTTTTTTAAATATATTATCTTTCCTATTAAATAATTGCCCACTCATAACATACATCTTCTGTATTGTATGGTTTAACTACTATTGCAAAATATAATGATCATACTATTCGTTTCCTTTTTGAGGTAATGCGTGCTTGCGCGTGTGTGTGCGTCTATGTATGTTACTTAGTGTATTAAAATGTATTGTACCAATTTTATTTAACGATAAATAATAAACTTTCGTGTGTGATTAGGGACGGTATGGGCCAAACGCCGCTGATGGCCGCCGTGTCGGAGCGTGCGTACCGCGCGGCGCTGGTGCTGCTAGACGCGATCCGCGCGTGCCCGGACGCAGACGAGGCGCAGCGCTCGGCGGCCATCTTCCCGCCCAACGCGCACCCGGACCACTCGCCGCTGCTTGTGCTCTGCTGCAATGACACGTGCAGCTTCACTTGGACAGGACAGGAGCATATTAATCAGGTGCCTTAAGTTACTTGTATTATAGATGCGCTGGATATTCACGTACTATCTGGTGTAGGCTCGCCTTAAACTGATATTTATTGGTGAATTTTTTAATGAAATGTTTTTGACAAAAACCAAATGTCTTACATCAGTCTTCAGTCTTATTCTATATAGTAGTTAATATGGTTACGAATTTCAATTAAATACTTGTAACTAATTAAACAATCCCTTTATCAGGATATATTCGAATGCAAGACCTGCGGCCTCACTGGATCTCTATGCTGCTGCACTGAATGTGCTAAGGTGAGTTATCATTCCTCTTATGCTTGTGATTATTGAACCACTAATGTGGCTATCATGCTCGTTTGCACTTTTATATCTTAAAAAAATATGAACTTAATATTTCTTTTGTATCAGGTCTGCCACAAAGGACACGACTGCAAGTTAAAGCGTACATCACCGACTGCGTACTGCGACTGCTGGGAGAAATGCCGCTGCAAAGCTCTGGTGGGCGGCAACTGGGTGGCGCGCTGCGACCTGCTCGCTCGCTTGGCTAGAGATACACAACTTGCTACACACTTTAACTCCAGGTATGTGGCAAGTTTAGATTAATCAACTGTAACATATTACAACATCGTCAGGCTGGCGCAGGAGGCAAGGAGAGTATAGATTATGAAAATATGCAATCAGTTACTTGTGAACACAGTAGAGACACTGTTATAGTTTACAAAGAGATTTTGTATCATATTCGTAACTTTTCTATAGTAAATTTACTTAGTTGAACCATAACGATTATTTTAAGATACTTGTTGACAATTTGTTTTTTCTGAGTATTAACATCGCTTTTGATAAAATACATTTTGTCCTGACAGAGGGGAGTCGATCTTGCTGTTCCTCGTGCAAACGGTGGGACGACAAGCTGTGGAGCAGCGACAGTTCCGAGCGGGCGGCGGCCGCGGGCGCGGGCCTAGGAAGCAGCCCGGCTCCGACGCGGAGGTGGACGCACCTGATCACGACCTCGAGCCGCCGCGGTTTGCACGACGAGCTCTCTTGCACTTGCTAGGTCAGTATTCATATTAATCTTGCATTCGCAAGTAGTCATATTCTGTATATGACGTGTTTTAGGGCGTGTTTACGTTGCACTATTTGGAACATTTAAGTTATTTTAAGGTACTGTCGCATAAGCTACTAGTTTAGATATAATATTTCTAGTGAGTAATTTTTTTCTTATTAATATAAGAAAATTTGAAGTATTTGCACATCAGGAGTTCTATTACTTCATTGTTTCGTCGTGGAATTCATGTAAATACATTTATCGAAAAATATTATAATATATTTGCACTTTTAAACACATGATTATTCTGTATTATTTTCATAGTATAGTATAAAGTACATTTTATAGTGAATGAAAATCATATTGTGCTATGTAATGTACAGGCGATTGGCCGGCGGTGGAGGCGGCGGTGATGTGTGGCGTGGCGTGCGAGGAGCCGCGGCCGGCGAGCCCCGCGCCGCACCAGTCCGGCACCACGCTGCTCGACAAGTTCACGCACGCGCTTATCGTCAAGTGCACTAACGAGGTATTCATACTTAGTAGTTAAATAGTCACCTCATGTTGCCTTTTCAGGCATGCACAAAAGTAACGAATTTAAAGATTGTAACGTCAAAATATTTTTCTTTCTAAAATAATCAGCAAAAACGGATAAGAAATCAATTAGCCATAAAAACGCTGTCTTCGTCTCGCTAATATCTACAATTTGCTGTGCCGACGCAACTCGTTTCTATATTCAGAGCGGACTAGAAGCTTGGCGCGGACTATATGGCCTGACTAATACATAAATTCGATTGTTTCGAAATTTGGATGGAGATAGTCTCTTTAATAAATTAAAGTTACGTATAGAACTGCACACAAAATGCTAAACGACTTGAACTAAGAAATCAAAAATTTTCAGATGTTAGACACACTGCTGCATACACTGATCAGAGAACAGCAGAATGATTCCATTCCCGGCCGTGCGGAGCGCGCCCGTGAGGTAGCTCGCCGATTCGTGCGCTCGGTCGCTAGGATTTTCGTCATCTTCAGTGTCGAGATGGCTCCCGGTGCTGCTAAGAAAAAGGGGTTTGTATTTTTTTATTCTTCAAACGATAATAATTATTCAAAGAAAAATATGTAATGTGATTATATTTTAAATGGTGGTAATAGGTATTATTACATGTTTCAAACCTATGTTTCTAGAAGTAAGCGATAATGTTTTTAAATGATGATAAGGGGACAGTACAAGAACAGGTGTCAATACTACATAAATGTAAATATTTACATAATATGACTATTATTATTTTTGAGATGTGGTAGTTAAACATTTTGTGGGACTTTCAAAATAATTGTTTCTCAGAGTGGGCGGTAGACGAAATAACTTTGAGGACCTCTGTTGTAAACAATGATTTCTCTTTCAGACCGCTCTCAATAACTGCTTCGTTAGTACGCTGTCGTCGAGTGTTTGCGGCACTTGTGGCGCTTGCTGTGGAAGAGCTCGTAGAAGCCGCGGACGCGTTGCTCGCTCCGGTGCGACTCGGCGTGGTTAGACCCACTGCGCCCTTCCCTCTGGCGACCACTTATGTTGACCTGGTGAACGGTAGCGAGGACTTGTTCGGCGTTGAACCGCTATCTACTGGACATTCTAGGCTGTCTCATACAAGAAGGTTAGGCTCAATAACTTAAATAAAAGTCTATACATTATTTCAAATAAGTTTTTTTTTTTGTACTTTCGAATTACTTGCTAAGATATTTGGGATAGTAAGAAGTTTCACATTCTTCTTGCAAGTTTGGCCTGACTATAAAAAAGGTGACACTGAAAGATTAAACAAGATGATATTCAATAATATATAATTTGATTCAGGGAATCAAACGTGACCGGCGGTCGTGGTACTGCCACTGGAGGAACATCGATGGGAAGTTCCACCTTGGTTCCGGATAGATCTTCAACTCCCGTGGCTACAGAGTACGCGGACGACGTGGCCGGTGAGGCGTTAGGTGGAGATGACGATGCCTCTGAACCGGAAGATCCTAATCTGCCGTTACCCGAAGCGCCACCTGAACCCAATCTTGGTGACGCCATTAATGACAGGTACGTTTTATCTATAAAAAATGTTATTGATATGCTTAGTTGTGATTATTATCACTATTTATTAAAAAAACATTTCGTGGTTTAATTTCAATGTTTTCAACCTTTTATTTATATGATTAAAGATTCCGATCTATGGTGTAGTGCTAGTTTCTGGAAAGAATATTTTAATTGACATTTTTGTAAGTGCCCATTGCCCAAAGGCCTATACAAATTGTATAAAATATATTTTATTGTTGCAGAGGTCAAGAACCGCATGTTGTAGTTGAGAACGGCACGGATCGCGCGGAGGGAGGCGAGAGCGAGAGCGAACTGGACCTGTTAGCAGAGGTTGAAACTGAGAGCGACTCCGATGACCAGGACAACGCAGAGTCCGCGCAGCGCAGCGTGCAGACCGGCGCCACGCAGGGCTCCGACGCCGGTATGCTAATAGATATTGAAGGCCTTGTTTCAAAATATTATAGCTGGGAAGACACATGTGTTTTATAGTGTTAAAGAGGAAAGTGCCTCTAAAGTCCTATTAAATATGCCTGTTCTTGTTCTTTACACTTTCCAAATGAGGCTATGACATTGGTAACGTTGATGAAACACGTAACATTATGTCAATGTTGATGCGAAATTGAATAGTATATAAGGGTAATTTTTCATTACCCGTATCACGCTAATAGAAATTAAAACACAAATCGTATAACTTTTTAGCGATGTTTCACGAGATTTCAACTTGTAAGGGCTCTCGGCCCTCTTGTTATTATTTTAATTACCGTGTACACCGGTGCAGGGATAGCATCATTGCTGTTGTATCCGGAGGAAGAGAGCGGCGACTCCACGCAGCCCGAGGATGAGGACTCGGAAGCGGGCGAGACTGACGAACAAGATGGGGAGGCGGAACCGCCGATACACGAGGGAGAGACGTTGGAGCGACGTACCGCACCACCTTCCAGACCTAACTTGGCGCCGCATTCCATGCAATGGGCTATTCGGTGAGTTTAATATGATTTTTACTTTAAAAATAACCTGGCACAAATTAAATTAAGAAAATAAAAGGCGAGCCAGTAATTTTTGTTACTCAGTCAAATTGACAAACGATCTGTGACATCTATATATCATCTACTAACTTTTTTAAAATAGCTTCATAATGTTTATATGGCTGATAAAACGCTCTCCATGACTATTGTAAAGAAAGTTATTTCATAAATATCTTGCTTACACATTATAAAGGACGAGAGAAAGGCACATAGAAATGCTGTCGTTTAGTATTTAACTATTTCCCGAAACAACTAATATTAACCTTTTAATAGTAATAGGCTATATAGATTATACATATAATTGTCTGTGATCAGATAAATCGTATAATAATACAAAACTTGTATCTTATTTGCTTAGTTCCCGCGAACCGACCCGCGGCACTAGCGGCAGCACGAGCGGCGTGCGGCTGACAGGCAGCTCGTCGTTGGTGTTCATCGACCCGGCGTCGCTGCGCCGCTCGGCCGCCGCCGCCGCCGCCGGTGCTCACGACCCGCACTCCACGTCAACCACCGCGTCCTTCCTAGCGAGGGCTTTTGGTAAGGAATATGCCTATTCAAATGATATACTAGAGATAGAGTAATACTGCAAAGTTAGCCCTTGTTTGAACGGTATGGATATTTTAGGTATCGTTAAGGTTAGGAGGGAATGGATGTTCATATTGTATTATTGTAGATCAACCAGATCTGCCGTTACTATCAAATAATTCACATGGGATATATTACCACAAATAGGACTACTAGTTTCAGTTGCTAAAAGAAACCTAGCACACTTCTAAATTTTGTTTTAAGGAAGCAATAAGGAACAACAAAAGCTATTCTTACTTGCGCAACAATTTTAATCATTTTTTAATGTTTTAATAGGAATCGTCATACGTCAAATTGCTGATTTATTATGGGAATACGAGCGAGTCACCCTACCGCTGCCACGCATGCTGCCATTGGCGTACCGCGAGGCAATTCGGCTGCAATGCTATCTGGAGAGACAACTTAAACCAACCTGGGATTGGCTGGTCACAGTTATGGACGCTACTGAGGCTCAACTAAGGTATGGTTTTGCTCTTTTTTCACATATTTGAGATGGTATCAAACTATATTTTTAGTGTCCTAGTGTCAAAAATAAAATAGTAAAATATAAACAAATAAGTTTTTTAACGTCGTTACATTAAAAAAAAGTTAATTATTATTAACTTTAAAATATTGATGAAAAATAAAATAATAACTTCATTGAATTTTTTATTTGTAGATTTGGCGCATCGCTAACATCAAACAACGCCAGCACATCAACCGGCGAAACTAGCCGTACCACCGCACCGTCGGCGCGTCGTACGACATCCTTCACATCCCCAGCTACAAGGATCATCGGCTTCTCTGAAGGCCCACGCGCTCGAGATCGCGAACAAGGTATTCTATTCTATACATATTGTTAATCATATTCATAACACTAATATACATTTTTTTATATTTTTGTATTATTACTATTGCAGTCTGACATCTAATAACAAAAACACGTATTTTTTATTAAATATTGTTAATGAATGCATTATTTCATTTCATATGTCAGCATTACACTTAAAATATAAATTCATTACGACCCAGAGATATAACAGATATCATTAATTTAGTCATCTCATTGCACATTTAATTCGGTATTCTATTGGTTCTTGAAATGATTTCCTCCTTACGAAGTTTTAAATTTCCGATCAGAAACAATAAGTTGTTTGTTAAAGTTTATATGTATTAATGCCTTTGGACTTTGAAATCGGCAATCTAAACTGTAGCATAGTAATGACGTTACGCACAGGCGTGGAGGCCGGGAGCGCGCGGCGCGAGTTCCTCGCGTACTGCCTGTCGCTGCTGCGCGCGCACAGCGCCGAGCACGCGGAGCAGCTGCCCGTGCTCGACGTGGCCGCGCTCAAGCACGTCGCGTACGTGCTAGACGCGCTCGTGTACTACATGCGCGCCGCTCAGCCTACGCCGCACCCGCATCACCATCTGTGGACGCCGGTTAGTGTATGGACCATGTTGACATATTGACATATATTAATCTTTCTGTTTCGTATTATTGAAATGTTTTAAAATTATACTACATATTTATTTTATCTTCTTGTTTCTGGAAAAATAGTATTGTGTACTTTAATTTTAGTTAATTTTATAATTACAATAGTTAAAATATAAATACATACTTTATATCAATAGTTTTGGATACTTCCGAATTTTTTATATTTTATATAACTACTATACTATACTGCTATAGTACTATACTAGCCTATTTTATAAATATATAGATTTTTATAATATCTATTCTTTTGTGCTCCACATTCTAAAGTGTATCATTATCTTCTAGGATGAGAATGAAAATGAAGAAGGTGAAGAGGAGATGGTAGTA
The DNA here is from genome assembly GCA_014595695.2 of Epargyreus clarus clarus. Taxonomy (NCBI): domain Eukaryota; kingdom Metazoa; phylum Arthropoda; class Insecta; order Lepidoptera; family Hesperiidae; genus Epargyreus; species Epargyreus clarus. The sequence continues at coordinate 1,767,159 of JACTTY020000037.1, forward strand.
GGAGGAGGGGCGGCGGCCGAATCTGATGGTGAAGGAGAGGGCGGCCGCGGACGCGCACACGCTTTCTTCCAAAGATCTGAATCGACACTGTGCTTAGGATGTCCTCCACCGGATGCGTTCAATAGTCAGTATTATAATATTTTTATTTATTTTTATAAGGAAAGCAAGAAGGATAATATAGGCTTATAATCATATCTAAATATGATGTGGTAAAATCTACAACTATACAAAGTAATAAATAGGAATAGTTATTTAATCTTAATTCTATCACTCCACAAAACTAAATTCTACAGGCAAGGGTAGAATATTAACCATTAACTTACCGGACCTTTAACATCTGTATAGTTCACATTTGCATAAATTGGACTATTTAAGGTATGTGATATTGCGTGCGAATGTTGTGTGCGAAATAAATGTAATTGATTTGCAAACTAAAAACATGTTGTGACATTTGCTGTAGAGCCACCGCTTCTATATCAAATCTCCGACATGCGTGGAATTATTATATTGGTAAGATAGACGTGTTATACGCAGTGACGATGCAAGACGCGCTGCCGCTGGCCGACCAGCCGCACCTGCTGCAGCCGAACGCGCGCCGCGAGGAGCTGTTCGGGATGCCGCGCCAGCCCGTCACCGTGCCCGCGTCGGGCGATGCGCCGCCCGGCGTCAACAACCCGCTAGAAGGTACGTACGCATATGTCTCTATATTGTGGATTGATATGTATAGTCCGCGCGAAACTGCTAGTCCGCTCTGAAGTTGTTGCGAGCAGGTGTAGTTATACATTTTGCTATGGCGACGCGACTCATTTCTATATTCAGAGTGGACTAGCAGTTTTGCGCGGACTATACTGCTGTGCTCATTCACTCCGCATTTGCCTCCACTTGCACTCATCAATACCTAAGAGTTATGTTACTATCTATTTTTATTCATATTAATGATGATCCTTGATTTTTGCTGCAAATGTTTGTTTTTATTTTAGTTGGATTTTACTAGCGCTGTTGTCTTACATATTTCGTCCCATGTAATTTTTGATACATTTAGTTCTGAATTAATTCATCTTAGGGCAGAAATATTGATCGAGACATTCTAGCTTAGTCATCTAGCAATTAATCTACAATAGGTTTTATCTCGGCACTTGTATAACTTAATCCGTGTTATGTTTTATTTCGAACAATGCGAAATTTTATGATGTCATGTCAACATTCAATGAATACTAATGTATATTGTAAACGCTGATGTCGCAGTGGTGCCCCGGCGGCTGGGGCTGTCTACGCGCGGCTCGGAGCGCGCGTGGTCGCCGCCCGCGCGGCCCGCCTCCGCGCCGCCCGCTCACAGCCACTCTGTCGCTAGAGACGAGCCGCAGGTGAGTTGAAAACACTTGTCTGCTACATACATATTGGTAGGTGTGACGTCGACCCGCAACACGACAAAAGACAGCGCCACACGTTTCTGAATCGCTGTATCGAAGTTTTCTCAACCACCTTATTACCGAGCTCGGCGGATGATCTCTTTGTACCGATCTCGATGAGCGGTTTCCGCCGTTTCTGAAACATATCTAGTCCACATTTGTGGACCAAATATGTTTCGGAAACGGCTTCTTTTTATTTTAAGAACAGCATTTTAAACAAGAAAAACACTTTAACATACTAAATAGATTTTTCTAGGTTATACATATAAGTTTTCGTTTTCGTAGGATTTATCGTGTGCCAAAGATCCGGCTCCGAAAATGGACGTAGATACTGATGGGGAATATTTATCTGACTCCGACTCAAATGAACCAAGGCAGATCCCCGGGAAGAAACACCACAGGTAAAATAATATTCATTACAAGGTAAGCAAACATTAAGATCTATGAACCTGTTTGCATACTTATTTAAAATTAATAATTTGTAGAAATGCAAATACTGCGTCAGCTGGGACCAGCACACATCAAGACTCGGCGCCACAATCAGAGTTCCATACTCTCGTGCACACCGCTTGTTCCATCATTGAAGCGCCGCACCAACAAAACACTACTTCGCCATCGCCAGGTATGACAGAAATCTATCGGTAAGTGTTCAGTGGTAATGCAACGTCGGCATATGCAGTTGATTTTCGGTACTGAGCGGAAATTATGAGTTATTGTATTCTGAATGCTGCGCTAAATCGTTTATCATAGGTTTCTTAATCATTCAGTCATCATGACACAAGATTTTTATCTTTTTTTCTTTATTCACATGTGAGGGACAAGTTTTCAGAAACAGGACAAAATCACTTGGTTTTAGTCAAGTGTGACAAATATTGTTCATTAACATAATTATGGGTGATGTTGGTATTGTTTAGTATCTGATTTTAAAAACTCTAAATTAAGCAATAAATATGTTAGAACTCACTTTTCTTATGGTTGCAAGGATGAGTATGATTATATTATAGATATTTTACGTAATTTATGTTCTAGGTCCAAGCAGTTCAAACTCACAAGAGCCCCGGGCGTCCTCGTCGCGCAGTCCAGGAAAGACTGTTATTGTACGTGCTGTAAGTCACTCCACTTATTTGGGGGACTTTTTTTGACAAAATTATACCCTAATCCTTCTATTGGAAAATATTGGAATGTCAGTGTTTATGAGACGTTTCTTCTCTTGTTTACCTTTGATTTAGTATACTTTTCTGAATTCATTTTAAATTGATCCTAGACATTTTACTTTTGTTTATTTCATTAAATATTTAGTTTTTAGTTTCATTGTTGATTAGAGTTTAATAAAACAGATAGTAATTTTGAGATTATTATGTGCAGGGTGAATTACTAAGTGTGGCAGATCCTCTAGAATCGCAAGAAATATCGGCGCACGTCACCGTTGAAACCACAGGCTTATCCACCGCACCGCTTTTGCCACCCCAAGTACTTAATGCTCCGACTCAGCCGTAAGTAATTTCCGCATGTTAAAACCTGTTTAATTAGCATACTTGTATAATTATCATACTTTATCACAATTTGTCACTGATAATTGTAATTTTATTTAATATTGTTGTAAATTTTATTATTATATTATAATTCTACCTTGCGAAATCAGGGCGATTTGAGATATTAAATCCCAGTCTTCAGAAATAACTGCCATCAAGAACTTTTGTTGTATGGGTTTGATTTTTTTTATAATAACATATTGTATTTGGTATTATCCAATTAACAGTATGCTCGTTAGTTACTGTGTTGGGATATATTACTTTTATATTTCTAGTGTCATCGATAGACGCGCGTGTCCATCCTTGGGAGCGTCAGTGTCGCACGACCTGCTGCTCGGGCGGTGGCGGCTCTCGTTGGACTTATTCGGGCGCGTGTTCACGGAGGACGTCGGCCTAGAGCCAGGCTCGGTCGTGGCCGAGCTGGGCGGTTTCCCCGTCAAGGAGGTCAAGTTTCGACGTGACATGGAGAAGTTGAGGAATTCTCAGCAGAAAGATTTAACTCTACACAAGGTTAGCTGTTCTTATTTCAAAAGTAACCTGGTAATTAATATGTTAAATTGTCGGCTAAGATTTCTTTTTTATTACACATACTCTTATATGTATAAAATTACAAATACAAAGATATTCATAATATTAGGTAAATTAAGACATTTTGATTCTGACATTAATATTAAATAAAATTATTCTAGATGGAACGCGATCGTGCGAAACTCCTCCAACAGACATTCGCAGAACTAAATAGTGCGTTCGCTGGACAAAACCGACGTGCGCATAGCGCCCAGCCGCCCCTGGCTGTGAATCGCGTGAAGGTCACTTTCCGCGATGAACCAGGAGAGGGCAGTGGCGTCGCACGTTCGTTCTACACGAGTGTTGCTGAGGTATTCATTCGATTATCTTTAAAAAACCTTTGGTATTATATATACGCTTTATCAAATTATTAAAAAAAAAATGATACTAATTTACGACTAATTTTCCTTATGTTATTAGGCATTATTAGCTAATGAAAAGTTGCCGCCACTGGAGCCGGCGACGGGCAGCGGCAGCAGTAGCAGTAGCAATACGGCGAACGGGTCTGCTGGCTCGGCCGCGCAACCCGGGGGCGGGACTAGCAGTAATAGTGGTGCAAGGTGATAAAATAATAATCATCAAAATGATATATATTTTGCCTTCTGCCATCAATTTAGCTTTATATCTCTTTTTTTTTTGCTGCTTCAAGTAAAGTTAACTGTTTAAGTTAGTCATACTTGCAGCAGCAGCAGCAGCTGCTTACTATTGCAGAAATTTTTAGGGCTACTTGTGTGCTACTATAAATTAAATTCATTTTGTATTGTAGGGTTTTATATGTTAAAATATACTTCCATGTGTAGGAGCGGAGCAGGTCGTGCGAGAGCGAAAGACGCTCGGAGGGCGCCCGGCAGGCCGGCGCCGCGCCCGCCCGCCGCCCGCGAACCTCGACGGTTGCTCAGCGTGGATGCGAGGCCGTATTCGCCACAGGTTTGTTTCAATTATTAAGGTGGCAGATCCCTTTGTAATTCGACTCCGGAGACACTACTGTCAAACCTATTACTCTCTTGTAAATTTATGGGTGTGTTAAAGAAGGGATACTTACACGAGGCTTATCAACTCCGTCCTCAAGGTAGCACTGCATCTGTAGGCGATTTAAAGTAGCAGTCTAACCGGGTGTTCATTACAGAAGTTCACGAGCGGCAGTGCCTACTTATCATTAGATGGAGTGCCTGCTCGTTTGCTATTTCTACATTATAAGTAATAAACTATGCACGAATTATATATATATTTTTTACTTTAACTTTATATTAATTATTTTGTATGATCTAGGCTGCAGCGAGTGCCGAAGGGCCAGGATACAGTGGCGACCGACCTGGCGGCGGACACAATGAACATCTAACGTTACACCAAGCTCAACTTGGCGAACGACTTTATCCTAAAGTAAGTTACACAATTTTATTACGTTATAATTACCTAATAGTTTTCTAATGGGAGACCCGGTATAGATTGTTTATCGGCCGCTTGAAAGATGTTAGATCTCAACTAAGGATGGTCGTAGCTTTTTTATTCCCTCGTTTTTCTAAATAGAGAACAATACCATCCCAGCTAACACTTTAAGATTAGTTTTAAATTGTAATATGTTGTCCAGGTGCATTCCCTACATCCTACGTTCGCGGGGAAAATAACGGGCATGCTGCTCGAACTCACACCGCCGCAGTTACTGGTGCTGCTAGCCAGCGAAGACGCGCTGCGGCAGAAGGTGCGGGAGGCCATGGATCTCATAGTTATGCATCCCTCAGAGGCGATATTAGGTATGGCTCATGGAAACTTATACATAATTGTTATATTGTGATGTGTTATATAGAACATAACCTATATTTTTGTAAATGAAGATGATACTCCTAATAAGTATTTATCCGTTTCTAGGTTGAAATGAAACGTAATCATATTCATTCATAAGGCATCATCAGTACTGATATTTTTCAAGCAAAGTAATTATAATACTAATGGTATGTTATACCTCATACCTTCGCCACGTTTAAGCATAATTTTGTAAAGAATTTGCTTTTGGAACTTTTGAATACAAATATTTAAAAGCGCGCTGTTGAAGCATATAAACAAATCCATCGAATACAGCGGCGTCTTTATTGCCGCGACAGTTTAAGATCGCACTAATCGTTTCTCATTCTAGATCTGGACGTGTTCTCATTGTCGGAGCGCGGCGGCGGCGCGCTGGGCGCGGGCTCGTCGACCGAGGCGAGCGGCGCGGACGACGCGGCGCCGCTGTTCTACTCGCCCGGCAAGCGCGGGTACTACTCGCCGCGCCAGGGCCGCGCCACGCCCGAGCGGATCAACGCGTTCCGCAACGTGGGCAGGTAATGGCACTATTGACATACATTAAAAAATATATACACATTTTTTATTTTTAAATATTAATGCAATTCTTTTCATTGCAATATTTACTTTCTTGAAAACATATTCCCTTATAGAATTAATATTAAATGTTTAAAAACAGTATGCCCATGCTTGCATGGTAACTGGGAAATATTCTGGAATTATAAAGGCCAATAAATTGATACAGGGGGACAATGGTCACGTGACCTTTGTCCTGCTAATCTAAAAAACACCTTGTTTTGACTCAATAACGTCATGCTGTTGAACTCCAGTTCAAAACTCAGTCCAATTCTTTCTTTCAGTTTTTCTCTTTTTTACTTGTTCCTAAATAAAAACTTAACTTATTGTACTTGTGACATTTAATTTCAAATAATCGGTATTTTTGTTTTATTATGACAACACCGAATAAAGCTCGGTCATCCAGGTACTTATTGTAAAACGACAATGCGTGAAAGCATTGGGTCACATTTAACTGTATTTATAATTTGTCAGGATCATCGGTTTATGTCTGCTACAAAACGAGCTGTGCCCAATGTTCCTAAATCGGCACGTACTCAAGTACATGCTGGGTCGGCCGGTGCGCTTCCACGACCTGGCCTTCTTTGACCCCGTGGTGTACGAGAGTCTTCGTCAACTGGTCGTCGATGCCGAGACTGGGGACTCTCATTCGCTCTTTGCTGCTCTTGATCTCAACTTTAGGTAAGTAATAGTACCAACAAGAATTTAAGAAGAGGTTTATGTGGTTATCACAGCAATATTATATCATTTAGGTAGTTGGTTGCTGCATGCAATATCCAAAAAAAATTATGTACATTTTTGAACACAGGTTTTTTGTGTAAACCATGCTATTTTGTGACATAAGTATTTTTTTTCTGCTTTCTAAACTCCTATGAACTAAATGAAAGATTGTATTGAATACTAAAAAAATGATTTTCTAAATTCGATTTTTTAAATTAAATATTTGATTTTCAGTCTGGAAATGTGTGAAGAGGAAGGTGGTGGGTGCGTGGAGCTGGTGCCCGGCGGACGGGAGCTCGAAGTCACCGCCCTCAACGTGTACGACTACGTGCGCAAGTACGCGCAACATCGGATGTTAATTTCTCAAGAAAAGGCACTTGAGGTAAACCTTCCACCAGTGTTAAATATCAATTTTATATGATTATTACAGAAATATTTCTATTATATTTCGTAATATAAATGTCTAATTGAACTATGTATTTTCAGGCTATGCGTGTGGGAATTTTGGATGTTCTACCTGAGTCAGCGTTAGAGGGCCTTACTGCAGAAGATCTAAGGCTTCTGTTGAACGGCGTAGGTGATATAAATGTTGCAGCTTTGGTGTCATACACTAGTTTCAATGATGAAAGTGGCGAGCAACCTGAGCGACTAGCGCGGTTCAAACGCTGGCTCTGGGCTATTGTAGATAAAATGACACATCTTGAACGACAGGACTTGGTTAGTATATGACTAATTCTGTTTGTATTGTATATGATAATTTTTGGTTATGAGTGTATATTTTAAAGATATTATAAATTTTGTGATTGTTGTTTCTAGGTGTATTTCTGGACTGGGTCGCCTGCCCTGCCGGCCTCTGAAGAGGGCTTCCAGCCCATGCCCTCAGTGACCATCAGGCCCGCCGACGACGCGCACTTGCCCACCGCCAACACGTGTATCTCACGGCTTTATATCCCATTGTACTCTTCGCGACACGTATTGAAACATAAATTGTTACTCGCCATCAAAACTAAAAATTTCGGCTTCGTCTAGATGTCCGCGCGCTATGATCCTTTACGTATTTCACTTAGTTGTAAGCCTAGTCACGTAAGACTGCCGAATCTATCCGTGTCTAGTTTTACGGAATTGTATTTATATTACGCCATAGCCCTGACGTCAAATACTGGTAGTTTTAGCACATACATTACTGTATGTTTTTATTCCTCTACGATTCACAGTTACTAACGTTTATATGACTTGGGTATATTTGACTGAATAGTAAATATTCAAAGGAGATACAACAGACATCGGCCCAAAGACGGTCCGCACAAGTACATAGTAAATATTATACATTTTAAAACGTATAGACTCTTTATAAGCGTTTAGTTTTAAACTTGGAGTAAATAACTTAAAATTTAGGTCTACATTTTGTATTTTTTTTCGAGTTGTATAGTGTGACCGTTTCGATAAACAATGGGCGCTCAATTTAATCGAAAGAGTTCGTTGCGATTACCTTGTACCTATAATTTTATTGTGATCAAAATGGTGATACAATACATACATATTTATATAAAGGTAAATATTTCAATCACAATCAATATCTTTCTCTTGTTACTTTTGTTTCCTTCATGATTCAATACATCTTCGTATTTTTGTGAACCCTTTAATTCATCTAAAATTATATTATACCATCCCTTGTTTGGGTTAAAAGCCTAGGTTGCATTTGGTAGCTTTCTCTTGTAAAATATTTATTCAACTTGATGGCGATTTATAGCAATACGATGCAAATATTGTTTAATAAGCTTTGGAATAGAGAACATGTTAAAGTAATAGAGTATGATGGGTACCCTTCTAAATAATTTGGAAGAATAGACAGAGGCGTCAGATTCAAGTAATGGTGGATATTTGTGATATCAGAGGAAGTATTATGCGCCTCTATCTCTAAATTTAAGGTTATTATTAGATTTCCCTTTGATTAGTTGTATTAATATGGTTCATAATAAATACTTCTTAAAACGCTTAAAAAAATGTTTTTTATTTGTATACCCGAAAAGAAGTTATGGTAATACTAAAGATTAATAAAGAGAAAAATAAAGAATCAAATTGCAAAAGATAACATCCGAGATATAAGTCCGCTTTTTTATTTTTTATCTTTAACTTTATTTAACATTTTCTTATTGAAGAGGGCAGTTAATAAAACATTGGAGCACCTCAAACTCCTTTTGTACGCTTTTTATCTAAACAGGAAATTTTGCTTTTTTTAAATATAAGCTGCGATATGTTCAAATATAATAGAAATAATATGGCAATGTTTAATTCAAAAATTTATTTCCACAAATTCATATCTTGCAAGCCTTATAAAATATAATGAAAATAATTCAGTAATATAATTTTGAATTCACATTTTACATAACAGTATTCTAGATTTCTTATATTATGTAGCATTACTTATGTTATGAATATTCTCAAGTTAACAATCATAAATATGGCCTAATTGTGTTTTTTAAATTTTATACATCACAAGGAAAAAGTCACCAACATAATAATAGTTTATAAAACATAAGTAAATATTCCTACAGCTACAATAGGGTAGACTATACACACTATACAGTCATACACATATAACTTAATTTCATGATCTATAAATACATTTTTATTCTTAAAAAAATATTCCTTGCAACATTTTACTTGTTTTAATTTTGTACTTAAGAATATTACTGGACTTTACTTACCATGTTTAATTCAGTCGAAATTTTTTTATAAACACCAAACAAAATTGAAATGTGACAAATATGTAGCAAGGCACTTGTGATATCTGTACTTGGGTAAGTATTCCAACAAAATTCAATAAGGGCTAATATGAGAAATCTCACAATAACAGTGTAATTGGTAGACCACAACAGATATGGCAAGGTATGGAAGTACCATGAATAAAATTGATAATGAAGACTCCTCGCACAAACAATGCCAATAAAATTTACAAAAAACATGGGAAGGATAAACAATTGTGAAATTATATCAAAATTAATACTATATTTCATATTTTCATTATCAATGGGCCTGTTAACTGGTTTTTGACTTTTTTGTGTAGACTTTTCTAGCACATTTTTAAAAGACTGCAAAAATTCTTCTTGTTCCTTACTAAGTTTTTCATTATCCTCATTCCTTTTATTAAGTTTCAATTTAGTCTCTTTTTTTAGTTTTGATTTTCTTTTATTTTCAAGATTTTTGGCATCAATTTGAGGTTGCACTTGTCTCTGTACATATTTAAGACGGCAATAACTGTTGAAGTATTGGATACACATAGGCAGACATATAATTAACAAAATAATATGTATTGCTAGAAGTGCCAAGTGAAAGTAGCTACTTTCAAAAGTTTTAACATCTAAGAACCTATAGTTAACTGTCCAAGTGTGATTAAAAACTCTGCCTACATCAAAACTTCCTTTTAAGTATGCTATTGGTTCAACTATCAAGAAAGGCATTCCCAATAAAATTTGGATTAGGCCACAAACAAAAAGTTGTTTCATGGTTTCTAGTACACCTAAGTTAATTAAATAAAAAAAGAATAGCGCTGGAGCATACAACAGTATGTTCATTTTCACTGACACTCCTAAGCTGTAAAATATACTCCCTAAGTACCATTTAGAATCCAAGAAAAAGTTTAAAGACATAAAAAGAAACAAAACAGCAATAGGATCATTGAACATTCTTAACACATGAATTGAATGAATTCTATAAGATGTCAATATTGTAATAACAAGAACATATGGCGGAACTTTTTTAGTTCTGATATAAATTCTGAGCACACACGAAAGTAACATTAAATAAACACCAATGAACAAGTATTGAGCAAGCTTAATATTTTCACCTCGATTTGTGAGGTAGTAAAACATGGAATATATGTATACAAATCCTGCTGGGTATACTAGAGGTCCGGTGTCGCCGCGGAGCTTACTGTAGTCGAGGGTGCCGTTCAAAAATCCCTCGCATTCCTGCATGTACGCCTTCCAATCTATTTCGGTATACGGCACTCTTTCAACTATTAATACATTCAGTATTAATTCGGCAACTAAAATAAGTAATGCAACAAAAGGCAGTTGTGCTGGGTTGGTAACCAGGCCTTTTAAATAAGACCAAGTCAACATTCTTTTTACTTCGTTTAGAATATCTTGAAATCTACTTCGGCCCATCTTGGTTGCTTACTTGTTCGTTGTTTTTTTGGTATACTTAAGACTGATATTTACGACCAAGTAAGAAAACTTATATATTTCTATTTTAAGATTAGGTCACTCCCAGCTGCGGCATATATAAGTAGCCAACAGCTGCATGGTTATTTTCTATTTACGTGCCGCGTTAGTCGAATGAAGAAAAAATAGAAAAAAAATTGACACTTTACATGACAATGACACGAGACAGACAATGACGTTTGACATTAGTCGTATTACTCGTATTGTGATTTGACCAACATTTTTAATACGTTCGAATTAGAAGTATAAGTAAAGGAGATGTATACGTCCATTATTGAAAGTTAAATTAAAATATACTTTGGGTGTAATAAATATATTATTTTTATTATTATAAGTTGTATACCTTTTGCTACTACTGCTTTCTATGGAGGAAGCTACAGGATAATCACTAACCCAAACTTTCCACCAATCCCCATTGAAACGGCATGGCGAAGTAGACTCCAAGTTTCCGTATATTGGACGATGCTCAGTACCAAAGAGTATAGGAGCCCATATAGCTCAGTACTCAGCAGTGAGACATAAAAACGGATCTAAATGTTTATGTAAAATTATATCAGGCTTCTCTTTGTGATGCTAATATAACTCGATATGAAAAACAACTGAATACTTATCTTTTATCTACTTCATCACTAACTTTATGATTAAATACTTACTCAAGATTGTGTAGCCCTTGACCAACTATGTAACATTATTACTTATAAGACGTTATCAACCTTATGAAGTAGAGATCTAATATTAAATATGTAAATAATCATGTAAGTAAATGTTTCAAACGGAGTAAGATGTATAATATGGCCACTATGCCTTGCAGTTACGCCTGATATTTACTAAGACTAGTCTGGTAAATCTTAAACTTGTAGCATAAAAGATAAACACAAAATTGCAATGGAACGATGCCGGCAAATTTTAAAACTTTATTTGCTGGCATCGTTCTATGAAGATCCTGCAGTCTATTTCAAATGCATTGCCGATGTTGTTATGGCACCCTTTAATGAAACGCAAGAACTGCTTTACACTATTTTTAATTTGTGTGGTGGTGGTACTATACCGGTCGAACCATGTTGATTCTTTCACCTTTCAAGGTAAGGTAATCAAATATTTTATAGAATCCAACTGGAGGCGCGGACGGAGAAAACTATTAACTACATATATTTTATAACGTTGCACCCTGTATAGAATGGTCCAAATTATTAGGTAATATTTTATCTTACAACACTTTATGTAACATAGGATTATGATTATTTTTTAAAGACACCTAATTTTGATGACCTCAAGATAATATTTCTTCACCTTCTTAAAGCTACCCTAATAAATGTGTAATTCCAATAAATCTTTAAATAAATAGTAGTAGCCTTTAAAATCTTTGGAATAAGATGTTGGGCTCAAGGTGTATTCACATGTTTCACCATGGCACCTGCGCGTAGTGTTGTTTTATTTTTTACATTAATTTTAACCGTTTACTGTGATAATATTATTCGTAAGTTGAGAAGTTAATTAAGTAGAAAATAAATGCCGTTGTAAATATGTTACATAATTACGTAATTTTATGTGGCCACTGCAGAAAAAATAACTGAAATCTGATCTAACTACGATGGGTCATAAACTGGCATATTAATTACTATTAAAATTATGTTATGTTGCGCTAATTAACCTTTTCCGTTACTCTTTAGCCCAAAATCCTTTGGAGTCACAAGTCCTTTTACTGCTGGAAAAATGGCGGATGGGCCATGTGGATTCTGATATAATAACACTACCATCGTTGAAGTCAGTCAAAATACCAAACGTGGAACATTCCTATAGACAAAAAGGAATTAAGTAAGTAAATTTCAATATCCATGTACGGTTAATGCACATTCATGAATTACATTTATGAATTCACTTCCAAAATTAAGAAAGTGTCAAATAATTTCTTTAAATTTTAACACTCACCAATTGTGTCAATCGACGTTTCTGATGTAATTTAAATTATTTTTGTCACTCACGCAACATTATTCGGTATCGAAAGCGTCGATTTCTTATAAGAACTCCAAACGCATTAGAATTACCGAGTAAAAATTTCGACAAAAAAAAAAAAAACAAAAAAATATTTCTTATACTGTCCAAGATTGGTCCATGGAAGTGACCTTATGTTATACAAAATTACTTACCGTAACAAGCAGGCTTCATAAGTAAACTAACTATATCCACATAAAATTTAATAATATCGATTTATTAATTGTGTAGTGTAGCAACAATTAATTTCACATTAATAGATTAGTATAAAATATTTTAATATATTGTTACTATATTTTTGAAAATACATTTTGAATATCATAATTTCAGAATGACTTATACATTGAATGAAATGGAAATAACAGGGTTGGATAGTTTCTCTATTCAAGAACTAATAGCATCTTCAGCAAACAAAACCATAGATATGTCCATATCAGTTAATATTCCAAAATTAACATTATTCGCAGGTTAGTAATTATGTGGATTATGAATAAGTAACTAGACTAGTTTCCTAAGTACTTTATATGTATTTGAAGGCGGTAAAACCCTTTGAGGTTCGACTCCGGCGGCACTACCGCCACACCTATTTATGCTTTACAACAGCAGTGTTAAACGCTACTGTTCTGGTTTGATGGGTGTGGTAAGGGAGACAAACTTTTCCGAGACGTTCCAACTTAGTCCTCAGGGCTAGCGGCGCATCTGGTGTCAACCTCAGGTGGGAATACTTAATCTTATCTGGGGTTGATTACAGATGACCATGGGCGGCAGTAGTCACTTACCATCAGGTGAACGTCTGCTACTCCTAAATGTAAACTTGCCGGGTCGATCTAATTTTTATTAGATAATAAACGTTTAAATTAATAAACGGTTTTCAGTACTGATTGATAAGATGAACTTTTTTATTACAGACAATTATGAAATTAGCGGTCGGGCATATCTTGTTTACCCTTTGAGTGGTTCTGGAAATATGACGTAAGTACCAGACAGTGACACAAAGAGTTAAAATAGTGATAATTATTATATATAGAAGTAGGAAACGAGCATGCGGTCCACCTAGTGGTAAGTTACTTACCGGAAGTGGTCACTGCTGTTCATGCACATTGGATTATTGCAACGCCGAATAATATTAAAATACTTACTATCTGAGATTGGCCACATGCATCACTCTTGTCACCCCTACAAATTATTGGAACGTCTTCTACAAAGCATGTCTCCAGCGTAAACCAGAAAACAGCAGCGCTTTGCACTATTGTTGTAAGGCAGAAATAGGTTCTTTCAAAAGCCGACTGTAAAAGTCCACTTATAATAGGAATTTATGAGATAGTTTGCTAGATATTTGTTAAGAGTACTCAATTTTACTTATTTTTATTCAGAATTATATTTCGGGATAGTGATTTAGTGCTTAAACTTCGATTTGGGACTACTCCCGACGGGAACAGCACGAAAATAATGGACTTTCTATTTGATTTCAACATTGATAGTATAGAGGTAAGTTAATGGTATGGTATCGTCTATGTTGCTTAAATTGATTATTAAAAATATAATATCAACCTACGTTTTTCATATAACCGTACGTTAATTATCAATCAACCTTTGCAATAAACTAATTACATTTCTTATTCAAAGTTTAAGTAAGTAGTCAGAATTCTTTACTTTCTTACTTTTTTCATGCTTTTTTCAATCAATTCTAGAAATTGCTGTTAATATTAATATTATCTCAGGGGTCTGTTGGTTAAAACTAAGTAAGTACCTAGTCAGAATTCTTTAATCTCTTACTTTTTTAATCAATTCTAGAAATTGCTATTGATATTAATATTATGTCAGGGATCTGTTGGAAAGGCATCTAAAGAAATATTCCAAGAGAGGGCGATCACAGAGTCTGTGCTCCTGAGAAAGATTAGTGCCATTTCTATCATACCATAGCCTTCATACAAGAGCACAGGAACCTTACAATTTTATTATGAGTAATGAAATTGTACGGCTAATGGTAGGTGAACTATTTTATTTACATTTATATTTATGTGTGACTTTCAGGCTAATTTAGTGAACAGTTCGTGGCCCATTAACAAAGTGTTGAACAGCGACGGTGTGGAGATATTGGCCAGTTACCATGACGATATTGTGCAGGCGCTGGCGGACCACATAGTGCCTTATCTAGACGAAAATCTGACAAGTGTTACGACCACGCAGCTTGTAAATATTGTTCTCAATACATCTTTGTAAATCAATGACGACACAAGACTTTTAAATTTAAGAATTTTACATAAAATATATTAATAAATCACTTTTCGAATTTTCGTTTTGTCCTGAATATACCTTGCAATCGGTTAAAAGCGTAGCAATAAAAGATCAGGTTAAATTAAATAATTTATTTGTTTCCTCCTGATAGATAGTAGAGTTTATCATTTTATTTCCTTGGTTCCAACTTGTTACTTGGTAGAAGAAACGCCTTTACTTGTTCCACGCTCAATTTGCTAAGCATATCATTAATTTGTGCCATCACCGTGATTAGTATATGACGCTCCACATCCGCCTTTACATCCAACCACCATTGGTGCACCAAGAATGCGATCTTATCAAAAAACGGCGTATATGTGAGTAAAGTAATCTCTATATTCTGAGTTTCCACCTGTTTTAAAATTTTGCATGTTATTAGTATTAGTACGGGGTAAATACCTAAATGCAGTGATAGACTAGCGGTTAATTGCCTCTCAACCGGGTCTGAGAAGCGAATACCAAGTACCTACGCGCTTTTAACTTTTCATATATATTTGCATATTATCATAAAACTATAGAAATTATCATAATAACGGTGAAGGAAAATAGTTTTTTTTTGTTCCGTGAAGGAAAACATCGCGTGGAACCTACGACTAAGTACTACCTAATCTATGACTACCTATGAATAAAATCAAAGAAATAACTTTTAAACGTGTGTGAATTCAATTCGCACTGGACAACGCGGTGGGCTGTAGCCTAAACATTACTTTACTCTTTGGATTAAACCCTCTGTCACTCTGAGAGGAAATCTGTCCCTAGCAGTGAGATAGTAATGGGTGACCGTTGACGGCAAAACATCTACATCTTTTAAAACAGTTTTAAAAAAGTTTCAAAGGTTTCTACAGCAATACTCACCCTGACTTCACTTGTGTTAACGACCGATATTGCTCCCACTAGTTGGAACGCATTTTTGTTTTCTTCTTCAAGATGCTTTTCTTCTGCTTGGAACGTCCCAGACAAGACGAGGTTTTCGAGGATAATGCTAGGAAATTAAACTTGTTACTTCTCAGTTAATAATAATATGGTACTTACATGTCCTACAACTTTAGAATTTAACAAAATTACAATTAATATTTGAAACTAACCGTAGATCGAGATGCCGTTTTATAGGTATCCCACTCAATAGCAGTTCGGTTTCCATATTGTCTGTGAATAGATAAATATATTTAAAATCCATCGTAATCTTAACATTATAAATAATTTTAAGACCATTAAAGATATATACAGGTTGAGAATCCAATGAATTGATATTCTGGTTTGAAGAGTGTGGTAAGGGGGACTTACTTATCCGAGGGGTTCCAATTTATTCTTCGTGGTTGCACGCATCTAAGGCCGACCTGACAGTGGCCACTTACCATCAAGTGGCCTGGAATAAAAGAAATCAAATGGTACGTACTAATGATACGAAGTTCATCAATAACGACTTTATAATCAATTCTGCCGGTATTTACTCGTAGTTTAAATTCTTCAAGCAAAAAATGTTTAGCTCCTTTTATTGTTAATGAATTCCATGTGATGGCACCACTGCGAATAATGACAAACAATAATATTACTATAATAGGTACGCTTTGTCCCTGTAGCTTCAGGTCCAAAATGAAAATACCTAAACCTTAATACGATGTTGAAATATGAGTCAGGGAAATAGTAAATCATAACTATGGAATTAGGTATGTATTAACTTCGATTGTAAATATGTGTGCAAAAATTCAAATAGAAAGTTATCAGTCGGTAATTTTCTGTAACATTCCTACATACAGTCAAAATTCAGAATCTAAAAATCAGACGATGTATGTATTTATTTTATTCACTTACTTAATAAACTCATCCACTGGTAAAACAACACGTTTTTGTTCGTTATTAAAATAGGGGTCCAACGGTGGCATAGGAAATATTCCGACACCAAACATTCTTCGTAGAAGTTCTAACAGATGGATAGCATTTTTACTGGCTTCCTTGTCTAACGACGTCATGTCCTCATTTATATTTGTTACATTTCCAACTTTAATTACTGTATTTATTGACCATGGCCACGGCTCTGCGCTAGTGACTTTTAAAAGAGATACAATTTAAGTAAATGTTGGCTAGGTAGAATTCTTAGTATTTATTTATATTCGAATTTCTGTGCGCAGAACTCAAATGATTAATGAGAAGTGCAGCAGCAGAGTTTCAAGATTTTAGGTGTAACGGTTTTGGCTGTGCGTTGAATTAACTCACAATTAGATCCTTACGATTTTATATTATAGAGATTAAAATTTAATAAGAAAAGTTCGAAATCTTTAATTAAGTTACGCTACATTTACTTATATGTATTATGTGCATTTTATTATGTGCATCTATATATATAAAAGCGAAAAGATACTCACGTTCGAAACGTATTAATCAAGGTTTTGCCGAAACTACTGAAGCTACAATCATGAAATTTGGAATATAGCTTCATTTTATAATAAAGATGCGCACTAAGAACGGATTTTTTGATATTCCACCATTAAGGGGGTTAAATGGGGGTTGAAAGTTAATATGAAAGTCCGTCAGTTTTAAAGTAAACTGGATGAAAATTGGTATTTAGCTTTCTGATTTAAAGTAATAAAAATCTAATCTAAGGGTTTTTCAAAATCAACCCTAAAGGTGGTTAAATAGGGGTTGATAGCTTATTTTAAATTTTGCCATTTTGAAAGCCAGCACTATGAAAGTTAGCCATTGCTTTACTGGTTAGATTTAATAGAACTTTAGTTCTACCGTTTTTGGAAAATCAACCCCTATGTGGGTTAAATAAGGGTTGTAAGTTTGTATGGAATTCCCCCAGTTTTGATGTAAACTCTATGAAAATCGGTATTTGGGATTTCGATTAAAAATAATTAAATACCTATTTCACCATTTTTGGAAAATCAACCCTTAAGTTGGTAAAATAAGGGTTGACAGCTTATTATAAAATTTGCCAATTTGAATGCCAGAACTATGAAAGTTAGCCATTGCTCTACTGGTTAGATATAGTGGAACTTTAATTCTACGGTTTATGGAAAATCAACCCTTATGTGGGTTAAATAAGGGTTGTAAGTTTGTATGAAAATCCCCCAGTTTTGATCTAATCTCTATGAAAAATCTGTATTTAGCTTTTTGGTAGAAAATAATTAAACACCTATTTCATCGTTTTTGGAAAATCAACCCTTAAGTTGGTAAAATTAGGGTTGACAGCTTATTTTAGAATTTGCCAATTTGAAAGCCAGCACTACGAAAGTTAGTCATTGCCTTACTGATTAGATATAGTGGAACTTTAATTCTAGCGTTTTTGGTAAAATCAACCCTTATATGGGTTAAATAAGGGTTGTTAGTTTGTATGAAAGTCCCCCAGTTCTGATGTAAACTGTATGAAAATCGGTATTTGGGTTTTCGATTGAAAATAATTAAACACCTGTTTCACCATTTTTGGAAAATCAACCCTTAAGTTGGTAAAATAAGGGTTGACAGCTTATTTTAAAAATTTCCGATTTGAAAACCAGCACTATGTAAGTTAGCCATTGCCTCACTGGTAAGATATAGTGGAACTGTAATTCTATCGTTTTTGGAAAATCAACCCTTATTTGGGTTAAATACGGGTTGTAGGTTTGTATGAGAGTCCCCCAGTTTTGATGTAAACTGTATAAAAATCGGTATTTGGGTTTTCGATAGAAAATAATTAATCACCTATTTCATTGTTTTTGGAAAATCATCCATTAAGGTCGTTAAATGGGGGTTGGAATTTTATTTCAAACTCCGTTAATTCGGAAGCAAGGTCTATAAAAATTCGCATTTGGCTTTCCTGTTGGAAATAATTAAACTTTTTTAACACCATTTATGGAAAATCTACCCTTAAGAAGGTAAAATAGGGGTTGAAAGTTTGTTGGGAAGTCCGCAGATTTTGAAACAAAATCTATAAAAATTGGTATTCAGCTTTCTGATTGTAAATAATAGAACACCTATTTTACCGTTTTTGGAAAATCAACCCTTAAGTTCGATTAATAGGGAATAGAACTTTATTTTAAAAATCCGTTAAATCCGTTACTTTGGAGACAAGGATTGTAAAAATAGCATTTAGCTTTCTGGTTCGAAATAATAGAGCTTCTTTAACACAGTTTATGGAAAATCTACCCTTAAGAGGATAACATGGGGGTAGAAATTTCGTTTAGAAGTCCGCAGCTTTTTAAGCAAAGTCTCTGAAAATTGTTATTTGGCTTTCTGATTGAAAATAATAGGACACCTATTTCACAGTTTTTGGAAAATCAACCCTTAAGATTGTTAATAGGGGATGGAATTTTATTTTAATATCCGTTTATTTGGAAACAAGGACTGTAAAAATAGGATTTAGGTTCCTGGTACGAAATAATAGATCTTATTTAACAACGTTTATGGAAAATCTACCCTTAAGAGGATAACATGGTGGTAGAAATTTCGTTTAGAAGTTCGCAGATTTTAGAGCAAAGTTACGTAATTTAGTATTCTGCTTTCTAATTGAAAATAATAGAACACCTATTTCACTGTTTTTGAAAAATTAGCCCTTAAGGACGTTTAATAGGGGATGGAACTTTATTTTAAAAACCGTTAATTTGGAAG
The DNA here is from genome assembly GCA_014595695.2 of Epargyreus clarus clarus. Taxonomy (NCBI): domain Eukaryota; kingdom Metazoa; phylum Arthropoda; class Insecta; order Lepidoptera; family Hesperiidae; genus Epargyreus; species Epargyreus clarus. Next base: position 1,786,821 of record JACTTY020000037.1, read on the forward strand.
CAAGGGCTGTAAAAAATGGTAATTGGCTTTCTGGTTGAAATGATAGAACTTTTTTAACACTATATATGGAAAATCTACCCTTAAGAGGGTATAATAGGTGTAGAAACTTCGTTTAGAAGTCCGCAGATTTTGAAGAAAAGTCTATGAAAATTGGTATTTTGTTTTCTGGTTGTAAATAATTACTTATTTTTCCATTTTTTGAAAATCAACCCTTAAAGTCGTTAAATAGGAGTTGGAACTTTATTTTATAATCCATTAATTTGGAAGCAACCACTATGAAAAATTATCATTGGATATCTTTTTTAGATCAACCCTTAAGACGGCTATAAAAGAATGTATGCATTATGCCTTTCTGTTTACATATCTGTTTTAGCATTTTTAGCAACTCAACAATCAACCCCATTAGGGTACTACTATAAGTAAAGAAAGTTTCTTTAAAAACCGTTATTGAAGTTACTTCCTTTGGCGTGTCTGGAAAAAGAACAGAGTGCAGAGAAGTTTAGTGTAGGGCGAAATTCCACGGGCCGTCGTAACATATATTTTTAACATGGAAATGTATTGTGCGTGCTGAAGTGCAGAACAGCGGTTTTTTAGGGTTCCGTACCTTCCGTCCGTGTGTCATAGGGCTCTATCTCTGGAACCGTAATAGATAGACATTTGAAATTCTTACAGAAGATGCATAACGGTGGCCGCTATAACAACAAATACTAAAAATAAAAAAAGTTGAAAACAAAAAGGGGTCCCCATACAACAAACTGCTATTCGATATTTTTCCAACTAACTTTTGAACCGATAGAGGTAGACAGTTCAAATTTTTACAATGTGTGTACTTTAATGGCTGCTGCAATATTAAATACTAGAAATTAAAAAAAATATTGGTTGTACGGAAGCCTCCAGGTGCGGGTTTGACTTGCACTTGGCCAATTATTAGTAACGCGCAGACCCGCGGGCCACAAGGGAAAGTCGCGGGCCACACACCACCCGTGGGTGTCAGGTTGCCGACCGCTGGTGTTGAATATTAGCTTTCAGACATTTGCTGATAAAGTATTTGTTGATGCATATGTACATAGGAATGTTTTTGAAATTCTACTAAGGAGGTAAAAGAAGTGTTATATGTATGTATACGAGAATCTTTTAGCTTCGAAGTTAGAAATGTCTATTCAGACAAATACACGACAACGTGGACGGATGCAAATTTCATATATGATAATGCGTAAGTTTATTCAAATTGGCCTACATTTTGGTGTACTGATTAGGTCACATCGGAACTACTTTAGTTACACTGCGTTTTGTCCTGCCGTGGGGTATGGTTGTGGTTATGAGTGGATTAGTGATGGTGATGTGGTAGGCACATAGACCTTGGATTAAAATTTTGGGCTAGAACAGGGCTATAGTATCCCCTGCCTGTTGTACGAGACTAAAGGGGGACTTCTGGAGTTGCGGGTGGCAAGAATGGGAGCTCTAACCGCCCAGCCAGAGACCCTGGAAAGAACCACTGTATGTAAGGCCCCATATAACATGGACCGTTCCTATGGAATAGTGTAAATAATAATTATTGTATCCTACATGAAACTTATATTTAAAAAAAGTTTCATTACAGTCCACTAATTAGAGTTGTAGTGTATGTTTCTGTAGAAAGCTTGACCAATTTAGGTACTAAGTGACGCTTTTATTAATTAAATATTAATGCTACTTTATCGTTAAAATTGTTGAAGGTACAAATTTACGATTACAGTTATTTGTATTTCATATCATATTTTTTTACGCGGGCGAAGCCGCGGGTTCTGCTAGTTAATATTATAAACATGAATACAATGAAATTTTGTGTAATACACAGTGTGCTTGGATTATTTAATTATCAATTAAGTTAACTTACACAACTTTAGAAAATTGATTTGTGTACTGACGGTGGTGATAAACAAAAATGACACAATTCCTTTCATATTATATCAAGTGATATCACATAAATGATCCACCATTAAGTCAGTTTATGGTATATTTATAATTTATAAATTTATTATAATTAGGTCAGGGTTTCTCAAAATCTCAACTCCTACCCCTATTAGACATTTAAAACAACGGCGAAGCCCTTTTAAAAGTGAGTAAAGATAAAATTAAACAAAATAAAGTTATTTGTTAAAAAAGAAATATAATAGCTATACTTGTAATTAATAATTGAGATGGTTAAGCTTGTTTCTTGTAGCAAATTGATCGATTCTAGGAGCAAATTTACTTAATTACAATCTTAATTTAGGCAGTGATAGCGCAGTGGTTAAGTAACTCGGCCTTTCGATCAAAGGGTCCGAGGTTCAAATCATTCTGTTCAGTTCAGGTTATGTGCGTATCAGAAATTAATTGCTAAACGGTGAAGGAAAACATCGTGAGGAAACCTGCATATCTGAGAAATTTATAAAAAAAAATCTCAAAGGTATGTGAAGTCTACCAATACGCACTTGGCCAGTGCGGTGGACTAATCCTTCTCACTCTGAGAGGAGACCCATGCCCAGCAGTGGGACAATAATGGGTTGATTATGAATTTAGATTTAGAAGTAGCTAAGCATTCTAAAATTAGTCTAAGCTGTACAATAACTGCGTAGCGAATAATTATCTCTACGCAGTTATCGTACAGCGTAGATACCCCAAGGGGTACGCGTACCACACTTTGACAAACTCTGTTATAGGTCTTACAATTACAAGCTCTATTAGTTACATTAAATCGATTATGTGCACCACAAATTAATTGATTAGCTTCGCTAATGAATTACTCTTGTTAGGTGGCTGACAATTTTAATTAGCAATTGTTTTAAATGATACATACTAGGCCATTGAACGGGTTTAGCTATAGTAGTGAAAATATTATATAATATTATTTTAGGAGCATTCATGAAAACATTCACCTGCCTATTCCCTTGATAATAAATGTTCAAACTAAATTTGGTGTTAATAAATATGAGGTAAATCTCGATAAATAGACAGACATTTGTCTAATCTTCTTTGCAAACAGTTTTGACATAAGGAAAGCTCGGTCCAGTCGTGGGATAGTAGGTAGGTCCGGTTTAATGTTCAACTATCTTGGCCACCTGTAGATATAAAGCGAATTTATCAATGAGAGATATTAATCTAAATTTAATAATTAACCTGCCAACCAATAAATCATAATTTGTACCTATGATAAAAATGATAAACTATTGTTTAGAGTTTATCGATTGATATATCAGGAATATCTACAGAATAAAAGTATTTTTGTTAGTCGTAAGTATAATTATCATCACTAAGTCGGAACAATGTGGGTAAGTAAACGCTATCTCCTTAATTATGAAATTATTTCGTAAAATAATCCGTAATTAATATTTTCACGTGTTCGTTTGGCAGAGGCTAACAGTTGCGTGCATGCTAGCACTGACGTGTGCAGGAGTCAATGGCGCTGTTCTTGATAGCGAAGGCTTCTTTCGTGGTATGTATCACAGATTAGGTTAAACACACTTAATATAACGTTGAGTGAAAGTAGAATCCTTTGTGGTTCAATTTTATTGTCGTTACATGGCGCACCGTCATGCAGCTAGTAGCATAAGCGTAAGATCATGAGAATCCTTGGCAGATTTTAATTTTGCGCCCTGGGAAGATGCGAATCTTGCGTCTCTTATTTACTAGAAAGCCAGACTTAATTTCTAGAAAGAGAAAAAACACATCTAAGTTTGCAAATGCAAGCAATATTTAAGATATACATATGCCTTTTACCTAAATAGATAGACAAATGGACTACCAACAGGTGGAGATTTCGATAGATTAATTTATTTTTATGCCGGCCTCAGCATTCCAATTTTACCAGCAATTTAAAGTTTTTGCGCAGGAAATCTAAACAAATCCTTCTTATTTTTTTCATGGTGACAGAGGATGAGAAAATTAATTATTATAATTATATTTATTAAAGTAAATTATTATAATTATATTAAGTTTAAGTATAAATTGGCAGATTCCGAAGAGACATCAGTGGGTTTCGCAAGCATTCTTTTGAAGGCCCTACAACCTAAAGATACGGTCGATGTTGAAGACCATGTACTGGAAGACCAATATGAGCTTGCAGAACGTGATGACGGACGTAATACTGTGGCTAACACTATTAGGAATATGTTGGAAAGCTTCAGAGACGTAGTTATCAATGGCAATGACGATGTACCTCCACTAGATCCTTTGGTCATTAACCATCTCGGCCCATATGTTTACACATATACAGGGTATGTACTCTTTTCGAATAAATGCTCATATTTCGCATATTCGTTTGGTGATTGAATCTTATAAAAAAGGGTTTTATCAATTTTAGAGTGAGAATGACTGCAAACGTCCGTAACTTTCGGATGGAAGGTCTCCGGTGGTATGTGGTGAACGATGTGAGGTTCGATCTATTGAGACTTACAACGAGAATAGGAATGACGGTGCCATGGCTGGTGCTCACAGGTTTGATAAATATGGGTTAAATTTATTTGTCACAAGACTTTCAACATTAAGTGGTACTAATTCTGGTTATTTAATATTTTTGATTTCAGGCGCTTATGATGCTACGGCAGTTATTGGTTTTATTTCTCACAGATCTGGAGGAAACTTTAGGTCAGTAGCTAAATAGGTCTATGAGTTACTTTTGATTGTCGCGTCATTGCTAGTTGTCGTGCCTATTGAGTCGAAATATGGGGGCCTATTGCCCTGGTAAGATCCCGAACGGCACCAAGCAAGCGACGTATATAAGCGTTTCATTAAAGATCCTGGAGATCAACTGGAGATTCCCTATTTTCGCATTATGGTCAGTGCTCCGCAACGAAGTAACGTACGTCGTCCTATTTACGCGGTAACGAATATTTAAACATCGATAGGACCACATGTGGACCAAGGTTAGGTCTCATGATATTGCGCATGGGTTGTAAATCGTTATAAATTAGAATATTATTTGGAAGATGTTTACTTGAAGTATTAATTTACTTTCTTGATTTAAACCTGTACCTAAAGTTAAAATGTCCAATGTATAAGTAATATGGTAATATTTCCCTTAGAATTTTCATCAATCGCGTCGATGTGGATGTTAATGCAAGGCTAGGCACTAACATCTTGGGCGGACATTTGTTGCTGCGAGAACTAAATATTAACCTTGATGTTCACGACGTGCAAGTAAGTGTGAATAATTTAAAGCTTCGATTTTTTTAAATAATAAAGTTAATTTCTAGTAGGTTTTTTTTCTGCCAGGTTACTATAAATTCGTCCTGTTAAGATAGTTTAAAGTAGGTACAAAATAAAATTAAAGGTCTATTATACATGGTGGAAGGTTAAACGAATGACATATTTTTGAGTTATTTAGGCCGAAAGTTGAATATTTACTGAACACCCTCTAAGGGTAGATAGTAATTTAGTGGTTGGATGTCAGGTTTTAATTTAGCAAAGTCAATATGATGACTCCTCTCGATGAATATTAAAAGCATGTTTTCTTTTTTCAGATTCAAATCCATGGTTTGACGGGATCGTCTGTGCTGAACAACCTAATAAACGCTTTAGTGCAAAGCGTTACAAGAGACTTTATAAACAACGAGATGGAAAATGTCAGCCAGATGATCAGCGAAGCTCTGTTTGACGTCATTAATGAATTCCTTAAAGATTTTACACTTGACGATTTACGTATATCTAATTAAATTTGTCATGTGGATCTTATCCGATAATGTATGGAACAAATAAAAATACAGCATACATATTTTGTTTATAAATATTCAATTTATGCCTATCTTACTTTACCTATTATGGCTATTATTCACGAATATTAAAGTTGCAAACGAGCATTATCAACGAATCCACTTGTTGCTAAGTGAGTGACTACTGTCACCCGTGGACATCTGTAATCAACCCCTGATAAGACTAGATTTCTACCTGAGATTGTCAACAGATGCGTTGCTATATCTGGGGTTTATTTATTTAAACTTTATTGTAAACCTAGTGGTTACAAAGGGCGAACTTAATGCCTAGTGGCATTCTCCACCAGTTAACCCTTGTTGATGGAGAAATGTTGTGGTGGGTGTTACGCTAAAAAACAATGAAAAAACCAATGCAAAAAAAAGGGAAATGAATATATATATACGAAAAATACATACAAATATATATTATATACATATATATATATATATATATATATATATATATATATATATATACATATAAATAACTAAATATATATACATAAACAAATTTACACATATTATGTAACCTTAATATACCTATCAATAAATATAACAATATCATAATATATATACATATGAAATACGTATACAGTATATATAAAATCATATAGGTACCTATTATAAAAGTTGAACACAGCTAGTTACTGGAGTCAGACAGATAATGCGCGCGTACTTGTTTTTTATAGGAGCACAAGGTAGGTGCTTTTTTAATATCTTTGGGTAGGGCGTTCCAAAGCAGTATAGCCTGAATGGTAAATGAATAATGATAAAAACCAGTGTTAACTGGTGGAATTGGAAGCCTTGAGATTAGTTGATGAACGAAGTACTCTGTCATGAGTTTCACAAATGTACTGAAAATATTCCTTTAAGTAAGGAGGAGAAGAATCGTGGCTTAGAATGGAATAAAGTACACATAGAATTCTGGAGTTACGCCTTTTGCGAATAGGAAGCCATTTAAGTTGGCGACGATAATCAGAAATATGATCATACTTACGCAGACCGAAGATATACCGAATACAGTTATTTTGTAGGCGCTCCAGCTTATTAAGAAGTTCTTCCGTCAGATCCGGTAATCCATAATGGGAAGAACAAGCTATTGAACGAGCATGAGTTTGGTCTGAGTTGAAATGAAATGTTTGTATCTGTAAAGCGAATGCAAAGTGGCATGGACCTTTTTGCTCACAGAATTAGTTTGCTCTCGCCAAGTGAGCTTATGGTCTATAAGCAAACTTAGATTTTTAACTGATTGGCATAGGGGGATTACATTACCATTATAAAGTATAGATTGTAAAGATTCATAATCCACCTTTGCCAACAGTCGCGAGCTGCCCACTAGCATTGCTTGACATTAACAGGACGGAGGGATTAATAGCAACGCCATAACGTATCGACCAGTCCCATACAGCTTGCAGATTATCATTCAGGTTACAGGTTACAGGGGTTCACTTTGGATAAGTACGTCCCTCTTATAATACCATTCAAACGGGGCACCAGCACTTAAGACTGCCATTATTAGGCAGAAACAGGTGTGACGGTGGTGCCTCCCGAGTCGAGCATCAACTAGATTCTACTACCTTCACTTGTCCGATTTATTATTGAGCACCTTCAATTTGTTCTTAATTTAACGGTAAAAAGATTGATATTCCTCGAAGAATATATCAGAAAAATAGGGATCACAATTTTTAATCTCTGGTAACACTATTTATTTTTACAACAAAATTCCTTGGCCATACTATTTTGTCACAAATAAAAAGTGCAAATTACCTTGACAGCTGTCAACAACCGTCAGTTGTCAACGTCACTATTGGCAATGTCAATTTAATTTTAAAATAATAATTGGTGAAATGAAATTCAGTCGTATTTATGTTTGAATTTTTATTTGTATAAATGTCAACTGTTAACATTTAAAATTAATATCATACGTATACGACACTAAGCTTGAGTTAAGTTTTGAATATGGCTGGTAATTTCTGGCAAAGTTCACACCACCAGCAATGGATACTGGATAAACAGGATCTTATTAGGGATCGCCAGCATGATTTAGCGAAGCTGTCTGAAGAGGAGTATCAGAAAATTTTTAACTTCTTCGCCAGCATAATACAAGTTTTAGGCGAGCAGCTGAAACTTCGTCAGCAAGTCATCGCCACCGCCACCGTTTACTTCAAACGGTTTTACGCGAGGAACTCATTGAAATGTATAGACCCGTTACTTTTAGCGCCGACTTGTGTGTTCCTAGCGTCTAAAGTTGAAGAGTTCGGCGTTATATCGAACTCTCGTTTAATAACGACGTGTCAAACTGTGATCAAAAACAAATTCAGTTACGCGTATGGACAACAAGAGTTTCCTTACAGGACAAATCACATTTTGGAATGTGAATTCTACTTGTTAGAGAATCTAGATTGCTGCCTCATTGTATATCAGCCGTACCGGCCGCTGCTGCTGTTTGTGCAAGATATTGGGCAGGATGATCAGCTCCTAACCCATGCATGGAGAATAGTTAATGATTCTCTCAGAACTGATGTCAGTCTACTCTTTCCACCCTATCAGGTATTGTATTAATCTGTATCTTGTATATTTAATACATAGATGTCATTGTTATCAATGTTTTTTATTGAATAAAGGAGCTGAGAGTTATGTACTCTAGTTACAGCTATTGGTCAGAGCTACCCAGGACATGTCTTGTTAGATTTTATAGGACAGTTGACATATCTGTAATGTATTGGTGCTTCTGAGGACTAAGTAGTGATATTACTATGTTTTCCTTTAGTCTTCAAGCTGAAATACATAACTTGAGCTCCCTTATAAGGCTAATAAAGTAGGTTGAGTGCTACCAAATTGAATCATGAAACTATACAACTTTTAAAGAAATTTGTCATTATTTACATCCCATTATTTACATTGTTTTTTTTTTCAGATTGCAATTGGTGCTTTACATATAGCCTGTGTGATGTTGGGAAAGGAAAATCTCAAACATTGGTTTGCGGAGCTCAATGTTGATATGGACAAGGTAAATAATAATCGTGATTACATATTTTTTTCATAAAATTAAAAAACTTTGTGCAGCCCTAAATCACTATACAGGGTGAATTTTTCAAATGGGCCTTCAGGGTCAAATTCGAAACTATTAAGGATTAGCGAAAAATGCTGAAAGGAGTTACGAGGCCAATTTTTATAAAAACTAAAACTGCATCATTACTTTTTTAAAATAACTTTTTCCCTAGCCGGAAATCGAACGAGTTCATTTTGAAAAAAAAATGTTATTTTAAGAAAGTAATGATGCAGTTTTAGTTTTTATCAAAATCGGCCTCGTAACTCCTTTCAGCATTTTTCGCTAATTCTTGTAGTTTCGGATTTGGCCCTGAAGGCCCGTTTGAAAAATTCACCCTGTATATTGAGTATGTAAAATATCTGTTTGTTTGTCTATTTTTGGACCATAACATTTGTATATAATTGTAATTGTATATAATTTATTTACATGTTCTAACATTTAATATTTAAGCATTGACCATTATTTTTTCAGATACAAGAAATTGTAAGAGCAATCATCAACCTCTATGAAATGTGGAAAAGTTATGATGAGAAGAAAGAAATTCAAGGGTTGCTCAGTAAAATGCCTAAACCCAATCCGGCTCCACAGAGATAGTGACAGTAAACAGCTCAGAGATCAACAGGTCTCTGCAGCTTTCTACAATTAGAGAAATAATGTACTCTATGACATACAATGTAGGAATTTAATGTAGTTATATCTAGACTTAACTAAACTGCATTTAGGTTTTGGGTTGGTAGCAGTTATATTAAATATGTACAAATGCATGTACATAAAAAATAGTCTTGTTTCTATGACAATTTAACAAATACATGTAGAAAATACAATTGACCAAGAGTTAGATACTTTGAAAAAAAAAATTATACCTGTTTGGGTTTCTTTTTCTTTTACCAAAACGTCTTTATACATTAATAAACTGAAGAATCACAAAAAGAGGTGCCTTGAGGATTTTAAAACATTTTTCTTTAAAGAATTAAAATGTAATTTTTTCAGTATTAAATCATTTTATTGCCACATACATGTTATGTATTGTAAATAGAAATATTTTGTACTAGAATAGTAATTTTCCTACTAGTAACATAGTGAAAACCTCTTGTAAAATAAAGTTAAAGTAGTAGAGAAAATATTTTAAATACTTATCAATAGCTCAATTCTTTAGTTTTTGATTTAACTAGTGTGCCTTTGTACTATTAAATAATATATATTGATTATAATATGACAAAAGTTTTTCAAGGAATCAAATAAATTAATTACTTTGTTGTCTAAAGTTTCTTAACAATATTTATACTACTATTTTCTTCATCTGTTTATTTCCTTTATGTTATGTTTTTTACTGTACTTACCATTACTGTTCTTTTTCTCCGCTTTATTTTGTAACAAGTTAACAAGATTTGCGTCAAATTTCCGATAGTATTATTGAGTTGAAGAAAATAAAGCAACCCATAATGTGTTGTTGTTATTTATTAGGAATACATTTGCATAGTATGGCAAGGCATGATTATAGTATAGCAATTAAGCCATATGTATATTTTTTGGTAGAGTGGAAAATAAAATGCAAGGATAATAAATATAATGATAAACAAAATCAAATATACATACAATAATACATTAACTATAAAAGCTAAGTTAATTAAAATAATATATTTACGGTACAAAATAAAAAAAAAACATTTTTGTATTTTTTGTAAGAATTGCTTCAAGTTCCGGAAAAATAAATAGGTAATGTTAATGATACATCTTTTTAAATTGAAAGACTGGTAGTAATGTTTATCGATTTTAATAAAACTATCATTAAAGACTTACAAATGGCGTATTTTTTAAGCACCTCAATTTCTCCCCTTACCCAACCTGTTGATATCTTATAATTAACAAGATATCGAAATAAATAATGTAATTATATAAGTGAGGGCTATTTACTTGGGCGTTCATAGCAAATAAAATAAGTAAATAAAAAGCATTTAAATTTTTTGACTGACACATATACCTACCTAGTTCTAGGTGTGTTTCTATTTTAGAAGCAGATTATGGGGTGGTACTTTCATCGTCGAAAATATGCTTTTACGTAGTAAATCCTGTTGCTTTATAACATTGAAGTAACAGATGGGCAAATAGTGCCGCCCATGGAAATCTGTAATCAATCCATATAGTGTAGATGTTCTACCTGCAGCCCATCATAGATGCCTTGCCACTTAGGAGACTCAGATTATACACTTATGTACTTCTCAGTCAGTCCTCCCCCTGCATCGAAATATAAGAACCGCTTCACTCTAGAAATAGAAATGGCGGTGGTACGTTCCTGGTCAAACCGTATTCGGTCACGCTCTCACCTTGCATTGATGTGGGCTCCTGTATAACACTAAACTAGCACCCAAAAGAGGATATTTATTAATGTTGTATGTAACGACGCTATTTTTTACAATGTTTTTGCTGGAGCATGTACTTAACATATAGGTGTAGGTACCTTTTTTTTTTGTTTACGAGGGGGAAACCTTCAAAAGGTATCCGGTGTCGTGGGAGCGACGTAGGGTTATGTGGGATTCTTACCGCACTAAAACCCCCCCGGTGGCCGTCCTCGGCGCTGCGTAGAGGGCTCCGGGATCTCAAAAGGAACGCAACCGGAGCCCTCTTAGCGCGTTGCCCCGTCGGGCTCCGCCCAGGTGAGCTTGGCGCTCGCCACACCGTCTGGTGCGTACGACGGTATGCGACCACACATACCGCCGTCCTTCCCGGGGCCGCTGGCTGGGCGGTTCGAGCTCCCACTCTTGCCACCCGCAACCCCGGAAGCCCCCTTTTAGTCGCCTCTTACGACAGGCAGGAGATACCGTAGTCCTATTCTACTCCCGAAACTACAGGGACGAGGTGTAGGTACCTAGCATATCAGACGTTGACGGTAATGATATTAACTCCTCAATTGTGTAAAGAAACACGAGTGTGGCGTTAACGGCTTATTGTATAACGGACGTAACCAAAACATATCATCGTGTCCACTTCACACCAAAACATCGGTTAGTACTTAATCGTATTTCAATACGATGTCCATGATTTGATGACAAAGTGAGACTTGTATTACAGGTATACTTAAAATTTACGGCTCAAAATGTAGCTTAATTTATTTTCGGTAGTCTTCCTAGTAGCTACCAAAGAAATTCAGGGTCCGTGCTAATGGATTGCCTAAAAAATAAAACTTGTTTGTACACTTATCTGTAATCATTAGTTCTATCCTAATCGTATCGAGGTAATTAAATAATTATTAGGAAAATATCCTAATCAGATGATATACCTGTACCTACCTACCTACCGTGTTAGATTTTCTTTATTTATTTTAATGTTAACATATCGCGGTACAAAAACAAACAGTACCTACAGTCTTCGCTTTATATAAAGAGTTGGGCTTCCTACACTTCCATATGGAACTCGATGTCTATTTAAGTTGGCGATTGAAGTTATGCCAATCATTGTTGAAGCAATCCTCAACATGGTGTTCACCAAGAACATCGCCTGCGATTTCTGCACCATTTTATTATTCGGTTTAAGTATAGTATTTGCTGAAGAAACGCTAAATAGGTATGTTAACATATTTTTTATTAAAATGTCAGTCAGCCTGAGAATCGAACCCGCGACTCTTAAGAATTCTGGCACTACTACTACTGCTGGATTTGTGTCATGCCGGTCGCCAACAAGTAATTCTCTTGTCCTAAGGGTCGTAATGATATTTTGTAGAAGAACAATTACAAGAACAACAAGAATAAGAACAACTTTTAGAAAGACAATATCAAATTATTGGAATATTTTTTATTTGTGGCTTATTTTCTTACATGTTAAACATCTTTCGATTATTTTCAGCACTACAGCGTTAGATGACATCGTGAAAGGGAATTGCTCATGTGGTGGGTTCCCAACTACAGTACCTGAAGCCGAAAGCTCCCCACTGTTGGCGCAGTCGCCGGGACTGGTAATAAAATGTGATGAAGAAGGTGAATCCACGTGCAAAAGCCTCTGCCTGGCATTGGCCACTGCAACGAAAGCTAAAGGGCCAGAGATTTTATGCAACCGGCTTAAAGACGCCGATGAGTTAAAGGTATTTATTTTAATAATGGAATTACTAAACTGGCTTGCTTTGTACGTAATATATTAGTGGTCAATGAAGAATATTATAAATCGAATACGGAAAGAGGCCAATTCGGCCAATGGCTCCAGAATCCTGAAAGAAGAAAGTTATAATTTTTCAAGTAATTACGGGGAAAGCAGATATGCGCCTTGCGCACAAAATAATTGAGTCGGTATTCCCACATTGATCCACCTTTACATGATATGTTACGAATATTATGAATCCCCAGAGAATTAAATTCTCTGACGATAGAAAAATGTACAACGTTTAAACAACAGAACATACATACATAGACTGATGAACCCTCCTTTGCGTCAGGCAGTTGGATAAAAAGTCTACAAAATAGTAGTCTTTCTTTAGTGCGCTTGGGGTCTTAATGGTATTTTTCAACCCAAAATATTCCCAATATATCACCATCATACTAAGCTTAAAAAATAATTATTTATATGCCTTTTACTACGCCTTTAAAGGTACATCAGGTACCGTACATGTTAAAATATCTGGGACAAACTTAAAATTATGTAACTCTGCTATTAAAATGTTTTCAGCTCTCCGCATTTTTCAAAGCATGTGATAAGCCGTGGGTTTATGCCGACATGACTGCCGAGGAGCCACTTTGCTGAAAATTCCTTGGTTAAAACGTGTGCCTCAGCTGAAAGGGCTAAAGCTACCACTATTGACGTAGCTATGTAGTACGAGTTTAATCAAAGTGCAGTAAAATATACGTAATGTAGCTAAAATATACTTATAAACTTACTAATAGCGTTAATATTGCATTATTAAAATCAGAAAATATTGAAACTGAAATGTTTTTGTTTAATTCCTTGCATTATGTGATTACTTTCGATGTATTATATTATTTAATAGGATTATTGTAATAGTAACTACAGAATACAGAGCGAACAAGAGTAGTTAGGCAGTGACTTTGTATTTGAATAACGATAACTTTTACTTAGACAATTCGGTGGATTCAAGTAATTTACGCCCATTATCAATAATCAATCTATCAATCTAGTGGGCAAAAAATGTCAACGTTCGATCTTTAGCATGCAAAAAATTAGATGACTTGACTATTTGTAACAGGCGTTAGAAGACTACATTAAAACTGGCAATTGATATGCAATTATTTCATAAATAAAACAACACATTTGTATTTACAATTTTTATTAATGGAGTATTTATGTACACTACTATTAAAAATGTGTAAAAACAGTTATCTCCGGACACATAAGTTACAAGTCTTTAACTGGAATTCCTATTGAGGATACAATATACATTTAAAATACGACAACCATGGGTTAACCGGAAGTGTTAAAATATAAGGATTGCAAGCTAAAGCTTATTTTATGGACCCCATATACAAAATATATTGGTGTTTCCTGCATACACATTCTTACTTTTGCTACAAAAACTTTGCTTCTCCGCGCGAGAACCTAGAATTTAAGTCTTGGGCTTTCTTAATGATAGATTTCTTTTGTGCCTCGTCGAAGCGGTTGGCTTGCAAATCAATGTCCCGGTTGAAAGGGCGCCGCTCCTTCTTTTCTTCATCTTTTTCCTCTTTCTGCAAAAAAACATAATTTGTATAGGTACATAATATATAAATAACAACAAAGTTATTTACATATTTCATAGGGGTCAAATGATATTACACGTTCTTATTATGCCTATATTAAGTAAACTCAATTATGTTTAAGTTCTCCCCCTACAGTATATGACTACTTTCTCTTGACCCCAGATTAGATTAGTATCCTACCAGAGGTAGGTCACACATGCTGATGGTACAATGGGTACACCTACACTTTACTTACATAATAACAACTATTTTTATTTTGTCTTACTTATTATTTTTATTTATTTATGTATTCGTGCGTATTCATCGAGGGCAATTTTTGTCCCGAAAATATATACAAATGTTACTTTTTCATAAGTTCTTACCTTTTTCTTCTTCTTGAGTTTCTTTTGATGGATCTCCAGAAGACTCTCTTCCCTTTTGTGCTTCTTTTTATGTTTCCTGGACAAAATCATTAAATTTAAACTCAATATACAATAGGCATATTTTTAATATGCTAAATTTTGTACATACAATTCTTGATAAAGTTTTTGTGCTTCTTAACATTCGGAGGTCGAAGTTGAAAATGAAACGCGGCTGAATTTAAAGCTTTAGAAATCGTGTTCATTAATTAACTCATAAAAGAAAAATATATGTAATAAAAATATTGCGTTAAGATAGAAAAGTGAGGTATAATATAAAGCCAAAGTATTATTAATATAATAATATCTCGTGTCAGATTGGCAATGTACAAACTCAATCCCGTGTAATCGTCGTATAATTAAGAACATAAATTAGGTTTTACATCATTAAATTGGTGTATCTGCATTCTTTTACCTTTGTTAAACGTTTCATTGTATAAAATATTCATTAATATTCAATAAATAAAAATGTAAATGTTTGGTCCAGATATTTTATCAAGTATCTTTGAGCTACATGTACAAACTCACTTGATAGACTTCTCCTGCTCCTCGTCCCTGTTGGCGATGTGTCTGGCGCGTGCCTCCCGCTGCAGCGCCACGTCGGCGTCCTCCTCCTTCGCCACGCCGGCCGCCTTGCGAGCCTTCTCCTCGGGCGTGTCCGTCCATGACGACCTAGAGATACATTCATGATAACGGTGTAGACAGATAACTTAAGATATGTTACGATTAAAATATTTTTGAAAATATTGAGAGATTGCTTAAATATTTAAGTAGGTACTCAGCTCAAGTGTATGATTGCATCCTTATGTCGAAAAGTTGAATATACAGGGTGAATTTTTAAAACGGGCCTTCAGGGCCAAATCCGAAACTATAAGGATTAGCGAAAAATGCTAAAAGGAGTTACGAGGCCGATTTTGATAAAAACTAAAACTGCATCATTACTTTTTTAAAATAACTTTTTCCATAGTCGGGAATCGAACGAGTTCATTTTGAAAAAAAATGCAAACTCTATATTATTCCACTATCTGATAGTGTTGCTTATAAGGATCAAAATCTGGAAAGTAATGATAAATGACAAACTATAGGAAAAGCCTCAATTTTAAGAAAATACATATTTTTTCATATTAATTTGGAAGTTAAGTTCCCGCCATTCATCAATTTAAACATTTCGTGTATTAACATTTTTTTTGGCTCAATCATTCGAAATTGATGTTTTGTTTCCCAATAATTTATATTTTTATGTCCGACTTAGCTAAGGTTATTGTAGGACCATTAAAATAGATTTACTTGCTATTGGCGGAGTTTCGTTTAATACAGATGTAAAGTTGACAATTTGCGAGAATTACTTTTTAGAGTCAATCCGACTGATTACTAAAAAAAAAGAGATATAGAAAATCATATTTAACGTTGAAACGAAGTTGTAAACAACAAACAATAAGAATTTACTATTTAATCAGTTATCTATTTTCATTATAAAATAAATCCTAAAAACGGCGGTAACTTATTTGCCAAACTATTACTTTCTCATACTAAGCCGTATGTCATAGTCATAACATCGAATAATTAGTTGATTAACCAACAAATTCTTCAATGGTATGACTTATGTCTGTTTCTAAAGAATTATACATAAATCATTTGTTATGTATAATCCTTAAGGATTAGTATGGCAATGTATGGAAAAATATGTATTTCTTCTTCAAAATTTTCCTTTTCCTTTAATTTGTCACATAACATTACTTCCCAGAATTTGATCCTTATAAGCGACACTATCAGATGGTGGAATAATATAGAGAGTGTATTTTTTTTTTTAAATGAACTCGTTCGATTCCCGGCTAGGGAAAAAGATATTTTAAAAAACTAATGATGCAGTTTTAGTTTTTATCAAAATCGGCCTCGTAACTCCTTTCAGCATTTTTCGCTAATCCTTATAGTTTCCGATTTGGCCCTGAAGGCCCGTTTTAAAAATTCACCCTGTATAGATGATTAAAGTTACTCGATTAAGTTTATCTTTAATGTGACCGCAAAAGTTATATCTGTCTTCCACAGTTTAAAAGTTGAAAAATATAAATATTCGTTTTAAAATAGTACACAGTTACCAATGCACTTCTAATCGACTATCAGTGTTGCTGTCATATTTCATCTATAGGCGACAAAAGCAACTCAACATCAGATGGGCCATAGGTTTCTTTTATGACATATAAATTTCAATTATGGACCATCAAACTAATCATTATTTCATATAATATCTACAACAAGTAATTGAAACATACCTGTCTGACATATCTGGTCCTGCCTTCGCCCTAAAACTTCGTGCTTCCAAACCCAGATACTTGGCCTTGCCCTCAGGCAACTCTAACATCCATTGTTCCCGAGATTTTGCTTTTGAATCACTTAGCGACTGACCATCAATACTTTTTATTTTCATTTCAAGGGCTCGTTCCTCTAAACGCTGATGAGCGTCCGTTAATTTGGTCTCCTCGCCAGCTGGCAATGGACCATAACCTCCATCTTCTTCTGAACTTTCATACTCAACTATCTCTCTACTGTTCTCTGCAAGTACTTTTCGCATATCATCCGATAATGCTGGTCCTGTAATGTAATGAACAGATATGAATTATAAATCAAAGTAAATTGATGTTTTTGAATACTAATACGCCAAGGCAGAGTATGTAATAAAAATTATTATTTGAATGTTAGGTATATGTTTTATTACAACATTGAAGTATCTTTTAAGCTGGACCCACCATAAATTCAAAAAATTCATTGAGATTGGTTTTTGCGTCCCAGAAATTTGTTTGTTTGAGCACAGTAAAATGTGCTATAAACTATAAATATAATAAAAAGATTATGTTACCTATGTTCTTGGACTTTTGCAGATGAGGAGGTAAAGCTGGGCCTTCTACATCCGATGAGTTTCTCTGTAAACCGGTTTGCCAAATGTGGGGGTAATGCTGGCCCACATACATCTTTATTCACCTTCTCTTGAGAATTCGAATCACTTCGATTTGAAGACCTTTTTAACTTATGTCTCAAATCTGACGGGTCAATATCAATTTCGTCAGAATCATCACTTAATATTTCTCCTTCTTCACTGCTGTCTTTCTGACATTTTTGTGTTGATGTCACCTCTGTGGTATCGGATAAGTTAATGGTTTCCGTTTTGATATTATCTTGTATATCTGTTGTGCTGCTCACTTCGACTGAAGCATCCCCTTTCTCCTTATCCGACCGAACACTCTTCTTTTTGTGTTTCTTCTTGTGCTTTCTTCTTTTAGTTTTATGTAGTTCTTTTTCTAAGTTTAAAAGCTTTGCTCTAAGTCTTTCATCGTCTGAAGAATCAATTTCACTTGACTCTTCTGATTTACATTTAACTATGGCTGGAATCATGTTATAATAAGACCCTGGTTGAACTTCAACTGATCGATCACTGTCTTCATTTTCATCAATAATAATTGGACTGCTAATTTTTTTAGTTTCTGAGACACTTGGTTTATGGACTTCTGAGCGCTTTTCTTTTTCTGGAGATGATGATTTTTTATCTCTTTGCTTACTAGTTGGCCTCTCTGCACTTTTTTCTCTTTTACTGATTATACCTTTTATTTCCTCTTTAACATCACGACTTGGAATGGGAGACTTTTGATATCTAATTCTTGAATTTTTATGTCTATCTCTACTACTACTTCTACGGTCTAGTGGCTTCGATCTACCTGAAGAATCCCTATCATGTCTAATTCTTTCTGGAGACCGCCTACTCCTATCCCGGGAGTATCTTCTACGTATGGGTGAATTCCTAGAATACCTGTGCCTATCTCTAGATCTCCTATCGTAATTGTTACGTTCATCTCGTTTCCTTTCAATATCCCTACGATACCTATCACTATCAGGTCTTCGGCTTCTTCCAGATGATTTTACATCTTCCCGTCTACTAGAACTTTTTTCTTGGTCATCCTGGGGTTTTGAGCGACCTTTGAATCTCCCGGTCTCTGAATCACTGCTTGATTCATCAGATAGCATATTGAAACCTAAAACCAAAAGAAAAGGGTTTAACTAAATTAGGTTTAAAAAAAAATTACCATTATACTATAATTGTACATTTATTTCGTAAATATATACACTCAATTATTTGCTTCTTAATCATAACATTGTGATATCAGTTGCTTTAAAACATCTTGGCAATTTTTTTAGCACTATAGCGTATTGATTTTAGCATTCCTGCTGTCGGGATGCCTTTTAATGATTGTCTCACACTGGATTGCCAAACCAGATCTTTTAGAATTTGTCTAAGAATAACAGAACAATCTATATCATATGCAACTGCTCGTAAGACATCCTCCATATCCTGCTGAGGTCCACCATGGTTCCAGAACTTGACAATTCTTTGTTGAGGAACCATTGGCAACTGCATTAGGTGGTGTAGCTTAGTCTCGGGGTGCAAATCTTGATGGCACTGAGCATCTCCAGTTGGGAAGTCTACATAGGCATGGAAATGCTGCAAGATGGGCCTATACAACTCACGAAAATTAACTAACTGTGGTTGGACTATATTCTTGACTTTATTTTTATTCTCCCCAAATGTCATTCTAAAGTCACCAGCATAGCTCAAGTTAGATATGGCAAGTAAGAAATCATATTCAGAAAAAGTTTCAGGTAATATAAGGAGTGCAGTGTGAACGGCAGACCTTAAGTTGGATTGCAGAGCACTTTGAAGCTGTGAGCTGTTTGTCTGTTTGATGATCTCAACTGGCTTATGGAGTCTCCCCGCCAAGTATAAGTCATTCCAGTCTAGCAAGTCTGCTACCAGATCTTTTTGGGACACTACGCCATACTTGATGGTAACATTCTCTTCTTTGAGCTCCACAAGAGTGTTAAAGTACACCTTGGCACCCCATTTCTCCTGGAATCTTGCAACAAATCCCTTGCCCAAGTAGCGCAGAGCTGAGTAATGCGATGGATTCATCTCGATGTTAGCGCCGTGCCATCTGTACGAATTGTCGACGCAGTAGATCAGATCGATCATGTTGTGCTTTTTTGGTTACCTATCTGCGGTTTGACAGCTGACCCGTAAGCGAAACAGAATGTGAAGTTCTGAGGAAACTTCGAGAGAATTCTGTAATACAACGGCGAAATATCTCTCGCAACGCCCACCGCCTTAACAGCTGTCGAAGCCATGCTAAAGCTTATTGTTATGAATCGATAGAACAATCCTCTGACCTGTAGAAGTTATCGTATAGGGACGTCAATCATCAAGGAACGACGTATTACGTAGCGCAGCGATATAACTTTCTTCTTTCGTATTGAATATTAAAATGGTGTACAACTATCGAAGTTAGATGGTTATCAATTCATGAAAGTATTATAACCATGAAAACACTCAAAACACACTCATTTTAATGCATCGAACTCTAAGCGTCATTTCTCAATTCTTCGTTCATTGCCAATATTGCCATTATTCAAAATGTCCAAGTCAAATTGATTTAAGCACAGATAATTAAAATTATATACAATTATAGATTAAATATAGAAGTTTATATAAAAGTTGACATTTAAGAAAATATTAAACAAGTTGGTAATAATCATATCTTACTCTCTGGCAACATTAATGTAGCCAGCTCAAGGTATTCTCCTGTTTTAGTCGGTATAATAAGATTTTATTAACTGAAAAATATTTGCAATTATAATTAAATTTACACAAAATTAAAAATAATAAATTACATTATAAATTAACTTATTATATAATTAACTTATTTACAAAATTTACATATATACAAACATGAAAAAAATATATATAAAAACAAAAACACTACCATAAAAAATTGTCACCATCACTGTCTTTGGGCAAGGTTCGCTGGCAGCATTTCCTCTCTGAATTGTTATACCAATTCTTTGAGCAAAATGCATGCCAGCTCTCGGGTCCCCAGAGACGTCGACCAAACGAGTTGACAGCTGTTTATACAACTGCCAAGCATCCGGACCCCATGGACCCAAAGTTTCAACACCAAACGCCATAAATATATAGTTATTGCATAACCTAATATATTTACGACGCTTGGCGTTTTCAGCAGCAGTAGCCGCCGCCCCCGCGCCAGAGGAAGAGCCTGGAGGTGAGAAGGAGCCAGTGTGTCGATACACGTAGCGTCCCACACTAGCATCCTTCGATCTTCCAGGGTATTAACGTCATACCGTCGGGCCGCTTGCCATCGTCACGTGCGAAACCATTCGGCTCTAAACAAGCCGGCACGTTGACGGTGACAAAAACCCGACGAATGACGTCGTTGATGGTAGCGTGACGCACTGCGCTGACAAGAAAGTCCATGGTGTCCAAACACATCGACGTCAGCGCAATGACAGCGATGGCGCTCAACCGTCCTTACCCCCAGGCGCAGACACGTACAGATTGATAACGTCAAGTTATCTAAAAGTGTGCCTAAATTAGCGAAAGGATATGCCTGCAGCCAAAAACCCGATTCTCGCTTTGCTACAGCAAGGAGACGAGCCCTCTCTGCAATATCATGCGCAGAATCGAGAAGTTGATTTCGCACAAGTATACAGAGAGGTTCGTCCCCAAGTTTCTGTTAATTTAGATGTTCCGGAAATTTGGTCCAGCCTGTAACCTGCATCTTTAAGCATCTTTAGCTTCATCCATAAATGTAATCATTGGTTCCTCAAAAATTTTGGACAAAACGTTAGATGTTAAATTTTGTGTTTTATGGACTGAAGATAAAAAAGCTGGTAGTGCAACACTAGACATTTTACGTATACCCAAGCCATGGAGGCCTAATGGGCAATGAGGCCTGGGTCCAAGCGCGTTCATTCATATCACAATTGTCATATTAGATAAATAAATAATAATACTGTCGTGGGTGTTTTAAAAGGATTCGGAATTTTATAATTTACCATAAAAGCCATTGTTATAATCAATATATAATAATATGTTGTTGTGAATAATAAACTATCTAGATGTCACTACACAGTGTCTACAAGACTGCATTGTTGAACTTGCATACAACGCTAAGCTAGCAAAACGGAAAGTGGCAGATATGACAAAGAAGCTGGATCTATTCATTTATGCTGTCCCTGCATTTCCGGGACCAAAATAGGGCTACGGTAACCCCTGCCTGTCGTAAGAGGCGACTAAAAGGGCCTTCCGGGGTTACGGGTGGCAAGAGTGGGTTTAGTGCAGTAAGAATCCCACATAACCTCGTGTCGCTTCCACGGCATAGGGTACCTTTTGAAGGTTTCCCCCTCGTAAACAAAAAACAAACGTGTAGAATATGTCCTTATTGTAAAATATAATTGTTACAATAAATTGTTTAGATGAATAAATTTGGCACAGGTACCAGACATCCGTGTCTTCTTTTTATTTTTAAGGATGAAGTAACTTTAAATCAAATGTGGGGAAAACGTAGTTTGAAGTAAGCTACCCTGCGTGACGTTTATGACTTTTAGGAGACAAAGTGACAAATGACATTTATTAATTGATTGTCTAGGCAAATGTCAAACTGTGTCTGTTTTGCAATTTGTGATTGCTGACTTAGTGTTTCTGTATTCTTCCGCACTTAACTGAAAACGTCGTAATTACTGAACCATGTCTAGCGCAGACAGGATCGATTTTGAAATGGAAGTAGAAGTGGAGAGTGCGTCTTCCGGGCCGCCTGTGGAGCTTCCGAACCCGACGTCTCCAGCGGCACCAGCGCCGGGCACCAAGAGCGTGGTGGTGACCACCGCCACCTCCGGCTCCGTGACGGTCTCGCTGCACCCTCTGGTGATCATGAACGTATCGGAACACTGGACGCGGTTGAGGGCACAGGAAGGCTCGCCTCAGACTGGTAATTTTATATTTATCGATTTTATACGTACAATAACCTTAGTTTGCATTTTACATTTCTGGTTAATTCGTGTTAGTTTTTATTTTATTCTGGTAAATATCACGGAAATAAATTAATGAATATGTGAAGCCAAAAATTTTGTTATTTACTTTTGGTATAGAAATAAATAACATGCAAATATCTGTCTGTGAAAATATAGAACCTAAAGTTAATATACCCTATAATTTTAGGCTTAACTTATTGTGAATGTGTATAAAAGTATTTTTATATAGTACTAGCTGACCTGGCAAACTTTGTACTGCCTCAAAATCTATTTATCAAATATATTTCTAAATAAATATAGCCTATGTTACTCGTGGATAATGTAGCTTTCGAATGGTGAAAGATTTTTTTAAAATCGGTCCAGTAGTTTTTGAGCCTATTCATTACAATCAAACAAACAAACAAAGTTTTCCTCTTTATAATATTAGTATAGATATAAGTTTTAAATGACCATGCTGTCCAGCTGTTGGGTTGCAACTGCCACTCATGGATATCTATGATCAATGCCAGATAGGATTAAAGTCCTACCAGAAGTTAAAGATGCTTGAAGGTTTACTTGGTACATTTTTATGTAGTACTTAAATGTAATTACCTTGTGTTATATGTTCATAATCATCTTGCAGTGGTTGGAGCACTTATTGGCAAGCAAAAGGGCAGAAACATTGAAGTGATGAATTCCTTTGAATTGGTCTTCAGCGTTATTGATGGAGACATTATAATTGACAGAGAATATTACAGTCAGAAGGAAGAACAATGTAAGTAAATAAATACTTAAACTTGGGTGCTGAATTTAGGGCTGAGATTGATCAAAAAATCTAATGATTGTATCTAGGAAACACTGCATCATCTAATAATGTGATGTTCATATGTCTTTGAAAAATCTGAAACTGTCAATTGCCTTAACAGTGAAGGAAAACATTGTGGTAAAATATACATACCTGAGAGTTTTATAAAACAAAGTTCCCAAAGATTTCATAAGTCTACTAATTACACTTGACCAGAGTGGTAGAATATAGCATAAACTAGAAGACTTTATGCTATAGTTTACCACTCCCTGAGACAGGAGTACTGTGAGTAGTAATGGACAGATTTTGGTTATTAAAAAACAATAATAAATCAATGAAACACATATTATTAGTGAGACACAATCATGTAATTACAATTCCCTCTATTTTCAGTTAAACAGGTATTCTCAGAAATGGACTTCCTAGGGTGGTATACTACGGGAGACACACCCACAGAAAGAGATATTGCGGTACACAGACAGATTTGTGATATTAATGAATGTCCAGTGATGCTGATGTTAAACCCAGCAGGGAGGAATGGAGATGTAAGTTCTACATGCCACTCATTGTTTTCTAAATCATAACCTCACAGTAGAATTATATATTGCATTGTGAATGCTATGGTTAATTATGAGTAGTTCCACTTTCTGCTAAGTTTCTTCTAAAAAAAGGGGTTTGGTTTGTAAATATCTATAAATTCCAGGAAATTAGGTATATGTTCATAAGTCTTGGAAAAGTTTTAGTTTCAGTCGAAACTAGTACAGAAACCGAATTGGTTTCAGTTAATAAAAAGACAGTTTTGTTTGGTGTCTGTGTATGTGTATAAGTTTGGTGTATGTGTATAAGTTACCTAGAGTACATAATATGTGCTTAGCCAGGGATGGAACTTGAAGCTCTTTATACTCGTATGTCAGAATGGTGACTGATATTATGTGGGTCACAGATAATAGTATGTAATAGTACCTTATTGCTCCTTAATTTTTGTTTCTACAGTTTTGCATCTATCAATCACTGTAGAGTTTGGCCAAAGTAATATGTTTACGGTCTTATTCATAAAACATGCTTATAGAAGGTTTTAAGCACTCATTAGTTAAAGTGTTCAATAAGCTTATAAAACGTTCTATAAAATTGCTTATTCATAAACGTTCCATAAACCTTCTATAACTAATGTGTCGCTAAAGTCAACTATAAATGAAAATGTTGCCATTATAGTGAAGTTCGGCGAACAAATTGACGAATATCCATAGATAAACATCATTAAATGACATTATTTCGTACTAAAAAATATTCTATCTTGACATTCTTGTCAATGGGTTGTCGATAAAACCAAATCACATGTCAGTGTCATTGTATTTGTAAATACCGCGAATTTAAAAATATTTTATTTGTTAAAATGGGATGTGAAGCAAAAGTTGTTAAAAGATAAAGGAGTGAAAATTGGTTGGATATTAATGTTTTATGTAATATTGATATAATTATATAAAGTTAAATTCAATTAAGTTTCGTTTTGTAAACATTCGCAATATCTTATGGCAGTAAACCCTGTATTTCAGAAGGTGTACCAGGACCTCTGCGATCTAATTTACGATCATTACGTACGAGATCAATTATAAAATTTACTGTCGATTTATTAAAGCGATAACGCTTCCTATAGTCTAATGAAAACAGATCACTCTTTGGTGCAATGTTCTTCGAAGTGGACGGTTTTCTAGATTTTTAATAATCTAAGCTTTGTAAAATTTGCATTGAAATTTAAAATAGTGATATAATAATGTTATTTATCGGATATTATAATAAATTATTTCAAGTTTGTATACAAAATGGACATTGACATAATTTATTAAAAACGTATTGTCAAATTAGGTTAGTAATCACGAATCAGCTGTTGAGAGTCGGCCATCTTTGCCTTATAGCACTGTTATAGTAGGGTTCTGGCCTCTATAAGTTATAGAAGGTTTATAGAACGGTTTAGTGCCTAAAATGCGTTTATGAATAATACTTTTTGACAATCGTACTATAGCAACGTTATAAGTGTGCTATAACTTTTTATGAATAAGACCGTTAGAGTATACCTTCTATATATTATTTACCACAGAATGATCACTTAAAATTTTATTGTTTTCTTTTGCAGCAATTACCAGTAGTTCTTTACGAATCAGTCATAGATGTGGTTAATGGGCGGGCAACCATGCTGCTGGCGCCCCTCACGTATACACTGGCTGCTGAAGAGGCAGAGAGGATTGGAGTTGATCATGTCGCCCGCGTCTCGTCCGGTGAAGCGGCTTTGAACAGTTTAGGTCAGTATTATGGGTTTATTTGAGAGATTAACTTTAGGCAGTAGAATTCAGCTGTTACAAATAATCAGATTATAATATGAGTGTATGTTATTCAGTCTTTTCGTAAATTTGTGTGAATAAAAAATGAGTCTTGTCTATGGGTACAGATGTAAATGGATGTATCTGACTTTGAGCTCCAAATCATATAATTAATATTATGTATTGTAAAAATATCCTACATGGCTTTTGTAAGAAATAGTAGTTGCTATGTTGCGTTCTATAACAAACCCAAAGTAATTCAACTGTTATTTGCAAATGCAGCTTAAATTACAACTTATATTACAACTTGTAATGACTGCTATTCTAAAAAAACGGGGAAGACGATTTGTCTTTCTCCCCTGAGCACAGATTTTTGCCACAAGCCGTTATCCATCGGATTTTCGAATGCGCTTGCTGTTGCCTTTGTCAGTTGAGGTCTGTACATGTCGCAGAGCTTGACGCAATTCCTCTTCAGCTGGTAACGGTACACGTGTATTCCAGTGGCGGAGCACCTGACGGCGCAGCGCTCGGCGATCAAGATGCTGGTGTGCCGCGTGCGCGCGGTGCTGGCGACGGTGCGCGCGATCCGCGACGGCGCGCTGCCGCCGCGCCCGGCGCTGCTGCGCGAGGCGCGCGCGCTCGCCAACCGCCTGCCGCTGCTCACCTCGCAGCAGTTCCGCACGCACTTCTATAATGTAAATATAACTGCCGCATACTGTATAATAACATCAGCGTCACGATTTTTCAGTTATGTGCATATTAGAAATTAATTACTTCCTTGAACGGCAAAGGAAAAGATCGTGAAACCTGCATACCTGAGAAAAAGTTTTCTAAGGTATGTGAAGTCTACCAATTCGCACTTGGCCAGCGCAGTGGACTATGGCGTAATACTTTCATTCTGAGAGGAGACCCGTACCCAGGAGTGGGACAGTAATGGGTTGATGAAGACGATGAACAGCAGTTTTAGGTGCTGCTGTGTTCTGGTTTGAAGGGTGTGGTATGGGAGACATACTTTGCCTAAGCGTTCTAGCTTAGACCTCAGGGGTAGCTGCACATCTGTGAGTGACCTCAGGTAGGATATCTAATCCTATCTGAGGTTGATTATATGTCCATGGGCGGCAGTAGCCACTTTCCATCAGGTGAACTACATGCTATTTTGCTACTCCTATATTATATTAAAAAAATATATAAAAACAAGGTAAAGTATTGGAGACGAGTGACTTAAAAAAATAGCTACTCGAACCCGACGTTCTATAAGACAATATTAGTATCCTTACACGCATTTACCTACTTACCTGGGAAGGTAAATGCGAAACCGGATCCTTATCCTACTTACCTTAACCTTTATATTCGAAGGTGCAGCATAGGAAGTCTTTTTAGTGACATGCAAACAATGATCCTACTAATGTAATCCTTAATCACGACTTTTACTTCGACACATAGAGAACTAGTAAATTAGGGTTACAATATTGATTCAATTTGATATTTTTTGTGTTTTTAAGAATTCCCATATCTGGGTTTACTTGTTTAAAGTACTAGTGCTGAATAGAACATATTCCACTAATTTTATATTTCTTCTTTTAGCAATGTAACGACGTAGCGCTGATGACGTACCTGGGCACGATAACGAAGGGCTGCAACGCCATAAACCAGCTGGTGAACAGGTTCAACGTGTTGTACGACCGGCAGGGCATGGGCCGCCGCATGCGGGGACTCTTCTTTTAGGGTGGACGTTAGATTTACATGTACATAGTAACTGTATAATAGATATGGCTATTTTTTCTTGTTTTGTCTTGTTTTGGTCATATTTGGGATGATTCGTAATATAGGGATGGCGATTATTAAGGATGGATTTCAGAAAGATTCAAATCGAAGTACAAGGATCACAAACATCAATCTACAAAAATATGGAAGTCTAGCAGAAAGGTTTCGTGTTTGATCTTTGATTTATTTTTTATGCTGCTCTAGGAAGATCGTGTGGGACTAATCTTAGTTGGGAGCTGGTATAAGTCGTTTAGAAAACCTTTATAGCGTGATTTAGGTATCTTAAGGCAAATATGGTCAACTGAACTAATAAACGAATATTCTCATGTGTCATCCCAAAGATGCAACCAAAAATAAGACAGTAAGGAAAATGGCGATGTATGATTTATGTAACGCATTTTTTAACTGTGCACTTCAAGGTATCATAATCATTCATTAAATTGGCAGCATTGAATTTTGCTCATAATATGGTGGTGATACTTTGACTAATCGTGCGTAGTTTAAAAATGGGTTATGCATGCGTATGTAGAATTAATGGAAAATGTCTCTTGATATTTAGGTTGTTTTGTGTTGTTGGGGCTATGTTTGTGCTAACGAAATAGATATGTATAAAACTTCATGGCGCCATCTATTGGCACCTTGCAGATCCAAGTGACACCTAGACTAATTATTACTATAGATCTTTATCCTTTCTTTTCACCAGTCAATGAACAACTTTTCCATTTTTTCTGTAACTTTTTTTAATATACATAAAAGTCATTTATATATCATGAAATATACGGTTGCATTTGTATTTTGAATTGAAACTTCATTCAATATACGTCGCATACGCATTATGAAGCTCAATTGTCATCTTAACATTGTTTTTTTTTTATTTTGAATGAAGCGTCATTCATAAAACACGATGTGCACTTCAAAAGAGCAGGAATACCCCGTTGTTCTTTTATTTGCAGTTACTGTTGCTAAATAAACATAAGTTAGTCGTATTTTTATATTTAATTGAAACTAGTAATATGATCTGCATGTAAGAGTCATTACCATTTTTGTGACTGATTTGTAAATTACGTGAATAAATGTGGTTATGATTTTATACAATGAATTCTCATTCTTTTGTTATACATTTCCAATTATTTTGTGGTTCTGATCAATCCTGGAAAAGGTTTCTTAGGGATATCTAAGGGACCAGTTATCTAAGTGACTAAGATAAGTAACTAAACAATAATCAAGGGTTTTTTTCCTATCACGCGGGTTTGTATTGGTATGTGGAAAAGGTCCGCATATGTACCACTTGCATTCTACGGTATCATTTCTTATCTTGCGTGCGTTGCGCAGGCGGTCTCGCTAACTGTCTTGGTGAGTAAGACACCGCATGTAGGCATTAAATCCCGTGACAAGAAAGATGCCCTAAGGAAGCGATTAAATAAAAATACAATTTAGATGCAATTATTTTATTTTCATCTTGTCGACATTTCGTAAATCGTTACACAAAATTAACAAAGTTTGGACACATTGAGATTCATCCTATGGAAGACTTGCAAATGAAGTGGACTATCATAAGTCTTACTTTACCACATTATTTATATCGAAGTGTCCAACACTAATGACTGGTTTATACAAGAAAAGATTCCTGAATAAAAGTAATAGTAGTTTTCTTGTCATTTATATAAGGATTTTTACCAAGAAGACAAAGTGCGCGAACTCGCATACGATGCGATCGCATACCATCGCATACCATTAAATATTTTATGTTATTTATATTATAATATAGTACATAATTGATGTCTAATTGTATTTTTTATCAAAATTATAATTGGATGGAGTACTTAACTTGATTGAAACAAGAGGTTGGGAGTAATTTTAAAATTTTTAAAGTTAAGAGACTATTTTGCCGTGGCTCAAGTGTATTTTGAGTTATGTGAATAAGCTTAAAAAGTCCTATACATTTGTGAAAAATAGTATGTATTTTGTCCGTTAGTGTGTGAATAATGAATACCGAATTGATACTGTATTTTTAGTACGTGATTTTTCTGTTAACTTTTTACAACGTGTCATCTGACAATTAATGCCATGAGTAGAAAATGGTTAAAACAGAATAATTATAAACTACATATTTTTTACTCGTTGTCGAGAAGCTCTTCTTGTGTAAACCAGGCTTAATTCTATAGATAGAATAATGATGTTAAAGATAATTTTATAGTAGGTACTTACATGTATAATTATGCTTTCGCGGGTCCGTAAAATTAAATTAAATTAATCACATAAAAAGAAACTTTTAGCCGTGTGTAAAAAAAGTAACGAATTTCTATTGTTTTAATATAATATAGTTTACAATGTATTTAAAATGAAAATACATTTAAAATCAATATAAGCTATAATTAAATGAAGAAAAATGGACCCATGAAATTAGAATATTTTTACAAAATGGTTATACAATATATTCGTTATTATTTACTTCAGAGATTTAATTAAAATCGATAACATGTAAGCCTAATTGCCCAGGCACAATATAACCATACAATATTTTTTTTATATTTTGTAAAATTATTAAAGTATTATATTTATGTAAATCGCGCTTAGTAATATATTTAAGTACATATTTAGTGTAGTGACATCATAAAAACTCTACCATACAAATTTTAATAATTGTACTGATAATTTGTACAAAAATATTTTACGTAATATTAGTTTAATGTTCAATTTATATAACAATATTGCTTTCATGTAACTATTTCATAAACACTATCTAAAGAGCACAAACGTGTAAATAAGACACAGCTGTCGAAATCACATCACTATTAAAATTTGAAGTTATTTTAAGTAAAAAAATCGAAATTATAAATGCATCAAACAAACTTTGATTAGTGATAAACTATGTATATTATGTATAACTGTACATATATGTTCGACCGAAATTGCTTTTTAACAAGTTTTTTTAAAAAGACAATTTAAAGCAAAACGTATCAATAAGTTTTATTAATAACTTTCTGAAAAGATACGACTTATAGACTTGTGTAGTTACTCAAATAATTGCTGATTAATTTAGATATAGTAGTATAGTATAACATAACAGCAATTTGTAACTGTGTAAGTTGCGTTGGTTCAGAAGTCTATAATAGACTATATGTATATACTTATCGTATGCAATATTACCCAAAGTATAGCAAATTATACCGTCGATCGAAATACTCGTAGTGTAAACCGGCTTATAAAGTAGGTGCATTTCGGTCGAACATTTTCGCAGCGTTTCAAAATTATTTCCGTGTTCACTCAAACGTGCATAAGTCTTTAGTTATTTTTAAGAACTCATTATAAACTTATTTAAATAAGATACAGACATCCTATGACGGATAAATCAAGGCGAATAGAATTTGGAAATAACCACGATAGAATATACCAGGGTAGGAGTCATTTATACATTAAGCCACACGAATTTTATAATTTGTCTACGTTGTGATATCACATTTATAATACATATTTTATTATAATTTATGACGTCACATATCTTGAATTTTGTGACCCCTATCTATCCTCTTTGTCACGTCATATTAGAACTTTATGAAGTCTATGGACCGTTCAAAATTGTGTGGCGCAATTTATGTACAACTCCTGATGGCGGGCCCTTACTTAGCGAAGAGTATTAGCAGAGCAGAATATGCTAGAATCGCTTCACCCTATAATATTTAGTCTGTTCCTGGCATACACACGGCATCGGTATATAAATTTATCTTTATTCGATTCGCTTGATGTGTGTGTGTAAACGTGTATTTGTTATGTGCCGCATTTGCCAATATTACGCAATAAAAAAGCCAGTAGATAAGTAATCTATATACAAGGCTAAGTAAAGCCCCGCCATAAGCCGAATATCAAATATTCTTAAAAGATTCACTTCCGCTTCTTTCGCTAATCGTCCGGTACCTTTTCTATGCCAATAAGTTCGTCGAAGAGCGAATGATTGTCGGGGATTACGTGTGGTTCGTGTATAATTTGCCGGGAGAACTTCAGCACCGCACGCGCAAGTTGGCCCACCGTCCATTTTCTGTCCACAAGTACTCTTACTAGTGTATCCAGCTGAAAAAAACATTACTTTAGGATCATTAAAGTAAGGCACAATTTTAATGTATTTTATAAATATTTTGACAGATTACTTCGCTGGGAGAGATGGTGGTATCGAATCTATTGTAATGCCGTGAATGTTTAATAGAACTAATATGATAATTATGAAGTAAATGGGTAAAAGTGGACTTTAAGGCTTGATTGAATTGATAGAAATAGTGTGATTATTATTATCGTAACAGGCTAAATACACAATGAGCCGTCACCTATGTCTTTAGAGAACCTTGTTATGTATATTCTTTAAAATACAATAAAGAATTTCAAAATCAAGTACCTAATATAAAAATGGTAATGCAAAATTTTAACGTCTTTACCTTGAATAACTTCTCATTTCCAAAGGTGTAATATATAAGGGCGGGCACTCCAGCGACGCTAGCAGCCAGCCACTGCAAAATCAGCTTCAGCTGAGGGTGACCACGCTGCCGCCGGCCGCAGCCCCAGTTGCCCGTAGCAACAGGTCTGCACGACCCTCCCGACACTATCTTGTACGCCAGCTCATTTAACTGATGGAATAAGAAATTCGTTATTTTTTTGATTAGGACTGTCTCGTGTAGTGAGATGCCATGGACACACTACATGAGCGTTTGTAGACACAGAAGTATGTGATATTAACGACATTATGAATAGGGTATAATTATGGAAAACTGTCACCTCACTACTTTAGATGTTGACCACGAAATGTTTATATCACACTCGATGGTAACTAAGAATACATCCCACCTTCAAGGCAGACTTATGGACATTAATGGGCTTCTGAGTGTACGGAAGAATGGAACACGAGAAATTATAAATATGTCTTCCATTGGGAAGTTATGGACTTTATTATTTTGCCTGCGATATCTAACGTAATTTACAACAAGAATGTGATTTATCGTTGAACATTAAAATAAAGGGAAATATTTTGAATAGGCAAAAATTTGTTACAAAAACAAAATTAGCGTATTTAATTTTAAATTAATTAACTAGTAGCGTTAAGAGACGTTAATACAATTTTATTTCTTAAGATACGTAATGTTACATTTATAAATTATTATGCGAATTGAACATCTTATTATTGAGCAAGTTTAGTGACTTACAACATGTTAGAGATAGGCTCACCTATTACCGTGTAAATCTCGCGAGTCCTATGCTAAAAGATTCAATTTGAATGTCTTCTGAAACGTAGCGAAATTCATGAACACTCATAGTTTTCTTTGAACACTTTAAGCCATTGTCCGGTGTTAGATTGACGAAACATACGTGTTTTATGAAGTTAGACATCAACACCAAACCGTGCAACACAGTGACAAGTCCCAGCTTAAATGGAAGGATGGCAGAAAGGTGCAATAGGTACAGTGCGTTCGTTAGTAGGTCAGGTTGCCTCTGAAAATTAGCGACAGACAAGACTGTGTCTGACCTTCGGTTTCTTTACTTTAATAGTGATGGGTTCGCATTCTTCGATCGTTTGCACGACCATGTCTACTACCCAGTTAAGCTTTTTCTTCCTAGTATTAGCTTTATTGGATTTTTTCGAGGAACTAGTCTCTGTGGAGGTATTCAATGAAGTTGCGTTTGTAACTGGCTCTTTCTCTTCTACTGTAGCTGTTGTCGCCTCCGTCTCCTCTAATATCTCTTCTGGTATCGACTCTTTTACTTTACGTTTCTGTCAAAAATTGTAATCTATAAATTTGATACTTTAAGGTTTCTTCTCGTTTGTTTGTTTCTCACAGTTTGTTTGTTATTTTTGTTTGGCAATTACTTTATTGTTGTATCAGTTACATCGTAAGTTACAAGTTAAATTTGCATACTATAAGTAATTGGTGTGGTGTGGTTATGGGACGTTTACATACTGCTCAGGATGCATTTTACTTGAAATAAGCGAAAATCTCATACAACTTACAATATACATCTTCAGGGATGTAGGATCTGTAGCCAGGTACCTAGTTAGTATAAAGTTTCAAGGTATAAGCCATGTTAGTAATGGTGTTCGAAACGCACTCGTCTATGGTGGTTTATTTACAGAATCAAGTTAATTTAAAAGCGTACGGAAATTTGGAAACCAATATCTATATTTCGCTCCTGTATCAGAGAAATACTGAACTCAAAATTCATGATTAAACATAAAAAGTAATGAATTAAAGAAGTGAAATAAAGAATAATAATTCGTGTAAATACTTTTTAATATGTTTTAGAAAATTTTTGGTAAAGAGGAAAATTTTTTCAGGAATAAATATATTTTTTGGATGGCATGGGAAAGAACAGGAATAAAGGATAACAGAAATATTTTGTAATTGCCTATAAGACAAATAAATAAATACATTAATAGATACGGCACATGAAACTCCATAATTTAATGGTTTCCGCCGACCAACGTACCAGGTGAGCAGCAAGGCGGTGGCGTTGTCGGGCGAGTTCGAGCGAGAGGGAGCGAGCTGCGAGAGCGAGACGGCGCGGGCCGATGCGATCACGTGACTCCCGCCCGTATAACTCAGCTGCTTCTGCCGACGCTGGGGGAGCGCCACTTGCCATGGACTCGCTTAAAGTACGCTTCAATAGGGATCCTGCAAATCTAGTAATGAAGGAGAGGTTAGATATATTACAGTTTGAAGGTTCGTAATGATATGTTTTTTTTAATATAGGAGTATCAGACGAGCATGCACTCTATCTGATGGTACGTGTCTGCTGTCGATCATGGACATCTGTAATCGACTCCAGATAAGATTATATATAAGGTGGCCACAGATGCGCCGCTACCTCTATGGATTAAGCTGGAATGCCCCGTAAAAGTAAGTCTCCCTTACTCTTGAAATCAGAACACAGCACAGCGAATAATACTGTTTTTATTAGGTAGAACCTTTTGTGGTTCGACTCCGGCGGCACCACCGCCACACCTATTTCTGCCTAATAACAGCAGTGTTAGGCGCTGCTATACAATAAATACAGCATTACATTTTTACCTTATAACAGCTAAATCTCTGGAGTCTAATTCTCGGTTTTTGTTCTCATTCTCGTTGTCAACTATAGGATCATTCAGCCATTGGTTAAATTGTTCGTATACCTCCTCTAATTCCGATCTGAAAAATTTACAGTTAACAAGTTACTCTTACGAAATAATATTAATATTTGAATAAATTATTTTATTAGTAAGATAGGTTACATACGTATATTCAGTGCTGAAACTATACTTGGAGCTGTTTCCAGTGTCTTTTCTGCCAAGAATCTGATTTCGTGTCGGAGAGTTTCCATTATTAATAGTTTCTTTTTCCGTGAGAACGAACCCGACGGATCCTCCACGTTTGACCCTAAAATATTGGAATTCATTAAAATCTGGTTCGAAGGACCAGAATTATTCTTGTCTTAGATCTTATTGATATTTTACTATATATGTGATATTTTATTGCAAGTTCTCTTAGTACTGTCGTTTTTTTTTAAATATTGTCGTTAAAATAAATTTATGAATACTAGGTATGCTTTAAAATTTCCACGACGATACGATTTGTTATTTTTGATATGGAACTTGTAGATTCTACGTGAGGAAGGTACCTTATATCATTATCGTTAAGTCCAGCTCCAGATATGCTGATGCCGACAGCATAGCTCGAACTGTCAGTGGACCAATCTCCAGTAGTACTGGTCGTGCAAGATTGCTCTGCTTCCCTACGAAGAGCGTCCCGGAGACGATCAGCGAAGCTTAGACGTCGTTCTTCCGTAGACAGTTCCTTCGAATACTGGAATGAGTTGGGACGAGCGCTTTCACCCCTACCTTCGTCTTCGCTTCCTGTAATCAGCAAATGATTATGGGCAATTGATCAAGAAGTTAATATCCATCTAAGAGCGGTAAGAAATAAATGTTCTTTTCCAAATCTTAGGACTTACATTAAATTAAATTTGTAAGAAATTATATGATCAATAAAAATAAATGTAAAAATTATGACTGCAAAACATTGATAAGTATTTCAAATTTTTAAAGTGGCATAACTGATTACGTCACGCGTCTTATCATACACTTAAAGTAAAGATTTATTTACGATGTTTTTTTTTAAGAAAAATATTGTGATATCAAAACTTACCATAGTCAAAACTATCATTGGCACTGTGGTATTCGTCATCGCTAGAGTTACAACTAGAGTATAGGCTGTCTTCTTGAGCTTCGAGGTTTGCAAGCGCTGGACTTCTGGTCACAGGCAGACATTCTCCAGAGGATCCCAGTACAATGAACCTCCCCCGACGGTTGTTTAGTGTACCAGCGTCAGGAGACAGCCAGCATTTCCGTTTCGATATTTCTACACCTGGAAGAAACATTCATTATGTCGTACGTATGTTTATCGATGTGCGTCAATGCGATAACGATCAAAGATAGGGACACGGTAAGAGTGGAAATACAGTTGCTTACAATACCATATTATATCTTAATCTGATGATATGGGATGTTTAGGTAATACCATGGTAACACAAACTTTGATATCGTCTTCTGGTGCCAGTATATCCATCGGAGATAATTTATTATATATGCTACTTAATTTGCCATGAATGTCTCAAGCAATACTGAAACTTATACCCATTTTTTAATTCTCTTTATCTATCTGAACTAGTTTCTATGCAACTTTCATCTAGTCTTATGGTGTGTTACTTCTTCTAAAATACGACATCAAGCAAGATTTTCCTTTATATAAGAAATATATGTTTATTTACTTGGATCGCTCAAGTTGAGGGTAGCTGCACAGTAGTTGAGCGGAGAGGGACTTCTGCTGTTGTAGCTGTTGATAGTGCTACAAGAAGACGCTTGTTTTATCATGACGGTAGCTTCCACTTCTGGTGGAGTGTTGCTCGTTGATTCACCTGCAAACGATATCATGCAACTGTAATTTGAAATTATTTGAGTAGTAGAAATGATCATGTGAAGGATCATACATTTTTGAAGCAAATTTTGGTGGTGAATTTTTAAAACCATCGGGATTGCGTAGTTATGCTCTTTGAGGTTCTATTAAGGCTACATTGTCGTCACATTTCAAGCTTATTTTAAGTAAGTAGTGTTTGCGTGCTCTAGTGTTCGGTTTGAAAAGCAGACTTACTACGCGTTCTAGTTTAGTTTTCAGTATCGGCAACGCACCTACGACCATTATCATAAAAAATCTTAGATAACTATATTTGGAGTTAGTTACAAATATTCGTTTTCTGTAGTTCATTATTACTTGTACATTTACGTCTACGAGAAGTTTAGTTTCCTTTCATATCATAACCTACCGATTGGTGACAGTCGTCTTTCAAGCTTCTGATTTTCGCGGCTCTTCATAGGCGTTTGTTGGAAGGCGAGAAGACATTTGTTGAGTTCTCTCAGTACATTATCTTCTTCCCACTGGCTCAGTGGCAGTGCACTGTAGTCCTCCGCGTCCATTAGACAAACGGTAACCTGAAGAAGCGAGATCTTTAATGTTTTTCATATAATCATGATTTCATCTACATTTGTACTATCATTTCTCTCTGCATGATTTATTATCGCTAATTTTAGAGTACCGTGTTACTTATTATCTTGAATTGTTTTTATGTGTAAGAGCTTATAATTTTTTTATCTTATATATATTCTAGCTGTCTCTAGAGAAGAGTACTGTATGTTACTAAGAGTAGGTACTTCTTGTTTTGTGGATTGATGTTATGTATAAAATTTAACACTATTTATTATAATGTCTTGTTAACGACGAATTTTGAAATGGAGATTTCTAACGTACAAATTTAGTTACTATTATTTAGATGCCTTATGTCTAATTATTCATTATTATTTTGGTCGACATTAGATTTGACTGTACACGGTCCAAAATGGCCAAATGTGTTACAACTGTTTAGACATAATTTATATTTCGTCCTATACCTACCGCCTTGGGTTCGGAGAGTAGTTCCACGTTTGGTTTTTGTTTTTTGTCGCTAATTCTGCTGAACATCCTGACGCCTTCTACTTTCAGTACCTCGTTGTCTTCCAACGCCTCCACGCTTAGCATCGCGGGTAGCAGTTCGGGCATCATAAACATTGACAGCGATTCCTGTAAACATAATGGAAATTCAAATGAATTATTATATTAAAAATATTTTAAATTTAATCTCTAAAAATGGAATCAACTCTATTGTTGCGTTTGTATACAGCTCGATTTTTTTTAAGGATTTTGGAAATGTCTCCTCTTCTCATAGTTACCTGCTTGTCTTAACCTTTTAGTACATACATTTAACAATACGAGATTTTTCGAGAAGTATTTAAAAATAATATAGCCAACAGTGATCTTTTTTGTAAGAATTTGTAAGCTGACTCACTCCCGCGTGTCTAGATTTTCGAGTAGCGGTATGTTTATAATCTGATTTTTTGTTGATTTTATGGTCCATTTCACTTATGTCCATTTAATTTTATTTGTCAAAATGTTTACCTGAGAGTCACCGTCGATAAGGGTATCTCCACCCACCCTGCTGGTAGCGAAACAGACCCTGATAGCCTCGTCGTTCTCGCAGCGTTCCGGCCGCCCCTCGTGCCGTACTAGTAGTTTGCAGAGTGGCAATGTGCACTCCAGCCAGTCTTCTATCGTTAACCATTGCTTTGACGTCATTACCTTCGAAGAAATTACTAATTTTAAATCAGAATGTTCCAATTGAAGCTCCTATACTTCGTTAGGGAACAAGTAAAGCTTGATATCTTTAAGTTTAAGTGGCCTTAGACATGCAACCGTTTCTACTAAATATGTAAACCATATTGTAGCCAGAAAATTCCTTTTTGCTAAAATGCAACGAAGTAAGATCCCATTGCAATGGAGGAGTAGTATTTTTGAGGTGTGAGCCTATAAATATTTAAATGAATGCTAAGCATAAACATATTATTATGTAAACTTTTTGCCAGTAAATCATGTGTAAATCTTACTATTCAAATACAAAATAAAACATAGTTATTTATACTCCTTTAATCTCTCAATGTTAATGGATCGAACTGGTATCAATCAATTCACATCGTCAGTTGCGTCATTGATAGAAAAATTGTACATCGAATATTATGTAGAAAATAAGTGCGGAGTTACGTACTGAAGTCTTCATTTGTTCTGTTCTGTTTGTTTACTTTAGTTAATATGTTGCTTTATACATTAAGAAATATTCAGAATAGTTCCAGTTGAATGCGAAATTAGTTACGCTGGACATAATTAATTAATTACGTTTTATCTCTTCATAATTTCTATTTATCAAAATTATGTGTATCTTGGTATCAATGTACGGTAAATTTTCAAAACATAGAGAATTGACAACTCACATTGATTGAAAGATCGCAATTCGTACATGATAAGTAGGTTTAACATACCTGTCTACTTAATTTAATAGATCCTTCACAGCTATTCTTATCCAACCACTCAAAGTAATGTAGTAAACTTTTTAATTTATTCCTTTGGGATTTCCTGAAATCAGTAAAAGTTAAAATTATTATAATAATAATTAAACGGTGGGTAATTTCATTATAATAGACAAAGTAGATACCAGACATGAGGTTTTTTATGTTATTTTAAGTGGTCACTGTGATCCATGGACATTTAAAAACAAATTTGGATTGAACAAGAGGTCTACAGTTGTGAATTGTGTTGGGATATTTATAGTACATTATAGTGACTGTGTACTTTACTATTAAATAGACCACAGTAGAACGAACACTACTCATATAAAGAAGAAATATAAAGTGGTATGGTATGTAAGTACTACTCGTATGTCAGTTAATTCTTGAAAAAAATTACCAACTTCAAATTTAACGATTAATCACTTTATACACCGGTCTTATTAGTAGCAGCAGTAGGTAAATAAGTACATCTGATTCCTGCTAATGTCGATGGTTTATTTTAATAAAATAAATCTAGGTAGGTATTTACTTATAATTATAATATGTTAAAAGGAACCTAAAGATTCTTATCTTTTCATAGGGTTATTTAGATTACATCACGATACGATTTCTATGTCATGGTGTATCTTTAATAGTCGTTTATCAGGGGTGCGGTCACTTACTCCAATTGGTTTAAAATCGATATACGATATAAAATCTCTGTAATGGTTAATATCCATTAGGTATTAAGGGGCATATATTAGGTAAATCGATATCACGTACATATAGGTATCTGTAGTAGCTATAGGATCGGTTAAGTAAACGAGAACGGTGTAAGCCGATTTTGACCTATTTAAGGGTAACATAGGTACCCATATTTATATTGATTTTTACCACGTTCTAGCAGATTTTATAATTAAATTATACGCTTATCGCCTGAGGCGCCCAGGGTCAGACGACCCTAATACTTAGCACGAATCGCGTTTGACCGTTAATATAAGTAATTTGATTAAGTAGTTAGGTATGTATTTTGTTTCACTGTTTTCAGGTATTTATTTTCGCGTGTTAGTTAGTTACCTACCTATTTTAGTTAAGTAGTTCAAAAGAAAATAAAAATGGAATAGAAATACCATAGTGTTTTTTAATACATGCTATCAAAAATAAATCAGTCACGCGAGCGATGTTTCATTCACTTATTGGGATTAACTTATCGGTGTGTATAAATAACTAAAATTAAATTAAGAGCTCTTTATTTTTGTTTCGCGTGTATAGGTAACCTAAATGTGTTGATAAGGTATACGTACTGTAGTACCTACTTGTGTATCTATATACTTAAATAATAATATCGAAACCCTACCTATAGGTCGAGTCAACAACGGGTACCACTAACTATTAAGTATTCGATAGTTGGTTTTAAAAAGTACAACCCTTGATTTCTTGAAATACTCATCAAAGAGAGAGAGTAAAGAGGAAGTCAAAATTCCCGGGTTAAAAACTCGTATTTATTTCTGATTGACAGAAGATTATTAAATAATTTATTCAAGATAATAACGAAATAACGATAATAGCGATAATAACGAAATTATTAAGGAAGGGAAAAACTTACTCGTATTCATGACGAGAAAATAACAGAATTAAGATTAGGATTTCCTAAATACAGTTTCAAAATACCTAAGGATAATATTCAATAATATTTACCTGTGTAAATTCTTAAAAAAATGCGTAAAATTGAAGTCTTGTAACGTGGGATGAGTTTTGAGCGTCCGTTTTGGGAAAGTTGAAAAGAATGCATGGGCGATGAGAGACGATATAAAATTGTAGTCTAGTTCTGTTACGTCACCTGTAAACAAAAATATACTTTTTAAGTTACATAAACAAGTAATTAATTCAATATGTACCTACTAAACATATTTGATTACGATTTCAATATTAATAACGAATTTGAATGTTTTTATTTATTTATGAAACTTTCAATCAAGTATTTTATAAGTTAAAAATGAAGTAAGCAGTAGTTTAAAATATTGTAGATAGACATACTGTCAAAGTAACAGGAAGTTGACACTAAATACAACAGTAACAGTTGTGACTTAAGTATATTGGCAAGGGTTAGTGCAATTACTTTTAAGGGTAAAGTTAGAAAACATAGGTCGTGGGGTGAGCGACCTCTAGAGTAGTCTCATTAGGTATGCCTTCAGGGAGCTTTATTAAGCGCGTAAAGTGCGTTGCTGTTATTTTTACCGACTTCGAAAAAGGTTATAGAACTTCTATGTTCGGAGATATGTTTTTTTCCTTTTATGATGCGTGAGGCTACAGTCCTCATATCGATTGAACACCAGAAGGTTCCGGGTTCGATGCCCGGTCAGGTAAAAGCCGTCAATCTAACTGAGGCTTCTGTAATGACGTGGAAATGTGAGTCGGATACTTACTTTGTTGTTGCAAACTAAACATAAGTCCTTTAGGTGGCCGCCATCGCTTTAGGTGAAGCGCTCTGTTCACCATGATCCTAATGGTGTTGTCTAAGAAGTTTCTTCGTTCTTCTTCAGTCATTTCCTCATCGAAAAACTGTTCTAGGCCTTTCATCAAGTCAGGATCTTTGATGTCGTCATCTGGATCTATTCCTATACTGTTGTAGAAATAACAAAATTAAAATTAGGTAAGGTGCTTCAAAATTATTTTAAATTTCTATTATCAAAGGTTACTCTGGTATAGTAAATGTTTTTAGATAATAATCTCCTATCAAGTAACAGGTAAGTAAGGTTTAATTGTTTCTTTGAAATATTAATGAAAATCTCGAAGTAAAGATCAACAATCTATTTAGAGCTATTCCTTTTACATTAATATTTCGTAGAACGATTTGAAAGGGTAAATTTCTGGAAGGTCTTTGTGTTTTATGTACCTATTTATGGAATAAATAAATTTGGTTTAATTAATGTTTGAATTTTACTTCTTCGTTTATACTATGTATATTGTTTCATTACTAACTTGCACATATCGTGTATTTTCATCATATTGGCAGTCAGTTTGCTTGGTGATGAGGCCAGGTTGAGGTGTTTTAAATGGCGCTGCACGGAGGGCCACCAGGGAAGGTCAGAGGGTAACATTACAAGAGCCATTCTGAAAGAAAAAATACAAATATTATTCGGTTTAAAAATCTGCTATAAGTGTTAAATATAAAATATAGTTCTAATTCGAAGTATTTTGATAATAGTAGTAGGTAGTTATTATCAATCTACTATCTACCCACCTTTAGGTCTACTAACAGACTTGATTTTTTTTCAGAAAGACACTCAATTAGTTTCTCGACGGATAAAATGTGAATATCTAATGTAAATAGTAAATATTTATTATATGAATAGTATTTCTTTAAAATAAATTGATAATTATTGTTTCTTTCTTTTCTTTTTCATCCATGATCTTTCCCTAGAATACGGTTTTCATTGAAGTCCTTTTAAACTTATAAGTACGTAACGTACGTCTTAAACTGACGTGTTAAAGAGTGGCGTGTTAAGAAGGGCTTAATTATTAAGCAACGAAAAGTTAAAATACAAAATCCCTTCTACACTAGTTTACTTATACATAAACGTAAGTCGTTATTTAATACCAAGCGGGCTGCTAATAAGTCAAACCCAAAGAACGGTTCAATATGGCTATTTTCATTTATAGCTCCACAAAACAAGAATTTAATAGAAGCACCGAAGAGGACAAATTTAGCCGGTTGGCATCGAGTATTCGTCCGCCGGCCGGTGCATTCGTGGCTTCGAAGTTTTCGAGGCCTGTTTGACATTTATCCTCTGACTGGTGTTATTAATCTGTGAAATTTAGTTGTCAAACGTTTCGGCACAGCTGTGTGCTGTGTTATGTCAAAAACAATTTAATTAAGTTGTCATTGTCAGTAAGTTCGTCAAAACATTACAGTGATTGTTTTTTAATTTAATTTTTAAATCTTAACTAAATAATATTCATACCCAGAATTTTATTACAATCATATGAAAACGGTGACAATTATATAAGAAGCACAAAGTAGTTTAAGTGTATAATGACGTTTTTTATTATGTTTTGTCCGAAATAGTGGTGTAAAGTTATTTGATAAGAAGAATA
The DNA here is from genome assembly GCA_014595695.2 of Epargyreus clarus clarus. NCBI lineage: Eukaryota > Metazoa > Arthropoda > Insecta > Lepidoptera > Hesperiidae > Epargyreus > Epargyreus clarus. Next base: position 1,829,909 of record JACTTY020000037.1, read on the forward strand.
ATATTATCAGTTACAACTATCTGTTATCAACTCGTTTTTGGTCGTGTTCTTTAATTTGGGAGTCCAGTCGTACGTGAGACGCGATTGGCACACATTTGTAGCGGCTGTTTGAACCGCAATATCAAAGTCTACGCGAGTCAAAGGTCAGTGATCGTAAATAATAATGACGAACAAGGCTAAATTATTAAAAACCTTAATTTTGGGAGCTCCAGCGTCTGGGAAAGGAACGATATCGTCTAGAATTGTAAAGAAATACAATGTCGAACATGTGTCTAGTGGGGATAAGTTACGGGATCACATAGAAAAGCAGACAGAACTGGGAAAGGAGGTTAAAAAGTACTTGAATGAAGGTAAGCTCGTTCCTGATGATGTGATGATAAAGTTCATGATCACTGAGTTGAAGAAAGTAGACAATAAGCCCTGGTTGCTTGATGGCTTTCCGAGAACAGTTGGACAGGCCAATGCTCTTTGGAAAGTACAGCCGGTTGATGTTGTTTTAAACTTAGTGGTGCCATTTGAAGTGATCATCGACAGGGTTAAGAACAGGTGGGTTCACCTTCCATCGGGGAGGGTATACAACATTGGCTTTAACACACCAAAAGTCATGGGTAAAGACGATGTGACTGGTGAAGATCTGGTGCAGAGACCTGACGACAAGCCCGAAGCAGTACAGAAAAGGCTGGAAATATATGAAAGTGTAACTCGACCGGTCATTGATTTTTATAAGAAGAAGGGTATTCTCAAGGAATTTGAAGGGCGCACCTCAGATGAAATATGGCCAAAAGTTACAGCTTACTTGGACCCTATTCTATCTTAATTTATATAAATATTAACTATTTTTCAATCAATTATGACTATGATGCTATCCCTAATGTCAAGAAATCATTTCTGGTTCAATATAGAAAGGTTTTCAAATACAAATCACAAGAGACGTGTCACATGAGAAGTAAATAGGATAAGGGAAATATTTTTTATATTAGATAAGAGAAATTTTACACTTATACTATAATCATTTACATACATATTTACAAGGTGATGGACATCACAAACTGACATATTTATCTTTTATATTTGGTTGGGATCTAACATGTTTATTTTGTGACATATCTTGTATGTATGATGCAACGAGAGTAAAAATGGTGCGTGTACTCACATACCCATATAAGAAGTTAGACTTCTATGGCATATTCAAAATAAAAGTGTATTCAAAGAATTTTTGAATGTACATCAAAGTGAATAAATGTCAACACCAATGTAACACATAAACTTTCACAAAAAATTATGTGTTACATTAGCTCGCCAACACTGATCTGTTTCTCGTATGTGGAAAAAGAAGTATAACTTCAGAAAGAAGAAGCACAAATCAAGGCACAATTTTATTATCAGACTTCTTATTTTAGTTTAGATGTAAGTGTTAATAATGAACTATTTTGACTAGTGTTTGTTCTATATGTCCTATTTAGATTGCTTTATATTTAATATGTGAATACTATACTTTGTTATTGTTTTCCCCGAATTAGTTAGAAGACTGGATTAAGATTGTACTAACATTTCTTATATACAAATATTGTTTTTTATATCAATTTGTATCAATTTATGCCGATGTTAAAATGTTATTCATTCAAAACCAATATAGTTCAAGTATATTGTCTTCCATTAGAAGTCATAGTGGTAGTCTAATGTTATAGTAACAATATATAAATTATATGTCAATCATCGTTTTTCTTGCTACGGGTGAGTTCGATCCCCAGGGATATATTTATATTATGAATTTAATTTTTTGTCCTGTGTGGGTGTTTGTGTGTGTCTATGGCACCCAGGGATTCCTAAGGTGCAATGAAATGATAATGTTATCTTGTTATTGATTTCTTAGAAGTTTTATGTATTTTCTATTTTTATGATTGTACTTATTTCCAATTTATGTCTTTAAAGTGTAGTCTGTAGTGCCAGTGGAAAAATTTATGGTGCAATTATTTAGATAAATACTACATTACTTATACAAAAATGTTATATGAGTGCCATTTTTAGCTATGATACCAAAAATGTTAAATGTAAAAAAAGGCAAAATATTCATAATAATTTGACATAATTTTAGACTTAATTCTATTCACATATATGTCCAGTGTTTATTACAGGGTGCTTCAAATGTCCATTAATTTCCTAGTTTGGATTATTTTCTAGTCAATCTTCTTTTACCTTATTTCCCAATGTCTACGAATTTTATGTACCTATATTTCGCAGCTTATAATCATTATGTTACATATTTTAATGTCATTCCTATTTTGTAAAGCAGCTTGTGTAAAAAAAATAATGATGTAGAATGATGAAGTGATTGTAATGAACAAAATCCCTTGTATTTTATCATCAAACACATTATGGCTCTTCCTACAATGGAATGCTGTATTTATAATCGTGGGTTTGAGCTGTCGGGGCGGAATAGGTCATCAAAAAAAATGCTTGGATTTGTAATCTCCCCGCCCGCTAAAATGTCGCACAAAAACATGTTGTAAAGGCCTTAATACAAATGATATATTACGATAAACGGTAATTCCTAAGATTTTGCCATCCTTGAAATATGCTGCCCAAGGCTTTTCCGGCCCGCCAAACTATACCTAATTTTGTAACGTATTTTTCTAAAATTTCTTGTGTGCATATTAGAAATTAAATATTGTTGCTTCAATGTTAAAGGAAAATTCAGGAAACACACGGGCTTTAGTCATTTATAATTTTGTAGTCTCCCCCTTTATCGTTTTGATATTTTTTATCTTGGACAGTAAAGGATTATATTAGAATCAAGATAATAATACTAATATTAAATTTCAATTTTCCGAATTCATATGTAAAAAAAAATATACTATTTTCCTTCTCAATTAGATACAACTACAGTGTTGTATGCGGTTTTAGCAACTTGTTAACGAATCCATGTTTGTATGTTGAAAATGTATAGGTATTATGTAAACATATTTATTATACATATTTATAGTAAAATTGATTAATTGTTAACTATATTGTACTGGGTGTTTTAGAAAATAAATACTTTGATAGATGGTGTTGCAAATGTAATTAGAAATGGTGCCTTAAAATATATACAATTAAAAATGTTACTGTTGTTTCTTGTAACTAGTTAATAAGTAGATTTTAAAATTATACATTCATTTCACAATCTTGCAATTTCTATTGGTCACAAAACCGTTATTTTCTTTATATGTTTGTTGTAGAAACATACTGGTATGACCGCATGACCAGTATATTAAAGATCCTCTGTACTTTTTATGAGTTTGTGTATTGGTTAGGTACATTTATATATTATTTGTTGTAGGTATTTTGTTCATATGTTTTGTTTAAATTAGGAAATGAAATAAAGGTTCTAATTTGATGATGGATTTTCAATTTAACACATATTAAAGTACCCACTCCACTCTAATGAAAAAATAGAGATGCGCCGAATGCGGTTTCACCGAATAATCGAATACCGAATAATATTCGGTTTAACCTTTACCGAACCGAATATTCGGCCGAATTATTTGGTTTACCATTTCTTTATTGTTAATTTGCCAATTATGTGTGTTCATCCACACTTTAAAATGTTGATTTGAGTTTTAAAAATAAATACTGCTTTTAGGTTTAAAATAAATGTTGACTATACTAACTATCTATAGATTAAGTAATAAATGTGTTGACTTGAGGTTTCAACATAAATATTGATTTGAAATTTATTGCCTTATTTTATTAGCTTTAACATATTATCTCTTAAATAATTTGAGTTTGATTTATAATATAACATAAATCTTATATAGCAAGTTTGGTATTTTAGTCCTGTACCATGCCATTTCTTGTATACACGGCATGGTACAGGACTAAAATACCAAACTTCTTATATAAGATTTATGTTATACTAGCTGACCCGGCAAACGTTGTGTTGCCATATAAATGCTTAGGGGTATGAAAAATAAATAGTAGGCGATTCTCAAACCTACTGGATATACATATAAAATTTGCTAAAAATCGGTAAGGCCGTTTCGGAAGAGTACAGTAACTAACATTGTGGCACGAGAATTTTATATATAAGAACCTTTTCCCACGGACTAAATTGTGAATCTAAACAATTCTCAAGTCCCCTTGAACACACACAACAAATTTCATCAAAATCAGTCCAGTCGTTTAGGAGGAGTTCAGTGACATACACACGCACATAAGAAATATAAATATTATCCTGCGAAAAATGTATTTTTATAATATAATATAGAATGATCCAATCGTGATTGATCAAAAAATATCCTATCAAATGTACTTTCGTTTCGTTTCGTATTAATTTTTATTCTCATTCATATGTTTTCGTTTTATTACTGATGAAATCATTGAATGTTTTAAAATGACTCTTAAAATATAAAAAATAAGCAAATGCCCGCGTGTGAATAAATAATTGAAAATTGTAGGTAAACATCGTAACACTCCGTGTCGTAGCTAAGGTCATAAATTCCTCTAGAAAGGTTCGAATTGTGCCCTTGAGTATGAAGAGCTCTTGCGCCCTCAAAGACTATTACAATTTACATACTCGTATGATACGACGTACCTAATCCTTATACGACGAGCAACTTTTTATTCTCGTTTCATTGTAATACAAATTTCATAGTTTAATTTGATGTTGATAATGTGAAAATGCGCTTTCTGAACACGTTCAGCAACGGGGAGCAAGGGCAGCTCTCTTTCATGCCAGCCCCTAGCTACGAAGATAGCAATACCTAGTGATTGGAATGTTTATTTATTGTAGTTCAGCTACTGAGTATATAATGTAGCCTCGAATATATCGTATGGAGTTTCTATTGTAACCGAAGAGAACATCGATATGCTAGATTAGTATTTATATACGTTTTATGAAGGAAAAAAAAGCGTACTATAAACTAAGTGATTATTTGACTGACAAAACGGTGTGGTCTGAAGTAGTTCCAGCTCCACATGTACCATTAGATTAAGTTTAACATTGTAAAATCCATTTTTTTAAAAGATGTGTGTTATGGAGTTTCTTTCGCCGCTTCTTCTCCATAACGAAACACCTTGTGAAGTGGTGGTAGTTTGAAATTCAAAAAGTGCTCTGTAAATAACCTATTTTGAATAAAAAAAAATTTTGATTTTTTTTGATTTTGAAAAGAAAAACAAATGGGTGCATACTCCATTGACCTAGTAACAAAGCATACTCCTAATGATAAAGTTTCCAGGTTATTTTTTTTTTAAATCAGTTTACTGTGAGTAGAGCAGTTGGAAATATACACTAAAATATTACTAAGAATTTATTTATTTTTCTATGGAGTAAAAGGAGTAAGAGACTAAAAGTTAGGCTGACTGACTTATGATGATAGGGTCTACTAAGATACTAGTCACCGACACGCACATCTAAGCCATGAGCGTATTAGAAATCAATTATCACTTATTCATTAATGGTATGATAGTTCTTCATAAAGTTTGTAAAAGTGTGTGAAATCTAGGTACTCATTCGAATTTGGTCAACGAGCTGGATTGTGACCTAAATCTCATTTTGAGTGGAAAGCTGGGCCCAGTAGTGGAATAGTAATATAACTACACTATTTTTTAAAAAAATGTTGGTCATTGACAGTGAGATCGTCAACAGCAGCCGGGAAAATTGTGTCAAGGAAAATCAGATTTAATGGATACTAGTTTTACTACGTTATACACTAGCTTATACAAAATTTATGATCGGAATAGTATAAAAAGATGATACAAGCGGTCTCACCTTGTTTGTAACGGTGCGTCGTAATAAATGGGAACAAAAACTTTTTGCAAGCACTAAATAGTCACTTTCGCCTCGCGGCAAACGGTTTTTTTCTTTCGCACTTTTTTCATGGTCTACACGGGAGTCGACCACCTAATTTCTTCAGCATGTAGAATGTCTTATTGCTTTATTATAGACAGAAATAGTATGACTAGTGAGAGAAAACCCGAGTCGGTTGCGGGCGAGACGCGGGCGCGCGAACCCCGTTTTATTTTTAGCTGCTTTCGTGCATAGGCGCTGAAATTAGATTGTAAATAAAAAGCTTGGGTTAACAGGAGTCGTAGTCCCCGTTACACTCGCACATTGGGTCACATTTTACAAATATTCCCAATATTTAGTGTGTCAGTTATTTGACTATTCGTTAATTAAATTTATTTTCGGAAATAATAAGAATTTCCTCTAAATTACACTTTTGCTATGTGGAATGTTTGTTTTTTAGTTATGTTCGTAAATAAATTAATTTGTACAATGTTTTTATTGTAATTTTATATGGAACCCAACCCAACTCAATTAAAAGTTCTTAGTCTTTGAGTTTATTGCTATTGGTAAAATGATTTCGAGGGAGAGAACACTAATTCCATATCCAGCGCCACGGCAAAAGGGTATTTACATTTCCGGGTATTGCGATATTTTATAGGTTCGACTAATATACTCATAGTTAGGAAGAGGCTCACATGTTGATGGAAATTAGTGTGTATTATTTGTAGATATTAGTGAAACAATTTCGCGTATATCTTTTAGGTTATACGTTCGGCGTACATAGAGTTAGCGGAGACCCGACGTGCGGCGTCCTCGTCGGGCCGAATTACACTGACGCTCTGACTTTCACTGGGGGGTGACTACCCTGGCCGGCTGTCGCGCCACCCGCGGGAGTGACGTCATCGGGCGTCGCGTCACGACCACGACGCCGCACCGTACTCCCAAGGCTCTATACCCCATCCCCTGACCCCAACTCGTGAAATGTCGCGGAGGCTCTTCGTACGTGTTACGTAAAGTAAAACATGTAAGTATGAAATTACGTCAACACAGGCGTCATTTCGAGAGTAAATGGCGTGCGGAACCTTGGACCTGAAGTTAAGTTGGGCTGGCATACGATCCTTAAGTTATTTATTTAAAACCTTGCAAATTAATTATTATTGGATTCAATGAAAAAATATTGAGTAATATTTTACTGGTAATTGTAAATATACTGAAAAGATTGATGAATTTTTGTCCGTACTTATATTTAATAACTTTTGATTTATACGTAGCTCATGCAAATACAAACAAAAACAAATTTTCACCCCTCGTTCGCACTCCTGGGGTGAGTTTGTTACTTTACTGCGCATGCGTGAAAACCCCGTCACCCCTATATGTCGTTTTCAGTCACACTTTGTTGTTTCACTTACTTTCCAGATACTACAACTTCTACAAACTCCTAATATCCTAGTACCAGGCCCGCCCGTGGAAATTTGTTGCCGCCCTACGGAACACTTTTGGGCGGTTTAGGGCGGAGTGCGTACACGCCCGAAATACAGTAAAGAAAATCTTGAGCATTTTCTTTACACATGTTCGTATTGAGAAATAAATTTCGGCTTGAGAAAAAAATGTAATTGAGTAATAGAAAATGTAACCAAAATACATTGTAAATGAATATTTCAAATAATGACTCAAGTTCGATTTCTGGTACCAAAAAGTGATAAGCTTTGATGTATAGGTACTATGTTGTTATTTATTAGGGAACCGCAGAATTGTTACCACTGAGGTATCCAGTGGATGGCAGTGGTGACCTACCCTCACTAGGTTTTATCGAAGAAAATGTTACCGTGCATAGGAATAGGTCAACGAAAAAAAGGTTCCTAGTACTAAAATTCTGCCGTCTTAATATAAAGAGTGGATTCAGTAAATGCATGATTTACTGAAGCCCCTGAAGTCCCTCTTGGTTTATAGTTCTTAACACGTTTCAGGTCGTCTACGCTAGGACACGGGGTAGGGAAATTATCACGGGCAACATTTGTAAGGCTATTTAAATTCAATTGTAAATTATAGTAGTGGCAAACATCCAATATAATTTTTGCCAAGAAATCGTCACGTGTATAATGTATTGTTTATCGAACATATTTTATTTTAAATGTTCGTTGTCTAGCGATAGGCGCCACTACATACGCAGTGAAATTGTCGTAGGGTTTTTATATAATCTGCCTGAAAGTCGTATAGAAAATCTTAACGAAAGTAAACCGTTTTGTCTAACTAAACTTAGACTAAAAAAACGACCTAAACTGCCTAACTAAAAAAACTGAATAAGTAGGTGAGTGTGGTATAGGTATACCGTACCTGAATTCAGTAAGATACAGTTATTTTTTAAAATGACAGTATTAGTTAATTCTAATAATTACAATTGAACTTTCATGTAATAAATTTAAATATTAACTCAAATGTGACCTTTCTTAAAAATCTTAAGTATTTAGAAAGTACCGCAGATAAAGGAAGAATACCCGATGTTAGTCAAATTCAACCAATCTATAGTTTGAACCCGGTAGTCCAAATTTGCCAAAAAATTCCCAAAAAAAAATTTAATAACGCTCGTTTATAGCTATCAAACAATCATAAATTTTCTATTTGCCTATTTTAAATACATAATAAGTAAATATGGTTATTATTATTATTATCTATAATTAGTCGTCCATTCAACGTCCTGTGAAATAATTTTCTATTTGACATACATTTAAATCCAACTATTACATATAATTAAAATCTATATTTATTCTGTCTGACATTTTAATCTATTTGTGTTTGGTACTCGAACGCCCACACTTCTTGGAAAACCTCTTCGAGTGTACGAAATTAGTCCTTGTGAAGCTATTTTTGTACTTACGGCCTATGAAGCCTTAGTAGTATTGCCACGTGACCGGGACAGTACCGCCTCTATCCTTGGAAGGTGGGCGGGGAAATTGTTTCACGAAAATCCTCTACGACGTAGCACTTGTCTACGCTACGAATAGAAAGGTTTTTGGCTAACTTTCGTAGACTACAACGATTATATTTATAGATGGCTTAATAGGAGACAAAAAATAGGCCATTTCTTTATTTACTTTATATTAGGTCTCCATGTTTTGATTTTTCTTACGTTTTGTTAATAAAATAATATTGTGTTAGATATACCTACTCGTAATAATAATTTATGAAATTCTATGAAATGTTTTGAAAAAACGGTGGACATTTCATAATTTCTGCATACTAGAAATTGACAAATTCCAATCTTTGGTAGGTTATATTTTGATAGAGTATTGGACATATAGAGCGATGTTGAGATTTTCATATCAAAACTTTACTCTCGCTCTAAACTGACATCTCGGATTGATCGAAGTTGAAATATATATTTCAGGACTATTTATTACCAATTGGTAATAAGTAATCTTTGACACTTCCTCTCCATGTCTGCACTCCATGTTTTTATCAATAAATATTAATACAGTATCACAAGTTCAGAAAGTAACATTAAACAATACAAAAACATGGTTTAATAAACTATTTTTAAACACAAAGAATATAATAAATGTACAAATATCAGAGATCGTAAAGATACTATAATTAGAACTTCCAACACCCACGGAATAAGGTAAATTTCGCGAATACACCCATCCCTTTCAACTTTGAAAAGAGGCGCGTGAAGAGTACAGAAATCATTTTCGAACTCATACAAAACTCTGAGAGAGATGGATATTAGCAAAGATTTTCTCGATCAACCTCCGGGAATGCCTCGCATCCTAGTACAATCGACCTCTGATAAGTCGCGTAACCATGACAGACGGAGCCGTCCTTTTGAAAGGTCACTAAATGCCAAAGGTTCTTTGATTTGCCACTGTCTATTCATATTTCATTCTTGTTTGCGTAACATTTCTATGTTTGCATGATATGCTGTTATTTTAGGATCTTTTATGCAAATTGAAAATTGTCTTTATAAAACTAGCAGGTTTTGAAAGTGGTAGCATACTTTGTGGTTTGTGGTTCGAATTCGGAGGCAACGCTGCAACTCTGCATGACTGCCAAATTACAGCAACATTTATAGCAACGGTGGCTGCTGCTGGTATATGTGGTGTACTACAGATGTCCTTGGGCGGCAGTGCCCATTTATCATCAGATGGACTGTATATTCGTTTGCTACCTTTACTTTATAAAAATAGTAAAAATGAAATAGAATAAGTATATCATTCTTGCTCATGTTCGGATTTGTAGACTTTACATAGTTTGAGAACATTTTTTTTAAGTTCTCTCAGGTATAAAAATTACCTCATTGCGGTTTTGATGACAAATCATGTGTAGGTGTGATTTCCAATACGCAATACAAGTATGTTTGGTTTGGTACTTGGTTCTGATCCTGAATGCGAACCACGGGCTCCTCGATACACGATTGTCTACTCAAGAGACCGAATTTCAACAACTATGTCATTACTTATAATACTGGTATAAATAATTTACTTATTCATGTGTATAAAACTAGTAGAATCACAAGTTAATAGTGTTATATGTAGTATAATATATATTTTTATAGGTATAAAAAATAAACATTAAAACAAAAACTTACAAAAAACTTTTACACTTACTTTAAAATGGCACAAAAAAACATTAGAATAAAATAATAATGACATAATATAATATTATCGTGTTTCATTTTTTATTCGGGTCTCTTAATTTTAATAAGTGTTACGCACGGGTGCATAGAAGAGAAAAGCAAGCGTCGCTGGGATCCACCCCTTCGTAACGGACTCGTGACACGTCAGCATTTCATTGTGACCCCTTGTACTAGGGACACATAGAAATTCGGAGATTGATTCACCCTCTGTCTCGGTTACCCTTGCCATGCGCTTGTGTGTGTTAAGAGCGATCCATACGTCACCCCACACAATTGTAAACATGCTCACATTGTAGACAGCGACAACACACGTATGATTGCAAGTATGTATGTATTACTAAAAAGTGGAGTGTGAATGTATGAGTCAATGTAAATACGCAAGTAAATCCCTTTTATTTAAAAGTTATACTTAAGTTTTATTTTTTTACATTCTTATTTACCAAGTTTAGAGAAGTAGCAAAGAATCACTCAGTCCATCAGATGATAAGTGGTAACGGATGATGATGAACGGTAAGGACGGTAAAATAGGTCCTGGTTAAATTGGAGTCCGAATTGATATGGGCCACATGTGTTGTTAGGTTGTCTAACGTGAGGACTAGATTAGAATGTCTTATGTCTCTACCTTATGTCTCTTCTTTCTGAAGGTGGTAGAACTCTTTGTGGTTCGACTCCGGCGGCACCACCGCCACACCTACTTCAGCCTTATAACAGCAGTGTTTAACTGTGTTCGGGTTTGAAGGGTGTGGTAAGAGAGACTTATTTTTTTAAGGCGTCCAGCTTAGTCCTCAGGAGTAGCGTCTAGTCCTATCTGGGGTTGATTACAGATGTTCATGGGCGGCAGTAGCCACTTACCATCAGGTGGATTACATGCTCACCTGCTATTCCTATATTTAAAAAAAAAAACTTTGTACACACATCAAATCCAAACACAACACTATTTAATACTTTACAATTACTTTGCAAACTTGAAAGTAGATACCACCAGATATTTTGTCTGTTAGCCTAAAGTGTAAAATTATACTTAAATAAACAGAGATTACAGACCTTTGACTTGTAACTTGAGTTAGGAATCAAATTAGTTAATTAGTGACAGTAAATATTTTTTTATAAATCTTCATGAAACATTAAAAGGTTCGGCGTTTAATTAGAGAGGGCTTGTCTTTTAATTTTTATCAGTAAATAGAAATCGCAATGTTTTATTATTTTGCGATAATGTTGTTATTAGAGTGTATCTTTAACATCTATATTGTAGTTTAGGGTTAAAGAGTTAATATTAATAAAAAAAACAATAAGTATTGTAAATACTTTTATTAACAAAGGAACGAAAATGAAGCGTATATCACCGATATCACTTTACATTAATATACATTGAAGCAATATTTAACTATCATAGTTCAGTTTATCAATGATCGCGACGAGCAAATATTCAACCCTAACTTGAGCGCTACGTCACCGCTGCCCTCACCCTCCGATAGTTGGAGTAAACTATTCGTATCTACTATCTACTCGTTATCATGTTGCCCTATTGGCGAACACTATCTTGCGCGGGGCGCCCGCTTAACCTGCGCGGTGGCGTCGATGTGCTCCGTACATTTATACTACCCTGGTAACTTGGTAGCAAACGGTTACGTCACGAACTGTCGTCAGTGAAAACTAGCTTTAGGGTGGAATCGGCCTACGCTGTGCGAAAAGCGTAGCGCCGTAAACCGTCTACGAGACGAAAGTAGCTACGAGAAAGGTTAACTTCTCAAAATATAACGTCCTGAATTTTCATAAGATTTTTGCTGTTGTATGAAAGATTATTTTAAAGTTGATTATTATAAAAATCAGAAAAGTGAGTTTTGACAAAAAAGTTATCAGACTTGATGGAAGCTGCATTTATGATAACTATTTAGGGGTAGCGGTTTCATGAATGTCATGTGTTTGTTTTTTCTTAAACGAAAAGCGAATTTTTAACTTACTGTAAATACATGTTTACTTTAAATCTTCATAAAACTGATGTCTTACTACGTCAGTATTGTATGTATGATGGCGATGAAATAATACCTACTCGTAGAGCGAAAACTAAATTACTATTCTCAAAACGGATAACTAACTGATCAAAGACTGCAAAATATCACAAGCAATACCTATTATTATTATTATTATTACGGTAAAATACAGTAGTAGTGTAGTTGTAGAATAGTAGTAGCAGTCAGCACATTACACTTAACTACTGTAACAATTTCACGGTATATCAAAAATGAGCTACGAGACTTCTTATTTTCTAATATCTATACTTTCTATGCCCTATTATGAAGATAAATCCTACATACATCTGAAAGGGACGCTTACAGATTTCTTATTAGCACACAGCCATAAATCAGTCAAACACGATCACCCGTAAGTACTTGATAGCACACATTCATCAAAGACATACATCACACATTCATACTAGTGAAATACACCAGTACATTTGGTACCTACGTACTAAGACATCAGTGGCTCAAAGTGATAAAGGTCTAGATTGAGACCTAGACTGAACATGGTCTGACCTCCTTGGAGGTATGTTCTCCGATTACTTAAGAACGTACAGCACGAGGATTGGAGATGGCAAATATTGGGTCTTGTGTTATTCAACTGAGATTTATGAGTTGTTTTATTTTGGGCATATTGACATAAATGTAGCTGATGCCTCGTAGGCTTCATTTACATTTACATTTTACCGACGTAGAGCGACGTGTGCCTTAGCAGACAAGATATTATATAGAAAAATATGATTATGACGCAAAAAGTAACAAGTCTGTTTTTAAATTTCTTCGCAACAGGAACCAGAGCTTTTGTGAAACAAAATTTTAAATGACCACTACGTCTGACGACTACGTGACTGTTTTTATACGATTTAAAAAAATAACTTTTACGCCTAATGACACATCGTATTAAAAGTATTTTTGCGAATTGTTGAAAGTAACACAGTTTTGTCCTATGTTTGTTAATCGATTTCTTTTTTTCTATTGTTTTTATGTATTGACGATATAAATAAATTTAAGATTGTTGCCGAATTTAACCCTGACGGCAAACACTTGTTATATTTCAATATACGAATTACGATTCCATATACGAATATATTTCGATATAAAACAATCAATAATTGATGTATTATTGTTTAAACTGTGTAGTTTCTCTAAATTTATAATGATGTTCAATGTTCAAGTACAAATGTTGCTTTTCATCTATAAGATTCCCAATTTTTTCTTATATAAAATAATGATCGCAATTAAATGCGTGACAATATTTCATTATCCAGTTTATATCCGGATGAAGCCGGATAATGTCTTAATGGCGACATGTTTCTGTAGTATTATAACCATAGTTTCCCACCACGTCATTCATGAACGTTCAATTGTAAGAATCTACGTTATTGGATTATATAGGTGCTTGCTTCATAAACATACAATTTTTTGCTTGGTAGATCTATTTAATTTAATATTTGTTTTTCATTTTGATACAATCTAACATCTAATAAATAATTTCAATTGATAATTGGTATTCTTGTTTTTTAAGTAAATGTAGATGTCATAAGGTTCATTTTGGGAAATTCAGTAAATAGAGTTGAAACTTGCTCGCTCTCCCGGTCGTTTCACACAGACGCCAGCCAGAAATAATGTAAAATCAATATACGAGTAGCTACAACAATGTACGTCTAACCGCTCCACGATCAATACTACCCTGCATGACGTCATTGGATATTATTGATTTCATTCACCCCATACTCTCGCGATTCTGCTGCCTTGTTATCTAAGTATGCTGAGAAAAGCTTCTAGTATGGAAAAACTTGAGGCGACATTTGGGAAAATCTTCAGAAAATGCTTGATCTTACGATGCTTGCTGTAAACTTCAAGAAGGAAACGTATATATTAGAAGTTTCAGTGTACATAATTTTAGTTATTACAGGGAGGTGTGTAACCGTCTAATAAATAAAAATATATGAAGGGTCTGTCTAAATCTTCATAATGTTTGCAAAGGAAGTATTGTCGCATAACTAAACTGGCAAATTACTGTAGAGCAGTGTGGTATAGCGTCAATTGAGTGAGTGTAGTTAATTCGGGAGCCCGCCCACGTATCCCTTGCTAGCACGTCCCTACTAAATCGGTTTATCCGAACACCACCTTCTGTAGTGTATAGTCGCCTGGTACTCCCGGATCTGTTTATCCGAGACCTTCATCCGTCTTTATCCGGATTTTCGGCTTAATCCCAATGGATTACCATATCATTTTGATTTCGCTGTTATTTGGCTTTGTTCAATGTTACAGCAACGGTAATTATTTTGAAAACCATAAGTATTGTGATGATTTATCTCCGTATTTTGGGGATATCAATTTGGATCAGATTAGTGGAGTTTGGTATGGAGTAGAAAAAATTCCCCATGCTAAGGGAGAATACAAAATAGAACATACAAATGAGTGCTTCTTCATCGATATCAGGGAGCTCTACATTCAGGTTAGTAAAATATTAGTGGAGACTTTGCCGATTTTTGTTATGTCTAATCTATATAGATAATATATATAGATTAATAAAGATACTTCGCCGCCTTGAAATTGAATGAAGCCACAAACGGCTTATTATAGTAAGTTATTTTTTTGAATTATTGACAAATAAAAACATTTTTAGAGAAAATTTACGATTAAATAACTAATACTGCGTAATTTACATAATAAATAAATAATTTATAATAATAATTTCAAATATTTTAGGGACATTTTAGCACGGAGACGTGGCAAAACTTTTTTACGCAACTATTTCAATTCTCAAACTGGGTACATTTTCTTGTTAGGAGTGAGTAATCTTTACTAATCTATGTGTCTAATGTGAAAATTATTGTATGTAAGTATTAATTATTTTGTCTCCCAAAAAAAAAAAAAAATACATTTTTATTGTAAATGACAAACTGCATTGCACTGTGAAATCTTGTTTAACCGAGGGCAGTTCTAACTTACAGTTACATAGCGCTTAAGTAATCATAAAATAATTAATTTATCTTATTTTCAAAATAATTATTTCGCAACAAAAGTAAAACAAAGTCGGGGTAGTTATTTATAACTTCAGAATAGCTGTAAGAATTTCCTAGAGCTTTGATTTGTTAGATTTATCTAATCTAATCTAATTGAATGTTTTACAAAATGTTTCCAATGTAATAAAAGATTTTAAAAAATCACAGAAACAACACTTACTCGTACCTGATACTGAAAAATTACAGAAACAACATGGATAAACGTGAAATTTGACAGCTGCTTTAGCGGTCCTTTCTTTATTTGGCAACGGATATTCTGCTGCCGCGCGAATAACATCTATTTTGACTCTAACTCGTTAAAAAAGATATAGGTGCCCAGTTGTGGGACAGTAACGTTCCCCGCGTAACCAATTTATGTATTACCTTAACCTATAATAAAGGATGTGGGGTCGGTTATAAGTCAATTAACAGGTCACAAAAATTACGCTAGCGATTGTCTTGAGATACCTCTAATTTTAGCATTCAGTGATGTGCTTTCACGTGTACTGTGTCAATTATATAAGTGGTTCTTTCAGTACGATTAATTAAATAATTTTGGATATGACCTCTATTATAATTATTGTTCTATTTCTCTATACAAACGCGCAAGCAGTCAATGTAGACTACTGTCCACACTTGCATCCAACTAATGATTTTGACGAAGAAACAGTGCTGGGCATGTGGTATGTTCGAGAATACATATTTCACAAGGATAAGGAAACGAAAACGGAATTTAATCCTTATTGCCCAATAGTTCACATAAGGAAGTTAGAAGATTATGTAAGCGGTGGACTAATAAACGGGAACTTAGTAAGTTGTAGTATTATATAAGGCATAAAAGTCTGGCTATGATTGAGCAACAAATTCTTTGGTCCTAAGTACCTATATCCTAGCGTTTTGTAATCTGGAAATATAATATTCTGGAATAGTTTGTACGTGTTATTTACTTCACTGCTTTTTTATCGAGTAACCTTCATAAAAATATGCATTATATAATATTAAATGATTATCTATCTCTACCACTGTTGTCTTATGTGTCTCCGTTTTATTTTCTTTGCTAAACTAAAACTAAAATGAACCTACTAAATATAGGAATAGCTGCAGCAGCAGGAATGTAGGTTTACTAATGACACATTATTTCTAATAGGTTCATGGTATAACAATTATCTTCAATTTGAATGATCTGAATCTTCATGGTGAAAAACTGAAATTCCAAGGAAACTTACAAAGTTCCAAGGAGACTTTAATTTTATATATGAATGTATAACTTTTTTCTTTTATCTTATTCCAGCCTACCCCACCAGCACCGTACCCCCCATTGACAAACTCACCGTACGTGAACAGAGTGTACAATCAACCTGAACAGTATCGCATCAGACACTTCGTCATCGAATGGCATGAAGGTATATGGCAGGATGACTACCATGTCAAAGTCAATACTTCGCACAAAGGATTTTGGTCAACGGATGTTCCTACTGGATGTAAGTACAAAAAATGATAAACCCCAATTGTTGAATGTGATTTACCATAAAGTCGACTGAACAATTGATTGGTCTTAGTCGTCGTGGCCAATTACTGTCCACTGCTGGGAACGGGTTTCCTCTAAGAGGGGGTTCTGCACAGATTTACCTTTAAGTTTTAATAACCAGATGTGCTTGCCTGGGATTTAAACGTCGGATCTCCCGATTGAGAGGCCGCATTTCTTAACCACTGGACACTGTGTATGGCCTAGACTGATCGTAGTAATTAACATGTATTCTTTAAAAAATTAGAAGTAGGTGGCCTCTGTTGCCCTTGCCCTTGATTTCAGTGCGTTAAGATATATCTATAGAATTATTAATTTTAAGTCTAATCTATAAGGTTGGCAATGCATCTTTCATTAATTTATGGTATTTTTTTTAAAACCTGACATCAAAAACAAACCCCAGATAGGATTAGATAGTCCTACCTGAGGTCGGCCTAACATGCGCCGCTACCCCTGAGGATTAAGATGGAACACTTCGGAAAAGTATGTCTCCTTTATCACACCCTTCAAATCAGAACACAGCAGCGGTTAACGCTGCCGTTATAAGGCAGAAATAGGTGTGGCGGTGGTGCTGCCGGAGTCGAACCACAGGGGGTTCTACCACCTTCTAAATGGATATCACAAATTCATTTCAGTTCAACATTCACTTCAGTTCAGCTTTCACTCTCATGAGAATCTTTAAGATTATTTTTACGGTTAATGTAATAAGTCATATCCTCAGGAAAACACTAAGCACTTTTTTGACTCTTCATAAATCATCCATTATTTAACGGAGGACGCATTTCTAACTTGGATGCCGTTTGTTCATGTTACTCATTTTTTTCTTAATGGTTTCAGCCGTAGACAAAATGTACCGGTTCTTCGGAGGCGTGATCCAGGTGTTGAAGGCAGCGAACAACTACTTGGTGCTGAACTTCTGCATGCGGCTGCCCAGCTCCCAGATGTACAGCGTGGTGCTGGCCAGGAACGAAAACCAGTTAACTCCGCAAGACCTGGCGGGCATTCACAACATCTTCTCCATCAAAAACCTCTCCACTTCTGCTTTGAAGCGCGTCTGTGAAAACTCCGCTACGTCGCTCAGACTGCCAAGTGTCCTTTTATTAATCTTATGGGTATTTATTTGGAGATCTTAACAATCACTTTACAGTGAATTAATTACTTATATTGTATATAAGCAGTAAATCTAATACTTCTGATATTAAACATTTTAGACGACGTATTTTTGTTTTACTATACATTTTATAAATAATACTCTAATGACAGCCAAAAATATTAAATTCGTAAAATGTTATTTGTATCTACAGTATATGCCCTATATTTAAGTGCAATCCTAAGTGGTCACTGCAAGTTATTAAACCAGAATGAACATAAAAATCCATAAGAAGTAAGTACATACACATACGTATGATCCAAAACGTTGGTTTGTTACTTTTGAGGACAAGGTTTGAGTGCTTCATATTTAAAATATACTTATTGCTACTGAATACGCTATGGTTTCTTTTCAAACGTTGAAAAAAAAGTTAGGGATAAAGTATTCATATAGATAAATTAACAATATAGATCGTTAAATGAACGATTATTTAATCGTACGGTTCAACTCATGATATTGTATTATACGTTTTACAAGAAACATTGTACAAAATTATAAAAAACTTGATTTAAAACCATTCAATGGAGAGATCATTCCGGCTATATATTACGTTGATTGCATTCGCTATAAAAAAAGAATAAGAAGGATTTCTGGCATGAAAGAACTTAAATAATGACGATAATATATAAAGTTTTCGGAATTGATTACATATAAACTTAACTTACACAACTCAAGTACATTTTGAATTCCTACTCCAGCCCTAAAACCACTTTACTTTACTTACTTAATAACTATTTGGAAAACATGAACAAAAATTAAAATGATAGAAAGGGGTGGTGCCAGTGCCCATCCTACATAATATTTAATTTTAAGTTAACTTATTATTTACATTCGCCTAAACTTAATATAAAAAGTTATGTAAAAAGTACTAGGGTTGTACTTATAAAATTGTCTTGTAATAAATAGACTAAAACTATGAAAAAATAAGACGCTTTCTACACTCATAGCCCCACAGTAGGATTCCCTGTGTCGTGGGTGCCATGGATACACACAAAGATGAGCACACAAACACCCAGAACAGAACAGAAATTTAAATTCATCATTCGAATATCTATCTAGTCGGGGATCCAACTCTGAACCGTCTGCGTATCAGATCGGTATGGCGACCACCATGCCACGCTGGTCGTCTAAAAAAAAATGAAGTATAGTTTCAAAAATCCTTGTTAATTAGCCATAATAAACACATCCGATGAATCACGCTGCAGATGTTGCGCCATTCCTTGCACAGAGGACAACATCACCTGAATCAATTCGCTAATTGGCCGCGATACGGCCGCGGCCGACGCCTTGTCCCATATTCCCTGCGTTATTCCAAGTGATATCATGTTTACTACGTTGCCTTATCTCTTATTCTTCACTTCCACGTTCGCGCCTAAAGTTCAAGGGCTCTGCGGCGACAGTATTCGGTGGTCTCACCATTTCAATTTGGACGATGTTTACGGGTTGTGGTATGGCGTCGGCTACGCTCAACACACCCCTGATTGGACTAACAAACCGGATACAGTCGGCTGCGTCAGTCTTTATATCACTGATGTCACTAGAGAATTCAATCAAGATTGGCTGGAATGGACTGTACGTAAATTCTTATCTTGATTTAGTCCAGATACTTAAGAAAATTTATTTACTTATCATCTTTTCTTCCAGATGTTTCGCAATAATTATACGGATCAGAACTGGCGGTCCTACAAAAGCAATCCATGGTCAGGAGATGCGCTTGCTGGTTCCTGGCTTGATATAAGACTAAAGAGGAAAGTGAAAAGAGATGCTTACCAAGTCAGACGTGTGCGTGTATTGTGGGATGAAGATGGCCAAACAATGGAACAAGTATATACCTTCTATACCGAAGACCCTGGACTGTGGACCGCGGAAAAGACCACTGCATGGGAAAGAGCTATGGCTTCTAGGGGCATCGGTCTGTTTGTAACTTTATAAAATGCCTTGTTTTTCATTTCACAATTTAATGGCGGTTCCTTTCGTCGCGTGACATTTAGCAATTCATCTTTTAGATTGTATGTTTTCGAGTTCATAGGGTTAATTAGTAATTTTTCTACACTAGATAAGGTAAACCCTATTTCACCCTTTTATTTTCTTTTCTTCTTGTGCCATTCTTATTCGTTCTAGTGGGTATTCTAGATCGATGTATCTTGGTATAGCACCAAAGTGCTAGTCCGGTCTGAAGTTGTTGCGAGCAAGGGTAGTCATATAATTTGCTATGGTGACGCGATTCATTTCTATATTCAGAGCGGACTAGCAGTTTTCCGCGGACTATATCTACGTTGATACAATTTTTAAAGATTTACATAACGCCATCATATTTCACTCACCTGTTAGTAATAATAAATATTAACCAATTTTTGCCAACCAAATTTAGAAGAAGTTCGACAAGTTTTCTTGGCAATATGTGTCAAATGTGTAATCTTGATAGTCAAAAATTGCCTTAGGTTGATAATTAATAAGGGACGTTAGTCGACTTATCGGTACCTCTATATTTATAGATATTCACTCAATATTGTTTTTTACAGAAGTTTGGTATCCAGATGATCCTCCGAGACATCCAGACGTGATTCGGATCCTAAAAGCATCACCACACATGCTGATTCTAAACCACTGTTCAGAAGTTGGCAATGGCGGAATATTTTCATTGATACTTCGCAGATCGCCTTCAAGGGTCCAGCGTTGGGAATGGTATAAATATCAACAAGAGTTTTATAAATTTGATTTACCAACTATAACTCGACATGCGGCAGTTTGTGGAACTTGCTCTAACCATATTGTGATGAAATATTTATTCGTCTTTATTTTTAGTATTGTTATTGTAAATGTCTGTCTTGTTTAATGTTTCAATAATTGTATTGTGTAATATAATAGTGTAGTACAGTCGATTTACAATGTAACACTTTTGACAAATATCTAGGAATAAAAATTCTTTTATTTCGTATAGTTACTAATTAGTCGTAGTAATGTAGTTAATGGAATCTTTATTAGATTGTTAATGGAATCTAATAAAGATTCCATTAACTACATTACTACGACTAGTTCTCTAACTATTACTTTTGTAAATCACTTTTAATTTTTAAGTACCTGTATACTTTGTAAAATAACTTAATAGTTCAAATATATTTTTAAGTATATGTGATATTTCATTTAAATTTCCTAAGTTATAATTTATGTCGTGGTTCTACAAAGCGTATCACCGCATTCGCATTAGAGGTGAGGCGTATATACTGGAACAGGTACCGGGACTAGGTATTTTACCGGATTAGGTCGGACCTAGTCCAAGTTTTAATATGTACCTAGTCCAAGAATAAGTACCTAGTCTTTTATGGGACTAGGTGGAACAGGTTTCTGGATCACGTATTTTTAAATATTAGGAACAGGCATACCTAGACCCAAATTTACCTAGTACAACCCATCTCTAATTCGCATGTTCTTGTTACACATAATTTACCTAAATATGTAGCGCTTTAAATTAACGGTATTGGGAAATTGTAAGCAATCTAACTAGATTTATCGTCACTGGTTTTTGAGCCAGTGGCCTTGATGTCCATCCTTAGGATTCCAGTCCAGTTTTGTCCATTGCTATTGCTTACGAATTTCAATCCATAGGGTTTTAGCTGTGCATATTAATGTATTTAGTGTACGCAAGTGATCACTAATTATATCATCTCCGCAGAATTAAAAAACTCGTAAGACGTAAGTGCCAATTTGCACGCGATAAAATGCATTCGAATCTACGTATATTGTCTACGTGCCTTATTCATCCGAAATTAAAATTCAATCTAGCGAAATTACGGTAATTACGAGGAGTTCAGTTGTATTGGATAGTTTGGCATTTGTTTAGTTATGTCTGTGTATTATCGTGTATTCTGTATTTCTGTTCGTCAATTTGACTGGGAACGTCAAGTGATTTTTGCACTTGGGTACGTCATAGTAACTAATTCTAAAGGTGCGATATAATGTTAGTTAAGGAACATGGAAATTAGGTCGGAGCGCTTAACTATACTGTTTATGAGGATGTAGTGGCTTCTGACCCTTGGCCTGCAGCCGAGGTCGCAGCTAGTTCAAGATGGACAGGAACTCATTAGGAAATTAGTGCCTGAAGCACTTATGAATTCATAACTATATTTTAATTATCTAATAGATACATGAATCACTCGTTCCAGTTTATGTAGCAAGTGACTGGTATTTTTTTCATACAGAAGTTAAAAAACATTTTTATATAGACTTGTATAGTTCTATTGATATGAGAGGATTGTTGTCGGGTACAATACCTGAATAAAATTTTATTTCAATATTTACAAAAAAATATATATTGGATATAACTTATTGCATTTGTTTTTAGAAATTAACACCCTTCCGTTATATTCTGTTACTACCATCAATCTATCAACTTGTATGTCTGACAAAACTATTTCAAAAATGTAATGAATAATTATGGCACTAAAATATATAAAACGTAAAATGATCCGCGGGAATATCTTGCAATTAAACGCACATGATGTTATACTACTACTTTCGTTTGCCAAAACGCAATTAGCCTGTTAAGGCCGTTAGTCATTTCACTCAATTTGATTCGGGTCTAACATGTACACACGGGGTCTCGTTGAGGACAATTGCATTTAATTAGTTTACATCCCACTCCCATAGTCTCAGTCACCGCCACCCTTCCATCACGCGATACCAGACACGCACAGATAACGTAAGGAAATACACGACGTAATGTATCGTTTATATATTTTGTTTACTTATACTTATGGTGTTATGTGCGCCAGCTACCAGTATGGCGGAAGCCCCCTTAATTCTAACTATAGTTCGTACCAGTACACTACAATTTCGAATCTTTATAACCAATACAAAACGAACTATGGCAGCGACTTAGCGAATTTCCCGGAAGGAAGTCGATACCCGAATTACAACCCTGGATACTCCACTCTGAGGCCATACACGTATAGTAATACGAACAAGTTGGGAAACAATTACCAGTCAAGTAATTACCCGTCGAATAGTTACCAGGCCAATAGTTACCAGTCAGGTTACCAACCGGGGATGCCTACTCCTCGGTACGGGGAAGTCTATGGCACAGGAGCAGGTCACACCTCCTACGAGATGCCGTTTATGACGAATAGAGGATATTGTGTGAACAGGTCTCCGCAAATTGGTATTTATGTGGACAGTTTGAAGGGGATGTGGTATGGAGTGGAGTTTATCCAGCATCTAGCAGGGGACTCAAGGGTGGACTATGCGAGGACTTGCATCGTGATCCATATCTCGGAACCGATGGACAGGGTAAGTTAGTTTCATTTATTTCGATGCACATAAGTTTAGTTACTTAAATAACTATTTCATTTAATAATTTTCCTTAAAGGACAGGAAGCGTTGTCGATTTTTTTTCTTAATTTTAAATTTTGGTTTCATTACTTTGATAGAAGGCAGTTAAACATATTTCACGAAAATAGATAATAAAATTTCATAATGTGGTTCTACCACCACACCTTTTTTTAGCGTGAAGTAAGTAATTCTGCGTTGCTATGTGAGGTATGCATGTAAGGGTATGGATAAAGGTGGTAGAACTCTCTGTAGTTTGACACCGGTGGCATCACCGCCACACCTATTTCTGCTTAATAACATCAGTGTTTAACATTGCTGTGTTGTGGTTTGAACGGAGAGATGCTTTTTCGAGGCATTCCAGTTTAGTCTTCAGCGGTAGTGGCGCATCTGTAGTCCTCCTTGGGTATGACTCTGATTTTATCTGAGGTTGATTAAAGGTGTCCATGGGCGGCAGTAGGGATTTAGCATCAGGTGGACTGGATGCTCGTCTGCTGCTGTAATATCATAAGAAAAATCTGTCGTCAGCTTCGGGTAGAAGCACTTTCAATGGGCGGTAGCGACCACTTACCAACAGGTTTGTCAACCTGCATGGTCGTTGACTACTTTAACGTTCATTACCTCATTTGTCCTTCCAAAATTTTTGAATGTGACGTAACTGCAATTTATTGTGTGCACAGTTTTATTGTTGAACAACATTCGACTTTTATAGGATAAGTGTATAATAATATCGTTAGCTCGTATGCGATTCAAGGTGATTTTCATTATGTGAACTCTTAGCAGTGCAGTGGCAAATTAGTGATACGAATTACGAGTTAAATAATAGTCTATCCTATAAATAATAGCGTCATTATTATCATCAACCTATCTTTATACCACATTCGAATATAGGTCTTCATTTATAGTAAAAATGTATCAAGTTTGGTTAAGACTAACCTTAAGTAAACATAAGACATATTTAAGAATATCATGGAGATTCTCTTTACAAATTGACGTTTTGAACAAAAATGCGTTCCATCCGATGTTAAGTCACTGATGTCCATGAATATTTGCTACTCTATATAGAAAGAGGGTTCGTTCTGAGTCGATCACAAATACGTTGTCATGAGGACTAAGATGGTAATCCCAATCCCCACATAGTTATTATATTAGTCAGGTAGTAATTCTTAACCATATGTTAACCTCACGATTTTTTTCTCTTAACTGTTAAAAGGAGGGACAGTTATCTCCTAAGAGACACGGTTATTTCATAAAGTTATCTAATATTTGGCCTAATGACAAAGCGTAGTTTGCTTCGAGATTATGTTTTTCTACTGTTGATCAATGATTACGTAGGAAATCTTACTTATTTATTTTAACGGTTAACAGACCGATTATAGCTATCAAGTTTCGTTATCATACCTTTAAAAGAAAATACTTTCGTAATTTCTTAAATTAGTTTTTAAGACCAATCCAACGTATTTACGCAAGAGGTTTTATCGCTACGGGTATCTTTTACGTCCTTCCAATTTGTGATTACCAAACCAGCTGCCAAATAGTAAAAATGATCGACTCAATGATACCAGGTTATTTAATTTTCATCATATTTACATGTGTCAACGTTAAGAGTTCAAATCTTTTAAAGAATCAATACATTGTTCGATTAATACCTGACGGCAACGGTGACGTCGAAACTTTAATACTTATCTCTTGGTATGTCTTTAATTCTAGCCTATTTTGGATATTAATGTCACAATATTTCAATCCAGATTTTAGTATGCTAAGACATTCCCAAATATATTTAAATAATAATTGTTTTAAACTTTTCCACCTACATTTTGAGAATGGTAGTTAATTAAAAGCATCCGTCCTCTTTGTGAAGCTATTGAGCAGCAATGACAATTAGTGATCTTCATTCACATCTTGATCATTGCGACAAATACCGGCTCGGGTTACTCTTACCATAGATTTGAGAATGCTTACAAATGACATAGATAGAAAAATATTTATCTATTGTCTAAAATGTATTCCTAAAGACTAAATGGTTCACAAAGCTTAAATTTATCCCTTTAATTTATTTTAACATATTCTCGTTCTTTGTTATTTGGGTACCCCAGATTTGCCTACGCAAAAAAGATTTTTATTTTTTGCGTAGGTATATCTAGGGTGTCCCAGATAAAAGAAAAGAAAGAAAGGGAGTAACAAACTGTTAAAAATTGATTAGTTAGTCAAAGAAGTCTGTAGTGAACATTTAAATATTATGAAATCCATTATTTGAATTATAATCCTATAGTATCCATCCATCAATCCATTTGATACATGCCTCAATTTGAATTATAACAAGTTTTATATTAATGAACAGACTCATCACATAAAACGAGACTTACCTATTTGAAACAGGGTTTGTCTGAGGTCAAATGGATAAGGTTTAATTTTTATGATGCTTGAGGCATCTCTATGAGATTGTTGCCGCGGGATCAAGTGTGATAACATCAGGCCGAGTGACTCAGAAGTTCACTCTTCGCCGCTTCGACTGTCAGTCCGCGTCGATCGGTTAAACGCGCTATATTTACGCGTACGCGATTTTCACGGAAAACCCATCAATTGTTAGGAATTTATCGTGTTTCCTTTCAACAAATAGCGCGATAAACACACTATGTACGTTTAAAACGCAAAAACAACGCTAATGGGCTTAAAAATGGAATTTCAAGGTTGGATGTTGCGATTGCCTTGGATTCTGCTTCTGTTTTTGGTAGCTTCCGGGGAAGAAAGCTCAAATTTTACAGAAGTTACCCCTACAGTTGTTTGTGAGAGAGAACATGCTTATGATGATTTGGAGATAGAAGAGGTGGCAGGCAAGTGGGATGCGGTGGAACTTTACATGCACTTGAGGAATGAAGGAGTAAATACCTTCGAAAGCTGTCCAAAGCTTATCATAACGGAATTAAACGAAGCTCCAACTTCTACTTTTGGGGTACGTTTTTCTCTATGTTATACACTAAAATTTTAACAAATATTAAACGTGTTTCTTAAAAGACAATCAGATAAATTTCGAACAGTTATTTCTACCGGCTTTCTAAAATTTAAAAAAATACTAATCTGTTTATAAAAATAATAAACCTGTTTATAAAATTAACATTAGATACATTTAGAACAAAATAGATGGTTTTTATGAGTATTGTAGTAGGCACATATATTTTTATCACGCATTATAAAATCTATTTATAAATAGACATCGGAAAAAATGCTGAAGGAGATTCAACACTGTAGGCCTCTCTTCATTATGTTATATACTATTACGTGCACGCCACGTAATATCAGCTTTCCGCGTTTATATCACACTCGTAACATCTTCTAGCCTTGTGGGGTGACACCACGTGACACTTAGCGTAAGACATCTAAATGGTTAGATAAATATCATCACCTAGTTAAAAAGTAGTAACTGACAAAAATCGGTGCTAGAAGTATTTCTTAGATTTTTATATTATCTATCTATAGTATATATATTATTACAATCGTCGATATCTGGGATATCGGGATGAATGGCATGCTTTATTAAGGAGAGGTCTATGTCCAACAGTGGTCTGATAATAGTGGATGTTCATAAAGATCTTTTGGTAATATGGATATATGGTTCTTGCACTTACGATTTATTATAAGAAAGTATTTTTATAATATAGCAAACACCCTCTAAACCAGAACACAGCAGCGCTTAACACTATTGTTATGGGGCAAAAATAGGTGCGGCCGGTGGTGCCGCCGAAGTCGAACCACAAAGGGCCACCTTAAGAAATGGCATGAATAATGCTTAATTTGTAAAATATGCAGATAAAAATAAAGTGGGCTTGTCATGTAGGTACATGAATGAATTGGACTGTTTTGTTTTATTTTTATTTATTGAATGTCGCTTACTGCGTTTTACTGTATAGAGGTCAACGTATTGAACTATGACGATGAAGCAGATAGACATTATGGTAATAGGTATTTTAAATGTGCACAATTGAGCAATTTGTTCGCGAATTCGCAATTCTATTGTTTAAAACTTGTCTATTGCCGGGCAATACTGTGTATTAGTGTATTGCCCGGCTCCACCCATAAGTATATGAAGTATACGAGTATATAAGTTTCGAGAACATTGCCTTCCTTATTAATACTAAGTAGTACATAATATTAAGATTTCATGATATTTGAGGAGAATTCAAAAATTATTATGCACTACTTACTTAACTTTCTACGGTATTTTGCTTTACCGCTAAGGAGAGAAATAAATATTATCACATGTGTGTGATTTCCCACCACTAATCCGCAATTGGTCAGCCAGGTGCCTAAATAACTTTCACTCTGAACACCTGTGCTCAGGACTGAGACAGTAAAGGTGGTAGAACCCTTTGTGGTTCGACTCCGGCGGCACTACCGCCACACCTATTTCTACCTAATAACAGCAGTGCTAGGCGCTGCTATGTTCCGGTTTGAAGGGTGTGGTAAGGGAGACAGACTTTTCCGAGGCGTTCCAGCTTAGTCCTCAGGGGTAGCGGCGCATCTGTGGCCGACCTCAGGTGGGAATATCTAATCCTATCTGGGGTTGATTACAGATGTCCATGGGCGGCAGTGGCCACTTACCATTAGGTGGACTGCATGCTCGTCTGCTATTCCTATATTATATAAGTAAAGGGTTGACGATAAAAACCTACTGTTTATCAGTATTTGAACCAAACATAGAGAGTGGAGGCAATGATCATTGATCATTGCTTTATCCGGTGGAAATATCTCCCTTCCGCCGTTCCATATTTCCTTCTCGTGGCTGATAATAACCATTTAAATTTAATTTGCAGGGGCTTCCCCCTTATCAGCCATCAAGTAGTTTGCTCTCGCGAGAAATATTTTTATTGACAATATTTTTTATGTGCGTAACACTAACAATGTTAAATGGTTAATACTGCTAATCAACTCCAAAGAGCAGGAGTCATAGCTGAATCCGATCATAGAGAAGTTGCTTCTTGTAAGGAATGAATGTACGCCACATGCTTAGGTATAATAAGTTTTTTTTTATAAAGTTTAAGTATCTGTAACCAACTTCACGTGGAACAGGGGTTCTGAAGATGAAGATTATAAGCCTTATAAGTCAGCGAGCAATTAAATCCTTCCAAAACGAACTGGGTTTTTGCTAGGTAGGTGTGGCCACCGCCAAATATGCTGATTCTTCCATCATCTTTGCCATTTTTCCAAATTCAAATTCAAATCTCATTTATTCAAAATTGATTCATAAAGAATACTTTTTGAAAGTCAACAAACTACCACCGCTTCGGAAGGTATTTCGCTATGGAGAAGAAGCGGCGCAAGAAACTCCAGCTTTAAGCATTATAACGCTCATGAATAGTTTCCAAATGAATAGTTAAGATAAACATGAGATAAACGATACAACTGCTGTTCATATTTTGAGTAATAACAAAGATCGCCATTTTGCCGTTTCACTTCTCCGAAAAGCAACTCCTAAACAATTGAGTCACCAGACAATAGGTCAATTATACAACACTACATAATTACTTCTACCACTTACATGACAAACAATATCATTTTATGACCATGCTTATCCTATATGTCTTTAAGCGGACTGACCTGTGACCCAGCTCCAAGTATCCACCTACAGGTTGAGTCACACTGGCAGGAGGTCAATGCGCATGACCCACTTGTCTGCAATGATCCTGTGAAGCATTTAATGCATTAATTAAAGAATTTTCACATCGGTAAGTGACTGGAGACCATCAAGCAATAATCAGGGATGTAATTATCATAATGTGTGATGAAGATAAAGTCAGTTTGGATGTTGTCAACCTATGTCCTATTGATGTAGAGACGGATCTCATCTTAGAAAGAGATGAGGTTTAGGCGTTAGTCGATTTCGCTGGCCAAGTGCGAATTAGCAACGTTCGCCTAACTTTGAGCTTTTTTATACTTAAAAGCTTTCAGGCGTGTATGTTTCCTCGCGATATTTCCTTAATTACCACGCTTCTATTAGCTTGAACTGTATGTATGTAACGGAATCTTTGAACTCGATTGTTACCCACTTTGAATGGTTCGATTAATTTAAAATTTTGAACAATTATCAAGAATCAATGACAATACACGACTTTAATAATTTTATCCCATTCTCTACATCAGAATCAGGATTAACGAATTTTTTGTGCCATTTTAGCGTGGTTTTTAGTTTTTAAACTATAATTATTTTACTTCTGCGAAAAATCCAGAGGCCCATGCCTGGAAATCTCGCAAATGTCAAACTACTAGGCTATCGCAGGTTTTATGTCGCTCCATAGTTTGGATATTTTTGTTTTACGCGCGTTGTATATTGGTCTATCAATAGTTACGCTATGGATTCTGTTTGTTATTAATAGAGGCTCTGGCCAGGGCCAGGGGCATACATATAACTATTATTTATGTTTTTGTGATAGTTTTACTTGATTTATACTTAAATGTATAAATGTAAGCCTATTAGTTACTGTATATAAAAGTATATAATTACGATTTTAGTTTTCTTTCATGATTCAGAATATTTCTGTTTGGCCGTGTAGGAATGGCATTTATGTCATAAAAAGTATGGCGATTTGTGTCTACAAAATATTTTGAAACTAACTTCGTTAGCGCAATTTGTGGGTTACACTGAACGATAAAATTACGTAAAGAAAAAGCGTTATGCCTCCTCCTTGCAATTTTCTATCTTTAATGAACTACAACGAAGAAGAAGACTTTCATTTTTGATGGGGACACCGAACGCATACGTATATTTTATTATAAACTATTGTTTTCAAAATGTTTTCATAGATGTAGGTACCTAAATAATATCATTTACTAATACAATGTAAATAGTTTACATATAAAAACAATCTCAATGCGGCAGTGTTCTATTTTCGCGTACATTTACTACCGACCCTAAAGCAACTGAAGCGGTTCACAATTGAGATATAATTGAACCAATAAACGTTTAAATGGCTAGGTAACTTGTACACTACATTATCATTTTAATAAGAAAATGATGTCAAGGAATGCATGCATCGAATGCTCGCGAAGATTCTAATAACTCCTGAATAGACTGAAATGATTGAATAAAGTCTATTTTGCTTTACAAAATGAGATACAAAACGAATAGAAATTTACCGGTGTGATAACAAAGTTTCTATATATTCTTTTTTTGTATAAATGTAGAAAACGAGCATACTTTCCACTTGTTGGTAAGTGGATGATGTCGCCCATGAACATCTGTAATCACTCATAGATAAGATAAGTTGCATTGCCTCTGAAGACTAAGATGGAACGCCGTGAGTAAGTCTGTCTTCTTAACTCTTAAAAGCAGAGTAGGACAGCGTTTAACACTGCCGAATTAGGTGTGGTGGTGGTACCTCCAAAGTCGAACCACTAAGGGTTCTACCATGTTCAACAATATGCAATTAATTATTTTTATGCTAAAGAAGTAGCAAATAATGTAAGCATTCAAATCTAAACTTTTGAACACATGCATATAAGTTGCACGTTCTTTTATTTATCTTAATATTATCTTTATTCCCAGCCATCCACCGAACATCAGGCCTACCACGTCCAGCACATAAACGCGAAGTTGAGGCAGTCATACCGCTACTTACGACTGCTTTGGGACGAGGCTGGCGAGACGATCGAGTACTCGTTGTATTTTAGCAACGCCTCTGCTGGCTACTGGCAGACCTTTGAGACCCAAACTGGTAAGTTGTTTATATTGATCGTTGATAAGTAAAGATACTTCGCCGCCTTGAAATTGAAAGTCACAAAATGCTCATTTGTCACTTATATTTTTGAATTATTGATAAATAAAAAACATTAGAAAATTTACGAATAAATAAATAATGCTGCGTAATTTAAATAATAATAAAAATAAGTTTTTCAAATATTTTAGACATTTTAGCACGGAGACGTGGCAAAACTCTTACGCAACTATTTCAATTCTCAAAACTGGTTACATTTTCTTGTTAGGAGTGAGTAATCTTTACTAATCTATGATATTGATATAGTTTTTCAGGAAGTTTAAAGTCACAATATGTTAGGGAAAGAGCCATGCTTGATGATAATTACGGAGTAGAAGTGTTGCTGACAATACTCTTGCAATAATAAGCAGTCTGAAAATGCAACTGATAGGAAAGAGTCGTTGAATGGTGATCACGCCAGAGTAACACAGGGTAACCCCTCTTAATTGATGATATAAAGAAGACAGCCATAAATCACTGGAACAATGGCGGGGAAATTGATTTGTTGATAGATAGATAGATTACTAGTTACACCCAAGGATATCTGTTATTGGGCCCAAAAACTTACTAGTGGATTAGAGACGTGCTTAAGGTTGGCCATAGATCTCTGGCTCATATGTTTATCAAATCGTGGCTGCCTTGGACTAAATTTGGACACACTATATGCATGTTTCTACCATACTAACCTTACAAAACCAGAACACATTCAAATGCAGATCCCTTGAGGTCTGATAAATCTTTGCCCGATTCATATTCACACCAGCGCTTGACACTGCTATAATAGCAGAAAGGTGTGGCGGTGGTGCCTCCGTAGGCGAATCGTTTTATTGTAGAGAAACATATAGTAACTATAAATAACTCTTTACAGGTTCGCTAACAAGCCGGCCTTCCTATCAGCAGTTCAGCGGTACGGTACAAGTCCTGAAAGCGGTTGACGACCACCTCGTACTCAGCTTCTGTCAAGAGGCTTCTAATTCAGCTCCCGCTCAGCTCTACTCTATTCTCTTCTCTCGCGAACCGGGGGTACTGGTGAGGTGGGAGATCGATGCCGTCCACGCAATGCTCCAGAACAAGAAACTCTCTATCGCATCAAGAAGAATGGTCTGCGGAAACAGCGCTGATAAGCCGATATACAGTATCATATTCTCCATTTTCACATGTGCGCTGGCATACGCGATAAGCTCGTAGATACGTAAAACTGCGTGGAATGATTCCTGGTTTAATTAAGTCCGAAACACAAGAATCGAATTATTTGACTTTTTAATTATAATCCTTACAGTTAAGGAATTATTATAATGATAATAGTTTAAGCTACATCCAAAGAAACCATGTCAAAACTACTTACATTGAGATTGTTTTATTTTTTTGTGAAAAATAACGATAATCAATCAATCATATTATTAAAAAGATGTAAGTAAAAACTAGTTTTGGTTTCTTTATAATTTTATATTAATTTACGAATAAATCGAGAATATCCATATTCGTTAAATGTAAGTGGCATAGAGATCTATAATAGTAATATTCATAATATACGCATTTATAATATGTTATTGTAGGGACTGATGATCTCAGAACTGCCGAACGCTGTTTCATTATTATATCAGCAAATGACTAAATCTATGTGTAGAGGCAGTCATGTAGAGTATGTAGAGCAGCCTAAAGATAGGATTTACTCTCTTCTAATGTTCTATTTCATCAGTAGACGGGCTCATATGTTTATCTATTGTTATAATCACGTTATGATTTTCTCACTTGGTTTATACGGGAAAACTTTATTGAAACTGTGGAAACTTTTGCCATTTGACAGAAGCTCGCGACACATAGTTTGAAGTTATCTAGAGAGACGAGACTATCTTAACATTTGATGAAAAATATTCTAGGGCTCGTCATAAGGCGTAATGAATACGACTCAAATCTCCCCGACAAGTTTAAGTAACTCACTGCAGATCTTTCATATTTCATATCACAGGATATCCGATAAGGAAACTTTGGCATTGGTGCTCGACCCACATGTCAATAGTAAAGAACACACGCTTGTGTAACATTTCACAGAAGAATACTGAGCTATCGGGCTAGCCGGCTACCAACATATTACCAACAGGCCTAGCAGGACATCTCTCTTTGTCAAAAACATTAGCGACTATCAAGAATTAATTCTTTCTTGATAGTTTTTATATCAAGAAAGAGTCTCAAGTTTTCCTTATTTTATACAACTTATAGCATCATGCTGTAATTAAGTTCCGTCCTCTTTATTTTAAAACTTGTTCTTGATTTGTATTGCAAATAAGATGAAATATTACAACAGAAATTCGCGGTGTAAGAGTCAGATGAACGTATGTACAAAAAATCAAAAATGGTTTCTTTTTATAAAACGGTCCACAGTGTAGTCTTTTATGAAATGGCAAAACGACGTAACGCTATATTCAATATTTTTATTTCAACTACTGAATATTATCTCTATTAATAATCTGGTAAAGTTTGAAGTGGCGAATTTTCACACTATTTTTGCTCTCCTGTAAAATTGACAAAATGTAGATACGTTCATCTGACTCTTACACCGCGAATTATATTTTGCAATAGTAGTAATTGAAACACACCTTTTTAATATTATATTTATATAGATTGTACTACAATTAAACTTTGAAAATAACTTATGTAATCTGAAAAAATACTTAGTAAAATTAAGATAACCAAAGAAATATCATAAGGCATTTTAAAAAAACATAGTCGTAAGTTACAAAAACAAGTATTATAGTACGAGTTTTAATACATAACTGTATTTTATTAAATATTTTTTGTATGATAACTTTATAAACACACAGATATAAGAATGTAATGTTAAATATTTATTTACCTATTTATTAAATGTTATATTTAATATTAATAAAGAATATGGCACAGTTTTCATGTATTCCATTTTTTAAATAAATATGGGTGACCCATAGAATGTATGGCTTCATGCAAATTGCATTAGGTCGTCACTTTGCGATACATTTATACAAGTAGTAGCAACATGGTTTAGTTGCAAATATTTTTAAAGGAAATAGCAAATGAGGGTTTTCCTCATGTTATTTGGCCTCAGAATCTCAGGGATACCAGATCTATTTAGACAAACTCCTATGATGCGTTGCTTCACTGAAATATTAAGCTAGAACGCCTTATAAAATACTAGCTGACCCGGTAAACTTTGTACCGCCTCAAAATATATTTATGAAATATATTTCATATAAAATATAGCCTATGTTACTCGTAGATAATGTAGCTTTCGAATGGTGAAAGAATTTTTAAAATCGGTCCAGTAAATTTTGAGCCTATTCATTACAATCAAACAAACAAACAAAGTTTTCCTCTGTATAATATTAGTATAGAGTATAGATAAGAGCAGGGCGTTTTCATTCACGGGCTATACATACTTTTGGGTTTTGCGAAGTCAAAAAATATAACTACTTACATATAACAATTCCTTTCATCGCTTTACTTTCTTATTTTCACTGAACTAATATCGTCACTCATTTTTTTATAATATAGAAGTAGCAGACGAGCATGCAGTCCTCCTGATGGTAAGTGGCTACTGCCGCCCTAGACATCTGTAATCAACCCCATATAGAATTACATATTCCTACTTGAGGTCGGTCATAGATGGACCACTATCCTTGAGGACTAAGATGGAATACCTCGGGAAAGTATGTCTCCCTTACCACAATTAAATTGAAGTACCTACAGTTTGAAGGTGGTAGAACCCTTTGTGGTTCGACTCCGGCGGCACCACCGCCACACCTATTTCTACCTAATAACAGCAGTGTTAAACGCTGCTGTGTTCCGGTTTGAAGGGTGTGGTAAGGGAGACAGACTTTTCCGAGGCGTTCCAGCTTAGTCCTCAGGGGTAGCGGCGCATCTGTGCGGCATATCTAATCCTATCTGGGGTTGATTACAGATGTCCATGGGCGGCAGTAGCCACTTACCATCAGGTGCACTGCATGCTCGTCTGCTACTCTTATATTATATAAAAATATATATATATATATATATAAAGCTTTTGTCAAACAATAATCCATACCTACATTAAATATTGTTGTATCACATAATTAAAACTGCGCGATATCATACAATATAAATTATCAGGACATTATATAATTATCGTTTTGTCTGGCTATAGTTGTGACGGAAATGTAAGTTGATTCACTTTTAAACATATGGCTGTTCATATGATAGTAATTAATATGCTATTGGAAGATATTCGTGTGTGTACTTATTTAATCAGTTCTATTTTCTTTATTACATTCACTGTCTCTTGTGACCATAGAAATCAATCTCTAAATATGTGAAGTTGATCACAAATATGAGTTACTTTATCTATGTCCTTCACCACACCTTCCTACGCGTTTTAGTAATAATTTTTAAAATTTGTTTCCTCAGTTAAGTATATAAATTTTAATACAACTTATTGTAATGGAATGTACTTATATACTTAAAGTTCCAACTACGATGACAACAGATTTACATAAAAAATAATATCTACGTCATTTTATTTACTTACTTTGCTTTAAGTTATTTTATGTAGCTTGAGCTTTTTATGAAAAAAATCTAAATTTGACAAGTATTTGTAGTTTGTGACGCGTGGTACTAGAACCCAAGGAGGTATCGACCCAGACCAAACCAAAGGTCAATAACTTTCGTACATATTTAGAAAATGTTTGTTATCCGAGTAAAACCTACACCTGTAAAAAACATTTTATAACTTTCGATACTGACTCCATAGTCATAAAGTTGAATTTTGAGTAGAGAATAATATGCCGTATTCTGACGTCACAGGCATCTCTTTATGGAAGGGGTTTAGTGTGACGGAGTAATAAATTTCTTAGAACAATAAAAAAGACAAAAGTAGAGTACACTTTAATATCATAAACAATGTTATTAACATAAGTCATACATTGTAATTATCTTGTCACATATAATTCGGTGCCTTAAATGAACACCACCACAAAAGTTACCAGTACATAGAACCGAATGCAATGTAAGTCCTAATGAAAAAGCTACTTGTAAATAACGGCCGTATTTGGAACTTTCGGGCAATAAAAAAGATTTAGATAGATACTTTACTTGCAATCTTCAGGCAGTAACTTCACAATTTCATGGGGATCTGAGTAAATTATATTATCGTCACTGTCGAAGGTTATTCCGAAGAGATTTTTAATGTGAGCCATTTTTTCCAATGAATGATTGCCCTTGTTTGGTACGTAAATCGCATTTGAAGCGCTAAAGTGTGCTATACCCTTGTTATTTATTTCTATCGCCCGATAAATAGTAGGTCCTTCATACCAGACTCTTTTATTAGTGCCGTTTTTTATTTTGAATAATCCGGTGTCGTTAGTTATATACATATCACTGTCGCCATCTATAGCGAACTGATATATTTTCTCATGAATATGCTTCTGACGCTCGGCAATTTTTTTCTCCTTTTCAGTTACTATCTTGTACAAATGCTGCGCTGGATATGTAATAAAGTAGAGGTGGTCTTTGAAAAATATGTCCCAGACGTTGTGATTACTGATCACTCTTTCGACTTTTGAACCGTTGACCTTAAGGTGTTTTTTAAAAATGCCTTCATTGCTTCCAATGTAAAGAATTCCATTTTTGTTATCGATTGCAGTTGCGAACCCGTTCTCCACCGTCTTCAGTACCTTGTGGTCATGATGTCCTTTTACCAAATATCCTATTTCAAAAGAATCTTCATCATCCTTTCCGACGTTGTAGCTAAAATAAACTCGGTGTTCACTTTGATCGTACGACAGCTGATACGGACGATTTAATCCAATCCCCAAAACTTGTTTTCGGTGAAATTTATTCCGAACGTGTATGCCTTCGCATTTCGATTCATTTTTCTTTGATTCTTCAGCAGAAATTATAGCAATAACGCACAAAATTAACAACTGCTTCATTGTTCGAAGTACCGAATACGCCCTTTACGTGCAAACTATACCTCGATGCGAACTGGACAACGATCACTGTCGCTTTACGTTACACAACGTGATTCACAAACATAAATTAGAGCAATTTAATTAATCGCTATCGATTCATTGAGCGGATGGAATTACAGTGTATTATGCGCAGGTACCTAATTAAATTTACAACATGTATGTCAATGATGCACTGCGTGCTGAAGGTATAAATTGTATTAAACATTTAACCTCGTTTACGTGATTTTCGTTTAAAGTAACGTTAACATACATTTCTACACGTTAACCAAACGAATAAACATATTAAAGTATTATTAGTATGTAAAGTAAAGCTTTTATTCTTTTTATTAAATCGCCCATATTTCCAAAACATTACTCGAGCCAAATCTTGGACCCGCGAAATGTGTCTCTATCAACGAACAATATACTAGGAGACTATGAGTGTCGAGATATTGATTAAATTGTTAGACAAAGAAGGCACGCGTCGATGTTTCATTTCACGAAGAGGGTTGGTTCCCTCCCTCAAATGCCCTCTGCTACGCGTAGGCGTAGGGTAAGGTTAACACAGATGTCAGAGGGAATGTTTTATAAGTGTGATAGAGAGGGAAATATTCGATTGCTAATATATTTTTAAAGTAACACGTACTCACATCTACAAGTACTACGAACTGAGACTGTGATAAATCACAGATACACATATTTTATAAAATGTATGAAGAAAAGATAACGGTATATTGAAGACTTCTTCAAATATATGAAAA
This sequence comes from Epargyreus clarus clarus, assembly GCA_014595695.2. Taxonomy (NCBI): domain Eukaryota; kingdom Metazoa; phylum Arthropoda; class Insecta; order Lepidoptera; family Hesperiidae; genus Epargyreus; species Epargyreus clarus. The sequence continues at coordinate 1,867,804 of JACTTY020000037.1, forward strand.
AAGTGACCCGTGGCAATGGGCACCTTGTACTTTGCAAAACTTAAGTAAAACACAGAAACAAGCTCCTTCTAATTGTTGCGAGCCTTGTATTCACGACGCCTCATGATTCATTCATTTCATTCAGGATTTTCTTTTCATTGTCAATGAAAAAGCCGTTTTCTTCCAATCGTTCATAACAGATGTAGAGAAATGATCGAATTTTTTGTTTAACATTTCATGTAAAGAACGATAAATTACGATATTTTTTATATATTAATATACAATTGATTAAGATTACATTTGAAAAGTTATATTTTAATTTTCAGAAAATTATAAAACGAACCGGTTATCGAAGAACCCGGTTAACGAAAAGTATATCAGCTACAAGTGTATGTTATCCTAGTAAGATTTTTCGTCGCTGGCCATTTGCTACGGAAAATCGTAGCTGGCGCTGATTCTACGAAACCAGAGATGGCAAATGTCGACTAACGTTTGAAGGGTGAATATCAATAGGCGTCGAAAGTGGACATTGGTCAAACGACGTCACTACGACAGCGTCACTAAAGCGTCAACAGAGGTCGTTTTAACTAGGAACACAGAGGAAATGCAGAGGTCGATATCATGGATTACATCCCTGGCCACGGACCGCCCAAATTTGAGATAGAGCGAAAACAATGTAGCCCTCTCTCAAACAGGGGTATTCGCGGAGGGTCCTCTCACTCACTCGACTATAAAGGGATGTTATTTCCTCTTTTCGTTTTCCTGCATCCCTTGTAAATTCAGAGTCGGGAATAATAATTTTGCTATTTGGAACAGGGTTTGTAAAATAAAAGATACGATCTGGCATTAAAGGTTTAATATTAAAAAGTACCTAATAATAAATTAAATCTACATATTATTACTAATTAAAGTTATAAGGAGGTAAAATATTCTTATACTTCACAAGCACCTGCAGATGAGACCGTGACTGTTCCTCTGACGTATGTAACACCGTCTCTGCAATCGCAACCATCCTGTAAAATACCACATAATTGCATATGAATAGTAATAAAGGGTTCGGAAATGTGGTAGAGCCAGTACGATCGACCGGAGAGAAACCACAACTGTAACCATTTCTAGCGTAAAACAGTTCTCCATATTAGTGAAAGAGAGTAGAGCGCAACTAACTTATATGAAACGCCCAATAACGACTTTAGGTAAAATATGTTTTATATTGAGTTGATTAAAGATATCCTTGGTGCCCAGAATTAAGATGCCAATCATCATGCCTTTCTCATTTTTTTATTATTTTGATGACATAATGAACAATATAATGACATATGTAGTTTTAGTGTTTATAAAGGTTTACTTCACACTCACTTCACAAACTGGAATAAATATGGTGTCAATATCATATTTATTCCATTTTCCACTTTGGATAAATAATATTGCATAATTTACTTAATTTTCTTTATCGTCTTATTGAAAGATAGATTAGAGCTTTTAGGATTAATGTTGACATAACTATAGAAGCCACACTACCTTGATGGATTCTTTAGAGGAAAATAATGAAACAAGTAGGTACATAGTAAATGAAAGAAAAATATTACTCACAAAAATGTCTTCTAGAGATGCACAACCAGGATTTTGTTCGTAAAAGTGAACTTTCTGCAAATTATGCTTAATGATTTCATCGGTGGATCGCTTTTTATTTTCATCGGAAACTACCTTTGATATTAAACCTGCGTTATTTCGTTTCACGATTAGATTTTCCCTGTTCACATTTTCCATTCCAATGGGGCTCCCAAAAATAGCCTTTTCTAAGTATGTACAGTAATCCTCTTCTTCTTCGGTGAGATCGGAATTATCTTTTGTGATTGTATTGTTGTTTATATTAATATCATTGTCTTCAGCTTGAACTGGATCTGTTTTTGAACTTTCGGCGACTACAAGGTCCTCACTTCGGAGGTAATCTTGGTATAACTCATCATTATTCCCAACTGTTCTAATCTGGTTCGATTTTTTGAGATTCCTTCTTATTATTATGTACATGTTTGTGAGATATTGGAATTTTAAAAAATACGCAACTACTTCTGACACGCTGGCTGACCCGCTCTTTTTGCCTTTGATATGATTAAGGCAAACAGGTTTTTGCGGTCCACCATAAGAGTAATATCCTGGAATTTGTAAGTTCCGATAAGTATAAGAGGAAATCTATATTAAATATTTTAACACAAAGATAGAAATTCCAAGCAAAGTCCAGTTACACTAAATATTTGAAAATTAAGGAGATTTTATGGAACATTTTTGAGAGAGAGTTATTGAAAATGTAAGAATATTTGTTTTAATACTTACCATTTCTAGAAGGACAGGAGCATGGAGTGACTAAAGGTGTATTTTCATTGAGTTTGCTCTCTGGTGCGCTGTGGGGCCTGCAGAAGTAGTTGCTGGTCCAGGTGGAGTCGGTGTACGGAATGGAATCGGATTCGGATTGAGCTACTTGCATCCATTTTGATGACTCACGTAGCGAGAAGAACGTTAGTGTAACCACAGCCTGTCGAATGAATTAACTAATTAGTACTTACTGTAAGAAATTACCGTTACTTGGTAATTATTAGACACGAGCTTTTGCCCGCGGCTTCGCTCGCGTTACGAAGTAATATTTTCATCCCCTATTTTTTCCCCTTGGGGGTAGAATTAATCAAAATCCTTTCTTAGCGGATGCCTACGTCATAACATCTACCTGCATGCCAAATTTCTGCTCGATCCGTCCAGTGGTTTGGGATGTGCGTTGATAGATCACTATGTCAGTCAGTCACCTTTGAGTTATATATATTTAGATTGTACTCATAATAAAGGGATGTAAATAATATAAAAGTTAAGCATTAAAATAAAGATTTTAATCCTTAAGCATATAAAAATGCTTATGCTACAACATATCATGTCATGACCGTTCTGAAACGCGCCATGATATGAAAGTGACATGGTACGAATGTCATATAAACGAAACTATCTACTATTGCATCAGCAACTTACATATTTATTAACCGCACTTCAGTAAGTTAAAATAGAATAGAATATACTTCATTGTACACTTGCAGTAGGATTTAACTGTTAGTACTATTGATCACAGGTTAAAATAGTATGCAATAGTCTTATCGCTAAGCAGCGATCCCTTCCTGTAAATTACCGATTTCCAGGTTAAGTAAATTGATAACTGCTTACAAACTAACCATTGTGAAGCAAGCCGCTGCACAAAGTGTAGCACAAAGTGGGAAGCCGTATCTCTGAGCTAGGGCGCCGCCCAGCGCTGGGCCCAGCACTTCGCCCAGGGAGTAGCAACATGACCAGACGCCGGCCACTGCACTGTACGTCGCTAGGGCTTCAGGGCAACCACCTTCGTAACTGGGAAAGTTTTACAATCAGATTAGGAACAAAGAAAGATTATTTTTATAAGACAGAAGTAGCAAACGAGCATCCAGTCCACCTACTAGTAATTGGCGAGTTTTTTCTTTTTTTTATAATATAGGAGTAGCAGACGAGCAAGCAGTTCCTACCTGAGGTTGGCCACAGATGCGCCACTACCCCTGAGGACTAAGCTGGAACTTCTCGGAAAAGTCTGTCTCCCTTACCACACCCTTCAAACCGGAACACAGCAGCGCTTAACACTGCTGTTATTAGGTATAAATAGGTGCGGCGGTGGTGCCGCCGGAGTCGAACCACAAAGGGTTCTACCACCTATGTCCTGTTGTGCTGCCTATGTAAATCTTTAATCAACCCCCGATAAGATCAGTTTTACAAGAAGTTAACCACAGATGCTGTGCACCCTGTGCTGTTTTGTATGACCGAATTCCATTCGAAACTACGCCTCTATGAAGTATGTGCTCCTGGTAACATTGTTTTGGTTTTTGGGACAGCTTTGTTTGCCCACAGTATCGGATATAATTACTATCTGTCGGTCATGCGCGCCTGGTACAAATGTTTTGGTCGTTCGATATGCGAATACTGTCCGGTAAAATCCTTGGTCGCTGATAACTTTAGTATTTTGCAATATGTCTGTTTATCATGTTCCGGTTATTTTGTGTCATTTTTGTCCCATGTGTACGGTGGGTACGATTTTCGCATTTGGGAAGGTTAAGGTTATTATAAAGCTAGAAAAGTAATAATACAAAAACCACTCTCTACACTCATAATTAAATACGAGGATTTTTCTTGTATCGTATAGGTATCTGGTATATGTACCATGGACACACTCAATCACTCAAGCCCGACCCACACCCAGAAAACCCACATCCAGAACAGAAATTTAAATTCATAATTTAGGTAACAGATATCTAAATTATGAAGCCAGGATTCAAACCCGGGACCCAGTGCGTGCCAGAAAGCTCCACCAAGCGGGTCGTCACAATAATAATATCCATGTTTCTGAAAATAGTAGTGTGTCATGAACACAATTAAAAACAAAATGAATAACTTACATTGAACTAGTAAGCACTCCTTGAAATGTAGGCAGAAGCGTCAACGCCACTGACATTCCTAGAATCGAGAGCGCAACGAGATCTAGCCACAGGTCCCTGGAAAATAATACAGAGAATATTAAATCCAAGCTTATCAAATCGATTTTTTATTAAAATATAGGAGTAGCAGCTGCAGCCCATGGACGTTTAGCCAGATAGGATTAGATATTCCTACCTGAGGTCGGCCATAGATACACCGCTACCACTGAAGACCAACTGGAATGCCTCGGAAAAGTAGGTCTCCCTTCCTATACCCTTCAAGCCAGAAAACAGCAGCGCTCAACGCTGCCGTTATGAGGTAAAAATAGGTGTGGCGGTGGTGCCGCCGGAGTCGAACCAAAAAGGGTTCTACCACATTCAAACCCTCTCCAGCAGTGGACTGCAAGACTGATGGCTAAACGGTGAATTGTTGAATATTACTTACTTTGTAAGACCGGGTATAAAAGGACAGGGTCCCAGTAACAAAAGTCCAACAGTGGACAGAAAAAGGCCCCACACCATCATACACCAATGATTGTGTACTCTGAAAATTTCGAAATTATTTTAATACAACTTTGATTTAATTACATATGCTTAGTTATTATTTAATGAAAGGATAAATAAAGACATAAAACTAAATTACCAAGGTACCTATACTTTTTCGCGGATTTTTCTTGCAACTACTTATTAGCATATTATCTTTCTTGTAAATGGACAAAATATAAAGTACAACTCATGTAATCCTTCACATAAATAAACTTAGTAACTAAAATGTCTTACTTCAGCTTATCAATTGGAGTTACGGGAAACTTACCGATCAGCAACCCATCCCCAAATAGGGCTGAAGATTCCGTAAAGGCTTGAAAACAGAAGGAATATTAGTCCAATCTGTTTCGTGGACAGTCCAAACTGCCTCAAATGGGGTTCCAGCGTGGGGTCCAGGAATGCCCAGGTGTTGGACACTATGACTATCACCAGCCCGGTGATCACGATGGATGGGATCTTGAATAGCCTGAGAATGGATGCTGTTTTGGAACCGGTGACGTATTCTGTGAAATATCATCAATTAATTTTGTTTTTAGTGATAAAATCAAAATAGGATAAAAAACCTTTAATTACCACATGTACTATGTGGCAATAAATATAATTAATCCGCATAATGCATCCGTCATATTGGATTTAGAATGACGTCACTAAGCTAATCATGCCTTGTTATTCAACTTAAACATATATCCAAAAAAACATAGTTCAAAAACTAAAAACCACGCTAAAATCGCACAAGGAAAATCGATAATCCTGATTCCTAATGATCCTGACGAGGAAAATGGTATAGAATTATTAAAATCGTGTATTGTCATCGGTTCTTGATAATTGTTTAAATTTTTAAGTTAATCGGACTTTTCAAAGTGGGTAAAAATCGAGTTCAAAGATTCCGTTACATACATACATACAACCCAAGCTAATAAAAGCGTGTTAAAAATAAAGCTCGACATAAGCGGTTGGTATTAATTGGTTTAAAATTCATTTATAAATGACTCTGACTTGCCTACTAATGAACTACTTAGACAATTGAAATAAAAAGCTTGTAATGAGTACCTAATCTAGCTATTACTGTTCGTAATAGGCTTCTAAATAACATAAATCTAAGAACAAAGTCACATTAATTATTTAACAGTCTTTGTCTAGGTTATTCTTAGAAACCATTGAACTGATTTTGATTATTTACAGGTCTAACAATATGTATCTTGAAAATAATTATGGTTAATAACCAATAATATCGTTATTAACCGGGTTAACTAAACAAATCAGATTTACCATGTAATAAGTAACCTTTCACTAAGTATTTTGACTATAGTTTGGATGGGGTAAAAAAGGGTAGATGCAAGTTAGAAACGGAAGCTCGCAAAACATAAATTTTGCTTACCTCCGCAATCCGTGAGCAAGAAGAAGTTTATTGGCACAGTCAACACCATCACCACGCCAAGACTGTAAAACGGAAGGCCAAATCCCCCGATCTAGCTGGAACATACACATATTTAAATATTTTTGAACCGCTTTTAATCTATTACGTTGATGTCGATCTTTAAACATAAAATACGCGTCTTTCATCGTTTCATTTGGATAGCACAAAACGTTAAAAGGGGATGAGTTATTCTTATAGTCGCTCTCCAGTTGAGGTTGTTTATGTTTAATTATTTTTATAGCACTCTGTGACCTAAACCCGCATTTTAGCTACGCATTTCTGTGTCCAAAGTAGCCGATTTTTACACCGTACGAATATTAATACACTACCCTCACAGTTGAAAAAAATAAACATAGCTATGAACGTTTCATACTTTTAAATGCCATTTAAAAATTAAAAGTGAGTAATGAGTATTTTGTTTAAAGCTAAAATTATTTTAATATTTTATTTTGGACGTTTTTATAAATGTTTTTGCCATTGTGTACATACTAAGCAATAGCATCACTATAAGACTAACTATTGGGCTTTATCGAATTTTATTGTTTGTTTTGACTGTGTTTGTTTTATTTTCGCTACACACCATAGTAGGAGATATTTAAATTAGGAATCGTTATCAATTCAAAGTTATTAGCCATAATACTACTCCAGTAGAATCTCGACTAAGCGACCTATTTGTTGTCGTATTTGTGGCATTCGGACTATCGAAAATTTGGATAATTGAGTTTATGAAGAAAAGCTATTTAAACCGATTTAGGAAGGTGATGTTTTTCGACTATATGTTTGTTACGTATGTATTTTTCATTCTTTGGCAAACTCAAACGACTTCATTAATTTTGATACATGATGTGTCGCTGAATTCGTCTAAATTGTGGCGATAACATAGGTTATATTTTTAGCAATCGGGTTTTTGTTTTTTATAGTAACTATTTTGTTGCGATTTGGCGACTTTCCGGAATTTAAATGCACAAGTCACACAAAATGTGGCTGATCTGTAAGGGTTATTACAAAGTTACTTGTTCACGTTTCACAATCCGAACCATCGCGAATATTTATAACTAAGGTCCGGATAATCGATTTTCTACTGTATCACTAGTATTAGTTATGTATTAGTACATTATGTGATTGCTTATCATATGTTTCTTTAATACGCCTGTATGTAGCCTAAATGTCTTGATAGATTTCGACGTATGTGTGGTGTTAGGTTTGTCTTTATCACTAATTTCAATGGTTTTGGTTGTGTCACATTTTTATTGCTTTTTTAGTTCATAATTTTTAGTTTCAATCATTTATAAGTTTCAAAATAATTATCATATTTTTTCATATTTCTTCACAAGTATAAGCGGGTTTATGTCACACGAGCTATAAAATAGTATACGATACTTGTGACAAAAGTAGCCTATTATCTGCACGGCGTTTAGCACCCTCGCTGCGCTCGGGCGCTAACTTCACGCCGTGCAAAAATAGGCTACTTTGGCCACGCGTATCGTAATGTACTATTAAGGTGTGTAATGATTGACCAGATGGACTTTATACCCGTGTCATCATAATTATCATCCCATTATGTAACTACTGTCAACATTTTAGATTGGAAAGGACTAGGGACATAGCTCGGCATGCTTCTGCATGTAGCATTTTGATTTATAGAGAATCTCCGGAGTATAGGGTTAACTATATTCTAACATGATGAAGCTACATGTCTGAAAAATAAGTCATGTCTATGTAAAGAACAAATTTATTAAAAGTTATCTTCACTTCTCATACATACCGAATACAACAGCCCGCCGATCGCAGGTCCAACTGACATTCCGAGGCCAACAAATGTCTCTAGGATGCCTAGGACGGACCCAATTGAGTCTGGGAAAGCGTTCACGACGAACACGTAGCTCGCCGTGGAGTAGGCACTGGCGCCCAGAGCCTCCATCCCTCTCACCACGAAGCATAGTATTGTAAATGTTGTGGTGTTCTCTATTAGTACTAGTGTTCTGAAAATAAGAAAACAATTGACAAATCACGTAATGATTATAATTGGTTAATTATGATTAATTTTGCGCTAAAGTTACCATACATTTTAAGCTAATTTATGATAGCTTTTTCGCATTCAAATTAAAGTCTATTGCAGTTCACAGTTTTGTAAAGAATTTACATAAGTAAGTATTTTAAATTTTATTAAATTTTGATTCAAATAAAAAACGGGTATTTTTGAAGTCGTTAAAAAATAAGCTATTATTAAGATTTATTGAAGTGTGCAATAAAAATATTCTAACAACTACTGCATTTAAATTTCAACTATTATTTATTCGTTCGTTTACATACGGCGTGAGTTGTATAAAATAAAAAACTATTATTGGAGTAGTTTTCTGCGATCTAAAGACTGGCTTATTGGTTATCTAACTTACCCAAATAAAACGTTGCAGGCGCCAGCGATAAACATCCCCGCAATAAACATAAACTTAGCCCCAATCGTTGGTAACTGCAAATAAACATTACGGTTAATTGTTACCTATTCTTTGTTATCTTATTTCATTGATATAATATATCGATGTTTACTGAACCATTGTATTTCGGTTCAATGTTCAAAATGTTTGGAACTAAGTAATCAAAGACGTGATTTAGATGTTTATAAGCTGGCATAAGCAGCTGTAATTAAGCGAACCGTTATTTATGTTGTCGTTACATGTAACGTAACTACTTATAATTCACGTTAGACAATATTTATCGTTTATCGAAAATGTAATGATAATGAATAAAAATAAATAGATAATAGATATGTCTACGTATCTATTTAATATGTTTACAATCATTGTTTACAAAGGCACCTACTGTTCATGAAGTTTTACGTAAAAGATTAATACTCGTATAACTACTAATCCGTACAGTTCCTATACTTCAGTAGTCCAGGAGTTTTCCTGACTGTTACAGCGTCATGAACCCATCACTATGTCACTGCTGGGTAGTACCTATCTCCTCTCAAAATGCGACAGATTAGTGGGTTAAACATTTAGTCCACTGCCCTGCTAAGTGCGGATTGGTATACTGTAATCTTTATACACTGTTCTCAGTAGTGCTTTTAGAATAGACTAGTTACATTAGGGGTGCAGACAGATATGTTGCAATGTACCTATGTACCGAAGATTTACCAGGCTCCCTATGTTATGTGTATAGTTGTAATATTACTATTGATGTTGTATTATTAAAAGATTTATTCATTTCCTAACTGCAAAATGTTCGTCAATTTATATTTATTTATATCTTCGTTTTTGCTTTGTTAAAATCTATATCTCATGCTCTAACTTAACTTGACCATCTATGTATCTACCGACCCTTTACCTATTTAATATGCTTGTATTATCTATTCGCGGAAACTTTTAAATGGCTGTCATTTACTTACTCCCTTGTATATGTACTACTCCTAGCTGTATTATTCCTTCAGTAAATAAAATAAAAATTGCAAAGTTACGAGTATAATAACTGTGCAATGTAAATAAGCAATAGCAATAAATGGATTGCTGTCGATCTCTAAAGGATAAAGAACCCATTAATATTCTATTATTGTGTGAGTTAGGTATAATATATCTGATAAGTTACTTATGATGAGTCATTTAAACTAAATAATGCAGTCCATTACTTACACATATTTGATTTATTGTTACAGCAAACCTATAAATCTGAACGTCAAAGATATGACTATTTTTGGAATATTCCATAGCAATAACGCCTAAAGGGTCTCAATGATCGCAGTGCCCGATAAAGATATTATTTATGTCTAAATGTGTGAAGGATATTAACTTTTGTTAGGGATTCTTAGGACGCGACTAGTTTACTAATATTGACGTCACTGAGGGTGACATGGCGTGGAATTATTGTGAGAACTCCCATTGGCTACTAGGTATTTCTAGCTACTATCAAACTACTGACAAACTGCTCAGCGACTATTTAGTAGTTTATGCATCTGTACAGAGTTACAGACGCGTAAACTATCGATTGTTGACAGACTTTTACCACTCGTCAATCGCTAAGCAATATATTTGACGCCCGAGCAGCAGTAACAACAACAACAACAACAACAACAAATACTCTTTATTTGTACACCATATAAGATACATATAACACAATAAATGAGATAGCGTACAAAAAGGCGGCCTTATCGCTTAGAAGCGATTTCTTCCAGACAACCTTTGGGATGGAGTTAAAGAAATATGAGATCGTAGATGGTAGGGTGTACACATACAGTAAGAAAGTAACTTAAGCAACTATTACATATCGCTCAAACGATAGTAGGAAGTGAGCGACCAATCATGAAGTAATTATAAATTTCCATACTAAAAAAAGTGGACTTACAAACTTTCCAAACAGCGGTGAAGTCAGGAACATGATGACTGCGTAGAAGCTGAACACGATCCCACACATGGTGTCCGACAGGCCCTTGATAGAAGCTTCTCGGGGGAAGAAGGGGGCCATGATGCTCATGGAACAGAAGCTCATGAAGTCCACGAGCGCCAGCGACGCTAAAGTTAGTCGCTGGTGCCGCGAGAGGTGCCTGACCGCGCCCGGTCGTAATCTTGTTTGTGTTCTTACTAATCTAGAGCGTAAAAAATAATTATTCAGTAAGATATTATTACAATCATGTAATATTCTTTCATACGTTCATGTAGGTACAAGACGTTCCTACTTTACTTAGTCCTCAGGCTAGCAACGCATTTATGGCCAAACTCAATTCGGGTTTCAATCCTATCTAGAATTAATTACAGATGTCCATTTGTACAATGACCACATACCATCAGAAAACTTAGTTTGCTATTTTAATTTCATATAAAAGGATCAAAGGTTTATCATTAACATCTACATATATTTTATTTACCTACGACCCTAGACATAGGTACTACTTTTAGAATAGGTAATTTAGCATCGCGTTTCGGCGATTTGTTGGAAAATTGATGATTGATGATGATGATTGAAAATGAGATTTATTGAAAAGGCGCGTCTTAATCACTAATTAATGCTGCGCCGCGTTTGTTACAGTAACAGCTAAATAGTCAATCGCCGATGTTAAAAGTCGCATTTATGCTGGCGACCTTAGGTATTTGTGTATTATGTAGGTACTGTGTAAGTGTACATGAAATAGTTGAACCGTTGCAGTTGCGATATTTCGTCATCACCTAGAGTTGAAATTTCATATGGAGTTGCAAGTGCATTGCCATCACCTTCTTAAGTTCAAATTGCATCCAATAATCTTTAATCCATACAAGCATTTTTAAGGTGTTTGTAACCCTATAGGTTAAATCTAAACATATCTATAATTCTATATATAGGTTTTTAGTTTAATATCCTCAAATGAAATTTTGTGTGAATTTTTAATAAAATTATTACATTACTCAATGATTTAATTTAAACAATTTTATATATCAAGGGTAAGCCCACTGTTATAATACAAAAATACGTGTGGTAGTGGTACCTCCAGAGTAAAATGGTCAAAGGGTTCTACCATTTTAATTTAGAATGGCATTCTAAATGCTACTCTAAAATCTAACGTTTTCGTAAGACAACATTACGCAACTTTGTATTGATGCTACTGGCAATTATTATAGGTAAGTAGTTTCTTATCTATGATGATAAAATTGATATAATTTATTTACAACCTAACACCTATACCATTGTACGCAAACCTTGGAAATTCTACCCGTTATTATTGTTATTTCATTCACAAGTTCACTGAATTATCTAACAATTTAATCAGCAAACCTATTTTAGTTCATGTTATTTGCGTCTACGAGGGTGAAAGGATGCTGATAACCTACTCCTTAATTTACGGGAACCACCGTTTATATTCCGAGGAGATTCCGACAAAAATTGAACACTATAAAAAGCTAGCAAAGATCGTAAAATGAAGCACTAAATTGACGCGTACGTTTGAATGAAATGACTGATTTAAGATTTTTTACTTAACGGACATACTGACGTAGTTTAATGTGAATATTGTGTAATGTATATTTTTTCTTTTAAATCATAAGTCATCACAACTGAATAGCCGAAAATCTAGGCGTAAACCGGAAATCCGTACTATCCAGACGAAAGGTGCAGTCGTTTGTAAACGTAGGTACCTCATACAATTGTATAACTTAATCCTTCGCAATATAAAATGTTTCTGATGTAAAATTATTTTTAGCTGTCTTAAATTAGTCTTGTTATTATGAGTTATCAAATAAATACCTATTTATATTTACCTATATTGCAGTAGGTAACGTTAAAATACATATTGTAGTAAAGGATTGTTTGGTACTATCCAAGTTTTAGTTACCGTTCTCTTAAGATTCTGATCTCCGAAGTAACATCATCAGGCGGTCCTCCTGACCAGGAGTGCACTCGGCGTAGCCTCCCGGAGTCCGGAAGGGAGCATCGGCCTCCCCACGTGGCCGCCAATTCCTCCGCATGCGTCGAAGTCTTCATCAGCTTACTATCAAACACTATAGTTTCTGTTGACGACACCATACCATCCACTGCACTCCCATCACTAGTCCTTTCATTTTGGTTCGCACCTAGTAACGGGGTATTCTCATCTGAATCGGCACCTTCCTTACTCATGTTAATTCGATACTAAATAGTCGTAGACAGTAAACAAATCTGATATCGCGTGTCAACGGAGAGGGCCGGGCTCATACTGGACATTTGTGCTTCTACCTTACATATCAATATCCGTATCTTATCGGGTGCAAATAAAAACTTCCGAAGGAATAAGGGCACTTGTTAATTTCCAAGGAATAGTTCGGTAAACAAATTGATATATTTCGAATATTTACGAATGTATTTTTATACTCAAGATACTTGCGATTGTTAGGTACATCCGCACTTTTAGTAGGTATATTTGTAAATAGGTAGGTACATTTACATTAAAATATTAATAACAGCTGCAAAGTATCGGCTTCGCCTTTCGTTACATGAAGTTACCTAAACTTAGATACTGTGTTGTAAAATATATCTATGGTGATGTCTAATGTAAGAAACAATAAAACGTAAGGTACTTTACGTATATCAGTGTTAATGTTCTGTTGAAATATTTACCTACCTATCATTACAAATAGATACCTACTTAGATGAGCAAGGAGCTGGTAAATTTTATCATTATGCAATTGTTTCGAAGCAAGTAAGTTTATATAATCTAATAGTGATAGCCCAAGCATGTATATTATGTTGCTTTCTCAAGTCGCAGAATATAGTTCTTATACAATGCGCCTATAGGCGATAGGCATGTAGAAACGTAGGGTTTAGTGGAATTTGAGGGACATTAATAGGAAAAGCCAGAAGAATCGATGAAAATTTAATGACAACGTTTGAAGGAAGCATTGACATAGAAAAAACAATATACATAAGAACGTATTAAAAAGAAATATACATTAAAACCTTCTGCGCTAACTAAAATAATAAAATGAATAAGCAAATAGTGCGTCGCCTACAGCGCCCAACAATAGGTATTATCTATAGTACATAATATTCAAAATCTTTATATATATATATATATTTCTTAAGTGCGTGTGTATGTCACTGAACTCCTCCTAAACGACTGGACTGATTTTGATAAAATTTGTTGTGTGTGTTCAAGGGGACTTGAGAATGGTTTAGATTCACAATTTAGTCCGTGGGAAAAGGTTTTTTAATTAATTTTTAATTCGTAAGTAGTTGTTGATTTTGAAATGTTTGACATTGGATTCGACAGACTTCGCTACCATCGCAGTTTGAAATATTCTATCCATTTTTCAAATCCGTAAGTGATAAGGGTTGTTCACCCTTAACATTTTTTTATTTATATGGTAACGTTTGCCGGGTCAGCTAGTAGTTATATATAGTAAGTATTATTTTGAAGTTAGCAATAATTAGTAGTGTTAACGCTGAAAAAAACCATTCTAAAACTTTTTCTACACATTGTACCATAGGAAGATATCCGACGATAAACTTCTATACTTGAGGAAGTTTCTTCAATAATACAATAACTTCATAAATTTCTTTCTTTATTTAAACCAAATATATTACATACACATAGGTATATTTTCACTTACAATCTATTCAACAATCACTGCAGTATTTAACATATTATAGAAAAAAATTACTGTAAGCATATAAAAATAATTATTCAGCTTTGTTTCCAAGTTTTTATTCTTAAATTACTAAACATATTTGATATTTTCTTTAAAAAAATAGGCCTCAACATAGGGCCAAACTCTAAGAATAATTGATTATGCATTTATGACTCGGATGAGTCCTATACGGGACATCTACTCCGTACACCCGCCAACGAAGTTTCAACGAAGTGTTTGAAGCCTTACAGAGTAGGGATTAGATATAAAATGTCTAATATTGTTATTATTCAAGAAACTCGTCCGTATACAGACTTACAGATTTACGGAGAGTTCCGAAATTCGTGCATTTTCTCTGCATTATGTGGAAGTAGGAATTTCCCGAAACTTCGGACGATTTTACGGAGTAGGTATCCTGGCCCGTCACCTTATTTGGCGAAGTTTTAAGGGAGGTTAATTACACAGTTAAAAAAAATCACATCTCTGTTAATAGGTAAATTATTTAAGTGGCTGACATTCATTATTATTAGGAGTAATATTTTTATTAGAGGCTTACTTTTAAAATACGTCATATGATTATGTAAATGCATATATCCGACATATACCGTACAACTAACTGGATGCTATGTAAGCTACCATTTTTGAGTTATTGCATAGATTTCATAGTATAAGTAATTAAGTATGTCTGTAAAAAACTGCCATCTATTGAATCGAGGTGGGTACTAATATCTATGTAAAAATCAGTAGAGCATTATGTATGTATATACATACATACATACATACATACGTATGTATGAGCATACCAAAGTTATGGAAGGACGAACAAACGCTTTTGTACGCTTCTGTAATAGCTCGATAGAATAACACTTTTAGTAAGATTTAGTAAGATTATGCAGACCTTATCCATGAAGCAACAAAAGTCATAAGTGCGCGACGCCCTGCAGTACGTAATATACTCTTATCGATAAACGCTTTTGGATTTTTTTGGATTGAATTTTTATATATTTTGTTTTTATTACTTATTATGCAGTGATGCTTGCTGCCGCTATGCTTTTATGTATTTAGATGATGTCGACAAAAGTGAGTATACGTTTGTTGTACAAAACTAACCTTCCCATAAGATCGGTAAGTGCGAAAGAGAAAACAATAGGCGTTTCGTTTGCTGTTCGTAATCTTAATATAGTGAAATGTTCAATGTAAAAAGTGTTTGTTTTGTTACATTACATTTGAATGCCCTGAATCAGTGCCCACCTTTAGTAACAATAAACTAAGCCAGCCACTCGAGCCACTAAAATGTCATGTGAGTTATCGTGTCAATCAGCAGTCTTCATTGGGCAATCATAACCTCAACTGAGCGAGTTCTTGCAGCAAGGCAGCTTCGTTCTCGATCTTGGCTAGCTGATTCAGCTCCAGCTGCTTGCCGGCTGCCTTTTGCGCCTTCAACTTATCTATGTCGCTTAATTTCTGAAAAGGAAACAGGTAATGTTTATATGCGGGATGAGTGACGAAACCACTCTTCCAAAGAGTAACAAGTACACAACATGATTATTGTTTTAATGTAAAAGTGATGTAGTGGTGGTGCTGACGTGTAGCACGTTACAGATATAATTTATCACAGGTAGAATGATATTTTCATTAGATCAAAAAACAAGGTTCAATCATGTGAAACTTGATCCTCTAGTGTGATGACTATATTCCTTGTTCATGCCTCATATTATATTCATTTATATTAGACATTCTCACTATAAAATCATATTAATTATAGTATGCCATTGATCTTCCAATCATAGAATAGGGTAGGGTGTGTTGAATAAAATCTGAACTAATAGTACTGTTAACCAACATAATTTTTAATTTGTCTGGGTTAGTTAGTTATTAGTGTCATGCTATTTTGTGTTAAAAATTATTAACAACTTCAAAAGTCAAAAAAGCACTTTTCAGGTCATTTTTTCGCTATTTTTTCGTGCATTTAAATACCAGATCTGTCGTATATATCTTCAAATTCTACCTTATTGATGTTCTTAATCTTCTTGTCCTTATCAGGGTCCCCTGTGGAGATGAAGGGGGGGCGCGAGGCTTGTGGCGTAGTGGGCGGAGGCGGAGAGGCCTCGCGCTCGCCCGCGCGCCGCGCCTTACGAGCTTCGCGCTTCTCTTTCTGTTTTATTGCTTGTTTTGACGGCGCCGCTGTAAAACAAAATACTCTTTCAATTTTCGATAGACTAGTCAATAAAATTAAGTAGGCATCACTAATTTTAAATCTATAACTATTATTTGGTACATATTTAATAGTTATTAATATTTTTTTCTGTCTAATTTTTGATATTATGTAACAAATTATAAAGTGTCAATTAATCGATTAACAAGAATATACAATATGAACTGATAATCTCTTTCCTTTAAGAAGTGTGTGTTACATTATATGTTTTTAATATAATTTTCAGTTCACATGAAAAACCTGATGATTTGTAAGGGCACTTGTAAATTAATAGGTAAGCTAATATAGTGTATGTCATTGTGTGCTCGTATATATATACACTATTACAATAATATCCGATCTAATTGGCAACATCTTTGTTGATCTAAATGAATTATATCACATTGTTCTAAATCTAAAATGGCGGTGAGCTAGACAAATTATAGAAATATTTTTCTTTCTCTTACCGTTAACATTTTCACCAGGCTTATGCGGTTTCTCATATTCGTGCAACGTGAAAGTGGACGGTTTGTTCCTTGCGCCGGGCGGGCGGTACGCGGCGGCTGGCTTCACGGTGGCGTCCTGGATGCCCTTCGGAGCACTCTTGGATAGCTCACTCTTCGCGTACGAGCCCGGCTGCCAGTTGATCGCTAAAAGGTACTCCTTCTCGAGGTAAGGCCGCTTGTGCATGAGCACGCCGGTGTGGTGCCAGATTTTGTATCTAGAAATAGTTAAATTTCGTTATAACGTTTTACCACAAAATAAAAACTAACAGAAGGCAATCTTCATACAAAGCGGCCTCGAACACCGCACACATAGACACCGCTCACCGACACGTTATCTCGGGGGGATTCGGGCGCGTACGTGCGCGACTTTCAGTCCGTTTCTAACATACGTTTGGAACTGTTTTGTGCAAGAAATGGAGCAACAAAAAAAGTTACCGTAATTGTGCAGTGCACGGTTGTTTAAATTTAAAATTAAACTGTGAATTTTTATTTTTTTTGATCTACCAATTTTTTAGAGAGTATTTGCTGTTGAACCGAGCCACTAGGAGTTGATATTTTTGGTGATCATTACAAGAGTATGTTTTAAAGTGGCTATATAAGCTCGAAAGTTAAAAATGTATCAAGTTTCGATGCAACTGGTACTAACCCGTTGCTAACAGTGAGTCGGGGATACGTGGTGGCAATGAGGAAGGTCTCCCCGCGCGGGTCCCACTGCAGGCAGGTAGTGTCGGGCGCGGAGACCAAGTTAATCCAATATTGGCAGAAGGGGTAAGGCTTAAATTAGCCAATGCTTGTCGAATAAATTCAAATCTACTATAACCTCCGACGAAGTTAAACGACTGCTATCCTATCAGTCTTATAATGCCTTCCAAAGAGCGCGCACGAACTTTCGTCACTGCTGGTCACCCATCCAAACCCGACTCACACAAGCTGCAGGGTTAACCGTCCTTTGTGTTAATTAACAAATATGTATTAAGTTTTGATGCCACAGTAATCTATTGCTAACTAACCCATTGCTAACAGTGAGCCGGGGATACGTGGTGGCGGTGAGGAAGGTCTCCCCGCGCGGGTCCCACTGCAGGCAGGTGGTGTCGGGCGCGGAGCACGAGCCCAGCTTCTTGTACCCGCGCAGGTCCCACACCTCGATGTGGCCCGTCGCGATGTTGCCGAAACCGCCCAGGAGGACTAGTGCGGTGGGGTTAAGGAATAATAATATATGCAGATTGGCATAGACGAGCCAACAATTTGATTATTTATCTTACAGATAAGTCTCAGAGCTTGTAACAGTAGTAAAGGATTGCGCGTTGATTTGACGGACTAATATATAATAACTATGTATTTCAAATATTTTTAGCCCCGAAATGTGTAAGTAACAATGAGCTTAAACTTTGAGAACAATAGGACAACTAATATTTAAAATGGGATTCTACATAGAAACAATGTGAGTAGTACAATAAGTTTTGTAACTGGACTATTAGGTTCTTTCGACCATAAGGTCCAATTTCAGTTTCTAAAACACACGTCTAATAATATTTTTAATTGCTGAACATAGTCCAATTATTCAGCAATACTAATAATGAATAAATCATTTGAAAAGGATATTATTCCCCTCAGGCGGGAAGTAGATAGCATTCCAGGCGCCGGAGCCGAACTCGAACAGCGGTTCGCACTTAGCGTTGAAGATGGTCGCCTTGGCTGGAGCATGGCCGTACACTGCCACCCACTCATTCCAGCTGCCTGGGTTCCAGGCAATCGCGTGGATTGGACCCTCCTTGCCTGCGGAGATCGGTTACTTACATATATTCGTCTATCAATAAATAAATGTAAGTTATTTATATATTTACTTTGAATTGTGTTTATAATCGTAATGCTTCACTTTCTATTCAACGTTCATCGTAACAGTTATATTGCATATCAGGTTCAGGTATCACGATTCGGTTTGCACGGACGTTCTTGCCACGGACGTGCAAGACGTGGAATAAACTTTGCGCTATGACATTAGGATCTTCAAAAAAGGTGTAAAAGAGCTCTCCTCCAAAGCCGGCGATGCATTGGCGCGTCCTGTGATGTTGCAAATGTCCATAGGCGAGGGTAACAGCTTTCCATCATAATCATCCATAAAAAAAAATGTATTGAAGCAACAAGACCGTGTATTAAAAACTTACTGAACATTACATTTCCTGCATTCCCTTTTATATCTCCATGTGCCAGCGTTTGTTTCCCATAATATGAGCCGCCAGTTTTGTCCACCTGTTATCAATAATTAAAATAATTATTATACCTAGATGTAGAAATCTAACATGCTGATGACTGATATGATGATAAGTGGCAAATGCCATTGTCTATGATCCACTGTAGATCGGATCAAAGTACTACTTGAGATCAAACATAGATGCAGACGTATGCTTAAGGGCAAATTTGGAATACCTCATATAAGTGTCTGTCACAGAACAGAAGTAGAATAACAGCTATAGCTCAACGTTAGATGTTTTAAACAGAAATAGGTGTAGCTGTTGTGGTAATATGTAAAACCAATCTGACAATTAAGAATTAACAAAATATAATACTAACATCACTCTGTGTCATAACAAATACATTTGTTCCTCGTCTATTCCAGTAGAATGCTGCTTTATCAGCTTGGAAGGATGACCGGCTTACGACAGTTTGAGTTATATCAAATTGGGGGTATTTAAATATACGCCAGAATGACGGCTGGCCGGCTTTACCTGAAATAAATGGAATAATTATGATTTAATTATCTTACTACTTGCTAGTTACCAGTTCTATTTTTTTTAGTAGCAAACATGTCATGCGTAAAAATTACTACCTTAGAACAATCTTCAAAATAATCGTTTCAAATTCACAGGCATTCATTGCAAGCATGAGTGGTAGTTAAATGAATGGAAAACTTGAATTCCTTTTTATCTTTTTCTTATACAACAACAACTACTACTTAATAACACTAAAACTAAAGAGAAGAATGTTAACAAATTTGCTTTTATGTATTGGTGTTGGTGGATCTATTGAGAAATACTGGCCTAATTTTATCATTTTTCTTATTAATACAATACAACTCAAAAACATACCTAAAGTAAATATAGACAAGTAGTAGTTTGGAGCTGGGCTCGGAGAAATTGTGAAACATTTTAACTTTTCAGCTGATATTTGCTGCACATAGCGATCAAGTTTCCCATCTTCATACACCAGAATCCTATTGTTGATCTGTATGGCAAACAACTTCTCATCTGAAGACCATTTTGGCTCCCTGAAGTAAAAAATAATAGTAATTCAACAATTGAGTAAAGAAGTGCCCTATTCATAAGATATTGTAGAAAAAAATATACAGGGTGAATTTTTCAAATAGGCCTTCAGGGCCAAATTCGAAACCATAAGGATTAGCGAAAAATGCTGAAAGGAGTCACGAGGCCGATTTTGATAAAAACTAAAACTGCATTATTAGTTTTTTAAAATATCTTTTTCCCTAGTCGGGAATCGAATGAGTTCATTTAGGAAAAAAATACACCCTCTATATTATTCTACTATCTGATACTGTCGCTTATAAGGATCAATTTCTGGGAAGTAATGTTATGTGACAAATAAAAGGAAAAGGAAATTTTGAAGAAAATACATATCTTTTTCATACTAATCCTTAAGGATTATACATAACATAATTATGACTTTTGTATAGTCCTTAAAGACTATACATAAGTCATAACATTGAAGGATTTGTTGGTTAATCAACTAATTCTTCAATGCTATGACCATGACATATGGTTTAGTATGAGAAAGTTATTACTTTAATTAAAACTCTATACAACAAATTCTATACAACCTACTGGTTGCCAACTAAGTTCCCACCATTTTTAGGATTTATTTTTTAATAAAAACAGGTAACTGATACGAAAATCCTCGCATAGCAAGTTAAAAATCTGTTATAATGATCTTAAAAATAACTTTAACTAAGTTGAACATAAAAATATAAATAAATGTATAAATTAAAGAATGGCAGGAACTTAACTGGCAAATTAATATGGAAAAATATATATTTTCTTAAAATTGAGGCTTTATCTTTAGTTTGTCATTTATCATTACTTCCCAGAATTTAATCCTTATAAGCAATTTCAATTACCGGCTATGGAAAAAGATATTTTAAAAAAGTAATGATGCAGTTTTAGTTATTATCAACATCGGCCTCATAACTCCTTTCAGCATTTACCGCTAATCCTTATAGTTTTGGGTTTGGCCCTGAAGGCCCGTTTGAAAAATTCACCCTGTATAATATGTAAATTTCAATTATATAATACATACCCATCAGACTGACTTTTTTGTACAAAAGATCCAACTAGTTCGCCATTTGATGACTTATATACAAGAATATTGGGTTTACCCTGAAAAGAAAGTATGTACATTGTAGGTATATGCTTTCAAGTTATGTAATAAAAGAAATGTATAATGAAGTGTGAAGAAAAATAAAAACATCAAAATTAAGTATTGTATTTGGCAATAAATGTAATGTTCATATGTATAAATCATATGTCACTACAGTGGAAAGTCAATTAACTGAACTTATTGGTGTTGATAGGCATTCAGATAATGGAATGTATGAAGAAACAAAAGATTTTGTGCATATTTTGTAGTTTATCTAAAAAAATATTTTTGGGCAAGATTACCTGAGGATTATCTTTTGTCATAACAAACATCTCCCGAAGGGTGATGTAGGTGTCGAGAGGAGAAAAGAACATGTCTTTGGCATTTCCTTCTATAGTTGCTGCAACCGACCAGTCTGCACATGATACTATCTCTGCCCTACAACATAATACAATATTTATTCCAAGGTTTCACAGCAGTGACACATTTGCAATTAGGTGCAGTGAAAATAAAACTTATTTTTTAGATTTATTTTCATAACTCCATATTGGAGCAACGTGATATGATACTTCAGGCATTCTCCAGTCCTGTAGAGAAACGTAAGCCCACTAGTGGGATATAAAGAAGACTCGCTGCTACATATTATAAATAAATTATAGGTACTTACTTTTTATCTGTCCTATAAGCTAAGTAGGTGCCCTTGGGGCTAAATACCAAACTACGTATATTGACCGTCGTTTCATCTCTGAGAACTTTCTCGTCATATGGTTCTTGCAATTCAATCAAAAATAAACCTTTATTGGTTAAACCTGCAAGGATAATACCATTTTTAAATATTTTGTAACCTCAATCTCCGAAAATGACAACCGGCTTATAATTATTTATGAAAGAATATGGATACCTGCGATATGCGGTGTCGCACTCATTTTTAAAGCAAATATTTATTTAAATATCAGTAACTACTAATTATTCATTTTTTAAAAGAAAAGCAACTAAATATTATTACACGTGTGGATATTTGTTGTTGACATTTGCATTTTTTTATTTTTAAAGTTCAGCGCCTTCAGCAGTCAGTGAACCTGCAAGGAAAAATGATCTCATTCAGTCAGAAGAAAATAAATTTTAAACCAAGAAGTTATTTATTTTAAATGATTTTTTTATAACTTAATGTATAAATAAGACTAATTCTAGTTGTAAACTTAGGTACGAGGTTACAAAAAGAGTCAGTCGTAATTAATTTGTTTTCCTACTGGCAGCCCTGAAAACTAGTCAAAAATTCAAAATGGCGTTGCATTCTTGTAAATTAAATGTGTGATGGTATTTTCTCAAAGAATTTCTTGCGCGATTTGCAAACAACAATAATTTAAATGAGTCAGTGCTGTAAATAGTTTGTCTTTCGATGTTTAGTACCAAAGCACAGCTTCAGAAACGTACTCCACAAAATGGAACTGATCGTGAAAACTACTTATCATTGTTAGTGGACGAATTTATAAATTCTTCGTCTTTTGGTAAGAGTTTAATTAATTTCCGCTATTTAATTATAAAAATTGGTAAATATTTATGGATATTCACAACTTTTTTCGTGAATAATAACAAGCAATATTTTTTTCTGTTAAAAAGTAGACAGTAGTAATTACGTATTGATTGTTTAAAAATATTGTTTTGTTGTCCCATTTACAGATGCTAAGAGCCAGGTTTTGGCGAATTTGGCCAATTTTGCTTACGACCCAATTAACTACGTGTACATAAGGGACGTTGGTGTTTTAGACATATTTATACATGTGGTGAAAAGGGAGACCAACTCCAAGTTGCTACATTTTGCATGTGCTGGAATCTGCAATCTTTGTGTTGGTAAGATTATCTTTCTTTTTATTAATTTTCTATCATATAATGATTTTTTCATGTGCATAAAATAGCATACATTTTTGGTTTATATTTATGATTAAATACAGACAAGAAACATTGACAAATTTATGTAAATGACCTTAATGTTCTATTTTAAACATGTGACCTAGGCCGAGGCTTAGGAACCTTATAATAAAAATAAATTGCATAATAGGCCACAACCTTCCAATTGAATCAAAACTGGTATTCTGCCTATTAGACGAGTTACCAGTAATTAATTGATAACATAATTAGTATTGCATTCATGAAATATTTAAAAGAAAACGAGTTTATTAAATATGTTATCAAATATAGTCCCCCATTGTTATCGGCATATAGAACTGAATCAGGGGTCTTAAGGTCACTAGATATTAGATATTTAGGGTACTCAGAAACATAAAATACTAAGTTGATTCATTTTAGTTCTTAATCTCATTTCAGATCCATTAAATGTGCAGTACCTTTTGGATAATGCAGCTATACCTCCATTAATGACACAACTGAGATGTGACCACAATGATATTGTAGCTGATGTCATCACTATATTTATATACCTCAAGAGCAGTGGTAAAGACATTAATTTACACACACCAGAGATAATACAACAGATGAATGTATTAAAACAGTCTGAAAATAAAGTGATTGGTAATTTGGCATCCATTGTTCTCAATGATGTAAGCCAAGCAAACTAAAAATAGGAGTTTATTGATAAAAGGACTAGTAAGTAAGGAAAAATGAACAAAATGCTCTCAAATAGGTTCCCATACATAGCAGTAAATAATAAGAACTATCAGAAGATATGTAAAATTCACACTACTTCGTTTAGTAGTGCTTCTTTTAAAGCAGGTGATAAAATAAGGATACAGAAAACCTTGACACAAAAAGATCTGGATACATTTTCGAATCTAACAAGCGATCATAACTATTTGCACAAAAATAATGGGAATATGAGGCCTATAGTGCATGGAGCACTCTTAAATGGCTTGGTTGCGGGATTAATAGGAACGCACTTACCTGGACCAGGTACTATACTTGTTTCACAAACAATGAAATTTCCTAATAAGTGCTTTGTTGGAGAGAAACTTACTATCAGTGTGGAACTGGTGGACGTGAGAAAGATTCTAAAAGTTAAATTCTTCTGTATCGTGGAAGAAGAGAAGAAAGTGGTGTTCGAAGGTGAGGCTAAACTCATGTTGGCCAAAGACTGTTGAAGTGATAGTTTTGAACGATGTTAATGAGATTTCTGAATAAAGTTTACATTTTCATATAAGCTATTTAATAGTAGAATAAGTTATGTTAGTGAGATTCTATATGGAGTTGGGTCTCAATGTGATTAGCACCATGTTGTGCCAATCAAAAAGATTTTGGTGTAAATGGGTACATTTTACTTGAGATGAGCGGTATGCTAATCAGCATAGAATATTTTTTAAATTATGCAGGCATATTATTCTCAGGATCATATTATGTTTGTAATTTAGTAATTGCAACTGCAACCATGAAGTTACAAATTATATATTGGAAAAAAAAGGACACAAATTTTTTGTATAGAAATATGTGTACCGAGAACTGAATAAAGGAGCAATAATAACCTTATTATAAATGTAAAGTTTACGTTTTTTATTTTTTTCTGATTTATTATATCTGTTTATTCATATTAGGTCCATCATGGATTACTAAATTCAAATCTCTCTTAGATCACAAGTAAATTTATTTGAACATTTTTCTGAAAACGTGTGAAGTAGCACTTGTCAGGAAAAGTTAACTTTTAAGGTATGCAATAAAATATATTACATTTTGCATTTGTTTATAATATATTGTTAATATTACGTTAATTTGTATTTTGTTTTTTTTTGCTTTGTACCTTTTTGCACCAAGGGTGTAAGTATGATTAAGAGATATTCAGATATTCATGAAGTACAATTTAGATTTATCTTTCGTCTATATCAAATGAAGAATAAACAATTAAATATAAGAATTAAGATTTCTTCTGATTAATCCTCTTATAAATCTGTCCACTTGTCGATTATATAAAATTAAGTCAATAATTAATTAAGACTGATAGTTTTATTATTTATTCCGACCGAAGAGTCTTAAAAGACTTGTAAAGAAACAGACAACAATTAATATTTGTGTGATATAAATTAAGTATCTTGCCAAATTGCTCACTATAGTTTTTGCTACTCCTCTTGCTGTTTATAATATTATATACGCATTTATATACATAACATTGTTTGGCATTTTTTTCATTCACATAATATGTTATTCTTCAATAAAAGGAGTGATGTTCTCTTATGTGGCATTTGCATTTTATGAGCCAAATTGTGTAAATTAATTAAGGATGACATAACCACAGAGAAAATTACGTACAATATCGGATAATTTGTAATTCAAAACAAGTAGTACATTTAGTGGTAGTATCAGCCATCATTACTTGGGCATCAATTTTTGAATATAATAATTTGAAAATATATGATTATGGCTGAATTTTGCCCACTGGGCGATCTTTATTGTAAAATAAGATTTATGGAAAAGTAATAATATCTAAACATAACAATATGTATTTATATGCCACTGGTTTACTAGCACTCGAGAATTTTTATTGGGACTATATGAAATTAAATAATGTTAAATGAATTATAGATATATTATTATTAATATTTGATGTTTAAAGCATGGTTTGTAAATTAAATGGAAGCCTTTTTGAGATCATTATCCACGCAGATGAAATAAATATTAATGCAGTCATTTGAAAAATTATAAGCGGAATAGTAAATATGTGTCCTTTAATTTCTGGTTTATAGCATAGCATGCATGGTGTTGAACTTCAATTTACTTTTTATTTTTATGAAAAATCAAATGAAGCTAAATTAGCGTGCAGTTCGTGAACACACTGTACAGTGGTGATTAGATGTCATAATTAGTTCACAATTTGGGATTATTATTTTAAATGATTTGCTATGGTTCCCTGGCACGTTATGACACGAGAATGTTAAAATGAGTGGGGCATTAGCTTCCTTCAAAGCCAGTACACTCTACATTTCAAAATGTCCAAAGGCGACTGAAACTATTTATTGCCTAGTAGCTTGCTTGTCTTTTTTTCTACATTAACAAAAATTACATTTAAATTACATTTAACAAAAATTACATTTGTATGTGAATATGTTGTAATATATTTTGTATTTTTATGTCATTAACTTTGTGAAAGTGATTTTTCGCATAATATCACTGCTGCAAATGCTATCATTTTTGTATAGTTTTAGGGTACCATGTGTTAGGGCTAAAACGCGTACATAAAATACGACGTCGTTTAACAACACTACAATGTCGTGTCGTAGTAATTTACATCATGCATCGTATAAAATGGAGATAATTATGGACCGCTGTAGACTTTAGAAGGAAATACTTTAGAAGTACGACGTTGTGTATTGTTTTTTACGAAGCACGACATGTATCGTAAATAAAATTCAACGACACGACATCTCATTGCTGTCATTGCTACGTTGCTACGATGCGACGTCGTATCGTATGTATGTTTTAGCCCGTAGCTGTAGTGTTGATTTTTCAGTATTACCTTTGCAATCTTTATGTGCATGTCAGTTGTTTTGTTGGTATATTTAAATAATTTAAAACTTTGTTGTTTTGTATTTGTTTATTTCACGCTATTTGCATACTCGTGATCTAATGTACGTATTTACGCGTAAGTTAGTAATAGTTAACTCTGTTGTATAAAACAAGTAATGTTTTCATTTAATTACACGTCATTCATACAATGAGTCAAGTGTTTTATTTTAATATAATATTTTTAGATTACTCGTCACTGTGTTTTTACATGACTGTTAATTAATAATACATTTATTATAGTGTCCTAAAAAGTATGGACATAAGAAAAACAAAATCGTACTTAAAAACAGCATAAAGGTAAAATGGAAGGGGTTCGTAAGTCCGTCCTAGAAAACTTTAAGACTATCCGCATTATGCACACTTCTTTTGAATGGATTAGGATATCAAAACCTATAAGAAAAAGCCTGTTGATTTCACAGGCAACAACGCCTCACCTTTTTCTACCAAAGCGATGGGTGTGGTAAGGGAGACCTTCATATCAGAGGTGTTTAACTTAGTCCTTAGATAACAATGCATCTGTGGCCGAACTCGGGAGTCTTAATCTAATTTGAAGTTGATGATAGATGTTCATGGGCGGCAGTAACCACTTTCCATCAGGCGGAGTGTAAGCTTGTTTGGTACTTCTATATTATAAAAAAAAAAAAACTATAAACACTGTCCTGTAATAAATACTGTCCTTGCTTAGTGAAACCGTATTAAAATTCATATTTCCATAATAAGTATTACCCTGTATACCTATATTATAATCATTATGTAAAATATATTTTATAGTTCAAATTTGTGGTACCAAATTACAATAGCGTAACAAAAAAGATGGAAAACAGTGATTATATGGTAGACAACGAAGCCGTAACAACTTGCTCGTATTCCGAGAGATGGCGCTGTAAGTCTCAAAAGCTTTGTGCAGTTGTAGCTGAGCTGTTGGTGTTTTCGTAATTTTCTTCAACTGAAGATAAACAGTGCTTTAACAACTTAAGTAATAAAATTTAAAAGTTTATTGAGAAACTCTAGTAATGAAATAAAATAGCAGACGATATGACTTTAGTTTTTAATTGGCTACTGATTGTGCAATTTACCTTGTAATATTTTTTATTTCTAAAACAATAGTTTCTATAATATTATAGAATTTATATAATATGAAATTACCATTTACCCGTACATCACGTAAACTTCTCATATACTGACATGTAAGAGCTATGTGCAGACTTCCATATTTCGCGATATAGGTATGCTCTTCATTAAGACTTTTTCTAATTGAGAATATAATGATAGTTAAACACGATATGCCTGTAATTACAAATGTATTTAACTATAACCTTCAACCTACCTTCCATGTGGACTACCCTTTGATGTGAGCCGGTACTCTAGGTAGAGGTAGAACATTAAAGGTAAACTACAAATAACATTTTCTTTGCCTTCATTACCACTTGATTATCTTATCTTAAAACGTGAATTATTTCGAAAAATATAAAATCTTAACATCCTAAAGAATTTCATGAGATAATAGTTGATTTTACGTGTGATAACTGATTGCATATTCGCCGGAGCGCACGTTCCATTCACCTCGTAGCTGAATAAGCAATTTTCGACGTGACACATTTCCACCAATATGTAGATGAACATGGTTTATATACTCAGTATCACGTCATGGAGTTACATTTAAACTGAGACGAGTATTATGTAGGTCATAATCTTAAGACCTTAAGTGGGGTGATCATTTAGCTACAGTGCTTGAGAATTGCATAATCATAATTTTCATGTAAGTACCTTAGAATAATATTAACGATTAAACTTATTAAAATAAGTGTAGTATACTCTTTGTAATATACTAGTGTGCCCACGCGGCTTCGGTTGCTTCTATCCCCTCGTCGCCTTTTTATTTTTGATGTTAAAAACCTCTTTTCTTCGTGAATGTCCCGACCAACTTGGTTCCAAGGATTAGCAGATACAGACACGCAAAAAACAAAATAGTTAAAATCTGTTCTTACTAAGAAAAGCTCGGTTATTTTTAAAATTACTTATAAATTCTTCAACATAACCGGCCGGTAAAAAGTAGCCGGTGTCATGTCCTGTATTTTCGCGAAAGTCTCGTCAAAATTACTTCAGCTTTTGACAAGGATTTTCCCAGATTATGTCTTACATAGTAGTTTCTCTTTAGGATAATATGAATGTCTTCGATAAGCATCGAATTTAATACTCATTTTATACTAAGTAAGTTAATTCGATGTCGATAAAATACTACCGATATTAGGTAATATAGTAATGAATCTCGTCGCCATAGCAAATTGTATGACTACACATGCTCGCAACAACTTCAGTGCGGACTAGCAGTTTGGCGCGGGTACCCACTCCTCTGACCATTACTCAGATCAAAAACACTCCGATCTACGAGTAGGTACCTATGTCTGGTTTTTTACCTGTAATATTCTGAAAGTCCACTATTTGCTCAATTTATTAGTACATAGTACAATTTTTAGAGTTAATAGAATAGGTTTGTCATTTTTTACATGATAGACTGACATTGATGTATTGTTTGGAATATCGTAGTTCATAGGTTCAAACAGTAACCTCCCACCTACGACTGGTCATAGTATAAACATTACTTACGTAGGTATGTGTTTAAATATTTTAAGGTCAACAAGAAAACAATTCAAGTGTAAATTATAACACACTCACCTAACTATGTAGTATTCGTTATATTTGTAAATTTTTAAATAGATAATATGGTCGCAAGAACATGGTCGTACTCCTGTAAAGTTACACCATATTACCACAAAATAAAAACTAATTATTTTGTGGTACATATTACATTATGTGGACCCCTCCTTCTCATTTATGAAACTTGAACACTAACAGCCAAAACGTTAACATGTTAGGCCGTTATAGGGGTAGGCTATATTTCAAATTGGAAATAAAAATAAAAATATTATCTATCATTGAGTAGGAATATCCTACTAATCAGAAATTCGTTTTCACCAAAGATACACAGTCACAATGCTCGGAATTCGGCGCTGGACTCTGCTAGCGGCGTGCCTGTGGTTACTTGTGGTGACGGAGGGACGCCGTAAGCTGAAGCGAGACGAAGTAGAGAGTCTGAAGACATCTGAGGAGGTGGACTTGGATGGAGATTATGATGACGTAAGTTCAGATTTCTTCAAGTTTTTTAAACTATTAATGTATTAAGTATGTACCCTTTGCTTGTGTTATTTGGTTTAAAGACTCTTTATAAAAGGTATAGTAGGAATAATAGGTAACCTTATACGAGACATTCGAGGTTTTGACTTCTATGGCTGACCTTACGCCAGGTAGGTCAATCCTCATTGCGATTAATTACATATCTATGAGTCATGGTTACACATCTATGAATGATGGGGTCCATTTATCATTAGATTGACACCAAGCTTGTTTGCTGCTTCAAGTTCATAAAAATGTACAGTAGGTATTCCCATGCCTATTCAACTGCTACTGCAGTACACTGCTACTGCTGTTGACCTAAAGACCAACTGGCTTAAATTTCCAACTTTGCTCAAAAATTACGACTTTTTTTATATATATATAGGTCTTTGAACGATGAATGCTTCATGTAACTGTGGCTTATCCAACATTTCCTCACTCGAATTTAGCAGCCGAGAGTAAGTACATTCTGTTTTGATTTGCGATTGATTGCGATGATTTGTTTTGATTTTCTATCCTCAGTAGCAACAAATTATTCTGATACCCTCTTTTCAATATAATTTGATTAATAATTACATATTAAATATTACCTCTAACATTAACGTAACTGTAAACAACGGGGAAGATATATGAATATGCAAACTAAGTCAGGAACTTTTTATGTAAATTCGACCATTTCACACTATATGTGCCCATATAATAAAAGGTCAATAAAAAGTTGCGTGGGAAGCAAAACGAGCTTTATCGTTTCCTGTGAAAAATGAACACCAAAAAGAACTGCTTAGCTGTTTATTTATTGTACAGCGGTTTGTATTACATTTTAGAAAAATAATATAAAATATTGGCTTGGAATATATTTGCTTAAGCCGATACATAATACAACTAATTTTAATAGTAGATATTACTTAGTCGTGGCATTTTAATTGCTTGTTCCATTTACGTACCTATATTTCTTATTAATATTTAGGGCATATTATGTCAATATCTTTAGATCTCGATGATGTACATGTTACAACGGACTTTTTATTTATTGATTATGTCACAACATAAACAAGTGATTATAAATATTGTAATGGTGTGCTATATATTATGAGTAGGTTCTACCTACGCGATGATTCATTTACATTAATTTATGCTTTTGTATAATAATGTTGTATCATCTCAACCCATTACTGTCTCATTGTTGAGCTTGGCTTTTCTCTAAGATGGATTATTATACTTTGAGAGTTTTATTTGTAGACATGTAGGACTGTAGATTTTTTCGCCTTGTCTTTCTTTATCGTTAAAACAAGTATTAACCTATTGTACGATAACACGAATATATTTCGAAAATAAATCAATGTGCATGTCAAAATACTATCTGTTATTATTTTGTATTTCCTGAATATTGTCATAATGTGTATTTTCAGATCGAGCCTTGTCAGTGCGGAGTTTTTATGTCCCAGCAAGTTGGTGTGAAGAATCGGCGTAGTCGTCCGCGGGGACCTCCGCAGGGCCTGCCCGTTGTCACGTACGACACCGACGCACCCAGCTTGCCTTGTGGTTCTAGTGGATTCAAGAACTGCATCAGTAAATGCTTGGACGTGGTACGTGAATAATATTGATGAAATTAAGTTTGGTTGCTGGTTTAGTTATTTAAGAGGCGACTATCTTAGTCCTTACAAGACAAGAGGTAACACATCTGTGATGGATTTTGTAGAGTCCCTGTTCTATACGGAATTGGTTACAAATGTCCATGATGACCGTTTAGGAAAATCAGTTGGTCTGTATGCTCATTCGTTAATATATTACTTAGTATTTATTGGTTCCCGAATAATCGTATAAGTAATGGAATTTTATTATACATGTTTAACAAAACTTTATATATATTCCTTGTCCCTCGACTGCGATGAATTTAGAAAATAGGCCTATTTTTAGTTGCCTGTTCACCTCATGTCTTATTGTATAGGCGAATCTGGTTTGTATCATGAGCTTTATCCCCCTAGTTACTGTAAAATCATTAGATCCCCCCAATCTGTCCAATAATTATAAATACATCTCAATCCCTCTATCTATGATTTAAAAATACAAGCCGATTTCAAACTTCCTTTCCAGGATGCTAAATTCAATCTTTTAATTACTCTCGTGTGCAATTTGTGACCTCAGGTCAGGTCGGACACTAACTCAAAGAAAGATCTGTTAAAATAATTTAGTTATTTAACTCATAAGTCTATGAGAATGATTTACTACCATTTATGATAATTTATATGTGGTAGCCATATTGTAATTTTAACGTTCTGACAAAATAAATAAGTGTTTACAAAACGTCGCGGCATCCTATATTCACGTTGGCAATAGGTGATAAATAATAAACAAACATTTGTGGCTAATCTTTGAAAACTAATCCGTTTAATAGACTTGTTTTACGTCAATCGTTTGTAAACATTTTTTGTTGAAAAACAATCTCTTTTTAGCTAAGCAAGTTCCGCGCAACATTACGCGGCTCTTAAATTAAAATAAAGCAATAAAATACAAATCGCGATGAAAAAATGATTAGGTTTGTTCTTATCGCGTCACTTCTTTTATTTATATTACTTCGTGTTGAAGAGCCGAGAAGGCCTCTTAAGTCAAATGCTTTTAATGGATTTTAGACAGTAGAAGGTTTTTCAATCGATGTGTTTTCAGGTGGATCGTTACTATGATCAGTTTGTAGGTCAAAACTTTTTCCCTCCCTAATATTAATATTTGCCCTGGTGATATTCTAGACTATGTTTAAACTAAAAAAATAAGTTTGACGAAAGTAGCAAATGATATTGAAGGTCTAGTGTAATATGATCACTACTGCCCATGTACATTCTACCAACATACCAAAGAGTCTAAAGATAACAGTTAACCCATCCACGGTTGAACGCAAATGGTGGAAATAAGTGTAGTAGTGATGCCACCACCTACAAAGGTCTCTATCACGTTACCTATTACATTCAGAAAGTATTTGTTGCAATTACAAGAGGTGTTACTACTTATTTCTCATTTAATAAAGGCTTTAGATCTACATATTTGTACTTAGATTCATACCATAAGGAGAATTTCATGGGCATATTTTTTATTTAGATACTGAAGTACCTGCCTCGAGCTGGCCCAGTCATCTGTGGTGCGGTGGAACGGGACGTTCATAGAGAGAAGGCTTTCCTCTTTATCAAGAACTGCGGTGGTGACTGGACGCCTACCAACTTCTCGGCTGGCAAGGAGTTCTGCTGCACCGATGGACAACATCACAAATGTTGATAGAACTGTAGTTTTACTTTAGTGTAAATGGTTAATTGGTAACTGATCAACGAAATAAGCATAAGGGTTATAGGCGATATTACAACGTTACCATAAGGGCTGTGGGCAATAGTACATTACCTTAATTATGTTCCTACAGCACTACTGGTTGTACATTCATCTTTAGAAGATTATTTATTATCTTTAGAAGTGTGAAGGCCATTAAGACTAAATACTAGAGTCAATTGATCTATGACACTAATTTCAATTATGAAACTTCTGCTTAACATTTTGTCTTTATGTGTAAATGTTAACGCTACTCTATGTTTATTTCATATTTTTTTTTTGGTTTTCTTTATTTTCTTAATAACCATCAATATCCGTCAACTGTCGGGCTGTCCGGGACAGTAATTTTAAACTTTTATAAAGAGTTACAGTTGACGTACTTTATTATAGAGTAAATTAGTATAAGGTAGGGTTTTATTATTATTTATGACAACCTAGATTTATAACGAATAAGTAATTAGTAAGAATGCTCGCTAACTTTTATATTTTAGGTTATAATTAGACGTATTGCGACCTAGTCTCTCCATTGTTTAAGTTCTTATGTATTAAAATCGATAAAATATAAGTTAGGTATTACAAATAAACAAATATGTTTACTAATGTTAATACATGTTTTATTTAATTATAAATGTTTTTTGCTATTTTACTTTCAGTTTTAATTAAATTGTAAATAAGCTAATTATGTTATAAGATAATATACCTATAATATTATACATTATAAGCAATTTATATAATTATTGCAATAATTTAAATAATAAAATTAAGTATACAATTTTTGTAATACATCACATAATTGTAATTATTATTTTTATTAATAGCTTAAAATTATTAATGTAAATTTAAATGTTTTATTAATAAATTATTTATTGTTATCACACTGTATATTTCTTTTATTTCCTTTAACTTTAAGACGAATAAGAATATTCAATTTTATGCACAACGGTCCTTTATCCTTTGAATATTAAAAATTATAAAAAATGACAATCTATCAAGTATTCGAATGTTCCATTTTCAGATATGGGTGTCATGCACTGACCGCCAAAACACTAAGCACAATTGTTAAAATTGTGCTTAGTTTAACAATTGTTAAAATTGTGCTTGGTACTGATCGCCGCAAGGCCGCAGGTCCAACACTGCAATCTTTGTATTTTATTCTGATAACGTTGTTATTATTGTAGTAATTGAAGGGCTTCAATAGTCATTTTACTGTAGTAATAAGTTGAAAATTAAAATACTTAGATACTTGAATAAAACTAGGTAACAGCATTAGTACCTAAGTATATTTACGTAATTATGTTAAGATTTTTGTGATTGCTGTATGTATACTCCAATACATATGTGCTCATATTCTCAATAGGGGTACATAGAGAAAGCAATGCGCACTACCTAGTTAAAGTTGAAGATGCTTTAGTACAGATTACAATTTATTAATTGGATGGTGGTAGAATCCCTTGTGGTGCGACTCCAACGGCACCACCGCCACACCTATTTCTGCCTAATAACAGCAGTGTTAGGCGCTGCTATGTTCCGTTTTGAAGGGTGTAGTAAGGGAGACATACTTTTACGAGGCGTTCCAGCTTAGTCCTCAGGGGTAGCGATTGTGTGCTACTCCTATATTATATAAAAAAAATATATAAAAATACACATTTTGATCTTATCTCCACTTTGACTGTCAATGACACGCCTAAAATATCTATGTTTTAAAAATATACTTACTATAAGTACACACACACATTTTCGTGTCATATTCTATACTATTCTCGTTGATATTACCTTTAATGTTGATAGACAGAGAGCACAAATGGAATATCAGTTTAGCGCACTGACCTATAAAGAGTCGGAAATCAATAAGGTCGTGCAAATGCAGCCATCTCTCATCCCTCCGTTCTGTATTTAGACAGATATGAATATACCGTAGGACGACTCAGATGAACTTTGCTGTTTCGATGAATAGCGAGAAATGGGGAAGGATGTCTAGTAATGTAGTTTTTAGATGGTTTCATGTCTTTGTACTTAATGATTTTCTATGAAAAGTAAAAAAAAATTTGGAGGCCTACGAATCAGAAAGTCAGTAGTGTCCATTTATGATCACACAAAGCACATCTATAATTAACCCCAGATAGGATTGAAGTTCTACCCAAACTGGATTTTTTTATGAACCTAAGTATATTTCCCTTAACATTCACGTTACATCAGTATGCAATGTTACTTAATACTCCTGTTACATATTAGGCAAAATAGGTTTAGTGGTGCGTCCCAAGAGTTGAATTACTGACGAATAGGACGGAAAAATTGGCACAAATTGTTTAATTTGCCATCTGAAGCATGGAAAAGCTCCTAAATATCTCCGTTACTTTAAAAAAAAAACACACATTTTTAAATTAAACGTAACATATTTATGTCAGACGTTTAATTGCTAAATCAAAATAGAAGCGTAATGGGTTTCCATTTCTGGAATCAATGATCGTATACATTCTGTCTTTTCTTAAATCGATGTTATTTTTGTAGTAACTATCGACTGTCTGTTGCTACAAATGCGACTGCATTTTTTACTTTTTTTACTTCGCTCAGCTTCCTAATGTCTTGGTCGTCGTGGAGTGTTAAGTTTAACTCATTTTCCTGTTAAACGATAGCTAGCCGTTGGGTAACAAATTAGTCTGTCGATCTCACCAAAGATAGCGCATGTATCTATACAAAGTGTCTGAAAACTTTAAAAATAACGAAAATAGAGCTAATTTGGCAGCTATCGATTTAAATTTAATATAAAAAAATGTTCACACAATTTTCACACACATAAAATATTACCATGTAATAAATACGTTATTAAATGCATTTAACAATGGCGCAGTATTATAATTAAGTATTATTTTGTGTCCTATGTTTTGTTATGTAGAATCTTTGCAATACTTGAAATATAAGTGTCCTTATCGTTCTTTCATTTCGCTTAAGTTGGGTACATATAAATTTTGTATATGGTATAGATAACAATCAACCAGATAAAACGCCTCACTTCAGCTCTATTCCTATTTTTATCGATATCTTTAGGGTTTGTGTGTAGTTTTCCTCGAAAATTATACTCCACTTGGACACATTTTGTTCCACAAAAAAGTGAACCAGACTAAGTTTTTTGACACAATCGCTAGCTGGCATTCACTTTTGTAGTTGTAGATATTGTAATATTCATAAATAATAGAGTTACGGTACAATAAACAACGAGGTGTTATGATTCTTCAGACATTGTGTCGCGCGTGCATCGCTCACAATGATATTAATCGAGTTAATATGGGTATTATTCGCAGATATTGTTAGATGTGATGGATTTATCACTCATTGTTTATCTTAATACTTTAATAAAAAACTACATGGATATTGTATGACTATATAACAAGCCATATAAAAAAATCTTAAACTTTTAAAAATTAAAAACACTTAAACTTTTGCACCATTTTTGTCTGAATAAATAAAGTATTGATTTTTTTTAATATTAAATAAATAAAAAATGCGCGCTGATTTTGTATAATAATAGAGTTCACAGTTACCTAAGTATATACAATATATCGGCACACCTACGTACTTCAATAAAAAAACAGCTTATAAATTATTTAGGCAAAAAGTTGTAAAAATACACGAATACATTCAAATCAGCTCAGAATATGGCGCTCATTTCGCTACTTTATTGAAATTATCATACTCATACTACTAAAATAGCGTTAATACAATAATTAACGCATAAACCGTTGCACGTGCTTAACTTAAAGTCGTTATAAATTAACTTACGATCTGCAGTTTAGTTTAATCGTCAATCAAAAATGGAGACCCATTTTCGTGCGACTATTATTAGCTGGCCAGTACGACGTCCTATATAGCTCGTGGGCGACAAGGAGTGCCTTATCCATCGACCTGGTTCCAGTTGTACATTGGTGCGTTTATACTGGTGCTGATAGTATCGGAGTCTGCTGTTTTTATTTGTAATAAGATTTAATGTATATTTAAAGAACATTTTAGTTCTCTTCTAGGGTATATCTATAGCGAACTTTTGGGAAGAAATTCATGTGACATAGGTTTAAATTTCGCCATGTACCTATCTTCATATATATATTTCTTATGTGCGTGTGTATGTCACTGAACTCCTCCTAAACGACTGGACTGATTTTGATGAAATTTGTTGTGGGTGTTCAAGTGGACTTGAGAATGGTTTAGATTCACAATTTAGTCCGTGGGAAAAGGTTTTTTTAATTAATTTTTGATTCGTAAGTAGTTGTTGATTTTGGAATGTTTCACATTGGATTCGACATACTTCGCTACCATCGCAGTTTCAAATATTCTATCTATTTTTCAAACCCGTAAGTGATAAGGGTTGTTCACCCTTAACATTTTTTTTTATTTATGTGGCAACACAACGTTTGCCGGGTCAGCTAGTATTTTTATAAGGTTGAAGTGGCAAATGATCATGCAGTCCATTTGATGGTAAGTGGCCACCCATGGACATTTTACCAACTGCATATAGACCACAAGCTCTACTTGAAACTGATGACAGATGCGTTGCTACTTCTCAGGACTAAGGAGGTCGACTAATATGTTGGCATCCGCATAATTCCATCACAAAGCCAAGAACTGCTTCACTGCTCCTGTTTGCAGGAACAATATGAAGTGCTAGACTTTGGACCTATAATACGCGGGCCAGATAATATTAATACAGGTAAATTGTATTTTTTTTATAATATAAGACTAGCAGACGAGCATGCAGTCCACCTGATGATAAGTGGCTACTGTCGTCCCATGGACATCTGTAATCAACCCCAGATAGGATTAGATATTCCTACCTGAGGTCGACCACAGATGCGCCGCTACCCCTGAGGACTAAGCTGGAACGCATCGGTAAAGTCTGTCTCCCTTACCACACGCTTCAAACCGGAACACAGCAGCGCCTAACACTGCTGCTTGTATACGCGAATACTATTAAAATTTTGCCAGTCAAGGAATGCAACTAATACAGTCTATGAGATGTAAATGAGCCCTATCGGCGAAATAAGACGTGAATTAATTTTCGTTTGTTAGAAGGATGTATTATCTTGTATCTAGGTACTAAAACTGAGTACGCAGCTTAGACGCTAGAGCATCGTACGGTTCTTATTAACGGTTGACCATGGGAACCGTGATTAATCTGCAGGGGTTAACCACAATAGATTTTGTTATATTATCACTAATCTAAGCTTTAGGGTTTTCTAACTACATGATGATGACACCATTAACCAGATATCTATGAAAAGGTTTGATTCGACGGAATATAAAAAAGGTTTGCCATTGCTTCTGTAATTAATTCATTCACATGAATATGCAACAGTCATACTAATCTATGGCAACAGTAGATTATAGTTGTCTGTCTATCAGAATGAGAAGACCATAATGAACCTCTACCTGGGCCACACATTCGAACATCGGTCTCATCATCACATGGCATACGAGTCAAAAATTCATATCATTATTTTGTTAAGGTTCGCTTATTTGTTAATACGTTATTGTTACTAAGTATAGGTAATTTTCATATTAACACAATAACGATCGTTTTAGATATACTAAGAAATTGTACTGTTATTAAAAATGTTTGGTATGTTTTGCCATATTTTATGGATTTAATATTAATATTACCTATATAGTGGAAATTTTTTTAGGTATTTTGTATGTTTGTAAATTATAAACTCAAAAACTACTGGACTGATTTAAAAAAAAATGTTGTCCTTTCTTTAGATTTAAATTTCCGAATTAACATAGGCTATCATGTCGAACACACACACACACACACATACACACACACACACTCACATGACCACACACACACACACACACGATTACACTATATAATACTCACGACTCCCGGACACAGCTTTATTATGTAAATAGTATAAGTTTTCTCATTTTAAGTGATCATGTATGTCTTCTGAGAAAATAAAGATTCCTTAACCCAACAGGTTTTTTTTTGTGTGTGAAACCGCAATGCACAGTTAGTTATCTAATAAAAGCGTCGAAGGGGACTAAATCGGCATTAGTATAAACGCGTTCCATGGTGTCAATGGTTGCCTTATCAAGGACTAGAGTTATACGCGGTGAAGTACACAGCTAGACGTCGCGGGCGCGGGGTGCGGGGAGCGCGGCTGACCTGGATAGCACAGGGTGAACAACCCCGACACGTGCCACTTTCTAAAAAGAAACGCGTCGCCTGCGCATCCTTGCGTGGACAGCTGGATCACAGCTTCTCTATTGCTACAAATACCCTTTGCAATACATGTGAAGTAATTTCGGAGCGTTTGCCGTTCGATTTACGCACGTTATTTATAATCGATCTATCCAATTGTTATAGTCCGCGTAAAACTGCTAGGCCGTTGAATATAGAAATGAATCGGGTCGCCATAGCAAATTGTATGACTACACCTGCTCGCAACAACTTCAGAGCGGACTATCAGTTTGGCGAGGACTATACCTGTAAAAGATCGAAAGACAAAGTGTCAAATGTCGATCTTTGGTAGATAAAACATTGGATAGATTGATTATTAATGACGAGCGTTAACGTCTGTAAAAGTTGCGCAAAGCGAAAAATTTCGTAAAAAAAATGTGTTGACAACAGCATAATTTCATCGAAATAAAATCTTACCTAATTAAAGTGTTGAGTATGATATATAATTTTTAATGTCAGCGCAAATTTATGTTAACAGTGATGAAATGTCTGTAGGT
The DNA here is from genome assembly GCA_014595695.2 of Epargyreus clarus clarus. Taxonomy (NCBI): domain Eukaryota; kingdom Metazoa; phylum Arthropoda; class Insecta; order Lepidoptera; family Hesperiidae; genus Epargyreus; species Epargyreus clarus. The sequence continues at coordinate 1,908,072 of JACTTY020000037.1, forward strand.
ATGCGAGCGAAACATTAAGTGGAGTCCAGTAAAGCGTAAGACTTTACATAAACAAACGCAATAAATGAGTTTAGGCGTGGGAAAATCTATTTAAATCGTGTACGGGTTACTTTGAGTCATTGGTATCGTATGCAATGCGAGGAGGCAGTAAAGCCTAGATTTACGCACTACATGTTAATAGAAATGTTTGTGGCGTATGATTATCTTGATGAAGACTTGTTACTGTATAACTTGATTATTTTAACGTGAATTATTACGATAAATCTTCTAAACAAATGTGTTTGGCCTAATTAAAATCTATGAGAAAGAAATCTTAACCTTTATTAGACGAACTGAAAAAGTTTTCAGTTTTAGGTCGGATTTTTAAAAGTTTTAAACTTAAGGCAAACCTCTTCGTGGTTCAATCCCAGCTTGAATATCACTAAGCAGTTATGTCTAACAATAGTGATCGCTAGCTTTGGTAGGCAAAACATAGGGTACATTAATTTGTCCCTGTAGTTCCGGGACTAGAATAGGGCTACGGTATCCCCTGCCTGTCGTAGGAGGCGACTAAAAGGGGGCTTCCGGGGTTGCGGGCGGCAAGAGTGGGAGCTCGAACCGTCCAGCTAGCGACCCCGGGAAGGACGGCGGTATGTGTGGTCGCAAACCGTCGTAAACACTACATGGTGTGGGAGGAGCTAAAACTGCTCCCCCAGGGTAGAGCCCGATCGGGGCATCGCGCTTGGAGGGCTCTGGTTGTGTTCCGTCGGAGATCCCGGAGTTCGTGCGGTAAAAATCCCACATAACCCGGCGTCGCTCCCACGTCGTCGGGTACCTTTTGAAGGTTTCCCCATCGAGAAAAAAAAAAAAAAAAAAAAGGGAACATTAATTATTAATAGCTGGCGTCAGTAATGCAAAAACATTTACTTAGACTTAGGTGAAATGTAAGCCAGATCGTTCTAAATTAGTCCCCAGAAGCAGAAATGCAGCAGCAAATGTTTAATTGGCTTCATATATAACTTCCATTTCATATGAAGGTTCTATGTTAAACTTATGACAAGTAGGTATGCCCCTTTTTTGCTTCTATCGCCGATAATAATATAATACAGTGTACTTAGACCTGCAGATAAATTTCATCATTCGTATTACAATAATGCGACTGGCATAATAGGCTACGTAACTCGTTCTAGATCAATAGTATTCAGGTCCGTCTCTAGGTCGAGTAAAGCACGACTTGTCTTGTATGAATCACATCTAGTCAATTCTTGTTTAAAACCACCATATTGTTTATAGTATAAACATTTCGCATTCTTATTTCCTAGTTCATCGATACGGAATCTACTAATACATATTAAATGTATGTATATGTATTTATAAGTGAGTGGTCGTGATTTTAAAATAACTGCCATTTTTTGATTATTTTTATGATAAAACCCGTCTTTAAAATATTACCTTGTTGAATAAGTTCGATTGTAAAAAGTAAATACCTACCGAATAAATGACTTCAACAATTTCATTTTCGGAGTAGATCCTACTCAAGTTAACGTATCAATATTCAATTGTTACAATATTCATACAAAAGGATAAGGATTTAACCCTTTATTACAAATACAGAAGCACGTTCGCAAACCCCGTCGAATATGAGTGCCATCGACAATATTACAATAGGTGTAAAGTCAGCGTTCCCCGAATCGTCGGCGTATGACCCCGCGGGCCGGGCACGGCCGTAGCATATCCACGTTGAATATTGAACTAGGACAAAGCAATTGAACGGATATGCATGGAAATGAGGTTTGCAAGAGTGATTGAATGAAGGGGTTAGAACCCTTTGTGGTTCGACTCCGGCGGCACCACCGCCACACCGATTTCTAACTAATAACAGCTGTGTTAGGCGCTGCTGTATTCTGGTTTGAAGGATGTGGTAAGGGAGACAGACTTTTCCGAGGTGTTCTAGCTTAGTCCTCAGGGGTTGAAGCGCATCTGTGGCCGACCTTAGGTGAGAATATCTAATCCTATCGGGGATTCATTACAGATGTGCAAAGGCGGCAGTAGCCACTTACCGTCAGGTGGACTATATGCTCGTCTGCTACTCCTGCATTATAAAAAAAGACATGTATAAGCCATCGTGTATATGTTATCTGTAGGAAGGAGACATATGAAAGATAGGATGGTGGTAGAACGCACTGTGGCTCGACTCTGGTAGCATAACTGCCTACCTATTTCTACCAAACAACAGCAGTGTTAATCACTAGTTTGTTCTAATTTGAAGGTGATAAGGGAGACATTTTTTTCCGAGGCATTTAAGCTTAGTCCTCAGAGGTAGCGGCGCATCTGTGACCAACCTCAGGTAGGTGTTATCTGGGGTTGATTGTAGATGTCCATGAGCGGCAGTAGCCATTTGACATCGTATGGACTGCATACTCGTGTGCTACTTCTCAATTATACATAAAAAAGATAAGGAAATAGAAAAAAATATATTTCTATACAATATTTTGACAGGCAAGGCCCGTGTGTGCGCAGCTGTAAACATTAAGATGTAAAGGAGAACACTTTTTGTCTAGTACGGCACGCGTCTGACTCGCTTATTCCTGTGACAAATGAACCCTTACTGGTTTTGTTGAGATTTTTGTCATCATAACACTCTTGGTTATTTTGATTGTAATATAGAAATTCAAGTAGAGCTGCTGTGAGTAAATATTGTACTCATCGAAGTGATTATAAAAGTCGTTATGGGAAATATTTTGAACTTAAAATATTATCCTTGTCAGGAGCTGTATGTATTTGTTGCACAAGATTTTTTGATATACAAGATAATTCTAATTAACATTCAGTCTTCAGGACTTTATATTGAGTTAATCTTAATGTAATAAATACTGATACTAATAAATACTAATGTTTATTATTTAAACAATTTTATGTAACATACACTAATAGTTTTACCGATATTGATAGCTATTCTTGTTTATGATTTAAGTTTTGTTCAACTCAATTTTGGATACCTTTTCATCAGTAGGATTCTATTTTATCAATTTGCTTTGTGTTCTTTGTTATAATTGTTGTCCGGCGAAGCGCAATGGCATGGTAAATCTACCGGCACGTAATGTCGCATTATTGTGATGCGTTGCGCAACCGCCGCCCCTCGCCGCGTAGCCTCGCCGTCTAAGACCACTGCCCTCGGACTGAGCGAGCATCTTTATTTTCAAGGGTGTATATAGTAACTAGTAACTAGTTAAAGAACTATGTTTTTTATTATAATATAGGAGTAGCAGACGAGCATGCAGTTCAACTGATGGTAAGTGGCTACTCCATGGACATCTGTAATCAACCAGATAGGATTAGATATTACTACCTGAGGTCAGCGAGGTCAGCACAGATGCGCCGCTACTCCTAAGGACTAAGCTGAAACGCCTTGAAAAGTATGTCACCCTTATCACACCCGTCTAACCAGAACACAGCAGCGTTTAAAACTGCTGTTATGAAGCAGAAATAGGTAGGTGTTGTAAAGGATGGATGGATACACTAAAGGAGTATGTGGTTGGAGATTTTAAGGTATATGATAGTGTAAGACTGGGCTTTTGCGATTAAATAGTGCTTAACACGATCGTCAGAACTATGCGGCGTCTATATAGATGCGTAACAATTGACTGTTGACTGATAATTCGAATAAAATCAAAGACTTATGTACCGCTCGTCGGTCACCCAAGCAATAAATTGGATGCCCGAGCGGCAGCAAATTATGCAACTGTATAATAGTCCAAGCGAAAAGGTAGTTTTAGGAACTAACGCTCAAGCGATATCGCTTATGGCGTATGTCAATGGACCAGTCCAAGAAGTATAGTTTACTAATTTCTGCACAGTTCGAGGATATAGATTTTTTTTTTGATGATAATCTCAACAGCTTTACGACAGCAGACATCGTTGCGTTTTGACTCAATGTAGTGTAAAAGGTTTGATTAATTAAAACTAGTACTTATAGATCTATTATAAGGTTTTTACGCAACAGAACCGGATTAATAGTTGATGACTGATCAAAAGACATGATTCAAACAATAGATTACATTTATATTGAACAATATCATTTTAAAATGCGAATTATTGATTATGACTAAGTATGGTTATTCCAAAAAAAGTAAGACAATAATAGTAACTTAGTTATGATTTAAAACATAACATAACGAAATGTCCACGCGTTCAGGATAAAGCTAACGCAACCGTCTGCGTATGATGTTTTTTTGCTGGAATCTGGATACCCTTGCGCTCACCCACACTGGTATAACAGAGAAAACCATATACACAGAGTGGTAGGGTGCGTATGGTATGGTGCCCATGACGCTTTTTCCTTACGTGACGATCTACCATTCTACTCCTACAAGCCACGTTAAGGACCTTCGTTTCAAAAATAGTGGAAACTATAGACTAGGTACACTGATGTAAATAGTTACAGGATAAAGTCGAAGGTTAGCGCAACTTAAAATAGATCTAACCTACTGTCTACTATTGATCGACCTGCGAGCTAATGATAGAATGTGTTTAAATTTTTAAACTTGTATTGAACCGGCGGGCGTCTGCTTTATTTTAGGGGGTGCTATTGTACGACTTATCTATGTTCAACACGATGTATAAGTACAGGCATGGAATAATAAATATGTTCGCATTAATTTAGTACTTGCGTAGTGATGAGAAGTCCCAATGTACTGGATTACCAAACATAATTTGTAAATTATATAGCATTTTGCTTTGATTAATATGGACATAAATATCTAGGCGACAATATAGAATAATAATGCGTTCTTTAGTATCTAAGTAATACTTAGTTTAAAAAGAATAACTAATTACTTCTAGTATCGATAAAAATTGTTGTTCAGGAGCTTGCTTTTTAAGAAATTTAAGCTGATGCATCATTAAGCTTTATACAGTAAACACACTAAAATTGGAAAACGAAAAAAATCTAAATAGAGCGAAAAATTACTAACATAGAAGAAAATATATACGAAAAGTCTAAAATAATTAGATAATATAAAGCCCTTTAAAGATATTAAGCTATATAACAAATTTTAACGTAAGTATCAAGAATTATTAAATTACACGTCAAGCCGTTCAATTTATTCATAGTTGAAAATGACGTCATACTTACAAAATAGGAAGAAATGACTTGTAGCGTCTAATAGTCTACACGCAAGAAAGCATTGGCACTTGGAGAGGTCAATGAAACTTTTAAGGGTGATTGGTACTAACGCAGTAACGGTAAGAGCTTCAAGTGTGGTGTAGGATTTTGTTTGAATTTACAAAAAAAAAAAAACAAAGTACCTATACTTAAGTAGTACAAACCAAAAACACAGTTAAATTTGTAAAATCGATTACTTTAAATTGTGAGTTGGTGCAACATTATGAATGTTTATTGACTTTTGGCTCAAATTATTATATTACACTCGCAACAAGTTTTAAAATTAATTATCGAAATTATACTTAAAATATAATTGGTTCATTAAATCATGTTTGCAACGAGTTGTCCTTTTTAGCTTAAGAGGTGTTTAGTAATTTGATTGTTGACATATTTTTTGAGATTGAATACTTAAATGTAAGTACATTTGATTACATTATTAAGAGGTATATAAATATTTTTTTACGTTAATCCATGCTATTATTTTATTATTAATTATTAATTTAACAATTGTATTTATTTTTTTAGCTTACTATTTAGGCAAGTAGTAGAGTTAAAAGTGCTGATTTCGATATCGTATAGATACGTAATTTATGTAACTAACTGCTGTAATGAGATCTATATTTATTACATTTGTACTATTCCTATAAAAGGTCAGCATTGATAGTGAGTCTGCCCAAACACCATAGCACGTGTTAAAAAACTAACTGTAGAACATTAAGCAACAGTTGCCACTATTTTCGGTACTCCTCGTGGAATAAAAAACAACGATTCTACGAGGTCTGATTAACAAAGCGTTTTTTTAATGAGAAATGAAATCCATAGATTCAAATAACGGTTTATCATAAGCAAGGCAAAGTCGGATGAGTATTAAATGAAAATGGCGCATGGCTTTGAGTAAAGTTTTGTTGAACGTGATGGTAGGCTTGGACGGGAAACTATAAAATGCATATGTTGCGGCCCGGTGACGTCCTGGCGTTTCTTGTGGTGGCTATGTTTTTGTTAAATGACCTAATTACACTACACTAATTATTAAGTTTAAATAACATGTTCTTAGTTAATGCATTCATTAATCATTACTGTTTTACAGACGCGTATAAACGAAACAAATTAGAATGTTTAAATAAAAAAAGTATTTTATATTTTTTCGATGCATTATATTTGTTTATTAATTTTAACGTATTTTGAGGTGGTATAAAAATAATTTTCGTCTAAAATTAATAAACATGGTTTACTAAGTATATAATAAATTAATACACATAGGATTCGGAAGAGATCGGCTTTACGAATTTAGCCGAAGCGATTTCTATTTTGTCATACTGTACCAACTGTGAAACCCTTTAAACCTTTTGATAATAGGCTTTTTATCAACGATATCTTTTCTTTAGCTTTCTATTGTGCTACAATCTACTTTCTTTGGTTATTTATTTTTTGTTTGAAGTAATAGACGTTTTATTCACTTGATATTAAGTTGTTACTGCTGCCTATTGACATTTGAAGGTAGAACCCTCTGTGGTTCCACTCCGGCGGCACCACCGCCACACCTATTTCTGAGTCATAATACTAGTGGTAAGTGCTGGTGTGTTCTGCTTTGGAGGGTATGATAGGGGAAACACACTTTTCCAGGCACTCCAGCTTAGTCCCCAGGGGTAGCGGCGCATTTGTGGCCAACCTCAGGTTGGAATATCTAATCGTATCTGGGGTTGATTACAGATGTCCATGGGCGGCAGTAGCCACTTACCATCAGGTGGACTGCACGCTCGTCTACTCCTATATTATAATAAAAAAATCTGTAAATGACTACAAAAAGGACACTACTAAACGTTCTGGTATTTCATGAATTTAACAGTCTTACATGTTCGTAATACAGAAACACTAATAAATATAAGAAAAATAGGAAAGTTCTGAAAGTTTCTAGACTTTTCTTGAAACACATCGCCTAGTGACTGCAACCTGCACATACATGGACGTTTTCCAATGGAGAGCGGAGGCGCGGGGTGCGGGGGCAGCCGACACACTTTCTGAAGGGCTCTAAAACCACGGCTTTTGTGGCCACCTTTATGAGCCATCTATTTGTGGACCTTTGATTTATCACAAACAGTTAAGGCCAGTTTTTGTGAGGAATTAGCGTTTGTACAGTTAAGTCCAGGACTCATAAAGTGTTACTTAAAGTAGGAGTAGGTGAGAACTGTTTATGTACTGTAGTAAGGTTTTATTTAAACATACTGCTGGTCACGGGTCTTCTTATTTCATGATAAGTAATTCTATAGTCTAGTTTGGAGAGTGTGGAAAGATGGGTAGGTACTCGTATTGATTTAAGGGGTCCAAACTTTGCCCTTAGATTACATCTTCACTTTGATGATGACTTCAGGTAGTTGACTAACGTAGTTGAGGTCGGTAAAATATTTCTGTGAGTGGAAGTCACTATCAATTCTGAGAAAAAAACATCTCTAAAAAGTCCTGCTCTATTAGTGGTTACTTACACGTGTTCTTCAGTTGCAAATTGTAACATACTGTTTATTCACATTTATGACAAATAACCATTTTAACATTTATGACTCAAAGGGCTAAACAAGTGCTGATTTTGTTAACGCATCGAAAACATGATTTGTACTCATTACCTGCTACGTGGATCAAAATAAAAAGTTCAAAAGTCGGTTGCGTAACGTATGTTTGTATCACGTTAATTGGTTCCATACAGCGGTATCCTAACAACATAGCGGAATCTATAATAGGCACGTAAAATAGGAATGTATTGCTTCCATCACATTTTTTCTATCGTGTATTACAATTACAATGCGTACATGAAGGAGGGAGGAAGTAGGATAACGGTGCGCATGCGCACGGTACTACCTGCGCAAGAACTCCTCAATATCTCATACCGTTCCCCCGTCTGCTGCCAACAATGTGTCATTAAACCACCACCAGTACAAACGACCTCCCCTTCCCCCCGCAAGAGTTCTAACCGCAGACGACGCAGGGGTTTCGAAGCCACAAATGACGTGTCTCGTTGTGATGGTTGTTACAAATGACAGTGGATATCGCCGCCCCGCCTGCTCTGCCGTTCACAACTTTTTGCGCTTGCAAATGGAAACTACGGAGACACTAGGGTGAATCGAGGCCGGCGATACCCGGCGTTTTCTGATGTACCTTCGGCAAATGCGAGATCGATTACCTCTTCATATCGACATTAAATTTTCAACGCTTTTGTCACGACAAATTGATATGTCGAGAATGATATCTATACACAGTTTTCGCTACTTACTGTTGTTTGAACTGTGAATTGCGTTATTTTAAACGGGATGAAATATATCGTTATTTAAATCATACGGTATGATTAATTAACGATAAACGAATCTATGAATGAAATGTTGAAAACAACTGTGCTATTGAACCTCAATACAATAATGTCTGACTTAAAATGCTATCTTAAACCTTAGAAAGATTCCATCTATGTCGATAGATCGCGAATGAAAATACCCTAAATACTTCAATAACGGATGTAATTATTTAGTCTGGTTCGCAACATCACGCTATTTACACTACTAGCTGCGAAAACGAGCAAACAAACATTCTATACGAACTTTATATGGATGCGAGCTTCGCACCAAGTCCTGAACTCGCTTCATTAAAATTCTACGACGAAATCCAAGTAGGTAGTAGGTATACGCGGGAATGTATTACAAAATCTTTTAAAATAGACCCGAGATACAATTTAATACCGATATTGAACTTGACTCTGAGCATTTCGAATGATAATAGGCAAAACACGTTTTGGACTTCCTCAAACTATCGAGGCTATGGCGAGGGGACTGCTCGTGTATACGTGTGTATACGGAATGCACCTTGCGCAATCCTCGGCCGGGTTCGAACGTGTTCGAGGGAGACATAAAAAGAAATATTTTATTGCTGAGCCAAGACACCATGAGAGTCAGTAAATGGCTGCGCAGTCACGAAGAATTAGAGCGGCGGATAAATGCCTACCACGTTAGTGCTACCATTTTAAGTTTAATATAATGATTCAATGAAAATAGTTTTCTAATGGCGATATAAATTGCCTTGACTGAACGTCAAGTTAAAATCGATATAGGAATAACGACATAGCAAGAATTACATAAAATGTGTTCGAATGTGACTAGGGCGTATTTCTGGTCGCGCGTGTAAACGCACTCACGCGCGTACCCTCCGTACACAGGAATTAATTTGCTGCAGTCTCTTCGCGACCTCTATGCGTGTGCGGCTGCGTCTGAAACGATAGGAAGTAAGCACACATGTAGATGTGACGTGCGTGCAGGCGTAAGCACGCGCGACAGAAAAAGTGCTCTACTCTCCAGCTACACTTCTGTAAAAATACACATATCAATGTAATTTGATGTAACATTTAAATCAATAAAATCTCGTGAATTATTGAGGACTATATTAAGATTTATTGTAGCGAAAAAGCAAATGAGCAAGCAGTTCACCTGATGAAGAATGGCCACTACCTCCCATTGACATCTGCAATCAACCCCAGATAAGATAAGTCTCCTACCTGAGTCTCCGCTTAACACCGCTGCTATTAGGCAGAAATAGACAGAGTAGACCCTCAAATCCACAAAAAAATCATATAATAGTATTTATTTCATAAATAATAGACATCTATCAATTTCATTCCTACTGGGATTTATCCATCCATACGGTATCTATTTGAACAAACTATTGTAGCATGATTCTTCTCTGTGCGGATATCTATTCATGGAACTTCAATGCTTAGGTAGGAGATAAAGTGTGGGCGAGTAGTTCGTCTTAAATCCGTGTCGCGTAGATCTCACTCATGAGAATAAAGCAAGCATAAAATTTACATACACGATCCCTAATAGGTAGTTTGAAGGTATGGTTACATTTTCTTAATAACTAGAGAGGTATGTTTGGGGAAATGAAGGACGTTTATGGAAAATATTTTAGCTTATATACTATTGTACTATTTTATTGGAGAAAAGAAATTTTGAGAATGGTATGAAAAGTAAATTTGCAATAAAATAGTCTGGTACACCTCAATGAGCGGTGAGAGCCTAGTGGTATTAAATTCGAGATGCTACCATAATGTTCTGAGTTCTAGTCTTACGACCACTCCCGTACTCAATCTCAATGGGAAAGTATATTCGTTGGCCGTACTCATAGACCTAGGTTGAGAATTGTGGCCTATCAGTTCTTTGAGATTCCTGTGCCCAGCTATGAGAGTAGAATTAAGGGATTAACTTAAAATTCTAAATTGTCTTACTTATTCATATTTTTCCCTTTCAAATAGTTCGTACGATCAATAGTGTGTTCTATAAATAAACTCCATGTTAATGTACAATATTACTTTCGTACAATTTGCATCTGTAATGTTCACAATAGTTAAGTACGTATTGATCGAATGCGCCTCGCGTCGGGGGATCGATTGTGGACACGTGTTGCACCTATTTCGTGTCTGTGTTTGTATCTTGATCTGTTTGCAACGTGTGCAGTGTATACAAAGTATATTACTCATATGAATGTATGTAGTAAGGGACAAATAAAAAGGACATGTGACAATAAGAGGTCAATGTCGTAATTGAAATTTGTAAAAATCAACAACTCTACATAAAGTTGATCATCAAGAAACACGGAGTGCGTTAACAAATTAAGTTGATACTTGAAGTATACAATATACTGCACAAAAGGTTTGAGCACGTGTTAATAGTATATTCTTTAACTATAAACACTTTGAATAGAAATTTTACAGCGTTATATAATACATATTACCATACCACATAACACTGTATTAATAAAGTACATATATAGAGAATGATAGTAAAACTACAAATCGAGTTTCTGGCCGGATTTTTGTAAAGGTTGTTATACAAACAAATACAAATTGTTAGTTACGATGTTTTTAAACTGCTACAGTTGTGTTGCATTAACGGTAGGCTAGATAGAACGTCATAGTTGTAGAAAAGGACGGATTTGACAAAAATGCGAAATTCACATTTAACATATTTGGATAACATATTGTCTAAAATAGTCTAAATTATTACTTCATTACAGAACAAAATCTACATATTTTAGTTTTCAAATTAATCAGTCGTATATCGTTATATACGACGGATTTAAAATGCGCTCATAGTAAAATGACGTTAGTGAATAACTTGAAATGGCTGCCCTGTAAAGTTTTGCATTTGTTAAATCCGACTTTGTTCTACGACTATGACGAAAAAATCATCACATTTTTAACAACATAACCCGACGTAGTAAACTCGAATTCTTCACTATATATTAAAGATATGTGAAGTTTATTATCGACCAACCGAACGTTTAAACCACAAAGCCCAACTCATTCTGAGATAGGAAGTTAGTTGATAAAAACCGGATGATAAATAAAGGATTACTAGGTATATAATAAGGGCGCAATACATAGAATACAGTGGGTGTTAGTGCGCAATGAGTGGAGATCGCAGGAGCGCGAAGGTCGAGAGACGCCCACGTCGCTACTAAGTACTAGCAATGATGATAGTGCGGCCAGAATTGCTGATAAATACTGGACAGTAAGATTTATTCTTCTTTTTGCACAGTGTCAGAGCTCTTTAGCTCTTTGTTGCTCGACGCCGGAAGCACCCCCGCTGCACCTCTTTCTGCCTTATAACAGAAGTGTTTATCGCTGCTGTGTTCTGGTTTCAGAAGTATAGTAAGGGAGACTTACCTGAGGCGTTACAACCTATTTGTTTGCTACTCTTGTTAATAAAATAACTGTTAATTATTTTCCGATTTAGAGCCAATCATGCCAAATAAATAAATTCATATAATAATAATTCTGTAGGTGGCGGAAACCATTTAAGCATTTTGTTTATATTTTCATCATAATACATCGTTACATTTTTATCCCACGAGGCGTCTTAACTTAGTCCTCAGGGGTAGCAACTTCCACCGATCTCAGGTGGGATTCCAATTCTATATGGCGATAATTACTGATGTCCCTGGCTGGCTGTGACTACTTACCATCAGGTCAACTGCATGCTCGTCGCTACTTGCATTAAAACTATCAAAAAATAAATAAAAATACCTGTCCTGTTTTCAATCGCATCGGACATGGCCACCCTAGCTGACACATCATTCGCCACTAGTTACACGTTCTCGTGACTAGATGAGACGCGATAAAGGAGCGTCCAACAATGTTTCTGATGAATTGCTTTTCGTGTTATGATATAACGCTCGTGTAGAGGCGCCACCCGGTAGAGATATATCGATTGTGACTGTTAATGACGTTATGTTAGCTTTTTTTTCATTATTATAATAACCCGCGTGGTGGAGTGGTATTTTTTTCATTATTACGAAGGTCACGTGGCGCAGCGGTTTGACTCGTAGTTGGTTGCGGGTTCGATTCCCGGACTGACAAATATTTATATTTCTGTTTGGAGTCTGAAGTTGGAGTGTTTGTACATTCGACTGTGAATTTAAACTGTTTTTTTTAATAAAGTATTGCCAGGCATAATATATCCTCACGATATGTTCCTTCATCGATTATCTAAAGGTAGTGATAGGTAATTGATTTCTAATACGCACATGACTACCTACGAACTCTGGACCCTCAGTGTCTTACTTATCGTTAATGAGTTGCATCTTTTTTAAAAGGAACTCTGAATTTTTTCATAATTTTAATTGTCATATTTTCTACACAAAGATTTGGTACGGTTTCATATTTTATAGGTGTATCCACATCTATAGTTAATATAAGACCCAAGAAATATAAATGCAATAAGTAAAGACACCCTTGGATTAAGTCTGTCAGGTAGTGTTTCTAATGCAATTAATTATATTGTCTAGACCGGTGCCATCCTTGCATCTCGCCAAGGTCTACTACCTACTAAACTACACGTACCAACCTTTTATTTAATCTAGTGACGTTCTAAGCAAAGTGTTTTTAGATATCATTTTAGTTTGGTATATTATTCGCGAATATTTACTTAAATAATCTGATTTCCGTTTGATTAGATGATATAACTGTAGAACTAACTTTCTGATAAACTTAGATCATGAAATACTTTTTAAATGGGGTACAATACTTCTCTTTCCCGAGACTGACATAATCTAATTTGCGTTGGATTGGTTGGTATGATTTTGGTATAAACTTTATCATAGGGCATCAATCTCAAAAATCAATCAAAAAAATCTCTTTTAAAGGGGTAAAACTCTTCTCCACCATTTTTATTCACCAGATCGGAATTATTTAATATGTTTTACAGATACTGCTATACACCCTGCGTTATTAATAATCAGTCTATCCAACTTTTGCCTAACGACAACGATCGAAATTTGACATAATCTAGTATTAAGAAATAGACAAACGTCGTTTTTGGGTAGGCCATACATTTCTACTCGTAGATGTGAGTGCTAAAGCACATGGTAACACACTACTACATGGTAGAGTTAAGCGTGATTGCCTTTACTGCACTCAAACAACTAGCCGGACAAAACTAAAGGAAATTAGTACGTTACTTAGAATATGACAGTAATATTGAAATCATAGCCTGTCACTACAAATTAATACGTATACATGATGCATGAGTTAGCGAACGGTAAATCGCAGTAGGCATCAATATTGGATACATAGATACATATGATGTGTATTGATGTTCAAACATAGGGCTGCATCTTACATGTAGATATAGGTTATATAATATTTATAGTATATTAAAGTTTATATAATTTTAATATAATATTACTCTAGCTGGAAGCGGAGAGCCGAAGACTGTACCGAAGCCAAAGGCATGCCTTGGGATAGGTCTATTACGGTGGACTAACGAGGGGTGAAGATGATGATGATAATACTATGCGATGGATACTTGATAACATCTGCAAACAAGCATAAATAGGATTTGAAAGACGCTTACTGCACTCACAGCCCCATGGACACACACAAAGACGAAACACCTAGATCCAGAATTGATATCTAAATTCATCATTTAGATATATGAAATAATAATATAAATGACGAATTCATCATTTACATATTTGTCTGAGAGGGGTGCGAAACCGGAACTTTAGATTGAAGTCTTACCTAAAGTAAATACTCGTAAGTCTATCTGCTGTACTACAGCCTTCAAACCAGAACACTGCTGTTATGAGGTGGAAATTACAAGTAGATAATAGGAAATCCTTTAGCGATCTCCAAAATGTAGGTACTCAAAGATGCGTGAAGCTGTAAGGTACTTGAATTCGTTTAGCGTGCATTTTTTTAAAGTTATGTGCGTACATATTAAAAATTAATTATCACTTGCTTAAACGGTGAAGGAAAACATCGCGAGGAAACCTAAATACCTGAGAAATCTTTAAAATAAAGTTTTTCAAGGTATGTAAAGTCTACTCATTTGCACTTACCACCAGTGCGGTGGACTAGGGCTTAATCCTTCTCATTCTGAGAGGAGACTCGTGTCCAGCAGTGGGATAACAATGAGTTGATGATTATGATACATTTTTCATCCTACGTAGAGATCTGTGTCATAGTATACAGCTATATAAAAGTTGTAGGCTTAATGTTAATACAACAGTACGAGAGTTTGTATAGGCTTACATTTTAACTGCATGCCGAATACCGACCTATTTTTGCATTTCGAGCGCGGACAGTAAATAGGTCATCGGCAATGCGCCAGTATTCGTGTTATTATTTTTAATATATCTATGAGAGGTGGATGCATTTGTAAATTGTAAAATAAATGAGGTATTTTGTTTATGTAAAGCATATGTTGCGGTGAATTGTATTTAACATACCATTTAGAGAGGTCGGTATAGTTTTATATAGATTTGTGGTTTATGTTCATATTGTATTTGAGAAAAGGTCAATTAATATATGTTAAGCGAAATGTGCCCGTTAACTAACATATTACTACTACTACTAAGTGAAATAGTAATACATACTACTAAGTGTATCTTACCTAGTAACATTTTTATATGAGCTATCAGAGGGATATTGCCACTGAGCACTAATTTGTAATGCGTAATATTGTCATAGAGCGAGTAGCAGTAGGAATAAAAGATGAACTATGTTATGTAACACAAGTACCTATACCTTAAGGGTTTAAAATTTGGCCTCCATTCTGGGAGTCGAGGTTCATATCCCAGGTATGCATCTAGTAAATCTCTAATTTGTTTAAATTATGTGCGTATTAGTAATTATTATATTTACTAGGAATAAGTATATTTAACAATGAAGGAAAACATCATGAGGGAATCTACAATCTTTTTATAGACCGCTCAAGTATGTACCTGAGCGGTCTATAAAAATATCAATCAGTAATTAGCCAGCATGCTAGACTTATAGATTAGTAAAGATTACTCACTCTTAACAAGAAAATGTACCCAGTTTTGAGAATTGAAATAGTTGCGTAAAAACGTTTTGCCACGTCTCCGTGCTAAAATGTCCCTAAAATATTTGAAATAATTATTTATTTATTATGTAAATTACGCAGTATTAGTTATTTATTTGTAATTTTTCTCTAAAAATGTTTTTATTTGTCAAGAATTCAAAAAAAGAACTTACTAATAAGCCGTTTGTGGCTTCTTTCAATTTCAAGGCGGCGAAGTAGCTTTACTAATCTATGGCTAGACTATAGCTTAAGGTCTAAACTGTTCTCACTTTGAAACAATCGTGCCCAGCAATGACACAATAATGGGCTAACGAAGTAACACAAAAATCCTAAGTTACAGCTTCTACAACCAGCGTATCTGTATTATATTTCCTCAATAAATTTTCAATCAAAGCATTATTTTGAAACATATTCAAATGTAGCCTGACGTTTTGACAAAGTGCACAATGCACTCAGGTTACGTTTGAAACGGTAGCGATCACTGATACGTAGGTGGTAGAGCGTTGACCTTGAACATGCCACACGTGTAACCACCCTTATGACGGCAACTTATGTATGCAAGTACTGTAGCCGATTGATAATGTGAAAGGTTGGTTTTGCATGTTATTATATCTTATATATAAAATTCTCGTGCCACAATATTAGTTACCGTACTCCTCCGAAACGGCTTTACCGATTTTCACCAAATTTTATATGCATATTCAGTAGGTCTGAGAATCGGCTACTATCTATTTTTCATATCCCTAAGTGATAAGGGTTTTTTACCCTTAACATTTTGATATTTATATGGCCTATACACAACGTTTGCCGGATTTACCTTTCTATAATACAGTTATAGCCAATTAATTAGTAATGGTATAATTTGATATTAAATCGGTATATTAATAATTTGCTCCTACTTAATATTGAATTTACGAGTAGGTACATTAAAGTATAAATAATAAATTAAAATGACAGAAATATTTTCTTTTCATACTATTGAGGGGTACATTATTTAGAAAAAAATATACATTTTATGATATATTTTTAACTATACGAAAATAATCATAACATTATATGTGACTCATTAAATATAATTTATTTATAAATATAATTCGTATATTCTACAAGTATTTCTAATGTCATAATGTTTATATTAAACACGGAAAAGTTTTGGACCCTTAAAAATGTTAAATCTCTAATTTGAAGTTAAGTTTGAAGTTGTAAGTTAACACCATTTTTAACCCTGTCCTACGACATACAGAAACGTTATGTACACATGCTTCTTCGTCACCCATCATCTAAGTATCTACCCACAATGGATTGCTTCATCGATGGATCGTGTGCGATGCGCTAGCGCCACTTGGCTATGAGCGAGAAAAGGCAGTTTAAATGCCGTATTTTATACCTACTTAAATAAAACCATTTTTTTTGTCTATGTGATAGCGATATATGTATACCTAAACAAAATTGTATTTTAATTGTCATATGATTGCTGTATTTCTAAATGATTTTCAACCAGGATATATTTCTATTTTTATTAACTTATTTTTTTATTTTACTTACACTTATAATACATTTAACATCATTCTTGTACGCGTAAAATAAAGTACCTATTTTGGATTTTAATGTAAACGTTAATTTATTTGAATTGTTGTTTTTTTTGTATTATGTAATATTTTGCATTTATGTTTTTAAGGATTGTAATTTAGTTTAGTTGACGTATTCTAAGTTCATGTGCGGTGATCTCCCACTAATGCATATGACACGTGGTTGTCTAGAGAATAGCCGCATAAATATTTCGTTCGTACCTACATACATAATATGTCTTATTAAAAAATCTGTAAGTTGGATGTTGTTATGTTCGCCTTTTATTTACACTGTTGAATTTTGAGCCTAGAACCAAACAAGTTACAAACTCTCTAAGTTATTACCTAAAATATGTCACAATATTACGCATTAATAATCAAACATTTTTTATGATCATTAAATGAATTTACTTCTACTTTTAATGAAAACATTTTCCAGCTCTACCATACTAGACTCAATTCAGTTTATCAATATCACAATCAAATTGATTAAGCTAATGTCGAGCACGCTATACGTACGCCTAATTGTCGTATTAACGAGTCGTTCCAATAGACGGTCCAGTGTGGTCGATGACGTCTACCACCCTTAAGGATGCTCATTTCCTTGTCGCTGATTACGGCTTACCGTCTAAAAAAGTACAATCATAGTGCTCTTCGGCGCGGAACGCACTGTCCTCATTTGAATACAAACGCAATGCGCGTGCGCACACACCCTTAACTCAACACAGATACAGAAACTCTAAGCGAAATCCGACTTTACTCTACTCAAAACTGGGTGTGAAACGACTCGCTGAGCACAAATACGTGCCCTCTTTTCAAAGTCAAAAGAAGAGGGATTCTCGCGCGCGAGAACGGGAGGGAGCGATACTCGAGGAGGACGGAGGACATTAAGGGCATTCACCCCGTACCCCGTGGGTTGACTAGCGGAGCTACAAATGATGTACCAGCACATAGATGCCTTTCTCTATTTAGGTGCGCACGAGTTTCGAAATAGTGACCGTGGAAGTTTTTGTTGGGAGGTGGATCCTGTTTGGGTTGCGTCAGCGCGATAAGTTCGGCTATTGCCGCGTGAATGTCCGATGCAGGTGTGTTGAGGTGCCAACCTTTCGAATGACCACCGCTTGCTCCAATCGACGAGATTTGGTAAACGGTTCGTGTTACGCTACCTATGCACGATTTGTAATCGAGTGAAGATTCAAGGGAGTAATGCCGTTGAAATGCTCTAGGATCGGAATCGTCTATTTGTACATTTTAAATTTCAATTAAATATTTCTATATTAATTAGGCAAAGAGAAAAGAGTTCAAAGAGTATCTTCGCTCTTTGGGTAGTCACCCGATTGGTAAATTGGTAATTCCAAATTTAAATTTTCAAAAAATTGAAAATATATTATTACTTATATTAAATGTTTGACCACTAATACATATACAAATATTGTTCTTTTGATTCACTTGTTAGTCGTGCAAGTAACTTCTCTTATCGAAGCACCTTCCGAAGTGGTACCTACTAGGTTATTGACGTTCAAAAATAATGCTGTAAAGAGCCTACTTTGTATAAAATATTTCTATTTTAAACCGAATAGGTGCTAAAGTTGCTTGTTGATGTTTAATAAGAGTTCTATATTTTAGTAAATCATTTATAAGAAGCTGTTTTGAAAACATACCGGTGCTTAAGTTAGATCCCGCAAAAACAATATTAAATTTAGCACCAAACTCAGGTTACACGGCGGCTAACAAATAATACTTGAAGTTACATTTTATACAAGTTCTAGGGTGTATTAGTAACAAGCATATAATGATATGTATATGTATATAATGATATATTAAAACTATCAATGGTAACAATTAATTACTCCAATCGACCACCGAGTGGCGGAGCGGTCACCATACCGGTCTAACCCGCAAAGGGTTCCGGATTCGATCCCCGGTCAGACAGATATCTGAATGATGAATTTAGATATCTGCTCTGGGTCTGGGCTGTGAGTGTAGAAATCATTTTTAATCAAAATATATTGGCCACATATTATTTATCTATCGTTTGATTATTAAACTTTATCTTGACTTATGTAAATGAGATTTATTTATTTTAATAATCATTTTTGGTTATCTATTTATACCGGGCAATGACGGTAACTACATAATTTAGATTATTTCATAATTTACATAAAATTACCTCATTTAAGTAAATGTAAATCTTTCAAGCTTGCTAACTCGATCTTTAGGAAATCCGGTCTCTGAACTTTTATTAGTAAATACAGTAGTTAGTTACGCCGTTGTAGTAAAAAATTACTTACGTTAGATTGTGCGAACGTTAAGTTAGTTAGAAACATTGTGTTTGTTAGTGTATGCCTACAAAATTTTACGTAGTTTTTACTTTTTATATGGTGTCCACACATTTTTGAGACTTCGAGACAAATTAAGGTATAACTTGCAATATAGATATAAAAAACCTACTTTTAAAAATAAATAATGTTTCGGGCTTGTGTTATAAATTCATAAATTTAGTAGTTCATCTTCATTTCCTATTGATATTAGAGCTATTGTGTAAACTAGGAAGATGCAAGCGAAACTTTGTTACTTAGAAAAATATATTGGAAATAGGAATGTGGCGAGTATCAGCGATTTGTCAAAAGATAGCGCAACATGTTCCTGAAACATACCTACATATATGCATACATATATACACAACAAGGTCCGAACTTAGACTGTCGAAGCACGGTCGCTCTCTATTGTCCCTGTAGTTCCGGGACTAGAATAGGGCTACGGTATCCTCTGCCTGTCGTAAGAGGCGGCTAAAAGGGGGCTTCCCGGGTTGCGAGCGGCAAGAGTGGGAGCTCGAACCGTCCAGTAAGCGACCCTGGGAAGGACGGCGGTATGTGTGGTCGCATACCGTCGTGAACACCAGATGGTTTGGGAGGAGCGAAAACTGCTCTCCCAGGGCAGAGCCCCATCGGGGCATTGCGCTTGGAGGACTCCGGTTGTGTTCCGTCGGAGATCCCGGAGTTCTCCAACAAGCGATGAGGACGGCCACCGGGGGGGTTTTAGTGCGGTGAAAATCCCACATAACTCGACGTCGCTCCCACGTCGTCGGGTACCTTTTGAAGGTTTCCCTCTCGTTAAAAAAAAGGCATGATCATGTAGCCTGGCGGAAGATCTCCCTTTGCCAAAGAGGTACCCACATTTACCGTATCTATACTTTTAATATTAAACTACTGCAAATATAAATTACAAAAAACAAAACTATAGCTGTACATATAACACAGTGTGTTATAGACAAATCGTATGATAACCGACTCTTTTCTGAAAGTTTAGAATATAAAGTCCCGATACAGAGGAGAAAGTAATGTAATGATAAAATGATGCAGTTAAAAGTGAACCATGAGAATTTAACTGTCAATTACTGTATCTACGACTCTTAGTTTTAGGGTTCCGTATTCAAAGGGTGTCAACGGAACCCTCTTATTAAGCCTCCACTGTTTGTCCGTTTGTTTGTCTGTCACAGGGCTCTATCTCCTCATTCGTAATAGACAGATACTTGAAATTTTACTGAGTATGTATAAAGGTGACACATGACAGATATAACAATAAATACTAAACATAATAAAGTAATTGAAAATAAATGGGGGTCGCCATACAAGAAACCACTATTTTTCGTCCATTTTCGCTCTAATTATTGAACTGTAATAGGTAGACAGTTAAAATTTACACAATGCATTAACTTCAATAGCTATAATACACATACTAAAAGGTTCGGAACCCTCCATGTGCGAGTTCGAATAGCACTTGGCCGGTTATTGATTAATGTGGTAGAACATGTCATGGACTTGGCACCACGTTATTCTTCATACAGCGTTTGCGGTTTTTTAGTCTGGTTTGGAGGGCAGGAATAAAGCATACTTATTAATGACATACTTTGGAGGTTACACATGAGCAACTGTTCGTGTCGGCGACCGTTGTTGTCGCTTTACGGTGGCGACCATGACCGTTCATCAGTCGCAGAAGTTAGTAGTCGGGATGACCTTTTTTTACGAAGGGGAAACCTTCAAAGGTACTCGACGACGTGGGAGCGAAGCCGGATTATGTGGCATTTTTACGGCACTAAAACTCCCCCGGTGGCCGTCCTCAGCGCTTGGTGGAGAACTCCGGGAACTCGGAGATCTCCAGGATCGCTTGTTGGACGGTTCGAGCTCCGACTCTTGCCGTCCACAACGTCGGAAGCCCCCTTTTAGTCGCCTCTTACCACAAGCAGGGTATACCGTAGCCGTATTCTAGTCCCGGGACTACAGGGACAAGTTGACATGTCGCTCGAATATCTCTTTTTCGCTTTAAGGGTCATAAATAGGTATATCAACAGTTCAGGACTAATTTAATGACAAAATCGTTCTCAGAGTGCGAAGATCTTAGTTGTCACGTTCCGAGAGTATAATTGCTAAGGACAACTGTTTTCTTAAAATAAATAAAGTAGTTTTTGAGTAAAGTTGCGTGCAATCACGTGTGAGTTGATATACCTTCGGAGATGGAGAATTCTTAGGCATTTAATCTCTGTTTCCTCCATGGTTAAAGCAGACGTTATTCAATTTCTTTGATTGATGAATGATTTCGTAACACCAGGTTTTGATTGGAACCTTTATTTAAGTAAACATTCTTCCATAATTTTTAAATCTTAAAAATCATATCTTGATTTGCATTTTGTGCCTTCAATTTTTGGCCTTATTCTCATGTCGCGTCATATAACATAGACTGTATTAATACACGGATGCGATACAATTACGAGAGGAAGCTAAATTGGCTTTCCACGGTAGATTTCCACGGCGGTTATCGATCCGTGGAGATAACTAGTTGTAGGGTAGGCAACAAAACTACCCTCTAACAGATACCACTTTCGCCTTATTCTCTAGTAATAATGGTTATATTCGTCTAACTGGTAGTGTGTTGTGTGGTGTGTTGTACCGTGTCCTGCCGGGGTGGCAACCCCCCCGATGTATTGATATCGCCCGCATAGTGCAGTCGGATCAATTTGTGGGGGTGGTACTATAGGTACAGATTAGATACAGAATTTCCAATATGCGCATTAAGCGATGCTCGTTGGAGCGGAAAATTGTTATGGGGGTTTGTCGATGTGTTCTGATTTGCTTACTATCATAGCTTTAGGCTTCAAATATGATGACTACTTGTTCTGCAATGTGAAATTCAATTTGATATATAAATATTAATTTGAAATTATTATGATTTGTAATACAATAAATACTGGGAAAGCTGTGATAACTGTATACTATATATCGGGCGATAGTTTGATTGTGATTTTTAGTCAGTTCGAAACTCTCAATAACCCTTTTAAAGGGTTTCCGGGGTCACGTTGCTACCCTTCTCATTTTAAACCGTTTATAGGTAGGACTCCGGTTACGCTTCGATATAAATCCCGAAGCCGTTTTAAACCCAAAAATGATGATTAATATTGTTGTTAAAGGTATGTAAAACGGTGGTTTGTTGTACGTTTTACATATTTCAAACCTACAAATTATTTAATCCAAAGGTAGCTAGCAAAGTCTAATCCAAATTGGATCAGTATTTTATTAGACAATACCGGACATACATACTTACATACTTAAATTCATAGGTACATAGAGGTCGAATACAGAAGCTCCTTTTTTGAAGTCTTTTTTGAGGAGTACGGTAACTAACACTGTGACACAAGAATTTTATATATAAGATAGAAAATGTTTTGAAATGGTCTATAGTTAAAAAAATATTACAATAAATAAGAAACACTATCTATGTAAAGTTTCCATCATTCGGTATTGCGTAAAAGTACGCTTAAAGGAAATGATTGTTTCCTTAGTAATAAAGTCTTATTACTCGAAAAGAGTTATTCGAAACTGTTCCCGAGAAAGTCAGGCATTACGTTTGTAATAACTATTGCTGTGGAATATAGAAAATGTGTAGAAGTTACCTACGAAGGAAGTCAATGCCATTAAGTTTGTATTGAAAATTATTGCAAGAGTTTATATATCTCATAATGTTATTGAGTAGATACTCGTAAATTTAAATGGTGTTTTGTTTTTAACTATTGTTATGTGCATACCTATTAAGTATCTACGAATTATTTATAAGTAAGAAGGATGACGAGTTGATGATCCTTTATAAATAAGTTTTAAAAGCTTACAAGAAAAGCTGAATTATTCTCAAATATGAAGAATTACGGGTAACATAGAATATTATTCTGAAAAAGGTTAAAAGTTTACAATACTTCTTCGAAGTATCAATGACGCTTAGAAAAAGAAAACTGAACGGCTTTCTAAATTGGCGACACCATAGACAAGTATTGTGGTGTCCTCTACATATTTTATTTTCCATGCCTCACTGGCAAACACATTGAAAATTTACAGCCACTCTTTTCCTTTTAATATCTGCATGTAATTACGTGTACGTTTACTTGGATATTGTAGTGCTTTACAATTATGAAAGTCTAGGTTTAATAGATACCTAATTATTTATTACTAAAATAAAATAAACATTTTTATTACGTTAATTTATGTAATATAAGGCAACGCTTAGAATAACGCTTTCTACATACTTATACACTCACAATTTCACTTTAGTTTCCACAATTAAGTAGAAATCGGGGATGGAACTCGGGAGCTTATACGTGGGACTTGTGTGCAGGTTCAACTGCTAAAGCAATAATGGCATATCTATTTCTTGTAAACTGTTACTTGTTGAAGGGTAGTAGAATTAGTAAAGATCGATGGGGTAATGCTGCCACATCTATATCTAACGTGAAATATATTGCTTTCTGAGCGTGTGTGGATGGCTCATGAGGTTTTGAACTTAGTATTCAAGATTGGCAATGCACCTATGGTTTATTTTAGGTTTCGAGTGGAAATGGAGGCTGTGACTTCTTACCATCTTGGTGGGCTGCAAGCTCGGTCGCTATTTCAATGTTATAAAATTTGTTCTGGTAGAAAAACGAAGGCAAATATCTACAAGGAGTATTTTTACTTAGTGCAGGGGTAGAACTAGCTACGCATCTATGGCCATCCTCAGGTGGACTTCAATCTTCCTTGGGGTAAATTACATGGTGAAAGTTAAGCTTTTACGAATGCTTGAAGTATATTTCAGGCCTATATCACCTATATTTCGCGGTAGAATTCCAGAACGCTTAAAGTCATTCCTGGTTAAAATGGAAACCGATCTTCTCGACGGATAAAGCCATAAGCAAACCTCTTCTTATAAATAAAAATGCTGACGATAATAATAGGGCGCGAAACCACGAACGCGTCGACGCGTTGAAGCCTTGTGACATTCAATTTCACGTTGTTACGCCTGTGAGAATAACGTAATTACTCTATAACGAAAATATTTTAAACAAGACAACCACATGTTAAATAACTTAAATTATAATAACCTCATTATCTGACATTTTCCTTTGGTATTACTTATATTTATACTGATATTTTCTATTCGTTGACGAACCATAAAAATAATGTTTTATTCCTTTCATGCGCTTAGAAGTAGCAAACGTTCATCTGACGCAGCAGTTCTGCTGTCTATTGAGAAATTAGATTAAATTAGAACCAAATAAAACTATTATAATTACGAACTCTGTAGCTCGATGTTAGTGATAACTATACCTTAGGTAGAAAAAGCTTAACCATGATACCTGCAGCCAATTAAAAATAATTATTATTTATTTGAACTAATAATGATAATAATTAGTGACAGAATTTGTTATTTTATGCTTAACTTGTTTGAAAGTATCATATTTGTAATTTGTTAAAGGTGTAAACTAGTGTATTTAAACCATCGATCAATAATATCGATTCTTTAAATTTACATCACTTTTTAACGAAAGCATAAAAAATACCTTCTTTAATTTGTAACCTTCAGCTCGGAATATAACTTAGCTCCTGCAATCCAGATTTTTAATCGATTTCTTACCTTACGTCTACATGTTGAATGGGCGAGTAACTTAAAAATTTTATTAACGTTAATTAAAACGCGCCCCGCAGCCTACCTACATAAATTCGACACGGGCTAGCGAACCGGCGTCCGAAAAATCGAAAATTCGAAATAAAATGAACGAGAAAGGAGCTGAGAAAAAAAGGAAAAAGCGCGCCCGGTCATCCCCCTCTGGTCGTGTGGTAAAAAGTACAAAAATATGCCTCCCGCCGTTCCCAGGCCAGATTTCGTCCCCTCTGAGGACGTCTCGTGGGAGAGTCCCTCACGAATTTGATTTTTTTGTGAACTTGTAATTAGGGTGCTTTTTAGTATACCTGGCATAGCGACCTCTTTTCAATACCGTAGAATCACTCGTCCGGCGTATCGTAGAAACATTATTGTGGCCGAAAAGTACGTGAGTAGGTTAAGATTCTTCAAGTTTTGTACATTTTCGAGTAAGTAGTTAAACCAATTTAAAAGTGTGATATTGTGTTTTCCCATTTTATATTTTGTTTGAAGTAATAGTTTATCAATATGTAGGTTATAATGTGAATTAAAATAACATGATCTTTGTTTTTTAAAGAATCGAATTCACTCTTAGGCTCTCCTCTTAGAATTAAGAAGGTTTAATCCACCACACTGGCCATGTATACGTGGCCTAACTGGAAATCACACAGCTTTGAGAGCATTGTAGAGAACTTTTATGAATGTTATTTTCCTTTGCCGTTATAGTATGTGATAATTAGTTATAACTCGCCAAATCGAATGATTGGTACCAACGATCCCGATCTCGGAGGCCGAACTTGATAACCAATGCTTTATTTCGCTAAATAACACATATTTCGCAACAAATGAAAAATAGTTCAAACCTATAAAGCCTCATTCACACAATTCTAATAATACAAAAGTAGAAGTCTTCCGGGAGTAAAGTAATTCTCGGCGCGCATTAGACCGGAGCGGGTATGAATGAACGCACTCCCCATGTCGGTGCCGTCACGTGACATGTCAGGATATTTGCCACTGTTACCGGGAACTGGATGTGGCTTTTGATAATACAGAGCACACGAACATTTAAAACTCCTACACAGTATGATCTTTTGTATTGTAAGGACTATAGAACAACTAGAATAGAAGGACATTTTTGTCAATGATTGTTTAGATTTTTGTTCAACTTTGTTCGTGCTACGTTACATTCTACGGTCATTTAGCGACCAATGAAAAATCATTCTTTAACTAAATTTTGTGTTTCCTACTAAGCAACCGTATAGTATACAGTATAATACACAGAATAGATTATTTGAGAACCTACATGCTTTAATTTGTTTACATATTATATGTTTCGATTTATTAAATAAGGATTATCCGTAACAACATTTTTTTTTTAATATAGGAGTAGCAGACGAGCATGCAGTTTACCTGATGGTAACTGGCTACTGTCGCCCATGGACATCTGTAATCAACTCCAGATTGGATTAGATATTTCTACCTGAGGTTGGCCTGAGATGCGCCGCTACCCCTGAGGACTAAGCTGGAACGCCTCGGAAAAGTATGTCCCCCTTACCACACCCTTCAAAACGGAACACAGCAGCGCTTAACACTGCTGTTATTAGGCTGAAAAAGGTGTGGCGGAGGTGCCGCCGGAGTCGAACCACAATGGGTTCAACACTTATAATATTTGTTATAATTTTGCATAAACCTTAAACAAAACTTTCCAGAAGCGACCTTAAACCAATATGAATTATCAAAGGCGGATAATTACATAAATTATACATTATTATTATTAAATTACTCAAATAACATTATCTCCAAGCAAATATTCAAAGTAAGTATTTTCTTGGAAATTATTTAACAACGGTCTATATCGGGAATCGTAACATGACAGAAGCATTCGCCTGTGACACAAACAGGTAAATTCTTAGAAATAAAACTGTCTCCTCAGCGTTATAGCCTAAAACAGTACAATCAACAAATTGCAATTATTTCATAATTTTATGGAACTACGGCCATTGTGAATTTTAACGCCATTAAATGGATTGTATTTATGTTTCTCTGGGCACAGGGCTCTTCTTATGATTGCGAGGGGCTTACCAACTACGCACTGGTAGAAATGATATATTTTTCACAAACTTTTTTTTAAAGAAATCTTAAGGAACCTTTTTTAAGAATCTATGGTTTCTTCTGGGTGTTTTCTTTCGTCTTAAACCGGTGTGTGCCTGAGATTAAAACCTTGAACCGTCGATTCCAGACGGTCTTGTGTCAAACAACATTGCTATTCTGCTTTTTATTGAACAACTCAGAAAAAATGGTGATACCCATAAAACGGTGATACACGTAAAATGAACAAACACAAAACATTTGTTCGTAATATTACGAATGGCTACGCTCAATTACGTCATGGAAATGCGTACATAGGGCCCTTCCAGTGGCTCTACATCTCTACAGAGCCCACTCACACTTGTCGCACGCC
This sequence comes from Epargyreus clarus clarus, assembly GCA_014595695.2. Taxonomy (NCBI): domain Eukaryota; kingdom Metazoa; phylum Arthropoda; class Insecta; order Lepidoptera; family Hesperiidae; genus Epargyreus; species Epargyreus clarus. The sequence goes on from JACTTY020000037.1 coordinate 1,935,543, forward strand.
GCGTCCGATAAGCGAGGGGATACAGTTTGCAGGTTATTACTCTGCCCACATGCGGGGGAGGGACCCATTTATTATTTAGTGTTTGTTTAAAACCTCGTCCATATTTCAGGTGGAACATTTAGTGTATGAGAGCGCACATCTGTTTATTTATGTAGCGGATTTATGCACAATACGAATTTATCGTGTTTGACTGTTTTTGGGTAGGGTTGATAAACAAATATTATAAGTTATTTTACAGCCTTATGTAAGGTTTTAATAGGATTAAAGTCCATGAGCCACAGTCCACCATAAATGATCACTGCCGCTTGTGGTCCATGCCCCCTGTATAGTTTTGAGACTCCGAATAATAAATTTAGATCGTTGTTTCAATGAATATTATAAATATTTTCTATAGATGAACTTAGATCTTGAATAGCGTTGATATTTCGAGAGGTACAGAGTAAACCTGAAATGTTTTGCGTAGTCACCTCATCTAGTCTTGTCGGTCTAGAATAAGTTTCTAGATTTAATCTACACATATAATACAAATGAAAGGTGTGCGACGTACATGTCAATACATCGAATATATTTACAAAAAGCATTTTGGAGACCGGAAAAAGTAATTATTATATTTTTACAAATTTTGTATGTTTGTAATCGGATCCAACCAAAAACTACTGGATGGAATTCAGGCTGAAAATCATAATCCATATTTTAGTATAATTTAATCTTTATTTGAAAACATATTCATAATCTAATTTTTTGGTAAAAATGTTGTCTTTATTTCAATAAAATGAATAAAGTCTACCAAAAGGTATTATTATTTTCCGTCATCCACGAAAACAAAGTTGCATACAAAACTCGTTTAAAACAAGACCTTTATTATTAATTAATTAAAACTTCTACTATTTTTTCCTACAAATTCGAAAGTAAAATTAGGAGATTTTCTCATAGACTCTTCAAAGCAAAATGTAGCTCCACACTTGGATCGATGAACGCGCAATTTCAATTGAAAATCATTACTTCTTGTAAATGAGTTTACTTTCACCCATTACAATCCAATAAGTCTGCTTATTTTTATAAACAGCCGTGAATTTGATTTTGCCGTTGTCGTGCAAATGTAGTGTTTGAATAATAATTGAGTACGTGTTATTTTTTATATTTTTTATTTATTTTGATAAGTGTTCTTAGCTTCCATAGTGTAGAACATTTATATTACGTAGTTCGTTCATGACTTTATGTAGCGGTTTTTTTTATTTTACACGGGGACCTTAATAGACTTTTTAAGGATTAATTCATTGAATTAGTAAACAATACAAGAACTTTGGAAACCTCGTATATTTTAGAATTAATGGTAACCAATAAACATCTGTAAAGTCATCTATCATTGCGTAAAAGTCCTGTGAAAATTGGTTAACTATATCCATTATCTATATAATTTTAATGCAAGTGCGTTTTCATGAATTTATAATTTTTAGTCACAATAATTTCTTTAAAATTCTTAATTCATTATCTATCCATACATACACAATTAATAATCCACAAATATACAAAGAGAAGTTTCCAGCGTGTGTAAATTTTAAAACGAACTTTACCCGAGATTCTATTAAAAGTAAACTTAATGACTATATCCGCACACACTGTAAACTAAGTTGTAAAATTAAACAAATATCAGTAACCGTTCAACGGCTCCCCCGACACACGTAATGAACAGGACGTTTAAAACTATAAAAAGCGGGCAATTGCACAAATTGCTATAATGCCATTAATAGAAACAAGCCACCCCTATGAAATCCACCCTCGAACGCATCAACATTTAAATTATTGTAGTTTACAAATAAGCATCGAATGTAAACTCTCTTTCACAAGTATATGGTTGGTAATCGAGCAGAGTTTCTCCCACCGCGTACTTTTATTGTGATTGTACAGTAATGTACTAAATTCAGTTCAATTTGACACGACCGAGTCCGTCGGCCGGTATGCGGGTAGGGTGCTTATTTTTTTGTTCGTGTGCTGCTACCCGATCATTTAAACGAAGGGTGAATTTTTATTTTTTTAAGGATGCTCCATTGCCCTCGTATTTATAGGACGTGGGCGAAGTACAGTCGCAATGAAGTTATGTTACGTTAATTGGTGTTGAAATACTGATTAAAAGTACTAAAATTCGATTTCATAGTCTTAAACATGTGGATTTTAAGTTATGGCTGTGAGAATCTGAGGATAAATGCGTTTTTACGACTCAGTTGTTGATTATGTTTACCTGTGATGCATTGGCAACCATTCCCATGGATCACGAACTTATGATGCCATTGAATAGTCTGCTCCTATCTCTGTCTGGTCATCAATACGAAGACGAAAGAAAGTACCTTGAGAAGTTTTTGTTTAGAGAAAATATTCTTGATGGGTGTAAGTATCAAACAAGAGTATTAATGCATTCGTGGTTTGACTATAGTGTCATCAGAACACTTATTTCTGCTATAAGAGAGTTACTTCACTGTTATTTTCTGGTTTGATGGACACAGTAAGCCTTCAAATGAAGTGTTTTATTATTTAGTAAGTTAGTATAGTCACATATTGTGGTCTTCCTCATGAATGGCTTCTTTCTCAGGATTTTGTTTAGTTAGAAAATCTTGTCCACATTTTCTTTTCCGTACCTTTTTTCAATGATCAAGACTACATATTTTCGCCATATTCACAATTGATTTCTTTTCATCAATCAGATAAATATAAAGTGAATTCAGAGGAGGTATAAACACACAAAACACAATCTCTAGGTCTATAATTATCACGAATTGATAAGAATTCGTAAGAGATTTGACAAAGATTTTGAATCCCTTATCCGAACCCCTGAAACTCTTTTCTTAAAGGAAAAACAAGGATATGATGCTTATGGGTGGCAGTGATGGTGGTAGTAAACTGTATGCTCGATTACTACTTTAAAATTTTATAAAAAAGTTTAAAACAAAGGGTGTAAGAACACTTCACATCGTATCATAAATCGACTTTACCAGTAGAGTGTACTTTGCACTTGTCTGCGCGAGCGCAAGTCAAGTGCTCCAATATGGGTTCGTTGGCTAAGTAGAGCGGCTATGTAGGGGGTGTACGCGCGAGTGGTGTCTTCGCTCCGGTACACAGGCCACTTACTGTAGCAGAAACGTAACGTACTACCGACCCAAGGAAGTGAGGAAACTCGTGGGAAGAAATCCTTTTATTATTGGCAGGAAATTTTATGGTAATTTGTAATTGACATGTGCGTGGATCTTCAATTATGTCGAACGTAATGTCCACGCATACATACAGAAGGACCACGTACATGTATGCGTGGAAAATGTACTATAATTTCATCCTGAACGTTCGTCGAGGTAGTATTTTATCATTTATATCTTACATTGCTATTGTATAGCCAGATATTATGGCAAAATCGAAGTCATCTTTAAGATATCTTATTTTATTAACTTTTCTGACAAAAATTGCATAATAAAATGCAGTTTATTGCTACATCGCATTAGATCCACTTAGTCGCAGATTTGCAGCAAATATTGGCTGTAAAAGGTAAAAATAAAGTGGCCCCTCCGGTTCCAAAGTCCTCAGTTAGAAGGCATTTCAAAACAAAGAAATAACGAAGTCCTTGCCCTCCGAGTAGCCCTCGGCGCGAGCGCACAAAGGGCTGTGATTGCAAGGGACGTGAGGGGGAGGGGGTCGGGAGGGCAGGGTGAATGACCCGCGGCCGGGGTGGCCGCCCCCTGCGTCTGCGCACGCTTGGGCGACGGTCTGTGACGTCCCTAGTATATTATTGTAAAGATCTAAAATTTCGCCCCGGCGAGACGCGACGTCCGTGAAAAGACACAATAAAACACAAAAACTCGTCCACTTTGTATGCAATGGGGTACCGAAAACGGACACTTGCGTGCTAGGTTTCAGAACACGTGCTTAATAACGCGCAGAAGATTTATGTACTTGCGTAATCCGGTAATTTGGTGTTGATAGGACATTAATTTGAATAGGAATTTCGCTCTCTAAACGTTGTGTACATTATGCCGAAATATAATTGAAGGTGCACACATACCCGCGCTATACAAGTACAGGATTAATAAAGCGTCAGTTTAGTTACGTGTCCCAAATTGATTTCATATACGTAATCGTTACTGAAGCACGGTAAGGATTTTGGCTCCCAATGCAGGTGACGTCGTTTCCAATGCTAAAACTCTGATTTGTTTTGTTTATGATTGTTCCATATATTTGTTGTCATTTATTTTAGTGCTGGATGAAAACATCACGTGGAAATGCATGCATATGACATGCATTCTCCATTGATAAACATTATGCGTAATATCCACACGCACTGAACAAACGTGGTGTATTTTTTTTGCAAAAAAATGTATTTATTTTATTTTTATCTTGATACTTTAGTTTTGTATTGTGTATTGCAATTTACCGCAATAAACATACCAACTTTTCTTTCTTTCTTTTCTTTCTAATTAGTCATGTCGAGAGGAGACACCTACGGAAGTATGCCAATAATAGGCGAATTATGATGCATATTATTCTCAAAAATGCATATTGATTATCAAAGAAACTTTATATGTAAAAATAAATCATACCAATAAACCCTTTTAAAACAGTGTTAGTACGTGACAAGTTCTATTTGGGTTGTTAATAGTACCACAAACTCAACGTTTAACGTGTTCCCGTGAATAGTAAAAGAAAGTACAGGGGTTCAACAATACAGGTTTCCTTTACGATTATGACTCCGTGTCCCATTTACAGAGGAAACAGTATCTTGAGTTACCATCTGGATTCGGTCAATAACATTGTAATCAAGTTCATGTTAAGATTTTTTCCTAAGATCCTTAAGGTTTAATTCGATATGAATAATAAAAGGGGCTGATAAATAAAAATGATTTTTGTTGTTTTGATGATAATTTTTCATTACTTGTATTCCTTCTTATAGGTATCTAAACCAGGGAAACTCCGTAGGAACCCACTTTCTACTATTTTTTCTAAACCATTAAGTACATTCTATTTTTTTTCCTTTTTCTTTCTTTCCCTAAGCATCATTTTAAAAGATTACTTTTACTTAACTTGCAAATGCTGTTCTTAAAGTCTATACGATAATTTTTCCTCTACAATTTCTTGCATAAAAATTATTCATATCAATATCATAATCCTTATAAAATCTTTGAAATCATAAACAAATATGTACCTACGTTTAATGGTTTTTTGGTCAGGCAAGCGTAAAAATCGGAAAACGTGTGCGTCATTACACCATTATTGCGGTCTGCATTTGTGATAGCACGTGTGCGCTGTTAAACCCACGTTTAAACTTAAACCACCAACTTAACTATTTGGAAAAGTAAAATGACGGTAATGACACACGGTAGGTTAAATTTCTATTTTGTACAGAATACAACCTCCCTATAGGGGTAAAAATATATAGTAGTAAGTAATAGACCTGACATGGGGGGAAAAAATGTCATCTTTGACTTATTACCAATTGGTAATAAATAAGTGCTGAAATATAATATATGTTAAGCGTCAACTTACATGAGGTGGTGTAAGTGAAACCCTACGTACTTTAACTTTTCGCTTTTTGGTTGCTACATCTTTATTTTTTTTAAAAACGCTTTCTACACTCACAGCCCCACACTAGGATTCCCTGTATCGTGGTTGCCATGGACACATACAAAGACGAAGACACAAACACCTAGACCCAGAACAGATATCTAAATTCATCATTCATATATTTGTCTGGCCGGGGATCGAACCTGGAACCCTTTGCGCGTCAGACCGGTATGGTGACCGCTCCGCCACGCGGGTCGTCAAATCTGTACCGATGACTTGGAGAAGACTGAAGAAACCTTTAGATTAATAATTTAATCAGCACACGTGGAGTAATTTAGCGGATGCCTATATCCAGCTACGACTCTTTAAACCTGAGCGCCTGAGCGGGTCGGAAGCGGTTCTAAGTTTTTTGTTGTTAAGAATTTGGTGTTCTAAGATAGAAACAGATGCGGCGACAGAGCTGCTGCAATGGTACTATTCAGAACTATACAACCGTTCCCTTCTGTTCAATATGTTTGAATTTATTATGTGAAAAGTTAAGTTTTCATACGAGAGATACGTATTAAAAACATATTCACTACAAATTGATTGAATCGAGAATTTTAATATAAATCTCCTATTGAGTGCAGACAATGCACTAGGACTTCATCAATTGAAGACGGTCTCACTAACAAAAGTAAAGCAATCGACATCGTGGATACTAAACAATGTACTAGGTCTTCAGCAATTGAAGATGGTCGCAATAACAAAACTATAAAGCCATCGACACCGTGGATACTAAACGAGTTAACCACGTTGATTGTCCACGACCCCCACCTGAGCGGGCCGGAAGCGGGGAATTTGCATCACAATCAAATAGAACCCTCGCTAGTCGTTTCCGGTGAGCAGAGCCCCTCGGAGCCAGATTGTGATCGTGTAAATGCGAACATCCGTGTTTTCATGTTTGGAAAATTTTGATTGATAAACCCCTAGAGGGGTTCCGTGACGTTGAATGGCATGAATGGTAATGAATAGCAGTGATAGCTTAATGGTTAGAACTTCAACTTCTCAATCTGTTGTTTGAGGGTCGAATCCCAGACATGCTCTTCCGATTTTTCAGTTATGCGCGTATTAAGAATTAATTATCATTTACTGAAACCTGTATTTAGAGCTTTTTATAAAATCTCAAGGGTTTGTAAATTTCACGAATCCGCATTTGTCCAGCGCGGTGAACGATAGCCAAGTAGCAATAATGATATTAATGCATTTCAATTAGATAATTAATTAAATCAATACAACGAAACCATTATGTGTGAACAAGTAATGATTCTAGGTTCGAGTCCTAGTCAGAGAAATATAGATGACGTATGTAGATAAAACCCTATTGAGGTTTCATTTGCTTAGTTGAGCATGTAGCTCAATGGTAGGTAAGCATAATTGTCTAACGTGCACGGTCTAAAGTTCGATTCTCAGGCAGATAGAAAACTAAATGTTGGATACCTAGTCTTTTAGTACTAGAATGTTTGAATGCAAAAGTGTCGTTCCAAAGCCTGTTACAATAACTTGCTTATTTACGTAAATGCTTTTGACAATTTGCCAAACGGGACACCCGTCTAAGGACAGACCATGCTCGGTATTACTTAACTAACTTATGCCAAGTAAACGACTATTTGTTTATACCTCATTATCCACACTATACCCATGGAGAAAATTAACAGACCCATGGACACAGTTGTTCTGTGATATAGTTTATACTTGATCCTGAATGGTCACTGACGACTGTCACCAAACCCTTGAACTAATGTTTCCTTAACACTAATTTTTTTAGCCGACGAGCATATAGTCCACTTTATGTTGGGTAGCTACTGCCACCTTTGAACATCTACAATCAACTCAAGACAAGACCGGATTCCAACCTGAGGTCGGCCACAGTCGCGCCGCTACCCCTGAGAGCTAAGCTGGAATACCTCGGAAAATATGTTCCCCTTACCCTTCAATCTAGAACATAGCAGTGCTTAACACACTATTAGGCAGAAATAGATATTGCTGTATGTCGCCGCCGAACCATAGTAGCCTTTTATAAGATTTACACATTTATATAGTACTAGCTGACCCGTTTTTAAATGTTAAGGGACAACAACCCTTATCACTAAGGGGTATGAAAAATAAATAGTAGCCGATTCTCAAACCTACTGAATATGCATATAAAATTTGGTGAAAATCGGTAAAGCCGTTTCGGAGGAGTACGGTAACTAACATTGTGGCACGAGAGTTTTATATATAAGATATAATAAGCCTACCTAAAATCCACAATCCTGTGTTTCAGGCTGATATCTAAAACCAACTCCAAATAGAAGAAGTCCACCACAGAGACCTTGTTATTTGTTATGACTAATAATAATTTAAAACTTTACGGCATCTTTTAAATCCGAACACATCAAATATTGCTGCTATTCAGAAATACAATACGCTGCTAGTGAAGTCCTAGTCGTAACTGAAGGTACATAACACGAGGAGTTCTACAACCTTTGAACCTAATAACGACTCACGCGGCACTGTGGTTGCCATACCGGTCTGATATGCAAAGGTTCCGGATTCGATTTCCCATCAGACAAATGAATGATATGGAGTTTCTCTCGCCGGTTTTTCTCCGTGACCGAAAAACCTTATGAAGCTCGGGTAGGTTAGTAACATTCAAAAACAATTTTAAGATTTAAAATGTAATGATTGGAACGCTTTTTGAGCGTCCTGGCTCGGGGTCCTGATACACATTTATAGGCCTCAAGATGATCATCTCACATGTAAGTCAGCTAGCTTCCACACTATTCCACTGAAATGCAAGAACTGTCATGTTAGAAATGGGTTGGCAGTGGTACCTTTACGTACCATACTGATCTTTGGAAATTTATTTCAACGCAACACTACATCCTCTCTACAATTTTTAAAATATTAAGTTAAAATTTAAACCCAGTTAGAATTTAAGGGTATAAAAAAACATTTAGCATTTTTTCAGTACGTAGAACTGAAACTAAACTTTTAACTCCACTTATCGCTTACTATTTCATTTCAAGCTATTACTAGAGCGAAGTTGACCTGACCCAAATCCGCGTCCTTACATAGTTGGTTAACCTTAAATCCAGATCTCTCATCTTAGCCACGTATTCATTTGATGGGTTATTTTCAACTCGAATGCAGCCTAGGCAAGTTATAATAATAAATAAAAGGTATATTCCGCGTAAAACTGCTAGTCCGCTCTGAATATAGAAATGAATCGCGGCGCCATAGTAAATTGTATGACTACACCTGCTCGCAACAACTTCAGAGCGGACTAGCATTTTGGCGCGGACTACAAATATCTTTAAAACGATCTATAGTTTGATCGCAACCACGCATAATTACATTTTTTTTTACGGAATATTCTAGATGAATTTTCGTAGCAATTTGATCTATTAAATGTGGTAGAACCTTTTATCGTTCGATTTTAGAGGCACCTCTGCCACATCATCTTGGTACCAACAAAGTTCTATGTTTTGGTTTGATGAGTGTTGCAAGGGAGAGACACGAGACGTTCCAACTTAGTCCTCATATATAATACATACATTAAAATCACGTCATAGCTGATTCAGCTGTTTCCATGCACTCAAATTTTAAAATGGGTTTTTTGGTTTGATATTATCAAAAAAACCAATATTGATACACGATTCACACTTTTTTGGCTATGTGGATTTTACCGATGGAAATCCCATTTTATTTATTGATAATAATATACATTTTTACACGACTAGGGATGGTATTGCGCGTTTGTATGTATGTGACTTATGTATGAACTATTTATTATTTTTATATTATAATTACTAGTTGGTTTAAAACTGTAGATACAAGCCAATAAGACTCTATGTAGAGTTGGATTACGTAAAGTACCAATTTCTAGTATCAGTAGGGTTGTACGGTTTACCTACGCATACATATTACATACTATAATTACAATGAATACATACATAAAGCAACCTAACTTAGACCTTACACATAGCAACATCTACGATCAATCTGAGTTATGATTTCTATCTTACTTAAGATCACTTATATTTAAGTAGATTGAGTAGATTAAGTAGATTGCACAATTCTTCGTTACTTACTACTACTACTACAAATATATAAATGTAATAGGTACATATTCTGTTCAATCTAGAAAATAGAGCAGATCTTAGTAGGACAACCTGACCGCATTGTGATGCATCCTACCTTATACAAAGTGGTCTGATTGATGTGCAAATAAATCCTTATTGGATAATGGTGTAACTGACGTATGCAGTTATAGTCCGCGTAAAATTGCTAGTCCATTCTGAATATAGAAATGAATCGCATCGCCATAGCAAATTGTATGACTACACCTGCTCGCAACAACTTCAGAGCAGACTAGCAGTTTGGCGCGGACTATACTTAACAATAAAGTTGAATTAAAATTGTGCGTAAAACGACGAAGAAGATACGATACACACGCCTACACAACACACATACATTCAATGTTACCGTTGTAAACATAGGTATTACAAAACTACCTCTAATTCTACAATACTTATTATAAACTAAAATCTAGAAAGTAGACCAGACTTTTAGTCTAATCTTAAACGTTTCACTATGTATCGAAACGTCACAATAAAATCCCTACTGTTTTCATAATGTCCTTAAAAATACAAAAAATATTCCTATCATCCTTCCCATGTCATTACAGATATTCTTCTCACAAGTTATTTTCTCATATGGAAATATTTTAAGGTCTTCTTTATTTAAGTTTTGATATACTTATTTAAGTGATTTTAATCTGTATTTTTGTTTATGACCACTTTTTTACTTTGTCAGATTATATAATCTTCTGTGATAAATCAAATAATTTTGGTCAACAAGACATTACGATTGTCTAGAAATATAATAAATATGATTTTAAGTCTCTAGGAAGAAAGCCTTGCAAATCATGAGCAGTGTTATGCAGTGAAATGAGTTTACAAGAAGTTTACATAGCAGTAAGTAACAGATTACATTCTTCGCGTTCCACTTGACGACCGTAGTCTTCGCTGACTTTTTTCTTAGAATAAGACGTCTTTGATGCGCTTCTGTGGTTGTGATCCTATAATAGTAGAACGGCTTTGAGCTGTCCTAGTCACTCGACGCTAGAATTCACTGAGGCTAGACAATCGTAATAATATTGACTTAGACCTTATTTACTTGTTACCTAAATAAAAAATAACTATACGTATTATTAATAAAAATAATTTTATTTTTGTATTATAAATAAAAACATTTAGCTATTATTATATCTATTTAAATCATGTTTCATTTCTGCTAAATTTATAAAGAACTTCCATTCGTTCTAATACTTCTAATAGGCAATTAGATATCGTATATCTTATAAGTGTAATTTCATAATATTTTGGCACATTTTTACGTGGCACGTTAGAGTCTTGAGGATTTTAATTTAATTAACTTAAAAGAAATAAAAAAAAATGGTAAAAGTACACATTAATGTCTCTCAACTGCGATTTATATCCCACTTATTATAAAATAACCTTTCCGAGATTACATTTTGATCTAAGGGGGTTGAAAAATAATATTAGAAGTTAGTATTATGAACTGAATTATTACATTATTTTCGACGTGATAATATTACGAAACTGATACAAACCACCGTTGATATATTCCGGCAAACAATAATAATTTAAGAGAGAATGTGGACCCACCCTAAGGTCAGTGGAGGGCGTCGTGTGGGAGACCCTACGACCTTCTGATTACGCGCACCTCACGTCCTGCGACAGTACTCACTGATTCATGCACAAACATTTTGTATCTTGCTTATAAAAATAACTCTAAACAACGATAAAATTAAATATAAACATTGTCTTAAGGTCACTAATAAAATTAAAAAAATATTTTTATTACTTTATTAATCACACTTTTCATTATTAATATTTCGGCTCTATGGCTTGAGTCATTGGCCTTAAAACTGATTGTCATTTTTTTATTTTTTTAATAAAATTTATTTGAAACAGTTCGTGTTAATAATACTACAAAATGATATCTGAAAATTGTTAAATTTTTATGTTATTATTTTAAAAGATATAAGAATAAATGGCAGTCATACCTTTTTTAAATGTAAATCACAAATGATTATTTTTCTTTATTTATGAACCTGAATAGTGAATGATGAGTGAACGCAATAAAGTTAAGAAATTAGGTCTAAAGGTAGTACTTAAATTACTTACAAGAAGGAAACTAATAGTCGTAAAAGATACACTTTAAATGAATTGGATCTACGCGATTAAGATAGGTAATTTAATTTATTTATTTTATAGTAATTGTAAATCCATACATTTTATTAAGCTTGGCTCAAATTCTACATAAGTAATATAAAAGTAAAATAGTAATGTTTACACAACGACAACAAAAAATGATTTGTCACTTCTTTTTGGCTCTACATTTTTTAAAATTACCTATACTATACTATAATTACAGTGCCTTCAATTTTATGCAATTTATTAATGGAGGTCTTTATCTATGTCTATTAATAATTAGGTCCTGCTTATTAATTAATTATTAAACTAATTATCTTTCTGCCGCCTACGTTACTATTCGCAATTAGGCACGTCACTGCTCGTCACGTAATGATTTATCATTAAGATAAGGCTGTTCTGTAAAAATAATATCTACTTAGGTTATCATTAATCAGCATAAATTTATTGAATTTGCATAAAACAATACTTTAGAGTTTAGACAATTGTATTACAAAATTTCTCCAAATATACAACGAAAATTAAAAACTTGCTTTTTAATAAATTGTAGGTATACCATCTCAAATCTCTTGAGGAAAAATCCTTCTATTTTTTATCTATTTCAAAAGATACGGAGGGACCCAGTCGATTCACTTTTAATCAAAATAAGAGCGAGAATGACATTTTAGATTTGCCTGCACCCGACCAAAATAGTTTAATACAATGTCGGGAGTCAAGGCTAACCGGTCCGTATTGTTAGCACCTACCTACGTACCTAATTGACAATCCTAAATTTTGCTGTTTGCCATACCATTTTTAAGACGAGACATATTCAAAAATATTTTATTCGTTAGCAAGAATATTTTTATCTACACTTCTAAAAGTAATAGTTTACCCACTCATTTTTATACCGTATCTATGACAAGTAGAAATTGCAAGCAAAAACTAAAACAATGTGCATGAGAAATGTACCGTGTTAATCATGCGCACTGGCACGAACGGCGTTGTAATTTTCTTGATCCTACATGACATAACTGAGAGCGAGTGTCATCTATCGCGGTGTAAATTTTCCCGCGCGTGGGGCAACGTGAGGGCGAGGAGGGTAGCGGGGGGCGAGGCAGAGGGCGCGGCGGCGGCGCGCTGGTCACCCGCCGGGCCTCTCGTGCTCCGCCCGCGCACTGTACCCCGTCACATAGAGGGCTAGCTCACTCGAGGACTTCGATTGCAATCTATTAGCATCACGACGATGCTGCGTTTTTGAGCGCGGCCCTTTCTCTAATTAAACATTCCTACTTTTACGATATGAATGACGCTGTAACTTGTTGTGAAGTAGGAAAGGTAACGGTACAAAGAATGATGAGTGCGCCTCTGATGCACGTGTGGGAAGCGTTTGCGCAAGGCTGCTCCGTCCCGTGGCACTGGACCGTCGAGTGGTGGAGAAAGGCGGCTCGCTGTATAAACCCAAAATTTTGATCATTTCCGTTTTATGCGGCTCGCGAATGAACGTAAATACGTCCTAATAAATCCTCCTCGTCTTATATAACGAACACAATTGCATGTTTATATTTACTCTTAATAGGTAGGTACCTACTGCCAGCCCTGTTCTTGGTATAATCTTAATAAAATATGGTTAATAGAATAATCGTGATCATCTTTTTCCTCAATGGTACTACGAATCGCTGTAGAAAGGTTTCGTAGCACTTTAATACCAACAAAATAAAAAAGTCCTCATCAATGGTAAAAGGTACTTTATGAATGTAAATACTTGGCACTTTTCTTACCTAATTTATATACTTATTATTTAAATAATATACAATTACGTAACGTTATACCTGCTTGTTTATATATTCAACAATACTAGACCGCGAATACCAAAAATCCAACAGGTGTTTTATTAATTCTAAAGATCTTCATTATCACAAAATGACGTTAAATACCTATTTTAGAGTAATACTTTTTTTGCACGATGAGTCTTATTTTTTCTCTTGATTATGACGAATATCAGTATTGTAGAGACTACAATCACTACAGGGTTTGTCAACATTTTCGAATGTTTATTAGAAGGTGTCGGTCGAAATTTTGCGAGAGGTCGTCGGGTATTTTAAATTATTTTGTAAAAGGCTGGAGCTAGATTTCAAATTATACGGGTGAAAACGATGTTGGGATTTAAAACTAGACGAGACTGCCAAAAACACACTAAGGTGACCATTCTTAGTTCTCGAGAGGCTTCATTACGTATATATGGAAATCCTGTTCTATATACAGTTCGTTGTAAATGTTCACGGGCGGCAGTGACCACGTACCATCAGATGGATTGCATTATCGTCCGCTCACAGTCATATTAAGTCGGAAAAGGTTTGGCCAGGATATACCTCCTTGGTACGCCCTACGAGAGAGACAAACATAACATTGTTTTCTTATGAATCAAACCCGGATTCAGCAGGGTGTGTCAATACTAAAGGTTGTAAAACTATTTTATAACGAGCTTCCCCTCACGGATCCGCTCGCATGCACCGTCGCGCACGGTGTTGGGATTTTTACGCAGGGATTCTAATTATTTTTGGGGTAAAACATAATTACGTTACGAAGTTCGTCCTATTACATCTTTACTAGAAGTCTTCTTTATAATGTATAAGTTGCAAAGACGGATTTGAACATAGTATCAGACAAATATTGGAAAATTTGTTAAAAAAATGATGCGGTGTACATGAGCAACTCAGAGAGTAGCTGCAGTTGTTTTGAAATTAAAAACAGACCCACTGATTTTATTTATTTAATTACTTAATTCATAATTTACGTAGATGTCGTTTGTGCTATCGTGTATTGAGCCCCTGCTAATATACATTTATATGTTAACACAAGTGTATGTATGCAAATATACACACTCATAAATGCATATATCTAATAAATATTTCATATAATTTTTGATTTAGTTAGGTATCGTGTAAAAAAGATTAGAACTCAGAAAAGTTCAAAAATATATTTAATTATAGAGTCGTATTACATCCTACGCTTTGCATTTCATACATTATTATGTTTGACCTTTAGTCATATTTAAAATATTAGTCAACAAAAATGTATTACGTATTATACACTGGTAATATTACAGATTTTTATTTTCATCTTTTCGTAAAATATAAGTTTCAAGGAAAAAAGAAAAAAAATGGTTTTATTTTTAATATTCTGCGTAGCATGAATAACATTGTTTATCTTTAATAATAATATTGATATATTATCTGTGACGGTGGTCAAGGAGCACTTTAGGGGTGATAATTATACTTTTCAAGGTTACGGCTATTGTGCAATATTGAAGTTATATGTCGACACTCGTTACTTTACGTATAAAATGTTATGTAATTATGTAACATAACTTTGAACGACCTATTCATGTAAGAATACATTTTCTAAAAGAAGTAGTTATGACAATTTATACGATTTTTTTATAGGAATTTTAGTTGCCAAGTTTATTTACACAAGTGTCACAAAAACTTATTAGTATCTAAGAAAAATGTATTTCTCTGTGATTTCTTTAATGCTACGGCAATGTGCCATGACAAATAAGCTGATATATGAATGCAGCATATTAGGTAAACAGATGACATTGATAGCGTGGTTGTACTAAGGGAATGGATATGTTGCATTTGGTTTGCATTTGCTTGTATTATTTATTTATATATCTGTGATTGCAAATGTAAGAAATTACGCCTAAGATATTATATTTTACGTAAAGAGTAATTAACCATTTATTAACAGATTTTAGCTTTCCACGTTTATAACTTCATTCATATTTGTCATTGATAGTATTATCGATTAATAAAATTTAATGTTTTGTACCTAATCGTCCATCCATGCTTTAATAGTTTTCGGTTGAAAATGATGTGAATTCCAGGAAAATAAGGCCTATGAACAAATAGATTAAAGACATAGAGTCATAGAGCAGACTTCTTTTTATAATATAGAATTAGCAGACGAGCATGCAGTCAACCTGATGGCTAGTGGCTACTACCGCCCAAGGACATCTGTAATCAACCATAGTTAGGAATAGATTCTTCCTTGAGGTTGGCTACAGATACGCCGCTACAGGTGAGGACCAACCAATGTGTATGCCTAAGAAAAAAATCTCTCCCTTACCCACCTGTGCTTCACATTCTGAGAGGAGTCCCGTGCCCAGCATTGGGACGGTAATAGGTTGATGATGGTACGTGTATTATTGTTTATAGTGCACAACATTGATTATAATTGCTCTTTATTATAATAACAAATAGTTAATAGATATAATGTACATTACAATAAGCGGATTACACTTGTTACTAGGCGCCAAATAAATTAAGCGATCAAGGTCATATAAAAAATAATGTTACGGTATTTGGCGTTGGCGGGAAGGTTTTGAAGCGTTACGTGAAATGGGCATTTTATCCAAAAATCTAAATTATAAAAATCACTGACACGAACGTCGCGGAGAGTCGTTGACCTCACGGAACCACCCTAATTTCACATTCGACCTCTCTGTCTAGCGTCGTACTAAATCATTCGTCACACTGCTCACACATCGCGTTCTCACGTGCGCCCGCGCACTACGATAGGCGCCTACCAAATCGTTTCTATGATTATTCACTATTAATAAAGTTACCGAATAAGTACCCACGTTTTGTTAATTTATTCGAATAAAATGCGAAGTTTATTTTCATTCATGTATACACTTGAAGACTTTATGATTAACGTGATTTTTTTTTATTAATTGATTATAAGTGTGTATGTTTTTGTAATTTCACTTAGTAAATGTTTTTAAGTAAATTAATTGAGGGTTAAAATTCTAATAAAATATTTATTTTATGTTCAATCAGAAATATAGGTAATGAAACCTTCCTAGTCAATATAATAACGGAATCAGTAGGTACTATTTTATGTGCAACTAACATTGTGTATTTAGTTTATTTTAATTTTAATTCAAAAGTGTTTAATTGGGTTTATGCATGGACGAGAAAAAACAAGGGTTTATGTCTCTACGTATCTCTACTCAACATGGCTCTACCAGAAATTGGGGGAATCCTTGGGAAAACTCCATGCTCCAATACAATATAGAAATAAGAGATAGATAATTAACGATATTGAATTTTGTCAGAAGTCGGAAAACCTCCAAAAGTCCGTTTAACAAGAGTTCATAGCCTATATAACCTAGTTATAATAACTAGGACTGCCAGCTTAGCGTGTCCTCCAAAGGACAAGGACCTCGGGTACCTACCGCGTTGTTGCTAAACTTGACATTTTGCTTAAAATACACTAACATGCGGTTTTAAACCCTAAAGAAAATTATCTACGATATACACACAATATAATAGGTACTACTTACTCTTACATAAGGTACTTAATTCCTGAAAGAATAATGAAGCAATGATAGGCTAGGATGATTTCTATTATTGGGATCCTAATAAAGATTTTTTGAAGTTTTGTGCGTATTTATTAAAGCACTGTTGTTTTACGTTCCCCTTGGTTTTGGGGAGAGACCCATACCCACCAGTGGGAAAATAATGGGTTAATCATGAAAAACTGCGTGAATTAATAATTCGTACAAATTATTCCTCTTTTTTATAAGTCATAATGGTAAATATTGATGAAAAAGAGAAGTATAGTTTCGTAGAAATCATGTTACTTATAAAACGTATGGGTATGTAAAATTAATCAACGAAACAGCATAAAGCAAAATGAGCCCTGTACCCTCAATTCTCGAGCTACAAAGATTCCCTTTGATATGCATCCGTGATTTCAATTTTGCTTACCATGACTTTTACGACCTTGTAATCTACCATGTATTTTCTAATCCACAGCCGTTATTACTGAATGGTGTGTTTATAGATAAGCTGATAGTACTGAAGGTCCGATTATATAGTGGTAAAAACAGGGTCAGATTTATGCAAACTCGTCCACTCCTGTTATGTACAGTATATATTTTTATTAAAAAAATATTCAGTACATCTAATGTAGAATTAATTAAATTATGGTATTTTGTAGCTTTAGTGGTTAAGTTTATTCTATTGAGTGTATGACATCCTTACCTACGCCCGCCCTTATGATTTAGGATGTTATGTCTCTTAAATATTGTCTTTTAGAATTAACTAAATATTATATGACTGGGAAAAAATGCACGAAGTATCACTTATTCGTGCCACCTTGCATATCATAAGTACTAGCAGAGTACATCACACATCTAATGATATCCACGACCGTTTACGTATTCACGAAGGCTTCTTTCACTCGTGGAAAAGCAGTAGAAAAGGAACACTTTTTCTATTTTTTGCACACCTGCGTCACCTCTTCCATTTGTTTGCACGCTCGAGGCTCTGAGAACAGTGTTACCGCTACTCCGGAGCTTACTTTTAATTTCCTGTTCACTCCGCCTCGTAGCGACAAATGCATTCAATCTGATGCGAGATTATTAGAATCACAGTTTATCTGCAAATGAATAAAGTTCAAGACATATAAGTACATATGCTTTACACGATGCCGAACTTGTTCGTCTATTTTTTTTTGTGATTTTGTGGATTACTAAACTTCTTTCTTGGGATTACTAAATAGATTTTTAGGTAATGATAGGGTGTAAATGGGGCTTTTATAAAGTACCTAAAATTACTGCATAAAATTTGGTTTTGCAGGTTTGCAATAATAATAACATTTGTTTCAATCCGCGATAGAGCATGCTGATAGGCTCTATGAGGTAGGGTATTCTAAAACCAAGTTGTGAAGACTGACGCAGATCTAGATTAAGACATATAAGAGGTAACAAATAGTATAATACAATAATTCAATAAAAAATATTTTCGTTTGGGATTGCGAATGCGATTTTCACTAAATATAAATAGTAAGGAAAACATGTAATTTTAACAATACGGTCTAGATGCTCGAGCGCTATGGCGTAGGCGCGTTGTTACACAGAACACGTGCTACAAGTGTTAATAATAAGTAAACCACGTTGAAATCGACTACTACACTTATTTTACACCTAACATTGTATGTAGAGTTTCAATATTTTTCTACGGTTGTTCAAATAGTGCCGATGGCGTGCGAAGGTGGCTACGGACACGCGGTAGGTAGGCGGCACCTCTCAAGGTCTCGTCGTGATGGTGGTGGATTATCTCTATTTATGTACTTGTACATACAAGTTAAGCTATGTACGCAACGCATCATTTGTGCATCGCTCCGCGTACGATATGATTTATCCCTTTGATCGGCTCGCCGAATCATAAAACAGCTATAAAACGACAGTAAAACATAGGTACCGCATGTCTACGGGTTAGTTACTGAAATGACGCTAAGAAAGTTCCAATGAGAAAGTCGTATAAAATTTTGATGAAGGCAAACTCTTGTCATATTATTTTACAGCTTACAACTTTGTACATGAATATGACAATGATGGTTGTAGCGAGATTTGAGTGCAGGCAATGTAATGAGGTACATCTAAGTACCTACTTTGGAGTAAAAGCTCCTCGTACGTTATAAGATGTAGGTATTAGCATAGTGATGTAATGAATCGTATTAACATTTATGGATATTAGCATAATTAAATGTTTAGTGAATGTATTTGGCAAACAAAAAGGATATTATACTTATCATCGATAAGGATTGATAACGTTAAAGGATATGACTTATTATTATCAGTTTATCCTCTGAAGAATTCCTTTGTGACTATATTATCTATAGCCGTAGGTTTCCGTGTGTATCAAGGTCGTAAGGCACATAATTAAACGAGAATAACTAGGATTATAGTGTGTTGAAGGTTATTCAGTCCTGTACGTACGTATCTCGAATGAATTATACATATTAACGCCATAATTCAAATTTACGTTGGAAAACAGCGATTGTTACCAACCACGTAAAGGTAAAGGTCAAAGCCCTCAGGGCAACACGAAAATAAAGGAAACTGTTCCATGGTGTTCAAAATGAAGGTTCAATATTTTGTGTGTAAGAATTTTCTGTAATCTTTTTTATATTAGAAATTAGTAAAAATATTGTTATATTAAAAAGGTATTGTACAATAAATATATAATTAATTATTTTTCTTACATTATATTAAATACTCTACCTAGGAAACTTTTACTTTTTGTTTCTATAGCATAATCTATAGCATTAATAGGATTGGGACGTGTCTATCCCATAGATAGCAGATATTTTTCCCAGCCCTAACTGCACAACAATAATTATTTTGTATACCTATTTTATTCACGTATTTGATAAGAGTAAGTAGCTTATGTGACTCCCCGTAAGCCCCTTTTGCAAAAAAAGTATCATAAAAATCCAATTTGGAGTTTCTAAGATTAGCCAGGACCAATAAACACATAAATTTTAAAGATTAATGAAAGAATTATACTTTACAACCATATATACTTTACAATCATATGTAATTTTTATATACTTTATTCAAGCATATATATTTTTTATTTATCTATGAACTTACTAAACTACATTATGTGGTGGCATAACATTTTTCAAGCGTTTAAATCGACGTAGGGTCGTTGTCAAGCGGGGAAACCGCGCGGCATGCATATATGCATATACAGATATCTACTATACTACTGCATATAGCTAGCTACAGAAAAAACAAAGTTAACCGTCAACAGTCCTCCCAAGCTGACCTTGTGCGTGGGAGCTAGAAATCGGCCGTGCTTACGCAACAGCCACTGCACCTCCGCCGCCATGTTGCCCCCCGATACCCTATGAACTGTACTACACAATCCTATGAAGGAACGTAGTATTGTTCTGATAATTTAAACTATTATATCTATAGGAGTCATGAAATATGTATGATGTACCTAATAAAGATAGTACTAAAAGTTGGAAGAACTGTTACAAAACATAAATAGTTGTCATTTTTTGTGAATTAAGTGTCGTAACAGATCGACTTAATTATAATTCTAAACTAAAACTAAAACATTATTTACGTTTTAAAAATAACAATGAAGCTAAATTTAATTAGGGAAATTTAGGCTAAATTTAGTCTAGGAGAGATAGATTCAAAAATTGTTTCAAAAATTGATCATTGTAAGCTGACAGTGTTCGTAAATCTATAACCTACTAATTTTCAGATTCAGAAAGTTTTTTTCTTCAATTAAATGAAAGAAGGTGCCCTTATTGCACTACAAATCCCTATATTGTTGATACACATATATCTAATTCTAAACATAAAGCAGTTGATTAAAACCTTAGCTGTTATCGCAGGACTAGACTATGACACTTTGTCTTGAAGTTCAGTATCACACGAATCGCTAAATTAATATACATAATTAATTGATAATGATTTAAAAGTTAAATATTTGGCATCGCATGTCTCGCTAGGTCCCTGCGATACCCTAATGAACTTACCGATTTTGATTAAGGACTTGTTTAATCGCTGACAAGAAACGAGTAACGATGAACGCTGAACAATGTTAACGAAACGTCAAGTGTCATAATTATTTAATATTGGTTACGGTATACGTTATAGCAGAAGTATAACACAAATGTGTTCTGGATTGAAGACTTTAAAATCACACATCAAAAGTATCATCATCATATCAATCATCATATTATCATCAAGACACATCATTTCGTCATCAAGGTAGTTATAACGCAAGAATGTGAAAGCCTGAAAGCATACCCTTGGCCCCAGCGAAAGATGTTCAGACGAATACCATGCTGTTTTAGTCGGTTCGAGATCGCGAGATAACCCTTTCGATACCCTCATAACAAATAGATACCAAATGTAGGATTTTCAAAAATATGATTGATTGCAGTCAAGGATTACAATGCATTTATTGAGTTTTACTGCAACTCTATTTTTATTTGGGGTTTGATATTCATGAGCCGCAGAGGCCATCATTTGGATTTCTTGACCGTTTGATACTTATATAAAAATAACAATAATAATATCAGTGACACCATCGAAATCAACTTTTAACATTGCGTAGAGCGGACCGTTTTTGAATGATTGATCGGTATCTGCCTTGGACCGCGTAGAAGTTTCCTTCGAGTCTTCAATAAATAGTCGTGCAGGGACATAGTTCCCTTAGTTTCCTTGCCCAATAGATTATTTCTATTTAAGTAAGAAATATAGCTTTACTTAGTATGTGCATAACGTCTATGACCATTACTCAAATATAGATCACGGAGATTTTGTTACGGGTCTGGGTCTTAAGTTGAAGAGCCTCTAACCATACGCTTAAAATAGCGGTACCTCACCTCACCGTCGTAGGCAGATATTGTCAAACCCCGGAGATTTCTTATACCTACGGGATGTCTCTTATGATTTATTTTATAATCAATATAAGCTAACGGTTTTATGTCTAAGTATGTAAAGAGAGTAAATGGAAACTCGGCAAGACGACATTATGCCGGCCATTTCCTTTCTTAATGCATACTCCAGTAGCATTCATTTATTTTTTCAACAAAAACGGCGATATATCGCGTATATTTTACTGTTTAGACTATGAATGAATGGGTATATTTTATTCAATGTAATATACATTTTCATTTTTCATGTTCTTTTGTAACTACAAAACAAATAATAAGGCTTAAGAAACTTTACACATGCTTTAATTTTTTGGATTGATATTGAGTTATCGTGATCACAGTCCCACTATTGGGCACGGTTCTCTTCTTAGAATGAGAAGAACTACGCCATGGTCCAGGGGCTGGCTATGTGCATATTGGTAGACTTCATACACCTTTTGAGAATGTTTTTTAAAGATACGTCAGGTATGCAGATTTTCTCACGATTTCCTTCACTGTTCAAGCAAGTCGTAATGAATATCTTATGTGCTCATAACTTTAAAACATTAGAGTTGTGTGCCTAAGATTCGAACCTCGGATCCCTCGATTAAGAGGCTGGGTTTCAACTCGGCTATTAATGTATATGTTTATACTGCCTATATTATTACAGTTACACATTTATTATTATATTAATATATTATCCAACAAGGAAATTCATATGTCTAGAACTAAATTCAAATAGGTTTTAATGACATAGAGTTAAGGATTATTTACTTCACATCCTTCCATACATTTTAACTCTACCTTATCAAACACGTGTTCGTCACAAAATAGCAACATTTTGTTAAGATAAAGTTTATACTGAGTAACTCTACGTTGCGTTAACAATAATTTTGAGGACATTTTGATAACAGTAGAGTCGTGTAGCTGCAAAAAATAGTTAATAAAGTATTTTAAAGAAGTTTTAAGTAGTTTTTGTATGGCAAAGGTACATTAGGTATTTTTATGAAGTAACAGATAAGTCTCGTGTAAGTCTACCCTGCCCTTCCCTTCCCTAACCTACCCACCCTTCAAAATGACACTCGGCGCTTAATATTATACTTTGAATCTATTGTAGACGGAAAAATACTTTGAATCGATTGTAGACGGGTATAACACATATTATACCTATCTATTTATATTATATTTTCCAGGAAAACCATTCACTTTTTAAACAGATTTTTCAAAAACTACATTGTATATTTATTTAAATAAAACGAGGCGTTTGCTGAGAAGAATATTCATTCGGGATATTTTTTATAATTATACTTATGCTTTTTTGTATGTCAGTATGTGTACGCCTGCCCATCTAGTGTATTCAAACGAATTTTAAAATAAATTAGTAAGTACCTACGGAGATTCATAAATATAATTGATCTTCAATTTATAAGAATACAATACAGCTACACAATCAATCACGTTGGTTTATTATATATACATATAACCCTTTACACCCGAAGATTTTTTTTCGCAATTTCCGATTCAAAACGTTTATTACGGCTTTTTATATAGCTTAAGGGATCCACAAAAAATACGAAAAAAAATCCAGAGTTTATACTTAATCCAGAAATCGACCCGCACGATCGTGAGTCTCCGGTGGGAACTATCACACTCACGATCGTGAAAATTGCAAAAAAATTTAGTTTTTTATCAAAAAATATTAGAAAATTTAAACAATTTGGAGATATTTAACATCACTGTCTTTATTTTCATTAGTCTTTATAAAAAATCTGTCTTGGCAATGAAACCTAAACTACGTAATTCTATGAAAATCAACATTCTTCTTTCTTCCGTTATTGCCTCCGCCTTCAATCCAGGTCTCCAAGGCGTAGGTATTCTTGGCTAGGGAATACATCCAATGATAATGCAGATGGAGAAAACTTTAGCCATATCTATTGCAATTAAATTAACTTTTTGACCTGTTCTTCTTAGATAATATAAATTTGTGCATCTGGTTACATATCAAGAGCCTCATAATTAAAATATTAAAAAAAAAATTTCTTTGGAAACTTTACTGGAGATGTTGGTAGGGATGTATAGACCTTTTCAAGACAGAAAACGTATTCTTTTCCAAGCTTTTTTTCGATGTGTTGGACGTGAAGATGCTCGGCGGCGAGAAATTTCTAGGGATGATTTTAAAGTAGATGGTTGAGGTTTAGGCTCAAGTTGCAGATCGAATTCTAGGTCAGTTTCTATTTGAGGGTCTGCATGTGCTTCTGGATCTGTTTCAAGGCACAATTCTTCAAATTGAAACTCTTCTAATCTATTTGGTTGAAGCTCTTCACTTTCATGAAGATCTTCAATGTCCGACACATTTCTCCTCACCCCGCACTGGCAAAATCTGATCGTCATTTAAATGTACCCCTAAAATTGTAACAAACAAAATTGATATTGACGAAACTTACACATAACTGGTAATAGCAATAAAAGCATTTTCATCAAACGTTATTTTGCACCAACAACCGTAGGCACACGATCGTAACAGTTGAAATTTGCAACCTAATTGTATCTAAATTGCAAGTTAATCGAATAAACTACTAAATTCCACGTATTTAGTGTTCTTTTAGCTTTCAAATTAGCTATAATTAATGATAGATACTAAACATTTAATACCAAAAATAATTATATACCTGTGACAGTGCGCGGGTCGAAAAAATCTGCCATCTTTGGACGAGTCCCTAGCACAGCTGACCGCCTGCACCCCGCTCACTTAGCCGGTAGCACGTGCGATACTCTCCTCACGATCGATCGGCATCGGTTGCGTTTCGAAAAATAAGAAGCTATCACGTGGGAATTTTTTTAAAGTGAAACTCACGCTCATATCATCTCGGGTGTAAAGGGATAATATATTTATTACGTTAGGTTTTGATTTGGTGGCCACCAAGATCTATTTCCTTGTACCGTGACCTTCCATTTGATGCAACAGTGCAACGTGCAAGATGGGCTTTGTTCCGCGCTTGTTGACCTTAGGTGACATCCAAGGACGATCTAATACATAATAGACAAACAGCCAGAAATAACAAACTTTCTGACTGTGAATTTAAAATCAATGCCTTTTATTTATTTACGGGCATAAGTACTTGTGGCATAAGAAATGCACACATACCTACGTCAATTGAGATTTATCAAGATTTAAGGTAATAACATTTAAAAAAGAAGCGATTGTGAGGAAAAGATTTTTGGTGTGACGTCTGTGTCTTAATATTGGATTAAAAAGTTAGTCACGGCTTTGGTACATATTTTGTGTACTAGTGTAGGTAGATATACCTAATTATGTGCACACGGGTAATACTAAGTAGGTAATCAGGAAAAATTACGAGTATATTATTAAAACAGATACGAATTTTTGCACGTCCAGCTTAGGTACGGCGATCTTTCGAGGTACTTTGAATGGAAAAATCAGGATAAATAATACAATTAATGCGAGAAAAAGTCATATCTTTAACGTAAATAATTTTATTATTGGCATGGTAAGTAAAAAACTGGCGATTCTATGCAACTAGAGGATCTGCTGAATAGGACCAGAAAAACATTTTGAGCGTGGGATGTATTAAGGAAGCACGCAATCCCGCCCCGTCAGGGACACGTAAACCCGTAAAATATTTAAAGTAATTCTTAATTTGAAGGTGGTAGAACCCTCTGAAGTTCGACTCCGGGGGCATCACCGTCATACCTATTTCAGCCTAATAACAGCAATGTGAAACGCTGATTTGTTCTGGTTTAAAGGATGTGGTAAGGGAAAGATACTTATCCGAGGTATTCCAGCATAGTTCTCAGGGGTAGTGGTGCATTTTGGGGCGATCTTACCTGGGGTTGATTACAGATGTCCATGGGCAGCAGTAGCTAATTTCCATCAGGTGAACTGCAGGCTCGTCCGCTACTCTTGTATTAAAAAAAATGAAGTTGATTTTTGTATGTATGTATATTTGACACACTTATTATTGGTCTGCTGAATACAGGCACTAAGTAAAGGTACAAATGATATAATAGTAACAGAAACATTTCGCACGTTCAACGCAGGCGATTACGATCCGTCAGGATTGCGGTACGTGAGTACGCCGGCCTGTATTGCCACTTGACGATAGATTCCCGCGAACCGTGTCACCGTAGGGTTGCTACGTCCTTGAATTTAACCTTTTTATTTATTAAATCGTGTATAAGTATTTGATACTTGCCCATTTTTAGAGCCCCGCGAAAAGTATAACCAGGGTTGATGCACCACTGAAATTAAAGGTTTTTATAATGTAATTATTTTACCTACCAAACATGGAATTTTAACAATTTCTAGTAGAAATAATTGTCAAATGATGATCTTAGGTAGGCAAAACATTGAAGAGATTCAATATTAATAACGATATACAACACATGACATAAAAAGTCTTTATCCAAAAATAAATAAAATACCACCGGTAACAAACACCCCATTCATTTTGACTTTGTGTATATTTGCATAACAACTTGCATGGCGGAGCGGTCACGGTTACCGGTCTGACACGCGGTGAGTCCCAGGTTCGATCCCCGGCCAGGCAAATTGGTGAATTTTAATTCTGTGTCTGGGTGTTTATGTACTATTTGTGTTTTCATAGCACCAACAGCATAGAAAATAATCTATATTGCAGATAACCCACATATAGGAGTGTAGGAAGCGTTCTTACTTATTTGTATTCGTACATCATTACCGTTTCCCTACCCGTCAACCCTACAAGCGAAGGGAGCGGCCGAGTGGTCCGCTCCTTGCGAACGCCGTTTCCGAGAAGGGCCAGTGGGTGAGAGTCCGGACATTACTGGGCCGTATCTCACAAAATCTAGGCAAATTAATGCAGGACTGAGAACCTTTGATGCTGCTGTGGTTTCGAAATGTCCTTTATAAGTTGGTTGGTACAGGTTGAGTTGATATCGATTTGATCTTTTCTATACTTTTGGAAATATAGAACCACCTAACAACTAGGAGCTACCACCGTTCTACTACATCTATTTGTAGCATTTCAGTGCAAAATATGATATAAACGGACGGGACGGGTGTGGGGACGACGGCTGACTTTCAATTGACCCAACTAACTTAGTCGTCAGGAATAACCACGCATCTGTAGTTAAGCTTTGCTAGGACTCCGAATCTATTTGGTATATACTATAATTTATTTTATTTATTTATTTATTTATTTATTTATTTAATTTTCTTGTAACACCTTAAAGTAGTGTAACAAAGGGTAAACTTAATGCCTAATGGCATTCTCTGCCAGTCAACCCTGGGCGATGGCGATAGCATGTGGTAGGCTTCTTTTTTGCAATATTTAAACCTTTTTACAATATTATAATAACTTAAACTAAATTTAAAACAAATAGAAATAAAAAATTGGTATTGATTGCAAACGTCCATGCAAAATTTTCTGTATACCAACAGATGGAGATGTACTTCATACGTTATTATATGGTGGGATGGTAAGTAGGTATATCAGTATATCAAAATATCAACAGTACTAGACCATATCGTACCTTCAAAATGGAGCAGAAATAATCTAAGCCTTGTATTTGAAGATTTCCGGTTTCATAAGTTTATAATCCTTACTCCTTACTAATATTATAAATCCGAAAGTAACTCCGTCTGTCTGTCTGTCTGGTTGTCTCTTCTTCACGCCCAAACCACTGAACCGATTTTAATGAAATTTTGTACAATGATAGTTTGAGACCCGAGAAAGGACATAGGATAGTTTTTATCCCGGAAATCCCACGGGAACTAGGGATGGCGATCTAAGATCGATTAATCGAAGAATCGATCTTTTGGACCCAAAACATCGATTATTTTAATCGATATTAGTAAGGATTGAATCGTAAACTATGCATTTGATCAAGTGATGATCTTTAGCAAAGTTGAAGATATGAATTTTCAGTTTTATGTCTGTTAGTATGTTATATTATTTTCTTATAAACGCGGGCGAAGCCGCGGGCGAAAACTAGTAATAGATAAATAACATATATCAAAGGTATATAACATAGTTTCTTACCTCAAATAATTTATTTAATTACCGTAGTATCCCATATGCTATGGTAATTAAATAAATGTATGTAATTAAGTAAATTATTTTAAGAATGATTTGATGTTTTCATTTAAAGTTTTGTGAAATAGATTTTTGAATAACGGATAACCATTATTAAGAAATACTATGTATTATTATCCTAATCAAAAATATACTTTTTTTTTTGCGAAAAGTGTAATAACTTTAAGATATTACCCCTTAAGATCATAAAACAACAAAATGAATCTTTAAAACGCTGAATGAAAGCAAAAAACAAAAGATTACCGCAAATATAACATTATCAGGAGCACTGAGTGTCGCTTATCACCTCATGACGCAATAAAACTATTTCAATTTATTACGCACCCCATTAAAACCAGACCCTAATGAAACTTAATTAGTGGCATCTGCATTCCTGATCCTAATTGCATTGACACACAATTTGCAATTGGTATATTTTACAAACTTATTAGAATTGTCAATTCCTAACGACCCGACGCATTTACTGATCTTTTAAAAGGAATTTTACGAATTGGTTGCTCAATACGATAATACTTGTTTACGCTTATCTCGAGATATGTCATGTCAAACCAGTGCCTTAGTATAAGTAATCTTTATATCTTGGACTATCTCTTAACGGTGTTATTTTTATAAAGGGGCAAATGGACACGCAATCTGTATGGTTTGTTAAATAACTTTCTCCTTCCTAGACAGCAGTACAAATATTGCTGCTAAAAGACAAATATTGTTCGGATGAGGAATAGCATCTTTTTATAGCAAATTAAATACAATTTAGATTAATACACGTTAACGTAAATACTATATTAGTTAAATCACGGAAAGCTATACCATTGACAGTCGTAGAAAAGGTGCCTGAAATTACGATGAAAAGCTTATCCGATATTCGCAAACCGTTATTGTCTGATCGTCACTAATTCCTCGTCACGAAATCTTAACACTCGATTCTAAATCGATTAACCCTACACAAAATGTGGTATTTTTACGCATTTTCTTTATATAAATACAAAGAAATATAGGTAGATTTTGCACCTGTTAACTCGACATTCTATATATTTCTACAAATACTAAGAGTTCTTCAGCTTAAAATTACCTAAAAGCAGATTTTTACACTCATACCCTAAAATAAAGGAGAGCGACTACATACGTATGTACCTTAGATTTGGGATTTCTTCTTTATGTTCTCTGTTACATCTAGTCAAGTTAAAAACCCCCGTTTTAATTCATATACTTTGTATGCTATAGACATCCATACGAAGTATTCACACAGCCACACCTGGAATAGACGTCATAATTCATCAATTAGATATTTGAACGACTGGGGACTAAATCCGAATTGTTCTATGGTTAGACAATTTTGCTTCCTATAAACCTCACACTAATAGTGTATGCCATACGCACAAGAAAAGTACACATACAGTCAGAGCCAGAAAGACATGTTCATTCATCATTTAGATTATTGAATAAGTAACTGAGGACCAAACCCGGAGTACTACACAGTAAGACTATGGAAGGTCCATGGAATGCTGGTCGCAAATATGTAATTTATTACACGGAGTGCAACAATACAACTTTACTACAACTAATCAGGCGATCTATGGCAACGTTTAACAAACAGGACGTCCACAGCGCCTCGGGAGACGGTTCTCTCATTATTACGGAGTCTGTTATTGCCCCGTAAGATATCTAACAGTACCCGGCGAAAATTGAGCGTCCGAATCAAGTCATTGAACCGAGACCCCGACCGTTAGACGACCGATTCGGATCTAGCAGGACGGGCCCTTTCCCTCCCACTTGCACCTATTTTTTGCTGACGAAATCACGATGGTACGGAAATAAGATATGTTATAGCAAACGAGAATGACACTGAGACAATCATAAGAGTGCAAGTTTTCGGATGGGGGCCGGTTTCCTTGCAAAACCCAGAGCTTTTAGAAAATATGTATATATAAACTTAGACTTTTCGATATTCTATCCGTTATTAATAACCGATGTGCCAATAAAAGATAGGAATTGGGCAATTTTTAGTAAGTAGAAATTGTTAAATTTTGATCTTTGGGAGGCAAATAATTGGATTGATTGAATTAAGTACTTTTGTATATGTATGACACCCCAAAAATTACGTAAAATCATAGAGATATGATATGATAATTATTATTTTATCGTGGAAATATGAAACCACACAATAATGATAATTTATTTTACAATTTGTCAATATGAATCTTGTTTTTAAAAAATAGGAATTCCTAAATGTATGCTATTGTTATTTGTTAATCGTTTTAGTTGCTAAAGTCCTAAACAAAGTCTAAAATTAATTTTTAGTTAACAATTAATTCCGAGGCATGTCGTTGACCGAGGACCTAAGAGCTTCAGGATTCAGTTTAGTAGATGGGCCTTACTAATTAATATGACATTAAAATGTTTCCTAAGAGTCCTTCCTATACGCCACGTACAAATATACTCAAGTATTCTCACACAAACAGGATATGAGTACTTTCTATTTGGCATTTTAAGCATTTCAAATCTTTGTTAGTAAAATATTAGACTGCGGTTGATTTACGAGTACTTACTTCTACACAGTTATGTATTTTTTGTGTTCAATTAATGTTAGTACATTTATTTCGTTTTATACGGGAATGTGAATAAATAGACAGCAATTAGTTTGCCGTACTAAAATATCCCAGTGCAGCTCAATTTGTAAATGTTGAAATACTGATAATTTTGAGTGTGTTTTGCTTGTGTCATAAAAAATCTTGTGCCTAATAATGATGGCCTGTAATGATGGTGGGAAATGTGAACATTAAAACAACTTTTTAAATATTTGGACACAATCATAACAGGAGTGTACATTCACGTTTTGTGATTGGTTCTCTAATTAAGTCTCTGTTTCGAATCATACCATAGTATGCTATGTTCGCACCGGCGTGACCTGTGGCAACTTGTGACGGTCCAAAGTTATTTTTTACACCGTTGGTCGAATGAGATTTTGCGAAGTTACCCTGCACTTATAATCCAACTATGATATAAATTGGATAAACCAAAGCATTTAAGAACATATTTTCTCATACGTTTGTAATTAATAATTGTAATAACATGTTCTTTATTTTTGTTTTGCTTAGTAGTTATTGTTGCCACATAAAATCCTTGATTTTCTGTAGTGGTTTCATTTTCACAGTGGTTATTGTAGAATTTCGACTAACAGACAAAAAATGGTTATACTCAAGCTACTAATCATAAAATCCTAATTCTATGCGTTTTCTCACGCGTATCCAAATGAATATTCATTTTACTATTGTTAGCATGGACTTTCATCTAATGTAAAAAAAAACCTTTAGACAGGATGTTTTGGATTCTATTTAAGTTAAAAATATCTATTTTTTGTTGTAATAAGATAAAGACTCGCATGGGGTTTGAATACAGGTAACATTGGTCAGAATCTTGTCAAACAAATAAACATATTTTCTGACATTATTTTTAAGATTAACTTAAATTAACTATGTCGAGATATAAAAGAATCAAGGAATCTGTAGATTAATAGGTAGATAAGGAGAGAAGATCTCGCTTTGTGCCGACCGCAATAATTACAATAGCGCCGTCAGGTGAACTATTGTTACGTGTTTCCTACTCGATTGTGTAGAGTTCACAGCAATCGGAGAGATCATCAAATGTGGAGAAAATCAATGAATATTCCTAAAAACACCTTTAAAATAAATATTTATCGTACATTTAAAAAACTGAATGAACAGCAAAATATACAATGTTACTTGCGTTTTTTTTATTTTTTATTGAAACGGAGACGCATAAAAACAGCAACATCAATCTCGATTAAAAACATATAATAGCTATTTTTTAACAGACGACGAGTACATAGTAATCGCATTGTAGCATGCTTTTATAATTTTTGTATACATAATATAATCATTAAAGGTACTTAAACTTACCTAATAAATTTAAGTTTATGAAGTAATTATGATATATTTCTTTGACATTTTTAAAACATTATATTTATTGTCATTTATAATAATTATTAAGCTATTATTAGCTACATTACTAAAGGAAGTCTGACATCATTCTTTAATGACACTACACGAAAGGAATCAATAATCCATCATTAGACTCCTTCCGATAACAGCTGATTACAAGTACACCAAACTTATCAAACAAATGTCATGAAATATAGTCAGAGCTTATTAAACTTAGCTAATCTAGGTAACGTCTAGACGAAATGCAGATAGACTGCGCAGACAATCAATACGCATTCGCTGGGAACGAACGGCGTAAATTTCAATAATCAATGACGATCTCTCCCATCCCGAGCCGAGACACATGTCGGATAGAAAGCTGAAGGATTTCTTTTTGTTCGCAGCTTTTACCACGCGTTATAACAGTTACTGCCGACCGTTCGTCGTGCCGTTAACGTGAATCTGCTTATTCATTGGACACTTCACCTCCAAACGTCTAACGTTTTACTTTTCCTCATTTGTTGCAAACTGATCTTAGAATCGGCGTCAGGATTTGAATGATTGATTTAGATAGATTGTGCATCCCAAAGTTTAATACGTACAGCGCAATAAATTTTGGAAATAAAATGATAAGTTAACTTTTGTTAAATCATATTACATAAATATAAGGTAGGTTATTGTATAATAAGAGTTAAATTACATATCGAAAAAGCTGTAATATTATTGAAAGCTACAACCATACAGATTTTTTTTTCTATAATTTCGAATATAAATTTCTGATAAAAAATATGCCTAGAAACTCAATCTATCCGCATTTCGAAGGTACAACATAAAAGGTGCCTTATTTAAGAAATTATTAATTCAAAAATTTTTTTAAGCCTTTCTGAGCCTAGCCACAACCCAAATGTTTAGACAGGAAAAAATGATTTAAAACCTGTATGTACTTATGATGATGTGTGATATTGATTATGAACGCATACATAAACAAAAGTTCGTAGATACATATTACGTAAATCTCTAAACCGCAACGGTAGAGTTAGGTAATGCTCTGTTCTCTACACTTTGTTAAAACCTTTGTTCAATATTTTTTTTAATAAATACAAATATATAATTAACTTTGCAGCTCAAGGTGGTAAAACCTTCCTAGTTTACCTAGAGACTTACCATTACATCTATTTCTGCCTTAAAACAACAGTACCCAAGTGGCCTCATTTGCTTTGTGCACAGGGGTAACAATGACTTGAGAAAAAAATATAATAATATTTAAATCAAACACATTCGCCTGTTCAAGTGCTAGACAAAAAAAATCCGTAATATAAAGTTCTACCCCTAATGCTGTTTAACAAAATATAGAATTCACGCCAATTTCAGATTTTTTAAAAGTCACACATTATGTACATGTAAGATTATTATTATTACCCATTTAATATTAGAGGAAAATTTCGTGGGAAAACATACCTGAGATTTTCCCAGAAGTGACCCCTAGACTGATCAGGGGGTGGCACTCAGGTTTTAACCCTTATAATTTCGAGGTGAAATCCACACCCTGGTTAACGACGATAGTTTCTAATATAAATACATTTATAACGCAGAAAGATTTAGATGTGTACTATTTTCATAAAAAATATTATATATTTTATGTATGTACATTAGATTTTCCCTGCGACTTTTCTCATTGGCTTTATCGAAATTATCAATTTATATAAAAAAGGTACATAAGTCATAAAAAGATTAACTAGAATCCTTTAATGCGTATATTTTAATGCGATATAACTTACAAGTTTAAGATTACGAATTCATAAAGCGTAGATAAGAAATCTGAATGGAAAATTATTTCCTTTATATAACTGCCCAAAGGAAAGGAAAGGAGGTTATGTATTTTTCGTGTATAATTCCTTTAGTTTTAAAGGCATAAATTGGCTACTAAAGAAACAAAATGCTTAGCCATGGATTTGGGTTCATGTAATAAGCGACGCGATTTTTGGGAGCGGCGCTATGACGTTGCCACGGACTGCACAGCGACGTAAGCAGGACCGACAAAGGTACATATTTAGACATGACGTTATTTTGATAACATATTGAGATAGTGGTTTTTCACTTTCTTTCATAATTTAATTTAAGTATGTTCTATTCCCAGGCCGCCCAATTTATTCCCCATCTCGTATCGCCGTCGCTCGGACAAGTCGTTCCCGCAATAGCGACCGCATGACATGCTTCATACATTTCTAATAGAAATTTTCTATGCACTACTTTTCGCGTAATAGTCGAAATTCGACTAATTTCATAATAGAAAATTTGTTATATTTTTAATAATAAAACTAAATAAAAATAAAGAAAGAGGTACTATATATGTAAACGTAGTAGGTCGCCCTTAGCTGTCGCTTGTCACGGGTTGTGCTCGCGCGGTAGCGTGTTCATGCTACTGCAGTGCATAGTATATATATACTACACTACTACACGTCATTTAATTTGAATAGTTATATTAAGTTAAAGATTACATAAGAACAATCAGCTGTATCAATGTACTTCCCTATCCAATGCATGGATACATGTACGTACACACGTATTATTTTAATAGGTATTATGTTACATAAAGGTGGTAGAACCTTCTTTAGTTCGACTCCGACGGCACCACCACACCTGTCTGTCTAACAGCAATGTTGAGCTACTGTGTTCTGCTTTAAAGGGTGTGATAAGT
Organism: Epargyreus clarus clarus; assembly: GCA_014595695.2. Taxonomy (NCBI): domain Eukaryota; kingdom Metazoa; phylum Arthropoda; class Insecta; order Lepidoptera; family Hesperiidae; genus Epargyreus; species Epargyreus clarus. The sequence continues at coordinate 1,970,296 of JACTTY020000037.1, forward strand.
GAGACATACTTATCTGAGGCGTGCCAGCTTAGGCCTTAATGGTAGCGGCGCATCTGTAACCCACTTCAGGTAGGAAACAAGACAAATATCATGTTAAACGCGAAATCATAACCAGACATTTGCTGCATTTAATTCCACCTATCTATCTAACCTAACTAATAACCTAATCGATAAAAGAATTCCCTCATGATTCCATGTTTCTACGCAGTGCATCACTTGATTTCTATTTATGAAAAATAAAAATTAAACTAGAATTATCAAAATCACTTTAATTGCGCCAAAACTCTAAGATCGAAAGTACAGAAACAAGATGTAACTTTTACTGAGAGCAAAGAATAAAAAGTGAAAAGCTAACTGACGTCAAATAAGCTTCGTTTCAGGATTTTCAGGGCATGTTTGTTATTAAGGGGAAAGTGTGCTGGCAAGCTTTTATGCACGGGCCGGGTCGGGAAACTAGGTCAGCTCGATGTAAGGACTTCAGCTAACACTGGCATGCTGACCTAGGTCAGGTCACTGCTGAATTATGCTGCCTACCAATCGATACCAGGTCGCGTATTTACGTACCCATCCTAGTTGGATCGACGAATGAAATATGATGTGTATTTCGTAATGGTTTTTAACTTTTAATATTCTGTTATAGCTATTTACCTCAACATAAAGAATGTGTGGACGCGTTGTTTGTGTATGTGTTTTATTATATGAATGTGGCACTTAGTAATGTGGCTTTTTACAGTATCTAAAGATTAAGGTAATTTTCAATAAATCAGCCTTTCAATGTTTTTGTAAGAGAACCCCAAGTTACGCCTAATTTCGAAAAATAGGTAGAGTTATAGTTATAATTATTATGTCATTTATAAACTTAAGATGGCCCATCACATATGTAAAGTTTCCCAAATTTCTTAAATCCTAATTTTGAAACGAGTATCAAGATGTATTTTTAACGAATATAAAATTACGTTAATGTGTGGCCACGAATTTAAAAAGTTATGTAATTTTACGTATTTATTTTTGTTGTATTTTTGCTAGAATCTATGAGTATCTTATGCATTCTACCGCAGCTAAAAGTAATTGAGTAGACGTAGTGTAGCAAATCTTAAGGTATCAATTTACTAATTTGCTGTATCATAGTCAACACGTGACCCTTTTTTCATCTTTCATTAATGAGTGATATAAAACAAAGGTCTGCGACATTGTAAATAAAACTGAAACTCTATCACTAGTATCGGGTTTAGCCCATTTCGGATGATGGATTCAAGATAAATTCGCTTCAGATAACAATTGTGGCGATAAGCGTTAACTGTGATCTGTTGCGAGCGAACGAGGGGAGTGCCGCCGATAAAATGATGAGTGATATTTGATCTCAAACCCTTACTGAGATAGTTTAATGCCACGTTTAGTTATAGGTATTATAGTGTTTGCCGTTACAGTATAGCGCGGCTACTGTCAAGTTTTAATAGAGTAACATAGACTGTTTCCACACTCAAAGCCCTAATCATAAAGACGAATAGAAAAACACCCAAATTCATTTTTCAGACATCTGTATGGCCAGCGTTCGAACTCGGTACTCTTTGCGCGTTACAACGGTATGGTGACCGCTTCGTCACGCGGGTCGTCAAAGATGGTAATTAAAGCCCGTTAGTATTATTTAATCAATCTTTATCAATTTTTGCTTGCCATAATTCAAAATTTGACAGTTTATGAAGGTAAACATTTGTCAAAGTTTTATCTATGGTACAAAAATGGTTATGATTATTATTTATTAGTAATGGATATATGAGAACCGACCAATGGAATGATAAACAGTTTTCCCTGCGTAGTTATTCGTCTATACTTCGTATTACTACGCATAGTATTGGATAGTCAAACCATATCCAGAAGTAGACTTCTAAGGGCTGATAGATGGAAGGATGAATCGTAGTCTGCTAACTGGAGTTATGAAGGTATTGCTTCGCACTTAAATGCTGCTTTCCTACTTTTCTTCACAGGCTAAGCTATAATTAAATTTCATAAAGGTCCCGTGTTATTTCAAATTTTGAGACAAACGCATGCGCATGCGACGGGTATGACGCATCACATAGCCATCATGCTAAGTAGGAAATATTGGTATATGAATTTTACATAAACATGACTTCAATTTATCGTATTTAAAACACAGGATAAATATTTGAATAAACTGAGTAGCGAAGTAACTTTATAAAAATTTATTCAGCGTGATATCCCTTTATATACTAACTAGGGCTTTTGTCTAGATTTAGGGACTTTAAGGAAATTACATATTCTTTTTTGCTACCCCTAATGATTTCTATTATTTTACTTGCAAAAATATTCTTTGCTGCCAGTTATTATAAGGAAGTTGTATGCATCTAAATATATGATTATTTAGGATGATCAACTTTAGAAACAAAAATAGGTTATTTCCCCCACCCACATAATCTTGAAGATCGTGTCACGTAGTCATCCCTGTTTCGAATTGGGCATGCACCCAGGACGTAGCGGCGTTGCGTGTTTTCCACGATTCACTTTTGAAACTTTCTAACCCTGTGCCGAGCGAAGCGGCAGGGAGGGGCGCGCGCGGGTGCCAGAGAGAGGGTACCGACCTCATTGCCCATTGCCACTCCTCCCGCCGAGGCGGCAGGCCATTTTTATTAAAAATACTTCCGACTCACATACCGCGCGCGGATTTTTTCATTCAACATCCTTTAATTCGAATCTACGATTCTAGTAACGCGACCGAGTGGACAATTTTTTTTCGGACTTATTAATTATTTTAACTTTTAATTTTTATTTATAAAAAAAATTGGAACAGTGTTTGAAAAGTGTGAACTTATAATTTAAAAAAATATCAGTGCGCCCCGCGGTCTATTTTCCGTGCGGACTCGGGTGCGTTCGGTTGCGAAAAGTGGCGGAGTTCGGGCATCTCCGGCGGCGATCGCCGCGAGGAAGGCGTCCTGCCAACCCCGCCCGTGAGCAACAGAGACGGACGACGCTGCTGACATGGCGACAACACGAGTGGATTGATGTTTTTCACGTGGAAAACTCATCCCTTCGACATATCTATGTTAAGGTCGGTAAAAAAGCTATATGACAGACTCATTTATTTAGAGGGCATACAGATCTAACTTTTGATGAGCCCAAAAACTTTTATCTTTTTAGCTAGTTACTAAATACAACCTCTAAGCACTCTGACATATAATGCAAAACTTTTTAGAAGAAACATACCCTTATAACAATTAACCATATATTTTTTATGAAATAAACATTTGATATTCGATCAAAAACAAAAATTAAATACGTATTTTTAAACAATTTGTGATTTATTGCAACTTACAACAATATACCGGCTTTTACCCCGTCTTCGTCCTAACCATAGTTCGAGACTGCATCTCTATCTTTCCCGTTTTTAATATGTATTTTATTTCTACAAAATTCCTATTAAACCACCCACCCCGGTAGTCGTGACTCATTCGATGACACTGTCATACGGGATTTGGTTACAAAAGAAGAAATCAATAAATTTCAATAAATCAATATTTTACCGTGCACCCTGCGCTGAATATATCCGCTGCCGCCATTTCGATGATGACGACGTATTTTTTGTGAGAGATATTCGAGTCGCGGAGCGAGTCGGTGTTCGCGGCGCGGGGTTGCGCCGTCAGTCGTCGGGCGAGCGGGGTGCGACGTAAACGCGGACTCAGACTATGGCGGAAGGGCTGATCCTCATTCCCATAAAAGGGTCGAGTTGATTGTGGTGCAGATACGTGTGGTATGTTCCCTTATGTTAGTGTTGTGATTTAATTATTCCCGAACAGTTGTTATCTCGCGGTATCGGTCGTATTAGTGTGGATATTGTAGGTAATAATGCCATTGTGATGACGTAATGTAACGCGCTCGACTGGGTGCGTAGTAATAATTCGTGCGCCCGTTTATGCCGCGATAACATAGTGGTCAGCACCTGTGGATGTGGAACAGATATGTTTTTGAGCTTAAAATTGATTCGTGTTACGTCCAATAAGATTCCAATAGGAGATTTTTGTGATTGTCAAAGTTGAAGATCGCGTTAAATAATGTTTTTGTGTTATTTAAAGTTTAAATTTATTTAATAAAGCTGTGAATCGGTCGCAGTAAGTGGCTGGTGTCGACGTATAGGTACCTAGCTGCGTTCGGTTACACGTAGAATGTTTTTTCCTACTGCAGTGCGCCGATGCACGGACTCGCCGCCCCCCGCTAGAGGCGCCCTCGATTTTTTTAACCTTGATTGAAACTACGAGGTATCTACTGGATACATAACAACCAGTTATAATCATAATAAAGTCTCTTTGGAATCACAGTGATCGAATAACAAATGTTTATATACTTAATTCTCACGTCTATATTTACCTTTACTGCCAATTTTAAGCGCTACATTTATGTGATTTATAACAACTTTATTCTAAACCTGTATTGACATTCATACGGTTTTGTTCAATAACTCAAAATAATATATTTGTTTTTATCGTGAATAGAGGATTACTAAATAGAACAATTTTATTATGTCGACACGTGAGCACGTGGAGTGTTGGTTTTGTAAAATATATATTTTACGTAAAGCTTAGTTTGAGTACCACATTATAACGTGTCTATCTACAAATATTATCCTTTGTTTCATGTAAAAGATAAAGGAAAGTAGTGTTATCCATTACTTCCAATCTTAGATTGATTACAAGAAAAATAATAAATCTATAAGTCGTCGCGTGCTTGTCATGAGGATACATTTCTAGCGTGACAGAAAAACCACTTGTATGGAAAATGCTGTAATAATAATGTAGCAATTATTTCTTCCAATCGTGAATGGAGAGAAATCAAGAGAAGCCACAACTCTCTGTTTCACTATAACTTTAATTTACCTACTTGGTCCACTTTATTTAATATGATCATCTAATCTTACGAATTCTCATTAAAGATCAGACGTAATTATTAGTATATTAGCGCCCCTTAACGTTATAATTTAATTTATTTCCAGGTCCCCCTGCGCCCGTCACACAAAAAGCACTAACATTATGAAACAAACAATTAAAAATGGCTACAAAGTAAACATTACCCATTGTTAAAGTTTTGTTGTATTGTTCATGGAATATGAGAGAATACTTATGTATACATCATTGAGATATTGTTAATGCTTTAGCTATTAAGCTTGGACTGGTAAAAATCATATCTTCCAAAGAAGGAAAAAAAACAGTGAAAAATGGCTACGCAAAGATTTTGTTTGCGGTGGAACAACCACCAGTCAAATATGTTGTCTGTGTTTGATCAACTACTACATGCTGAGACGTTCACTGATGTAACTCTGGCCGTGGATGGTCAATTGCTTAAAGCACACAAGATGGTACTATCGGCTTGCAGTCCTTACTTCCAGGCTCTATTTGTCAATCACCAAGAGAAACATCCTATTGTTATTTTAAAGGATGTACCGTACGCTGACATGAAGAGCTTATTGGACTTTATGTACAGAGGAGAAGTGAGCGTCGACCAAGAGCGATTAACTGCATTTCTAAAAGTAGCCGAGAGCCTAAGAATAAAAGGTCTCACGGAAGTCAACGAAGAGAAGTGTGATATTCCAGCACTGACAAACTCATTGATTCAACAACAACAGACCGGCGTAACCCCACACACACCTCCGCCCCAGCTTCACAGAATACATCCGTACATGCACCAAAAGAGGCCGGCATCTGGGATGCCGAGCGGGGGCGCACCACCTAATCTGCTAATGCCCTTATTGGGCAACGCGCTAATGCAACCGAAGCGGAAACGAGGCCGACCAAGAAAACTGAGTGGAAGTTCTAGCGATGCTCTCAACACGGCCGCTAGCCCGCCAGGAGAATTTATCCCGGAGTCTGCTTCTCATGCGCCTTCCAATAGAGCGGGGGATCAACTGATAAGAGGCTCGCCGGAAATGCTCGAAGTGAAACTGTCAATGGATGGCTTTAGTGCTGAAGATGGCGCCACATCCGGCGGGGAGGACGCGGGAGAAGCTCTCATGATCGACGAAGGCGACGACGCTCAGTCCAACGAAGCACCGACATCTGGCAAAGACTCTGAATCCGCAGGTATGTTTTTATAATACTCATTCATTAATACGACAAGAATTAAAACATTTAAATTTTATTTATCGTGTAGATTTTACTGTATTTCTAGATTCTACGAAACAATTAGTGTTTCGCTTGAGAACCTTAAAGGGACTTTGTATAAAGCGTGATATTACACGGATGTATGAGTATATGTTTTATGGTCGCTTATCTTTTGTAAATATTTTAATCTTCCTTTCCATTGACCTAACACTATGTGACGAAATATAGAACATAGAACATTAGATAATAAAAAGAAAAGCTAATGGGATATAAGCTTTGAGGTTAGGAATTTAAAATATAAGTGAGAAGTGAAGTGTTTTGATATATACCTTATATTATAATGTATTCAATTTTAATGAGAAAGGGGTAAGTGATGCAATCTATCAAATTATTTGATATTTTCAAGAAACAAATGCTTATTTCTTCTACAAAACGACAGTTAACTATTGCTTGCTTTTCTGCTTTCGGGGAGAGCTATTAGAGGAATGGCCAGGGGCAATTTCGGTGTGGTAATGGTTCGAGTAACATAATTTCACTCTATTAACTTCTTTAAACAAATATATATTATTCGTCAGAAAAGGGAAAACGAACAAGGCTTATTCCCAATAGCTTTCCTTCATACAAAGCAAAATTGGAAATATTCTAGTTTTTATATTCCTACTCGTATTATTCGTGTGCTACAATATTTCCAATATTTTTTCATATCTATGAAATACGGATCATCGTCTTAGAGTATACAATAAGAAATGTAAACTGTAACATTTCAGATACCGAAAAAGCGCCAAAGGAGGATAACCAACCCAATTATCCATCGAACGGTCCGGTACTTTCCATCGAAAATGGAACCATAAAGCAGGAACCAGCTAATGATGGTGTCGATGAATACAATGAGCCCATCGAATACAAATATAATCCGGATAGAAGTCGCGAAAACTCAAACTCTCGGGAAGGTCCTCTTAAAGAGACAGATGACAAAACCAGACTAGGTCGTAATTTAAAGCCAAAGAATAGTAAAAAATTACTACCCCAAGTATCTAAATTTAGAGCCCGAAACCTATTCAATCAGCTTTCAGGCCTATCTAACTTGAACCCCGCGCTTAACAGTTTCGATAAGTTTCCACCGGAGCCCGTGCTCATGCCTGCTCTTGCCACGCAGTTGTTTGCGGCTGAGTTAGAACAAAACAACCTTAACATGGCTAACAACGAAGTATCGGATTTAACACAAACTAATTGGGAACATCGTATATTCCCTTCGCCTATTAGGAAAAATAACATAGGAAATGTGGGCAGTTATCATGAGGAAACAAACGAGTCGGTCCGAGACTACTGTATTAAGGAGGGGGAAAATGTGTTTAGGTGCAAAATATGCGCCAGGGTGTACACACACATCAGCAATTTCTGTCGACATTACGTCACTTCTCACAAAAAAGACGTCAAAGTATTCCCGTGTCCGATTTGTTTCAAAGAGTTTACACGGAAAGATAACATGATCGCGCATTTGAAAATCATACACAAGAATCAGCCAAACGCCAGTGAACAAATGGCAAAGCAGGAGTCTTAAACGACCATTTTATGTTACTCACTTACACGTTTAACGTAAAGATATATAAAGATCTGATTTTAAGTGTAAGTTTATTAAAAAAATCATATTAAAGTTAAAATAGAATTTGAATTTTTAAATAGTGAGTAAAACGTAGATTGCAAATGAATAGGCGTTCGAGCTCTAAGTTTCACGACTATAATAATAAGTTTGTTGATATTAAACGGCGTAGGAGTCGTTTGTTGTTATATTTATCTATTTATTTATGTTGTTCCATTGTTTCTCAGAGTGCTGAACTTCGAAGAGATTTATAAAATTCTATGATTTACGGCTTTAGCAGACTAGCTACTTTAGCATCGTCGATTCTCTTTTTGGTGGTTGAATCAATGCTGAATTTTGACATGCTGCGTTCAGTATCGAAAACGGGCGCTTTTGCGATTGCGTTAATACTGCATCGCGGGTGACATATAAGTTATTTGTAGCAAAATCGCCGATCACCGATGCTTCAAGTAGCATGTCTGCTAGGGCCCTTACTTGTTATTTTGCACTCACTTGTTACTTAATTTTATTACTTACAAAAATTTCAGGGTACAAAGTAACTACTCATGGTGATCGTTAATTCAAAAGTAGTCTATTTAATTACACGCAATTCTCATTGAACTGAATTAGTTAGTATAAGTTTATTTAGGGGTTATTTTTACAATTTTACCAATGGCGTGGCCTTTTTGTAAATGTTGAAAATTCTATATATTCAATGGAGTATATGGTGTTTCAGTAAAGAGGCTATTGTTGGCTACAAAAAGGCTCATGAACGCCATTAACAGTAGTGGTGTGAAATGCATTTTTCATTTAACTTGCCTTATTAGTGATCTTAGATGTTTAATTTACGATTATAACTTCTTACAAGTTAAACTCAACACGGGCTATGATTTTTTTAATATCTAGATTTTTGTTAAGATTAATTTTAAATAGTTTATCATTGTTGATAATAACTGGTTGCAAACGATACGCTGTTCTTTAACCAAACTCAGTGGTGACAAAATGACTTAGAATAGCTTCCAATAATCTCATTAAATCAATAATATTACGTAGTATGTAGAATCAGTTCCTTATCATTATACAAATCTTAAGACCATTCAGTTATATCATCGTCATTCGATTCCTCTAATTTTAATGTCATGGTGCATATTTATTTGTAGATATATTTTTCATTATTTATATGAAATGAAACTTACTATTGTTAGATATCTGTCAAAGACAATATAAAGATGAATAAATAATATATGTAGCAAACAATATTAACAATATGTATAACACAGGGACGTAATTTATATCCTCGTCAAATTAAAATGTTCTAATTGTTCATTAAATGTCAGATTCTATATGAAAAATTAAATGTAAAAAATGTTGTATATGTAATTGTTCGGTTGTTGTAAATATTACACGTGACACAACAGTGTTGTTGTTGAAGTGATGTTAGCAAGGTGCTTTGAGGGAAGTTAAAAAATACCTACTGGAACCATGAGATGATTTACAAATTCTATTTTAGTAGAAATCGAATTGCCTTAAACGTAAATTAAGAAATTGTACTTACTAAATCGTAATTAGTTAATTTAGAGGCAAATGTAGTCTTCCATATATTGATAGCGACACTTCCTTTGGTTCTGTATGTGTATGACAAATTAGATTCGGGTACAGATTGTATTGAAATGCATGAAAAATTGTTGTTAATAGTTTTGAAAGAAAATTATGTTCACCCAAATTATAAAAGGTTTCCAATTGAATAAGTAGTTGGTCCAGGGAACGCTTGCCTATTAGTGTGCCTTTACTTGTATATAAGTTAAATCGACTATTAGGTAACTAAGAAATTTCAAAGAATATTATGTATATTTATTTATTTTCATTATTCAGAGTTTACAATCTACTTTAAGAAGCTTCCTTAGGAATATAGAAACCTTTAGGCCCAAGTAGGTAAATATACTTAACATATAGTTAAATTAAGAATATCATCTCATGTTTCCCATTTACTCGGAAATTGAAAAAAAAATGTAAATGAAGATTATAAATTGTCACATAAATTCGAGGCGGCTATATACGTCATGATAATCAATGTTAAGACTGTTAAATTCATAAAAACGAATTTATTGTACCTACCTTTCATAATCTATATACAAAATTTATCTTGAACATTGATAGGTACTTAAAGGAGGAAATTAGATTTAATTTAAGGTGAGGCTATAAATGGATGTTACGAAAATCTGTTCTCATAATAGTCAATTTAGCCAGTGCCTAAGCTTAACATGTTAACATTGGAATTACTTAAAATTTCATTTCAAGACATGGTATGTCGTTACCCTTGCAATCTTCGTGTCTAATTTTAATGTACGTCGTCGAAAACAACAATATTGATGGTCTATTTATTTTACAAAGATTTATCTAGATGTTTTCTGTTTACAGTAAAATATTATTTTATTATTAAAAGCTAATAATATCATCAATTGGTGCTAAATTAAACTTAAGAAGATGTCACATGTGATGTGACATATAAATGTCCCTAAAATATATGTTGTTGGTTGATATTGTTGATTTTATATATATGTAAATTCATATTTACTGCCCCATTTCGGTTGTCTTGTATAAGAGTAATATTTTGCCAAATGGGGTTATAGGGAAGTTTAGGATTTCCAATATGTCATATATCATAAACAATTATTTTTAACATATTTATCTCAGAAATATTTTAACACATATTCTATTTTACTGTGTCACTGTTACTTCATCGCGTAGATCAAGATTATCTTTCAATTATATTATTAAAGATCGATATTTATGCTTATAATATTACAGGATATAAAAGAGATAGGTAGATCAATTTTAAAACTAAGTATTCGCAGAGTGTTACAGATTATGATATATTATATTATGGTAATTACGCAGTTTATATTTCTCCTGCAAATTGTGAATAGATATATTTATGAGTTGCATAGAGAGGCATTCTCGACCTCATTATCTAATACTCTTTACTATTTGACAATTCTGCTAGATTTATTACTATATACAGAAATATCTACATATATGAATTATTTATCAAATATTAATTTACTGATTACGGAGATGTTACTTAAATAATTATTTACGCGAAGAGATATAATTCTTTTCGGCTATATAAAGCGTAGTTCCTGTAATTGCATGAAATGTTTTTCTTCTATATGAGAGAGTTATTTATTATCTTGCCTAGTGTGTACAAGTCGTTATAAAACCACAACTATGTGAAATCTTAGTACCTGCAGAAGAGTAATGTCAGTTTATTGTAAATTTTATCATGTTCCATAAATATTTAAGGCGTAGAAAGTTGGTGACATCTTGCAATGTTGTTGTATTCATTATGAAATTATGTCATATTTTTGCGAATTCAACTGTTTCATTTAAATACGGGGCAGTATGTTACTGATAGAAGATGACTTTGGTAACCATACTACAACAGGGCAGGAATTAAAACTTTTTAAATATTTATCCTGAAACATTGTTTTAGGTGAATTTCTTCTGATAAATCTATTTTTTATCCCTCAACCGAGGAATTCTTAATAGTTATAACTATCATAAAATGAACTTAATTATGCAAAATACATAAAATGATTTATTTATTGTATAGACCTTAGCCAAATGTTAAATTGATATTTTTTGTTATATGCACTTAGGCAATAGCAAAATTCAAATGCAAAGCGTAATATTTAGATGAATTTAGAATTCAGAGTTACACGATATAGCATTATTTGTTAATGACAGAAATACAATTGTATACAATAAGGTGTTAATTACTATTTTTAGAATCTTTAAAGAAAATAATAAAAGTTACAGCAAAATTATCAATTATTTCTATTTCACGTTATATTTTGTTTTCGTTTCTTTTTTGTATGTTTTAATTATTTTATTTTATACCTGTTGCTTTAATTTTTTATTGTGACGTTTTTAAATTGTCTATGTATGTGTTGTATCTTGGATATTGGATAACTTCCTTTAGTATTTAATGAATGTATGTTATGACACTGTATCGGTGCACCCAGGTGCCTCCGTCAAGTTCAATTATGTTGTCTGGGAATGTCAGGGATGACGTTCGACTTGCCAAAAATATAAGATTTATTCGACGACACATTACTATTGAGCCCTCAACATAATAGGCCATTATTTTAGCCATATGTTGAGGCACCATGTCCCAACTTCATTCGAGGTAACTTGCCTATTCATATAACAATCCAAAATCGGAGTAATTCATGTGTGACGTGGGGCATGTGTAATCTTTATTTAGTTTTTATCAAAGACATTTAACTATATGGTAGCAATAAGTCGGACATGGGTAGGAACTTCATCCATGAGTTATTACCAATTGGTAATGAATAGTTTTGAAATATATGTCAAACGACATTCAATTCTAGATGATGTCAGTGTAAAATAGTGTGAACGTTCTATTATGAAAATCTTTGCAATGTCCGCTCTATTGCCCTATGTATTGAATTTCTTTGGTTTTATAGAGGAAACTGATATTCGGCACTGGTAAACGCAGAAAGTATAAGCGTGTAACTGGTAATGGTTTCTCTATAACGAAGCGTTGCTCGAACAACGAGCGACGGTACCTGTCTCTGGTGATATCAGCAACGACGCTAACAGTTCAGATTTAATAAATAAATTATGTTTAATAGTAGCAAAGTAACAACACGGGTTATTAGTAAAGATTAGTTTAAGTTATTTATAATTTTGTAGGGATATATTGTGTTGTTAACATTGGAGTGAATTTTCTATGCCGTAGAAAACTAGTAGTCAGGAAGAGAGGACTGATCAGGTAGGTATGTAATCATATGATTTACTCTCACGTTTCGTAGGTGTGGTTGGAGCTAGATTATGTTAATGCTTTCTATGTTGCTCAAATTGACACTATGCGAGAACAAAGTATTTTTGGTTCAGTACAAATTATTGCTTTTGTATTTTATTTATACGATAGACGCGACTTATGCAATGCTGTCCACGTAATGAGGCTATTTTGTTTTATTATTGTTAATAGGTTTTCGTCTGTTATTTTCTTCGGTTTGTTTTTAAATGCAGCTATATTTTATTTTTAAATGTTAATCGTCCTTATCCACATTTTATGTTATTTCATCTTGTGACCCACCTCATGTGATCTTATGAGCTAAGTAAGCCGAAGCGATATTTTTATAATTATGTTGTACCGACTACCGAACTTGCCGAAATAGTTCCAAATGCAAACACTTGAGTCCTATTGTAACATAGTAAATAATATTCTTTTTTGTTGCATTATTTTTTAATTTATTATTTAGATTTAATGATAATTCTATGTAGTTTTAGAAAATTGACTTTATGAATCCTCTGTCTTTTATACACTGCCTGGTGTTTTACCTGATAGACTAAATTTTAATTCAAGAAACATTGGTATGTAAAACAAAACTGTAGTAGAATTAATATTGTTGTTTCTTATTTTCATTGATTTTCTATTTTTGTTTCTATTTTTGTATAATTTATTTTAGTATTTATTACATGGACGAGTTTGTCGTTTTACATCTGTCATGTGCTTTTGAATACTACTTACGATGTAATTATTTGGTGCTATTTTGTCTACTTAAATTAGACTGTTATCTGTGCAATACGTCCATCTTGCGTCAAACTCGCCCGTGTCGTAGTTCCATTGTTAATGGTTTCCGTTTTTTTAACATGGTGTAATTAATTTCGTCATTCAATTTGAACAAATAAATATTAATATATTTTCGTCATTTGTTTCTTTTTTTATCCGCCTTTTATTTTATGTTTTGTATGTTGCATTATTGCCATATTAGATTTCCTATACGTTAGCTATTTGATTTGAATGCTAAATAGTTTTGTACTCACGTAGACATTTTTGTTATGAAATAAGTAATGAAAAAATGTAAAACTTTAATGAAACATATAATTTCTTTCAGGACGAGGTACCCGACTTTGAAAATAAAGACTTAAAATACATGCAATCTCCGTTGAACGAGGGTCATGGAAAACTCCGTGTGAACCCTATGACTCAGGCTGCGTCCACGTCAAATGAATATCAGAATGATTCTCTAAACAACAACACGTTACAGAGCGGGGGAAACCAAATGCAAAGGCCCGTTGTCAGGAGAAGGATAAGAAGAAGAGCTAATTCCGCTTCAAACGATCCCGCGGAACAGCTGACAGAAATGTCTGTGAGGGGGTTAAACCTTTTTCGGTATGCGTCCGTTAACGAAGGGGTGTATCAATGCACAGAGTGTGCTAAGGAAAACATCCAGAAGACGTTCAAAAATAAATATTCATTCCAAAGGCACGCGTTCCTGTATCACGAGGGACAGCAGCGGAAGGTGTTTCCGTGTCCCGTGTGCTGCAAGGAATTCTCGAGGCCGGATAAAATGAAAAACCATATGAAGACCACGCACGACTGTTATGTACCGAAAGATTGCGTTTATCCCCCCAATGCGTTCTATTTAATGCCCGGCATGGAAGGCCAACTTCCTCCCGGGATTAAACTAGAAGCCATCGGGTCGGTGTCGCCCCGAGGCTCCACGCCATCTCACTCCTCACCCGACCCCACTCAAGTCTGAGTGGCTGATGTGTGACAAGTATTACTAATTCCACATAAATTTTCTATAAGAACCGTTACGATAGTGCCTTTAAAGATTAAAGACGTTTTAATATTTACCTGCAGTTAATGTTTAGGAGTATAGAATCAGAGTTCAATAGGCATAGGAGTTGTTCTATTTTTGGAGTGAAATTTTGATGTACATTTTTACTGTACGTATCGTATATTTCCAATGATACTGTTATGCATTTAATATCTAACGTTTGTTACATAGAGCTCATTATATTATACTTGTTTAAAAGGTATGGTTGTGCAAATATTAGACAATAATAATTATACACAATTTTATGGAGGCCAGTTACGCAATACTGCAGCGTGTTAAATTTTAATTATTATATTGATTCGTAGAGTTAATAGGTGCTGTACCTTGTACAAGTCTGAGAAGTGCCTTCCATTTATAAAGTTGTAGTTACTTCACATTTTAGTATACTATACTATGCTGTTCAATTTATAGAATTTTTATTCAATGTTGCTGCTTGAAATTTTACTATTGTAGTTCGTATTCCGCAAGACACCAACCAAAGACTGTAATTAACTTTCTATCTGTCTTCGCAAATATTCAGGGTTGAACAATCGTGAAATTGTTACATTTTATCAAGAACATTGGTACGGCGGCAACATCGTTAAAACAGCGTTATCAGAACGAAAATAAATTATATTCTTATTAAAGACTTTATATAGATTATAAAATATTTGAACATTAGTGAGCCTATTGTTACATGTACCTATTTATATCTTTATTAGAAACAGATGTAGAATAGAAGTATCGACTACTTGTACGTAAAATATAATCGTGCCATAGCACATTTATCAATGTTGTATAATTACATAAATGTTTCCAACTATTTCTTTTCACTTTTAGCGTAGGTTTTTGCGTTCTAGAGAAGCTAGGACGAAACGACAATCAACAGTTCTTCCATTGATAAGGAAAAATATAATGTTTATAGGTAATGTTACGGTTTATTTGTTAAGTTCATGTTAAGAAAAGTAGGAGATCTTTATGTTAATCATAGGTTTACGTTTGGACAGATTTTTGATTATATACAAGCATTCAGTTAGAAATAGTGTTAGAGTTATAATATTACCCACTTAAAAAGATTTATTGGTTATAACGTGTTTTTTAATTTAGCGCACAACTTTGAGTTATTCTATATTAGTTACGTTAAGTTTATGTTAAGTTGATAGGTTCAAGTTCTTGTACATATTAAGGGTGTTACTTGAATCATTATAGATTAGTTTTGCCGATGAGGTATTAACAATTGCAGTGTGATTTTTATTTTAGGTAGGTACACCGGCGCCAGTCATTCGCACAATGTCACTGTTTCAGGGAGCTTTTAATTCAGACGATTTGAGTCGGACAGCTGCCGCACGACCGCCGGTTGTCGCACCGCACACGAGACGTTCTCTTTTCTGATGTAATATGAACAAATTTGTCCATCGCACTATTGTGCATCTAGATCGACGTGGGATATTGCCGCCAGCAATGTGTTACAAGTTGGTACGCAGGACGACAGCATTGCGATTGCCACGTACCCCGATTTCGCAAAAAAGTGTACAGTACGACAACCGTCCAGCTGTCGTGCGCCAGCAGTCCGACACAAATCGGTCTAATTCAAAAGCGCTCTCAGCGATACTAAATCGCATCTCGAATTTCATAGTTGTTTTTCTTATAATTTTCACTTTTTTCATTTCTTTTACAAACCACTCTAACCACGTTAACTAGTTATCTTTTATCCAAGACCCACAAAATAAGACGGCCATATAAAAATCTTCCGTATGTAAAATTTGGAAGTGAATTAATCACATTAAATTAATATACCATCCTCGCCCCGTTTTATATAGGAATTAATGTAAACAGTATTTGATTACCAATAACTGCTTTTCAGATTAAATTAAAATGGTCCTTATAATTTTTACATCTCATGGAATTGTGGGCGACTGTCCGTTTAAGCCCACAGCTGGGCTCAAGCACATCATGTGCCTGAATTGCGATCCCACGTTGCTCCAGCAGCGAGTTAGTGGCCTCATTATCGGAAGTTGAGCCCTAATGGCCTCCGACAAGGCCTAACGGAGTGGTTAATGTTATTTATTTCTTTTTTTTTTATAGTATTTTATTTTGTGATATTAGTGCTAACTAAGTTAGCGGTCATGTTCATTGTTGAATCATTGTAATTCTTTTTCTTTCCTTTTCCTTTCTAACCACTAGCTGCCAGGCAGCTTTGTTAGTTGTATCGAGAAATTCATAGTTTACATTAAGTATTAAACGCGCCGAAACAGGCACATAGAGCGCTTGTCTTCCCGCAAACTAGACGCGAGTGACAGCGATTGGGCGAAAAATAGACGGAAATTTGCAAAAAAAATCGTACAGAAATGGCAGTAGGTACAGGTAAGTTGTGTCGACAGTGGAACAACAGTTGACAGAAAAGTACCACTACAATGTCCAAATAAATGTTATATTTAATTTTTTTAATCATAATTTTTTGCGTAGTTCTTTCGAAAATATTATTTTTATCTTCTTTGGTTGAAAAATGCCACAAAATCAAGTCTATTTGGGAAGTTGTTATGCCGTTGTTCGTCTATCGCTAACTCGTTTGTAGTGAGACAAGTGTATATAAAATGATGAATGTCGAATTTTAAAATAAATATATTATGTTTGCATTTTTAATGTATCTGCATATCACATTATGTTACAATAAGGTATCATTGCACAGTTTCTAAAAAAATACTTGTATATATTTTAAGGAAACGTCGACAAACATTTTTAGGTCTATAAGTGTTCACTCACTGATTTTGGCACAATAATTGTAGGTTTACGTATTAACGGCCATGATTTAAATAAAAGTTAAAGTTAAACTTACTATACGAGTAACATATATTCGTGTTACTTACATTTTAGTGTTCCGTCTTTATCACATAGCCACGAATCCTTATTCAATATTGAAATCTTTAAAAACCTTTCTACTTAGTTTTTCTTTTTGATTTACCCTCGATCTCCTTGCATATTTTTTGTAATTATTAAATTTATCATTAACTCTAAATAAGTAGGCATATAATGAATACTTCGCGTAATATTTTCCTCCTTTTTAATGACAATATTTTTATCTTATGATTTTTTATATGTTAGAGTATAAAAATTCACGTTAAGTTCTTATTTGCAGACAGGACGTTACAATTAATATTCTTAATAATTATGTTTGTTGTCAGTTCTAGAATAACTTAGATTCAAGTGCAATGTTTAATGCAAGTGTTGATTTTTTTCTATATTCTATTAAATAATAGTCTACAAACTTCGGAGGAATATTTTTATTGTGCCGTATAACTAAACTACTAACGGTATTTTTATTTTATTATATCAAATCTTTATCTTTCTTTATCTTCTTCGGGTGCGTTTATGGAGTTGCAAATTTACAGAGCCGACAATTGGTGCAATAGCGTATTTGCTTTTAATTAAGTATCGAGAACATAATATGCTAGTACGCCGAGTGTATGGATCTAAATTCGACTTGCATATAATCGCACCTTTTTCTTGGTGCAGGTAAATCTGTACCTACTCAGTAAGTGTTTCGGGACGGAAATTTTATTGTCTTAGAGTTTTAGGTTTAAACAAAATTTTAATGTAAAAATATGCGAAAGTTATTAAACATTAACATTTACTACTATGTTCATAGTATTTTTAATATCGTAAGTACTAAATATACCGTTAGATATTCGATAGTCTATTAAAATAAACTAAGTAACAGTTATTAACAAAATTACTACCACAGTTTAACTGATATGTTTAAAGTTAAGTTAAATATCGTTGCAAACAGCAAAGCTTTAACATTAAATTGATGTAAACAATACAAAAAAATATAATTATTGTAACAAGATATAATTTTAGTTCTAGGAAAAGAATCTTACCATCGCCTTGATTTATGTACACTACAAATAATAATAAAAATATAAAGACTACGTAACTTAGTTTATTCATTTCTATGCATTTGCGAATTATTTGTATGTCGACAAAAACAATTGTACTAATTTTATTTCAGGTATCCTTTCCCCATAACCCACTATAATTATATTCATAAAAAATATCATTAGTTAAGTCCAAGTTTTCGTGATTTATAAGGGAAAAACAGACATGAACTTTTATGGACTAACATCAATTACCTATTTACTGCATCTCTGGACATTTGTAATAAACATCATAGGATATTCCTACTAAAAATTTGCCACAGACACTCAGATGTGGTATAAAATCGTGTTTGCACTCATATATACCTAATTACTTTAGTACAGACAAAAAACGGCGAGAGCATTGTTAGGTAGAAATTAATAACGGTGCTATGTCGCCAGTTTTTTTTTGAGAACTTGGCTAACACGCTACCGCGTGTCTAGATGGACACGGACAAGTGTATCCTATACTGAATTCCGTGGAGGAGAATTTAGACATTTTCGGTCAAAATTTATTAGATTTCCTTGAATTCACCATCCTTATAATGAAGCTATAATATTCGTGTAGTAATAGCCATAGGAAAATCTTTATAAACATAGTTATCAGATTATGTATGTAACAGGTTATGTACACTTAGGTACAAAACCATCGCCACAATGACCGCTGAAATGAAACTCCCATGCATTTCCTATAACATGACAAATCTTTTCATTTTTTCTTGCTTGACAACTGTTGGCTACAATAATATGTTTTCTCAAGTACTTAGTAGGTAAGTACCCACCTACCTGGGCTTAATGCGTCTGTTTGAACGCTTATAAATTGAATTAAGTGTTTTAAATTACATCATATTCACTTCATTAAATAAATAAGTGACATCACTCGAGTTAATAACTTGGAATTATTAAGTAACTATCTTCTAAGGTTAATTATTTAAGTAAATGAAATTGGGAGTATATTTCTACCGTAGAAATACATGCACATATCTACCTATTTACATATCATCTAGATAAGGAACCTATAATCTACATTTATGTGATCTGGAAGTTAATTCAGATAAATACTATCCTGTTCCAGTGACTTATGTTTTGGCTTATTAAAAAATGTACCTACAAACAACACCAAAATTATGGTAAGATGATGAGCTATTTAAATTACTATATAAGAAACAGTAGTACTATTTCTCATTCTATTGGTATGCATAAGACAAGCTCTTTATACTGATTCTTTCAGATTTCCACATAACATATGAAGAAGACAGCGAAGGTAACTGTGTCCCAATCATTACATTAGAAGTCATGTCTGATTCTTCCAATGCCGAATCCTGCACCGTTCCACCTAATGATACTCAGCCTAGTGAGGATACACAACAAAACGCTGGAGTCCATTTCTTGACTGAGAAAAACGAAGAGGAAGCGAAGGAATCTACCGAGAACAGGTACTTACTTATGTGCAATAAGGTTTATTTTGGCAAACACTTTGTTTTAGCAAACAAGATAACATCTGATCTGATAACAGCTGATAATAACTGTATTATCACCTTAGGGCAGTTCCTTACAGTGATAAACACAACTGCCTGATTAATTGTGTAAATACATTCGTATTCTAAAAAACTACATACATATTTTATATAACATCTTCAATGGCATCACCAAGGAAGAAGAGGAAAAAGTGCAGCTGCCCCCCCTTTCCTAGAGATTACAAAAACTTGTGACTTTGATAGGTACTTGGTACCTATCTACCAAGAAGGCAGTGCCCCAGGAGTATTTTATCATTAGCTCATACGAAACAATCTTCTGTAGACTAAATCGCCAGGTCATAATTGCAAGCCAATACAATCGCAGTATAGGAACCTCTGTTATAATTTGCAATATGACTTTATGTTGATAACTTAATTACCGATATTTGTCTTCAGGGAAAAAGAACAAGATAACACCAAGGAGTCACCACGACTGAAAACCGAAAGTGTGGAATACTTGACCAGAAATGACGGTAGTGTGGTTTGCAAGTTGTGTGGGGAGATTCTACAGAGCCGGACACATTGGTACCGACACAAATACAAACTACACGTGCCTCACTTGAACCCAGCTCCGTTATTCCAGTGTGAACAGTGTTTAGTATTCTTCAAGAGCAGAAAAGGTAAGAAACAATGTTAATTTAGTACCTACCTAAATTTTTTTTGGTACCTAATATCGTTTGTTTCTTACAAAAAACGGAAGTTCCGGCAGTTTTCCTTATCAGCACGAAATCGGTCGAGTTTCGTTCGACGTTTCAGCATTGCCTCCTCTGGATCTAATACTGACTCTTTAAGATTAAAAAAAAATAATGCAACGACCTTGCTTCCCAGGGCTGGATTTAAAGGTGGGCAACCGGGGCAGCAGCCTCGGAGTCTCCACAATAGACGTCGGATTTTTTTTAATTCCGACTAGTAAACATTAATAAAAAGAAATATCTTTTCCTTTGATATTTTTTTCGGTGTTTTACCTTTATCTACATTACTTTGTACAAACATGAATACTAGAAGACCTGTGTTTCACAATAAAATATTTATTAAAAAACTCAACTGAAAAAATTGTTTATTTAGAGGGCCTCCACTCTTTTATTGCCTCAAGGCCTCTAGACCTCTAAATCCGGCCCTGTTGCCTAGTAGTGTTACCTAGTATAATAGAAAATCTCGTCAACTATAAAGAAAAAAATGCAACTGTTCCTTAACGGTTGTTTATTTCAATCAGGTTACATCGGTCATATTGCCAGTCGTCACAGCGAAGTCCTCTCAGACTCAAGTCCAGTATTAACCAACGCACAAATTGAAGCCATGGCGAAAGAACAACAACAGCAACAACAACTACAGATCCAACAACAACAGCTACTTCAGTTACAACAGGATTTCAAAGAAGATCTCGATCCTGAGCTGGCGATACCGAAATCGAGCGTCCCGAACTACCAGACTACACATAAGCAGACTCCAGCGAAACCTGCGGAACAAAAGAAGATATACAGGACCACTAGAAGTATGTATTTTTAAAATATTTTAAATTAGGCGAGTTTATACACTCGGTAAATAAATGCAGCACTTTAACTTGACTTCAATTTTTAAAAAGAAACAAGGACAACAAAGAATGAATTTTGTTTAAATTTCACGTAGGGGCATATATAAGGGATACTCTTTAGGGAGCATTAATGCTACATACATTAGCAAGGAATGCTAGTACATTATTTAGAATTTCCTCCTTTATTTATGACTAGTATTTTTAAGTAAGTAGTGGGTTTTTACCGTAGACAATGTAAATTAAATTTTGTATCGTGTTAGTACCTACATTGTCTTACGTACATCACATTAAAGCGTTTTTATTTTAAGTTCCAGTGGAGACACCAATGAATTGTCCGGAGAGTGAACAAAAACGAATTCAGGAAGAGAAGCTAGTGACAGATATCATAGACCGAGTACGACGGGAATGTGAAGCGCAGGGCTCCGGGGGCCCCGCCCGTCGTGGATACAGTCGCCGAACAACTGTTATGCACACGTAAAAATTTAAAAATATTCAATACTTCCATTTACAATGAATCAAATATTATAACAACTATTTTTACGGACTTAAAATCCTTACTGGTTTAAAATAGGCAAATTCCGTGACGCCACAGCCTCGATAGAGAAGAAAAAACGGGGCGGTGAAATGCCAAACTCAATACAGACAATCAAAACGTGCCATAGACAATTTGTCAAGATTATTGTGCCAAAGTGCGTTGATTTATCGTTGCGTATAATGAATTTTTAAATTAATTTACTCTTAAAAGTGGTG
Source organism: Epargyreus clarus clarus (assembly GCA_014595695.2). NCBI lineage: Eukaryota > Metazoa > Arthropoda > Insecta > Lepidoptera > Hesperiidae > Epargyreus > Epargyreus clarus. The sequence continues at coordinate 1,992,326 of JACTTY020000037.1, forward strand.
TTAGTGAAAAAAATATCTTACTAACGGCGTTTATTTACAAAACTCGTTTTAACATAATTACTGATATTAGACTCTCTTTTTAGATTTATTTCCACGATTTTCATAAAATTGTCGAGTAGTTAGGGATTTCCATCAATATCGTGCAAAGAGAGACAGCATGATGGTTCGTGTATGTTATATTAACAAGTATTATTGTTTTATTGATAACAGCACTGTACTGTTAATAGAAACAAAACTTGCTCTTATTGAGAAAGTACTCACCAATGTCTGCTGATAGGGTTGCTAGCGCTTGTTGTGTTAAGACATAACAAGTATTCTTTTTTAATGTTCGTCTCAAAATATACCTATTTAACAGGATTAAGTTATTTGATTGAATTTTAGTGCAATGCTCAATAAATATTTTTTGTATCGGTTTTACCTATACTTTGCTCAAAATATTTTATGTGTTTTTAAAACTAATCTACTTAGGTAACTACAAAAAAATTGTACAAACTTAGCCTAAGTGCAAATACTTATTTAAATAATCTTATTTTAAACTCAGTATTAATAACTAATTACCTATGCTTAAAAAACTTCCAGTTAAACGTTCAACTACTGATGTAGTTAGAAAAATGTACTCATTTTAAAATTAAGAATGAGATGTGAGACTGGCTTAAAATAAGCTACAAAGAAAATTAAAAAAGATGAATATTATCTTCGATTGTGATAAGGATATTTGTTGTGTAAAGGCAACTTGTGATTTTTTTATAAATTTTGTGCAATATTACTTGAGAATTATTTAATCATTATTTAGATTATATAATAACTTGTTTATTTTTATATAGGTTTTAAGTAAAAATTATTAAAAAAACTTAACAATTTAAAGAATTAACCAAACATTTTATATTTGTTACTTCTATTTATTTATATATTTTCAAGAAAATAATTTTATTATCAAAAATAGATTATTAGAGAACATGGATGCCATTTTTACTATTAGGTCACCGTTGTATGTGGCACGTAATACTTATTTTGGCGTTATATAATATCATTGTGACAGATAGTGACAGCTTCACAGATTCGCTATGAATTTATTACCCACCAGCACTTGTCAATATCCAAAATAAAATTATATGAACCGCGGATATAATATAGGCATACGTTTAAATAACAGCCCGCTCTAAACTGACACTGAGATATCAATCTAGTACTTTATTTCGTAAAAATAGGTTTTTGAAAGTAATTCACCTTTACCTATTTTAATCCATCACATTAGCGTGCTAGAACTAATTGGCACGGAATGTCGAACAAGATAAATCATTTAACTGAATGGCTCGTCAAATAAATTAAAGTTTATTGACATTTAAAAATTTAAACTTAAATATTCAAAAAGTACAAATAGGTATCACCTAAATTTTAAAATGCATACGTAACTGATTTTTGTCGCCAATATTAAAATATTGCAATCAGGCGCCGATTTAATATGTGAATAATGTAGTAATATACGAGTACATAAGAAATAAGTATTTTACGTACATAATTTATATAGTAACTATCTGTTTTTGATGAATTTTCGTGTTTTAAAAACATCGGTCGACGCTCATTTTATTGTAAATATAAAGTATTCGTCCAAAATGTGCGTGTATTATTTTGATGTAAGTACTTGTGATTGTAAATATTGTGCCAATCTTATACTACTAAAGTAATATAAGAATTTGTTCAAATCTATGCGATTTGCATGACAGCGGGATGCTATTAATATTTTAAGCATTTGTGCTATGAAACAAGAATAATATCATATTGTCTGTAAAAGTAAATACCTACATGTTTGAAAGATAAAATAAATAAATTCCCAATTTTAAATTAGAAATACTTAAAATTTCTAATAAAACTGTATTAATTTTATGTGATATTTTATAATTCTATCAAATACTTTATTCTTAAAAGATATAAAATAAATATCCTTTCTATTATTTTATTGTTTTTATCGAAATAAAAGATTACGAGACTGAGAGAATAGCATCCCGCTACCTCCGCTAAATCCGCGTAGATTTGAACGTGACCGTCGTAATATTATTTCAGGGCCTTGATGATGTTCCTTTTTTTAATTTTAAGCTAAAAATCTACTTTTTTATTGCAAGATTTTATTAAATATTCCAAAGATGATAGAAAATTTAAATGTTAATGGCCTTTTACTAATGAATGGTTCCTGTACGTATAAATACCTTTATTTTAGTGCAAGTATTTTGATCTTAATTCTATAAGAGGACTGATTATACTGATTATATTTACTATTAATTAAAATTAACAGCTAATGTTGCAATTTCTTCTGTACCTATGGCTTAATAGACGAAAGTATATAACTATGTATCAATTTACCTTCATAATTTTAATAAAGCTCAAATATTTTATATACTTTTTGCACAGATGATTCTCATTTTTTTATCTAGATTTTTATAAAATACTTAGGTACCTAATTATCTATCTTAGTTAATTCGATTTTTTTACGAAAGAAAAATTGCTATGTTCTAATTTATTTTGTGAGCCCTTATTTTGTATCCAAGTAACGTTTACGCATTCGCATATAAATTGTTGTCAGCATTTGTTTTTATAATTTCTAATTACATTGATTGCTAAATCTCCTGAACCTAGTCTACGTCTGCTATCTATTCCATGTCTATACTTCTATATGTACATACATAATATATAATTATTGTAATAAATCGTAAGCCTATATACAAGTAGACTGCCAACGATGGCAGTACAGTTACCGATTAAAGCATCATTGAGTTCATACCTTTAAATCGAATTGTTGATACCAGTGGCGGACTAGTAGATGGTCGGAAGCCCGGAGTGGAAATGAATAAGGCCTGGGGCAAATAGTTGGATGAGGTCGTCAGTCTAAAAAGAAGGTTTGATTGTACAAGCTTGTACAAATGTCTACAAGGGAACTTGACATTTGAAAGCCTCCAGAGATCAAAGGCCCGTAGCGGACCGCTACTGACGCAATTAGTCCACCAGTGGTTAACACGCGAAGCCATATTGGCTAGCTAGAAGGTCATAGAACTTGAAAACATGCTTTCATTATATAATTATTAAATAATACCAAGCAATTCGTATTCAAAGTTAATGGTTGTAACTAAAAGGGCTTATTATGATACCTACTATTTAAAGTACAAGGCCCTGAGTACTATGTCCAGGTATATTTATGTAAATGATTACAAATCCATAATTATGTACAATAATCTCGATGTTTGATGTAAGTATTTAAATTTTCCTAATCATTTCCGAACAAATAATTTGTTGCATGAATGTGGGTGTTGTGATTTTTTGTAATTAAGTATTTATAAATTGGGCCTTATTCGCACTACAGTTATAATTTATGTAAGATTGCGTTCTAAATGCCATTTTATGACTTTAATAAAATATTTATTGCGTTTTTGGTGAGTACAAAATGTACATAAACATTTTATTCATAATTTAATATACAATTATTATAATAATATAAACTAAAAATGGACTTATTTACAAAATATATACAAGAAAATTATAAATAAAATAAGCCATCTAAAATTGCCGTGTGAGGCATGGTTCCCAAAACGCTGGCGGCGTTTCCTTGCTGCACGGCAAGACTTAATCTTTGTGCAAAATAGCCGCCAGCTTTTTGGTCACCGGAAGCAGTGACAAGTTTGGTCGACATATCTGACATGAATTTTTTCATGTCAGATGACCATGGACCCATTGTCTCTAAAGCAAGCGCCGCAAACAAGTAATTGTCTAATAAATTACTATATTTACGACGCTTGAGAGTCTGGGCATGGTCGGCTGCAGCCCCCGCTTTCACTGAAGTATTAGCTAGGTGAGAGGGGGCTAAAGTATCGACGCACGTTGCGTCCCATATCAGGGGTCGTCCGAGACTCCATGGAACTAGAGTGATTCCATCGGGTCTCTTGCCATCGTCTCTAAAAAGACCTGGGGGTTCTAAAGTCGCTGGTATAGAGACGGTAGCAAGAGCCCGACGAATCAAACTGTTCAGAGTCCCGTGACGATATAGCCTGCCGGCACTCCTGATACAGGACAAGCCATGTCGACCCAACGTGTCCACCTCCTGCCCACACGGACAAAAGTGAGACTCGCAAATCTTGGCACCGAGCCGGAGACCTATAGAAATGCGTAACGTTATAGGATCCAGCACGGTGCCAATATTGTTGGAAGGGAGCGCGTGTAGCCAATGTCCTGATTCACTTTGGGCAACAGCTAATAAACGGGCCCTATCAGAGTTGTCAGAACATTGTTCCAGAAGACAGGCAAAAACAGACTTAAGAGCCGGTGTATCCCAAACGGATTGCTTGGTTTTATCTGACATAGATATATCCTCATCCGGAAAGCAACCACTCCAGGCCTCCTCAGCCTCTGGCATGTACGTCACCCGAACATCATCCAAATTAGAGTTTAATATATCGGAGATGAGGGCGATCGTACTATGACAAGAGGCCAAGAAAGCCGGAAGCGCCAAACTTTCCGTGGTGCGGACACCTATGCCACCAAACCTAACCGGAAGAGTTGCCTGCATCCAGGAACGATCATCAAATTTTAAATTTAGAATTTTGGATAAGCAATTTTGTAAATGCGTATCTAATATGTGAGTAACAGATGGGAATTTCCAAAAAGGACAACAACGAAGTAAGTACAAGAATTTTGGTGCGAATAAACAAAGGCGCAAAATGTACATAGCCATATGTGGTTTTAAATCAAAAAGTCGCTCCGAAATATTTTCAAAATTATGTAATTTTGAATTTACAATGGGTAAAAATGCATCATCAAATATTGGAGCACCTAGTAGTGTCAAATTTGCTTTTTCTAAAATAGATATGTTCGGTGATATTGAATTGAATTGACCGTAAATATGATGACATTGTTTAACTGATAATTTTTCCGAAAAGAATATTTCACATTTATTAAAATTTAAACTCAAACCAATATTATTAAAACGCCGGATTATGATTTTTAGGTCCTCCAATACAGTTGATGCATTTCCTCCCAAAGAACCATCATCTAGGTACCATACATTAAATTTCGAATTTAGTTCCATGATAATCGGTTGAATAGCCAAACTGAAAATTACTGGGCCAAGAGGGTCGCCTTGCTGACATCCCACACACGATTCGATGACGTTATCACCAAATAATAATTTTGAGGGGGGTACCATAACATTGCCACATGTAACCGTAAATCTCAGGCATTTCTTTTTGAATTTCTGCAAGAAGGGCCCCCCTATCTACCGAATTGAAAGCATTTTTAACGTCTATTTTTAGAAAAACCTCGTAATCTTTATTATTTAAAAATGTGCGAGCAGCGTGTACTGCTGCTTCGCAGCCACCCTTGACTCCGAAGCCGAGCTGCCGTGGCTTAAGCCGAATAGCCAATAGCTCACTATAGTTACGGCAGCACAACTTCGAAGCCAATCTTCGGATCGTACACCCAACAGCGATGGGTCGAATACCCCCATCCTTCTTTTTGAGAGCAACAAGGTTGGCCCCGTAAAGCACAGGCGTAATTTCGGGAGGAACTACACCTGCCAACATTATATTAATGAGGGCAGTGAGCTCCTTCACCAAATTTACGCCTGCTTCACCTAAAGACGGATCTGTAAGGTCTTTTAAGTGTTGCGGTGTAAGGCCGTCTAAGCCACCAGCAGATCCATTCGTAAAAGAACGGATAGCTATCTTGGTGGCTTCCTCGCTGACTCTCAAAAAATCGCGCTGTGAACTGTGCGGTGGACTAGGAAGCTGCGAAGATGTGGTCGGTGTGGGATGCTTCTCGCGAAGTGCCCCAAGCGTTTCAGACGAGCGCGTAGCCATAGTGTCGTCAGAAAATAAAATTTTCGCAGCGCCTTTTACATCTCCATCGGAGAGTTTGTTTTCGATTAGCTTCAGAATATTGTTACGTACGGAATTAAAATTGACAGAAGACGTATTAATAGGAAGGACATTTTGGGAAATATTTTGTTTAATTAAATTAGTTAATGTTTGGTTTTGAGTTCTATTGTTTAAATGTAATTTTTTAAATGTGAATAATAATAGGTCTTTCCAAGCATTGAAGCTATTCTCTGCGACTACTCTGGCCACGTGCTCGGTAAGACATACAGCCACGGCATGACGCGCTCCTTTAGGGATTCGTTTGACCACCCTGATGTTATGTTTTAGATTTGCGAGTCTCTTGTGTAATGGTTCGTCATTACGGTCCCTATCTGTGTTATTTATATAATTTGAAGCAGAAGGTATATTTATTTTTTCTATACGGGGGACATGAATCCGGCTGCAATGAATTTTTAATCCCCGTTGGCCTTTATAAAATTTATTATCAACACAGATAGGGCATCGTAATAACGAATCACTAGACATCTATTAATTAAGAAATAATAAAATCTCTAAAAAAAAACCCTGTACAAATAATAAAACACTATAACTATGTCTTATTCTAAAACTTATGATTTATTTAAAGTAAGTAAGTAAGTAAGTAATAGTTTTTATATAAGCTGACGACTGAAGGGGGAACAATCCCGTTGTCATGAAATCTTATTGATATTATATCACGGTCATATTCATATTTCATTTCATCATTCGGTTTTTAAAAGCATTTTAGATTCGTCTGTAGGTATATATAAAATTAAACGGGTTCAGTAGTAAATAATTTTGGACAGTATCTCAGCTCTTAATAATATGCAGATATTAAACATAACGTGTGAATTAGGCCCAATTATAAAACCTAATAACCTATTTTATTAATTGGTCGTTTTAGAATAGTCAGAAATTTCAATGTGTCAAACGTATTTATCAAAAAAAATGTGTTATACGAAAACTGTGATGAATGTGGCTCATAAATAAAGAGTAAGCAAATAAATTACACTTTTTATTCATTAAAGTAAACCTGATATTTTTTATGCGATGAAGTGCTATCACATCAAAGTTTTTATTTTATTTAAAAAAATATTATCATGACGTCAAGTGGAATTCAATTATTTCATTGCAGGCGTTCCAACAATTAAGTGGAGTATGCGTAATTTTGACAAGACTGTTGATTTATTATTGTCAATGTCATCGATGTGTCAACTGTCATGTCATTATTATGATTTCAAAAATAGTATAGTCAACAATAATTGAAGTATTTAAAAGAAGTGCCCCTGTGTATCAATAGCGATTATTTTGTATTTAAATGACTTCTCTGCTGAATTAATACCAAACCTGCTGATTTAATACCAAAGTGCTCCATCAGATGATATTCGAAGAATTCATCGAAATCATAACGTTTAGAGTAACACTGGTGTAAAAGTTTATTTATAAATAATGCCTCAAGTTTTTCAAGTATTAAAATGTTACAAGTGCCTTGTTTTCCAAGTAAGTACTTGACTTTTTTATAACATTTTCTCACTACTAACTGGCTAAAAGCTATGTGGACCATAGCAGCCTAAGTGAGATTTAAACTTAATTAAATAACTTTCTCGTTTTATATATTATGGAAATAACAAATAACGTTAGTGCAGGTTGTCTTAGCCCAGCTCCGAAATACCCCTAACTAATCTTACCAGTGTTCACCAGAACACCAATTCGTCAAACCCTGACCACTTACATATTCAGATTTCCAAAAAATTAAATTTTACTGCCTTATATTGGAAATAGGCTTGCACTTTTATGCTTTAACGTAATATTATTTTCCTGTATATAAACTTTAAACTCAATTTAAACATTTACATACAGGCTGCAGAGCCAGTATGGTCTGACTGAGGAGGTACAAACATTTTAGTCATTAGAGGTAACCAATTTAGTCCTCAGAAGGAAAAAACATCTATGTTCCACTTCAAGTAGAACCTATTCCATATGGAGTTGATCATAGATATGATCATAGAGGTGCCCTGCAAGCTAATTTGCATATTATTTAAAAAATATACAAAGAACACTGAACCTTATGTTCATTGAATTAAATACCCTTAAACAAGTACTTTCTCGTTTCATAGATTCACCAAACAAAGAAATCCAATAAGTTTGAATGTAAAATGTGTGGCGAAAAACAATCCATAAAAAGACACTATGGAATTGGAACGGGGAAGGATTGCAGGCTGCATGTACAAAGGTTGAACGGCTTAAGAGCGGAAATGGAAGAAACATCCACTCAAGGTAACAGTGATGATGAATTTGAACATGACAAATCTGATGAGGAAACTACACAAAATGTGAGGAATATTTCTACTAATGCTATTAAGCGAAGTAGATGGTCAGCGTTTGTTGATAAAGAAGAGGTAAGAGAAGACACTGATGAGCCAATGTTCCTCGGAGATAAAGAGGTAATATTAGAAATTCCACAAAAGAAAAAGACTAAAAAATTCAAGGTCAAAACAAACTCTTCTAACAATTTAGAAGATCTAAATAGTTTAATGAATACTTCTTATTCTAAATCGGAAAGTTATTGCAAAGTAAACAATATTATTAATATTGAAACAAAAAATAGTTTAAAATCTGTTCAGGATTTTACTGAAAATAATGATGATGAGATACTTGCATATAATGAGCATGACAATATAAAAAAACAATATGATAATCCAACTATTTGTAAGAAACAAAAGTCTCCACAAAAACTTGATGTATTACAACCAATTAATACAAATTCGAAATGGGCACAGTTTGTTGATATAGAAGATGAAGTAGCGGATGAAAATGAACATTTAAATAAAGATATGTCTAATGTTGAAAACAATTCATTTCTGACTAAAACAGACAATTTATTTTCTCTGTGTGATGACAGTGATCTAGATAATGTGTTAGACTTCTAGGTTTCATTATACTTACTATGTAATGAGTACTCCCGATATGCTGCTTTTAATATCTTTGTTTCCGAGATTTCAACCCAGTTGTATGGATCGTGGTCGCAGTGAAACTGCGGTGGCGGGGAGAAACCGTTGACAAGTACTAGTGGTAGATTAATCTATCTACCCTACGTCTAGTTCGTTTTCTTATCTAGATTTCATATCAGGACACACAATGCTAATAATATCCTTACTTACGCCCTTTTTGCTTTCATGTTACGTTACATAGTAAAATGTCTCAATTCCGTGATAATTTTAATTCAAAATCATATACTTCTAGGTTTAATCTAAAATATAAATAACGCTAATTAAATCTTTACCGATACTTTTCTATATTTTTATGAACATAATATATCAGTGTATTAACAGAATAAAAATAATTTAACAATTTATATTTCTTTGTGTAACTATCCATTCCTTGCTAAATGAAAATATTGTATAAAATAAAAATAATAGACAATTGATTTAATTTTTTTATTAAAACCAATACACTTATTCATCACAATGGCAACAGTTTAATATCACTTTTTTAACTTCTAATAGGTAAAACACTGGGTACTACAGACATATTTCGTTTTTACATGCATATTTATGTATATTACGACAAAAGACATTCTGTCTTTACGCTAACAGTTATTACAAGATCAAATAGGTACATCAGAAAAGATATCTACGAAAGTTAGACTGGATATAAAGGTTTGAAAACTACATCTTGAAAAGTGATGTTTTTGAGTCTAAAATTCTCCAAATAGAGATATACAATACCAGTTTAAAATGTGATTCACAATATGAATAATACTTCAGGCAGTGTTTAATTCCTTGGGTCTCCCGAAACCTACTTCTAGGAAGCTTATTCTAGAAGTTTCTATTTTGTCGTAGGGACAGTCTACGTTAAACAGTTGAGAGGCACAGAAGAAATACAGCTCATTTTCTTAAAGCAACAGTCACATCTATAAGAATAGAAATAGCAAATGTACAGAGTGAATACAATAGGAAGCCCTACAAGTTCGATGTTTAAAAATGTCTTAATCTAGCATAATCATTGCTACTTGGTTATAGAGTAATCATTTGAATATTGATTCGCTTGAATAACTTCGCATCTTCAATAATCTCGCTTTCATCTCCAAAGTCCTCTGCATGTTTCAATATTTCAAATGCAATACGCATTTAATCCTCAAATAAATAAGTTTAGACTAGAACACCATCGTGTGTCGACGACGGTGCAGCTCTCTCGCTCTTGCATACCGACGACCATATCCATTCCATCGCCAGGCTCTGAAATAAATTATTTTATACGGTTACTATTGCGCAATTTGATAGGGATCGTGTTTAATATGTCAACATCAACTTGGTATCAAAAGTTCAAATTTTTCAAATATCATTTATTTGAAATTTCTGCCTAAAACATATCTACCTTTCATTGAATCCGAGAGATTCTCCTCCTCGATACATATGGTCGTCATCAAATCGTCTGCTTACTTCTTCACTACTTCCTGAAAATATACAACGAAATAATTAAGAAGACATTTTTACCGACTTCGAAAAGGAGAACGTTCTGTATTCGGCTGTACCTAAGTGTGGAATTTGTTGGGCTATCATTTTAATAATGGAACAAAAAAAATAGTTAATAAAAGTTTGTATATACCTGCGGAGTTAGAATGTGAAAACCGCCTACACGATGGTCCACGACAGTTTAGAAGTTGCTGTAGTTGGTTGTGGAAATATTCCTTTTCCATTGTCGTCAAGTATTTTACTCTGTTTTGTGTTTCAAATGGATCTGTGAAAAGCAAATGATTCGTATGATAGGGTCACATAACGTTTTGATTCGCTATGCACAAGTAAATAAGAGTTTTATAACTTACAGTCTAAAGAAATAGGCTAGAGTATACGTGTGAGAACAAATAGGTACATATCCATAAAGTATAGTGCGAGTATAAGTGTTTAACTCCATAATACCACTATGCATGTATGCACCTATGTATTGCATTTATATTATTCTTTAATAGTTTCAAACTAAATCATTTAGTTCTGTGGGAATGATTTATAATACGTAAGTACATTTGGAAGTACCTTTTCGTACCAGCACAGAAGTGTAAAATTACATACAATATATAATAACAATTTTCTAAAGATACTCACCAATCCGCAAATTATAATAAGTGATAAGACCAGTCACAAATTCACAGTACAGCAGGTTATGGGTGGCGTTGATGGTTCTGACGCAATTGTACGTGTTGTTCGAGGCGCTCATGCAGAAGCAGAAAGGACCTGCTGTCCAGAGCGGAGCCGTCCTCCAGTGATCGTTGTCGTGTCGGAAACAGTTCATACGCTCCGATTCACAGAGTCTTTCTAATTCGGCCTAAAATTAATAGACTGTTTTTAGTAATCATCATCATCATCAACCTATTATTGGCCCACTGCTGGGCACGGTTCTCCTCTCAGAATGAAATAGTACATTACAATACGAGGACGAAAAATTTTTTTCTGACAAGTGTGAGTTTGCAGGCCGAGCCGCAGGCGAGGACTGCAATCACACGAGTTTAATTCGGCCTAAAATTAATAGACTGTTTTTAGTAATCATCATCATCATCAACCTATTATTGGCCCACTGCTGGGCACGGTTCTCCTCTCAGAATGAAATAGTACATTACAATACGAGGACGAAAAATTTTTTTCTGACAAGTGTGAGTTTGCAGGCCGAGCCGCAGGCGAGGACTGCAATCACACGAGTCAGAAAAAGATTTTTCGTCCGCGTGTTGTATAAAATTTTATATTACGGGGTCGGAAATGGGGGTTTTGCGCACGCGAAGCGTGCGTAAAACGTCAATTTACGCACGCCGTGATATAAAGGATTTTTTTAGAAATTATATGAGAGAAAAAATGCTTGGTTTCGAAATTACAGACATTTATTAATCACAGAAATTAAACAGACAATTTAAGACATTGAGCCAACTCGACCATCGAGTAGAACCTTCTAGTGTACGCTACTATATATAACAAACGTTTTAAAAGTTTTCTTCTTACAAAAAAAAATGTTGTACAAAAAAATGTTTACCTTCTTTTTAGCTTTACGTAGCTTTTTACGTAGTCTCTGTTCTTTCAATTTCCTTCTTTCATCCCTGGCTTTTTGAGCTGCCAACAAATAGCTGTTAGCTGGACCTCTAGTTTTTCTGCAAGGGTAATGAATCATCCATTAATATGAATACAAAAAAATATGACGAAAAGTTGTTTTCAGATATACACAGTTCACGATATGAAGAAGGAATATTTTTATTATTCTTGTATAGGCACTTACCGATTCTCTTCACAGTAACAAACATGCTTATCTTCATTCTCAATAAAAAGAGGATGAAGTCTTCTCTGGAACACGTCAACGGGTTTGCCGAAAATGCCCAAATTACTAGTCTGTTCTTTATTCGCAGTTCTCTGGTCAAATTCCGACGCGTCAAGTCTAGCCGGTCCTAGATTAGTAGTCGGAGTTGTATTAGGCCTCGTTTTCGTGATATTCGTATAAGGTGTTAGGATAATTTCATGGTGCGGTCCAATTGTGGATTTGTATGTCGATATTACCTTATCCGTAGCGGTGGTGAAGTATTGTATACTCTGTGAATAATTAGCAGGAAATTCGTCTGTTGTTACTTTTATAGTAGTTTCTTCAAGTAGTTTCGAAAATTCTGTAGTAACATCGTTTATAGTCGTTAAAACTGTTTGCACCGTCGTTTTGTCTTCAACAAGATTTTGGTCGAAATAGTTTCCTTCGGTTATAATAGTTGTGATTTGAGGTTTTGGTAATTTCGTATCAAAAGAATTCGTTTCATTAACTATTTCTACTTCATTCGTAAGATTTTGAGACAACTTCAAGCTTTGAAATGTCGATATATTTCTTAATTGCGTATTGAACACATCATCTTTGGCATTTGTATCAATTGTTGGAGGCACGACATATTCATTGGATTGCCTAAACTTTTTATCAACAGAAGTGCTGTTTTTGTGCTTTGGTTTTATTCTGTGTAAACGACCCTTTCTAAAGTGTTCTTTATGTGTATCATGAGTCTTGTTATGTAAATTGTGTAATGTATTAGTGTATGGTGGGACTGTAGTTTGTACGTCAACTGCTGGCTTAGCAGTTTTTAAATGCCTCTTAATTTCCTTAAGATCTTCTAGTTTAGTGCGCAATTGCCTTATCTGATCCTCCAAACTAAGTCTGTTCGTGTGCCAAGCCTTTAGATCGTTATAAATCACTTGAGAGCAATTAACCGTGCCGTCCTTTTCAATCTTGCATTCTAGTGACGATTCATTATTATTTAACATTGCGTCGTTTTTTTGTTTATGCTTGTTATGATTCCAATGTTGTGCTCTTCGTTTGATTCTCTTATGATCTATATTTTCTTTGGTACGTTCATAAGCTTCAAGGAATGCTTCAGTCTCTTGTATAAGTTTATCGACTTTGTCTTTAATATGCCGACCTTCAATTTCATTAATTGGCTCACTGTGAAAGCTTAAATGTCCAATACTAGGATTTTCTTTCAAGATGCTTTCAACAGTATTATGTTCATCATATACATCATTGGTTGATCTCTTGCTTCTAGTACTATTATCTTTTAAAATCTCACCTGGCCTTCTTGCTATAGTACCATCAGTTTCCAATCGTGTGTAAACAAGCCCGCTTGGTGTAAAGCAGGCACACTTCTTCGTGCTCATTTTTGGTTGCGGTATATGTATTTCAGGCTGAAAAATATTAGGCTGTATATAATGTTATGCTATATAACAATAATAGTAATAAAATATTATTATAAGATTCCTTTAACTCTATTATTTTTACCATTTCTTTACCTCATATTTGCACTTGTGTCTCCGCCATCTTCCATTAACTAGAACACATTTCCATTTACGTCCAACGGAGCAGGGAGCTCGGAGTTCTGCTTTAGAACATTCAGCAGCCAGTCGAGCTGCTTTTCCACTCAACGTTACTTCCACGGCTTCTAAAATATAATGTGAATAGTATTTAAAAGGTATATATGTGATTTTATCTCGATCTCTATTATTTCTTGTCGTTAATATAAAAACTACACTCGATGCATACCTGATGGTGTAAGGGAATTAGGCTGATTGTTTGTGCTGACTTCTTCATCAAGAGCTTTTTCTAGTTTCTCTTCTAATAATGGATTGTGGCTTTCATTTGTCAAAAGTGGTTCAGATGATTTCTTCGTGGCTTCGCTAGCTTCGATGCTATCCTGCATTAGGTACATTTAAACATTAATAATAGTAATGTTACTTAAATACATTTGATATCAATACTAATCTAAATAATTTGCAATAGAGTTCTCACATCATCATCGTCGTCATCATCAAGTTCCAAGAAGTCATCATCTTCCGAATCATCGTCGAAGTCTCCACTCTCAGAAGAAGATTCCTGTGGTTGGACCGTTGTGGATCTCATATTCATCTCCCTGCTATATTTCTGTTCTCGGAAACGATCTTCAATATGAGCCTGAGTGTCTCGACGACCTGAACTGTAATTTCGAGAAAAAATGATTTTTAAATGTATGTTTCGTTTCCACAAATTAGTGCCAAGAGTACCAAGTTCTTCATGTAATTGCATCGCGCCATGACGTCGTTAATTAACTATATTTCTCATTTTTTAGTTATTTGTTAAATTGTGGATGTACTGACCTCTCAACTAGAAATGAATCAGGCCAATGCGCTGCTGCCTGCCGTCTCCGTCTTGGTTGCAGTAAGGGTAGTAATGACCGTCCGTCCATGTGAGCTGGTGGCTCTACCCCACCCATGTCCAAAAATGTTGGTGCCAAGTCAATGTTGAGGATTATGTCGTCGACTCTGTAAAGATATTTATAATCATCGTAAAAGTTGTTTTTTGTATATCATTTTTTTAGAAATAGGTCTGCTAGAAATATTTTTTACAAATACCGTAAAATCTTACACATCGGAATCATCCCTGCCATATACATAAAATAGTTATTATTATTGCGAGAAAAACCCTTTATTACGCCAATCTCAGATTAAAGTCTATCATTACCATCGTCAATGTTTCTCAATTTTGACGCATATACATATATTAAGATACCGTCATTTACAAAAATGTAATATAAGAAGTACGAGAATAATTTGAACAAAACTTCGATGCACAAAACTAACCGGAACATGAATATGCAAAGGTATTCAGATCAACCCAATAAAACAAAAATGCTACTTACACAGTGCCGGGCTCAACTCCCGGTCCACGTACAAGAAACGGTACTCTGATATCGAACTCGAACGGAAAGCTCTTGCCCTTCACAAGCCCGAACTGACCTAGATGGTACCCATGATCAGACGTGTACACTAAGTACGTATTGTCTAACTCCCCTAGGGCTTTGAGCTCCTGGTACACCCGCTCCACCGCCTGCAATTTCAAAACTCGTTATTTTATCTCCATATTCAAAACAGTTCCTGTCAGTTAGTTTGTCACATAATTTATAGTTTACTGGACGGATTGACGGCGATTACAGTATTTACAAATCTATTTCTCATGTTACTTCACAATGAGTTAAGAGTAATTGGATCTGTCTGGTACAATTAAACGTGCACTGAGATTTCGATTTACTTTTCGCCTACTGCTGGAACGCTCATTTATGAACTATGGATAATAGAATAAAAAATAAGAGAATGACGGTAAGTATTATATTATATGCACTTATGTAACACAATAACTATGACAGTACTATGTATACACTTACGTAACAATGATTTTGCATATTACATAGCTTCCCCCTTTTCAGGTTGTTATTTTGGAGCAATGAAGTTTTTGTCTTCTTATTACTTAAATTATGTCTACTTATTAGTATGACCATTTCTACCTATCTAGTTACCTAAGTCTCTTCAATCTAAACTAGTTTATCTAGTCTCATTCACGAGATTCGATATAAATAGTTTTAATGTGTAAAACACATAGTAATTTAGTGGCACCAATCGAATGAAGTAGGCAATACCTAGTGCTTGTATAATCGGTTAGAACAATCTGAAAGGACTTGGTTTTATCAGCGCAGGCATCCAGTGGGTAATGAGCGGTTTATCGTATTGTATCAGCGTTGTGCATAGTGAGGAAAATTAATCTTTACAGCTACGATAATGACTGAGATTTATTCTTGGCTTAGTGTCCGTAGGAATTTGTGTGCATTTAGGCTGGAATGTTATAAACGTCTCAAGTAGCAATAAGTTTTTTATAATTCATACACCTTTTAATCCTTATTAAAAGGAAGACGTTAAAAAGATAAATTAATAAATAGATAATTATACTGTTTTCTTAATGATGATGAGTGTTGTGTTCCAATTGTAACATTACAATTACACATACATGCACCTTAGTTTAATTTAGGTCGCAAAAATAGCTTAAGTTTATTCATACCGAATAATTTCAACATTCATAATATTCATTCATAACATTCTGACAGTAAAAATTGGTTCAGTTATTTTAATAACTCTAGCTAAAAGCAAATTCTTCTCCAAAAATTACGATAGCATCTTCAGTTCAAACCTCCATCTTTAATAATAAGATATTTAATATTTCTTAGAAGCTTTATTACAAATTGTTTCTACATTCTTTCAAGATGAACCACTTGCCCTATTTATAATTTTAAGTTATATTGGTAACTAGTTTTTGCCCGCGGCTTCGCCCGCGTTTAAAAGAAAATAATATAACATACAAACATACATAAAACTGAAAATTCGTACCTTCAACTTTGCTAAAGATCATCACTTGATCGAATGCATAGTTTACGATTCAATCCTTACTAATATCGATTAAAATAATCGATGTTTTGGGTCCAAAAGATCGATTCTCCGATTAATCGATCTTAGATCGCCATCCCTAGTCCCCGTGGGATTTCCGGGATAAAAACTATCCTATGTCCTTTCTCGGGTCTCAGACTATCTTTGTACAAAATTTCATTAAAATCGGTTCAGTGGTTTGGGCGTGAAGAAGAGACAACCAGACAGACAGACAGACAGAGTTACTTTCGGATTAATAATATTAATATTAGTAAGGAGTAAGGATTTGTAAATATGTAATTTCTAACTTCTCTTACCATATCAACACTTTGCAACGTTTGCAGACGTTTTGTCATCAACAGGTCTGTGAACTGGCGATGGATGGGCTTCATCTTCTCTGTCACTCTCAGGATCCATTGCTTGTCCGGATTCGGGGCCATGTCGTATGTGGGTGTACTGTAAAAAGAGGTCTAGTTAAGTTTGGAGAGGTAGCATTTTTCGTCATTCGACTGTAGTAGTGATATAATAGTAGAGGTTTGCCTCATATCAGGCGTAGAATTCAGATTTGATAGGTGTGGTCAGGCAATATGAGACGCTACAACTCAATTGTTGTTGTGTCGGTCGGTTACAGATGTATCTGGGCAACAGTACCTAAGCACTTAGCATCGGAAGGGTATATCCTAAAACAAAAGTAGAATTTATCTACACTGAATGCAACTATAGCAATACCATAATAACAGTACTATATTTATCTACTATATTATATTACCGTTAGTATTTTACGTAAATAAGAAACATTAACTACCCGTACTCAGTTTAAAAAATTTAAGCAAATATAAGTATATAGAAGAAGTCTCTAATTGTGTCTTAGACATGTTAACAATCCTATCTAAGATATCTAGTCTACTGAACCTACTGTATTTTAAGATTACCGGTAAAGGACACACCTTAACTACGATCACATCTCATACATAACTCCGAACTTCCCAACAGACTACATCAACATATAAACTCAAACTCCATACTTTGAAATTAAAATCATACTTTGATATACACTTTCAAAGCCTCGCTGCGAAGTAAGGCTAATCTAATTACAAATTCTCGGCAACTTTGTATGCACCAGGCTCTATTTCGGCGCGTTTAATATGGAAATTCTGTGAAAGTAAAGAGAATGGGAGTGCAAATTATCGGTTGTCTTACACCCTGATCTATGTTAGACGGCTGGTGTGCTAGGGTTGCTAATCTAGCATTTGGATATTAAAAAATATACTTTTATAAGTCAAAGAACGTCGATAGTTTAGTTCGATTACCTGAGAAGTACATATTTAACTTGCTATGAGCGGAGTTTCGTTTAATACAGATGTATCAGATAATTGAATAATATAGAGGGTGTATTTTTGTTCCAAAATGAACTCGTTCGATTCCCGGCTAGGGAAAAAAATATTTTAAAAAACTAATGATGCAGTTTTAGTTTTTATCAAAATCGGCCTCGTAACTCCTTTCAGCATTTTTCGCTAATCCTTATAGTTTCGGATTTGGCCCTGAAGGCCCGTTTGAAAAATTCACCCTGTATATTAAAGTGTTAGTAGTCAGTTGTAAGGTCAATATAATTGAAGTTGGTAACAATAAGCACATTCCCAACCTCAACAAATATAAGGCGTAGGTATCGACTTAGGAGTGGAGGAGGACTCAGGATGAAGTTTTTTTTTGGTTTATTTTTCATTGTGGACATAGAATATGACCACAATATACTGGATTGGTAAATTTCAAAATATTTGTCAAGAACAATTACTTGGTGATTAAACTTAACTTTTTCTTCTATAACTAAATCAGTTGTTTTAATTTTTCGCTAATGTCTAAAACGGAGAGCGTGGTAGTCTGCAATGTGAATAAAAGTACTTTACCCCTCAACAATATCGTATTTCGTTAAATACGTCGACAGCCCTTGGCACCGTGTGTGGCGAGCGGAGCGGCTAACTTCATTAGAATTAAGATTATGCAAATGGTTGCTAAAGCGAACGAAATGTCCGTAACAAGCAATAACACCGTAAACCAGAGGAAATGTGTAAGGTTACATCTTTATACTTGGTTAAAATGTTGCAAATTAAACGTAAGAAAATGTTTAAATATATTTTTCTCAAAATCAGTAATTTATTAAGGTATGGAACGCGTAAGATCTTAATGTTTTGAGGAGTTGTCAGATTTCATTATATAAAAAGTAGTCCATAACTGTGTACGTGGATACTTATTTTTTTGGTAGAATAAGGATATAAGTGGGATAAATGACCAATATGCACTTGGCCAGCGCGGTGGACTATGGTCTAATCCTTCATTATGAGAGGAGACCCGTGCCCAGCAGTGGGACAGTAATAGGTTGATGATGATGAGACATTTTCGAAATAATAATAATATTAATAGAAGTCATAGATACGGTAGATAAATAAAAGATATAGGTACATAACTTCAGAATCTACTTGCAACTCATATAAAATTAACTTTTTACCAGAATGTACGTTAATATCCAATTGAAAACTACTTCAATCTACCTGCCGTAAATTATTAAGACTACTGAAATGATTCATGACTGCAGTTTTTTCAATTAGTATGATTCGGTCATCGAATTTCCAGTAATTTTTATAAAGGTACATCCGTTATCCCAATCCTTGTCCCACGACCACACAGAACGCCGACGGTTGAATATTAAAGGCGACCTGCCGATCGCCGTTCGAATCCGGTCGTCGGCGCCGCGCCGCCGCAAAGCCCCGACAACGAATTAACATGCAATATTGGAATAAAACAAAAGCAAAAACTTTTGGCCAATTTATTCTCCTTTTGCAACACTTTATTATAGTGTAAACAAGTCTTTATATCTTAATCCTCATCCATAGTGACGTGATGTTTAATTTATCTAGTCATAGTTTTTAATTAGGTGTTTTAGTGGTGTGGTGACTAACATTTAAATTTTAAGAATTATTGTAATTGTTACAGTCCCTTCTGTACACACAACGATACCTAATATAATACTAAACTTAATTTTATAATTATTCTATAATTTTAACACATGAGAAGTATACTTTACACATATTCAAGTGGGTAACTAGATCGGTACACGTAGGATGCCTTTTTAACTTTTATATGTCTAACACGCAAGTTTCAAGATTCGATCCCCGGCCGGGTAGACATTGTAATGATACCCTAAATATAATATGTGTTCTTCGGGGTCTAAATTTGCCTTTTTGATAATTTACGGCATAAACAATACATGCAACCTTAATATCTGATAACGTAACCATTCTGTAAGATAATGAGAATCTTAAGAATGCAGAAATATTATGTGCAACGTGTAACACATATTAGTAATGTACCTACATTTATTTATTAAATCCAAATTTTACGACTTGAGTTAGAGATTAAGAAATGCTTCGTATAAAATATAACTTTCGTTTCAATTTGCACAGTCAAAGAGTTCAACGCCACAATGTACGACCTTCCGCTGAGAGGTTGAAGGTCGTTCCGGTGCAAGTTTCGAATAACGTAGCTACCTAAAGAGCTTTTGCTAGAAAGCTCTGAACCCTTTCGCTGAAATAATTCTGTACCTCATTTGTACCTTGCTAAATGAGTTTACCAAGCTTAGATGAGAGCTTAAATATCTATACTGAAAACAAAGAATTGTGGACCAAAGTACCAAACTGACTCTTAGGTATTTAATTCTAGTTATATGTAATATCATACATTTTAATATATGTCTACAAGTTACACGGTTTGGAATCTCTTATTAAGGTCCTTTATATTTTAGAACTAAAGTCAACCATGTTGGCTAAGTACGGATGGGCCCACCTTTAAGACCTTTGTATAGAAAACTTATTCTTGTAAATTTTACCAATAATTTTACGTCACTGAAAAATCAAAATGTGCCGACAATTTGGACTCTAGACTCCTAAAGTAAAAAAGCGAAATTCATAGCATAACATTGCTGCATTAGATATACTTTTTCTAAAAACCTAGGTATATCCGGTTTAAATTGATTGCAATTTCTTGGACCGAGTCGTAAAGTAAGTATAAAAACTTAATTGAAGTGGCGCCGGCGCTTATTCGCTAACTTGTTTAATATCTATCCGAATCTGTTGCTATTTTTCTGATGAATTTCATTAGTTCAGGTACGTCTTATTCGATCTTCTAAGTTACTTATGGACTTATGGAGTCAATGAAAAGTCATTCATTTGAAGCTCTAAGTATAAAGTAGAAAGAAGAAGTATAAAGAAGTAAGTAATAGAGATACATATTCGATTGTTGTAACCTATTTACAAGAATAAATTGAATAAACTTTAAACAATATGGTGTTTCATTAGGTGGAAAAAAATATCAATAAAAAATTATTAGGTAATTCGCGAAGGGTGCCAAATCTTATCTATCATTTCGCAACTACGAGTATATCTACCTACCTAAACAATCCAAGTGTTGCTTCAATGCAATATTCCTTAAGGCTGACTTATTGTTCTATGACATTATACACCTACACTGTTGCTACACGGAAGAAATGTTAAATAAAGTAATTAAAAACATTGATTACAATCTCTTTAATCGAAGTTCATTAACTTCACTTACAAACCGGACGCAAAAAACATCTTACGCTTTGCTCTACTTTATCAACCATTTAAAACTTGATCGAGTACTTGAGAAGATTAATTCTTTGGGTACAAAACTTATCAATTTGTAGGATTCCATACTATCAACATGTCGCACTGCCAGGCTTTCATGTGCCGACAATTATCCCGATCTGTCCGGGGAATAATTTATGCGTTGGCCCTCAGATGATGGTCGTAAGCCAGTTTTATCACTAACCACGAGTAGCGATACGAGCGATGAAATGATAAGCGTAACCAAAACGATAAATTATGGGGTATGTAATTATATAGAGCGAATGATAGCGACTGGAGTCGACAAACTACAATTACCTGTTTCAAGTTTTGCCCGGTGTAACGTATCTTTAGTAATTAAATCAATGGGTATAAATACTATAAGTAGATATAATTGCAATATTATATACCTATATGCTTTATGTTAATATTTTTGAACAGTTATCTTCTTATGTTTAATTTATTTTTGAGTCTAAATATACATTACCGAATACTTTAGAGAGTTTAGCCTTCCTTATATACGATATATTGACAAACAACTCGATCTTCAAAAACGTCCACCACCTAATAGGTACTTTTGCATTTACTTGTATTACCCTCGTAAAATATCGTCTTATCTTTTGCTGGTAATGAGACAGGTCGTTTACATACGTGTTCTCAATAAATTGAGTCGTGTACCATACCTGTTACTTCTTTTTGTCATGTACGACACGATCAACATTTTTTTGTACGAGGTAGGTTTCAATAAGTTGTAATGACAATACCACAGACCTATATCTAAAACAAATACAGGTCTGTGGACAATACATTACAATTCTACTTATGTAATTTGGTATCGGATTTCCAAAATAGTTAGCTGTGGTAAGCATAGACAAGTATAGATATCTCACCGCCTACTAATTGAAGGAAGCTATTAAATGGCTTAAACGGCTGACAAATGTGTCAGCCATATAATGGCTGTCATGGTGTAATTTACGCAGAACAATGCTGTCGGCATTGTACAGTGGTGCAAAAATACGAAATCGAAGAAAAAGTACGGAGAAATATCGTTTCATTCGTAAATGATCTAAAAACTACATTTTTTAAATATTTTTCAAACTCGAAAATTTCAATAGTCAAAATTGGTTTCATTTTCTTGTTAGGACTGAGTAATCTTTACTAATCTATGGTGGTAAGAAACAATTTGGTAAAAATCGTTTTGTTTTGTCTGTCATTACTCATACGTGTGTACTGTGTATATATTTTGATTTGTAGTGTTTCCTTTCAATAATTAATGGTATTTATTTTTTATGACTTAAAATTTCCTATATTTAGTAATTATAATTGTAAATAACATAGATATAATATTTAACATAAAATACGAAATACATGTAAATAATAATTCGTTTTAAAATTCACATACGCTATTTATTAAGGAGATAAAAAAATAAAGTATGTATATGGAACTTATGCCTTTGTAATAAGAAATTCCGTGTGAATATCACAAAATTGAAATTTAAAACAACTAACAAAGTAAATATCCAAATGAAGTATATTTGGTAGTAGTTTTAACTTTCGAAATTATTTTCAAAGTAATGCTCTCTTGTTGAATCATTTCCAGTTGGTTTTAAAAAATACTTAGTTAAATAAAATTGACCAAGTGCTAGGCGAACTCGCACACGGCCGGTACCTACCACTACTAAAGTGTCTACCTAGCGACATGGCAGTGATAGCCATTTTTTGTTAACGAGGGGGAAACCTTCAAAAGGTACCCGGTGCCGTAGGAGCGACACAGGGTTATGTGGGACTCTGACCGCACTAAAACCCCCCGGTGGCCGTCCTCGGTGCTGCGTAGAGGACTCCGGGATGTCCAAAGGAACGCAACCGGAGATGGCAGCGATAGCCTAGTTGTTAAGTAATCGGCTGATGATGATGATGATGTCTACCTTGTACGGTTCAATAGATAAACCGAATAATATTTTTATTTATTTACTTATAGTAGCAGTTATAGCAGTATAAAACTACGGGTTACCGTACCAGGTACCGGTTTAGAAGCTATGACTGTTCAAAAGACAGGCAGACGGACGGTAGAGGCTTAGTAAGATCTCAAAAATCTACGCATCCCTTCGAAAAAAATATACGACAACCGCAAACCGTTTAGGCTTTTCTTAATTTCCTCCCGTTAAAGCGAGTATTAATTATTTTCTATACAGCGACTGCAGTAGGAATTGTGCAAGCAATAACGGAACAGCTGTGACAATGCCAACTGTCCTGGCTGTTTTGCGAGTGTCCTGCGATATCCAGACTATTTTAATATGCGTCGGGATTGGAAAACATGGAAATTGTGCAACTGCTCTATTGTTCCGCAGTTGGCTGTCTCGGAACGCATTTTAATCTGAATAAAGTCGGATTGGGATATAAATAAATGTATATACAGTATCTGTTGAGAGATTATCCCATTTGTTGTAAAGTTGTTAGAGATATTGACATAGCCTTACTAAATATTTCATGCCTTTGCTAGTAATAGGCAAAATAAAAATCTTTAAGGAATAACTGGTTAAGTGGACATTGCCGATAATTTCATTATTAAGGAGATACAATTTAATAAAAATAACAAAATATATATTATTTGAGAGAGTCTCAATAAAAAATACATGTCGCGTAAGTAATAGTGCATTTTTGATTTTCTTAAATTTTAATCTGAGAAAACATATCTATTTTGTATTATGTACATATTTTTTGTACTAATATATATACCATTTCGGCTAACTAATTTACCTACTTCCCAGGAATGATAAATCACAACTAATTAAAATTTAACCAAGGAGTAACGGGAATCACTCCGCATGTGCGCGAATGAGTTTCAAAGTGCATTATCCCCGAGAAACTCCCGGTATGCACTAAGTCATGTTTTTATTTAATAAACAAAATTGACATGTCTGTCTGTGATTTTAAAATAACTGTTACGTATTTTTTCTATACTGAAACTCGAAAACAAGTTTGTAAATTTTCTGCCTGTCTGCCTTGGGTAATTTGATGATTCGCGTGCCTGAGCGGTCATCATACCGGTCTGACGTGCTGAGGGTTCCGAGTTTCTTCCCTGTTCGGGCAGATATATATTGAATGTGTGGTCTGGGTGTTGTGGACGTATATTTGTGTGTCCATTCCATGAAACTGGGAATTCTAACGTGGATTTTGAGTTACAAAAACGGCATTCTGAAACCTTAGAAACAACTGAATTCATTATGATTTGGCTTTCACGTAAATATTTAAATGAAGCCCTTAAAATTAAATGAATTAGTCTACACTTTTGAGGTCTAAAATAGTCAAGTTTTCTGCTCAAAGAATCGAAATCCCATAAGGGATAATCGCTGGCAGAACCGCGGGCAGACTAGCAAGGAATAAATTGACATTAACCAGGAATACTGGGAAGCAATCAATCAGCGGTCACGGTGCTCGTGCGCTTGGCACTGATCCATGGTCTGGGGATTTGCTCCATGGATGAGGATCTTGCGGTGGATACTTCGATACCTAGCCGTTTCAGACTATATTTGACTGACTGCAGAGGGTAATATTTTTTCGACCGTATGTATGTATGTCTTGATCTTTGGTGTGCCCACCAGGCATATGAGGTAGGGGAGCAACTAAATTGTGGTAGTTGTATGGGCCATAAATTGCATTTTGGAAGGTGTAACATAATAGACATTTCAGGCCTCCCTCAGTTATGAGGAGAGATAGTCGTCTTGCATAAATAAAAAACTCAGTTGCATTATTTTACCCTACATACCAACTAACGAGGCAACTTCAAAGTTCAATAAACGGTTATAAATAGAGGCAAGTAACGATCGATACATATATAACAATGTAGGAAAATTAGAAACAACTTTCTTATAAAATAAAATTTGCCCACGGTGAACATTTACATGCAAATATACCCGAGCAATGGAGACTCTTCCTTAGTTAAACTCAAGCGCGGATACATTTATTACAAAAGAGACTTAGAAAAAGATTTTATATTTAACAATTTTTTTCCACACTGAATATTTACATGAAAATATACCCGAGCAACGGAGACAGTTCCTTAGTTAAACGCAAGTGCGGATACATATATAACAAAAGAGAATTAGAAAAAGATTTTATATAAAACAATTTTTTTCCACAGTGAATATTACATGCAAATATACCCGAGCAATGGAGACAGTTCCTTAGTTAAACGCAAGCGCGATTATTGCAGGATACGTAAACACTAAACATCGCACAGATGGTGTTCGCTTCTGAATCACTTTCAGTGCAAATAGTTTAGCAACGATGATGGATAGACTACGCAAACGCTTTGATTTGCCGTATGTATGCCAAACTGTTTTAGGAAACTGTAGATTAAAGGTTTATGTCTAAACATCGTAACTGGAAAATGTTTAGTAAGAAAGTGAAACAGAGTACAGGGTTTACAGAGAGTCAGAGTACTTCTGTACTCACTCTGTACACGCTATACTCTGATTTACTTATTACTTACTTCTGAAAAAAAACAGTGATTTCTTTATTTATCTTCTAATACTGGCTTCTCATGGCGCGTGATAATATATGGTGCCGCCATAAGCTATCGTGCCGATACTTGTTTGTTCTGCCATTCGTTTGCATATTCCTGGCATTTTCCAAAAAACTTTGTAATACCAGATCTGGTGCTTTTGTCAAGTTTTAAGTTATTAAAAAATCATTTTTATACGCAAACTAACAAACAATATTCTGCTCGACAGATAATTGTAACCATAGGACAAATTTCAAAGGATCTAAAAAAACCCTTTGTAATACCAGATCTGGTGCTTTTGTGGAGTTTTAAGTTATTAAAAAAAACATTATTATACGCTATAACTAACAAACATTATATCATTATATTGTGCTCAGGACAGATAAGATTGTAAGTGTAGACCCAATTTCAAAGGATCTAAAACATCTCCTTATTTTCTACTTTATGTAGAGACCCACTTTTGTCATGCGGCTATACGCTATTTAACGCATTTGTCAACATTCGTACACAAAATCCTGGCATCACTCGTCGTTGAAAAGATAGACTGCAGCCGCTGTTGAGCTAAACATTCTTATGAAACATAAATAAGCCACAAGTGGGGCTGAGTGGAGGGAAAATTATTCAGAGTACTACATTTACTGTAGTACTGTGTACTGGAAGACATGCTCGGTTGAAAAAATCGATTTTTTGGGCGAAATATCGATTTTAACCGCTACTAAGAAACGAGTCAATCTCGCGAGATCGAGTATTTCGGATATAAAATCGACATTTCATTATTTTCTGTTGTAATTAAATTAAAACCATTTTTTGTTCGGATCTTTTAGCTTCTATCGTCGACATTTCTGGGAACGGAATAAAGGTGTTTCTCTTTATAAGCAATGTGTTTTGAGGGGCAATTAAAATAAATCGAAGAACCTTTTATTAGAAATAGACCTTTACGATACTTTTGTAGACCGATTCTTCAGAATTTTATGACTCGATAAAAAAATCGATATTTGTCGGGAAGTCTTGCCATCCCTAATCGTCCATGAGTACCAGAGGCACGTGAAAATTCAGAGTTGCGAAAAAAACAAGGTCATTCAGGGATTGGGTGCGTGGTTCCGCTGAATATGCTTGCGTGCAGCCTAAGCCGATATTCAATTACGATCAGGCTGAAGATAAGATGGTATTGATTATACGGACGTTAGAACGCTTATTCATACAAAACTACAGTATCATTTAAGGGGTTTTAAATCTGTTTATAAATAATCACGGGTTCCATTCTCAAGTGATCGGTGTGTAAATTCCTTTAAATTACACTATCAGATTGTCATTGGTAGTACAAAACTACTGAGTTAGGATTTATAGGATTACCAATTACACGATTTCAAGATTTTTCGAAAATAACACTTACGTTAATTAAGGTTTCTACCGCTTTTCAAAGTAGTGCCATAGAATTATCTACGAAGAAGCAGCAGCGCTAGAAAATCTATAACCTCTTTTTATGTCCACGAGTCCTCATAGCTGAGAAGGTCTGAAGAAAGTCTTAGCTCGGTGTAATGTGGATTCGAGTATCATCGTTTGCGTCTAATAAAGATCTTTTATATCGTGTACGTATCGTGTCTTCTTGTCAGTTAATTGTAGATATTTTTAAACGGTTTTTGTCGCTGTAACAGAATACCCTAAATCCTGGTCAGCTACCTACTCAAAAATTTAAAGAGGCAAGACGGTCGCTGCGCTCGCAAAAATACCGCAATTACAGTTTTTGTTAAAATATTTAGAGGGTGTGTGCTTAAATGTTGGAAGTTACTGAGCTTTTTGGGGATTAAAGATAAAAAGAGCAATTTTATTAAGCTTAAAAGCAGAGATGTTCTCCCCGAATTTTGGAAGATGGGATAATTTGGCTTAATACTTTTAAAAGTAGCTCATAATGTGTGGATAAAAACTGTTGAAGTTTTCCGATTCACACGCGAAATAAACTAAGAAGAATGTAAAGTTGAATAATGCTTGGATGCAACGCGAAATATTTTTGTAAAGTCCTGTTAGAAAGTGAGGCAGAACAAAACTTAGATAGAAAGCAAACACAATTCAAAAAATGTTACGCTCCTCTTGAAATTGCGTTTTTGAGACGACACTCGAGGAAAATTGAGGCGCAAGACATTCCGAGCACCACGGCTTCAGACTTCAGGCATTTTGTATGAAATACCTCCACATAATACGAACACTCTTGAATGCAGTGGCGTATTATATGGAGACTAATCTACATTTAGTGTTAAACTCTGTTATTACATTGTCTATGTTGTTCCAGGCTAACATTTTCACTTTTATTTCGAGAAAATAATGGATTTTTCAGATGTATCAGTATGTTACAAGTAGATGTGAAATTTAATCCTTATCTACTGTCATGCTTATCCTACTTATCCTACTGTCATGTTGTGATCGTTGTAATATATTAAGTAGCAGTTATTTTGTGAAATAACTACTATGACAACAATGTTTTCCACCTACAATTTAGGAACACAAAATGTTACATAACTACTGACAATATAAGTATTATCGTAAGAGTAAAGTGACGGTTTTACGATTGGAATTACGACAATTTATGCTTAGATTTGTATTAATATCTAAGTTTATCTAGATAAGTGTTATAAACAATAAGTTAGTATGCGAAAAATTATAATCATTTCAATTTTGAAACGCGATCTTAAATATACACATGTACCTACTATACATACTGGAAATAAAAATGTCTACTTACTGATGTGTTGTGACGTTGAAGAACAGATGAGAATATTGAGGCGCTGAGTCTTCTGGTCCATGTGGAGCTGGGAAGGACATCACCAAGAGGACCGGCTTCCGTGAAAACCGCCGTTTGGAGGCACGGAGAAAGGCGATCGAGTCATTAGCTATCAGATCTGGGTAATAGTCCTGCAAAGTAAATAAGTATAATATTAACCAGATGTTCCCTGAAGTAAGTCTCATGAGAACGGTAAGCGTGAAGTCTCCTCTATAATGTTCTCGTAAGAGTTTAAAGTCTAAGTGACAGCTTGACTAAAATGCATCTCGCTGTAGCTAAATAATTCTCATTGTGAAACTTTTTTCATGTTAGAAAATTTCATTTTATTAGCGTTAAGAAGAAGAAGTAGGAAAATAAGTGGTCCTTTGATACTCTTACGCCATATCTCCGTATTTCTAATCAATATTTGATATATTCCGCATAAGTATCTACTAGAAGTTATCAAAATTGATCTTTGCGAGACTTTGTATAGTTCGAGTATTAAACGGGCTTCAATTAACCCTATGTTGCTGAACGAAAGCTTGATTATTTTAATAGTGTTATTTTTTTGTTACTTTAGCCCTTTATCCATTTAAAATATAATACTATCCCGCAGTGGAATTAAAACAAATTATGAATAAAATATAATTACCGCCTATTGCATACTGTTTCACCTGTTATGTATATTGTGTATTGTAAAATTTCAACTGTAATTGTGCAATAAAGAGTATTTTATCTTATCTTATCTTATCTTACCCTATGATAATCATCGCCGTGCTTGATCCTCTTGCCGTTCATGTTGACACTGTAGTTGTAGTACTTGGAGTTCATGATCAGGCCGCCCCACTCGCGCCAGCCCGGCGGGATGTACGAGCCGTTGTATTTGTTCAGGTACTTGCCGAAGTAACCTGTGTAAGTGTTTGGTTTATCATCATATTTTTGTAATATAGACTATCGAGAATGTTTGGTTAATCATATTTTTTTATTGTACACTGCTGGAGTGGTAAGGATTGTCAAGAATAGTTTGGACAGTGATAATACCTTTTATATTATACACTAGCGGACGGTCGGATTTTGGATTATATTATTTATGTTGTGAATTCTATAAAATTCATAAAATCTAAATCTCGACAATAAGGCAATCTCTCAGATCCAATAATAACTAATAAGTAATAATGAACAATAACAACTATCCAGGTGACTTATGTGCGAAAAAACTGCATCAAAATCAATCAAGCTTTGCAGGAGGATGAGAATTACAATAGTTCGTATACGATACACCGGATCTTTTTGGTCAAGGGCGGCATTTTTACTTATTTGTACTTACTTATTTTTGTGGCAGGCCTACCTAGGTTCGACTTCGAGGTACCACACAATTTTTTTTTGTCAATGTCAAAAATTTTTGTGGCATGACAATATCTGCCCGTCCAATATATTACCTATATAATAAGTATATGATATTTATTCACAGTGATTTCACACAAGTACCTATATCTACGATATACATACATAATATATGTATCTGCTGGCCTTAGAAAA
This sequence comes from Epargyreus clarus clarus, assembly GCA_014595695.2. Taxonomy (NCBI): domain Eukaryota; kingdom Metazoa; phylum Arthropoda; class Insecta; order Lepidoptera; family Hesperiidae; genus Epargyreus; species Epargyreus clarus. The sequence continues at coordinate 2,022,367 of JACTTY020000037.1, forward strand.
TATAGTTTTCAATAACAACCAAGCCTGTCGTTACCAAGTTGGAGAGACAGTTATCTATTTACTTTGAAAACAATATACGCTCGCGACAGGAAATACGATGATAACTTCGATATTACTTGAGATGAGATATAAGAAATACATGAGATGAATACTACAGGACTTAGGTCTAATAAAAATATTTATATCTACACGCATATGGATAATGAACTAAGGTACTTATTGTTCTGAGTAATCAAAGTAGTCAGTTCATATTTAATTAAGAAATACAGTTCTTGATGAGTTATTTCATAATAGGACATTTGTAATGAAAATATTGTGACATTATTTGATTTTTTTATATTGATATGATTTGATTCTGCCACTGCTGGGCACGGGTCTCCTCCCGCAAGTGCGACTTGGTAGACTCTACACATGCTTAAGATCATTATAAAATATAAAAATATGTAGGTTTCATCACGATTTTAAAAAGTGATAACTATTTTTTAACCGACTTCAAAAAAGGAGGAGGTTACTCAATTCGACCGTATATATGTTTTGTTTTTTTTTTATGTTCAATCGATCAATCAATATATTTCGTTTGATAACGGCGTAAACAGCATGCTCAATATAAGCGCCGACTTCAGAACTATGTACAAAACCAACATTTTCAATTATTTTTAACTTTGTAGTGACATAGAAGTCGGTTTTATTATTTTATTATTTTTTTTTCTATAACATAAACATCAAAATGCGTGTCTGTCGAAACTCTTACCTCGCAATAAAAACGGAGCCTGCCCTAGTAGACAGGTTTCAAAAACGAAAACAAAACAATAAGCGAAAACACGAAGAGAATCGTCTGTGCGAACGTAAAACGCAGTAATCGCACAATTGCAAGTCGAATATTTTTTATTATTTCTTTCTTCCAGGAATTGTACAAGAGACAATAGTTCAGAAATTTTAATTTCGGCACTAGTAATGGGGATGCAGGGTGGTTTTTAATTTCGCGAGGGGTGTCTGCGGCGTCGATGAGCTGTCGGTGATTACTCCTGAGAACAAATGTTACGGAATATTCTTGCCAACTGAAGCCTCACCGAAGTTCACGTGTTCGAAATTATGCATGAAAACACGGAAAATATAGACAGAAGAGAGAAGAGACATAGAGTAACTATTCTAAAATGGGTATCAAATATGAGGATTTTAGATTTTAGAAGAAAATTAAACACACAGGTATACACAATAAACGAATGGAAGAATGTAAGGCAAGTACGACAGTTATGAAGTCTATATCTAGCAGTAAAAAGCACGTGTTCACTTAATTTTGTGCGTAAGAAATGATACTTTTTATGTGTTACATTAGCGCGTAACTTCGTCCTACGTTACAAATAAACTTTAAACTTGGCGGAGGCACTGCCGTGCCTCCAGATCTTTTCTTCCGAAAGAAGTATAACATCAAAAAATATTGTATTCTAATCTTATATATAAAATTCTCGTGTCACAATGTTAGTTACCGTACTCCTCCGAAACGGCTTTACCGATTTTCACCAAATTTTATATGCATATTCAGTAGGTCTGAGAATCGGCTACTATCTATTATTCATACCCTTAAGTGATAAGGATTGTTCGCCCTTCACATTTTTTATTTATATGGCAACACAACGTTTGCCGGGTCAGCTAGATTTAATATAATAATAATTTATGAAATACCATTACAACTAACACATTCAAATATACAGTAGCAATTTCAATGTATCAGATAAATCATAAATAATTCTAACCAGGTTTGATAAATTTAATATCGCTTAAAATAATTTATTAAAGTTGAATTATTAGCAAGTTAAATAACAATAGATTAGCATACTGAAAAACGCATTTAATATACACCTCAGCCCAATAATAGACCGTTAGGTACCAGAATCATTCGTTAATAAATTAAATGCAATAAATCGTGATTTGGGTGCAGTAACTCAGTCTACTGTCGAGCGAGCATTACGCAGAAAATATTAATTAATACCGGCAGCTGTCAATTTCTCCATAAAGGCATTATATTACTGCTTTATCTATCTTTATCAAATTTCACGAAACGTTCGTAATGACGACTAATTCTAGCTAATTTGAGCGTTTATTTCTAGACTGTAATAGTGACAATTGGTCCATATTAAATGTAGGTTACTGATTATTATTGTATTTGGAATTCGTGAGACATAGTAGATAACCAAGTCTCCTATCTGTCTGCGAATTCTACGGAGTTATTGCAATTCTACTAAACATTCCGGAACCAATTTGATGCTTAGTTTGAGCATAATAAAATATTGCAATCTGATAAGCCCAAGAAGCTGAGGTCACGTTGGTATTCTGACCCCAACATTGTCCTCATAAATCTCAAATTTATCAGTCTCTTTATGGCTCAATTATATTTTTACTCGTCAAGTCATGTCATGTTATGTCTTAAAGAAGTAAGTTTGAAGGGCATTCTAAATCAGTTGTACACAACAGTCCTCTTAATAGTAGCGACGTAACTGTTACGTTTTTAACTTTAGATAGAACTATTTAATTTTGCTACCATGGGCTACATTGATCACATAATATTGTTTCTTGATCACTTAATATTAAAGTTACATTGCAACTAAGTTTCACCTTAATAAGACGAATGACAATACAAAACACACATGTATTCATAATAACATCACGTACACATTCGGTTCCCGAAATACCTTTGAAATGCATCAATCCGAACCATTCCTACAACGAACCCGTGATCCCAAGTTATTCATAAGTAGACTCCTCGATCTATTATACAGTTTACATTCGACGCACGTATCTAATCTTTGACAGACAGACAGACAGCGCCGCGTTATCGAAATGCTGTCATGTTGGAAATAAAGCATGTCAGTCATGAAGTCATGGACTGTTTAACATATTTGAATAATTTAGAAGCCAGGTAAAAGTCGGTTGAAAGTGTCGAAACGGGCATACGATCATCTTCGTTAACCCATTATTGTCTCACCGCTGGGCTTGGGGTCTTGTCAGAAGGAGTTTTGGTCTCCAAGTTGGCTCAATGCAACGAATGCAACTACTAAAGATGTATTATTAATCATTATGTTCTCAAAAAATAACATTCATTTTATTTATTATCTATATGTAAGGATTTTCTATTTATTATTCGTATGCTGTAGGTACAGATAGATGTATAGAATACTGTTTGCACCCTTACGCCCATTATTAATTATCAATTTTTACTATATTTTGCCTAAGTTTTTTAAGAAACTGCGCCACCTTATGGTAATGAATAAGTGACTGGAGATTTTACTTATAATCCTACAAAATTATTAAGCTTATAATACTATTGAAGTAACCTCTAACGTTTTGTAGAAGCAAAATCACGGCAGAAATAGAGGCTTACAGCTAAGAAGTCCTTATTTCTTACCGCAGTAATATCTAGCAAAGGTACTCGAAAGTTATACAAAAAGTTAACGTAACAAAGAGAGATATTAAAGCTAACGTTTTAAAGAAACAAATTCACGACAGAAATAAGAGCTTATAACTACAGCCCTTTTTCTTGCCGCAGTAATATCTAGCAAGATACTTCACGGATATACAAATGCGTAACGTAATAAAAAAGATAGTTAAACTATCGTTTTGTAGAAACAAAGTCACGAGAGAAATAAAAGCTTATAACTACAGTCCTTTTTCTTGCCACAGTAATATCTAGCAAGATACTTCATGGGTATACAAATACGTAGGTAACGTAATAAAAAAAAAATTAAATGGTCGTTTTGTAGAAACAAAGTCACGACAGAAATAAAAACTTATAAGTACAGTCCTTATTTCTTACCAAAGTAATATCTAGCAAGGTACAGATATATAAATAGCTAACGTAACAAAAACAGATAGCAAACTAACGTTTTGTAGAAGCAAAGTGACGGCAGAAATAAAAGCTTATAACTACAATCCTTATTTCTTACCACAGTAATATCTAGCAAGCATATACAAATACCTAACGCAACAAAACGAGCTAGTAAACCTAACTATTTGTACAAACAAAGTACCGAGAGAAATAAACGCTTATAACTACAATCCTTGTTTCTTACGGCTGCAATATCTAACAAGGTACACATATACAAATAGCTAACGTAACAAAAAGAGATAGCAAACTAACGTTTTGTAGAAGCAAAGCCACGACAGAAATAAAAGCTTATAAGTAACTACAGTCCTTATTTCTTACCGCAGTAATATCTAGCAAGGTACAGATATACAAATACCTAACGTAACAAAACGAAATAGCAAAACTAACGTTTTGTAGAAACAAAGTCACGACAGAAATAAAAACTTATAACTACAGTTCTTATTTCTTACCGCAGTAATATCTAGCAAGGTACAGATATACAAATAGCTATCGTAACAAAAAGACAGTAAAACCACGATGCAAAAGTAACTTTGGAAGTTGCGACTCCTCGCCGCATTTGTCTCCTTCGAATAATGGATTGCAGTTTCTGTAGCGCTTCTAGAGTCTCTAATTTTCTTTTTTGGTTTTATTTTTGACTAGCATTGCGCTCACGGTTGAACTCAGACGTACTTTTTTATAAGTAGCAACTAGTTTATTAAGTAGGTTTTGAGTATTTATTATTTGTAATACATTACATTATTTTTAGTAAGTACTCGATTAACAACCGGTATTTGTAAATATATAATCACATATCCAATGTTTTGCCGATTGAAGATCGAAATATGACAATTTCCGCTTTATAGATTTTTCTTTGCTAAGCAAACATTTGGTACTTAGTAATCTAATTAATAAAAACTAACATAAAAGTACAGCTTTGTGCACAAAATAATACAGGTTCCTCTTCCTACATAATAAAGAAATAATAGAAAATAGCTACAAAAAATAATTGGCTTTCCTAACTTTCTAAGTTTTTAAGCAATAAGTGTACAATTATCCATGCATATATTTTATTTTCTACATGCATAATATATTTAATTGCTGCTAAAATATGTATTTTTTTAAATAGTTTAACCCTTACACATAAATATTATTTATACTTAAGAATCATACTTCACAATGACATATACATACCGGAATGTGAGCATGTGAAAGGTTAAAGGTGATAAAGCATACATGGACAATATTTATCGAGTTTGAGGGTTGATGGGTAGCGACCGCGGTCCTATTTCACGTCAACAGAGGTCGCTTTAGTCGGAATTTCATTTAGCTAGTGGTCGGGACTCGGGACCGCGGAAAAGCAACCTTGGTAGGGATGGGACGATATATTGGAATTTCGATAAAATAGATATTTATATCGATATTGCTGATACGATACTCATATACGATTATCATAATGATAAAAATTGATATATCGATATTTGACAACCTTCAATATTTTTTGAGTTGGCGATAAAAAAGGTCGACAATAATAATAATTATAATCTCTGAACTTGGTCAACGAAGAATTTAAATACTTTAATATTTTACAAATTTTCGATAATATCACATGAAGTTATGAATAATATTATCGCCCATCGATATTTTCGATACTTCGAAATATATAAATATCGATATTTTTTAAAGTTGGCATCTTTATCTTTGTGAAATACCGTACCTTAAGTAGATTAATATTCGCTCGTGAATAATTGTTAGCTCGTCGTTTAGGTAATGCAGGACGTGACCACATTCCGATCGTTCTAAATCAGTGTATTCAGAGTTACATTTAAGAGAATAAGATTATAACGGTAAGTTAAATCTAACTCTTTTTTATGATATAAGATCAGCAAACGAACATTCAGTCCATGCAGGTCGCTGCCGCTCGTGGATGCCAAGTCCATATAGAATAAGGGAACTGAAGTCAATCATAGATGCGTTTTCACTCCTGAGGACTTTATTTATTTATTTAATACGTAGGCTTAAAAACTAACATTACAGGTAACCCCAATTCGTTAGTGCACCTAATTTTACACTTAATAATTAAAAATAACTACTTAATAATTAATAATAACGAGCATGTAATGTTAATTAATTAAATGAGCAACCCGATAATCATTTCTATATATTCAATAAATAATTAAAATAATGTATTAATATACTTTAAATATCATCAACAAACGGCAGTACAGCAACAATAATAATAAATGTTACTTGGACGATCGCCTCTTCTAAGTTTACTTCACATGCTGGAAATAGTTATTTTCATGCTGTTTTGTAAATCATCATCATCATCATCAACAACCCATTACTGTCCCACTGCTGGGCACGGGTCTCCTCTCATAATGAGAAGGATTAGGCCATAGTCCACCGCGCTGGCCAAATGCGTATTGGTAAGACTTCACATAGCTTTGAGATTTCTTTTTTTTTTATAAATCTCTCAGGTATGCAGGTTTCCTCGCGATGTTTACCTTCACCGTTTAGCAAGTGATCATTAATTTCTAATACGCACATAACTTTGAAAAATCAGAGGTGCGTGCCTGGGATTTGAACCTCGGACCCCTCGATCGAGAGGCCGAGTTTCTTAACCCCTAGGCCATCACTGTTTTATAAATAGGATTCATAAATTTATATGTTATAAGACGTGTGCTTTAGATTAAATAATAATAAAATTCCGTACAATTCTAATTTGATTTAATTAATGTATTAACTCTTTAAAACCTTTTTACAAACTTTGTTTACGTTTTTATTTCGTGGAGATATTATGGTGTAAAATTTGAAAATGGCTTTTATTTAGAAATTACTCTAAATTTAATTGGTTACCTTTTGAATAAGAAATGAATTCCAGAAAGCAGCTCATACTTAATTACAACCAAAATGCGGTTTAAAAACTAGAACCTCGTTCTTCACACTCCTAACTCAATTTCATTGTAGTCTGTTAAAATTTAAAACAAAGCAATCATGAGTACCGTCATCACGCGAAAGTGCTAAGAGATGAGTAGCAACATTCAATTTCCTGATGAAAATTTATGTAAGCCCGAGATGCTTAACCTACATCGTGGTTGAAAAACCTCAAATTTGAGCGCGGTAAGGCGGCTATCACACGAACCGAAAGATAAATCGCGTTATATTTGCTATACTTTGATCGTAATAACACGGCGTTGATAGCGGCGGAATCTTAGTCGCTGCTGCGTAGGCAGGCTGTTAATTTGTAGGTAGCTGTAAGTACTGCCGCCCATGGACATACCCAGAGGTCGGCCCTAGATACACCGCTATGCGACTAAGCTGGTACGTCTCGGAAAGTATGTCTCCCTTACCACGCCCTTCAAACCAGAACACAGCAGCGCTTAACATTGCTGATACGAGGCAGAGGTGTGGCGGTGGTGCCGCCGGAATCGAACCAAAAAGGGTCCTACCATAATCATCAGCATATGTTTCAGCTGTCACTCGTGTGTTACCACCCTTAGTGACACAGTTTCGACATTATTGTTTCGTCGTTTACAGTAACGAGCCGGCCTGAGGCGTCCTGCTCTTTGAAATGCATCATTTAAATTAAAATCAGGCTCGGTAGCGTGCCCTAATGTAATTGTACGAAATTTGGTTAAATGGAGTTTAAATTAATTAGAGTGCAGTGATTGAAATTTTAATTAATATACGGATAATACATACTTAAATTTAATTACGATATTGTCGAAATTGAGATAGATATCGGATTTTTGTCCCTATAACCTAGGGACCTGAATAAGGCTACGGTATCCTCTGCCTGTCGTAAGAGGATACTAAAAGGAGGTTTTCGGGAGTTGTGGATGGCAAGAATGGAAGCTCAATCTTTCCGAGAAGAACCCCGGGAAGGACGGCCATATGGGTGAACGCATATCATCGTAACCACTACAGCCTAGAAATAGAACCCCGGGATGGACCTAGAAATATTAGACTTTGATTGATATCTTAATATTTTACGATAAAATTTCCATAAGCATAGAAAATAAATAATAAAACATACACATTACCTAACTATTCTTTTTTTATATATCTACGTGAGTTAATAAACGCCACCAATATACCTGAATAGCATTAGAACCTACTTACTAACAATTCAATCGTCATAGTGCATAGGTATAGGTTTAGATATATATCAAGGAATCGATTATGTAAATTCGCGTTCTTGGCGATTTCTCGGATCTTATCAATAATCAAAGATCGGTTAGCGGGAACTGATTACAATTTTATAGACCGATACACCTGTCCACAGGATATCACTCAATTAGAAACGGAAGATTTTTAAATGTCTTCATTAAGAGCTTGCCATAGAGTTAAGAAAGATTCACGAAAGAATAACAAATTAATAATAAAATTAATTAAACAAATAGGAAATTGAAAGGTGGTATTAGTATGTTTCGGCCGAAAAAGTACCAAAAAGTACCCATTCCTAGCGTGAAACAGCTCTGTGTAGATGCCGGCTGATCCATCTACACCCATCGTCATCTACATACGAGTATAAGGCTAACATCTCAGTCCTCTGAAGTGGCAGCGTATCTGCGATCAGATGAAGGTAGAATCTTTTCTATATGCAGTTGGTCACACATGTCCATAGGCGGTAGTGGCCACTGACCATCAGGTTGACTGCATGTTGGTTTACTACATTAATCTTATAAAAAGATAGGTACTTTTTAGACCTTTTACTTTAAAGAATATATAGTGGATAAAGTCTCGTCAATTATGACGACTTGCCTAAAAATCTATAATAAGAACATCCTTAGGCAAGGATTTCCTTACAATATCTTCCTTCGCCGTTAAATAAAGTCATATAGAATTTAATGTAACATTTTTTTAATTTGAATTAATTTATTAGACATTAACTATACTAATAACATTGAAATCGATACTGCTCTACATAACTGGTACCACTGACAGACATAAAACAGTCACGTAAATAAATCCTGTCATTGCAAAAGTTGATAAATCTGCGCATAACTAAAATATTGCATTGGGGCTTGTTAGTGCCATTCATTGACTAATGATTAAAATCTTGTTAGCCAGTTATTTATCTCAATCGGATGCAGTTGGGAAATAACGAGTAGGAAACGCATTTAAAGTGGAGTTGTAGATATCAATTCATTAATAGAAATGCACCGCCCACGTCCGTAGTGTTAATTGTTTTCACGTTACACCCGCGGCGATTCTGACGTACCGTCAATTGACGTAACTTTATTGTGTTGGACATATGCAAGCTCTGATGAGGCACGGCTTAAGATTGGGTCCGTGGCACAGTTTAGAGATGACACTAGATTCTAGTCTAGTCTAGATAAGATCTTCTAGTCACTAGAAGATCTTTTGTTGACCAATGTTCACGCACCCGGCAGCACGTTTTATGGGCTTACACCCACTCGATGGTAAGTGGTCACTACCGACCATGAACATGGACTCAACTTCATGCAGAACAGGAGTTCTATCTGAAGATGGTCACAGACACATCGTCATTCCACCGAAACGCAAAAACTACTTCACGCTATAAATAGTGTGACGGTGGTACCTCCCCGGTGGAATAATACTGATTAATACCTTTCATTGGAATTTTATCATTGTTAATTGTTTTCAATTGTTTGTTTTGTAATTAGGCTTATAAGTTTGTTAGAATAGGAGCGTAATATTAGTGTGCAAAGTACTATCTGAACTCGAAACAGTCTTACAGTAAGACTTATCTCACCTTGTAGACCCGAATAAGGCAAAATTGTGATTTTGTTCTTGTATTATTATATTATCTGAAATAACACAACAACGTTCTCACTAGCAGCTCGATCGTGGAAACAGATACTTATTTACCAATTCATTTTATATTAAACGGCAATTAATCATTTCAACGGCTTGTACTCCACAGTCGTTCCAATAATTTATGATCTCCGCACGATGATAATAGATTCTTAGTGTTATGTTTATTTTGAGAGTTGCGTGGCTTAACAACTGTAGTGTAAGGCGTTCGAACGTGCCGTAATGGCATGCACGGCCGGTATTTATGAGTATCGCGACTTTGAATACCACTCAATATCAACTCGTAAACTGTAATAGCCTATTGGATTTAAATTCGGCCCAGCGTTGCTAACTGTAAGAAATCTCGTACAAATACGAGAATTGTGACGTACGAGGTACGAGGACACTATCAATCTCACAAAGATTATGACATAAAGGAAAATGGTATTGATTTCCATAGGAATTAACGGAATTTTTAAGACAAACATATGTTTCAGTTTCAGTGTTTGGTCCTGGTGACATTTTTTCGCTCATATTCACACATACTCGTAGGTACACATTACATAGATTGTTTAATCCCAAAGAGCTTTTTTAGCTGATAAATAGGTACACATAAGAAAAAATATCTACTGTTGGCAATCCTGATTCGGCCTCACAATCTGGTTGGTTTTAAACCTGACTGAAACGACCTGATACCTTCTTAAATCTCTTGATTCTTTGAAGTTATGTGCATACACACATTTAAGTACCTAATTATGACATCCTATAAGAAGAGAAACAACGAGATGACATTTACGCGCCTGACGGTTCTTTAAAAAAGTTCCTAAAGGTGTTTTAAGAATCTCTGTTTCTCTGAGTGGAGACCCTTGCCTTGAGAGCAGTTGGATAGTTAAGGATTGACGACTAAGACTTTTTTTTTTTTATAATATAAGGGTAGCAGACGAGCATGCAGTCCACCTGATGGTATGTGGCCACTGCCGCCCATGGACATCTGTAATCAACCTCAGATAGGATTAGATACTCCTACCTGAGGTCGGTCACAGATGCGCCGCTACCCCTGAGGACTAAGCTGGAACGCCTCGGAAAAGTCTGTCTCCCTTACCACACCCTTCAAACCGGAACACAGCAGCGCCTAACACTGCTGTTATTAGGCAGAAATAGGTGTGGCGGTGGTGCCGCCGGAGTCGAACCACAAAGTGTTCTACCACCATCAAATCAAATCAAATCCAAGACTGCGACTATCTCGAATTGTGTGACCTATTACGATCCCTTTATGGATTCTATCTTGCTTGTATTAAATTACCTGGGATTTACCTCCGACCCTCATTGAGGGGCCAAGTTTGTAACACATTGAATTATTAGTACTGTACCAACAAATGTCGTCGATAGTTATGTATGAGATATGCTTTGTACGTTTTTTAGTTCAATTTTAATTTCAACCCGGATCTAAAAGATAAAGTATACCTACATCATTAACCGTCGCGAGGTAAGTGTGTCTAATTTTAGTTTTTTGGGCATAGCTTTAACGAACTCATCAAAATATTTTTAACTAGAAAGATTTTGTAAATGTCTAGGTAGTGTTGAAGCGGCATAATTATGCAGTTCACCTGATGGTAAGTGGCTAATGCGGCCCGTAGACATTTGTTATCAACTCCAAATAAGATTACTTGCATTCACTCCTGAGATTGCCCACAGTTGATGCTACACGTGAGGAGGTAGTTTGAAAGCCTCGAATAAGTATGTCTCCACACCACTAAAAGCCAAACACAGCAGCACTTAACGTTGCTATTACTAAAGGCAGAAATAGATTTGGCGATGGTGCCTCCGGAGTCAAACTTCAAACCACCTTCAAATTGACTGACGAACGCAGAACTAACGTACTTTATACCCTTAACTACATACAGAAGACTGGAATTCATTATTTTATTATCATAATTAGAAAACCATATTTATAATGAAAAACAAATGTAACTAAAACAAACAATAACGTCTAAAAAGTATTCCAACGTAAATAAAATTTAATTTTAATAGTAGCCATAGTAGGTATAGACCATAGATTAGTAAAGATTACTCACTCCTAACAAGAAAATGTACCCAGTTTTGAGAATTGAAATAGTTGCGTAAAAAAGTTTTGCCACGTCTCCGTGCTAAAATGTCCCTAAAATATTTGAAATAATTATTTATTTATTATGTAAATTACGCAGTATTAGTTATTTATTCGTAAATTTCCTCTAAAAATGTTTTTATTTGTCAAGAATTCAAAAAAAGAACTTACTAATAAGCCGTTTGTGGCTTCATTCAATTTCAAGGCGGCTAAGTATCTTTACTAGTCTATGGTATAGACATAAGCGTCCTTTACAGAATATTAGTCCTTAATACGCATAGTTTTCTTTAAAACAGTATTTACACGATACAAAAACCGAATCTTGTTAAAATATTTTCTTTATCTGTGCGAATTTCGGAATCGTTCGAAATTCGAATCGATATTGACAGGACTTGAAAAGACTACCGAAAATAACTGAGTTTATTTTACCCCAAAAACATCGCAAACGGTACACAGAATCGCGGACTGATCAAATAACATGAATCTCAGTCAATAGTTACGTAAACAATTGCGTGGGAGGACTTCCGAAGGAGTGGAGTCAAGGACGGTCGCACTGACAACTTAATTAAGAACACAATGAGCTAGAAAAACTAGATTATTTTGATTCAGTTACTATGCTGTGACTTATTAATTTAGTATTTAACTGCCATAGATTAGAATAGTAAAGATTACTTACTCCTAACAAGATAATGTAACAAGTTTTAACAAATAAATTGTCACTGTCATGTATTTTCGTGTTTGAAACATATTAAAAAATGTAGATGTAGATCATTTACGAATGAAACGATATTTCTCCGCTCTTTTTCTTCGATTTCGTGTTTTTACACGACTCAACTGCGCATGTCAGCATTGTTCCGCGTAAATTACACCATGGCAGCCATTAAATGGCTTACAGAATTGTCAGCCGTTTAAGTCATTTAATGGCTTCCTTCAATTACAAAGCTGTGAGATATCTATACTTATCTAACATAACTGCCAACTATTTTAATGCTCTGGGTACGGGCCTCTCCCCGCAACTTATATGAATTATGATAGAAAGAGGTACTTTTTAGGGTCTGCGACTGCTATTCAAGTGCTGTAACAACTGGAACTGACGGCCACTAGCGGGCACCCATCCAACTTCCGACCTCGCTTGACGTCACTTAACTTTGTAGACAAGTTGCGGAGCTTTGCGCACTTATTATTTATTGGAAGCAGTAAAAAGAGGTGCCGTCATCCTAATATTAGAAGGTCAGTGTCGCCTGTAAAGCTTTATACCGATAGCCTAGATCTGATGTTAAATGGTAGCTGTCGCCCATGTCTGTCCGTCTATTACCGAATTAAACTTTGGTTGGAATGCCGAACGGAAAACGTAGAAACCTTACAATTTAGAAAACCATTGTTAGCTTTTTTATAATATAGGAGTAGCAGACGAGCATGCAGTCCACCTGATGGTAAGTGGCTACTGCCGCCCATGGACATCTGTAATTAACCCCAGATAGGATTAGATATTCCTACCTAAGGTCGGCCACAGATGCGCCGCTACCCCTGAGGACTAAGCTGGAACGCCTCGGAAAAGTCTGTCTCCCTTACCACACCCTTCAAACCGGAACACAGCAGCGCCTAACACTGCTGTTATTAGGTAGAAATAGGTCTGGCGGTGGTGCCGCCGGAGTCGAACCACAAAGGGTTCTACCACCTTCAAAGTAGGTAAAAATAGGTGGAACGGTGGTGTTGACCTCCAGAAACTATTACTGTCCGAAAATTCAATAACTTTGACTTAATAACACGGACATTGTTCCCTCTTATAAATAGAGTTATTTTATTTTTAATCTACAATCTATAAGCTTCATTGAGCGCGCCTGTCAATAATTCATAATGGATGTTTACTTGCTGAAACACGTTTAACACATGATTGGCTCTGTGAAAAACATGGCCTCAATCAATTGTTTGAAAAAAGAACAACTTTTCGCGCGAAAAATATTTTAGGTATTCTGTGGTAGTTGAATTATTGACTGTGAGTTAAAACAGATGTCTACTGATAACATAGATTAGTAAAGATACTTCGCCGCATTGAAATTGAATGAAGCCACAAATGGCTTATTTTAGTAAGTTCTTTTTTTGAATCCTTGACAAATAAAATCATTTTTATAGAAAATTTACGAATAAATAACTAATACTGCGTAATTTACATGTTAATTAAATAATTTATAATAATAATTTCAAATATTTTAGGGACATTTTAGCACGGAGACGTTTCAAAACTTTTTTACGCAACTATTTCAATTCTCAAAACTGGGTACATTTTCTTGTTAGGAGTGAGTAATCTTTACTAATCTATGACTGATAACCGAATTGTTTGTAATCAATCAAAAAATAAAAGGAAAGGTAAATCATACTTAAGTCAAATAATATTAGGAAAACCGAAAGTAGGTAATCAAAATTTTGTTTGCGGTCGAAAATAAGTCATTTATTAAAGAAATCTTAAATGTTAACCAACAAAATATTTTCCATGCTTTTTACATAGATAGTTAGTAAAGATACTTCGCCGCCTTGAATTTGAATGAAGCCACAAACGGCTTATTAGTAAGTTCTTTTTTTGAATTATTGACAAATAAAAACATTTTTAGAGAACATTTACGAATGAATAACTAAAACTGCGTAATTTACGTTGCTGCGTTATTTTATTTTAACACGGAGACGTGGCAAAACTTTTTTACGCAACTATTTCAATTCTCAAAACTGGTTACATTTTCTTGTTAGGAGTGAGTAATCTTTACTAATCTATGGCTTTTTAATACTCTATGTCACTGATAGAAAATGATGGAAATTTCGACAATAAGTTGCTATAAAAATATCGAATGATAAAAGAGAAACAGTTTCTTAACTTTTTTGTCGTAGCGGATTTATGGGTATGTAATACTAATATGTGTCAATATGACACATATTAGTATTACATACATTACACGAAATTGACACATTAGACGAAATTGGAACAGAATAAAAAAATCAATTTATTAGTGATAACATTTACATATCAAAAACTGCCAAACAAAACAAAAAAGAAAAAAGTAATAATTATATGTTACTAGCTGACCCGGCAAACGTTGTGTTGCCATATAAACAAAAAAAAATGTTAAGGGTGAATAACCCTTATCACTCGAGGGTATGAAAAATAGATAGCAACCGATTCTCAGACCTACTGAATATGCATATAAAATCGGTAAAGCTGTTTCCGAGGAGTACGGTAACTAACATTGTGACACGAGAATTTTATATATCTTTAGATACCTTAACACATCATCATTTATCACATGTGCATGTGTTTGTTAAAGATTACGAAAATTATAATTAAACAAATCGGCCTCTAGATAGTTAACATACAAAAGTATTATCATTGATCTAACGTAAGGAGTGTTAAAATTTACAATGTTGTCGGAACAAAATGAACACCAACGAGATACACGAGATAGTGATCTAAGGGTATCTACACATGTGCGATTATTTTTTTTGAAGTTATGAAACTCGACTTGACTTCTCCTTTAGATTGTGAGAGGTTATTTCTTAATATTTATGGGTGGTAAAAGCAACATTTCTTATTTGAATTTAGTTTAGTTTGAGTTGGTTACTGATGTCTAGGGAAAGCTATGCACTTCAAGAATGCTTACCGATAGATTATATTGTTATTTTTTTGGAAATAAACATGAAAATAAACATTATATAGAGATAAGGCAGCAAAATGTTTTATGTTTCCACTGCGGTGGCCTCTACATTTATTTCTGTTTTAATACAGCAATGTTAAGCCTTGCTGTGTGTTTCTTAAAGAACACGAGTCGTCTCACTGAAGACCTAAGACGCATCTGTAGTCAACCTTCGGTATGCCTTTAGTCCAGTTTAGGTTTCATTACACATGTAATATACATGGGTGGCACCATAGATTAGTAAAGATACTTCGCCGCCTTGAAATTGAATTAAGCCACAAATGGCTTATTATCGTAAGTTCTTTTTTTGAATTCTTGACAAATAAAAACATTTTTAGAGAAAATTTACGAATAAATAACTAATACTGCGTAATTTACATGAATTTACATAATAAATAAATAATTATTTCAAATATTTTAGGGATATTTTAGCACGGAGACGTGGCAAAACTTTTTTACGCAAGTATTTCAATTCTCAAAACTGGGCACATTTTCTAGTTAGGAGTGAGTAATCTTTACTAATCTATGGGTAGCACTGACTGCTTACTATGAGGTAGACAGCACGCTTATTTAATGTGACACGACAGTGACAATGGTGAATTTAGTAGTCAGCATTCCCTTTATCTACTATTACAAGTAAATATAATCGCATGCCAACATACCGTAGAACCAAGAATCCAGTCGCCAGTTTGTAATCCCCATAAACAAGTTACCATCTTGTGGGCGGACCAGACTTTTCATTCACTAGAACTCGGCTTAATGAATGAAATAACTACCAGATGAGACTATTACTGGGAGCCATTTGCATTTTATAGTCGGAATATTTATTTTATCTCGCCACAATTTCGTTCCTACTATTCCATTGATGCCCACGCATTGTTTAATCGTTTTATAATACTAGATAACACTGTGTGGGGGTATTTCCTATTAATGTTTTAGTTTCAAGTAGTAGGTGTATACGACTTTCGCTTAGTTTAGTTTTAGAGTCTAAACTTTAGACTATAGTTTATAATCTCTCTTATCTTATCATTTTTGTTAATCCGCAAGAATTCTAGTTTTCTTTTCTTTTAATTTAAAATAGTTTATTGTGTCCTAAATACGTTCGTTAAAAAAAACATAATAAAATCTTTTTTTTTTTGTTTCTAAATTATGCTTTTTTTTTTATTTTATTGTTAACATAACTATAGTCCGCACCAAACTGCTGGTACGCTCTGAAGTTGTTGCGAGCAGGTGTAGTCATACAATTTACTGTGGCGACGCGATTCATTTCTATATTCAGAGCGAACTAGCAGTTTTACGCGAACTACGTAATAACTTACCTATTTTTGCGTTAAAATAAATACAAATATTTTCATAAAGACTCTTTAACACTCTCCGTCCGTCTAATAATAATACTTATTGTACAACCAATGTAAAAGAAGTAAAAACCTTATATCCGACGGTGGTGTGAACCAATTAACACGTATCCGCCCTTTAAGCAGGATGTCCAGAGCTAAATATTACCAGAACAATTGCCTACAATTAGAGCTCATCAAATTACGACACAAATCTTCTATAACGCGTAATTAAGAAAAAGGAGAATTATATTCAATTAACGACCTTTGCATTGCATTGTTAGTAAAAAATGTTCTTTAATTTTACAAGCCACCATAGTTAATGCTTGTTCAACGGTTTTTTTTAAATTTGGAACCTTTTTTTTTTATAATATAGGAGTAGCAGACGAGCATACAGTCCACCTGATGGTATCTGGCTACTGCCGTCCATGGACATCTGTAATCAACCCCAGATAGGATTAGATATTCCTACCTGAGGTCGGCCACAGATGCGCCGCTACCCCTGAGGACTAAGCTGAAACGCCTCGGAAAAGTCTGTCTCCCTTACCACATGCTTCAAACCGGAACACAGCAGCGCCTAACAATGGTATTAGGTAGAAATAGGTGTGGCGGTGGTACCGCCGGAGTCGAACCACAAAGGGTTCTACCACGTGTCTCATAAGTAGGTATCTTCTTATATTCATATGAAAAGCTTGAAACTCAAGTAAGTATATAAAATAGTCTTATTAAAGTTGACACTTTCTCACACCCTTCCACCGAAACACGGAACTACTTGACGCTAGAAAGAGGTATGGCGATGATACCACTTCCCTCACACTATACTCTAACTTTACAATTTCTAGAGTCTAATTCTAGAGGCTGATTTAGTGTCGAAAGTACATAAATGTCAGCTGTTACCTTAATAATGTGAACCTGAACTTCAACATTTAGTTATTTAACATGAGATTTATTAAATGTAAAAAAATCTTAATTTTCGCAGCGATAATCATTAATTTCTGTCAACATAAAACCAAATTACCAACTCAATTTAGGCATCTATTGTGGAATCAGCTGCAAAGTCGCTTAATTTCGTTGCGGGCATAAATTGCTTCACGTTTATTGGATTCAATTATTGTTTAAATCTAATTTTGTGGCACTCTGAACATCCTGCGCAGGGATGTTATGGAGCTTCGTAACCGTAACCGAAATTGTTAAATAAAAATATATCCGAAACTGTAACCGAATAAACGTTTCGAATAATTTCGGATAATGGCAAAGTCAATGACACTGCATGAAAAGATGACGGTGGTAGAACCCTTGTGTTTTTTGTTGTTTTTCATTCACATAAGAAACTTATATCGTAATGGAAATTATCGGATAATCTGAAATAATTACATATTTATAACCGTATGCAAAATCGATATAGGTAATATTTTGATAGATCGGTAGGGATAAGAATTTGTCTGGATGGATGGATCCAGATCCGAATGTGTTCATCCAATACATCCCTAATCCTGCGGCTATCGGAATCGCCATTTGCTTAATTGCCGCCATATTTTATTATGCGGGATGACGGCCTGTATTTTTTTAATCGATTAACCACGGTTATAAGGATAGATATGCGTTACGAATGTTTCCATGCTTCTATTTTATGTGAAATTCTTCTCGTAAGAACATATTAAGATAAATTTCATCTTCCAGGTATTTTTAAGAGCTCTAAGTTCGAGGAACTTATCGGATCTTAAAGAAAAAGGCAAAGGTACGAATAAGGCCTATACAATATAAATAATCATGTTTATGTGATATGATTCGAAAATAATTTCTTTTACTAATAGATTATTTTGTTTATAATAGATTTTTCTATAGTTATTAATACATGTTTGCTTATATTATCTTGAAAATAAGTAAATTATTAAATTGATATGAATTGTATTATCACAATATAATATTAGATATAAGGCATATAATGACGAGTTAGACCAAAATGAAAATTGCAGGAAATTTATGTGAAAATATCTAACGGTATGTAGTAAAGTAATCTTATATATAAAATTCTCGTGTCACAATGTTAATTACCGTAGGTACTCCTCCGAAACGGCTTTACCGATTTTCACCAAATTTTATATGCATATTCAGTAGGTCTGAGAATCGGCTACTATCTATTTTTCATACCCCTAAGTGATAAGGGTTGTTCACCCTTACCATTTTTTTTATTTATATGGCAACGCAACGTTTGCCGCGTCAGCTAGTATAGGTATATAATAATATAGGTCTAATAAAGTACATAATATACACAAAGAGATACATAATATACCCACTATACTCTATACTTATAAAACACTTAAGGTATCTTTGTAAAATAATCACATTCAATATTAATTAACCAGTATTAATTAAAGCGGTAGTTAATTAATACGTGATAGAATGTCGACAATTTAAAGTATTATTTAACAAGGTTTGCCACACGACTTTTCTCGTGCACTTTTATGCGTGGTTTTACAACTGTTTATTACATTTATACTGTGGCTTTGAGAATCATTCACGCACAAATTAATTCAGAAACTACGAACATGAGACAACTAAAAAATAAGCCAAGCAAAAGGTAAGTCTTTATTCTAAAACCACTTATTTTTAGGGCCATGAAAATAAGTATAATTGATGAAAATACTTATGTTGAACTTACAGACAGACACATACAATGTATATACTTACATGCGACAGATGTGAGGCAATTAGTGCAATTAAAGTATTATTTCTTGACGACATTTCATTAAAGTGAGTCGGATTCGTTTTGTGCAAATATATCTCTTTCATTACGGACCGTAATTCGCTTAATTCAAACAGCATAAATTGAAATGTGTTGGTAAAACTTTTATAGCGTCCAAACAGTAAACTGTGTAGTCCAATCATTAATTGATTCGCTTAATTATTCTGTTTGTTCAATTACTGGACGTAATATTAAACGTAGTTTGTACTGTGTATCAACCTCAAAGCTTAATGCAATACTGTAGTTTGTGTGGGATCATCAATTATTTCCTCGATTTGTGAATAATATTGGCATACATATGCAAGAACATAAATTAATCCAGAAACGAGTTCGGGATTGCAACTCAGGAGACGCTTATTTACTTTCCTAGACTCTTTCCTAACTTGTTGCTTTTCAATATTACAAGCTTATAAGCTCTCAAACCTTCTACTATATTCTTCTTTTTTAGTTCTTTCTTTATAATTTCACTTCTAAAAATGTAGACCCACCGGCTTTTAGTCTGCAATAAAAGTTATGGTTACCATAAAAATTGTTTTAAGCAATAAATATACATTTTGAATTATCCTGTTTTATATAGGTTTTACTACCACTACAGTCACCACTTACTGCATTAAGATTTTAAAGTTATTCATTTCGTAATAGTGGTTTCATTTTATTGTCATAGTTGGTATTTTGTCAGTCATTTTATCACAGTTATAGTCCGCGCCAAACTGCTAGTCCGCTCTGAAGTTGTTACGAGCAGGTGGAGTCATACAATTTTCTATGGCAACACGATTCATTTCTATATTCAGACCGGAGTAGCAGTTTTACGCGGACTATAACGTATATAAAATAAATATTATAAAGAGGAAAACTTTGTTTGTTTGGTTGCAATGAATAGGCTCAAAAACTACTGGACCGATTTTAAAAATTCTTTAACCATTCGAAAGCTACATTATCTTCGAGTAACATAGGCTATATTTTATATGAAGTATATTTGATAAATAGATTTTGAGGCGGTACAAAGTTTGCCGGGTCAGCTAGTATAAAATAAAAGCAAAACCTCCCAACGGCATGAAGAACAAATCGTCGATCTATTCTATAATCGTATTCAAACATTTCACACTCACAGAAGTCCGGATTATGTCATCAGAAGCTCTTAATCTTAATATAAATACTTCGCCGTTACATGTCCCGTTGGGACAAGAGTTAAGACATTAATTTGTACGGAAGGTGTCTTTTATTTTTAGAAAACGTATCGGGGAATGGAATTCTGACGGCTCCATTGCTCAGTCGCTGGTCACATAAAAGACTCCGTCGTGATGCGTTTGTCAAAATTGGATAAGAGTAGAGTTCTGGCGTTATAATTAGTGAAGAATAAAGTAACTTTAGTTAGTTAAGTTATAATTGAACATTTGCATTGATTTCGAGCAACTCATCAGACTTTTTAACACGCTTTTTAACACGCTTTTATTAGCTTGTGTTGTATGTATGTATGTGTCTATGTAATGGAATCCTTGAACTCGATTTTTACCAACTTTGAATGGTCCGATTAATTTAAAATTTCAATTATCAAGAACCGATGACATGCACGATTTTAATAATTTTATCCCCTCATCAGGATCGACAGGAATCAGGATTTACGATTTTCCTTGTACGATTCTAGCGTGGTTTTTAGTTTTTAAACTATTTATAATTTTTACCTTTGAGTATCTCAATGCTGGTCTCATAATGTTTAGGAGCTGTGATCGGTTTACTGCGCTAATATTCGAACAACATCAACGACCATCGACGACGTCGCCGACTGTCGCGTTAAGTCCCTAATGAGAGGTAGCGGTAGTCGTGGGCTGTCGCTCCTATATTATAGCCCTTGCGGTTTAGTAAACTTGATCCCAATATTGGGGACTATTTAGAAAACGCTCCAGTAGGTTTTACTGCTTCCTGACTGCCTTTCGTAAGGACTTTTTCTGTCAAAGTTAAAACATGTGAACAAGTTTCTTGTTTAATTAATTGTCTTCAAATGTTTATACTATTAAAATCAACACGTATTAAGGCACGATTAACGTTACGTTAGAAATCTATTGGATACGATACAACTCATAACACAGTGAAACATTATTGTGACATGAATTCGACTAACAGATTAGGGAACGTGATGACACTCACAGCTGCCTACTTATCTGACCTATGCGCCCAC
Organism: Epargyreus clarus clarus; assembly: GCA_014595695.2. Classification (NCBI taxonomy): domain Eukaryota; kingdom Metazoa; phylum Arthropoda; class Insecta; order Lepidoptera; family Hesperiidae; genus Epargyreus; species Epargyreus clarus. Next base: position 2,044,050 of record JACTTY020000037.1, read on the forward strand.
GACCCCACGGCAGGTAGGGCCTCACTATACAACTCACTATACACTATACACTATACAACTCATTCTCCCCACGTAAAGTCAATGAATTCTGGCTCTGGAATTACCCACATAAATCTATTAGTGTCATTACTTCGGCTACATCTGTTAAATATGCGGGGTTTGCCTACTGATACCGTACGTGCATTAGTTCTCTGTGTTAACATTTAATTATGTTTATTTTACTTTTTGAACTGTTTTCAAATTTATTGCCGTTCTTGCTATAAGTAAAGCTTTTTTCTGAACATCGGCCCTATATAATATACAGTCTACCATACATATAATAACATACAAGTATAATAACATACTGTCACCAACACTTTTTTCATTTTTGGAAGACCGCTGAAAAATACTCTACTTTTGAATAAAACTCATTCTAAAGTCAGTATAATCCGTTCTAAGATCGATCAAACATAGACGTGCGTCGCACAATTACTAAATATTTTTGGATATCTCCGTAAAATATTTGAGAATAACTGACCGGAAACTGTTTCAAACTCAAGACAAATCAACTTTACTGAAATCTGAGGTATAAATTATTAATAATGTTGTAACCTTAAATATAAAATTCAAATAATGTAAATAATTCTACAATCCAGTTATTTTATATCGTAGGTGTATATAGTAGGTGGGTTACCGACTTATGCATAATATTACCTACCTCATTAAGCATTTTTCCTAATGGAAAGTGGTGCTAACTGTTTACATATCAATTACACCTTTTATTAATTTCCAAACAAAACGCACTTCACACACACAGGAACAAACAACAGTATCGAAGATCTCCGAGTGACCTACATAAACAAAAGTATTAAGTTTACTTTCACGTCACGATACTCACTAGACGTAATGGGAAAGCGGTTGCAACTCACCCGCTAATTACTTTGACTTCGCCATTAGGGCACGGTGACTTGTAACTCCGTAACTGGTATGAATTTCGACCTTTCACGTTGAAGGCCCAAGTTTCAAAACCAGGCATCATACCTGTGATGCATACCTGTTTCTTGGAGCCGTTGTGCTTAAGCTGCTGGGTTATGATAGCAAGCATGGTTACAGTTTGAATGTGGTGAATACATATTTTTGTAAATGAAGCATGCTGTATAGACCCGCTAGGACTTCCGAAACTGTCCCTGTAGTTCCGGGACTAGTAGAGGGCTACGGTATACCCTGCCTGTCGTAAGAGACGATTAAAAGAGGGCTTCCGAGGTTGCGGGCGGCAAGAGTGCGAGCTGGAACTGTCTAGTAAGCGAACCCGGGAAGGGTGTGTGGTTCCATACCGTCGTGAACACCAGATGGTGTGGGAGGAGCGAAAACTGCTCTCCCATGGCAAAGCCCGATCGGGGCATCGCGCTTGAAGGACTCCGGTTGTGTTCCGTCGGAGATCCCGGAGTTCTCCAACAAGCATTGAAGGCGGCCACCGATGGGGGTTTTAGTGCGGTAAAAATTCCACATAACCCGACGTCACTCCCACGTAGTCGGGTACCTTTTTAAGATTTCCCTCTCGCAAAGAAAAAAAAAAGGATTCCCCACCCAAAAACATCTAGAAAGATCCAAATTAAAACTAATTATACCTAGTACCAATTTCCTTAGAAGCATAAGCTTTGAGCAAAATTAGAACAATCTCCAACAAAGCAAGATTTCTTGAGCAGGAAACGTCACGTTGATTGAAACGAGCAATCCTTTTCAGCAATTACTTCAAGTTTACATGGAACCATTAATCCCCGTTGAGCTGTTACACTAACGCCTACCCCCTGTTACAGGTGATACGATCTAGGATTCTAGACGTAACAAGATGAAAGACGACAGTTTAATTTATCGTGTTTGTGTGTAAGGTTAGTATGAATCAGCTTGGACTTATACTGTATGTGCATATATTGTATGTGTACTGAGTTACACAGATTCTAACTTGTGGTAGATGATAAATACCGCGCTCGGTATACAAGAGTACATAGAGATACAAGCTCGGTATTCAAGTATACAAGAGAGACATTAAAGTGAATTTAATTGACTATCTTTTTTTCACGACCCGCGGAACAGTGCGGTTATCATGCCGGTCCGAGGCGCAAAAGGTTCGGGATTCGATCCCCGGCCAGGCAATTATCGAAATAAATTTAGATATCAGCTCTGGGTATGGTTTTGTGTGTGTTCATAGCACCCACAAGATAGGGAATCCTAGTGTGGGACTGTGAGTATAGAATGCGTCTTTTAAAAAACACAAAGTGCCTACTAAAAGACAGAAATATTAATATTCTATCTACATTCCTTTAATCTCTGGTATCTGTTAGTTACATAGTATCAGATTTCAATCAGCAGTGAAAGCAGCAAACAATGGTATATTAACAAGATTGCATTATCATGGAGGAAGTAGTTCATTTACAGGCCTAGACTTGGTATCTTGCTTACATTAAGTTCTTGTTTCCTTATAAACGTACCTTCTACTGAAAGCGAGTGTTTTAGTTGTGATTAGTCTATTGTCTAAGGCTGACCGCCTATAAATTGGCTACTAATACTTCGCTTGTGCAACTTGAAGCTACAGCAGTTAGCACAGTCAAAAGCGCAGCGACTATATAGTAGCTAACAGATTGTTGAAATAAAATCTCTCGGTCTCGAACACAGATTGGACGTCAGAGTGACGACTGCTAATAAGCTTCAAAATGCCTACGCAACTATCGCTCAAGGTATAATAGTCAGGTAATCAGCCTAAATGCATGAAACATTTATAACGTCGTAGAACCAGTATGGTTCAAAGAGCTACCACCGTTACATTTCTAGCATGAAGCAGTTCTGCTTTGCAATGGAGAAGTGTGGATATTAGCTTACTTAAATATGACGCGACCATTCTTTTCCTCAGAAGTGGCAATGTGTCTAAAGGTTCAGGTAGAAACTTTTTTTATATTGGTGGTCACAGGTGCAAACACATCACATTAACAGCAGGGATAGCCTAGTGGTTAAGAATGTCGGCCTTTCGATCGAGGGGTTCGAGGTTCAAATCCCAGGCACGCACCTCTGATTTTTCAAAATTATGTGCGTATTAGAATTTAATTATCACTTGCTTAAACGGTGAAGGAAAACATCGTGAGGAAACCTGCATACCATATAAAAAAAAATATCTCAAAGGTTATGTGAAGTCTACTTATACGCATTTGGCCAGCGTGGTGGACTATGGCCTAATCCTTCTCATTATGAGAGGAGACCCGTGCCCAGCAGTGGGACTATAATGGGTTGATGACGATGATGATGATGGTCACAGGTGATGGGAAGCAATGACAACTTAATATCAAGTGAAGCTCGTTGATGACCCTAAACTTATAAAAGATATGTCTAGCACAACAGAAAGAAGACTAGCGCAACGTTACGTTATGCATCGTATCGTATACCTACTTCAAATACTTAAAAAAGAACTTGCATAGGTATACATAGGTTTTAGTCCAACATCGAAATGTATTCACACCTTACTTCGCCGTACACTTAGATAGGTCTTCGTGGAATTAGAATAAGGAGCCGCGTCGCTATGTCTAGTGTTTCCTTGTGACCTGAGACGCGCCTCGTCCTTAGATATGCTATCTAGGTACAGTCAGCTTCGAAAGTAGTGTTTAGTTCGTAAGTGTTTTGTTTTTCTTTATTTTGTTTACGAGGGGGAAACCTTCAAAAGGTACCCGACGACGTGGGAGCGACGCTGGGTTATGTGGGATTTTACCGCACTAAAACCCCCCGGTGGCCGTCCTTGTTGGAGAACTCCGGTATCTCCGACGGAACACAACCGGAGTCCTCCAAGCGCGATGCCCCGATCGGGCTCTGACCAGGGGGAGCGTTCGCTCCTCCCACAACATCTGGTGTTTACGACGGTATGCGACCACACATACCGCCGTTATTCCCAGGAACGCTTCGACGGACGATTCGAGCTCCCACTGTTGCTGCCCGCAACCCCGGTAGCCCCCTTTCAGTCGTCTCTTACGACAGGCAGGGGATAACGTAGCCCTCCTAAAGTGTCAAAAGTAGATGAACACTAACGCGTCATAAGTAGCTGAACACCGTATGTGCAAAATAGCAAACGTCACTATATGATATGTCACTGTCCAGCTACGTTTGACGCTGTAGTGTTCAACTACTTTTGGAGCTGGCTGTACCTCCATACTGACTTCAAGGCTGACCTCATTGTGGCCGCGTTGACCGCGAGACTCTTGTTTCTCATTATTGTACTGTTTAAAGTTGAAAAGCGTAGAAGTGGCTATTTGCTCAAAGATTTATTATCTATAATTATTATATGATTTTATATAGACATCTTAAGGTTCCAAGTATCGCATATTAGATGTTTATACGGAAGAATTGTCGCAATTGCGTGGAATTTTTTTGATTTAATTAATAGCAAGTTTAATAGTATATGACAATCTTATGACAATAAATATTTATATAAAGTATTATAAAATGAGTGAACACTCATAGGGAAAGAGTCGCTTAGTCTGCAGCACTATACAAATATATATATATTTTTTTACACAATCTATCCATTTTAATCAAATTTATCTCTGCAATCTTGGGATGCCTGCCGCTGAATTAAATTACTACGTAGGTACTATGAATCAAAATAATAATAAATTAATACCAAAAATAAATATGATATGTGTTACACCTGCACTGCTTTTATCCCTGATTTAAAAGCAATGGTGCCTCTACACTTTAACCACAAAGTAGCTAAACTCAATTTTTTTTATAATTTCGTTACTTTAAGTAGATATCTTAAGGTAAAGATACCTTAGAAGATAGATATACTATCTATGTATTTGCTTGCCATTTGACTAAGTCTCAATACACAGGTGGATACCGTACGAACGGTGTTTACTCCACCGTTGTAGTGACACGATAATTTTAATGCACTTACTCGTTTGATCGGCCGTATGTTGACCAACGAAACCAACTGATACTGTCCATTAAATACACGAAAAAACCATTAGGTTTTAACATATCTTGAATTTTAATGTTACTAAACACACCTTGTGTAATTAGGTACTTATTTACGTTCGAACAATTTATTTTTGATGTATCAACCCATCTTCAGGTGGTTTGATATTCGCCTCTCAATCTGGGGGTCCGAGATTAGAAGCTCAGGTACGCCTAATTTTTCGAAATTATATGCTTGGTAAAAATTAGAGATCACTTTATATAACAGTGAAAGAAAAACTACATACTTTTAGAAATATATTCAAATTATTTAATTATAGTATCTATTATTTTAATTATTTATATTGTGTTAATTTCATGATGTGTTATTTTTATAATGATAAGTGCCTATTTATATAGTCACTGGCTGTATGCGTTAGACGATTGTATGCATTAGCATATAAAAGAAAAAGAACGCACTTGACGTTTGACTTGTATTTGGCGCGGGAATATTAAAACTTGTAAATTGGATCAAGAATGTTTTGTTTTATTAATACCTCACAATTGTTAATAAAAAAAACGTTGTCAAACGTATGTGTAGTGTATCTACACTAGTATGTCTATCAATCTACATTTGATCAGCAGGACAGATTACGAGTACCTAAACCCTACTTACTCTAAAAGGTGACGCGTTCCCAGCAGTGGGACAGTAATGGGTCATCGACATCAAAATTGTTTGCATCGAAATCTGGTGCGGAATGTTGAAACTATTTATACAGGCTAGTTAATTTATAAAGGAAAAGTTGTTTTAGAATTATTTATACGCGCTCGAAGCAAGTTCGCTAGACAGTATGGCGGCTGCGCCTACGCATTCTCGTTGAATAACCGTGTAATTTTATTCCTTGTTTCTGTTTTAACTTGTCTGTAACTATTTTATAAATAAAATAAACAAGCTGACATTTTTATTTCTTTATTATAAGCTTTTAGTTTGACTTAATGTTTATGGAACTGGAGTTAATGTTTGAAAAGTCAAAGTGTAAAATGATAATCATAAAAATATTACAACAAAATTATTTTTAGATTTTTGTCAAAAAAATATCTTATTAACAACATCACATAATCTACATTTTAGGAATTGGTTATTAAAAAGTGCGTATGTGAGCACGTAAAAATTTATAATTATTTTGGGCGTTCGCTTTACCATAAATGTAAAACAGTCGACAAATACCTTTGTACTGAAATACAGAACTTACTTTATACTAAAAATGACTAATCTATGCTAAAAATAGGTGAGGTGGTGGTACTTCCCCCATTGAACGATATTGGTTCCACCACCTTATAAATAATTCTAAACTCTAATTTACTACATAACATTTTCATTTAGGTCACACATAATAATTATTACGTTTCATTCAATGCCTAGACTATACGCGATTGCGAGAACCAAGTTTCTAGTATTTACCTTAAGTTTCACCTTTAGTTATTTGAATGAGACGTCAGACTAGCTTTGTTAATGAAACTGCGCAATTCCACGGATAGGTATCTCAATAATGTCTTAACATAAAACCAGTGTTGGCAACCTGGGAGATGGCGGTGATCGTACCAGGGGCGTAAAATTATCGTATCTGCCGAAAAATTATCGTACATGTTCAAATTTCATAAGAACGCGTTAGTTATTAATGAAAATAGATATTTATCATAAATTTATATTGCACTCGACCGCCCGACCGGCCCGACACGTCATTTTTCGAGTTTTATGATTTTCACATGGGTGCACCGCGCACCCGGGCGCGATGCACGCGTGAGGGATGGCGCGAAAATTTGTGCGATTCAAAAATGTTACGAAAATTAAATGGCTTCAAAGTTAATCAAACAATTATTAAATTTATTTATGCATACTTACAGTGACAGAATATGTATTATCGATCGTACTTGTACACATCGTCACTGCACACGCCTTGTAATTTGACATTCTTGCAATTGTACTAATAAAAGTTAAATAATTCCCAAGATTTCCCCTGAAGTATGTGTAGCGTCGAAGTTTATTTCTATATTTTCAATGTGTTGACGTCACGCTACGAAATGACACTTGACCGCCTGTTTTGGCATAACGTTCCGTTTACCGTAATAAAAATATATTTTTTATTAATAAATAGCCCTTTTTTCGAAAAAATGATCAATGAAAGGCATATATAATACGTATATGAATTCATTAAAACAGTTTCCCATAAAGTGTCAAGTAGCCAATTATCGTACATTTGCGTACGATAATGACTCGCAATCGTACATCGTACGGTGGTATCAAATTATCGTACATGTACGATAATTATCGTACGGTTGCCAACACTGCATAAAACGAATATACTTAAGTGTAGTTTAGTATTATTGTATGGAACTTTCCATACGCGTGTATGGACTACAATATCTGTTCATGGATATTATAAAATTTGTATGTACCTATTCAATTCATGTAAAAATCTGTTTAATATAATTATACGAATTTAAATAAAAATAAAAAGTTATTGTATATTCAATTGTAAATAATATTTTTATGTATCTGTATCGCGTCACTATCTATATAATATGGTAAAAAAAACTTAAAGTTGGTATTACGAATTCTATACTTAAAATTATTTATCTGTGTGTACTGAAAACTCCAAGCATTCATAACATACATACATCATTCAAGTTTAAATATAATGATTTCCACGATTTAACGATAGAAATATAATTAATTATAGTTTAGGGTTTTAATTATTAAATAAAATTACTAATTATATTCACAAATTCTAACTATAAATATATAACAATACTAGCTGACCCGGCACACGTTGTGTTGCCGTATAAATAAAATAACTGTTAAGGGTGAACAACCCTTATCACTTAGGGGTATGAAAAATAGATAGTAGCCGATTCTCAGACCTACTAAATATGCGTAAAAAATGTGGTAAAAATCGGTAAAACCGTTTTTGAGGAGTACGGTAACTAACATTGTGACACGAGAATTTTATATATAAGATACATATACAAAAATATAATTTAAACGAAAAAAATAAAACTTAAGGTAATATAAATTAATTATTGTTTAACGGAATGGTTACAAGCCATAACTCCTAGTAAAGTTGAAAGCCCTTTTAGACGTTTCACTTTCCGTTAGTCAAAAGGGTTGGACTTGGGTCCGAGCAGTCAGACCTTCGTCAAAAGAAATGCCTAATTACATGCTAGCTTTTAGTTGTGTTAAATTTACTGAATTTACTAAATTTATGCCAAGACTTTGTGTCACACATTTTAATGTGTGTAAAATGTAATAGGGGAAAACACTTTTCGTGTAATATACCTACATTACTGCATGTGTTACCGAAATTCGGTATCGCACCATGCTTCTTAATTTTCTTAAAAAAAGCCCGTTTCTTTAGTTGACATCTATCATTATCTTTTTTATTTTGGCCCTTATGGGCGATATTATCAGATGACATACTAAATACATACTTAATGTGTTTTTAAATGAACTCGATCTAGTTCCAGCTTGATCGTTTTTATCTTAAGGTACGGTTTTAGTTTTAATCCAAATCGGCCCCGTGACTCCTTTCAGCTTTTTTCAATATACCCGCACATTCCGTTATTTCAGATATCCGCATTTTAACTTCACTTAAAGTTAAGTAAAAAACAAATTATTATGTAGCGAAACAAGCGACAACTGTAACCATTGTTTTTTAAATCTTATTATTTCGTTCGTAATTCTGCGTCATAGTAGCAAAGAGGTGCATAACAAATAACTAAAGAAAATTTTTATTAAAAAAAATAACCAGACTGCTTAAAAATATAGCCTACATAATATGTCACACTCACAAATACGAAAAACATAACCCTCCACCGCCGGGTACAAACAACGGTATAATTAAAATAATTGTTTAACACTTCAAACACTTGTGACCACTAATAGACCGACACCTACACAATAAGCAATACAGTCAAAAAGAAAACGACAGTCTAGCGACATAAACCCACGCCCGCTTTCATCTTTCAACGGAAGCTGCAATCTATGTGATTAGATCATAAGAATCTAAGACGTTCGCATTCCGTGGGCGTGCCCTTCCACTTCGCCCACATGGACCTTCCTTTACTAGGGCCGGCTCAAGGCTATAGTGGAATTAATTCAATAGATATGTCCCGATGAGTTGAGAATGTAGCAACACGTGAGTTTAATGTAACATTAAGAAACGAAGCGATTAACATTTAAGGTGGGTTCTTTCGTGTTTCCTATGAGGCAGCAAAATTTCTATATTTCAACAACGACGTGGAATATTGGATGAAATATATTTCCACAGCGGGAAAACCATCTCCAGTATCTCAAAACCTATTTCTAGAGTTTTGCAATTCTGCATTTCTGGTAATGAATGTGGACGTCGATAATCTCGTACATGAGGCGACCATCTCAGACCTAAATATAATCTTATATATAAAATTCTCGTGTCACAATGTTAGTTACCGTACTCCTCCGAAACGGCTTTACCGATTTTTACCAAATTTTATATGTATATTCAGTAAGTCTGAGAATCGGCTACTATCTATTTTTCATACGCCTAAATGTTCACCCTTAACATTTTTTTTAAATTTTCGAACAAAATTTTTTGATTATATTTTTCTATAATGTGGCATTAAAATACATACAACCCTAAGTTTTTACCCTTCTATTACCAACCTCTATTTTTTAATAGCCATTTCAGTAATTTAATCATTTTTCATACCGCTCGATATTAGATTTTTAAAATGTTTTATCTGGCAACACAACGTTTGCCGGGTCAGCTACTGCATCTATAGAACTAAAGAATGCATCTATCAGGTAGAACAGCTGTCTGTCGGTTACAGATGGCCATGGGCGTCAGCGATCACTTACAATAAGATGTACTATCCTCGTATGCTACCTCAATCTTAAGAATAAAAACATTAATATAAGGGTTCCAATTTCTATCCTTAGCGATTAACCGTCGTAGTGTCAACTTACCCTGATGATGCTCCGTTTTGGAGCGAAACACGTGTTGGTGGTGGTATGTATGGTGGCGTATATTTTTAATTTTTGCATCTGCATGCATCCTTTGAGGGAGGGAGGGTGGTACATACTGCATGGTTTAAAATATATAACATCATACATATTTGTAGCGGATTGTTGCGAAGTAGTTTTAATCTTAACTTAATTTCTATCCTATTAGTGGTCGGTCCAGTCACCAGTGTCAAATAAAGCGCTTGCTCATTTGTTACGTACATTACCAAAAAAACAGAATTAGAGACTTACCAGTGACCTGACCATGGTCACTTCTAACGCACCGCTTCCTCAAGGATTAAATTAGAACTCGGTATGCTTCTCTTACAAAAACGTCAATATATAAAATTGGCTATTACTTATTACTTATTAACATATGGCCTGGCATTAGATAACGCCATTTAATTAAAACATGTAGCTAATTTCATATTTGTACTTAAAACCAGTGTATTCGTAATATAATTTCGCTGGAAATACAATACACAGAGAAATACACAGTGTATGTACATAATAATTTTCAAATATATTATGCATATAAAAATTGTTGGGACATGTCTAAAGATTTATGTCTTTGGCAAAATACTGAGCAATTTCAAAACCTCTTTTTGACATTGATAAATAAGTTGAGGAGAACATTTTGACACCGATTTGGTATAATAACTTACAATTGTAAAAATAACGACAATCTAGCGACACTCCATCCCACACAACCTCCTCCATTATTTACAGTTACAACTCATGTACGCAAATATGAAGATATATGATCATAAAGATGTTAGAACACATGTTCTCATTATACTAATAATGAGAGAAGATTTTTTTATAAGATTATTAGTTTTTGCCCGTGGCTTCGCCCGCGTTTAAAACAAAATAATATGACATACTAACATACATAAAACTGATAATTCGTACCTTCATTGGGATGACAGTGGCGCCATCTATCGAAAATTGGTCGTACCAACTCTGAAACCTTCGTGAGCTCATGGACAACTTTGCTAAAGATCATCACTTGATCAAATGCATAGTTTACGATTAAATCCTTACTAATATCGATTAAAATAATCGACGTTTTGGTCCAAAAGATCGATTCTCCGATTAATCGATCTTAGGTCGCCATCCCTAGTTCCCGTGGGATTTCCGGGATAAAAACTATCCTATGTCCTTTCTCGGGTCTCAGACTATTTTTTGGTACAAAATTTCATTAATATCGGTTCAGTGGTACACACAGACAGACAGAGTTACTTTCGGATTTATATAATAAGTGGCCACCCATGGGTATTAACATCTATAATCACCTCTACAAAAATTGGAATTGGAATATCCTTTATAGACGATTGCTTGCCTTTCCATCTCCATTGATTAGGTTGGAATGTTAGTATTCTCAAAGATGCCCTTCAAACTAAAATAAGACAGCATGTAAGTAGAATTAGATGTATTTCGGTAGTAAGCTGTAGCAAGGCCACAATAGAATCAATGGGTTTTAGTATTTATTAGGGTAAGCAAAGAGAATGTAACACGAAATGCAAGCAATAGTGGGAAAGATTACAGATCTTGCGAGTTCAGTAAATTCCATGACGTCACCAGCAATACCTAAATTATACAAATGGGAAGCCGGGTGCTAACTCATCTGAACGACTTAACAACAGAACTAAACGAAACTAAACACTTCTATATCGTCCTCACGTTCAAAAGCGGCGTTGTGGCGTGAAAAGCGAATTTATGACGGCTCGTAGGGATGGCAATCTGAGATCGATTAATCGATGAATCGATTTCTTTGGACCAAAAAAGTCGATTATTTTAATCGATGTCCAGTAATAGATCGATTTAGTGAATCGATATTTCATCCTAGAAAAACGATTCGAGTTTTTCGAAGTTGATTGAATACTGACAAATGTGTTATATACATTTTTTGCAGACGATCTTTTTTTCGCTAACTTCGCTCCTGAATAAATCAAAGATCGATTTTGGAGAATCGATTCTTTAGACCTCGATTTTTTTGTGAATCGATTTATCACACTACGATCCGAATCGATCTTTTCGAAAGGATCGCCATCCCTAATGGTCCGCTCTCTCCATAAATTCCCCGCCTAAATGGACGTTTAACGGCGCGCCGATAAATCCCTAGCACGTGCCACGTCACGTACTACACTAGTCTGAACTGCACCACAATCAATCACCAACTCAGGAGTTACTACATATGTATCCAGGGAACCAGTGTTTACACTCGATATCGCATAAATTAATATGATATATAATGGAAGCAGCACGTGCCTTAATATTTACCTTTGAACAACCTGAAGTTAAATTTCAAAGATATGCAAAAGCGAAAGGCTCGCGAAGTGGATATTTCAGTCAGAGAAGAGACCTATCCAGCAATGGGACAGTAATGAAGTGATGATGTTGAATAAAATATCTTTAAACTCACATAAAAATTAATATCACTGAAAATGTTCTAAAACGTTCTCATCATTTTAAATCCATCATCCGCTTGCATATATTTTATCTATTCCAAACTGAAGTGTCTTTTTAAAACGTGATTTACATAAAAGATACCATAACATAATATGAAACTTGTTATTTTAACTTTTTGTCTGACTATCGGTCAATGAGTAAGCACGTAAGAGTTAATTTTGGAAATTACCGAACCCATCTAAATAGAACTGCATCTCGAAGTCTTTGAAGACTTCATAGGGATTTTACCCTAAAACAATTAAGTTTACCCCGCACGAGGACAGATTCGAACATTCATGCTTTAAAAATAAATTAATGCGTTAAAATTAAAGCTTTAATTTTATTATGACTGATTTATTAAACTCGGCGTTTTCAAAACAAATATATTTACAACTTTCTTACAACTATATTTTGCCAACATAAATCCTTGTGGCTACAGAAAAAAAAACACTTCCGCAAGTGTCATGCAAAGCGTCTGCTTTACATCGAATAAAGCGAAAAAAATCCAGCGCTTTTTTACGCTGAATGAATAATACATCAAAGTCCTAGAAAGTCTTGTGTTATATATTAATTAATGGATGGCGTGAACAAATGTTGTTGCATTGTGTTTCAGCGCTTTATAAATGGTTTGCATTTGTTCAAACGAATAATGGTTGACGCTGTGCGGGGTCAAATAAGCGAGTCCGTATTGTCCGAGCTGACGTAACACCTTATTAGAATCAAAGTGGACAGTGGGAGCTTCCCATATTGAGACTAATACAATCAGTAAAGAATGTTGCTTACACTTTCCTACTTTTTCTCAACGTATAGTTAAACTTAACACTGCTATATTAGACATAAATAGGTGTGGCTGCAAATTAATGTTTGGTCTTTCGTTTTTGAAATGTAATGTTCTAACTCAGCGTTCGGCAACCTTTTTGGAAACAAGGGTCAAGACTAGCAAAATGAGGTAAGAATAAATAGCCTCTAAATGTCGTCAAAAAGAAGTCTCCGAGGGAAAAATATTTTAAAATAGACTGTAGAACCATTTGTAAATTTTGAAATTCTGGCTTGAAGTATAGAAAACTTTTTTTGGACTTGGAGAGTTATTTTCGTCGTAAGACATCATCGGCCTAGGCTTTTTTTTTTATATGTAACCTAACGATAAGGCAGACGGGCTGCCTGATGGAAAGCAGTCACCGTCGCCTATGGACATTTGCAACACCAGAGGAGTCGCCAATGCATCGCCGGCTTTGAAGGAGAGCTCTTTTTACAACCCTCTTGAAGAGCCCCATGTCATAGTCCTGAGGGAATACCTCAGGAGGAAGTTCATTCCACATTTTGCACGTACGCGGCAAAAATAATCGATTAAACCGAACCGTGAAGGACCGCCACGGGTCCAGTTGATATGGATGGAACTTCAACCTTCGGCGAGTGGTGCGATGAAGGAAAGGCGACGTAGGCACCAGATCAAACAGTTCCTCAGAACACTCACTATTGTAAAGTCGGTAGAACACGCAGAGGGAACCTATGTCCCTCCGAAGGCCGAAGGCTTACTATATAAAACGAACATATACATTATACATTGCATAATTATATCATTTGTAAGTAACCCACCTAAAAAAAAGGTTTCAAAGATTTCGAAGAAATTCCATCTAGGTTATAGTCCATAACCCTAGTCTCTACTCAATTCTCCCACGATTCAGGCAGGAATTTGATCCATTATCGCACATCCACGACGCTGGTTGCACGATAATACGCCGGATAAATCACGGCTGTCCGCAGCATCTCGCCGGACGGATCATTCGATCAGACACTCCCGAATACCGACAAGGACATCCATCTCTCATTGTAGGGTCACCGCGTGATTGTTGGCGAGGTCAAGAATCTGATTGAATTAAACTATCGACAAATTGCGCGTGTATTTTAGGCTATGAAATCTAACCTAACCTAACCTCACCAAATCTAAGAGTGATTTGGTTGCGGTATGTTACTTTATGCTTATATTATCGTTGTTATAATAAGGGTTTGAGGGTTGCGGTGTGGTATACTTACTTATTTGTGAAATAAGAAGCTTTAAATATGGAAAGCAATTTTCAGAGAATTACATACAAATAATAATTTGAAAAGTGATTAAAATCACGATAATTATCTGATTGGTATAAAATAATCACGTGAAACCGTTAATCAACTGTAAACGGCTTCAGACACGATTCATATACTAATTGGAGTTAATTACAAATGTCTACTGGCCAGCACTCCACATTATTCAAATTTGCACGGCCATTTGCTGCGTCTGTTAGTTACTCTGCTATCTTCCTATCCTACTGTAAAATCTTAAGCTTTTACATAATAAAAAGTAGCAGACGAGCATGCAGTCCACCTGATAGTAAGTGGCTACTACCGCCCATGGAAATCTGTAATTAACCCCAAGTAAGATTAGATTCCTGAGGTCGCCCTAAAATGCGCCATTACTCCTAAGGACTAAGCTGGAATACCTCGGATAAGTATGTCTCTTACCACACCCTTCAAACACAGCAGCATTTATCACTGCTGTTATTAGGCAGAAATAGGTGTGGCGATGGTGCTGCCGGAGTCGAACCACAGGGGGTTCTACCACTTTTCACAGAAAGAGGTGTAGTAGTCTAAACTCTAAAGCTATTAAACTCTTTTCTAAAGTTTAAGCCCTTCCTAGAGCCAGTTGGGAGCCCTAACAGCATGATGCGTGCCGGTAACAGTGATGCGACCAAATCGGCGACGTCCGGCGACCCACGTGCGCCCACGCGACCTATGATACAATATTTAGAACAAATCTCGGCAGATTCTGAGCTGCGGTACGGTTTGCAGCTGCGGCTCTTGCTGCGAATAGGGAGGGAAGAAAATTCAAAAAGAGGGGTTGAATGGCTCTGGGCATTACCTATATATTAGTAACCTGTGATTGAATACCAAACAGGATATATCAGACTTATTTTTTGGATAACATTATTGTAATACAATAAGTTGACAAGATTTTATGAGTGGTGGAGTGAAGTGATGATGATGCTTACAAGTATCCTACGTCAAACTACGAGGAGAACTTTACGGAAACTATGGAATTAATAAGCTTAAGTTCCTACATAAGTACCTATCTTGCTAAAATCATAGTTGTTTCTCGTGATTGCAAAGTACCTACAGCTGCATGGTATTTGACATGTCGTACGCCATAGCCGCAGCAGCAAGCCGCAGCCGCAAGCCGCGCCACTCGGAAGTCTGCCATTAGCAAACTCCTTATGCACGTACTGTCATCAACGACTGTTGACTTATAGCCCTTTGTGCAACGCGGCAACTGATAAGATAAGCGGTTTGTCTGAGAGGTCCTTGTTTTATATTGATAGTAGCAACACGAGGCGATTATATCAAGCAACTACTGGTACCACTATATCTAAAATTAGCAAATGGTATTGGCTTATTTTAGTTATAGTGGTAGCTAATATATCTTCTTTGTCATGTTAATGGGGCCGTCTTTGGGATTGGGGTAAATTGTGGAAGGGAAAAGGAAAGTAAAAACTGATCTCCTGATGACAAACCTCTCAAATGCAAATCTTGCATCCGCCGCTGGATCTTATCTAACTTAGTCAAAATATAGATCGTAAACGATACTCTGTATATTTGTAGACATGTGAAGGCTCCCCCGGGCCTCTGCTCCGGATCACCCTTGACGAATTAGTTCCCCAGTGGACGGGACCACCTTTAAACATATTATAATTAGTGTTAGCGTATTCCAGTTTATTCTGTAAATGAAAGACTCACTGAATACCACTAGTTTGGCTATAAAACATTTTGCAAACGAGTTAAATCTTTTCACACTCCCAGATATGTTAAACCATCGACAATTTTACACCATCCTCGTAAAGTGCTTCTTGTAACGATATAACACATGAATAGCACTTATTTATTTAAACGACCGATACTCAACAGATATGAAAAGTGGTTGAATACAACAATACGAACCGCTATTGATATCGGTTAATAGGTGCGTAGACGCATATACTGAGTTAAAATCAGACCCATTATGGGATTCTCGAAAGACTTTATGGCAGACCATTCATACTATTATGTTATAAAAGCGTTCTAGACGAAGTTCAATATGAAAGTCCGTGAGTCAGGCGGCATTCCTGACCTTATTGCATCATTACTCGAAGCGTCTTGGATAAGCGTTCAACGCTCCACCAAGGTATTATGTCTCCATAGACTGTGTCTGTGTGTGTGTGTGTGTGTGTGTGTGTGTTTGTGTGTGCAATATTGCATACCTACGTGGATGTAGAAGTGTAAAATGTTTTCGTACAATACCTACAGGTGTCGGCATTTTATATATCTTTTTATATGAAAATACACTGCGTTTAGATACCTACTGGCACCCAACAAGAACTCAATAGTAGAACAACAAGGAAATGGAGCCTTCCATTCAACCACGAAAACTTTAACTTTATATAAAAAACTTTAAGTTACTTTTAGCACAAAGTAGGTTGTAAAGTACTTTATGTACAAAATTTTATATCAGTTTAGCCATGGGACAAAATAACAAGTACCGGAACCGTGACGGGCCCCAAAATGGCGAATAACATCCGCTCATAATCTTAAGATCATCAAAATGATGAGCGAGCTATGAATAATAATTTACAAGAAATAAAAATAATAAGTTGAACTTCATTGACGTAATTTAGGATAAATTAATAAAATATTTTTATACTTACATTGGTAAAGTGCAAATATTTAAATGAACAAAGAAGAAACGAAAATGAATACTACAAAAAAATATGTGTTACACCGGCGTGCGCAACTTTGCTATCATCACTCTGATCTCTTTTTCTGAAATGCGCCAAATAAAATATTACTTCAAACATATCGTCTACATCTACAGTAAAGTCGCGAGCATAAGTTAGTTTCTATCCGTGAGTGCTTGACGCATATGGGAGCCATTTAGCCAAGTATTTTAGCGATAGTACACTTCCTTGAGTGTCATAAATTTAGCATATTTACTACATTCATTCTAAGCCTAGTACGATATGAAACATTACACGATTAAATCTTAGTGGCAACTTCGTATTTCAAGTATATTGCTGAGCTGAATATTTTACTTAACTTTAACAATAGATCCTATAGGAACTGTGCGAGATTTACGATGGTGTTGTTGATAAAGCCCCCATAAGATTTTTCTTATCTGTTAATTCAATTTACCCGTTAAATACAAATAATTAAACGAAAATAAGTCATCATCAACCCATTACTGTTCCATTGCAGGGCACTGATCTCCTTTCAGGATGAGGCCGTAGTCCATCGCGCTAAGTGCGGATTGGTAGACTTCACATACCTTTCATCATCATCATCATCATCGACCCATTACTGTCCCACTGCTGGGCACGGGTCTCCTCTCAGAATGAGAAGGATTAGGCCATAGTCCACCGCGCTGGCCAAGTGCGTATTGGTAGACTTCACATACCTTTGAGATTTTTTTTTTATAAATCTCTCAGGTATGCAGGTTTCCTCACGATGTTTTCCTTCACCGTTTAGCAAGTGATAATTAATTTCTAATACGCACATAACTTCGAAAAATCAGAGGTGCGTGCCTAGGATTTGAACCTCGGACCCCTCGATCGAGAGGCCGAGTTTCTTAACCTAGTAGTGATAGCCTAGTAGTTAACTGCTATGTTAACTACTAGGCTTTAAGAACTTGTTTTTCAAGATTTTCCAGGTATGCAAGTTTCCTCACAATGTATTCCTTTCATGCATTAATAAATCAAAAAATAAATTTCTTCATCTAGAACAGTATCATAAACATTGCTCTATATTCACATTTTCTTCTATACCGCACAAGCAAAGTGCATACAAAAAGTTCTACCCGTTCGCACTCAATATCGTTCGATTTCAGCGTTATAAATTCCCAGGCGGTATCGTATTCCTATGGCATGAATTTGACACACCTTAGGGTCTGGTTTTACTGTAACATTAATCCAATGTTTAACGCAGCGAGTAAATAAATGTTTAACAAGAACTTTTTGTGATCGTTTTTTATGGAAGAAGTAGGAAACAGGAATATTGTCTTCATAATCAACCCGCTCCTACTGTTTATTTCGGATCTCTTTAGGTTTTAGTCATTTTAACCATTGTGAAACACGTTGACCAAGTGCAATTTGAACTTTATACACCATTAAAATACCAAGAACTCCAAGTTCTGTTGCAATTGGTTGATTCACAACTTTAGCGGGTGATAATTTGAAGTATGCATGTAATTTCCAAAACACACAAGTGTGTGATTCGTGTAAAATCTAACTCATAAATGAGCGACCTAAACATTATATTTTCGTAGATTGCAGATATTAAAAATTAGATTGAAAAGATGGTCATTTGCTTCTACTATCATAACATTAATAGAACCCAAAAGTTTCAATACATTTTAAATATTTAAGTACGATGGATCAGTAAGATGTTAGATCTAACAGATGGATTAAAAAAAACTCGTTAAGGTTAAGTATGTAACAAATAAATATTTCCAATTACAGATTTTAACTTATTTATTTACTTCTTCTAAAAAAGCAGTGATAGCCTGGCACGCACCTCTGATTTTCAAATTTATGTGCGTATTAGAAATTAATTATCACTTGCTAAACGGTGAAGGAAAACATCGTGAGGAAACCTGCATACCTGAGAGATTTATAAAAAAAAAATCTCAAAGGTATGTGAAGTCTACCAATACGCACTTGGCCAGCGCGGTGGACTATGGCCTAATCCTTCTCATTCTGAGAGGAGACCCGTGCCCAGCAGTGGGACAGTAATGGGTTGATGATGATGATGATAATCTTGACATCAATTTCAATCCTTTTGAGAACACGAAATAACTTAAGTATTTAAAAGTATGACATTGTCATAATCCGAGTATATCGTATATAGCTTACCCATTGACGGTTGCAAGTGTTAATTAATTTGCAGTACCACTCAATCGGCTCGTGGTTATAGAATTTGTAGCCAGCAAAAACTGAATTCCTGTTAATAAATACTACTCCAGGCGTTCCGATAAATCCAGTCAGCAAACCGATAGAGGTGACATGTGCCAGATGTTACTTACCTTCGCTGCTAGGGATGGCGAACTGAGATCGATTAAGCGAAGAATCGATTTTAGACCGAATGATCGATTGTTCTAAACAATATTAAGTATAATTACTAAACAACGAATTTGGTTCAAGAAAATCTAAATTAATTGATTTTTGCAAAAAAAAATTTTAACCGATTTCCCGATGGAGAGAGGTTATCAGTTCGTCGCCGATATTTTTTTAAAAGGCGTTTTGATTAATCCATCTTCTAGTCCTCGATATTCGATGTTTGGGATCGATTTTTCAGACTTAGCTTGGAATCGTTTAAAAAATTGATAATTTTTGAAAGTATCCCCATCCCTATTTCCATTTCATATTTATAGAGTTTCTATACTACTAAGAATAAGAACGAAAGTCGCTCGAATCTTACATCAACGTGAAATATACCTTTTGATATCAGTTTCAGTGCCAGGAATAGTATTTCTAGACTTATCTGAATGTTTCTAAAGATGAGTTTATTATTAAGATTTCAAATATTTAATAATAATAATAATCTCCTATTTTTCAAGTGTAGTTGCTTATACATAGCCGATCTCAGTTGAATCCAAATTGCGTATGATCACAGATGTCTCTGGGGATAGCGATCACACATCATCAGACGGACTGCATGCTTTACTGCATGAGTTTACTATTTAAATTTAATAAATAAATCATATAAAGATGGACGAAAACTATTTTGCCTGCCATAATGGTACTTAAAGTATTAACCATATTCACTTTTCTACGCCCTTTCAAGGACATATATATATACTAAATTCATATTAATAAATTATAATGCGTTGTCTATTAACATAAAATATTGCACTACGTACTTATTCAGACTTTACTACTTTATTAGTGTAATGTACTAACTATTAAACGTCACATATAAATCACTATTGAATGCAAAACTATGTTATTATTACAATTAAATTAATCACAAACTGTGCATTATTCATTCAAGTACTATTTAAGTTGTGTTATTGTGTACGTCTGTGATTTTAATCTAATAGTATTTTCCTAAAAGCTATACAGATGAGCTTATAGTGCTGGTGCGTAATTAAAAAGCTTTTAAAGTTAAATATTATTTTGTCATCAAAATCACACGTAAAAAAATACACGTGTGATTTTGATGACAAAATATATGTAATTTGTATTCAAAAATACAGTCAAGTAAAGGGTAAAATAATAATAAGTGGTCAAGTTAGCCTCTAACGGAAACTCTCATGAAATGATGACCAAACATCATCACACTCAACAGGCAACGATCTTTATCATGGGCATTTATAAGAAAGAAAGAGCATAGGTATTTATAAGATTACAGAAAAGAAAAAATCTTCAAACAGACAAGTTTCAGATATCAATATACGAAAACAATTTATCATATCGATATGGAAGCCAAATATATAGCCAAATAAACTGAAAACGATACTGATTTATACAGAAATATTTAAAACGAAACTGTCTCTAACATACATAATATACATTATACATATCGTTCCCACAAACTATATCACAAAAACACCCGATTGTTTATTGTATGATAAAATCCACAACGATATTATACTCGTAATAAAAGCAATTCGTAATGACAGCTTGTCATGAACAATTAATTTACTTAACCTTAATTCAGTTAATAGCCGATATCAATTACCTCGTTATCATAACTCATAATATTGTAAAATTCAAATTGTTATTAGATTGGGATTAGAAATTTCACATTCCGAGACCGCAATTAGTTTCGTGCAAATGAGCGTTTAATTTTATTTATAAATGTATTTTTTATTTGTATTAACTGACAGTGCCGTAAATGAATAATTGGAATGTTGTTATTACTTATAACAAACAAGTATCGACTAAAACCGTTTTCAAATTATACTGAAAACGATACTATAATGAAGGTACATCAAATATCTATGTATATCGTTTCCCACAAACTATATTACAAAAAAAGCTAGTAGTTTTGAAATAATATCCACAACGATATTATAATAAAAGCAATTGATAATGACAGCTTGTCATGAACAATTAATTTACATAACCTTAATTCAGTTAATAGCCGATATCAATTACCTCGTTAGCATAACTCATAATATTACTCATAATATTGTTATAATTTAAGTTATTAGATTGGGTTCAGAGATTTCACATTCCGAGACCGCAATTAGTTTCGTGCAAATGAGCGTACAATTTTATTTATTAATGTATTTTTTATTTGTTTTACCGACAGTTCCGTTATGTCAATGGAATTTTATTCACACATAAAAATAATTGAATTGGAAGTGGCTACGCATGCCAACAAAATGACTGCATTTTTGTAAGGTGGTTGTTTGAATGATACAAAAAATACGGATTTAAGTTTTTTCTTATTTTATCTGTTGTTCAAATCTAAGTTTGACCACTAACATCATCACATTTAATGCTTTTCAGGCCAGAGATCGAACCCGGGATTCCCTGTGTTATACCGGTATGACGTTTATTAACTCTATACTACTATACTATATTACTAACTCATTTGAAACGTAAAAAAAATATTATTTGTATTTTTGATCTACATATCTGTCAATACGAGTAAATCTTGGGTAAACAGATTTTAGTGAAGTTTTATCTTAGTAAATACATTAAACGCTATATTAAAGAAATATGTAATTAAGTAAATCAGCACACATACTACTACATATCTATACGCTTATAGAATTGTTATTACACTTAGTCCAATGAATTGTAATCGTAAACAAAAAACAAGAATGAGTTACAGCTGTTACAAGCAGCTAATGTTACTTTACGTTACACTAATGACACGTGTTCGACTTGTCACTTGTAGTTTTAGGGTTCCGTACCCAAAAGGTAAAAATGGAACCCTATTACTACGCGTCCTATTTGTCCGTCTGCCACAGTGCTCTGTAGTTTTGACAGAGTATGGTTATTCATGGTAGTCGCTATAACAACAAATACAAAAAATTAAAAAGCTTGAAAATAAATGGAGGTCGACAAGAATCCACTATTTTTCGGCGTTTTTCGCTTTATCCATTAACCCGTAATGGGAATACAGTGTAAATTGACACAATTACTTCTATGGCTGCTAAAAATATATTGAAAATTTGATTACACATTAACTTTGACTTACACTTGGCCACTTATTGTAATACGATATTACACAAATTAATTGTAATACGATTAACACAAAAAATAATTAAAATTTTGAGATACGGAACCCTCCGTGTACGAGTCGACTCGCACTTAACCAATTATCGTAATACGATAGTACACTAGTTTTAAATTACAAATCGTTCACTCGCCGCCGTTTCGTTCCGCAAGGGCCAGTTATTAAATGTGGACTTAATTTTAAATGCCAAGTCGGCTTACAGCTGGCGTGCGGTACGATTTTATATCGTACACATGATAGCTGACACAGTTTTGTACGGATGACATTCATACCTATATTTATCTGGCGAAATTGCAGTCATGGCTTGCGATTAATAATACGCAAGTCGGTTTACAATAGGATTCTTCGGTATACAATTCTCAAATAAAATTAAAAATTTGTAAGCAAAATAAAGCCTGCTGCTAAAACCTGACGTGAAATCTTGGTTAGTGCACTAAATTATTATGAAATCCTTTTTTCAGCTTCTTTTCAACAAAATCACAGACCTGGGGGGCTAGCCATGTTACAAACTTTGCATTCTATTCGTTTTCTATTCTCTTCGTTAGCTAATGTCGTTCTACAAATACGATAAGTCTATAGTTAGCTATCACATTTACATCAATTAGGCGTCAAATACAATATCGTCTGGTTTCTACACCAGCCAAAATAGCTACATGGTTATGATTAATTATTTAATAGTAATATTACAATACATCATCATAATATAAATAAAAAAATATACCATATTTTATGGCACATGTATTTTATTATTTAAAATTATTTGCAAAAACTAAACTTAATAATGTGTTTATGGACGGTAACTATGGTGATTAGTGATTGTTTACAAAGAGTACACAAATTGATCATAGCGATATTACTAATGACAGTGACAGCGATTGCATGTATTTTGTATAAAATTACCTACTTCAACTTAGGATACGTATGACCAAAAGAAAATATCTGGACGTCCAACTTGTTAAGATTTACTGGCTCATGGCACGAAAGTCTCTCAGCAACAAACTTGTCCACCACAAATCCATACTAAAACCGATATGGTCATATGGATCCGAACTTTGGGGAACCACATACAACTCAACCTTGGACATCATACAGCGCTTCCAATCGAAAATGCTTCGCATGATAGCTGATGCCACAGACACAACAGTGAGAGAGAAAGTGACAAATAAACTACAATCATATACTCGTACATATAAAGACACTCCAATGAACTTGCTAGTGAAGTTATGAATTCCACCCGCACTTTAAAGCTCATCAAAAGGAGAGCTACTCAGGATCTTCTTCCATCGTAGGAGCGGATTCCAAGGAGGCAATTATTATAAATTAAAATGTCACTGGGTGTATACCATACATGCCATGCCAACAAATGCCTAACCACCAGCTTTAAGCCTAGACAGGGAGACTGCTGGGAAACAGGAGATAATAATGAAAAAAAGGATACAGATATTAATATTATATTTTCTTTTAAGGTGTAAATAAATGGTTTAGTTACAAGTAAAGCTAAATTGAGAAGCATTAATAATGATGCAATAAACAGTTAAACTGAGACAATATTTTTATTTAAACACTGGAATAACTCTAAGTTCTATCGTATCTATCTATTATATTATATGCTCCTATTAATTTAAAATAGAAAAACGACTGTGTAATTCAATTCTATAATATTTTAGGGTACCCTAGTTATAGAGAGCCATATTCAAATTTCAACACATTTAAAGTATATATTTTCAAATGATCAAAAGTAATTAAAGTCTATAATGCAGTGATAGCGCGTAGTGAAGTGACAAACAGCTGATACAGAATCCGCCATTTTATTAGCGTTTACGTTTTCTACAGGGTCGGCACGATTGCTCACTATGACATTTATCTTAGAATACGCTTCGCTAACAAATTTGACAAAAAAGTCATAAGGTTGTCAAAAGGTTGTCAAAGGTTGTCATTTGTATGGAAAAAAGCAATGACATGAGCATTGTAGAATCGCTAGCGCTCTATTCTATCGTGTAACTTGGCTACGACTTTTCTACTTCGCTATTTTGATCACGTGATCATTGATAATTTCATACATTTTAGCGTTTCCATAGCGTTTCTACAGCGCAAGCGACTGTAGAATGTCAACTTGGCTAGCCCCCCTGGTCTGTATTAAAAATAGTAAAACGAAAATACCGTAAACTTAATCAAATAAGACTGCCGTTAATGCTGAATGCTACAATTTCGAGTTTACATATTAAGTGTTTTCAATACACAATTAAATGAGCAGTCGAATTTTATTATTTTATTATTAAAATTTCACGTCCAAAAAACGTCCCATCCAAATTGGATCAGTACTTTCTGAAAAATCGCGGCCCTACAAAACGGTAAAATCAGAACCTCCTTCTTTAAAATCAATCATTTAAAATAAAATAATCATCAATTTAAAATAACGGAAACACAAAAAACTTTTTCCTAACTAAAGCTAATCTTTAATCTAAGCTCCCCATAAATAAACATACCTTAACCCTTATATGGAATATGCACTTACCAGTCCGGTATCCAGCGTTGGAGAGGTACGTCGCGAAGGTGTTCGTCTCGTGTGTGGCCTGCCACATTGGCGATGAGCAGTTGTCGTTGTTCGTGTACACGTTGTGGTTGTGGACGTACACGCCGGTCAACAAGGAACTCCTGGAATACAGGCGTTAGTTAAATTATTTTGAAAGTGGTAGAACAGTTTGTGGTTCGACTCAGCTGCAGCGCCGCTGTGTTCTGGTTTGAAGATTGCCGTAAAGTAAACATACTTTTCCAACTTCTTCATATGTGGCCGAACTAAGGTAGGAAACTAATCTTATTTCTGATTTCTATGGGCGGCAGTACACTTACCATCAGGTGGACTACATGCTCGTGTGCCACTCCTGTATTATAAAAAAAAAACTGTCGCCCATGCACATTTTGAACCAACCCCCCGATTGCAATCAGAGTCCTGCTATAGATCGGCCACATAATTCGTTGCGTTGCTACTACTAATAAGGACTAAGTTAAAATGCCTCATATCAGTGTCTCTGACTAAGATGGAACGCATCGTGCCTTAGGTGTGTCCCTGTCTAAGTAGACAGACACTTGTCACACTCTGCAAACTAGAATAAAAGCAACGTTTATCAGTGTTGTCAAAAGACGGAAATAGATATTAACTTGGTATCTCCAGAATCGAACCATGAAGAATTCTCCCATCTTTAAATTCACACACATTCGTACAGGATCCTGGATCTGAGCTATTTGGATTACATTATGAATAAAACATACCATTACAGTACATAGCGTGAGAAAGAAACCTAACAGTAATCCGGGAATTGCAGATATGGTAATTGTGCATTGAAATGCAAACATTGTGATATGATTTTAATGCAAAACATTTGGTGTACTGAAGGGCATTTATAGCTAAACGGGAATTTGAGCCAAAGGCCTTACGTACTTAGCGAATCTATTTTACTATTTTTTGCTAGAGATATTATTTTTGTACCCATAACCAGGATTAGTAAAGTAGGCACTTAGCTATAGCAAGTTATTAAAATTCTTGAATATATACGACAGTAATGATTTAGTTGCATAATAGTTTTTAAAATTTAGAACACCTGTCAAATCAAAATACCAAAAGAGGAACAATAATTATAATAGAAGGAGAAATGGTGGTAGGCACGGAACTTTCACAGTGAAAACTGACTCAAAATTGCAACCTTACAACAAATATATTGCAACGAATTATTTATTCGTACTCGTTACTACTGAATACATGCAATTACTTAAAACTGCAGAGTAAAAGGCAATTTGACCGAAAAGTAATTACTTTAAAATTGAAAGGATATTTTACCTGGATGGACAGCACATCGGCGTTGTAGTGTACGCGTGTCGGAACTCCGCTCCGGCGCTTCTGATGGCTTTCATTGTTCGCGGCATGAAATTTAAACTGCCCAGTTCAACGTCCTGATCGTCCGTCAGAATCAGAATAATATTCGGTTTCTTCTCCCTCGGCTGTGGGTACGGAATGTAACCACCACTTTGCCATTTATTCGCCATTTTAACCTTTAACCTAGTTGTATTTTCCCTCACCGGCATCGGACGCGGGCGCTCTGACATTTTACTTTGATTGAGTGGCTTCCTTCTATCAGAAACATTTTTTTCCACGCTACTTTTATTCCAGTGCTTTTCGCTTTTACGTTTTTCGTCCCTTGCGGTGTATTGATCGGTTCGGTTGAAAACGCTGTAATATTCATCGGACGAGTGTCCGTCAGATCCCTTCCTGCGATCGCGTTTCACTTCGTGCTCCCGTTCCCAAAATCGTAACCGATCCGCTCGGTACCTTGAACTGTTCCTGTGCCTCAAATATCTCCTCTCTGGTACGTCAGCTGTCAGGGTGCCGTTAAATGTCGTCCTGTTTCTGTTGTTCTCCTTATTCCGTATCTCTCGAGCTCTCACTGACTCCTCATCTTCGATAGACTCTCTCTTAGCTGATATGATTAAAAAGTTCCACGTCAGAAGAAATGGTATGATCTTAAAATTCATGTTTAGCTGATTTTCTTCTCACAGTTTAGTACTTGTACAAGTTGTTCTTAGTCTGCTAACAAGTGGACTTCATGTTATTATGACCTTTAAAGACCACATATTCCTCGTTAATCGACGTGCCATTTTGTATCACCGTCTGCAACAATTTTAAAAAGGTTTTTTAAAACGAAATGTGATTGAATTACATATTGAAATGTGACGTAATAACATTAAATAACGCTACATTTTACGGTAGTCCACATGAAAGTCGAATAGGAGATGCTTTCAGCGAAATTGTACCGATATGGATTAAAGTACCCGAGCCTGGATTATTTTGAAACGAAATGATAAATAAGATGTTTATATGGAATTCCAAAGGCTTACATGTCTATGATATTCGTATTTCCCTAATGAGAATATTATGATTAAAATATTTTTTGAAAATAAAAGAATTTTTGGTTTTTAAACTCTCTAGACGTTCGGATTTAATATGTTATGTAACTTAATACTCTTGCAGAGGAGTTGAAATTTTAATTAAAATATTTAATATACTTTTGTACTTTTATTTTTCTAGTGCATGTTGTACTTTGGTACATTTTTTGTTATAAACATAATGTTCAAAGTAAAAATAGAATAATGATTATACTCGTACGTATTAACTTTCGTTTTATAGATATATGCTGTGTTCTGGTTCGAAGCATGTAATAAGCCAGAGATGATCTTACAAGAAATTTATTTTGTGGAACACCTCGTGTAATTTTAATCTTACACGAGCTGTTCCAACTTATTTACCAAAAAATATTGTAAAACGACATTTCACGACACTATACGTAAGGTATCATAATTATACCCAAAAATATAACTTTTTGCAAACCTTGTAAAAACTACTACCCACATTTATGATTTACTTTTATTTGCCATTTTCATAAAAAATCCCATCATTTTTCCCAAACACTCCAAAAGAACTTCAACTTTAATAATTATAGAAAGTTACCTATCATTTATATTGACTGTAGTACTCTGGTTTACGACTGCATCATACTCCATCACAACTCAACCTACATAACTTTTTATTGGATGGAATTTACTATCGAATGGTTGAAGATCATAAATATTAAATACCAAGATAAAATCGAGGGAACATAAATAATCATTGAGGCAAACAATTTTTCAATATAAAAACGTAGCAAATAGCTACAAGATTTTTATCGGAACAAATTAATACAATTACTGTTATTGCGAAATTGGTTACGGATAAACCATTAGACACATGTTAGATTAAATGGATGCTAAAATCGTTAAAATGCGAAATAAAACGGATTCTTTGTGGCTAAAGAATTGGTTTGGAAGTGGTATATGTCTTCATAAGTTCCATTTACAAAAAAAAATGGTTAAATTAGATTACACGCGTTTACTAAGCATATTTTCACTAGTTCTAGTTATTACAATGTTTAAGTAATGTAAGGATTTAAAGGGTGACATAAGGGAGGCACATATAAGACGTCCATCTAGGTCATAAACACACAGAAAATGGAATTTAACATTAAAAAAATAAAATAAAAGCTTACATTGTGGTAAAATTGACACTTTAGAAAGAAGAACAAAAAATGTTTTTAGAAGAACTCATTCAAATTTAACCCAACTATTGAAAGACTTTTGCAACCCAATGTTGTTTGCAACTTGTTTAGAAAAAAACATTTAATTGGCTACCCCTGATCTAATAATATTCTCAGCCACAATCAGTTCAATACTGGTATTTAAGAAACGCGTACCAGCTTAACGAGCGTACGAGTACTTGCGACTGATCTTATGATCTTCGATCGATGGGGGCGACCAATATCGACACCAATAGTCAGAACACTACATTAATTAGCCACATTCAGCATCAATCACAGTATTGGCATGCAATTGTTAAGTCGTTTCGTTTTTTGTAACCAAAATAAAAACTTACATTTTACACCAACATTGTCATAGTTATAAAAAAATACCCCAAAAGGCCGTTAAAAAGAGGACAATTGGAGACTCCAATAAAATGATATAAATCCATCAAACCATTCTGTTTAAAAAACTTAATCAAAAAGTAACTTAACTAAACCTATTTTTCTAGTTTACACTGCAACTAATTGGCCACCCCTGATCTAATGATATTCCCAGCCGCAATCAGTTCAATTCTGGTATTTAAGAAGCGCGTACCAGCTTAACGGGCGTGCTTGCGACTGATCTTGATTTATGTTCTGCGATTGATGGGGGCGACCACTATCCACGGCAATAGTCAGAACATTACATTAATTAGTCACGGTTTAGTATCAAGGTGCAATTGTTAAATCACTTAACTTCTTCACAGCCAATCGATTCTAAGGTTAAATAAAATAAATGAAAACTTAAAGATGATAACACTATTGTATTTATATATTTTTATAACATAGGAGTACCAGACGAGCATGCAGTCCACCTAATGGTAAGTGACCACTGCCAATCGACCCCAGATATGATTAGACATTCCTACCTGTGGTCGGCCACAGATGCGCCGCTACCCCTGAGGAAGCCTGAGTTCTGGTTTGAAGGGTGTGGTAAGGGAGACATGCTTTTCCGAGGCGTTCCAGCGTGAAAGTACAAATAACTTACGCAATTTTCGTATTCTTTTTCCCACAAATAGTAATCGTAAAAATACGAGACGTTTTACATAAACCATAATTTCATATTGTATAGAATAATGGCTTGTTGCGAATCAAAAGTGAAACCATTAATCTGTTTAAGAGAATCGTATCTTTGTGTTTAGACTACAACTAATTTCACGCCGGCGCAGTATTCGAGGCACGCGTGGCACGGCGGTTGCCACTGATCTTGATTTATGGGGCCCGCGATTGATGGCACTACCGACTACTACACAATGTGACAACATTGTAAATAACTAACTGCATGAGTAAATTTTATTGTGGTAGTAATAAAAATGTGTTTTTATCCGAGTGCAACGGATAATGTGTTTCCATCATATTTGTTTGTTTGTATGTTTGTACTCGTATATACTCGTATCATTTTTTTCTGCAGTTTTTGTCCTGCAGGTGGCAGCTGCTTGATGGATTTTAACATAATAAGGTGTCGTTGGACTATTGATTTAATATAGCTGAAGTATTTTTTTTACATTTTATATTCATGCTACTTAAATTAACTTCCATACCTCGAGGTCTTCGTCCATCTTTCTATCTATCTCTACTACCCCTAATTAATACGTCTCTGTTCGATTGACTTCTATCGCACTATAGATTAGAGGAGATATTATTTGATTTATGATCATTGAGGTTATTCGTAATTGGTAGGGGTTACCCGTAACTGTTTGATAGATGCTGGATCTATTTGGTTTAGGAGCCAATAAATTGGAAGTAAGTAATTATTAATAGTAATTTCTTCATATTTCTCCATAATGTTGACGTTGATGTTGAAAATTATGTAAAGTATAATTACGAGGAATAAATAAAATCTGAGATGATATTGTTAATATTTTTATAATTCTATGGCAAGACATTATAAAGTAGATAAATAATGACATAATGTTGCTATAGCGTGTTCCTCTGAAGGTAAATGGAAAGACGTCATTCTAGCTTCAATAAGATTATAAGAGTAATAAAATCAAAATATTTTAAAATGAACAGTGATTTTACCACGCTTTTATTACCTTGACCTGTAAGTATGTACTCGTTTCTGGGTAACGGAATCTTTGAACTCAATTTTTACCATATTGGAACGGTCAGATTATTTCAAAATTTTGAACATATATCAAAAAGCGATGACAATACACGATTTTAATAATTTTGTTTCATTTTCCTCCTTTTTTTTTTTTTTTTTGTTGACGAGGGGGAAACCTTCAAAAGGTACCCGATGCCTTGGGAGCGACACAGGGTTATGTGGGACTCTTACCGCACTAAAACCCCCCCGGTGGCCGTCCTCAGCGCTGCGTAGAGGACTCCGGGATCTCCAAAGGAACGCAACCGGAGTCCTCTTAGCGCATTGCCCCGTCGGGCTCCGCCCAGGTGAGCTTATCGCTCACCGCACCGTCTGGTGCATACGACGGTATGCGACCACACATACCGCCGTCCTTCCCGGGGCCGTTGGCTGGGTGGTTCGAGCTCCCACTCTTGCCACTCACGACCCCAGAAGCCCCCTTTTAGTCGCCTCTTACGACAGGCAGGGGATACCGTAGCCCTATTCTTGTCCCGGAACTACAGGGATACCTCGCCGGGGACCGCTAAGTACGGCCGCGGCGATTTCTCCTCCGAGCGGGTTCAGCGCGCTCCCTTGCTCGCTCGGCGTCTTCCTTCGCACACATGACCATGTCGCAGAAGGTGATCATGCCGTCCCAGGCTTCGCTGCGCTGAACCATCGCTCCGACGATGGCCGACGGAGAGAGATCCGGTCCCACTTTTTCGACGAGGATCCGCCGCTGCTACTCCCACGCCGGGCAGAACTGCAGCGTGTGCTGTGCGGAATCCTCGTCGTGCCCGCAATGGTAACACCGGGCCGTCTCTTCTCTTTGTATCCTTTTCAGATACTCACCGAAACAGCCATGTCCGGTGAGTATCTGAGTAAGGCGGTAGGTCACTCTACCCCTGCTCTTCAGCCAGGCCCGAAAGTTCGGTAGGATAGCGTCAACCACCCTTTGGCGTATGTTCCTAGGCTCGTGAAGCCGTTCGCGCCAGCACCTCAGAGCTCGCCATTTGGCTCTCCTCCGAAGCGCTCCGATCGTCTCTTCGTTGAAGAGTTCAGTCCTCTGACGGAGTTCATTTTCCTCCTAAGGATTCATTTCACGTGGTTTTTAATAATTAAATATTTTTTAATAATTTTATTTATAAAATGAGATACTTTTATTATTTACGAAATAAACAACGGACTTGTGAAGTAGGTGGTACCACAAATTTAAATGTACGTAACTAAGTGATAATAAAATTAACAACTGTTCTGAAATCATAGTCATAATAGCTATATCATTAAACTAAATGTCTAGAAGTCTAAGAAAATATTTCATGAATCCACAGGTTTTCTCTTATTATAGAATATGACTACTATCTACTGACTAAATTGCACCACCCTTGGTAAGTGTTAATGTTTAAAGAATATATAGAGAACATTCAGTGTACTAAAAAATAAGATTTATTACATTACAGAATAGGGTATTCGGAGCTGACCTCTGGTTCTCATATGCGTTGTAATTGATAGGGGTAGTAGTAGGGGTAGTCGTGATCGATGCCGACATTGCTATACCCAACAAGTTGATAAATACGAACATCAATGGAAAAGGATGAAATGGATCGCTGCTACCGCTGATACATGATTGCAGATTAAATGGAAACGTTATTGTGTTTCGTAGAGATTTTTCATGGAATGACATGAAAGGTAAAAAAGTTTGGTAGTGGCACCACCGCCACTACTAATTCTGCCTAAGAATAGTAGTATTGAGCACATATGGTTGGAAACTATGTAAAGGGGGACATAATTGTCTTCTTTTTTTATGTATATTTGAGCCTAACGATAAAGCAGACGTGCTACCTGATGGAAAGTAGTCAACGTCGCCTATGAACATTTGCAACACCAGAGGAGTCGTCAATGCATCGCCGGCTTTGAAGGAGAACTCTTTTTGCACATTTTTTGAATAGCCCCATGTCATTTTTTACCAGGCATTTCAGTTTAGTCTTCAGGGGTATTGGCGCATCTGTGGCCGACATCAAATAATCTAATCTTATCTAGGGTTGATTCCAGATGTTAATAGGCGGCAATAACCGCCAAGTGAACTGCATGTGCGTCTGCTGCTCCGATATACTAAAAAACTAAGGTATCCTACCTTCTTCTTACTTTTAAGGTATTCTAACTTTCTGAATATATTACTATTTGTTTTATCCTTGTGAATTGTTTTATAGTTATCTTCTATAATGTTAAACTTTAACCCAAGACATCAATCACGTAAATATACATTTGCAAGTATATCCATGTTTCGTTCCGAAAATAGCGTACTTATGTTTAAGTACAAACTTTCTACTAAACACCCGCTTATTGCAAATATTAAACAAGGAAGTTTATTATATGAAAACAAGTATAATAATATATCTATTACGTTCTAATACTTCCTTTACAGTTCAGTGCCACAATACGGTGTTCCTAAACAAACCTATTTTATTTATGTAAACAATTTCACTCATGCAATTCCTATAGTTTAGACGGCACGCAACTTTCTATTAACATTGTAGGAACGCACGATATACTTATTAATATATTACTTGTTACAATAACATGCTACATTTATATTCGTACACTGTAAAATTCAGATTTATATTAGGTGGTGAAAACTATGAAACAAACTTCTTTTGAAACGTGGGATGTTTTTGTTTTACGAATGTTATGTGTGGAACTTATTATTTATTAATAATTATCATTGAATTATAGTGGTTTCTTGGCTGGGCACTGGTCTTTTCTCAAAATTTGGGCTGATAAAAAATAATCGCTAAAATTAAGCGCAGTAGCTAATAATTCTGGCCAAAGAGGAGAAAATTTTATAAACTCAAAGAAAAAATGATTTACATACAGTAATTAATGTGGTTACTGCTCTTGATAATAGCATTAACGGTAAGTTCTGGTTAAATATTAATATGTAGGATATATGAAGCCCGAACAAGTTTGTTTATATTTTGTACATATACATGAAGCAATAAAATACCCAGCGAAAAGCCAGACAAAGTTCAAATACCTAATTACCTTAAAATAGACCGCATTTGTGTAACTCGGTTCAAAATATTGGACGTGGGTGATTCTCTCCTGGTTTGTTGTAACAATGGTACCCGTAATGAACCCTTATAAATTAAAAGTTAATCACCCATTCCGCGAAGTTTTGCCCAGTTTCTGCGGAAGCTTTATGTAAATCTCCCTAATGGTTTCGGGAAACAAACTTTATTCTTCGCCATTAATTTTCAAATCGGAGAACGGTTATTTGAGGCAATTACTCACTCCGGAATGCAGAGGTTTCGGCATTTGTACCACTGACGACTGGTGACGAGTAAACGAGTAGCCGTTACACTTATCTTCGCCCGTCGCTAACTGAGAAGCTAGTCAGAAGAAAACCGTACCACGCTCCAATATCCAAGATTACTGACAGATCTTTTTAATAACCCAAAGTGTCCGACAAGACTAAAATAAATTAAAAAAAAAAAAAAAAAAAATCTAATGATCTTTGCAATGTAAGATTTTTAACCACATCCTTGTAACATAAACGAAGAAACCAAATAAATTCTAATGAAAAATGTGGTATGGTGCTACATCTAACCAAATTATATGTGCTCTTGTTCGAACTAATCCTCCTCAAGTTCTTCGCTCTGATTGAATTTTCAAAATTATCTTTTTGGTAAACTTTGATAAATCTTTTTTTTATAATATAGATGTAGCAGACGAGCTTGCAGTCCACCTCATGGTAAGTGGCTACTGCCGCCTATGGACATCTGTAATCAACCCCAGATAGGATCAGATATTCCTACCTGAGGTCAGCCACAGATGCGCCGCTAGCCCTGAGGACTAAGCTGGGACGTCTCGGAAAAGTCTGTCTACTTTATCACACCCTTCAAAACGGAACACGCCTAACACTGCTATTATTACCTATCAAAATTGTTCAGCTGTAGGTGTATCGTGATCTGGTGAATCTCCTGTAATTTTATAATTTATTTAATACTAGGTATTGTTTATCGTTTACCGCTATCTTGCCTATGGTCATCACAGTTCCTTGGTAATTTTACGACCGTAAGAGTACTTATATCAACTTTTTATTGGCAATAAAACAGCAATATCATACGTTTCCTTTATAAGGAACAATCCAGGGTCATACCTACTCGTACTTAATAGTCTATAGCCCGCAAGGCGTGACAATTATCGCCCGAAGAGAAACTGTGAGGACGTGATCATACAAAAGTATAGGTATACGTATAGGTTCCTATAAACTCGTGCTTTTAGTAAAAATTTCAACTGAAAAGCGCAGAAATTTTTGTTCATTTTAAGGTAAAAAATAACTGATAATTTTCTCGCTCCAAATTCCACGGTTTTGGAAACTTAAAATCGATTCTTGGAGTCCACAAATAGGCGAATTGTATACCCAACAGATATTTATCAACATCTTCATTTTTGGGTCATCAATATCATTACGACACTTACGTAGTTCTGGTTGTTTTTCAGCAATTAAATCAATGGTTGATTATCTTCGCCTACACCTTAAAATAATATTTCCGTGTATTAATTTATTACTAATGCAAGTAGGTACTCGTTTCTCTCTTTTCAGTTAATTATTTTGAAGGAGCCGTGTTTCTTGTGATTATAATATTTTATTTGATATGAAGATATTAGGTTTAAAATTAACATTCGCAGGCAGTGCTTACCATTACCACTTCATTATGCAAAGTTAGAACTTGAGACAAAACCGGCGAAAAGGACAAGAATTTTTTAATCTCGCCACTCGGAAGAGCTCATTATTCCTCTGGTAACTATCGCCTCCTTAATTTAAGCCTCATTTCGTTTAAGTGCACTCGTTTTACTGCGTTCGTTAACGATAACAGCCTTCCGGCAATCACATCCGTAGGATCCTACTATTTAAACAAGACTCCGCAAATGAGTTCGACAAGGTTTTTTTTGAGAAAGCGGGTAAGAGACATTTTAAAGATGGTAGAACTACGGGTTCGAGTGCGGAGGCCCTCTCGCCAGACCTCTCTGTGGCAATGTTACACGGTGCTGTCTTTTGGTTGAAAAGAGTAGTGAGGAAAAGGCATATATACGACCGTAGACATTAAATCCGATCTAGGTTAATTATAGATGTATATATATTAGCTGTAATTGAATCTGAGGGTTGCGTTATCTTTAGCTGTTTAGTATAATCGTTAATATATATAAATAAAAAAGTACTTGCAGTCCACTTGAAGGGAAGTAACTTGAAAACTAATTTGGAAAGCCTTGCATGCATTATTTTGTTCAGCCTTCAAATCTTTTCTACTCCAGTGAACCACGAATTTTTAAACGATGTAGAATAAGAACCCATTCCTACTAAAATTGATTAAAATTGTGTATGCGCGCAGCAGTCATTTACCACCCAATGAAATACATGGTTTTGCTTTTCAAAAGAACGGAAAATATTTCGACTGAAACATCGTAACAACACTACTTTTTTATAATATAAAGGTAGCAGACAAGCATACAGTCCACCTGATGGTTAGTGGCTACTGCCGTCCATGGACATCTGTAATCAACCCCAGATAGGATAAGATATTCCTACCTGAGGTCGGCCACAGATGCGACCCCTGCGGACTAAACTAGAACGCCGCGGAAAAGTGTGTCTCTCTTAGCACACCCTTCAAACCGGAACACAGTACCGCCTAACACTGCTGTTATTAGGTAGAAGTAGGTGTGGCGGTGGTGCCGCCGGAGTCGAACCACAAAGGGTTCTACCACCTTCAAAAACTTAAGTATATGCTAAACATTCTGTGTAACACTTTATATCATCAAATAACTCGTTGTTAACACAATATGGTTTATTTATCCTTAAACAAAAGATGTCACAACACGAAACAATGTCAAGCAGTATTGAAATGAATCATTAAATTTTACGACTCAATAAAAATCCTTACGACATACGAGTACATGCATTCAACGATATGTTTGACATACGTAAGAACTATGCGATAACTGCCTTTGTCAATACGTTTACGGGTTTCAAGTTTTATTTGAGGTCAGATAGTTGCCATGACTAAGTTAGAATGCCTCGTATTCCAGTTAAGACTAGTTAAAGAAACGCCAAACTTCCAATATTAATATTTTTCATTACTGTTCAGAAATCGGCTTTGTAATAAGGACTGAAATAGTATTCGTACATCATATGTCCTTGTTACATACAAACTAACCTATCTGTAAGTAAAATATGTTTATTTACTTTTAAACTTACTTTAAAAAGCGTATAACAAAGCTTTTATTGCTATTTACTGCTGATTTTTATATACAAGGACTAAATTTGATTTGTTTGTACATTAGCGTATTTACGGACTAAATTAGAATTTTTTGTATCCTAGCGTATTTTAAGCACCTAAATTTGAAATTTTTTTTAACCTAAACCTAAACCTTGTTTTAAACCTAAATTTGAACTAACACCGTCACATTCTAATATTTTTCGTCGGCAATAATTCAGCACGATAGTTTTACTATAATACCATTTTATATTTTAGTCTCACTATGAATTGTGTACAGTCGTGTACACATTTCTGTACAGTGTGTACAGTCAGTAGGGGAATGTCTGATGAAAAGTCACTGCTCACTCAATAATGAGCAATTTAGCCGTAGTTTTTATCGTTCGTCGAGTTCGTGTGCGAGCAAGGTCATGCCGGAGTTCGTGGTAAGGGCTTTAAGGTTCAGTTGATTCCGTCAAAGCTCTTTATGAAGAATAGATTTTATACCTACTTTCCCTCGCCTTTTACATTAACGAAACTGATATGCATTAAGATTGGAGACAAGGCTTTCATCCAATTTCAGACAATTTGAAAACAATGTCAGGATCCTATTCATTAATGTACAAAGTAACCAATAAAAGAAAAAGAAGGCAAGAAATAATCTTTGTTATTTTAAGAAAATATATTTCATTAAATTAAAAAAAAATTGGATCTCGACAAAAATGTTAGTTACTTAATTTTCTTTATCTGCAATGGCTAAAGATGAACCGCGCGGCGCATTTGCACGGAGTATTATATTCCACTCTTCTAGAGTAAGTATGAAACTAATTATGCATTTAATTTAAAAAAAAACAAGAGACAAAGCTCAGAAGAAATGCGAAAATAAATTTCTCAATTCATAAATTCAAATTGATTTTGTAGCGTATGTTCGCATGTAAAAATCCTACAAAAAAGGTTCACGTTTAACCGTAAAGAAGTAGCACGTAAGGCACCTGCACTGAGCGTTGATTGGCTTCATACAACGTGGATCACGATTCGCAGACAGCGGGGCTAACAATGCACGGCAGTGTACACTTCTTAAGTGATCGGGATAGGTGAGAGTACTCTTAATTATAAGCGACGTTTATACAAAGTTATATATTTACACGTTTTAAGATGTCTTTTTTTAATGAATGTTTTATATTTTTCCAATTTGGAGTGTCTATTTTTGCTATCAATAGGAGAGTGCCCTTGTGATTGGGATTTGGACGGATTTAAGTAAATTATTATATTATTACTAAGATAAAATTTCTTTATATTCGGGCCAATTAATTAAAAAATTTGAACACTTATCAAGAACCGACGACAATACACGATTGTAATAATTTTGTCCCATTCAGCAGGATCGTCAGGATTAACAATTTTCCTTATGCGATTTTAGCGTGATTTTTATATGGTAATTATTGTTTAGTATCTTAAAAACTTTTATAGGAAATATAAAATCTGTAGAAAAAGGGCTCTGTTACTATGATGACTCTAGGCGCGAGACAACACGTGTCACTCAATATATAATGTCATAGAAATGGCTTCAACAGTTTTGTAACGAGTTTACATACGGAACAACATTAGACCATTTACATGCAAGCTTATCGAGGTTACCACAAAACAGTTTTGACAACGCTTTCAATACTCATTATCGCCGCTCGAGAGGTTTACGTTAAAGTTAAGGCACATTGAACAGGACTTAAATATTAACTACACCGAACATATATATCAGTTAGAGTATTAAGTTTATGTTTAATATTAAGTATTAAGTACTTAGTTTATTTCTACCTAATAACGGCAGTGTTAGGCACTGCTGAGTTCCGGTTTGAAGGGTGTGGTAAGGGAGACAGACTTTTCCGAGGCGTTCCAGCTTAGTCCTCAGGGGTAGCGGCGCATCTGTGGCCGACCTCAGGTAGGAATATCTAATCCTATCTGGGGTTGATTACAGATGTCCATGGGCCGGCAGTAGCCACTTACCATCTGGACTGCATGCTCGTATAAAAAAAGCGCAGAAGTTCTACCTGCTTCGAACAGATAGGTTCTACGACTGTCAAACATCTAACTATGTATGTATACACGCTATGTATACCCGCTAAATCATTACAAACATTAGCATACATCGAATTATCCGAACAAAGCTCTCGCCTGTCATTATTTGACTAAGCAACTATCTCCCCTATTTTGACCAACACATACGGGGTTGAGTAAATAAATGCGAAGGGTTGATACCGAGTAAGCGCATGATTAACTAGAAACATTAGAATTTGCATACCTGACGCTGACCGACCCCAATATTTTAGCTGATATCAAAATGTATGCAAATTATGCGGCCACATTTATTGCTGGAAGGAATTATATAAATTTAATATAGTGTAATGTTTGTTTGATGTTCTTTGCAGGGTCTGATTACGGAAATTCATATGTTCCGGTCACGATGTGGAAAACACGATGTTTTGTTAACGGAATTTTACAAAACCGTCGCTAGTTCTTTATAAAGTATGTCAAACCATCGTTCCACTGCTGGAAATGGATCTCCTCTCAGAGTGAAAATTCCAAGTGTGAATTAGTAGATCTCACACACCTTTGCAAACTTTTTTCTCTGGTGTTTCCTAACGATGAAGGCCTTACTCTTCAGATGTTAATTAATTTCTTATTCTTACAAACAGAATACTAAAGAAGAGAGCCGAAAGCCTTTTCTTTTTCACACTATCTTTGTTTGAACTTTTCATCACTTTTTCTTTTCCCTCCATTTCACTCTCTGATCTATCTTGCCATTTTCCTTCTTTCTATTTAGTCCTCAAAACCAGTAATGCTATTTCTCGTCTCACTTTCGTAATTTCTTATTACACTGGAAGATTTCTTAAGCAAAATATATCGCGAATTTGATCTTGCTCTATGTATAATTATTTTAACAGTTTATGTGTCACGAAAATAACATATACTCAGGAATGCTTACACTTTCTTAGAACGTAAACAGTTGCAAAACGCAAAATACATAACAAGTAATCGGAATGAAAATAGAAACATTGCCTGACGCAATATACGGCTTTGCTTCGATCTGTAAAATTATTATTATCTGTTGGCTAGTATTCAATAAGTCAATTACCACTTAAACCAATAGCTTTCTCTGTAAACAGGTATCCTGTATTGAAGTGTTGTATAGACCTCGTAAATTATA
This sequence comes from Epargyreus clarus clarus, assembly GCA_014595695.2. Taxonomy (NCBI): domain Eukaryota; kingdom Metazoa; phylum Arthropoda; class Insecta; order Lepidoptera; family Hesperiidae; genus Epargyreus; species Epargyreus clarus. The sequence continues at coordinate 2,084,368 of JACTTY020000037.1, forward strand.
GCTAGAGCTAAAATAGGGTTGTCACTTTTTAGTAATATAGGAGTAGCAGACGAACATGCAGTTCACCTGGTGGTAAGTGGCTAGTGCCGCCCATGGACATCTGTTATCAACGTAACTGAAGTTCCCAACAGATGGGCCGCTACTCCCGGGGACTACGCTGGAACGCCTCGGATAAGTCTCCCTTACCACACCATTTAAACCAGAAGACAGCATCGCTTAACACTACTGTTATTAGGTAGAAATAGGTGTGATGGTGGTGCCGCCGGAGTTGGAATATAAAGGATTCGACCACCTTAATACACACAAGAAATGATTTATCTAGCAGCAATATTTTTGTGTCCCGTTGTGGTACGCATGGATACAAATGGTTCCAAACAGCATGGGGCAGTGTGGGCTTTGCCAGTTAATTAGCGGATTTTATTTAACACATTCACCATACAAATCTAGTACATTGCACTTTCAAAAACTGACCTTTTAAGACTGACCTTTAAGCTTATGAATGGGACAGGTAAAACATATTGCAATAAATATTACGTGTAATTATATAAACGGAAGTCTTAAAGCGTGATTAAAAATGCCTTAATAAGAACACGTATCTGTAGCATCTGTAGGTACAGTGATTTTTAATTATTAAAATTTTATATTAATATTTCGTGTGACGTTTATCAACAGCAACATTTCAGTACTAATATTTATTTATACAGAATAATAGCAGCGGTTAGCAACCCTACATCGATTGCGAATGTCGCAAAAGGAACTTACAAAAGGCAGCTGCAAAGCTTAATTCGTAGGGTTGCTACAAAGCAGCTTATATACGAGAAGATTAATGCCATCCATTTATAAGTCAAAAATGCAACTACATGTCTAACTTGTTAATGCTTAACCGCAGTACCTTGATGGTCATATTGGCACTTAAAGAGACAAGCCCAGGTGAGTGCCATTTTGATTAATGGTTTCTGAAGATGAAAACCGATAAAATGTATACGACATTTATTATTATGTGTCGTGGTTATGCATTATGTGAACTAAGTGTTACCTCCGATAATTTATAGGTACAACTCTTTGGGGTTCTACTGCGATGCGACCACGTTTTTCAGCATTTTACTGGCAGTTAAAATGTTTATAGATGTGAGAGGTTTACGCGAGGCGCATATCACATATCTATTTACCAATTGACATGAATCAATTATATTATTTTATGTGCACCCTTAAGTTTTCTGAGAAGAATACGATAAGAAACTGTTTCATTTTTACACGTTTTTACTTAATATAAATTTATTGTGTACTTAATAAAACTGACAATGAAGGTATATCTTATTGAGAAATTTAAATAGGTATTTTTTTTATAATTATAGCTAAACGATGAGGCAGCCGGGCTACCTGATGAAAAGCAGTCACCGTTGCCTATGGACAATTGCAACCCCAGAGAAGTCGCCAATGCATCGCCGGCTTTGGAGAAGAACTCTTTTTACACCTTTTTTTGAAGAGCCGGGAAGCCTCCGGGAGCCTCCGGGAGCCTCCAGGAATACCTCAGAAGGAAGTTCATTCCACATCTTGCACGTCCGTGGCAAGAACGTCCGTGCAAACCGAACCGTGTAGGACCGCCACGAGTCCAGTTGATGTGGATGGAACTTCATCTTCCGGAGAGTGGCGCGATGCAGAAATGGTGAATGCTAAATATACGAGTAGAAGGCTTTAAGCCTAATAGTTATTTGTATAGTTATACAGTATTGTTAGATGATTAAAGACTTACGTTTTAAGTAAGATAAACATTGCTGTAACCCTAGACTTGGAATTATTTAAAGGTTGTAACCAACACTTAGTTGGCAATAAACTCACCACGTATTTTGACTTTTTCGCAGACACACGCCCGACCATATTTTAATTCAACATACACCGTACACCTTGGAATTTCATTTAGCATTCTTCAATATAAAAACATTACAAATAGTAAACTTAAGTAATACCCATTTACTTTCTTTCTTTTTACGTAAAACACATGATAGTAATTATAATTATGTTTCTTTTTTGTATTGGTCTTTTTAAACCATCGATTTTATTACTGTCATTTGTAAAACGGGTGCCGATATTATTTCGTCATATACACACACAAATAATCATAAAGGTACATGGCGATATGCACCACATATACACATAGATTCTTAAAGTTACTAAATTCGTAAATATTCTTACATTTATAATTTATTGTTAACTGTTCTAAAATATTTCGAAATCAATAGAAATGTTTAATGCAATAAATACGCAAATTAAATCCGTTGTGACAGGCTTATTTGACAGTTTGTAGGATTTGCTAAGCAAGTTACTTGTAGTTAAGCTTTGTTTATAGCAAGGATTAGTTACTTGTAATAATACAGATATTTTATGTGTTTCAAGCTAACTTTTTGTAGATACTTTAGTTTCTAGACGCTTAGCTACATGCAAGATCCGATTTAATCCTCGCGTTATAGAGGAATAACATACAAGTGATATTAAGTTGAAACACGAGCGACAGCCCGCGCTGCTAGTCGGCGGCAGTCGCCAGCTGTCGTTAACGACTGTCGGCGACGGTCGTCAACTGTTTTCGGCTATCGCAGCCTGTCGTGAGTGACTGACGATCAAGTGCAATCGCCGTTTTGCGATCGTATTTTCTTATTAGTAGCTGATGACATGCGGCGACGGTCGCCAGCGACCGCTATTGAATGCCACCGACTGTCACCGCCTGCCCTTAGCGACTTTTAGCTATCGACGTCCATCGACGACAGTCGTCGGACTGTCGCTCATGTCGCTCGTATGTTACCTCAGCCACATTTGCCATTTCGATGAACTTTCTTCCTTTTAAAAGCTTTTTGAATATTTAACTGAATGATAAAGATTGATAAAGCTGTCTACTGAAATCTCATTCCCATTTTCTTGTCGATTGTTCGAAATCTTTTCTACGTTCTAAAAAATTATCCCTTTGTTCGGTACCTAACCCAATTATTCCTTTCTTTATTTTATTATTTCTACTGACATTTAAATCATGGCAATCTTTATGTACTTAAATCGAATACTAAACAAGTTAGTCCGCGTTGCTTTTTGAGCCTTAAAAATCATGTTATGTATCTATAAATTGGTATTTTTTGTAATAAAGGAGTACTAGACGAGCAGTCCACACAGTTACAGTCCACGTAATGGTAAGTGGCTACAGCCGCCCATGGACATCTGCGCACACAGCAGCGCTTAACACTACTGTTTTTGGGTAGAAGAAAGCGTGGTGGTGGTGCAGTCGGAGTCGAACCACAGAGGGTTCGAACACCTTAATGACTCTTAATGGTTTCTTCAGAGGGATTTGTTATTAAAATTAACTTTTTTTTTATAATATAGGAGTAGCAGACGAGCATGCAGTCCACCTGATGGTAAGTGGCTACTGCCGCCCATGGACATCTGTAATCAACCCCAGATAGGAATAGATATTCCTAACTGAGGTGGGCCACAGATACGCTGCTACCCCTGAGGACTAAGCTGGAACACCTCAGAAAAGTCTGTCTCCCTTACCACACCCTTCAAACCGGAACACAGCAGCGCCTAACACTGCTGTTATTAGGTAGAAATAGGTGTGGCGGTGGTGCCGCCGGAGTCGAACCACAAAGAGTTCTACCTACACTTACGTTTTCAAATGATGAAAAGATTATCGTGATCTCCTTCGTTAACGAGGCTAGAAACAATAGGTCCTAATTCTACGCAAAATGTGCACCCATGCGCATTCTAATTCGGCGCACGACTGAAAATTGGGTTGACTCCGCACTAATTCTGAACTGGACTAGATCGTTAGATTAGATTGGCTGGAATCGTGGATATCTGGCTTTTAGGTTCACTAGGTAGGTAATAGATAAACTGGATTTCCGTCTGATTGCCTACACTAACCGTGTTATCGAATAGTCGGGAACAACAGTTCAAATAACTTGAAACGATCTAAAATGGTAGAATAAATACGTCATGTTCATATATTTATATTTGAAAAGTAAAATGAGTTAAAAACTAATTTATAAACTTTATTCTTACACAAACTATAGATAGATCGTATAAAGAGGTTTCTGCAGTAAGCTTTGACCGCACTTTATCGATATTATACTTTATCGATACTAAAACAACTTAATCTTATATATAAAATTCTCGTGTCACAATGTTAGTTACCGTACTCCTCCGAAACGGCTTTACTGATTTTCACCAAATTTTATATGCATATTCAGTAGGTCTGAGAATCGGCTACTATCTATTTTTCATACCCCTAAGTGATAAGGGCTGTTCACCCTTCACATTTTTTTTATTTATATGGCAGCACAACGTTTGCCGGGTCACCTAGTATCTGTATAACATTACCTACTATAGAATATCATATTTCATTATGCTGTCTTGATGTTTATTTTAGCCTCAAGTAGTAGTTAGAAAAACGAATACATAAGTATCATTAAGCAAAAAACATCTTGTTCAATTTAATATTTCAATCAACATTTATTTGATAGAACCTGCTACTGGCCTCAATAATTAATTGAAATATAAGAAGGCTAATACACCGGAAGCAACAAATAAATAAGGGCGCAAACAGTGCGGCGACGATGATCTGACACGCGATACATCAATTTAAACTAGGGATGGGGATTGTTCCAGAATAATATCGACTTTTTTAATCGATTCGAAGTCAAAAATTAAATCTAGAAAAATTTAGAGCTAATATATCGATGTCTGTAAATTTGATATTCGATTTATTTTACTCTGAGTATAAAACTGCGAAAGTGAAAAAGTTCACCCGTCTTCCGTGCTAACCAGAAAATAATAGCATTATTAATTGTTATATTATATTAACAAAAAATATAACGTCGATTACGATATTTCGATTCGCTGTATCAATTCATTGTTTGGCGACCCGTGTGGCGGAGCGGACACCATACCGGCCTGACGCGCAAAGGGTCCCGGGTTCGATCCCCGGCCAGACAGATATCTAAATGATGAATTTAGATTTCTGTTTCTGGGTCTGGGTGTTTGTGTATTTGTCTATGTGTGTGTCCATGGCACCCACGACACAGGGAATCCTAGTGTGGGGCTGTGAGTGTAGAAAGCGTAGAAAGAAAGCGATTGTTTAGTATCAAATATTTTAGGACTCGATTCTTTGATTAGTCAGCCTCCAAACGACATCCCTAATTAAAGCACACTACAGTGCGTTCATTAGTCGACGCGACGCAAATTGAAAGTTACTCATCACTAGTATCATACATATCATTAATTTTATTATGACATCCCAACATAAACCACAGACTGTTTAAGATTAAATGACACAAATTAATAACCCAAGGACTTAAATAAAGGAGATGTTTCATTTTCGGCCATCTCATGTACACTATATCTAAAAAACACGAATAATTTGTATATTTGAAGAAAAATACACATATATTTTGATAACGTAAAGTATTCCTGTTTAAAAATATTTAAAATAAGCATTCCTCATTGAAATATTAAATATGGCGGAATACTGTCAATGTCAAGTTTTCAAAACTGTCGATGTCGATCAGGGAACCTATGTGTACCCCACACATAGGTTACTATACTCTTTGGATGTCGGTAATTCTGTATTTCGCTGTTTTGTCGTAAAGTTATTGTTACCTTAGTACTTTACAACCTGGCTTTTGTTTTGGGTATCCCGTCATTATTTCTGAATTTAATTAATTATTTATAATAACAAAACCTCCTTTTAAATAGTATATGGTTTTTAGGTGTAAGTGACATGTCCAATTAAAAAAGAAGAAGTTGTCAATTTGATATGTGTAAAAGTGGATATATACATACTATATAATAGTGGAATCCAATGTAAACGTTGAATAAATATGTACTGATGAGAAGATTCCATTTCAATACTGAATATGTTTCTGCTCTGTGCTGCTTACGATTTTAGACTGATTCTACCTTACTTGTTTACCCAGCTTATGTTTAATGGACTCTTGTGATTTTCGTGCGATCGCTGTGAATTGTGTTGACAAGGATTCAATATCATCAGGTAAAATATACATCAGTTAGTTGTATTTATCGTGAAATAATCGTTAATAATTTTAAACTAGAGAAGCTAATCTTTTTACATTTCTCTTTTTATTTTAGATAATTACAATAGCAAGACAAGGACATTCTTTAGATGACAAAATAATCAGTTATTATTGCAACTGCATCGCTGGGCAACGAACCGTACTCGTAGCTGCGCTCACATTATGACCATTGTTTGACGTTTGGGCTGAACTCGTCACAGGATATTACAGAACCTGCTACATGATTGGATGAAAATATTGATAAGGGAAGATATTGAAAATTAATAAATAACGTATCTAAGTGAAGAATAAATAAAATATTATCTAGATGTTTACTGAAAGTTGTTTTATTTACACACTTAAATGTTTTAACTAAATAAATTGTTATTGATGTACATATTTTGGTATGTTTGTTTTAAGTCAAGATTTACGAAAGTAAATATAATTAATGTTTATCAAATATAGGTATTGTTTCTCAATACATACAATACAATATTTATAGATCTACGCCCATTCGCGTAAAATATATTAAAAAGTATATAATGTATATAGTAAGATAAAATAGAATGACAGATGACATTATTACGGTAATCTCTACCGCCATGATGTTTTTCCACTGTTGTGTTGCAAGTTTAAGTGTAAATTATTGTTTTTAAACAATAAAACGAACATGATTTCAAGAAAAGGAACGCCTACGAATTGTTCTTTGCATGTCATCTTAGTTTTTAGTATAGTGTACAAAAGGTGGCCGGGAGCCCATACATTTTGAAACATCTCCTTTAAGATATACAAACATTGTTAAGCTTGTTACCTGTCAAATGAACCTATAGTCCGATTCATAATTAGGTGTCCAAAATGTAAACAAAGGTGTTGACCTATCGAGAAAATATGTGTCAAATGGCGGTTTCTTATTTTTGACGATATTAAATTAATACATCGATAATAAAATAATAATCTAAATAAATTAAAATCAATTCACAATATTTATATTTATATTAACTCAATTTCATTTCATATAGTAATAATAATAAAAACAAGATTTATGAGAGAAAATTAAATTGTGATAATGGTCACACAATCGGCATCCAAAACATTTTTTGTGCCGCCATTTTTAAGTTTCGTAGTTGATATTATTCATTTTCGTGATCGTGATCGAACTCGAATTTTTTCTAGTTTTCTTAGCGCGTTTTTTTTAATTGTGTGCAGTTATTAAGTTTTTGTTTTATGTTGAATTTTGTGAAATTTTTCGTTTCTTGTTCATTTGTTAAGGTTTGCAATACCTGTAATCGAATTTTGACAATGACATTTCTTTGTTTACATTTTGGACACCTAATTATGAATCAGACTATATAATTGATTGAAATTACTGTTTTAGGTTCGCTTCCAAGAAATTAATACCAAAAATACATTTACACTAAGACAAATCTCAATTGATATAAGTATATTTTTATTATTTTTACAAGCTTAAGCATTCACTTAGGATTATTGTTTAAGTAGTACAAAATTTATCGTTATTTCCTTATTTACTACATTAACATTACATTGCAACTGATATATTTAGATAAGTTGATCTAATTCACAAAATGGACTTGTGTCAAATTTAATACGATTACTATTCACTAATCTGACTGCTGATTCATGTTCTATAAAAATCATTCAAGTGGTGCACAAGAACAAAACAATGGCCAAGTGCGAGCTGAACTCGAACACGGAGGGTTCCGTGCTACCACATTTTCATTTATTTTTATTTTAAGAATTTGTTATCGTATATATTATATTATACTAGAAGTAAATTCATTGAGAAAATGTATACTGTCTATCTAAGTATCACGTTAGATAAAGCTAAAAACGCCGAAAAATTGCGGTTTTTTTGTAGTGACCTCCATTTATTTTCAAGCTATCTTTATTTTTAGTATTTTTGTTATAGCGGCCATCGTTATGTATACTCTGAAAAAATTCAAGTGTCTATCTGTTACGGTTTTGAAGATAGAGCCCTATGACAGACAGACAGACAGACAAACAAAGGAGTCTTAGTAATAGGGTTCCGATTTTACCCTTTGGATACGGACCCCTAAAAATGTTCGTTGTCAAACAATTCGCTAAACCCGGATTACGTCAGATTTACGGCGCTTATTATAATGTTGATGAAACATTTATGTCCGTGTAAAAAGGAAGCAGTTTTCTTACCCTGACCCTTAGCTCTCTATCGTATAGGTACAGTCACGAGCATAAATATATGACTATGGGCAGATTAGCAAAAATATCTCACCCAAGAACGAGTTCAGTAATATCTGCCTGCAAGAACGCAGCAAAAATATCTGACATTAATAGGCAGCAAAAATATGTGATGATAACGTTGATCAAATAATTGTGACCACCTTACGAAGCAAAAATATCTGACAATATTAATCTATTCACTTTTGTTATTCCGGCTCAAAATACAATTCGAACGTCCAGCCGCGATCTTTTTCTTTTTAATGCTAAGTCATAAAAAATCGTGTCAGTCAGTAACTTTATAAATAAGAACTTATTATTATAAAAATAACACATCATGAAAATAATACAAATTAATTAATTAAAATAATACTATAATAAAAAGAAATTGAATTGGTTTCTAATAATACACTATCAAACAATTCCGAAATGTTACACGGCAGCGTTGGATAAAAAGATCTACTACCCACTTTTTAACGATAAAAATATATCAAAGCGATATCAAAAAGATAGATCCTATTTCTCCGATAATATAAATAATTAAAGTTATATGTATCAATTAACTGTTGCGGTAACTTAATTTTTATATTTTTGTCTTATCAGAATATTCGTAACCATTTTAGTTTAATAATATATAATCTACCAGTTTTCGCCCGCGGCTTCGCCCGCGTTAACAAATATAACATACTAACATACATAAAACTGAAAATTCGTACCTTCAACTTTTCTAAAGATAATCACTTGATCAAATGCATAGTTTACGATTCAATCCTTACTAATATTGATTAAAATAATCGATGTTTTGGGTCCAAAAGATCGATTCTCCGATTAATCGATCTTAGATCGCCATCCCTAGTTCCCGCGTGAGACAAAAACTATCCAATGTGGTTTCTCGGGTCTCAGACTATCTTTGTACAAAATTTCATTAAAATCGGTTCAGTGGTTTAGGCGTGAAGAAGAGACAAGCAGACAGACAGACAGAGTTACTTTCGGATTTATAATATTAGTAAGGATATAATATTATAAAAGTTGTTAGGACATATTATTTTTGTTGTATACAGAGCGAAATTGAAGCTTTTTCCATAATTTGTCACTTAATCCCAGAATTTAATCCGTGTAAGGGACGCTATCCGATATATAAGGTGTGTATTTTTTTTTCAAAATGAACTCGTTCGATTCCCGTATATAGGGATATTTTAAATAATTCGCCACCAGATGTTTACTATTTTATAAAAATAAGTATACCCTAAAAACTAATGATGCAGTATTAGTTTTTATCAAAATTTGCCTCGTAACTCCTTTTAGCATTTTTCGCTAATCCTCATAGATTCGGATTTGAAACATTCACCCTGTTAAAATACATTAATTATCCTGTCTTTGTCCTTAACCCTGTTTTTTCTTACTAAAATAAAAAAATATGAGAAAATGTTTATAACGTGTTTTTTACTCATATTCTCCGGAAAAATACATTGGCCCCTTTGACCGGTAGGTTGATATATTTACATCAAAGATATTTATAAATTATGTCAGATATTATTGCACCTTAGTTGACGTCACATGTCATAACACATGTCACAATTATTTGATCGACGTTATCATCACATATTTTTGCTGCCTATAAATGTCAGATATTTTTGCTGCGTTCGTGCAGGCATATATTATTGAACTCGTTATTGGGTCACATATTTTTGCTGATCTGCCCATAGTCATATATTTATGCTCGTGACTGTACATTCATATACGGATCTCAGAATAAATATCTATTTATCATTTAGATATCGGGCTTTACCGAAACAAATCTGGAACCTTCTGCATGGCAGATATAGAGTCACATCGATCGACTTCTTTACTCTCTATTTAATTTTCAGATTTTCTACAAGCCTAGATTTAGATTTTTTATCCCGCTTATAATTGTAGACAAATTATTTCACAATAATTCATTTTATAAAACAGTAATTTGCCCGAATGCCCCGGAACAAGGATTACCTATTCAGTTACGTATTAAATCCACCCTTTGTATCCTTTATAGATTATAAGGGATACAAAAGACGAATCAAGAAGATCAATAGTACATACTACCTATTATTCACCCAGTATCCGCGAATCGACCTGATGGAAAGCAATTTTTATATCTCCAATATTTTCGTGCTTTCCTATTTATTATAGGAATCAGTCAGTGTCGCCGTACTTTAACCACGGAGTCTCATCTTCAAAGATACCGAAAATTATAAAAGCATTTTAATATTGCAACATTTGAAAACCAGTTACACGTCATTTCAATATTTGATTAATTGTAGAGCCAGTTATTCCGTAACTTTTGGTATTTATAAGACGTTAATATTTATATTCATCTTATTAAATAAAATCAATATTAATCTGTCTGTACGTATTAAAAGAAAATAAAAATTCGCTTCATAAAATGTACGCATAAAGGTAGAAGAACCTCCCTGTTTTCATTATGGAAGAACCATGTTATTTTTGTCTCATAAAAGTACCCAATGTTTAATTCTGGATTCAGCTTTGAAGGGGTTACCCAAGAAACTTAAACGTAATGACTAGTTACTGAAGTGGATTAAGATAAGTTTTTTTTATTTTATCTATAATAATATTAAAAAGAGGAAAACTTTGTTTGTTTGTTTGATTGTAATGAATAGGCTCAAAAACCACTGGACCGATTTTAAAAATTCTTTCACCATTCGAAAGCTACATTATCCACGAGTAACAAAGGCTATATTTTATATGAAATATATTGAAATATATAAATAGATTTTGAGGCGGTACAAAGTTTGCCGGGTCAGCTAGTATTTCTATAAGAAGGTTTCAAGGCTTAGTATCTAGGCTGAGTATTTTAATAAGAAACTTGTTAAAACACACTTTTTACTCTTTACGCGCATTCGTAAATCCATTCATCCACTTTCAAACGTAGACATATCCGACGCATTCGCTAGTTAAATATGAACCTAGTTAATAGTCATATGTGTGTGAGGAGATTCCCACGATACGTTTTAGAGCCATGTGGCGCCTGCGCGGCGGTCTCCGTCAATTTATTTATTCGCCAACAAAAATAAATAGAACATGTTAAAACAAGGTCTGTCTGACCAGTCGTCCTTTTGTACGTTGAGTAAACTAAAGCGATTTTACCTAGAATTATGTTAGAATTGCGTACATTCCATTCAAAGATACTGAAATTTATTTGCAAGTTTATTTTAAAAACCACTATTAATCCTCAAAATGAGAATTTTTATCACTACTCTTGAAACTTTTTTGAATGAAAACCTATTTACTTTATATCTAATTGTGTTTTAAGAGTGCATTATTACGATTATACTGTACTTCAAAATATGATATAATATGTAAAATGGCATGACAATGGCACCTCCGAAGTCAAAACATTTAATCTATCTACCATTTTGGGCTGTCAATCAATAATACGAATCTGTGCCTTAACTCTATGACACCTAATCACATCTGTGCGCGTCATCCATAGACTAAACAAAGGTGGACGCTAAACATTACCGCGCGTTCCGCGACTCGGATAGTTTGATCGATTATTTTCATTCCTAATGACGTGTGTGTAGAATAAACAAATCGACGTTTCATCTGCAATGTTAGGTTGTAACTGTTTAGCTTAGCGTGTGTTTATTAACTGGTAAAGTAAACCAACGTATTCGCACGTTAACACCGTTATCCTTATTAAATGCTTCTGCGCAAAGTGAATCTTTTATTAACTACTAGTTTTTTCCCGCGGCTTCGACCGCGTTTAAAAGAAAATAATATAACATACTAAAAATTCGTACCTCAACTTTGCTAAAGATTATCAAGTGATAGTGATTGATCAAGTGATCAAATGTATAATAGTTTACGATTCAATCCTTACTAATATCGATTAAAATATTTGATGTTTAGGTTCCAAAAGATCGATTCTCCGATTAATTGATCTTGGATCGCCATCCCTAGTTCCCGTGGGATTTCCGGGATAAAAACTATCCTATGTCCTTTCTCGGGTCTCAGACTATCTTTGTACAAAATTTCATTCAAATCGGTTCAGTGGTTTGGGCGTGAAGAAGAGACAACCAGACAGACGAGAGTTACTTTCGGATTTATAATATTAGTAAGGAATAAGGATATCAATTTATGGTTAGAACGCTACGCTTATGTAAAATAGTTTGTTTAGCGTGGCATTCTAGAATACTAAAATCGTTCTCCAATAACTTAAGTTTAAACGTAGACTTCCTGCAATTTACTTACCATAAATAATTCGATTGGACGGACGGACGTGTCCATCTTTGCGATTTCACAATTTTTCCAAATTATCTTTGAATTAGAGTCAATATAAGGTCAAAATAATTGATACTCTGAAGGTATTTTAATTTTATCTGCCTTACAATTTTCATTTAAATCTAATTTTTGTCGAAAATGATACTGATTGCAGTATTACAGTAATATTAAATGACAGACCGTGCCGTGTAACTTATAATTTATCATTCTTATATAAAATCGTTTCCAAATACCAAGTACCAAATACCAATAGAAGCCTTCATATGAAACACATCGTTATCACTTATGTCATTAAAGGACTAGAGACAAATGATTATTCCATTTACGCGACTCAATAGAAATTAATTCCAAATCGATTAATCCCAAAAACACTGGACACAATCCAATTTTTTGGATAGTAATCATTACACTAGATAACTATACTATTAAGATAGATAGAGAAGATAGATAAACAAGTCTTCATCCATTTACCTACATAACTAAATAGCAACATTGAACCCAATAGAACAGGACACATTCTAAATAGTTCCTTGTTTATTTGTAACGACCAGAGCCACAGCACTCGGTTAGCCAACTTTATTTGTTCACGGGTTCTCAACCGGCTGTACTCGCCAAACCATCTCAAAATATCCATTTGGCTACCACTAATATTAGACCAACGCTAGTGTGAACTACGTTCGTAGTACATGTGTACTTATTTACGTTTTAACTATGGGATTATTGCGGTCTTTATTGGAACGAAATTGCATATACCTTGCATCAGGAGTTAATGCTAGGAACAGTCACGGAAGGAAAATACGTTATGCATATGACTTTTTCGCTCTTTCTTCATCTCCTTTTATTATTTACAAGGATGTGTCTGTTTGCGTATGCATGCGAATAATGATATTCGATCCGACGAAGTGAGCAGACGAGCATCATGCGCGGCCGGTTGTACGAGTATAATCTCAATACTGCACGTATAAGTTGTTTTTTTTTTTGTAAAAATTATAACGGGGGTCCAGACCTCCCCTAGCACATGCGACAAGAAAATCATCAAACAGTAGGACCTTTTTCGCCGACAAATTTCAGAGTTTAAATAGACGAACCGAGCACCTCCCAATATGGAATCAAAAGATCATTCATAAATGTATATTTTGTACTTTTAATATTTTTAATAGTAAACTAACGACTTAGCTACATTTTATTACACAACATAAATAAATTCATACAAAAAACCTTACCATCATAGTTCCATGTCGTTAACCTACGACATTTGACGCGTTTATTAATTTCCGATGTAAATTTATACATATTGGGTACTTCAGAACATTAATCCTTACTAATATTATAAATCCGAAAGTAACTCTGTCTGTCTGTCTGGTTGTCTCTTCTTCACGCCCAAACCACTAAACCGATTTGAATGAAATTTTGTACAAAGATAGTCTGAGACCCGAGAACGGACTTAGGATAGTTTTTATCCCAAAAATCCCACGGGAACTAGGCGGCGATCTAAGATCGATTAATCGGAGAATCGATCTTTTGGACCCAAAACATCGATTTTAATCGATATTCGTAAGGATTGAATCGTAAACTATGCATTTGATCGAGTGATGATCTTTAGCAAAGTTGAAGGTATGAATTTTCATGTTATATTATTTTCTTATAAACGCGGGCGAAGCCGCGGGCAAAAACTAGTTTGTTGATAAGTTTGCGAATAACATCAATGAGACTCAATTTCAACGACAAATCTATTCGTCATCGCTCTTTTTAGTATAATAATAAAATGCAAATTAACTAATTACATTTTAAATGATCGCACGCGCCAATTTTATAAACATGTTATTCAAAATAGCATATATAGTACTGCCTTTTTTAAATAGTGAGGTTCTTTAAAACATGTGCAACAGGAGCCCTCCTTCAAAGCCGGCGATGCATTGACGACTCGGGTGTTGCAAATCTCCATAGGGGACGGTTATTATAACAAGTAATTAATTTAAAAAATCAAAAACCCGACTGCACCAGAAAGGCTGAAGTAGAATTTCCAAAAGCAGTGAAATAGGCATTTCATTATTTTTATCCAGAAAGCCAAATATAAAGTTTCATAGTAGGTGTCTGCTTCAAAAACAAAACATGTTCAAACAATATTATCCTATTTTATCCTCGTAGTGTTCATTTACGCTATATAAAGAACCTATGTGTAAAATTCCAGCACGCTTAAGTTCAGCGGTTTCCTTTTGCGTTGATCTCTGGCACAGCAACTCACTCATTTAGTCAGTCATCTCGATGTGTATATACGAGTATATATGTACTAGCTGACCCGGCAAACGTTGTGTTGCCATATAAATAAAAAAATGTTAAGGATGAAAAACCCTTATCACTTAGGTGTAAAAAAAAATAGATAATGGCCGATTCTCAGACCTACTGAATATGTATATAAAATTGGGTGAAAATCGGTGAAGCCGCTTCGGAGGAGTACGGTAACTAACACGAGAATTTTATATATAAGATATATTATATAATGTATGTGTAATCTCCTCTTAATTTCCTTTATTTTGACACCCTACTCGATAGATTAACTTTTTTTAAAACGTGTTACTATTTCGCGAAAAAATTCACCATTTACGGTCTATAAAATATATAACTTCAGTAAATCAAAGTTTCGGTCATTATTTCACCACGTTAGAGGTAGCATTTCATTATTTTTATCCAACAAGCCTGATAAAAAATGTCATAGTGTTTGCTTCAAAATTGACGATTGTTCAAATGAACTTTTAACCCTTATTTTACCCTCTACGGGGTTGATTTTTCGGAGGGGGATAAATAAGAGCGTCCTTGTTCCTATTCAGAAAGCCAAATACAAAAGTTTATAGTAGTTGCTTCAAAATTAAAGGATTTCAAAAAAACTGTTTTCCCCTATTTTACCCTCTTAAGGGTAGAATTTCCAAAAGGCCTTTCTTAGTACTTATTCAAGCTATATAGAGAACCTGTGTGCAAAATTTCAGAACTGTAAGGTCCTTGGTTTAGGCTGTACGTTGATTTCTGAAAAATGAAAAAGTCATTTAGTTAGTCTGTCAGTCAGTCACCTTACTGTTTTATATATATACAAATATGTTTTTATAATCTCCGTTTAATTTCCTTCCATTTGATACCCTACTCGATAGGTTCGGTTAACTTTTTTTTTTAAATGTGTTACTATTTCGCGCCAAAAATCCGCCATTTTGATTTTTTTTTACTAACACCTATCTAAGGACACTCGGGTCATTGAGACAAATATAATGACACTTTAACTGTTGAAATTCATCCAGCCGTTTGTTAGATCGGATCAAATAAAGAAAGACAAACATACAAGATACGCGCGAAAAACATAACCCTTCCTTGGCAGTCGGGTAAAAAGACAATGAGATGAGGCAGTGATAGCCTAGTGTTAACGCGACCCTTCAATTGGGTGGTCTGCGATTCCAATCCCAGACACACACCTCTGATTTTACAAAATTTAAGTATTATAAATTAATTATCAGTTGCTTAAAATGATGAAGGAAACCATCAGGAAACCTGTGCGCCTGAAAGATCTGAAAAACATAATCCTCAAGGATGTGTGAAATATGCCAATTGACGATACATTACAAACAAACGTTCGTTAGTAAATTAGTCAGTCTTGTAACATAATGCTCGATCGAATCTTTAATTGCTACATTACAACGGAACACTCCAGTAAGCGAGCGCCTTTAAATGGTATCGTTATCAGCTATTAGGGCATTGCATACCAACTCGTTGGCTTCCTTGTAAAAAAATGCAGTCAGAGCCTAAAGCAGTATCCACGTCCAAGATCAAGATGCCGCCGTATTAGGACTATAAGTAAGTATTATACCTACGTTTTAATTTCTTACGCTGCCTTTCTAAGCTACGCGCCATAATGTCTCTACATATCTTTAGTAAGACATCGCGCATACAAATTACCGCAAAGTGATATGGACATAAAAGACGTGTTATGTACCTTGAAAGTTCAAGAATGTTCAAAGAAGCATATATGTAAAATAAACACATATTCTATATTTTATTTATAGAAAATTACAGATGTAAGGTATCTTCATTAAAATTAAATTTGCCTAAAAGTTTTTGCATTGCAAAGTTTCATTAAACTTATAAAAAACATGAATTTTGGATACGTAATAGAAATTTACATCTTTTTAAATGTATGTTTTATATATAAGAATATAGGTATATTCTTATACCTATATTCTTATTTACACTTTTATACTTGGAATATAAACGTAGGTACGTTTTATATTCCAAGTATAAAAATGTGTCCATTTGCATAAAATAACACACCACGCTCAGATGATAACCAATTTGATGAGAAAAATAAATAAAGTTAGAAAATTCAATCAATTTGATATGCTTGTTGTCTGATTAATTTTAGTTACAAAGCATTTATATACCAGAATATGATTGCTTCATCGGTAACAGTGAGGTTTTTTTTTTAATTAAAACTTATTATTTCCTAAAATTGTTTTACACTTAAGCAGGAATATTAGAATTATGCTATAACTCTTTTATGACCCATGTAAGATATAGATATGCAAAATCGCAAGCGAAATTACGTGAATTTCTCAGAAATGTTTGAACTTTAGTACCGAATCAAATCGCGGTCATTCGTTGTTTACTCCTATTTGAGTTGTAGAGAATTATAAGTAACTACAATCCACACAGTCAAAATAATTAGTGTAAAGAAAACAAACTTGCGAATCAAAAACATTGAAGCCATAATAGGAACATTAAATAAACAATACGTGGTTGAACACTCTGCAGATATTTTGCGAGGCACTTTAAAATAACAACGTGTATATTACAATATTTCTATGCAATATGATAGCCTTAAACCAACATTGGAAGGGCTTGGCGTGTCACAAATCATGCTCTTATGTTTCGCAAAGGGGAACCATCCTCAGAAACCCTTCAAGGTTTCTCGAGGGTAACCGAGCATTTAATATGACTTGCCGACATTTCGTCGCCAAATATTTAAGTTAAGCCACACATTCCCTTTTATGCTGCGTCTCCCGAACTCGTGAAACCCATCTTTTTAAAGTAATGACCGAAAAAAGAACGGTGGATTCTGAAAATTGTCTTGCAAACGTTAAAAAGATGACGCTGTAAACATGAAATATGTATACACTTTGAGAATACTAAAATATGGGATTCAATATTTTAAATGTAAATCTTATAGTCTCATAAAATCTATTTTAGAAAGAATATCTTCTATTACATCGAGTTGTAATAATTGTTACAATTCTATTTCATCGAAAATCTTTAAGAAATTGATCTTTAAAAACCCTTTTTTATTTCTGAATAAACAGTACTATTAAATTAATGCAAACTTTGAAAATAAGCTTCTTTAACATCGTATTATTGTAGAAATATTTACATACTTATTACAATATAATTACATTATTGCAATATAAGAAACCTACATAAATTTCTTATATTGTAAGCACATGCTTATAGCTGTTGAAGTATGAACATTTCATTAAACTTTATAATAAAAGAGCAGAGAATGCCAATCTTGTCTTCATTCGCGCTTTACTATCGGAGTGACACAAAATTATAATTTTAATGCAAGCAAAATGAAATTTCATCTCAAACAAGAAGATGGCTGCATACTTATCGAGTGGAAGTCTGGAAGAAGACAACCATAATAAGACCGAGCGTCGTATTTTACTCCCTCGGGACATCTCGACGTCTCCTGTCGTCTAATTAAACGCTGCTTCCTCCAAGATATATATCCCAAATGACTCACGTGGACTCTAATTTCTAGTTTCAATGGCAACGGGTCATGTTCTGTGCCACCCATTTGTCACACGGACTCTCGTAGGAAAGCGCATCAATTTGAATCAAGTCCTTCCTTTTGCGAATATATTAACGTATGTTTAGTAATTTCTACTAATATTTGTAATAAAACAAACAATATATCAAAATCCATATATTATGTACTGTTAATGAATATAATGGCCACAGAGAAAAGTGGAGAATTTCCTAATACAGTTTAATATAAACAGACTAGAATTTCTCAAAGTAGGTATTATACATTTTTGGTTTTAAATTTTAATTAATTTTGTGACTGGAGCTATTCTAAAAAGCATCGTTATAGTCACGGAAAAGGGTAGAAAAGAATCTATTAAGAGGAACCTTTCCATATCTCATACATATTGTCTACGAAACTGTGTGTGTGTGTTAGACACAAGAGAGCATCTTATAGTATAAAGTATGGAGTTCCTGTTTATGTGTGTAGTACCAGTTTGCATGTGTGTGAGTAAAGAGACGAGTGCATAGATGCACAGTTTTTACAAAGTTAGTTGTTACCGTAATTCTACAAGACCAGTATCTTTTGTAGAGCGATAACAGTTAATCCATCTACTTCATCCATTTACTTGCATAGATTGACGAGTACTATTTATACGTAATATAAATTAAGCAATGATTTAAACATCCTTAAAACCTCGTTATAAATTCCAATGAGGATTATTTACCGTAAAAGATCGTAATTACGTGAATTTAATCACCGAATACGATGGAAACATAATTATCCGTGAATGTTAAGTTATTATCATAAAATAAACTTATATGACTTATAAAACTATAAATTATGTCTAATATGGTGAGGTATTTGGCCTCGAGCTTTCAGTATTAGAATGTTAGGTACCAAAGTTCACAGCCTAATACAACAATGTGAATATCTTATTCGACCTAAATTGTTCGGGCGTATGAATAATGGTTTAGGAACCTGGTCAGTCACCTTCTTCTATTTTCGGAGTTGTGGTCGAACATTGTCTGGAACAATTATGGTCTAAGCCTATCATGATAGTAGGTTTTTTGGACTGCTAGTGCTGGTGGACTTCCTTGAGATGTGACAGACTAGTCGCAGACGAAGTTAACTTCTGCAAGAAGAGAATTAATATAAAAACCAAAAACCCAACTGCTTTAAAAAAAAACAGCCTAAGTATGTCACTCCTATTTAGACGAGTCCAATAACAACTTGTGAGTTCAAATTCATCAAGCTGTTGGAGGTGGAGGATGTGCCAAAGTGTGAGACACACTTTTGCTCGAGGAACATTACCTTCCGCACTCCGATAAAAATGTTCTATCTACCACTTTTTTGTATGTCGCTTAGTAAATCTCATATTATATAACTTTTTTTCCTTCTAGGTTTTTATTCAAGAAAATTGCGAATTAGCTTATATGAGCTCAGAAAATGTACTTATTTTATTTAAAATCTAGGACAGACTGAGACATCCTTTTCATAAGAATGAGCGAATAAAAAAGATGGTAATATCATTGCTTATGTTAACTGATAAATTCTGTAACCGACTTCATTCAAGATACCTGTCTACCAAAAATAGATCTGTCGTAACGAGAATCTTAAATCACGTTCTCAAAAGGTTGAATCAAAAATTCCGGAGAAGATCTCTTTGACCTGGATCTTTGTAAAGAGCTCGTGTAATTTGCGATTTCCATTAAAACCGTGCCGTTTCCGTATCGGAAAATTGTCCAAATTACCGCTTGTAAAGGACATCCCAAATTATTCCGCCGTCCCGACGTATTTTCAATAAGCGACCCTGAGCAGCTGTCACGGGAACCTTTCACAATATCCTTAGGGTCCAGGAAATCTATTAATCTCTTTAGGAGAATTGAACGCTATGATCGACCGAGGACAGATTGTTGTGGAAAGTTATATGATTTTGGCTTCTAATATAATATTAAAACACTTTTTTTACATTTGTTCAACTCTCGTTGGTATCTTATCACAAGATTGATACATTTTCAAGGAAAAAAGGAACATATTTCTTAGTTGTTCAAAGAGAACAAAGTTTTTGTCACCATTATACCAAATACAAAAAAAAACCCGAAAATCCTAACAACAACAAAAACAACTATTTTTCCATTAATCTATTTCTACCTTTTATAGGAAAATCATCTACATTTCTAGACAACTGAAGACAAGCTCTATAAAAATCCAAAAAAAGAGAAAAAAACACTTTCCTAATTTATCATCTTATAAATGTTTCCTCCAATACTCCAACACTTCTTTCATCCATCTCTTTCTCGCCACAAATAATAATGATTAACACATCCGATAGCTCTGACTCAATGGCCGTGCTACCTTAAAAATATCTACGGAAGAACAAAATTATGTTGTTAGGAGATTAGGCATAATGGTGATAGCTACAACTAAGAACTCCCATAATAGATGAGGAATAGGAAGCGGCTAATTTAAATTCCTGAGTTGTGACACGAAACTTATAAAAATGTAAACTGACTTAACGGATTCTATAAGGAATTTGCTTAGAAACTTATTGCTAATAGTATTAATCACTGAAGTGAAAGAAGGACTTTACTAATCCAATATACTACTTTGATTATTACTGTATGATAGCCTAGTGGTTAAGAAACGTGGCCTCTCGATTGTGGGGTTCGAGGTCCAAATCCCAGGCACGCACCTCTTATTTTCAAATTTATGTGCGTATTAGAAATTAATTATCACTTGCTTAAACAGTGAAGGAAAACATCGTGAGGAAACCCGCATACCTAAGACATTTATAAAAAAAAATCTTAAAGGTATGTGAAGTCTACTAATACGCACTTGGCCAGCGCGGTGGACTATGACCTAATCCTTCTGATTTTGAGAGGAGACCCGTGCCAGGCAGTGGGACAGTAATGGGTTGACGATGATTCATGTTATTTCGATACGACTATAAAGGTAAGTGACATAATATATATTACCTACGTACTTGTATTTTTTGATAAATGTCCTAAAACTTCAAATGACATGGTGCTTACGAGGTACCTATTTTCCACTATGAGAGAACTCTACGTGTGTAAAAGTTCTACCAAAATTATAAGCAGTTTCCAATACGTTAAAAAAGAAATCTACAATAATTTCGTATCTGTATTATTGATATACTGGAAATAATAATAAACGTCACAGAGAGATACAGTGCCGTACGTATAATAATTAAAAATCGCTATAACTCAATTGAATACAGAATGCTTTTACTTTCACAAAACGGTATACATTTTGTATTAAAATGTACATTTTTGCAAATGAATTTCAAAAGTAGATTACCAAGTTAACTGTATTGTATTGTATTGTATTGTATTGAGTTTTGGACGACATCTTTATCTTATAAGTTTAATTTATTTTTTAATATTAGTTAATTTTTAATTTAATTAGTATCATATTTTTATTATTACTATATAGATTATTTAGTATATTTTAAAGGAATAAAATAAAGTTAACTGTTCCTCTTCTGAAAATAGGTATAGAGTTTGACTATAAATCCGGATAAATTCAAACCTGATTAAATTAATTACTCCAACGCAATCCTAGGACTTATATCGTGGAATGACAACCGATAAACCTATCTAGTTCAAGTTGTCAAATCAGAAAATCACCTCAAAGCGTAGTTTCGGTGCCCAATTAATTGAATTACAGTTTAATGGAACTGAGATAACAGTTGTCCAAATCATTTGCGTAAACACCGACGCTGTCGAGGTGTTTCATAATAAATTAACAAATCAGACACACCTAGACTAAAAGCGTAACAAGAAAATATAGCTTTTCTGTCCAAATAATAGTGCAAAGCGTTTCAAATAAGACTTTTATAATAGGCACGGCGATCTCAGATCGATTAATCGAAGAATCGATCTTAGTCGATTTTTTTAATCAATCTACATTAATGAATCGATTCAGTGAATCGATCTTTCATCCTAAAGAATGTTGTTCTTTTCGTAGATGGTTGAATGTGTTATAGACGTTTTTTGCTGACGGATACAATGACCTTTTTTTCGCAATCTTCGCCCTTTTTATCTGAAAAAATCGAAGATAGATCTTTAGAAAATCGATTCTATGGGCCTCGATTTGTGAATCGATTCATTCGATTCGCAATTCGATTCGAAGAATCGATCATTTTGGAAATGAATTGCCATCCCTATTCTATAAACTGAACTGACATGGTTTATTACAGTTTGTGTTGATTATATTTTACAACAAAGAGACATTTTGTGACTGAGTTTCAATCCAATATCCAAAGCAGTTAAAGTTTGATGTTACTTAAACTACAATATATTCTGCCTAATAACAGCAGTGTTAGGCGCTGCTGTGTTCCGTTTGAAGGGTGTGATAAGGGAGACATACTTTTCCGAGGGGTTCCAGCTTAGTCTTCAGGGGTAGCGGCGCATCTGTGGCCGACCTCAGGTATGAAATCTAATCCTAACTGGGGTAGATTAAAGACGTCCATGGCAGTAGACACTTACCATCAGGAGGAGTGCTCGTCTGCTACTATATTATAAAAAAGTAGCAAATAAACGGTTATCCTAAGACAACTGTTATAACGGGATCAGCTAGTCTAGCCTTAACGGATGCAATATCCAGTAGATACACTAAACCGTGCATAATTACAATATTGCAACTTTCATCTGCACTCGTAGAGATCTCATTTAGATTACGCCAGAGTATTAATGTTGTTTTCTCTAATAAACCGACGATTATGTAAAGAAGCCATCTGGGAAGCTATCTTAATAGAGTTCGTAATATATGTGTCTTACTTGTACCACATAATGTGTCTTGAAACTGTATATTTCCTAAGAATACTATTCCTTAATTCTATGGGAACTAATTTACAAAACTTGCTATAAATAAAGATGCATTGCCACATTGATTTGTATATTATTTTGTTGTGCTGTTCATTTTTGTTGTATGTGCTTAGTAAACATAATAAATAATTGACCAAGTGCGGGCCGAACTCGCACATGGAGCGTTCCGTAAGACCAAATTTTCATTTGCTTTTTTTAACATGATTTTCATAGCTTGGGTTGTATCTATGTATGTAACGGAATCTTTGAGCTCAATTTTTTTATTATTATTTTCACCACGCTTTTATTAGCTTGGGTTGTTTCTATGTATGTATGTAAGGGAACATTTGGACTCGAATTTTACCCACTTTAAACGTACCGATTAATTTAAAATTTTGAACAATTATCAAGAACCGATGACAATACACGATTTTAATAATGTTATCTCATTCTCCTCATCAGGATAGTCAGGAATCAGGATTAAATATTTTCCTTGTGCGATTTTAGCGTAGTTTTTAGTTTTTAAACTATAATTATTAGTATTTGTTATTATAGCAGCCGTAAAAGTGACAGACAGTGGAGACTTAGGAGTAGGGTTCCGTTTTTATCCTTAAGCACGGAACCCTAAAAATTAAAACAGAAACATTTTTCCCTATACATGTTTGACCCAAACACCAGAAGCCAGAACGCACACAGCGAGGATAAGCTACGCGGAAATGTTTAGAATGAATATAAATTTATTTAATGTTTCAACACAAAGCCCTCGTGACATAAATCCTCGGCCAAGCTCCTGGCAAATAAGGCCCCATCCTCACTATAGTGCTATTTACTGAGTCTTTATTACTGTATATCTCTTGGATGGTGCCGAATGCTCTCAGATTCACCTATCTCAAAAAGGTATTTTTAATTAATATATTTTTAAATAGTCACTCTGATTTCTTTATACTCTTTGTAACAGATACATAAGCTCTGGATAAACCAGTGATAGAATTTACTGTGGGCTAAACTCAGTGATCCTATAATAGATTTATTTATTTATTTATTTTATTGATCTAATTAGAACGGCCGAGGCCACTTACACTAACTAGACAGATCTAACATACAGACAACTCACAGAACTCCAAGCATACAGACATGATCGGCTATCAGTCTGCAGATATACCTTTATATAACAAGAGTAATAAGTATACACTATTACACTTCGCTTAACCTAGGAGATACTTGATAACCTTTTAATCACGTTCCAATACCTAATCATTAAGGCAAACACGATGAATTCAACAAGACAGTGTGAATCGACCCTAAACATGTCATGTTATGAGCGTCTTAAATATTTCCCACCTTACATCGAGTTCTTCTGCTTAGGTCATTAGGCTTTATTTCCTTAATGATTACCTTTTAGGATTATTTTCCACTCGATTTACAGCTAGTGACCGAAGTCGCAAAAAGGCGTTTCAGCCTAATTATTGTCGTTTACTTTCATTTTCCATAAGAATTGTGATGTACGAGTATGACATGTCGTAAAATGGTTCGTTTTTGCTTCCGTTAAATATTCCAAAAATAAATTGCGAATACAAATTATAAATAATAAGTAAAATTAAAGGGAAAACGCACCTGCAAAATTCAATAAAAAACCAATACCACACTCATATTTACACACGTCACTCCCTATAGAATTATACACATATTTTCACTTTACACGTAAGAGGTCTTCATTTGAGGTCACATCTTTTTGCAATAAACCCTACCTACCCATTGTTCCAAGAAAATACAAACAAGACAGCCCAGTTGAAAGGACCCATGATAATCAAGATGCAATCGAGGTACACAAAGGAATAATTTACCCACAACGGTTTACTGAAAGGTTGTTTTTAGAAACCTGTTGTTTGTGCAGGCGGAGAAATCCGGAAAATTCCCGAACATTGTTTTCTGTATTTAAAGGCTCTGGCGAATTTGCTTTGATTTTTTTTAATCGAATAATGTCAATAACAATGTCTAAGAATTCTAGTCTTCGTAAGCGTTAATTGCAAAATTAAAATTACTTGTTCCATTGTTGAACATGGGTGCATTAGTATTTTACTCGGTTACAGTTACTTGCGTAACTGGGGAAACCTGGATCATGATTCACCATGCTGCTCCAATAATGATTGCCTTAGAAAAGAATACCAACATAGCCCAATGATAACAAGCGCGACCGACGGCTTAACGTGCAATTCAAAGCACGGAAACGCACATAAAACTTAACCACTAATGGTCATCCATCCAATTGTTGACCGCGTCTAATGTGCTACACGAGTCTATGCGCACTTCGTCATCGTCTTCAACCCATAATTATCACACTGTTGGGCACGGGTAGGAGACCCGTGCCCAACAGTGTGATAATTATGAATAACTCAGAAATAACAGGATTGGGCCATATTTACTCCACCGCGCTAGCGAAATGTGTATTGGCATATTTCACATACCTTTGTTTTAAGATCTCTCAGGTAATGCACACTTGATTGACATTACGGACTTCATGTCCGTTTTTAACTTCCATCAAACAAAAAACAATACGACTACACGCATATCTTCAAACATGTAAATTACTAATTGATCTGCAATCAATCAAGTGAAAATAGCATAATTACTGAGTCGTGATGCACCAGATTCCTACATACCGGATCTTTACATACGGCTTATATGGTTGCGTGCTCATTATTTATACATTAGACGAAAAATAAAATTGAAGAATCCGTCTGCAATTCCCGAGTTATTAATATTCAGAGTTAATAAAGACATCGTTAGAAATAAAAAAGGCTATTTACTCGAAGTAACAGGCAATAGATTAAACACGTCCAGGAAAAAGCATTACTAGCATTATCTAACCTGGTGTATTAAGGGGACCTAAATCCAATGGATCTGAAATCTGAATATTTTTTGTACAATACAGAAGATAAGAAGAAAAATAGCAGATGGTTGATTCCACTCTCATATAGACCAGATGTCTATATGAGAGTGGAATTAACCCTAACAATTAACCCCAGATAAGATTAAATTTTCATATGAGCTCTTCTCTCCTGAGGATCCAGGTGGGTCACTTCGAATAAGTACGAGTATGTCTTCCTTATCACTTACCCCCTTCAAAACACATAACACAGAGTTGATTATCACTGTTTCTATAATGCAGAAATACCTCCGAAATCGAACCACAAAAGATCTACCACCTTAAATCTAAATCTTGATAAATAGACAAATAAATACGAGGATCACATCATCTCTTAGACTCATAACTCATAAGGCAAGACTTACCAGGCTTTATTTTAATCCTTCAGTCACAATAAAGTGAAGGGCGAAGGGTATTAATACATCAGACAGGATTTCTATTACGGCGAGTGCCATTTTTCGGAGGCAACATAAAGGGTGTATTATGTTATTTAATCGTATTTCGGTCGCAAATGGAGGCACTACAACGTTTTTCCATTACATACGAGTTCAACATATGTATAACGTATCAACTATATGTATAGTGTCTATCTACGTATAGTATAAAAGAGTAGTTATTCTTTTATGGTATGAGAAAGTCTAGAGTCATTTGTTTGATCGAAAAGTAAGTATATACTACTTACACTTAAAGCATATAGATTAGTAAAGATTACTCACTCCTAACAAGAAATGTAAACAGTTTTGAGAATTGGAATAGTTGCGTAAAAAAGTTTTGCCACGTCTCCGTGCTAAAATTTCCGTAAAATATTTGAAATAATTATTTATTGATTATGTAAATTACGCAATATTAATTATTTTTTCGTAAACTTTCTCTAAAAATGTTTTTATTTGTCAAGAATTCAAAAAAAGAACTTACTAATAAGCCGTTTAAGGCTTCATTCAATTTCAAGGCGGCGAAGTATCTTTACTAATCTATGTTATAGCACGATACCCTGTGTGGTTACTTACACACACATACACCCAGACCCAGGACAGAAATCGAAATTAATAAGAGCTGACAGGGGTCGAACCCAAAACCCTCCGCGCGTCAGACCAGTGTAGTGACAGATGTCATCAAGTAGGTCACTTTTTCACAATTAACATAAAGAAAAAAGCAGACTATCATAAACTAATATGTATATCTAGTCCGCATAAAACTGCTAGTCCGCTTTGAATATAGAATCGCGTGGCCATAGCAAATTGTGTGACTACACCTGCTCGCGACAACTTCAGAGCGGACTAACAGTTTAGCGCGGACTATACACGAAATTTTCTCGAGTTCAAGTTTCTCCAAAATCATGTATGAATAGCTTTAACAGAAAGAATTATACATAAAGATTTGAACTGACAGACATCTTATCATCACTTAGACCTTAATACTTAGTTACAGACAAGATCAAATCACTTCTATTATGAACCTTACTTCGTACTGTGGTCTTCTTTGAATCTAGTTACACATGCTCCAATCAACAAACAGTCTAAATCAATTAGTCTAAGACCCCAACTTACAGCGACCTTCCATCATTGTTCTTGTACTAAATTAGCCTGCAAGCTCATGAATTCACAGATATATCTAAATAAAAACTTATTAGGTACCTGCCGGGTTGAATCCCTTTTTATTCGCCACTGCTGGGCACGGGTCCACAACACACCTAGACGAGACATGGGCGTACTCTACAACGCTTGCATTGAGATCTACTTGCGTGAGACTATGCGCACCTCGTTCCCATTACGACTCTTAATTTCGGTATACTTTTATTGTTATTTATGCATACATATAAAAAGACGTTAACAATTGTGACTTCTTCATAATACCAACAAGATAGCGTGTCTAAACTATTTATGAATTTAGAAACCATAACTACTAGATACGTACTACAAATAACAATAAAACGAATACTAATGTTAGTACACGAAGCTATAAACGACAGACATAGACTTGCCATTTGCCATAAAACTTAACGTCTAGCTATCAAAATGTCCTCGGCATGCAGTCCAACAGCTTTCTTGCCTTATTAATTATGATATACCTATTTTCGAGACCCCAAACCTGTTTGATCATTCCATCATCTAACGATGCTACTAAAACGTCAATCATATCGCCATATTAAACCGTCGAGTCTATTACTGGGAATATAATCATTATTCTGGCATCCCGCACGCCCTATTTGGCTGGCCGATGGTAAGTCTCCCTGGGGTTTGCCTTATCAGTCTTATGGCCACAACGGCATATTAAAAATTCTATAGCTATTCCACACACATAAATGGATACTTTAAATATTATAAAGTTAATTGTGGACAGCGCCACCTATAAGGGTTGTAAATAAAGTCATAGTGAAATGAATACTAATTCACTAAGTACGGTTAAGAGACACACATTTAAAAAAGAATTAAAGAAGTATCTTCTGACCATAATCCTACAGGTTAGCAAAGCTATTTGAGTATGGGCAAGATTTACTCCCACAATTTAGACAAATTCAACGACACCTCACATGTTAAAATTCCACAAACAGTTTAGTTTAGTCTATAAGTGGTAGTAAAGAATGAGACATACCTACACAATTAGAAACATACGCTCAAAAACATCATATGGTATGGAACATCCAGCAAGAACTAGTTAAAGGTAAATCCGTTCATTTAAAGGCTCTATCGATAACTGGTTCAGTTTCCATACTCACGTAAAGGGGCTTAAAAGCAAGATTGATTTATTATCATCCTAAGAAGTCGTGAGGACATAGAGCTAAACAAATTGTTTTTCTACGCCCATAAGTGGATTAAACGTGATAAGACATTTACAGACATCGGCTTTTTGAGTTGACGATGTTTTTATCGTTAAGAAAAAGATAAAGAATACATGCCATAGACATTTTTTTTTCTATGTTAATGGTATAAGCAAATTCGTTTGTGGTGTAACTTATTCTTATTTCACACTTATTCGTTTACTTAACTGCCTTAAAGTTTAAGAACTTCATTTGGCCAGTGATCGAAATTCACCATAATCTTTTTTTTTATTTATTGATCATTGCTTAATTATGTATACCTACTAAACAAAAAAGAAAATCCAAGATAGTACAATCTTTTCCTTATTACGTTATTATAACCAAAATATTCTTAACGGTAAATATTAAATTACGGAAGTAATTATTTCTTAAAAATTCCCAATACCCATTTCATTTGAAATGTTAAAAAAGAACTTATGTCTATTGTCTACGTTTTGAAACAATTTTATTTTTAATCATTACACAAAGTGTTCCGTTATTAAAAAATAAACGCCAGAAGAATTCACTCCACTTAGGAGGGCGAGAATTCGCGGCAATATTGACATACCAAAGATGTATTCGCTTCATTAAAACGTAATTTGGCGCAAAACGAACGTGAGGGTATGGATGATAAATGGCTATGCTCAGTTCACACACGTCACCGAAACCTGTTTTAAACTTCAAAATATGCAGTCAATACCAAACACTTGTAAGAAATACGAGCATTCCTTGCGGGTCCGTCTACGTGGTCCCTCTAAACTCTAAAAAATACTCAAATGCCATTTTTTTTTAATTTAACCTTTATCACACTGTGATCTATTATAAAGACACACTTTTTCGTTCCAGTCAATCTTTATGTCAAAGATCTTTCAAAATTAGTTACACCGCTTTCAACTTAAAAAAATGTGTGTGTTGGACTTTCTGCCATCGCGTCTTCTCCATAACTCCTTGTGAAGTAGTGGTACGAACCTATTGACGTTCAAAAAAGGTTTTTAAAGAATGTACTATTATTAAAATCGTTTTGATTCGATTAGATTCAACAGGCTACCCATACAAACGGACAAGCAAACGTTTAAAAAAGGAATGTAAGACTTTCGGTTTAAATGATTTAAAACCGTTGGCAAACAATTTGAAAACAAAAAGACAAACATTATTTTTAAATATGTAGATCTAGAATCCTGTCAGATGAGACCAGACGTGTCAAAATTATTATTAGATTAAAATTATTCATACTATGCTAATTGACATATTTAATCATTAGCTGCGACTCCGATTGCGTGATTGTATAGGAATTTATTTCTAAATTATGGAAAAATAAACAACAGTTGTAACGGTTTTCGGGGATATTTTATTTTAATACCTTATGTTTTTTTCACTTCAATTTTATTACATTATTATCTGTTGCTATCCTAGCAACATTTTCTTTTGCATTTAGCGTCGGATTTCATTCGTCTAATACATAGATTAATAAAGATTACTCACTCCTAACAAGAAAATGTACCCAGTTTTGAGAATTGAAATAGTTGCGTAAAAAAGTTTTGCCACGTCTCCGTGCTGAAATGTCCCTAAAATATTTGAAATAATTATTTATTTATTATGTAGATTACGCAGTATTATTTATTTATTCGTAAATTTTCTCTAAAAATGTTTTTATTTGTCAAGAATTCAAAAAAAGAACTTACTAAAATAAGCCGTTTGTGACTTCACTCAATTTCAAAGCGGCGAAGTATCTTTACTAATCTATGGTCTAATATCATATTTTTTGTATTTTCTATATAAAGAGGTGCTACAATTATTTGAGCAACGATTGTGGCAACTGTGCCATTTGAATAATTAAACGTTATTTTTAACTTTTTACTTTGAGGACGTACAGAAAGCGTACGGTAAATCAGTTTAATATATTATGTAGTACGTTCTTAATTAAATTCACGGTTAACACTTCAAAAGTCTAATTTTACTAAAATGTCAAGTTATGCGCTTCACTTAAAAGACTTTTAAACGGAATCCTTCAGATAGGACTTCTGTTCTATCCGAAATTCCGAATAGAATTTGTAATAAATATCCATTGTTTATAATCCCGCAACTACCTGGTAGAATGCCCGTTGCTACATCTATATTATGAAAAAACTCCAAAATAAAGATGAGTGTTGTCACGACGGAACATTTTATTTAACAGGCGAGAATGAATGGAAGACAAAAGAATGCCAGTCATTCATGAATCCTTTTGGTTTCTTTTGTAAAGATTCGCCGCGGGTATCGAGGATATAAAAAACAAGCGAGCGCCTACCGGGTTACGGGTCAACTCGCCTTTGTTTCTCTTGGCTATTATTATTACGATACGCATTTCACCTTAGGAAGGTAACACACGAGCGACTACCCGCGGTCACGGACGACAGGCCGCGACACTGCGACCGTTAGCGACAGTCTTCGGTTAAACGCCGATCGTCGACGACGGTCGTCAACGCGAGATGTCGCTTGTATATTACCTTCCTTATTTTAACATTATGATACACTTTTACCTGATAACTTTCTATATTACACTATAAAAATGACGTAGAACCAGAATAGTTCGAGGGAGGAGGAACCACCGCCTCCTCTATATCACATGTTAAGCCTTTCAGTGCAAGGGTGTGGATGCCGGCTGACTTTACTATAAAGTGACCATACCCAGTAGTGGAAACATACCTGTGATCGGCATCAGGAAGAACCTACTCTACATGGAGTCGTTTGCAGATATCTATGAACGGCAATGGCCTTACTGCGCTAATGCATACATACAATAAAAAAAATACCGTCCCCCTGCTCAACGTCAACTATAAAACATAAAAATTATAAAGTATTTTCTTTTAAGGTAAGAGAAAGTTGAAAACCTGAATAGACCGATATACTGATATCCCATTTTATTATTATACCAGTGCCCAGTATACAAATCCATACAAAACGAAATTAAAACCTGAATTTCGTGAGTAGGACTTATTTCATACAATTTAAGTAAGGCAACGTACTGAAAAGATGTAAACAAAAACATATGGGTTAGTGGCTGCAATATGTGAAAGGTTGCAAAAAATAGCACACGGTTTTAAATAGTCGGGCTCGCAACAAAGTCACGAGTAGAGTTTTGTTGAAATGTTTCGGCTAGCCAAACGAGTATTTAAGAGTTCATGTAAATAAACGTTCATGTATTCAGGCTGTTTGTCTATTCTAAAAGCTTAATGCCGCGTCTGGACGCTGGACAAATCATCACAAAGGAGAATGCCCATTCTTGGTACTGATTTTTCTCATGCGTCAAAATAAAAGTAATATTAAAATTATTTTTTGATTTTTTTACATAATTTGTCGATCAGAATAGTTTCTTTGAACAGGGGATTCCATTTAAGATAAAATAAGACGAAATGTTGATTGTTGTTCTTAAAAATTAAAATGGCGGAATTTTATACTCGGAGTTCAATAAGATCTATTAGTGTTTTGATTAATGATTTTTCTCATGCATCAAAATGAAAGTAATATTAAAATTATTTTTTGATTTTTTACATATTTTGTCGATCAGAATAGTTTCTTTGAACAAGGGGGTTCCATTTGAGATAAAATAAGACGAAATGTTGATTGTTGCTCTTAAATATTAAAATGGCGGTATTTTATACTCGGATATCCATATTTTAGGTTTTTAGGATTATTTTAGGTTTTTTTACCTACTACCTTTAAAAGTAAATGGGATTTGATAATCGAACTACATTATAGGTACATTAAAAATTATAACTACATTATAACTACATTATAACTACATTAAAAAATACAATACTGTTGATTCAAAATATTATATTCAAGGAACGCGTTTACAAGAGGAAATTAGTATTAGAGACTTGGGGGTTACATTAGATAAAAAATTAACATTTTTGCCTCATATAGATAATATAATCAAACGTGCATCCAATATGCTGGTGTTCGTCATAAGAAACAGTAAAATCTTAAAAAAACCAGAGACTAGAATCCTTTTGTATAATACTTTAGTACGAAGTGTCTTGGAGTATTGTCCTGTAGTTTGGAGGCCTCATTATGCGGCTCATATTCTTAGAATTGAACGTGTCCAGAAAAGGTTCTTATGGCATTTATCACACTCTGCTAATATTTCAAAAAGAATGCGCACATACTCTGAAAAACTTGAACACTTTAATATGTCTTCTTTGAATAAGCGAAGAATACTTCTGGACTTGACATTCCTTTACAAAATTCATAATAACGTTATAGATTGTCCACAACTACTTAGCAACTTTAAATTTAGAATACCCCGAACCGCCCCGCGCCATCCAACTTCACTTTTTGTTCCGCCGCTAAGATTAACAGTATTAGGTAGCAATTCTCCAATACCTCGTTTAAGTAAAACCTTTAATGATTGGTCCATTGATGGACAAATTGATTTATTCTCACTCAAGCTTCACCAGTTTCGACATCATTTGCTCAAGAAAATCCCAAATTAAATTCCACCATTACTATTAAAATCAGAATTACCCTACATTAATATAGTTATTAAATTAGTAAAACATTGTTTTAAGTCAAGCGCCTCTGTTACTTAGGTATTATGTTCATTGCATGCAGTGTTTACCTATAAGTGATTGTGCATTTAGCTATATTATAGGTTATGTTGTAAGAAGTTATTGTAAGAATGTAACAATTGTTGGTGAACCAAATAAATAAATAAATAAATAAATAAATAGGTACCTACTATCAGTTAAAACCGACCATCAATTTATCGTCGGATATTTTCGATTTTAAGGTTATGTAACATTTCGGTAAATAACTTCAGAACCCGGGTACTGATCTAAAAAATAATTATTGGTGGTAGTATTTGGTTAATTATACATCGTCCACAACAAGTTTCAATTTGATGCAACTCTGGACGGCGGTCCATACTTTCATGGGCATTGTCCTTTAAGCGTGTGGATAGAGCGTTTGAATTGGTTTGTGTAGGTTTGCAATCATTTGTAGCATAGTTATTCTAGCTAGACAGTTGTAGATGTAAACGACATTAATAGGGGCTAACTGATTTTTATCTACGATGTAGGACATCAATTATAACGCTAGGTTTAAACGCCAAGTGCAGACGAATAGACGCAAATACGAATATGTGAGTACATACTCGTCAGAACATCGTTCTCCTTCAGAAAATGTAAGTTTTCAGGGAGAATCAAAGGATTACGAGTTTTAGAACATTTTTGGGACGACGTCTCTTAACGCAACTTTCGGTGATGAATAGTAGAACTCGTCACGTAAGGTATAAGCGTTATACCCCCTCCATTGTTTCATAATTGCAATTTTACAATGAATATTAAGAAACTTCTTTCCTCATAGGGATATTCCACGCGCATGTTTTTTTACTTTAAATTCGTTATAGATTATTGAACATCTTTGGTTCAGATATATACTATAATCTGAATGGTTTAGGAGGCAACACCACCTATTTGCCTTAATAGCGTGTCATTGTTTTTCAGATAAGGGGTCAAGAGAGGTGGTCACTGCGTCCCATGTAAAGAAAATCGCACGATATAAAATCAATAAGGAACAAAATAGCAGAAACAAAAACTCAGCGAATATTTGAACGAAATATAATTATGTTAGAATACCTACCATTGGTTCTCAACCTATTTTTAATATGTTTTTTTGTTCTTACCCGAAACAATTAAATTAAAATAATATATATGAGAGGCACTGACATAACACTTTCACATATAATTGCGGATACAGGCAACAAACAAACCTATTTGTTTATATAAAAAGTTAAAAGTACAGCGAAAAACTAAAACAAAATATTTAATGGAACTGTTGACCTGAAACAGCGCTTATTCCATTTGGTAATTAAATGTTCACACTTTTATATATCAAACCATTCATTAATAAATAATTACGCCTCCAAGTTTTCATTACTGCCACCTTAATGATTTTTGAAGAACAGTACAAAAAGAGAAACAATACGAAATGAACCGTCATATTTGGACGTTCATCTATATTTCATTTACCTTTGATGCCCAAAAACGTTCTGCTTTGAAAGTCAATAGTGTTGAATGAGTCGGTAATTACTATTTATTTTAAAACTTAGTTATCGACTTGCCTTCATTGTTTTTAGTCGCGTTTGGTTTTAAAAATATAACTACAAAGCTTCACCTTGTTTAGTTTTCATACAATTTTGGAACGGAAATCTTCGCATGTGTATTAATGTATTATTCTGTTATTGTTGTATAAATGTAACCTGTGACATTTAAAGTTTTTAAAGATTTTTTTTTTTTGAAACTAGGAAAAGTTACATCGATATAACACTGAGTTACAATATTTCTTTTATCTAATAATGTACTAGAGATATATCGCGATGCTTTGATGATACCAGGGATGTCCCTACCTAATCTTGACTAAAAATTGTTCTGACGTCAATTATTGAAACTTTTCTTTCATTGTAGGACAATTGAGTCAGAATTAAGAACACCTGCGGTAACATGTTTGGAATATATGGAATATATGATTCAAACCGGAAAACCGCAACAAAAGAATCACTGCTACTGTTTCTAATTATAGGGAGTGTCTGTCGAAATCTCGTGTCCTTCCGCAGACAAATCAATACAAAAAAGAAGATTTCAAATCTTTGTTATATTTTATGTGCAAACTTAAATTAAAAGTTTTAAAATTTTAATCTTAAAATAAGTTCCTCCTGACTAAAGATCAATAAAAGAATCAAAAATCAAAAAAAGAAAAATCGGGAAAACTTTATAGATGAATATATTTTATAATAAATATTTTACTATTCTATTGGAACTGTATCAAATTATTTACTCAAGACCTCAAATACAATACATAGTGTATTATATTCGTTAACAATAGACTGAATATTCTTTAAAATCGAACACTCCGCTCCATAAAAACAATTCCATGTTTTCCATATTCCTCCTGTAAATAATTTGAGTACAGCTCATACAATATTGAACGAGTATAGTGTAAAGTAGTTGTTCTACCATGTTTGTACATAAAACTGGTATGTGTGCTCAATTATTCATATTTACTTGGCGAGTGTTGGCGAATTGCGAACAGAAATAGACGAGATGGCGGCAACTACTCATTGTATAAGGGACTTTTTTATAATACACCAGTAGCAAACAAGCATGGAGTCCACCTGATGGTGATTGATTATTGCCGCCCATTGACATTCGTTATTAATCCCAAATAAGGTTATGTTCCTACCTTTGGTCATTCAAAAATACGTTGGAACACCTCGGATAATTGTGTCCCTTACCCTACAAATCATTACCCTTAGTATGAGTTTTTACGCGTGCTCGAAAACGTTCAACGTTTACGGATCCGCTCATACAGCTCCCACGTGGATCGGAACTAAAAATTCGCATTAAAAGTTTAAAAAACTGAATAGACAATTGTAACATTTAATTTTACAAATATAAATAGAATGCATTTATTGTTACATTTTTAATTTAATTTCGATAGCGTTATAGTTCAGTTTTAAAAGTTATAGTGCGGAATTTTAGTTCCGATATGATCCACGTGGGCGCTGTATTCGCGAATTCTTAAACGTTGAACGTTTTCGAGCAAACGTAAAACTCGTACTAAGGGTACAAAACACAACAGCGCTTAACAGAATAGATGTGGCCGTGGTGTCTCTGGGAT
Organism: Epargyreus clarus clarus; assembly: GCA_014595695.2. NCBI lineage: Eukaryota > Metazoa > Arthropoda > Insecta > Lepidoptera > Hesperiidae > Epargyreus > Epargyreus clarus. The sequence continues at coordinate 2,120,900 of JACTTY020000037.1, forward strand.
TCAACCCCATGGTTTCCACCAATCTCTTGTCCGCCTGTTTTCATACTAATATTTATTTAAAAATAAAAACAAAAAAAAAATTAAGCTGACAACAATCTCATAATTATAATTACTTATAAGTAAGAGAAAATATAAAGTAACATAAATGGGCTGGATTAGGTTAGGTTTTCTAACGAAATAACTTCAAATGAACTGAATGAACTTCGATGAACGTACCTAAAAGGATCAGCCGATGCCATTGACTCCTTTATATCAATAAAGCTAGTCGCTCACATTTATTGCGTCTCCGCCTCCATTATTCAAGGATGGTAAATATTAAGTGCCTATAACTTGAATCCAGTGACGCTAATATAAACTGAATTGCAATACTTGATGGATATTCTCTATAGCTCCATTTTCTAATTAGTAACTGAGTGAAAATAACGATATGTGCATTGCGCTAGATCCATCATCATCATCATCAACAATCCATTACTGTCCCACTGCTGGGCACGGGTCTCCTCTTATAATAAGAAGGATTAGGTTATAGTCCACCGCGCTGGCCAAGTGCGTATTGGTCTAGCCACAGACCTATATCTAAATAGATCCCGCATGTGTACGTATTAGCGTGGCTAAAACTCGGGTTAAAGGAGGTGGATTCAACTTACTTCGATGAAATGTCATTTAGTCCGAAAGTAACATTTGTTGTCATCGGATAAACATGCCGAATTGCGCTATAATAAATTGTGTAAATTCTACAAGTAAAAGTAGCCGCGATAAAGAAAATATTTCCTTTCATACGTAAGTAACGTTTTTCTTAAAATATGTATTATTTATTTTATAATTAATTATTTAAAATTTGTTGTGGTTTCACAATGACAATAAGTTACTGAGTGTGTTTTATCAAATTTTTAATCCATTGCAAATTTTGGTTACAAAGTTGTAAAGCTTCTGTTTTAAAACACGCAATGAAAAGTAAAACGATCGATATTCCATCTTGTTGTTGTTAAAGATGATTGTCATTGGTTATTTCAAAATGAGTACCTGGGGTTGTACATGCCAGTTTCTTGTTCTCGATTATTTAATCGATTTTCGAAATGGATGAATAATAATGTTGTCTTATAACATATTTTTTATTCTAATCATGTTAATGTTTTTTGTTCTTTTTTTAATATTTACCATTAAATTTACAGGTTTCCATTGCGATTGCGAGTGCGCCTACGCACCATCGCCATAATCAAATAACGATATGTTTACAACTTTCTATGAGAACTATGTATATAAAACAGTGTAAGCTACCTTAATGTAGCAAGTGTTTTTATTTATCATTTAATGTATTTGTTCTTATGTTAAAAAATGAAGCATTTATAATACGGCATATACACGGGGTCTACTGTCTGTCAGTTGGCCCCATGCTGAGACTATTTTAACACCAGAATTTAATAAATGTTTAAGCAATATTTATTTTGTATTAAATCTTTTTTCCGTAGACATCTTGTTTTATTTTGTTGACTAAATTTATGGACGACACGGTAGATTTTGATAATGATGATTCGGCGACTTTTTTACCAAAACATTCGCAGAGCACTAGTAAAATAAATCTAGACGATCGATTTCTCGAAAATCTATCTTCGATTTTTCGATTTCAAAATCGATTTTTATAGCAGAACCGAATCGACTTTTGAAACGATTTTCTCTCTGACGGAGAATTAACAATGCACATCTCTAAATCTTTCTTGACAAGTGTCAGTCGATCGGATAAAAGTGGCACGCTTGGTTTTCATACAAATGAAGGAGCATGTGTCATCTATTTAGATATAGGTCTGTGGGTCTAGCGCTACATCAATCAGCATTTTTTGTAAAGTAAGTACTTGTGAACCATCCTGTCTTAAATGACGGCATGGTTCTGTAACTAATTTCATGTAGAAGGATTAGATTTGAAGTTAGTCACAGATGTCGCGGCCAGATAGCGACAATCTTCATAGTCTTCTTATCATTCTTCTTATCATCGTCAATATTCATTGAACACAGCAACCCAATACTACTTATAACTGACGTGATAATGGTGGTGCAGTCTTAGACCAACCTAATTCAAAATATCACCTTATTCACAATAACATTACAAATATTTGAAGTTTTACACTTTCTATAAAGCAATAATGGTAATAAAGAAAACGGAGTGCTTTTGTATTGATTAGTAGTATTATTAGTTCCTATCTAATCAAAATCGACTCAATCGATCGGACTCAATTAGAAACGAGAGCGGGAACTAACCTGAGAGATATTTTTAAAAAGTTCTCAAGGGTAAACGAAGTCTACCAATACACACTTGGTCAGCACTACAACCTAATCCTTCTCATTTTGAGAGGAAACCCGTGGAACAGTAATAGGTTGACAGCCTCAGTATTTAGTTCCTAGACAACTTTTTTATAGACGTAGCAAATGAGCATGCAGTCCACCCAATGTTAAGTGCAACTGCCGCTGAAGAATATTTAGAAGGGAATATTACGTTCTTATCTTTGAAGACTAAATTGGAACTCCTCGGATAATTATGTCTTTAAATAAAGCTTTTTAAATAAAGCCCTTTAAATAAAGCTTGTAAACAGCAGCACTAAGAAAGGTTGTTATTACTTATTATGCAGAAATCGGTGTGGTGATTTCACCGGAGTCGAACTCCAAAGAGTTCTACCATCTTCAAAATGACATTATAGATTGTCCTCATTATACGTTTACAAAATATAGAAATGGGTTTTCTGGGTACAGCCAGAAAGACACCATTTCGAAAAGTAAAGGGGTGCTTTACCTACAATAATAAGAATATTTTAATATTATTTATTACTTTCTCGATCAATGCAGACTAGCCGGTTATTTTGTGAACTCATGTTTCACTCGTAAGCGGTTCTCAACCTTTACTCTAATTAATGAACACAAAACTAAGAACAATTTATTGCTTATTTAAATATCAACATATTAAAAGTCCTAGTAGAATAAAAATAATTATTCATAGAGTAAACGTATTTTTGGCATTTAACATTATCGTCACGATAATTTATAGGTAAAAAAAATTATTTGTTTTAGTTTCATTAGTACTTGTTTTATGTATATGTAAATTAATTATTAATTAATGTTTATAATTTATTAATGATTGCGACCTTTCCAAAAGATTTCAAAGTTATTTTTATATCAAAATTACCCCAAAAACTTTTAGAGACGCTGAATTAAAACAGTGTTGCCAGTGGACCGTGGCTAGCCCATTGTCATTCAATCGGCCATTGTGGCCTTTGTCGGGCTTTCGGGGAGCCGGTATGCCGGCCCTTTTACATGTAGATACGGGAATCCGAACAAGTTGGGACTTCATAAGAAATTTAATAAAGCAAATTATTATGAAAACAAAAAACCCACTGCTTAAATATAAGATGAAAAAAAAGAAGTACCACAATGTTAAAAATTTTAACGAAGTAATGTAGAATGGACCATAATATTTTGATGGATATTTACTTATTAAAGCGAATAATTAAATACCTACATCAAAAGATAAATTAAATATGTGTGTATTAACTCTATATTTGATTACATATTATACGTAAGATAACATTAATAATGATTTTTACTTTTTTAAGTTCTTATCCACAATACATTTCGAAATCTTAATGAAAGATAAAGTATTTTCTGCTATAAAATATTTCCATATAGCATTCTTGACTCATTATTTACTTACCCTCAAGAACATAGTTAATAACGGGTCAAACAAGGTCATTGTCACTAATTATATATTACATAATTATATACTATTACAAGGTAGCGAGGTCCAGGGAGCGGTGTCACTGGACCGTGGAGGCCATTGTCATTCAATCAGCCATTGTAACCTTTGTCGGCCTTTCGACCCTGCATCGCGATCCAAAAGATAATTATTATTACTAATTTTCGCTAAGTGATCCAAATTCAAACATGATCATTATAGAAATTTTGACTTTTTTTTATCATGGACAAATAATTTGCCGATCGTATTTTATTTTGTTTCTTTCTTGTGTACCACGGCAGCCATTAGGGATACAGGTTGAGAGCCGTTGTTTTATTTAGAAAATACTAAAATAAAGTGTCATAAGTTTATTTTGATCAAGATACTGTAACAATTACTTATTTTTTGCAACCTCCATGATATCTATGGCTAAAAATGTAATAGTTTTACGAGAAGAATAAAAAAGCTTTATATTTATTAACGTATTTAAGATCTTTTTAATAGATATTTTATCTTGTTTTTCTGTTAATGTTATTTTAATTCAATTTAAGAATTTGTTATCTGTACCCACCACAGACTATGTACAATGTACATAGATAAGTTAGGTAGTAATAGATAATAAAGTAATTACAATGAATATTATTTTTAACATTTGGTTGAGTTCGAATTGTTTGTATGACCTACCTGACCTCCCAACCTCAGGAATGTTCTCGAAAAACCTAATTTATATACTCAAGTGTTATAAATTATGCTAAAATAATAAATATTTACACTTCTGTTATGTTTATTGAACAGATGGCTTATTCCGACGGGTATTTAGTACACAATACCTATTGATTGTCCTAGACCGTTCAGATGCAGAACAACTTTAGGTGAGTTCAGTGTTTTAGTTTATACAGGGTGAATGTTTCAAATGGGCCTTCAGGGCCGAATCCGAAACCATAAGGATTAGCGAAAAATGGTGAATGGAGTTACGAGGCCGATTTTGATAAAATCTTTCAATGACCTCCTACCTTCTCTGTCGAACGATTGGTCTCAGGTAGGATAGAGCCCAGTCCGTCCCTGTAGTTCCGAGAGTAGAATAGGACTATGGTATCGCCTGCCTGTCGTAAGAGGCGACTAAAAGGGGGCTTCCGGGGTTGCGGGTGGCAAGAGTGGAAGCTCGAACCGCCCAGCCAGCGGCCCCGGGAAGGACGGCGGTATGTGTGGTCGCATACCGTCGTACGCACCAGACGGTGTGGCGAGCGCCAATCTCACCTGGGCGGAGCCCGACGGGGCAACGCGCTAAGAGGGCTCCAATTGCGTTCCTTTGGAGATCCCGGAGCTCTCTACGCAGCGCCGAGCTCGGCCACCGGGGAGGTTTTAGCGCGGTAAGAATCCCACAACCCTATGTCGCTCCCACGACACCGGGTACCTTTTGAAGGTTTCCCCCTGGTAAACAAAAAAAAAATAAGGATAGAGCCCAGTCGTATGGTAGTAAAAAGAAAAGCTACCATGGGAATACAACCCATCCATGCATCAAATATCGGCGTCACTTTTACATAAGTCGAAACCTCTAGAAGTGTTCATATATTATGTAGAATAATTCCCGCGTTAGGTTCGTTTAGGTACCTATTCCGCGCGTTTGTGCTCTAAATGAACTCAAGGTCGCTGACACTAGTCAGGGTTGTCACTTTTTCGATCTAGACTATATATTTCAGATAGACAGTATCTCATCTTAACGGTGGTAAAGCCCTCTGTGGTTAGACTCCGGCGCCACCACCGCCACACCTATTTCTGCCTAATAACAGCGCTTAAGCGCTGCTGTGTTTTGGTTTGAAGGGTGTGGTAAGGAAGACATACTTTTCTGAGGCATTTCAGCCTAGCCCTCAGGGGTAGCGGCACATCTGTGGCCAACCTCAGGCAGGAATATCTCTATCTGGGGTTGATTACAGATGTCCATGGGCGGCAGTAGCCACTTACCATCAGTTGGACTGCATGCTCGTCTGCTACTACTACCCATATTATAAACAAAGACCTCATGTTAGAATCTAATATTATTTAGCGTTGATTACAGATGTCCATGGCCGGTAGAAGCCACGTACTATCAGGTGGACTGCATGCACGTCTGCTACTCCTGTATCATAATGAATGATTTATAGACAAATGGCAAAAAACGGTATGAACCTATTATATTGAACATTTTATTATCGTTTAAAACGGGATAGACGATAATAAACGCTAATAGGTCGCAATGATCGTAAACAGACTAGCGGCAGCCGACCTCAGTTGCCTAAATCCATAATTTACATACTAGAATAATAAACAGTTCAATCTGAATCACGGGAAAACATGAAACGCTAAACTTTCACAAGAAGTTTTCGTTTTTTTAAGAACACCTGGTTTTCTGATATGGATTTTTTTTATAATATAGGAGTAGCAGACGAGCATGCAGTCCACCTAACGGCTAGTGCCGCCCATGGACATCTGGAATCAACCCCGGATAGGATTAGAGATTCGTACGTGTGGTCAGCCACAAATGCGCCGTTACCCCTGCGGACTAAGCTGGAACGCCTCGGAAAAGTATGTCTCCCTTACCTTCCCTTCAAACCAGAACACAATTAAATAGCGCTTAACACTGCTGTAATGAGGCAAAAACAGGTCGACCCCTCCTACGTATAATATCGTAACCCACAATAGTACCTTTTCGTTTTTATTGCATAAATTGCCTTATTTTAATGTGTCTTATCGACATTAGTAACATTATCAAGCGTATAAAATAAAATATATATACCAATTTCATAGAGATACTTTGTACTTCATTTCTATCTCTTCTCTATTGTTAGCTTTTTTTTGTGTACAAAAACTTGTTAAATAAAAAAAAAATACCTGAAGAAATGCAGATTTTTTTCGCATTTTAGCATATTTAAAACTTTGAAACGCTCTCCTGTAAATGTCATGATGCAGTTACGACATTATACGTCGGGGTCGAGGTGTGGCGGTGGTGCCGCCGGAGTCGAACCACAAATGGTTCTACCGTTCAAAAAAGCGAGCTAGCGAAAAATTCTGACAACCCTACATACAATGGAACATTGGTGCATAGTGCAATGTTGCATTCATATTACTCGTGTTATACAACTTGCTGGTACGCCATAAGTATGGAAAGAGAACAAGTAGTAATTCATAGACAATGTCATGCAAATTCCACTAAATGATTTAGGTGGCCGCGCCATCTTCCGTGTAGTGTACGAATAAGTATAATTGTCTTGGGCTTCCTCATTCTTTGAATTATGGCACTACACTACAGTTTATCAATGTATGTACGTTTGTGTGTCCATTCGTATGATAAATAGATTGAATTCGAGTTTCCATGGAGGTAACTTATAGCAAGGTAGATAGGTAAATAGGAACATGGAACTTTTGGGGTTTCGCAAATGATGCAGAACGAACCGTTATGATGTCTGTCTGTTGACAATTAAGACACTAACAGAAACCATTTTTGAGTTTCACTGCTAAAGTATAGTCATACACTCCAAAGCATACAGCTCAAATGGAACTTTTTTTTGACGGTGGTAGAACCCTTTGTGGTTCGACTCCGGCGGCACCACCGCCACACCTATTTCAACCTAATAACAGCAGTGTTAAGCGCTGCTGTGTTCCGGTTTGAAGGGTGTGGTAAGGGAGACAGACTTTTCCGAGGCGTTCCAGCTTAGTCCTCAGGGGTAGCGGCGCATCTGTGGCCGACCTCAGGTAGGAATATCTAATCCTATCTGGGGTTGATTACAGATGTCCATGGGCGGCAGTAGCCACTTACCATCAGGTGGACTGCATGCTCGTCTGCTACTCTTATATTATAAAAAAAAAAAAAAAAAAAAAAAAAAAAAAACTTAACCACTAGCGTTCCCATACGAATCCCAACGTTACAACGATGACTACTCCATATTACGTGAGCCACGACCGCCTCGGGGCAATATACCAATAAATTGATATAAGTCTCACTACGATAAAAATTACCCCAACAACAAGACAAATAAATAAATATAATATTATATATAAAATTCTCATGTCACAATGTTAGTTACCGTACTGCTCCGAAACGGCTTAACCGATTTTCACTAAATTTTATATGCATATTCAGTAGTTCTGAGAATCAGCTCGTATCTATTTTTCATACCCCTAAGTGCTAAGGGTTGTTCACCCTTAACATATTTTTATTTATAAGGCAACACAACGTTTGCCCGGTCAACTAGTAAATAAAAACAATTGGACTATATGTGTTGCATGCTGGTATACATAATATGTATATTATTTCTGCTTAACTATGACTAACCACTAAAGCGAAACTTCCTCTAGTCTGCAACAAGTAAGGGGGTGTTACCAAGTTAGTTTCAAAAGCTTATTAGTCAAACTAAGCACTCGTGACAGCTTGAGATAGTTTGAATCAATTTTGTTTATTATCAAAGTAGTAGATAGTAATCGACTCATACTACAGCTAGACATAGATAATATATCGGAATAAAAGTAAGGAATAGTCCGTGTAAAACTGATAGTCCACTCTGAATATAGAAATAATTGGCGTCCCTATAGAAAATTGTATGACAACACCTGCTCGCAACAACTTCAAAGCGGACTAGCAGTTTGGCACGGACTATATCAACCACTTACGTCAATTGGTGAACTTCACACACCTTTGAGAACTGTATAAAAAAGTGTGGAATATGTAGTAAATAAATTTCTAATGCACATAACTTCACGATGTACATAACAGAATCAGAGATACATCTCTGGGATTCGAGGAAATTGTTGACATGACAAATCTGTAACAACTTGTACTGCAATTCTTCTGATAAAACATATCTACGTGTTTTTGCGATACAAACTTCACTATACCATCTACCCTAACAAACCTATTCTTACGCCCTTGATCAAAGAGTAAAAGGAGAGTAAAGGTATAAATTTCTACTATTATTGCCTCTAAATAACTGCAGAAGTATTAGGGATGGCTATCTAAGATCTTTTGGGCCTAAAAATCGATTATTTTAATAGATCTCCAGTAATCTTTCATCCCGAAAAATGGAAAGACGATCTTTTCGAAGTTGATTGAATGTGTTGTAGACATTTTTTTGTTGACTGATACGTGTTTCAGGGGTTGTTTGGCTCTGATGATTTTTTAGCTGAAAAGATCAAAAATCGATTTTTGGAGTATGAATTCTTTGGATCTCGATTTTTTTGTGAATCGATTAATTACACTTCGATTCGAATCGATTCAAGAACCGATCTTTTTCGGAAAGAATCGCCATCCCTAAGAAGTAATTAAACCTGCCGCTATTAAGATTTAATGACTCTTCTTTGATTATCGGCGCTAGTTTTACAGGCTTTCGAGCAAATACTACAAATGGTGTTGCTATTGTTCTAGTAATGAGGTCTTTGACTTAAAACACAATGCAATTCTGTAGAAAATAGATGTCAATAAAAACGTCATCAGATCTTTAATTACGGCTAATTCAATCAACATAAAACAAATGAAAGTTCTCCGTAATTGTACAATCCTGATTTAAATGCGCACTGCAAACTCCATATACATATTATAATTGTAATAAACAGCAGACAATAATTAATAAATAATTTATAGCTACGTTGGAAAGCCAACTTTCATGAAAACCAATTTAGGAATAGTATGTTAGGAATATTATTATAAATCATAGATTAGTAAAGATACTTCGCCGCCATGAAATTGAATGAAGCCGCAAATGGCTTATTATAGTAAGTTCTTTTTTTGAATTCTTGACAAATAAAAACATTTTTAGAGAAAATTTACGAATAAATAACTAATACTGCGTAATTTACATAATAAATAAATAAGTATTTCAAATATTTTAGGGACATTTTAGCACGGAGACGTGGCAAAACTTTTTTACGCAGCTATTTCAATTCTCAAAACTGGGTACATTTTCTTGTTAGAAGTGAGTAATCTTTACTAAACTATGTTATAAATATTAAAATAAAGAAATAGTCGTAGTCATTAATTACAAAATGTTAGACATTTTCAATATCAACCCATTATAGTCCCATAGCTGGGCACAGGTCTCTTCTCATAATGAGAAGGATAAGGATTAGGCCATAGTCCACCGCGCTGGCCAAGCGCGTACTGGTAGTATTCACATACCTTTAAGATATTTTTTATAAATCTCTCAGATGTGCAGGTTTCTTCAAGATGTTTTCTATCACGGTTTAAGCAAGTGATAATTAATTTCTTAAATGATACTGCCTGATAATAAACTTACATTGGCCCAGATATCTTACGGAATTTAATACACATAGCCCTCTTTCAGATAGTTCAGAAATGAGCACATATTACTACTTCATCTACTGCTTTGGGAATGCAATAACATTCTCATATGTTGAGATGAGATAAGACAGCTATTATTAGTGAAAATTGTTTATTAAATATTTCTTATTTGTCTATTAAATATTTTTCTCATATTTCCCTTTTGTATAAGTCACAATTTATAATTATTAGTACATGCCTTAGTATTTCTTAGCTTTTCAATTTTATTATTTAATACTGGCACCAAAAATACCATTTGTAAAAATAATTATAGAAATAAAAAAATAACTAATGCAGTCTGCGATCTGATGTTCATTATATTTTTAATAAAACTGTTACGTCTCTAAATATATTTAATTATACGACATACATTTAGTAACGGCATTTAATCCACATAAATACCGCTGTTTGAGTTTAATCTAATTAACTAATGAATTAGTAATATAATTAATTATCCACCTATGTGCAATTCGCCGAACCTTAAATGCGCTGTGCCGACTATGGTTATTGCAACCTATTTAAGTTACTATACTCTTTGATTGCAACCTTAAACAGGCCAGCTTACCTGAAGCCGATCACAGGTGCAATAAATCTCAGAATCAATCACAAACCATAGACAATAAACTAATACGTAACAGAGAAGAATAGAATAGAATAATTTACCGTGGAATTGATTACATTTACATCAATATTTGTATTAAACATTTACATGATTATTTAAATATAAAACTGTGCACTTAACTCGGGCACAAAATAATATAATTTATTAATGAACAAAACAGGAATTTTAAAATAATTAACATTATGACGATCCCCGTGACGGAGCGGTCCGGCCTGACGTGCAGAGGGTTCCGCATTCGATCCCGGGCCAGACAGACATCTGAATGATGAATTTACTCGTAGATGTCTGTTCTAGGCTTGGGTGTATTGTGTATTCGTATTTGTCACACAGGGAATCCCAGTATATGGCTGAGATATAGAATATTTCTAGACTATTATTCGTATCTATCTTATATTTTAAGAAAAGGAAAGAAAATCTTGTTGGATATCCAGCTCAATGCCAAAGCTTTCATAAGAAAAGAGAAAGCTTTTCACCCGTAATAGCGTCAATAGGCAATTCCATAGCTGCGTAAATAGGCAATTCGGTAAACATGGGCAGGTTCGATTGATCTTCAATGTGAGCCACTCATGACTTGTGTGAACAATAAAATAGAGACCTAGTTCTATAAAGCGTCAATGACGGCCTTGCATAATTAGGTCGTAGGTTCATAAGCCTATAAATCTCAATTGATACAGGCCGTGAAACGAACGTGCCGTGAAAATTATCTCACATACGTATACAGTTGAAAACTCGTAAACAATCACATTGAATCTGGTACGTACGAATTAGCTGAGAGTACGAGTTTTAGCGAATAATTGAGAATAATTGTTATTAAGTAAGGGGACATTGCAAAAAAGTAGGTTATTAATTTATGGACTAATATGAATTTACTAAGAACATGTCGTTATTTAGCGATACGTAGACTATGATGACAACAAATCTGATCCTTTTTTTAGGTTCATCGAATCCGGATATTTGTAGATAGCAATTGTGTCACAATCTAAAATGATTATATTTACATTCTTCATAATAATTTGCTGAGTACATATTTTTTACATTATACAAGTAGCAAATGAGACTGCAGTGACAGGTGGACTAATAGGTGGCAAGACACCTGTAATCTGCGCCAAATAGTATAAGAGTCCTACCTGAAATACCTAAAGAAGCGATACTAATTAGAGGACAAATTTGGGAGGCCTCGTATAAGTGGTCTCATTACCACGCACTTCAAACCACAATCACAACAATACAGAATCCACCTCTCATTCGGGTCCAAACTAACTCTGAAGGAAACTAGTGCCGCGTAGTGAGGGGACAGTTAAAACATTTATAATAAACTTCAAAATATCTCGTAGCGCGTTCCCGATTGCGAACGACTTCCCAGACAAATTCCTAGTATTAGCACTTAGAACCCGACAGGACACTGGCCTATAATTACACCAGCACCTACTATTACTCAAACCGGAACGTACGTACATTGCATGCGGTAAATAACGCACTAAATAGTTATTAAATAGTATTTAGTATACATATTACTGGAGTTCTCACAGAAACTAAATAGCATTACTTAGCGCTAAGTAGCTTATAAGTGTATTATAGTTGTACCCGCAAGCGGTGGCTGTTGTGGATTTTAGTAGGCTTTATTTTAAACCGCTTTATAAGTATAAGGGATAATAAATAAATGACGCTTTCTAACTTCAAATCCTAAACTAAAATATCGGTTGGCTTAGGTCATGGACACATAATAGAATAGGTCATTATAAAATCTAAGTGTTTTTGGAAATTATTGGCATGTGTTTCTTCGTCACTTGGATTTGACAGAAGGTGATGTGATTCTTCACAGGAACCTCAATATTCTACCGCCACTTCGCAGATGCCTAAGTGTGATACAAAACAAGCAAGTTCGCTACTTAAATCTTTATAAATAAATTTCTTATGTGCGTGTGTATGTCACTGAACTCCTCCTAAACGACTGGACTGATTTTGATGAAATTTGTTGTGTGTGTTCAAGGGGACTTGAGAATGGTTTAGATTCACAATCTAGTCCGTGGGAAAAGGTTCATATATATAAAATTCTCGTGCCACAATGTTAGTTACTGTACTCTTCCGAAACGGGCTTACCGATTTTCACCAAATTTTATATGTATATCCAGTAGGTTTGAGAATCGGCTACTATTTATTTTTCATACCCCTAAGTGATAAAGGTTGTTCACCCTTAACATTTTTTTATTTATATGGCAACACAAGGTTTGCCGGGTCAGCTAGTCTACAATAAAAAGCACACACACACAAAAATAAAAACTTCTAAAAAAGACATACTAAGTGGTATAAAAGGAAGCAAGTTATATCTTTAAATCGAGCATGTGTACCAAGCGGTATCGTTATAATAACGACATAATGATGCTAATCATTCCCATCCCAACACGATCATTCATTGAGCTTTCACACGCTCGTCTGCGAGCTTACAACTTAAAATTCGTGTTGATTCTAATCTTGCAAATTAGTCGACTTATCATTATAATCTCAGCAACTATTAAATATAAATTGAACTCAATACAATTGTTTATTTCTCTTAATAATGGTTAAAATAGAAAGTGGTGTTTTATTTCTATCTAGTCTACTGATTCTCTATGTTATTTATAGTTTTATATGGGTATATATATAAATACAATTCTCATTTGCTACTGTTCATCGTACGGTATACCTACATACGCATTACATCTTATATATAAAATTCTCGTGTTACAATGTTAGTTACCGTACTCCTCCGAAACGGCTTTACTGATTTTCACCAAATTGTATATACATATTCAATATGTCTGAGAATCGGCTACTATCTATTTTTTATACCTCTAAGTGATAAGGGTTGTTCATCCTTAACATTTTTTTTATTTATATGGCAACACATCGTTTTTTACAATAAAGAAGTAGCAAACGAAAATGCGACGATGTTCAGGGGCCATTGTCGCCATTGGACATTTGTAATCAACTCCAAATAAGATTTAAGTCCTCTCTGAAGTGGATCATAGATGTGTTAATATTCCTAAGGAGTAAATTGGAATGCTTTTTTTTACGAGGGGGAAACCTTCAAAAGGCATCCCATGCCGTGGGAGCGACACGTGGTTATGTGAGATTCTTACCTCACTAAAACCCCCACGGTGGCCGTCTTCGGCGCTGCCTGGAGGACTCCGGGATCGCCAAAGGAACGCAACCGGAGTCTTCTTAGCGCATTGCTCCATCGGGCTCCGCCCAGGTGAGCTTGACGCTCGCCACGCCGTCTGGTGTGTACGACGGTATGCGACCACACATACCACCGTCCTTCCCGGGGCCGCTGGCCGGGCGGATCGAGCTCCCACTTTGCCACAACGCAACCCCGGAAGCCCCCTTTAATCGCCTCTTACGGCAGGCAGGAGATACCGTAGTCCTATTCTACTCCCGGAACTACAGGGACAAATTGGAATGCCTAGTATGAGATACTTCTATTATTCGACATACGAGTAATTCAATATGGAGATAGCATATCGCACAGTCGTTATCCTTTTATTAACTGTATGTAATTATTATCACGTAATTAATTAAACATCTATTAATATAAATCCATAAAATATGTATTTCTGTTGGTGACTATTAATAAAATCCCGGAAGCATTAACAGTGAACGAACAAAGTCGAGTTCAACTGAGGTTATGACTAAAGCCACTGTTACTGATGACATACACTTAAACCGTCGAATAGAATACTCCTAGATCTAAGACGATCGTAAAGTTTTAGACTTGCTTTCACTGTGAAGGAAATTACGGAAACCTAACCGAATGGGTAACATTGTTTTTTATGAGGTTGGAGTAGAAGACGAGTATGAGGTCCACCTGACGGTAAGCAGTCTCTGTGTCTTATGAACATATGTAACCAACTTCGTATAGAATGTATTGCTGTGTTACTATACTGATGTATTGCTACATCCTCAGTCCTCATTCAAGTGGAGGGTTGCTTTATATATAAGTCAGCCGTGATCTCAAAGCTATGAAAAAACAACTCTTACTTTGCGGACGCGCTAGGATTACTCTCTTCAGTCTTGGATTTTGTATTGATTCTGGATGGTGATCACGGCCACACAATAGGGGCAGATAGTCCCGTTATCGTATTAGCGGTAACTATCATCACATGTTAACAGCAGTGTTAACTGATGCTGCGTTCTGTTTTAATGGATATGGTAAGGAAATGACATTTACACAAGATGATACAATCTAGTCCTCGAAGATAACAACGAGTCTGATCCATTTTCCAGTTAGGACTTCAATACTATTTGGGGTTAATTACAGATGTCCGTTGACGACAGTGAGCACTTACAACAGTGAACAATTTCATTAAAAAACATGTTTAGAGGTGGTAGAACCTTTGTGGTTCGACTCCGGCGGCACCACCGCCACACCTATTTCTGCCTAATAACAGCAGAGAGAGACGCTGCTGTGTTCCATTTTAAAGGGTGTGGCAGGGGAGACATACTTTTCCGAGGCGTTCCAGCTTAGTCCTCAGGGGTAGCAGCGCATCTGTGGCCGACCTCAGGTAGGAATATCTAATTCTATTTGGGGTTGATTACAGATGTCCATGGGCGGCAGTAGCCACTTACCATCAGGTGGACTGCATACTCATCTGTCGCACAATTTCATTAAAAAACATGTTTAACAATTATTCTGTTATTATTCTGAACTTGTTCATCAGTTTCATTATTTATGAAAGGTCATGTGATTTTATGAATGAGTTATTGTATATCCATTACAAATACAGCGTCCGTCTGTCTGTTGACAATGTTCACATTGTTAAATTGAATGTACATGCTCTTCAGTAATTCAGTGTTTAATTGACGCGACAAATTACCATAATTAATTTGCTGTAAACTGAATAATCCTAATGAAGTTGGATCACACTTAATACATTTATAATACAATAAGTTATAAGGTTCAAATAATATTCACAATAATTTATGTGATCTTAAAAAAGATCTAAACCTATCATGGTAATAAATATCAGTATTTAAATAAATAACGATAAATGAAAATAATTATATAGGTTACAAAGGATATCTACACTTTAAATAATAATAAATCTAATGAACTTTATGCACCCAGATACATGTTTAAGTATTTTTAATCAAAAACCAACTTCAGTAGATTTTAAATTTTAAATATTCAATTTAGATTTTTTTTTTTTGCGAACGCAGGCCACCCAGGGAAAATCGTTAAGACATTGCAATTACAAATCGACAGCTATGTAAAAGAAAACAAGATTAATTGCCGGCTTCACTATACCTAATCTGTGTTCAAAAAGTGAGGAAGCACGATTAATTCAAGGTCTAAAAATGCTTCCATGATGTGTAATTGGAGATAGACACCAATTGCATACAATACCGGCCTGCGACAATTATGATATGGCAGCAACATTAAATATCAGTAATTAACACGTACGGACTTCTGCGGGTGATATAATTAATACTTTATCATGAAATATCCGTTTACCCACATAGAATTCGTCATCTTTTTAATATAGATTTATGTAACGGGCGCATCTAAACCATAGATTAGCAATCGAAAAAAAACACCCGGTTGATAACCTGTGGAGATTAAGTTAAACTGGTACGAAAATAAAAGTGATATCATTAAACTGTATGTTTTTTTTCTATTCCACTATCTCGTCATTCAATTAAAATCTACCAGCAATATAAACAATTATGTTACACAATATTAAACACCCATTATCAGGTCGTAAAGATAAGTTCGTAAGAAACATTTGCTTGTGATACGTTACTTTGTTGTGATAGTTACAACAAAAAATAATTCTTAAGGTTATACGCGCTCCTTTTTCGTGAACTACCAACATAAGTAGCCACCCCGTGAATATGGAGGATCTCAAAATACTCACCTCTATAAAGGTGCAACAGGATCTGCTCGTCGCATGCACTCGATACGATGCTTTCCACAAAATTGAAGACACCAAATTACTAAATAAACTAAAAAAATGTAAAAAGCACGACTTAAATACTAAGCTTTAACTCAAAAACGAACGCTTATCGCAACAAACTGTTTATAATATAATAACGTTTATTTTGTCCATGCCGATATTTTGTACGTAAAGTTTTTGACGTTCAACTTGACAGAGCGCACGAACGCGAAGCGATCGGCCGCGAGCCGAGCCGACGCAAGACTGTGTATCTCTTGGATTCCCGACTCTCGCGAGCTTTCAGAATCGCCGGCAGCCAGAGGGCGACCGTCCCGCTCGCTCAACCGGTCACCTGCCGGCTAAAAAAATAAGAAGCCTCACATTTATTTCGGCGAAATATGAACCAAACCAAACAGCGCCGTAGACAGGATACAGGTACGCGGCAACGACTCCGTGTTGACATCCTTGTACTGAGCTAGTTTTAAATATTAACAGCGATCTCGCTCGATCGGTTACTTATCCGTTCGCACGCCGCAGACTATAATTTGGGTACATTATCTATCATTCAAGATCTCGTAAATTGCAGCGGTGAGAGCGATGCGGCCTATAGATGCGGTCGCTGTTCCGGCGATGCCTCGGCGCCCGCTTGATAACGAGCCATATAAACAATGTGAGCGTTTTAGCGAGCCACCGGTAATCACGGATACAAACTAGCCCGTCGTTTCTGAAATATTCGAATCAATTTACCCGTTGTTTTCGTGGTTTATCTGCCTTAAGGCGATCCTAGATCAATATTTGGAAACACAAAACCAACAGTTACACGGCGATCTATTTGTTCGTCATATTACAAAGTTGTAGCTGGTAATGATGCGCTACCTTACACATAAGGCGTGTACCTAAGTACAGTTATTTCCTTCCGTCTAAACTGTTTTTGTACTTTCAATCAGGTCAACAACATTACTCAGCAACTTGAATGAAAATGTAGGTAAATTACGAGTAAAATCTTGCCTTACGTCATTTAATAAGGAAAAGGTAATTATTATGTTTATAAATTCATGACTGTCTCCGCTTCTAAAATTACGCGTCAAAAATATATTTTTAAAGTGATCTGAATTTAGGAGGAGCAGCAAAAAAATAACTTGTACTTTTTCTTTCGTCATAATCAACATTCAAAAATCTTAAATTCTCACGTATGTCTTTCTTGTATAGAGGAACTTTTTATTGTTACAATATATCAAAGCAAATACCTATACTATATGTGTATGCCATTTGTAGTGTATTAGTAAGTACCCTCATAATTAGACACTAAACATAGATACGAATACTAGTGTGACGTGCGGTAGTGTTGCGCATCTGACGACATCGAATTAGCTGTCAGTTGGTCTGGTACGTCACTCTTAGTGTGGACGCCGTGCGGGTAGGACAGTAGTGAACCGATTTGTATTATATTTGTACTAACCGAACCAGTACACCATTCATCTAATATAACATGGACACTGCTATCCAAGGATGGCTGAAACGAAATAGAACAAACGTTACAAATCAAAGATGATTATGTTATGTAAATTGTAACGTTTTGTTACATGTCATCACCATATTGGAAATCTAAAATAGCCACTTCATATGAGAGCGTTTTAAGAAAACGGATAATCATTTCCGCTGTGAAATCAGAGACATTATGTTGATACTTATAAAAGTTTCATTTAAAGAATCAAAAACTATTATAACTAATTAACAAAAACTATTATAACTATTAAACTATTTTTACAACAATATAGTTTTATAGCGAAATCTCCAAAACGACCTATAAGGCAGAAATTAATAAAGCGCTGACGTCGAAATCGAACCACAACCTCAACCAAATTTTTAATGGAACAGAACCCTTTAAATGTACTATTTTAATCGTCCTACTTATTTCTACTTAACACTTACATATTTTTATAAACTTTATATGACAACCTCAGAGCATATATTATTACGACAAAGCAATAAAATAACAATCTTATACTTTCGTTCTACAAAATATACGCAAGTATACAAACATTAAAATAAATTCTGAATACAGTGCAAAATGCAAATAGTCGAAGGTCTACGAGGTCCCTACAACAAACAAACAACAAAACCAACGCAATGACTTAAAGCAGGACCATCCAGGTTGTTTAAAAAAGAAAATAGTAAGTCTGATCGCTCGCCCAGCTTAAGTCTAGATTTCACACTCTAGTCAGTCTGGAGGACATATTCTACTTACAATTTTGCCCTAAATTAAAAGAATATTTTTAAATATATATTTTTATGGTGAATCTTTTCAAAGTTTCTTGTCCAATAATTGTAGGAGATTATTTCTCAAACTTCGTTATTGCAGCATTAGTGCAGCATTTGGTACTTGACATTTAAATGTCTCGAATTCAAAATTTAAACTAGCCGTTTCACATTCATAGTCTGTGGACTACGGTTATCTGTGTCACGGATGCCATAGACACAAACACAAGTACGTGCTCAAACGCAGCACAGATAACTAAATTCATCATATAATGTCTGCCTGCTTCAGACAGCGTGAGACCCTACGCTTACAAGTTACAATGGCCTTATAACAAACTGCAGGCTTAGCTCGGCAACTCTATAAAACGGGACAAGACAATTTCCCGGCGTTTTTGACGGATTTATCAGACGATTTTATTGTGAACATTATTTAGTGGTTATTCGACAATCAACGAATGGACGAGTAAAATAAGAATATTTTTTTAAGGACGCGTTGACGCGGCGGTTATAGGATGATCGCCCATTAACTACTATAACATGATAGATAAATAATTGCAATTGGGTATCCTACCATCCTAACGCTAAGTCACTATTACTAAGCAAATCGCTTAATCCGCTTCATGTCGGATGTCCAATGTGTTGTTCGAGCGACCGACAAGCGGCATATGTTTTATTTTGTCCAAAAAATCTATCAACGGTCGATTGTATATGCCTTTGCAATAATGTGTAAGCTGTTAAATAAACGACAAGCAACTTTTGAGAATTATCCAATAATATGTACCAAAAATATAACTTAATCGCTAAAGCTTAAGCGATAGTAGCTAAAGAGTAGTTAAGTAATTCCCTAGCCTAAAAGACGTCAGAATACGAGTCACTAATTTTTATTCATTGAATATTATTTCTTACATTTATGCTTCGATCACTAATAAGAACTAGTGATCGAAGCATTTATGTTATATAAAAGGATGAAAAGATGTCACACTTTCGTGACACAACTTAGTCCCAGTTCCTTTGTAATGCAGTATTTAATAACTAACACGGATGGCTCTCACACATACTTACCGGGCCCTTTAAAACTATTGATGTTTTAAGTTAGTGGAATAGAGTCTCTGAAGTAAAAGACACGGCAAAGCACTCAGAAAGTCAGCACCCTAAGCTTAAAATAGAGCCGAGGCTCCACAGAGCAAGCTAGTTTAAGGGCTTGTTTAAAACAACGCGACTTTTCAACTTTCTCCTAAAGAAAAAATGTTACATGGAAATGAGTATTATTTGTTACTTTTTTTTAATGTTGAATGTTAATCATGATAGTCCGCACAAAACTGCTAGTCCGCTCTGAATATAGAAATGAATCGCGACGCCATAGCAAATTGTATGGCTACACCTGCTCGGAACAACTTCAGAGCGGACTAGCAGATTGGCGCGGACTATACATAGGTACAACTTTAAATAATTGTGTATTGTAGACTAACAATTAACAAAGATTATTTTTTGTGGTACATTATACATTTATGTGCATTTAATTTTGTTAAAAATATACATACGAGTATGTATAGAATACTAAATACAAGCAAGTACCCATTCATTTTTATAAGTAATGGCAATGATTTTACTGTAAGAAGTATTCATAAGCTCTTATCCCCTCTGTATTACTTCCTTGGCTTAACTACACCGCATAAGGCCGCTATTCGTTACATTGAACAGATCTTTAATCTTTTAAATCCTATTAAAGTAAACCACACTATTCAAAGACCTTACTATTCGTCAATGCCGTACCTACGTCAGTCGCACCTAGCTGAAAAATGGACGAAGTTTTTCCTTGAATAATTATGCAAATAACTTGTCACAACTATTCTTCAAACCGTACGTAGGCACCTTAATCAAAATGAAAGGATCCAAAACAACATTGACATGGTTTATCACATGAGAAAGTGACACAAAGCACGATATTTTAGATATAACTGTCGGATTAATTTTCATTAGCTTCAATTTCCGTGTTATAATAGCAGCTATATAAGAATCCGTGTGAAATAAAAGACTTTAGTCTGTATATATTGTAGTTATAACAGTTATAACTGTAATAGCCCCATAGATTTGTTAGAAATAAAAACCCCCCCATAGAAATAAAAACGTTAGAACTTCGTTCTCAAGGACCGCAAAGCTTCTGTTGGCCACCTTAGTCAGTCCTATTGATCTTATGAATTTAAGTTACTAATGTCTACAGGCTATATTGACTGTGTCCCTGTAGACTCGGGACAGGAATAGGGCTACGGTATCCCCTGCCTGTCGTATGGCGACTAAAAGGGGGCTTCTGCGGTTGCGGGCGGCAAGATTGGGAGCTCGTACCGTCCAGCAAGTAACCCCGGGAAAGACGACGGTGTGTGGTGCCGCATACCGTTGTAAACACTAGGTGTGTGGGAGGAGCGTAAACTGCTCCCCCAGGTAAGAGCCCGATTGGGGCATCGCGCTCGGAGGACTCCGGTTGTGTTCCATCGGAGATCCCGGAGTTCTCCACCAAGCGCCGAGGACGGCCACCGGCGGGGTTTTAGTGCGGTAAAAATCCCACATAACCCGGCGTTGCTCCCACGTCGTCGGATACCCTTTAAAGGTTTCCCCCTCGTAAACAAAAAAAAGGCTATATTGACTGAAGGTATGCTGGACATGCATTACACGTTAATATTATTGAAAAATAAAATTAACAAAAATATGATTCTTGTCTGAAGGTTCTGGGCTGTAACCTTAGATTAATCTATGGCTGTAACTATAAAGTATATACATTCTTAACCTTTAGAAGAGAGGTATCGAGAAGACGGGAATTTTGTCTTTTATAACAGTAGATTTAATCAGGTCAATCAATTTTTATGGCTGATGAAAATAATAATCAAATCACAATAATCAGTTCTACTGACAGATACTTAAGAAATAAGCAGTGCATTCGTACCATTTCTATTGCTTTCTTGTATTTATATTGTTACCTTTGTCTACGTGATTTTTAACACATAATAATACTATTCGATTGTACAAAACCCTTAAAGCTATTCTATACTCATCGCGAACCTAATAAGGAAGGAAGTTTTCTTTGAATAATGTTCCTAATATTTTAGCGCATGACGTAACAATTCGTCGAATGTGAGTATCGGATATTAGATAGCTATCAGTAAGCATATTTAATCGTACACTTACGCACAGCTATTGTGCAAATCGTATCTATATGGGTAGATATTATAGGTGCACCATACAGATAGGCAAACAATGTTTTAAATGTTTAAAACATTGTTTTGAAGGTGGTAGAATGCTTTGTGATTTCGACTCCGACACAACCACCACACCTATTTCTGCCTATTCACAGCAGTGTGTGCACCAGAACACAACAGCACAAGCGGTGCTGTATTCCGATTTGAAGAGTGCGGTAAGGGAGACAGACCTTTCCGAGGCGTTCCAGCTTAGTCCTCAGGGGTAGCGGCGCATCTGTGACCACCTCAGGTAGGAATATCTAATCCTATGTGGGGTTGATTACAGATGTCTATGAGCGGCAGTAGCTACTTACCATCAGATGAACCGCCTGCTCGTCTGCTACTCCCATGAAACAGAAAAAACAAGGCTACTCCTGTATTATAAAGAAATATGTTTTAAATGTTTAAAGATTAACATAAGACTAGTCAGTGACATGAATTATAACCCAAAAACCAAAAACTAATTAATTTTCATATTTCAGAGAACTCTTTTAAATTTTAGTTATCAGGATTTTTATGCGTTTCTTATGCTGTACACAATTCACTTATTTATTTAATTTGGGTAAAAGCAGTTTAATTTGGTTAAGCAGTGATAGCCTAGTGGTTAGGAAACGCGGCCTCTTGATCGAGAGGTCCGAGGTTCAAATCCCAGGCACGCACCTCTGATTTAACAAAGTTATGTGCGTATTAGAAGTTAATTATCACTTGCTTAAACGGTGAAGGAAAACATCGTGAGGAAACCTGCATACCTGAGAATTCTTAAAAAAAAAAAAAAGTTATCAAAGGTATGTGAAGTCTACCAATACGCACTTGGCCAGCGCGGTGGACTATGGCCTAATCCTTCTCATTCTGAGAGGAGACCCGTGCCCAACAGTGGGACAAAAATGGGTTGATGATGATGATGATGATGATTGGTTAAAAAATATATAAGTAGGTATGTAGTTTTTATTTCATTATTTTTTGTATCGTGAAGCGTAACAACACGTATGTGCATTGTGTTAAAATTTAAGATATGAAAATAAAAAGCATACAGACAATATTTTCATATTCAAAATTTCGTTATTCTAATTTAATCCTACGGCGGCTGCAATCGAGTAGTTCATAATTTAATTTAAATAATGCAATTAGGTAAGCTCCGTTAATGATATCAATGTCATTATGTAGATATTTAATAATTTATTTGATCAATTAACACGATAAAATTAACGTGACATGATCATGTTTATAGAAATGTTTACGCTTATTATCAATGAATTATTTATAGTACCTAATTAAGTTATAATAATACTTTATAGTTACAAGTTGTCCGTGAGCCGTCTATTTTTCATTAATTTTACTACAACTAAAGTTTATTTAACATAATAAAAACTTAAATGAAATTTGAAGAAATTTTATTTGCATTTATTTTTTCAAACAAAAATCTTTACATAATCTTTTGTTGTTTGATACAAAAATTAATATCGGCAATAATAGGTAGATTTTAAAGAAAGTTAAAATAAAATATCCCAAAAGTCAGAGATTATTATACCTAAATAAGTAAGTAGTTAAGAATTATGTTCTTGTACATAATGTGCATTCCTTGTAAGCTTCTTATAAATTTATACACATCGTACATAAATAACCAATGCTTAAAAATTGTGTCCTTCTTTACTCACATGTCGCACCTCTAGCAAATAAACGATACGCGAATAAGTATCTCGGTATGTACTCTTAAAGGAAGCAAAGGAACTAAAGGAAACAAACGGAACGTCGGATTTAGTACTACGGTGGAAAACAGCTAACATACATAATTCATTAAAAAGTTAGCATTGACGAAAGCTAGACTCGAACTGGCCATAAACACTGGGACTGTCCAATTTGGATATTTTACAATTTTGGACATAACCTATTCCAGATTGCGGAGCCCGTGTTGTACATCTCAAGCATCCTACTCATCTTTGATGGTTTAAAATAACGTGCATGTTAAAAATTAATTATCCCCTGCTATAACTGTGAAGAAAAACATCGTGAAGAAATTCTTCTCACACTGAGAGAAATCTTGTGACTTGTAAACAATAATAGGTTGACAAACAAACGATTTTATTTATTTTAACAGTTGTTTAGGTTGACCGTTACTTTTTTCAAACTTTTGCGACCGATCCTTAAGTTCAGTTACATCTACAAAGTAAATCTCGATCGCTACTCGTAGACAGTAAGAAGAGTGGCCAAATTACAAAATGTACGAGGATAAAACTTGTTCTTGTGAATCTCATGATTATGATGCGAGGTATAATAACGTCTGTAAACACATAACGGTTACAGAGTACAGGACGTGACTTCACGTAATGACGAACGTACCTATTTATGATTAAAACTATTGTCCATGGTTCCAGAATGGAACATAGATAATTAGGTATGTTAGAAGATGTTTTTAAACTTCAACAAGAAGGCTCGATCTTCAAGAAGACGAATTTGAAGGTGTGTGTGGTTAGACTTCGGCGGCACCACCGCTACACCTATTTCTACCTAATAACAGCAATGTTAAGGGCTGCTGTGTTCCGGTTTGAAGGTTGTGGTAAGGGTGTGGTGTCCATAGCAACAGAAGGCACTTACCATCTTACCACTTTATTAATATGCATCACTTTGTGCTATTTTTGTCCTCACAAACATTATTTTTGGGGTGAAAATTACGCCGCTAAGCAGGTTAAAAGGGACTTCGAATATGTATCTACTTATCAACGCGGAATCGGTTTAAGTCACTCATGAAAATATGTAATACCAATAACGTCTTTTATACAAATTCAAAGTATTCAAAATACATCTGTAAACGAAAAGTAATCCTGTATATAACACTATTTACATAATACTCAGCACCTCCGGCTCCTCTCACTTTAATTCAACTATCCTCTTGTCCTCACCGCAACTAACACCTAATCTCATCTTCAACAACTACCCACCCTCTTTATCCACAAAGTAAAGTCATGTCATTACCACCATTCCAGATGAATATATGGACAGCCTACTGTTCGTCGATTCGTCTATTTTAAATATTCCTATAATTTTATCTGAGTATAAACAAAAGAGCATAAGCATAAGGGTAGCAGTCACGCATACGATTTTCTCGCAAGAAACATGCGTTAAACCTGCAAATCAGGCTTAACAAGCTCACTAACTTTTACTATATTTGTACAATATATGAAATATTGTATCCATGCATGTTACTTGTATTTTGAATTAATTCAACGGAATGGGTTATAAATACATCGTGTGTATCCTGAGTGAAAGCAAAGAGCCTTCGCGACCACCCGTATCCGACTTATATCCACTTGAGGTAGGGTTACCAGGCTATTAGAATTAAAAAAAAAACACTTTTTAATCCTACAGATGAAGTTATTAATAAAATCTTACCTATTATTTACAAATATGGGGTTTACAATAAAAATTACAAAAACTACTATGTGTACATATTTAGTAAGTACATGACTTTTTAAAAACAATTTAAAAGATACAGACGATTATATATAACGTTGGTACAAGTTAATTATTTCAAGTCATACCTTAATATTCTTTGGGATGGCTCTTGTAGTGTAAGAAATGAGGAATGACCTCATTTGAAATAAAAAAAAACTATTATGACTAGGTCTATGACACAGCTCAATTTCAGGGGATTCCTCGATATAAGAAATACGTATGTACGAGACGAAACTGATCGTAAATAGAAAATTTCGCGTCACGATAAAAAAACATTAAATGCCTTGTCCTTCGAAACGAACACTGCACTGTTATAAATCTGTACCCTTACCATTGTTTTTACGTTTTGACAAATATGACTGTTTTGGTATTTGTTTACGTATTTGCCCATATAATTTCCTATCAGCGCCCCTAGCGGATTGTGTCAGAACTTGGAAACTGTATGGGCCAATACGTAAACAAATACCAAAACAGTCATATTTGTCAAAACGTAAAAACTCATGGTAAGGGTACTGAAACGTAATTTGACGTAGAGACGTTGGATGGATGGGGGATAAGCCACTTTACACGTAGCTACCATGAAGGTCTATCAACTTTAAAAACTTAAGTTTAATTTAATTTATTACATTAAAATCATTTTTATTACGTAAGCAACCCTAGCTTCAGTACAACCTGTTTGTGCGGCCCCTTGCTTTTCATCTTTTTCAATTACTACATATTATTTACACAAGCATCATTTGATCTCTATTCAAATGCCCTTTCCCATAAAGCTTACTTCCGGTCAAATATCATAACTAGAACCTCGGTAGGGGGTTTAATAAATTTAATAAGTATTTATCCCCTTTCAAAAGTAAATGAAAAGAAAGGACTGGCTGGCAAACTGGATTTTAACTGCAAGCAAAAGTTCAACGATGAAATCAACATTATATGTGTTCTTATGAATATACGTATGAAGTTGGTAGAACCCATTGTGGTTTGACTCCGGCGGCACCACCGTCACTCCTACTTCCGCCTCATAACGCTATCGCCCATCTGCTATTCCTATATTATAAAAAAATACAAATGCATTGCATAAAAAACACAAAAATGGTGTAATTTTAATTTTTTAACAGGAACTGTTAACAAAAATGTTCTTTGTTAACAGTTCTACCGACCTTGCACCGTTTGCACTAGACGGTGTGGCGAACATCAAGCTCCCTTGGGCAGAGCCCGATGAGACAACGCGCTAAAAGGACTCCGGTTGCGTTCCTTTAGAGATCCCGGAGCCCATTACGCAGCGCCGAGCATGGCCACCGGGGGTTTTTAGAGCGATAAGATATACCTTTTGAAAGTTTCCCCTCGTTATACAAAATAAAGCACATATGTACTACGTTATGTAGCTATAAAATATTAAATGGCTAAGTATATTCCCAAATTCGTAGAATCATATTATATTTGTTATAGCTTACAACATGATTTAATTAAACTTTTTGTTTATATCAAGGTACTTATTTTAAAAAGTAAAAAGCAGTGCATAAACTGTCAACCAGCTTGCAATTCAATTTTTTGTCAAAATGTTTACGTGTATTTTATAGTGTCTGTTCAATATTTTCGATTTATTTTAGTTTATATTATTTTCTTCCGGGTAACTTTGCTAACCCTCTAAGATGGGAGGTAATTGTGAATCCATTATTTCATAAATACAGTAACATATTAGAGAGCCACTGTCAAACGGGGTATATTAGAGCCATGGTCGTATATAAGGAAGAGATAGGAAGGGGTACCCAGCAAACATGTCAAAAGAGCTTGCAGTCCTTCTGCTGGTAAGTGGTCACTGCCAGTCATAGATATCTGTAACCAACTCCATACAGAGCATCAAGTCAACCTCAAGATAACTCTAAGCCATACACGCTATGGTCTATCGGTCAGTTCACCTGCGCAGGTTCAAATGTACGGGTCATCCGCACCTCGGTAGCCTGTATGGGGACGTTCCGGTGTACGTACGTACGTACGGTGTTCAGTTCTATAGCGATTGCATCGATTGAAGACTATGACGTACCGTACGGTGTCACAAGAAACCATTGATTTTTGATCTTGCACCGGTCGCCTGCACGGTCCAAAAACTGCACAGGTCTATTCCCACACACCGTCGCATGTACCTGTGCAGGCATACCTGGACAGATAGACCTCTTCGGTGTACCGTACTTTACCGTAGTGTCTATGGCAGGCATAAGACTAATGTAACTCAGTCGGCATTCTCACCCTTCCATAGAAACGTAAGGACTGCTTCACGATAGAAATAAGTGTGATGGTTATACGTTATCAGTTCTATAACCTTCCAACTATAACTATAAATGACATCCAATCCTTATTTTAAAATTAATCTTTTTACCGCAGACGAAACTGCTGTCCTAGTGAACATCAGTGAAATGATCGACTTAGCAATCGGTACGCCGGAGGTAAGAAATCTTAATTTGTTTTTTACTACCTTTATACCTGTCTAGTGTCGTCTTAATGAAATTTTAATGGCCACTGAGCCGTGTGATGCGTTGCACTGCTATAAAAAGCAATATAATTATTCTTTAGTGTGACATTTCAATAGATACAACATAATTACAAATTAAAGTTCGTGTATGGTAAAGGTTTTTTTCTTAATGTAGCTGCAACATTTATAGTCCCATTATTGAGCACGGGTATCTTTCCATATCTGGGTTAGTGTGCTTATGTATGGATTTGTGGTCAATTCGTCGGATTTTTCATACCGCGCATATAAAATTTGACAATTTCTCTCCAATTGTACAACCGGAACCAACGACTTGAAGAGCTCCGAAGCAAGACAGCGCGTATAAAAAGGGACTAACGGTTACCCATCCAACAGCAAACCTAATATGACGTTGCTTAACTTTGTAAATCTTTGACGAACTTTACAATAAATGCACAAAAGATTCAGTATTTGTACGTATTTTACCTTTGACATTGACAATAAATTACCTACATTTCTAAATACACACAAGACTCTTACCATCTGTATGTATCTAACTTATAGGTAAAATTAAATATATAATTAGTAAGAGCCTTTCATTTAGTTGGTCGTTAAAATTAGGTCGCAGCCGTATATCATCGTGAGTGTAAAACAGCTAGGAAAGTCCTGGAAATGCCTAAAATAGAACAATGAGATCATACCTTACAACTCCTAACCTAAATGTGAATTCGCGTAATGACTCAACGTGAATATGCACAAAATTGTCGTGCATTTATGCATGTTACTCACTGAGTGATCATAAATTTAGAAAATATGATTTTGTTCCAAGCTGAATTGTGAAAATTGCGTTCGGTATTAACTGAACATTTTTCGCCTGTCGATAAAACGTTATGGTTTTAAAAGAAGTTTCATAAAAGCTTAAAGTTTACGAATAACAATACAAATTCAGAGGAAATAAAAAAAATATGTAGATGTACCTACCTAATTACTTATGTATGTATATTATATACCAATATAGTAAAGTATAAAAAACTTACTATAAATAACTTTACTCTTTAAATATTATAATTTAAAAGTACGTTTTTCTAGCAACTAGTCTTCTAGTTCTTCTAATAGTTTCTAGCCTT
Organism: Epargyreus clarus clarus; assembly: GCA_014595695.2. Classification (NCBI taxonomy): domain Eukaryota; kingdom Metazoa; phylum Arthropoda; class Insecta; order Lepidoptera; family Hesperiidae; genus Epargyreus; species Epargyreus clarus. Next base: position 2,149,986 of record JACTTY020000037.1, read on the forward strand.
ATTCGTTCCGAAAAATGAATAAGGAAAATACTTCTTTTATAATATCCAGTAGTAATCGTGCATCGACTCGTAGTTCAGCTGATGATAAGTGGCAGCTGCCACTCATACACATCTGTAACAAACTTTATATGCAATAAAAATTGTATCTAAAAGCTCCTCTAACGACTCCGAAGGAAAAATATGACCGACCAACATTTACATCATTCGCATTAATGAAATTTCTCTTGCGCACAGATAGGTGTTGTCGACTTCGGCATGCTCCAAACTGTGCTGCATTGTCTGGCGCAGCAGCTCAGAGTTCTGGGCAAGAATGTGGAACTGCGGGGCAGTGTCGGCACGCTGCCCATGGGCAGGGAGAACGCACAGACCATCGCCATCAGCGAGTACATCGTGGACACGGAGGAGACGGTAACAGAAATACAATTTACCTATTCGTTTCGTGACAAAATGGTAAATGGTGTTATAACAATACATTGCACAATTTAGGCAGAACATTTTAAGTATTGTATATCTCAGGTACCTTATCGCAATTAGCCGTAACATAATTTAAAATCTTGTAATCAAACATTTTAAATTGTATATATTTCGATGGAAACCATCCTGTCTTAGATGCGATGGCTTTTTGATCGGAAAAGGAGAAATATATTTTTTTTCAATTTTCTGCTTAATATGTGACAATACAAAAAGTACCTACCTATAAAAAAATATTCCTTTCTTTCAGGATCAAGAACCAAAAATTATAAAGAAGGCTGAAGTTAGTAAGTATCCAAAATTATTTGACAAAAATACCAATAGATATAGTATCAAAATTAAAATTTGCTTCTATTTAAAGACATACAAACATGATTATAAGTATCGCTCGATTTTCTAAAGTATTACAAACCAGACCAGTACCCATGTACCATGAGTTTTTACGTTTTGACAAATATAACTGATTTGGTATTTTTTACGTATTTGCCCATACAATTTCCAATCAGCGACCCTAACGGATTGTATCAGAACTATAGTGTCAGTAACGTAACATTAAATGTCTAAATTGACAAAATGGCGCTTTATGTTTTGTCTCTCTTTTTTGCGAACATGTGAGGCAGTCAAAACGACTTGAGCACTTACTTATTGTTACGTTTACTCAGTCTACTGAAGCAAACGGAACAGAATAATGGATTGAGTAAACATAACGTAAAATTGTGGGATGTTTTAAAAACTCATGGTAAGGGTACAGAAGTCCATGTTCAGCTTTCAGTTCACGTTTGCTACATAAAATAGGTTACTATGGAGATTTTCTGTTGCAGCGCCTTCCGTGAGCGTCGCGCCCGAACAAGAGACTATATTAGTTGGTAAGACTTTATAATAACTTTGTGCATTATCATCTTTGGCGCCGTTTTCCGCCTAAGATTTTAATAATAATAAAATATATTATTAGTTATAAAAGAATATTATAATTGGTATTCGTCTCAAATTGTACGCTTTAAATAACTTTGAGTAAAATTCAAGAAATTTTCAAAATGAATTTTATTCAACATTATTAAAATAAAATGTTCAGTTTTAACAGTTTGTAACACAAACGACCTAGTCGATATTAAAATTACTAACATCAAATCAACTCACACATAGTCCCGTCATAGTTCTGAAACCATTTAATTTAGTAAGTGTAGAATAACATAGAATTCCTAACCAGTGTTGGGCAAAATGAAATCTAACTACTGATTACTAACTACGATTACATATAGTAATAAGTAATTATAACTACAGATTACAAAAAGTAATCGTAAAAGGTAGTTAGACATTTTGATTACTAACTACTAATTTTGTTTTTTTTTTTTTTTTTTTTAATATTTAACCTAACGATAAGGCAGACGGGCTACCTGATGGAAAGCAGTCACCGTCGCCTATGGACATTTGCAACACCAGAGGAGTCGCCAATGCATCGCCGGCTTTGAAGGAGAGCTCTTTTTACACCCCTCTTGAAGAGCCCCATGTCATAGTCCTGAGGGAATACCTCAGGAGGAAGTTCATTCCACATTTTGCACGTACGCGGTAAAAATGACCGTGCAAACCGAACCGTGGAGGACAGCCACGGGTCAAGCTGATGTGGATGGAACCTCATCCTTCGGCGGGTGGTGCGATGAAGGAAGGGCGATGTAGGCACCAGATCGAACAGTTCCTCAGTAATTGTAGTTGCAATCACGATTACATGATTACAGGCTGCATTCCTATTCCACGTTTTATTTCATTGCAAAATATAAGTCCATAAAATTCAAAAAATCCGTAGTTATAACTACCAGATTGCAGCAATCAAATTAATAACTACATCATGTAGTTTGATTATTGTAGTTAAGTTATGTTACGATTAAAAGTAGTTAACTACAATGTAATCATAACTACATGTAGTTAACTACTTTCAATCGTAGTTAGTAACCAAATTACTAATTGTAGTTAACGACGCCCTACACTGATTCCTACTCACCTGAATGAATATGTTATTAAACATTTATGTATGTACTTGTTATTAAAGTACCTAATTTTAAACTTCTAACCTTTTTTTCAGTGGAAAGGATTAAGAAAAGCGAGTCACCGGGTAAGTTAGCTAAATATTTAGAATTCCAAAGAAAGGAAAGCCAAAATGGGCCACCATTTTGAAGAACGCTTCATCCTAGGAGATTTCTAAGCAGATATATAAGCCATACTTTTAAAAATAATCTTTTCTTATTCAAATAGTAGCTAAGTTTTTATAAGACCTATGTAGCAAGGCGAAATATCTTATCTTAAATTGAATATATACATATACATTTAATGAGTGTCCTTATAAATTAACTACAGTAGAAAATAGATCTTATATTTTTTTTTCCACAGTGATACAAAGTCCTCCTCGCGCACATTCGCCCCCTCCCCAGCCGACACCAGCGCCCCCCACAGGGCTCACGTCTACGGAGAAACTATCGCTCGTGACACTAAGCAAGTTTAACTTACTGGAAAACGCGGTCGAAGATCTGAAGAACAGGGTCTACGGGAGCATGCCGAAGAATGAGCAGATTTTGGAAGAAGTCAGGTTAAAATTTTAACTACATTCTAATCCGGCTTTTTAATTTATATTAATTGGTAAGAGGCTCGTCTTGCATTACTTTATAAAACAGATGTAGCAAACGAGCTTGCAATCCACCCGATGATTAAAACTTGCTGTCACTGATCACACATGCTTTATCAGTCCCAAAGAAAAAATGCTGCAAGCGTCTCATATGTAAGTCAGTCTACGTCCACGCCCTTCTACCACAACAGAATAGCTGTAGAATTCTTGAAGTAGGTACGACGTTGTAGAACCATCATCCTTTAATATCATTCCAGGTCACAGACCAACCTAAAAGCGATAACTGACATGTGGACTTCGCTGAACGTATCATCACGTCTCGAAGCAGCTGAGGCCGGTATCGCTAAACTCAGCTCCCTAGTTCAAGACCTAATTTCCGAGACCACAGCACTACAGGAAGCACTGCAAAGGAGAGCTTCGAGAACGTAAGTAGACTGTTTTACATGAGAATAAATTCCAATTTTCTAGATATTGTCATTGAGCGATCTGCTGGGCACGAGGGCTGTTTCATGACGAAAAAGGTTCAAGCCATAGGCCGCCATGCTGGACAAGTCAGGATTGGTAGTATTAACACACCCTTGGGAACTTTTTTAGACATATAACAGACATACGAGTGTCGGTCATGATTTGTCTTTACGTTTAATACGCACATTTTTTTTATAATACAGGAGTAGCAGAAGATCATGCAGTCCACCTGATGGTAAGTGGCTACTGCCGCCCATGGACATCTGTAATCAACCCCAGATAGGATTAGATATTTCTACTTGAGGTCGGCCTGAGATACGCCGCTACCCCTGAGGATTAAGCTGGAACGCCTCGGAAAAGTACGTCTCCCTTACCACACCCTTCAAAACGGAACACAGCACGCCTAACACTGCTGTTATTAGGCACAAATAGGTGTGGCGGTGGTGCCGCCGGAGACGAACTACAAAGTGTTCTACCATCTTCGAAATGTTCACACATAATTATGTTCTCTAGACCCCAATTAGAAAAACCAAAATTTATATCACTAAGCTGTCACTGCTATGGAAATAATTGAATATTAATTTATCTTGAGCTGTATAAATTAATATTCAATCTCCGCTACCTTCAAGCTAATTCAACTGTGTAAAGATGTCATCTTTCATTTCTTTTGAGTGATGTTCCCATTGACATCGCTTCAATAGTTACCAAGATTAGGCTTTACAAATAGACGCATAAAAAGGCCAAAATAACGACATTCCTCAACCCATCCTACAACCGACCGCAAACGTCTGACATTAGTTCAATATCTTGTTACATGCAGTGTCGAATAGAATCATTGTGGTTAAAGCTCTGGCCTACAGGCGATCGATATATTAGAGCTGTCACACACTATGAAGATACTTGTTAAACTACACTTATACACAGCGTTATACACAGCGAATATTTTAACTCATCTTTTAAATAGCCATATGGAATTATTATTATTATTATTATTTATTATTTTAATAACTAAGTAAATATTATATTAAAAAAAATATGTCAGTATATAAATATTATAGTAGTTTCACCGGATGAGAGGACATATGTTTTGTAGATGCTCGAATTTACTGCTGATATAAATTATTTATGTAGTTGTAATAAATATTTGGTCTAATGAGAGTGACTGAAGTAAATTATGATTAGGTATTGGTTGGTCTGCGCGGTGGACTATTGCCTAATCCAACTCATTCTGAGAGGAGACTCGTGCTCAGCAGTGGGACAGTAAAGGGTTGACGATGATGAATTTAACTTCAAGAAATTGACAAAAGTCGATCTTTAGTAGGCAAAAGTTTGGACAGATTGATTATTACTAAACTGTTATATTCGTCGCTCCCTCAGCAACATGCCATCCCAACATCTCTCCATAGCTTGTTGAAAAACAGGTTACCGTAAACGCCTATAAATGTCAACCTACCATTCTCCAGGCCGTCTATCGCCCCCCCTCCACCGTTACCAGAGCTGGCGCCGCCGCCGCCGCCAGCGCCACCGGCGGCGGAGGACGAGCAACCCGCGTGCGCCACCAAGGACGAGCTGGCGGCCTTGCAGAGCTACTTGCAGAGAACCAGGGGGGACTTGGACAAACTCACTCATGCCTTCTACGCGGCCATGGACGACATACAAGCTGCGATAGGTTACGTAGCTGAAGTAGAATTTGTAATATTGATTGGTTTGAACATTGTTTTGCAATGGTAAATTGGATGTAGGAAATGTTTCGAAAGCTAAGAATTTGTGTTGCTGTTTTATTGGTTAATTGCTAAGGTGGATTTGACGCCAAACCTTTCGGGCACTCTTCAAGTCAGGAATTTATTTCTGTTTATGGGTAAAAATAAGTGACATATCTTTAACTATAACTATCCGCTGTCCTATCCTTTCCCTATTCAAGAATTTGTTGGACATCTGTTGAAAATCAGGAAAAATCTGCTGTAGCAAGTACTATTATTCATAAATAAATATCTTTCATTCTATTAAACAAACACGTAGCTGATCGCCGATAAAAGTGAGCATGTAACTAAAACTAAGTAAGATCAAGGATAATACCTGAACGATAACCGGTATTTTTTCGCATTCCAACAGAGGGGATACCAGAACCGCCACCGCCGCCGCCACCTCCACCACCACCAGCAGTAACTCCGGCCGCCACTCCACCACCACCACCGCCACCGCCACCACCAGGTTTTAAAACATTTTTTTGATATTATAGAAGTCACACACGAGCATGCAATCCATCTGATGGTCACTCTACTTGAGGTTAGCCACAGATGCCTCGAAGTATTATCACCCTTTTTATCCCTTCAACCCAGATCTCTACAGTGCTTAAAACTGATGAAATAATCCAAAAATATGCAGGTAGGTACTAATACTCCTGTTTGCATAATATTTGCATTTGTCTGCATAGCCTAGTAGTTCTCAAATTCTTAGTAAGTATCTTACGAAAATATTAGACGCTGCATGCTATTCTCTAGATATTAGATGATAGTGGCAGTTACTAATATAACAATTCCATGAAAGATCAGGATCAAACATTGTTAAAGAAAATTATATTTTCACTCTACAAAGTGCGAATTGTTAAACTTCACGCACTTTTCAGATTGTTTTGAGAACTATGCGTATATGACATACACGTAATGATATTTTAATGAAGTGGGTATTACCACATAACTTTTCAAAAATCAAAGGTGCATTCGTACCTGGGATACGAATCTAGGACCTCCCGAAGAAGAGGCTGATGAGTGTCAACAACTAGTTAAATCACTATCACTGCTTAACTATATATACAAACCAATAACATGATTTTAATACATAGAAGAAGATACAGTACCCGAGTATAGAAATAGATATTATGACTTTCGTCGACCGTCGTCCTAAATACGGTTTAATTACCAGTTGTATTTCAGCTTTCTAATTCCGTACATAATTTAATGTGTGCATTAAAATTAGCACATACTAACATAAATATTAGTAATATTTATATTTCATATGATTTATTCTTCATAATATTTTAAGTTGCAATGCCGAACAAATATAAATAAAGTAAATAAATAGTAGTAAAGTATCCACAAATTAAATAATAAATATTACAAAAAATATAATAAATAACTTTCCGTGGTGCTCGTTTCGGCAACATATATGGCATTAACCAATTATACTTTACGATGGTATCCTTGTGAGTTCTTATTCCTACGTCTCTCCCAGAGACATCTAGAAACTGAGTATAAAAAGATTGTACCCATTAGCGAATGTGAAGAATCTTTTTAAACTACTTACCATTCTAACTAGGCTGTTTACTTTTATAACTATTTATATTGTTTATCGAAAGTAACATTCTAGTTATCTTATTCAGAAAGGCGTCCATCCGCCTATCCGAGACAGTCGTTTACTGCGGCGACTGCGGAACTAGTGGCCAGGATCAACGACCTGGAGAAGAAGTTGAAGGAATGCTGCGACAGTATTGGCAAGAACGACGGAGTCATACGGGACCAAGTATGCATATACTTTAATAATAATGCCCAGTAATAATTTTGTTTTTATGAAACGGAGACAAACAGATCGTTTGTCTTCAAACAGCAGCAGTTCACCTTCTGATTAGAGGTCATTGACCCACTTACACCACTAAAAAGAATAAAGTTTTATCTGAGGTCAGCCACAGGTGCTGCCTCCAGGGTGATTTTTGTACCAACATATGATTGAAAATGAGATTGCAGCACAAAATACTTTTCTTAGAATTAAAAGAGTCAAAAGCATAGTCGCTAGCCAAAAGCAAACTAATTATCATCACCTTGGAGGTGGTTTGGTGTGCATTTTTAATTTTAGTTGAAGCCCAATTGCCAGTAATAAATCAATGATAACAAACGCACACTTGTTTCTAGCTGAACTCCTTCCAAGACCAGCTGGAATACTTAATGAAGCAGGTTGCTGCGTTGACATCTGATATAACGGCTGGGAAATTATCACCAGACCTATTGAAAGACTTGCAAGGTATTTGTGATATTTATTTAAACTTAGAATTTGTCAAAGTACCCAAAAATGCTTATAAATTACAATTCATACAATAACCACTAGTACAATATCTCTTTAGCTCTTTATTACTACAAATATAGGTCTGTCTTTCTTAGAATGGGTATTTACTTCTTCGTACATTTCAAGCCAAACATTTTTTGCCTTCCATCAAAACCCAAAAAACTTTAAGAAAGCCAATTGGTATTTATACAACCCTTATTTAAAATATTTCCAGCTCTCATGCAACTATTCCAAACGGTCCAAGACATGCAAGAACAACTGAAACAAGTGCATGAAACAGCACTGCAATTGGCCGCGGAGAAGGAAGATCGGCAATATCATATGAATGTTCGTATATATCCTTAATTTCTCTCGCTATATATTTCGTGAAAGGGCATTAAGACTCTCCAAATTTTGGCACTGCATTTTTATACGCAACAACTCGAGGGTAGGCCACCTATGAACAGTTACAATGCTGGAGGACGTCACCAATGTATGGCCAGGACTTACTGAGCACATTATTCTCGATAATACCTACTGCAGGAGGGAGTTTATTGTCGATTAAAAACTAATCAATACTGACTTTACTTTTTCCAGGCTCTCCTGGAACAAATCGAGCTGCTGAAGACGATCAAGCTGGACCGCGAGGATATGGTTGAGGCGATGGCGGACAAGGCGGACCTGAGGATGCTGGCGCGGAAGGTCTCCCATGACCAGTTCGACCTCGCCTGCGACGATCTGTCCAGAGGATTGGAACATGCGCTTGGGAAACTTAATATGCAAGTAGGTTATGTGTTATTTATACATATTAGTTAGGTATTGTGTATAGATTAAGTTAAACTCGGTCCTTTTGTTTTATTTGCTGGTATTACAAATTTTGGTCTGTCATAGTGATGACTCACGGTTTCTTGCCCTGAAAGACATCTTCATTTTTCGAATCATAAATTTTAAAACGCAAATCATCTGATACTATTAGGAATAAACTTTTACCTTACTTATCAATTTATACCATTAAATTATAGTGTACCTAACTTTACTTAATGCGGTTTTTTGGCAAATTTAGAAAATTTAATTCAAGTAGGGACCTAATAAATCATCATCATCATCATCATCAACCCATTACTGTCCCACTGCTGGGCACGGGTCTCCTCTCAGAATGAGAAGGATTAGGCCATAGTCCACCGCGCTGGCCAAGTGCGTATTGGTAGACTTCACATACCTTTAAGATTTTTATCTCTCAGGTATGCAGGTTTCCTCACGATGTTTTCCTTCACCGTTTAAGCAAGTGATAATTAATTTCTAATACGCACATAAATTTGAAAATTAGAGGTGCGTGCCTGGGATTTGAACCTCGGACCCCTCGATCGAGAGGCCGCGTTTCTTAACCACTAGGCTATCACTGCGGCTAATAAATAATGCTGGCCATTGCTTTATTTACGTCTTTCATTTATTCTTTACGTTTTTATTTCATATTTTATAAAATTACTAGCGGACCCGGCAAACGTTGTGTTGCCATATAAATAAAAAATGTTTAATGGTGCACTTAGGGGTATGAAAAATAGATAGTAGCCGATTCTCAGACCTACTGAATATGCATAAAAAATTTGGTGAAAATCGGTAAAGCCGTTTCGGAGGAGTACGTACGGTAACTAACATTGTGAAACGAGATTTTTATATATAAGATTTAGACACGAGACGGATGTTAACAAGTCTTGACCACACGTAAATCATATTGTAGATAAATATTAGAATACTGTATTTACCCACCTATGCACCGTATAATAAAAATAGGTTTTACCGCAACATATAAGTAGAATATCCTACTTATGTAATCAATAAAATAATCACTTGCTGACTTCATTTTTCTTATAAGTGACATCACCGCGGATCTCTTATTAGACAAATATTTATGTCAGACTACTACTTACGATTATTTAAACATGGCTCAAACTAAAGTTAAGTAAATATTTCCGTTTCTACACGTAGGTATTTCCATGTATGAAAATGAAGCCTTTACTCAGTTTTTGATTATTGCAATAAAATTGTTATGAGTGACCGTTTTACTGGTAAGTATCTACTTCCCTATTAGGCACTATTCGATCGTGAAACTCCAATTGACCAGTCACCATAAAACTTGGCATATCCATATTTCTCATGGCAAAGATTGTATGTAATCTGCTTTACTTTAACTGGCTAAATTACGACCGCTTACTTAACACATAATCCATCGTCCACGTAAGAAAAGTCGCAGGCGGAAGCTAATGTAGATATTACGTATAAAATGTTTAACAGCTTAGGTTAGACTAAGTATAGTACAGTATAGTAGTATATATGCTTTGACTATACTTAAACTAACTTAGAATACTCAGGAGACCTAGTTCGGCTCAAATGCCCAAGGATAAAAATTATAACATAACTTTTTAGCGAGTTTAGGGTAAAAATTGACACTTGAGTGTTACGTAACGTTTAGAGGGGGAGGGAAGGGGGGTATAGAAAAACGTTACGGTGCGTTACAAGGGGGGGTGGGGGAATTCAAAAATCTTCAAAAATTGCGTTACGTAATACTTGAACGGTCCCTTACTGCATAATCTAATTTATCAGGAAGCGCTGTGGCAACAAGCATTGGACGATATTCAGCGCGAGATCGAGACGAAACTGGACAAGATGGAGCTGTCTCCTGTAAAGGACTTCTTCAACAACAAGCTACGGCAACTGCAGGAGAATCTGAAGCAGATGGCCTCGCTGCGGCGGGAGGCTGAGGCGGCTGGCACTAAGAAGAAAATACTAAGGTACTTGAGAAGAATTGAACTCTTGAACTAAATTGAATTCCTATTCACGCTAATTATTAAATAGCTTTTGGACTATGAATAGTTTACAAGTAAGAAAAACGTTGGTACTTTTTTTCTAGTAGGTTACTTATAGCATGATAATAATACCTACAAAAAGTCAAGAAAAAGGTCTTTGGATAGTTATTTTACGTAACAGCGCAAAAAATATCGCTGCATAGTAGGAAATTTCGGTATTTTCGTGATATAAAGATGCCTATATAAGTCCTTTAACCATACAGACAGAAATACAAATAACACAAACTTAGTTATAAGAGCAAGGCTTTATGTAAGGGAGCTCCTACTACAAAATATTAGTAAAATGTCACTATTTTGTATCCTTCATCCAGGGATGTCAATTGTATATCGTGCGACGCGAACGCCATGATGCAAATGGAGGCGCAATCTACTATTCCAGCCGGCAGACCAATGCCCGCCAATATGTCGTTGAAACCTTACCTGAGCTACGAACTTGGTACGCAAACTTTTCAACAAAAGCATTCCTAGAAGAAATCTTTCACTGTAGATAAACTGTTTTTATTTATTTGAGATTTTAACGACTTTTTTAACATGACATATTATATTTATTATACCTATTACTAGTAATCTATGCCTATTACAGATGCTATTCGAAAGTCACAAGCAACGAACTTACCCCAACGCAATATGCACGACTGGGAGGCCATAGACAAGCAAATGATTAAAAAAGAACCGCAAAAATCCAAGTACAAAATAAATTATTATTTTTGTGTAAAATAAATTCATATTCAATCCTACTGTTAAGGTAACAGTAAATAATGATAACAGGAAGTCATACGAAAGTAATCTTAACAAAAAAATTAGGTGGGGCGACATCTCATAGTGACGCTCCATAGGTCCTGGCGACGTTTTCTTTAGTCCGAACCCTATAGTTACATCACTGATATCTACTCGTATGTATGTTGCAGCCAAGCGTTTAAAGGTTCTTTATTAAACAGTGATGCTCGGGTGTTTTCGGCTTCCTATGGCCGCCTCTGGAAATACATTCTATTAAAGTTATGTCCCAGGATCACAACACCCATTCCCTAATTCTTATAACTTCCTTACACCAGATCGGAGACCGACAAACACCTGTGCAACCGCTACTGCGGCGGGTCGCACACGGTGACGACGGCGGCGCAGCGCGTGGCGCGGCTCGGCCACTTCGTGAAGCAGTGGGGGCCGGAGGTGCTGCCGCTGTCCAGCGGGCTAGCGGCCGGGGATGATGGCAGGGTACTTGTTTATACTGAACATCTTTGTCCCACTGCTGCGCACGAGTCTCCTCTCAGAATGAGAAGGATTAGGCCCTAGTCCACCGCGCTGGCCAAGTGCGTATTGGTAGACTTCACATATCTTGGAGAATCTCTCAGGTATGCAGGTTTCTTCATAATGTTTTCCTTAACCGTTTAAGCAAGTGATAATTAATTTCTAATACGGACATAAATTTTACATCAGAGGTGCGTGCCTGGAATATGAACCTCTGACCCCTCGATCGAGAGGCCAAGTTTCTTAACCACTCGGCGATCACTGCATATCGGACTCTCTAGGACGAAGTCAGGAATACAGTAGATAATATCTGAAATTTGTCGGAAACTTCTTTAGCAAACAGTCGTTGTTTGCAGATTTTTTTCTTTCTTTTACCTAATCATAAGTGTTCTCTACCGCCTAAGGACATCAGTATTATAGCCGTTTCATCTTTGAAATTTTAGTGCACTCAAACGATTCCATTAAATTAATTCGAAAATTGCTTTCATAACATTACCTAATTACCTGTCTAAATTCACTTTCGACGACATAAAAATAAATAACAATAAAGGTAGTAATGTGACATTATTTATGTATTGTTTTCCCTAACTATATTTCAGATGTACAAAGTCAGCACACATGAAGGAGCCAGTGCTGGCCCCGGTAAGATATAATTAATTTTTATTATTCACAATACATAATCTATGGAAACACTGGCCTCACTTCATTAATCTGTTGTAGGTGGCGCTGCAGAGGTACCTTGCACTCCAAAGGCGAAATCGAAGAAAGGCGAAACACCTAAGCCACCGCCACAAAAACCAGTTTCGGTAAGAATTACTCCAGTTTAATTTAAGTTGACATCAATTTTAGAGAATTTGTTTGTCAATTTAGTGGTATTTTAAACGAAATGTAAAGCGACGATTGCACTTCGGACTAGTTCCTATTTATTTTTATCGAGGTATCGTATACACGCAACGATCACGTGACTTGAAACTTTATGACTCTTGCCTACCTCCATTAATACCGGACTAATTTAACAAGGCATCTCGCACAAAAGCGGTTACATTCTTGCAATCCATATACGATACAAATTACGTGATGCACTTACTTCAACAGCAGTCAGGACGGCCGTTGAGATACTAGCTAGTATATTCTACGACTAATAAAACTATTTTAATCGCTTTACAATACAAAACACTTCAGTCGAGCAGAGTAACGTTATATTTGAAGTAATCCAAAGTGGCGCGACATTCTACTTTTACCCTAATTCTATACGTAAAGTTTCAATACAATTTCAGACTATTATAATAGATATATTTAATATATGTTCCTTAATTATTGATAAATCTATGATTTAGTATATTTATAAGATATTAAAATCATGAATAGACATATTCTTATTAATAATACTTTTATAGAATATTAATCGTAAGTAGTGTTGCCAGTACTTTTTACCATACTATCCTAAAAACAACACTTTTCATTGCTGTCTTCATTATACGACCGTATTTAAACAAGCCCTCTGAAAAGATTCCCATTATATTCAGTATGTAGTACTGAAAACTGGCGATAAACTAAACATTTCTGATAAAGTTAAATAAAGGTTTTAATTCACTTCTTGTACTTTTATGTATTATTTATTTTTCAGCCGGAGTGCCGCTGCTTGGAGGGAGGTTAGTTAATACATCATTTATTACATTCATTTATAATTAAATTCATCATAATATTTTATAACGAGACCACTTTCTTTCAGATAGCCCGAAGAAGGGTTAGAAGATCTAATTTGTATTATTATACAAATGATTTATTATTTTGTATGTACTATTTAAATACCTAATGTTAACAATAAAATCATATTATGTTTTGTAAACAAAATAAAAACAACAATTTATTGTATCACGTTGATTTTATTGGTAAATCTATTACCATACGATCCTACCTCACAGAAATATGTGAAAACACCACAGTACTAAAACTAGATCGTCTTTTCCTGTCACATACACTAACAGAATTATTCATGACCAACTAAATACCGACAAATCGAAATATGTACAGAAGACAAATATATATTTACATTATATAGAGAAATATTCCAGCACAGAGAGAAAATTAAATGCAAATTCAAGTGCAACCAACAATCTTATCATTTGTAGTGTAAATGAAAATAAATTCAGTATAACAAAGCGATCTAAACGCGTCAAATTAATACTAAGCTGCCAACGTTGATAATAAAACACTAAGCTTACTATTAACCATACACAAAATTGTATAAACCTGTAGTCAAACATTAAGAAAAGGTACTAGTTATTATAATGCCAGTTATACACAATATATGAGGGTTTAGCTTATTTTCTTGCTTACAAATAATCTTAATGAACATTAACTATTTCCCACTCTAAAACAACTTGCACCTTAAGAATCAAAATGACTATATTAACACGTTAGGACCTCTTTCTTGTCACGCGGGCTAATGTCTAACCCGCATGCGACGGTAAATTTACTGCAATCTCACCGCGACTTGTATGTGGCCTACACGACAAGAAATGTATGAAATGGTAGGCACACACGTGCAGTCCAGTAACGCAAGCGAGTATATACCCGCGTGATAGGAAAAATACCCTTCTTTGAACGACAGCTGATGCATCGCTGTCACACACATTCAAACGGCATATTTACATAGAGACTTAAGAAATAAATTGAACCTCTGGTAAGAATTGTTTCACATGTTACAATCCAATGTTATTATTTATAAACAAAATATGTTTTGATTCATTAATAAAGCGAAAAAAATGAAGTCGCTTAAACATTATTGATACTCACACACAAGAATTCCTTGTTATTCACATATGTTATTGAAACCCAAAGAGTCTCAATATCTTCGAGAAGTCAGCAGTCTTTATTAATAGACATAAATAAGGTTATTTTGTACCTTCTTACAAGAAGAAATGCTAATATACATATTAGCATTTGCGCATTACCTAAAAAAATGTTTTTCTGGGCGTCGAAGTATTTTGTTATGTATGTGTGTATCTGAGGTCTAAAATACAAATAATCCTAGCGTAAAAGAAGTAATTTACAAAGAGTTATTTATTCCACAATACGGCAATATATCATGGACTCAAGTGTCCACAAAGCCCTTAACATAGAAAGGTATTAAATCCTAACAGCAATATTAACATTATTACTTTATATTTTAAAACGTATGTTGGTGATTCAAGAAATAAAATTATTTATAATCAAATAGGTCTTATCTAATATAGATAGGTTTAACCTAACTATTTCACAATCATTATTGGAGAAATTTCGTTTTATAGGACAAAAGAATGGCAACCCTTCAATAACCAAAATTATAATAATTATCTGACATAAAATAATTCAAACGATATTTACTTAACTGTAACTCCAATATGTAAATAATTAAACCATTTAAGAAACAGCCTTTTTAAGGTCCCGTACCGTACGGTGTTCAGTTCTGTATGGCATCGATTGAAGACGATGATGCGCCGTACGGTTCCACAAGAAAGAGTTGGTGTTTGATCTCGGGACGGTCACCTGCACAAGTTCAAAAAACTGCACAGGGGAGTTACTATCATCTCTTATAACAATATTATTTAAATCATACATTAAAATTTCGTACCTCGTTAAAGTAAGATTGTTTTTTTTTAATATTACAATAAGCAGTTTTGTATTATGTCGGTCGAAATTATTCATTTTTTTTTTTGCAGGAAATTTCACTTTTTAAGCAAAATATGACAATTTTAGTTGGTTTTATACAATGATTAAGCTAAAAATTAATAAAGGTTTAAGTTTGTTCAACTGTGTATGACTAAACACAATCAAGACCGTGGTACGAAAGAGATGACCCTAGTTTCGATGTCTCGTTTCCTCTTGGATAAGGAATAGACAAAAAACTCATTATTTTACATCACTCGGCAGGAATAAAACTATTTTATGGAGGTCGTGGTACGAAACAAAATAATGTTGATGCCATATTGAAATAAAACTTTCCTGAACAATGATGGTTTTTAAAAGACCCCCAGGTGATAGGCCCCCAGGTCTGTTCCCAAACACAGTCCGGTGTACCCGCGCAGGCACGCCTGAACACATAGACCTCTCCGGTGCACCCTAGTATGTACGGCACGCATTAGACCTCAGGCACAGTTTAAATACATATAGAAAGACTAAAATACAACTCAATTTAATGAATTGCGTTACCCTCTGCCCTATAAAACCAATTTTCTCTTTCAAGCGGCTTGTCCACGACAGCTTTAAAGCACGACTCCTAAATTTCTATACATATCTACATAGGGAATAGATTATTCTATCTAGAGAATGTCAATACAAGAAAAGACAGTTTAAATCTAAGTATCAAAGATTGTATATTGATAGCGCGCGCAAGCCAAACAATTTCTTCATACTTGACATTGTCAAACGCTCTTTAATAGGTAAACTTAGATAGATTCATTATTAACAAGGCATTAAAGAATTAATGCTTTAGTGTATCTCAATTGCTCCATAAAATTACTATTCCTTAATATCTCTAGTATCATTATTGTACTAAAATTCAACTTCATTGTTTCATATTATACAATAACAAAAGTTCGTTATATATACAGACATTGAGCGAATCATACACGGAGCAGACAAAAGTATTTATTTTATACAATGTCTCTGTCAATATATTGTAAATAACAATATAATTTTGTCTCCCATGATACACATCTAACACATTCAATGTCTGTAAATATTTAGTGGTATATGACGTCATATTACAACCATATTTGTAGTTTTACTTAGAACAAGTGTAAAACCTCTTATCCTTAAAACACTGAAGTCATTCATTTCGTCGTGGACGTTGCGACACACCCTAACAACTAATAATTCATTCCCCTATCAACAAATGGACATTGGATCTATTATCTGGTACTAAGACAAAACATCTAGCGATACATCTAATCAAACATATAACACAAAACGAATATTAGACATACATTTATGTCCATAGGCAATAAAATGCAACTGTATTTTTGTCTCAAATTAAAAACACTTCAGTTTCGCTGGCCACATTAAATACGATTATAATTGACAACACTATAACATGGAAGAAATAAATCAATTTAAACTAAATTGCGATTAAAGTTATAAATATGGCATATAACATTTTTTTACCGAATGGCAACAACGCCAAAAGAAAGGTTAAGATTTCAGTATACCTACTATGAATGTATATTTGCGGAATCGGCCTTTTTCAAATAGAAAACATTGCGCAACTTAAGCTTCTATACTATTCGATCAAATACTTTTTTGTTTCGTTGCTCTATCCTCGTTTTGTCGCTTTTAATTCTGCCACTAATCATAGATCCCAAATCCATTTGCCACTAGGCGAATGCTTAAAACAAAGTTAATATTGAACGCTAGCGATGCCTGCCGCGGCCGCTGTACGGCTTGGTGTCGCGGCTGTAGCGGCGCGGCTTGCCGTCGCACGCGCCGCGCGACCGCTCGCGGCGGTCGCGCTCGCGGGACTTCTCCTTGTCGCGTGAACTTCTGGAAGAGTAGACAATTTTGATATAAAACTGTTCAGGTTTTTATTGTAATGTACTTCTTTTTAAAATACTAATTACAATCATCATCATCAACCCAGTACTGTCCCACTGCTGGGCACGGGTCTCCTCTCGGAATGAGAAGGATGAATGATTCTTTTCAGTCATTCAGTACTTAATCTAATAATTCTAATAGATATGCAGCAAAATTAAGGGCTCAAATTAATCTAAAGCAACGTTTAGATGTTTCAGTGTCATTACATAAAATTTGTAAGTTCGCCGTCACAATATGACATTGTAATGTCTATTTGTAATTAGAAAATTATAAATTATCCTTCAAAATTACCTTCTATTTCACAAAAATCATTCTTTTGTTATGAACTGAAACAGATTTATCTAAAGACAATAAAAATAAATAAAAAACATTTGTCTTAATTATAAACCTCGATAGTAGATCATGATTAATGTATTCCAAATTAAATTACCTAGTTTCGCCAGCGGAGCGACTGTCGCGCGACTTGCGCCTCGGGGGCGGGGCGGTCGCGCGGGGCCGCGGCGAGCGCGACCGCGACCGCGACTTGCGCCCCTTTGGCGAGCTGTGCACTGACTCCCGCTCGCTGTTCAGGTTGAAGTCATCAAATCTGTATTATGAAGTGAACGCCGCGTGCGAGATACGTCAATGTGTGGCCATTCGGAGCGTAGCGACCGTGACGCGAGACTGCGACCACGCGACTCGAAACGTATACTGATTAAGAGCGGATTAGTGCATAATTACAAATATGGTTTTAAGGTTAAGAGGCTATCACAAATTTTCCTAATGATTTTGAAAAATCAATACAGCTAGCTTTCGACTCACATTTATAACACTCGTTGCAGTGTGAGCAATAAGTTCCTACTCAACACTAAACAACGTATATTATATACTTATATTATTCGACTTCTAAGATCCTTGTTCAGTGTGGTGGCCCGATAAAAACTTTTTTATTTTTACCACGCTTTTATTACCTTGGGTTGTATCTATGTATGTATGTGTGTATATATGTATGTAACGGAATCTTTGAACTTGATTTTTATCTACTTTGAACGGTCCGATTAATTTAAAATATTGAAATATCAAGAAACGATGACAATACACTATTTTAATAATTGTATCCCATTCTTCTCATCAGGATCGTCAGGAATTATGATATATAGTATTAACGATTTTCCTTGTGCGATTTTAGCGTGGTTTTTAGTTTTTAAACAATAATTATTATCGCTGTCGCCCATCGCCATAACTAAGCACGCCCTACAATAATATCCGAGATCACGTGTCGAAGTCGCACGTAACGGTCGCTATGTGCCAAATGCTACCTTCAAATGATTAAACTATACATAAACAAAATTTAAATTTAAAATTAAACAATATTAAAGTTTATATTGAAAAATTGAATGTACATAATATTATTAAGGGATAGATTTTTCAACTGACAACCCCAATGACATAATCTTGAACCAATCAACCTAGCTTTCTTGGATCACTAAAAAACTTCGCGCTGCATCAACACAAAACCAAAATGCATTTAATGATCAAAAATTAACGTACTTATTTTTGGGCGCGTGGTCGGAACTATGACTAGAACTGGAGCTCGAAGAGGAGCTCGATGAGGATGAAGAACTTCTAGACCTGGAAAAAAGATAAATCCTCAATTATAAGACTATTTTCGGACTATTAAAATCAATTCAAAAATTATGAATATTGTAATAAAGCTTCTAAGCTACATAAGTTATGTATCTCAAAATAACTGATATAATAAATATAGTTTTTTAGCCAAATTGTATCCCAAAAATACGCTCAACAAATGATTGTTAAATAAAATTGAGCAATCTTGCATATAGACCTTACACGGTAAGACATTTTATGAAAGCTTCTGTGGTAAATTTTAACTATTAAAAATTTTGTATATAAATAATAATAATAGATATATGACGTACAATCGTACAAAAATCTACATATAGTCTGATTCATAATTAGGTGTCCAAAATGTAAAAAAGAAATGTCACTGTCAAAATTAACAAGAAACAGAAACTGTAACAAACTCAACAAAAACGAAAATTTAACAAATATACACAATTTAACAAACGTGTTATGTAAACGAGAAAATATTCCAGTTCAATCACAATCACGAAAATGAATAATATCAGTTACGAAACTTAAATGACAGCACAAGAAATGTCTTGGATTCCGATTGTGTTACCATTATCACATTTTAATTTTCTACCATAAACTTTGTTTTTTATTATTATTACTGTATGGGACGAAATTGAGGTGATGTAAATATTAGAAAATGGGAATTAATCTTAATTTATTTAGATTATTATTTTATTATTGTTGTATTACTTTAATATCGACAAAAATAAGAAACTACCATTTCTAACGTTTTTTCTTGATAGGTCAACACCTTTGTTTACATTTTGGACACCTAATTATGAATCAGACTATAGATTCTTATATACATAGATAAGTTCTATTAAAATGAATTCTCGACTTTACATATTACAAAATATTCCATGCATACTATACATTACCTATTTATAAAACCGACCTTCTTTTACTACTCTTGGACTGCCCGGATGGACTCTGGCCATTTTTATCTACTAAGTCGCATCCAGCTTCTTTAGAACCAATGCCATCCTGAGATTGGTCTCTGGTATCTAAAATATTTATATTTTTTTATTTTTAGTAACAAATAATTGCATGAACTCAAAATTACGGAAAACTTTTTCAACTATATGTAATATTTTCGATAGCTTTTCAACAAATAGGAAATTATTTTTAGAAGTCGTAATAATTAAATCAATTATTGTGATTGTCCCCTTTTTATTATAATATCATCATCAACAGCTAATTTCCTTTCAATATAATTCATGAAATGTAATATTTAAAATAAAAACAGATAATCCTCACTTGGCCATCGCTTACCATGTTTTGATGAATTGCCTTGTTCTCCATCACTTCCCCACAAGTCATACTTAGAGAGATCAGCTTCATCGCCAGACTCCTCTTCATCCTCGCCACCATCCTCACCATCCTGTGAAGTACCCCCTTTACCCTGAAACAAACAATCCGCAATAGAAATCATTGCTTGTAACGAAAGAAATCAGCCATCGCATTTGATCATACAAACCTTTTTCTTACGTTTACTTTTCTTGCTTTCAGCTGATTTTTTATAACTTCGGTCCGGTGTTTTCACTGTCAATTTAAGCCTATTTAACAGAATCGGTTTCGGAAGAGCGAAGCTCTTGAAATTCCCTATCACAGGCGCATTCTCGTTGACTTGAGACGGTTGATTTTCGTTTTTACTGTCATCTGGATTACAAATATTCAGGTTTATGTTTTTTGCAACATTTGGCGGTATTACCACTGGACCAGGATCGAACATATCACTTAAAAAAGGCGTGTCGCCTGTATTCCCATCCATCCTTGCTAACTGCCTCTCAATACTTCCTTCTCGATTACTTTCTCTCTCCCACTCTTCATCGTTTGTCAAATTTATGGTTTCCACTTTTTGATTTTTGTCTTCATTACCATTATCTGTTTGTTCATTATTTTGTACATTATCTATTGTAGCCGAACTTTGATTCAGCTGCTGTAGATTTTGCAGCGCTAATAAAAGCGTATTAGTGTTGATTCCTGATAACAAAGTAGACAGATCCAATTGCTTGTTCTGTGAGGCTTCACCAGATTTGTTGATTTCAACTGACGAAGTACTAGAATCTTGCAATGAGATTGATTGTGTATTGTTTATTGTTTGATTGTTGATTTGTTCATTAGCTGACTGTTCCGAATCACTTTGTTGAAAATGTGAGTTTTGTGCATAAGACATATTGGTAGACGGCGAAGTCCGACAGCGTTCTTGAGACGTTGCTGATGACTTTGGTGTGGATTGTGGCAGAATAGTTATCGACTCTAATATTTGTACTCGCTTTGTTGGACTTATGTGTTTGGTTGAACCATCAAGCTGATGTCCTTCTCCCATACTTTTAATTTCATTTGACAATTCCATAGGAATAGGAATTGGTCTGTCTGATGTTAAGTGAGTTAAATGTGTTGAAGTATCACGTGAAAAAATTTGGCACATATTTTGTTTCATATTGTGATCCACAAAAGCAAAATTTGACGTTTGTGTATTTGGCTTGATTGGCGTTTCTTTATTTTTTTGTAAATTATCAAATAATCCTAACAAATTTTCACACCTGTCTCTAACCATATCCATATTTATGTTACTTCGATTGACATTTCTACATGAATCTGTATTATCTGAGTAATCTGTATTATTTAATGATGTAGCCTGTGGGCTTACTAGGCTCACATTATTGGAGGAAGGTACACATTGCTTCGATGTTGGTGATTCTGGTGTATCAGTGTTATACAGAGCATCATCATCTTCATCCCACTCTGTTTCATACATTTTCCGTACATTATCATACTTCTCTAGTTCATTACTTCTTTCTGGACTCCTTTGTTCTTGCAGATTAAATATATCTGTGATACTTCGGTTTTTGTTAGCAGAATTAGATTGTACCATATTAAAAATGCTTGACGATTCTTCCATTGTTTTAGTATATACAGTAGTTTGTACAGGATTATTAAATACTCTGGATGTGTTGTTTACCGACACACTAGTCTGTGTTAAAGGTAAAGGTTTATCAAATGAATGTGTCAGCTCTGGTATACTTGTGAATGCATTTTGTAATGGTTTATCAAAAAAGCCAGGGGATCTTTCTTGTGTGTTTACTGAAAATGTAGCTTGTTGTGTTGATTTACAGTTGAGGAATGAATTCCCTGATTTGTTTGTATATGTAACATTGTGTTTCGGTTTATTTATATTTGGTACACAATTTGTTTTTTCTGAAGGTGGCACATGACAAGTGTTTTGCACTGGGTTCCCGAAATTATTCATAGGTAGTTCGGTTAGCTTAGTATAATTATCATTGTGTACAGGGTTTCCAAAAGTTTTAGTTCTTACTGGTTTTTCTGGAGTCTTTGCATATGAAGATTGATGCTGCTGAGGCGGTCTTTCTATTGTTGTTGATTTCGCCCAAACATGTGTTTCAACTGGTGCTGGCTTGTCATAATTTGATGTAATATGTGTAGTCTTTGCACATACATTTGTCTGTACTGGTCTATCAAAAGGCATATACAGTTTGGCAGAGGCAAACGATTCCAAATCATTTTGCACAAACTCATTTGTACTTTGGATTGCTGGCTGTTTAGCTGACATATACCCTTGATTTTGGTTAGTGTAAGACTCTACTTTATTCTCTGTACAATTAAGAACTGGATAGGGAGGCTCTGGACGAGGTTTAGGTTTAATGAAAGATGTTCCATTACCTTTAGCCCAAAATCCCTTTCTTTTAACATTATTTTTGAATTCCTGATAATTCCTCTTAGCCGTGGCCCCTAATTTTGTAGGCACATACTCGCTTGAACAACCATCAGTATCCACTATATTAGTTTCACGATTTCTTTGTTTTACGGCCATGTTACGTAAATTGGATGTATAAATATTTCCAGTTACCAGAGGAGATTGTGCTGTGGAATTAAGTGTATTATATCCTTTTAAAGGCTGGACATCAACTGATTGGTAGTTATTCACTTTTGCTGAAACAGGTCTCCTTTTTTTACGTCGTACCTTTTTTCCATTACCAAATGATCTTGACAGGAAATCTTCATCTTCACTGTTATATGATACAGAACATGAATCAGAGTCATGTATGGATTGTTTAGGGGTGTTTGTCTTGCTCACTGGAGCATTTCTTGGTTTTGTTGGCTTAGACTTTACCTCACAATCTGAATCTGGGTAATTGGAGTCTTGGCTATCACGAGAGCTAGATCTAGTCCTACAATTAGATGATGCTGAATTGCTTCTTGTATGAGACTCTCTGTCTTCTGCTGCGCTCAACGAACCTCCTGTTTGTTTTGATTCTCCGTCCATGCCCACTATCAAGGTGTCAGCACTCAAGCTTCGTATAAGATGTGAAGATTTCTGAGCTGTTGGGGAATCCCTGTCATAATCATATTCACTTTCTGATGGAATTGGTATTTCATCTGGATTTGGAACTCTTTGCAATTTAGATTTTGTTTTGATTTCAGTGTTTGTGGGTTGTTCACATGGAACAGATGGTGTAGTTACATCCTTTTTAGATGCATCTATATGAGTATCTACAATACAACCAGTTTTCAGAAGACGCTGCCTCCATGCAAATATTGTTTCATACTCAGGGCATGGCTTCTCAAAATATGATTTAAATTTGTCAGTACTGATTTTACAGTTATTGTATACAATGGCAAAAGCTGCAGCTTTCACTTTCTCCTCTATTGTGTAAGTGACTTCTTCTGGTGGTTGTCCAGAATACTTATACAGGAAATCATTGTTAGTGGATGATACTCTATTTTCCATTACTGGATTATTGTAGGTCTTAGCAGCCGGCGGTGGTGGAATATTAATATTATTGTAACTCTTTGCAACTGGTGGTGGTAGAATATTAATATCATATTTCGTCTTTTTCGAACCAGTCTCATAACCAGATGATCCAGTATGATCTTTGTCGCCTGTGCTACAAAATCGCTTGCGTTGTTGGTGACCATTTGTTTTGTAGTAAGGCAGCTTATGATCTTGGGTGTTATTTCGATTTTGGTATGGATATTTCCTAAAAGCCATTTTCATTACCGGTACATCACAGATTGAACCATCACTGAGGCTGCCCATGTTTTTATCACAATCTTTCTTTGTGACCTGAGGCATGTTTGAAGGTGGAAGTGGCATAACATGATCCAATTTTATTTCCTTCTGCAGCATGGTTGGTGGCAACTTTTTGTTAACTGGTCCTTCAGTGATGCCAACCTGAAGGCAGGAAAAATTATCTCCACTTTAGTAATGACGCGCTTCAAAATTTTATTTCACTTATTTGTAATAAAAGTATATTCTTCTTAGCTTGTAATTCCTTTATTTGCTGTGTATTTTAAAGTGTGTTGATAGAAAGTTAGTTATTATGTAGTATGTCATGTACTCATAAACAAAGACATGATTTTAGTTGAGTATGTCTCATGTATGACTAATATTGTAATATTCCTAAATGGAAAATTATATTTATATCGAAGATGCGACCACAATATGTGTACAAGTTAATGGTACTAAATTTATTTTTGGTAAATCAGTGAATGTGAAAAACAATGTTAATAATTTTGAGTTAAATGTAAAACATGACAAATATAAAAATATCAACATACCTTGTCCTGTTCATCCTTGCGTTTGCGCTTCTTCCTGCCAAACTCATCATATTCATCGTCTGATGAGGGTTCTCGTCTCCGGTACTCCACGTTGCCACGCTCATTGTAACCCCCACCGTAACCAGTTCGGGCTTCAACCTAAAACAAAAATTATGTACGAAAAATTTAGTACCTATATGATGTGTATGCCCTTAGGTATGAACTTTTACAAGCCAAATTTTAAAGGCAATCACAAGCCGTAGTACACAGAAAGGGCTAAGTATGAATTCCAGCCTATAAAAGATTCTATCGACCACTAAATAGGTCTATAAAAAAAGTTCCAATTCCAGTTTTACATATACGAAATTTTATCGCACATACATCATCGTATATCACAATATTTATGTTTGCTTTTATAGACGCCAATAGCAATATTTTACAAAATTGCCATACATTGCCGCATTTTATCAATAGATTTTCACGTAATTCCTAATACG
This sequence comes from Epargyreus clarus clarus, assembly GCA_014595695.2. NCBI lineage: Eukaryota > Metazoa > Arthropoda > Insecta > Lepidoptera > Hesperiidae > Epargyreus > Epargyreus clarus. The sequence continues at coordinate 2,174,948 of JACTTY020000037.1, forward strand.
AACTCCATCAAAGTTAAAACTAGCTATAAAGATACTTCCTACTCTACATATTTTAAGTCGTCAAAGTTATATATACATACTAATGTGTATTTACTTAATTTCACTTATATACTTTCACTAAAAACCATTGTTACTTTAAAAACACGCTTACTTCACCAAATTTTGGCGCATTACAGACATTGCACGTCTGCCGCCTAGCCCAGTTGACATTCGCGCATTTGTTGCATTGCCAATCGTCTGCATTGAACAAACCACGGGATTTCTCAGCCGCCGACTTCCCTATTTCCGTGCCAAGTTTCTTTTTAGACGCTTTTCCGCTATCCGGCTTCTCCTTGTTGCAACGATAACATGAAACTCTGCGTGCAAAATTGATATTGCCGCAGTTAGGATCGCTGCAAATCCAATCGCCTTCATTCATTTTGCCGTGGATATATAGCTTCGATCTCTACACGATAAACGTATCAAAACACTTCACATAACTTCTGCATGTCGGAACTATACTCTCCGAATGTAAACAAAAGTCTGAATTGACGGCAATCGCCACTTTCAAGAAAACCAAGCTCACTTTCGGAAGAAAAGTAATCAAGATCAAGCTTCATGCCAGCCATGACATGATGCAAAGTACAATATTCTTTCCTCTTGACCATAGATAACTGAACTTCCGCTTGTTTCGGTACAAAGAGAATGTAGGTAATCACTACGCTTCGGTGGTTCGCGAAAATTCAAAAGTTGATATACATTTTTGTTAATAAATTTGTATGTTAATCTAACATTTCACTTCTGTTTGGATTTTATTATCCTTTTTATATCTTACAAAATGTACAACAGCAACTATAACGACGACAATAAGTATGTGTTTATTATAAATATAGATAAAAATAATATAATTTATATCCTTTAAATAAAGTTATTGATTTTTAAACAATACGGATTTGTGTTTCCTCCGACTCTTATTATTTCTATTTACGCAGATTATCCATTAAAATTGTCTTTGTCTTCGAAACGGTACTTTAATCATTTTCATGGTCTGTCATTAAATTAATTATTTGTTGTTAGGTTTACATTATATTTTTACGTACAACTATAAATTAGATATTTGCTGACTTTTATTAATAATCACATTTTAATTATATTTCTTGACTAATTAGTCAATCTGTTATTCCATGATGAGATAAAAATGACAGCTGTAAATGTTAATTGACAAGTAGCTGTGCTGTACGATGTGAATGACAATGACATTGACAAGCTGACTGATGATTTGTACATAAATAATAAAAGATTCGCGTCTTATTTTTGTGATTTGGACTTAATTTTCGTATAATTTGCTTAATATTAACCGTAAAAGATGTCTGAGAACGTTAATATCGATCTTTCGGGACAAATGAACGCAACAGTGGAAAAAAAGGGTTTACAAAAGTATGTGAATGATATGGAACTGTAAGTCTTGATAACTAACAATAAATCCCGTGTTTCTAACAGGCTTTCTCCGCTTCTATGGTTCATTATTTACGCATCACTGCAATGAGAATGTTATTGTTTGTATATTGCATTATTCATTGCACTACGTTATTCAATTTTATGTTGATTCATATAACATAAACATATTGGAATATTTATGTTTGTTTTAATCTAATACTTGTATACATGGGTACATATACCATGATAATTGATAATAACCCGTTGAAAACAAAGCGGAAAATTAGAAAAATATGCAGTTTAGTAATATTATTGTTAAATATAAGGAATGTTTATAAACATTCTTTAAAAAAATATTTCTTTTATATAAAGCATTGCATATTTCAAATTAACATAAATAAAAATACATAAGGCAGCTATTATATAACTAGGTCTATGTAGTCTTAAGCAATTTATTAAACAAAGTACACAGTAGTATAAAATGTTAGTATGCTATATATCAATATAGTCCTTGATATAAACATATGGTAAAATGTATGCAATATTGCCATAAACAATTTCTGATCCCTGCAATTGTTTCGATAATTATAAAAATCAGTGTGGTATGTTCTGTGATTAAAGGTTAATAATAACATTATTTACTTATAAATAAAAATAAAATTGTGCACATTTGCTGCACATAACTTTTTAATCTAAACAAATCTGCTTCTCCTTTGTAGTCCATCCCATTGCAGCTAATCCTTCCAAAGCTATTTCCCATAAGAAATATAGTGCCCTGGCCTTTACACAAGCATTGCCTGACTATATAACTTTCAATTGTTCATTATGAGCTTGCTAAAGACTATTTTCTTAAACTCATAATCTGTAAACCATAAATGACATAATTCCAGACTGATACAGCATCTCCGCAGTGGGGCTGGCCCAGCCCTGGTTATGGGAGTGTTGTCCTCTCGACGCCCATGGACACAATTTGTGGCTACAGAAAATTTTAAAGTAACTACACCTTTCCTTACCATCTTTCTTTAACATGAATAAGCTTAGACAATGGTCAATGCAACACTGTTTTGTTTTACCAAAGAGCAATCACAAAGTATACAAATAGTCATATGCAATAGGATTGTAAATACATCATTTACCTAGTAAACGAACCCCCAACATTATAAGTAACAGACTGGTTTGGTGACTCTTTGTCAAGCAACTGGGGAGTTTCAAAATATATTCTCTATGTTCAGTAATATGTTGTATGTTCCAGGCTCCAGCATCAGTGCCGAGACTATCCCGCCGTATTTACCGTAATGTCGAGTACTTCCAAGCCAACTATCTTATGGTGTTTTTGGGTTTATTTGCCTACTGCCTGTAAGTTTTTATTGCTTTTTCATTAAGGCCTTGTTTATGTCTACAGATATTGAATGTGTCTTGGGCCATGATAGGCAAAATAATACTTTTCTGCAATATGCTTCAACATATTTGTTTTTATTGTAAATTGGTTATGCAGTGTCTGAGAGACTGTGCCCGTCTAAAAAAATAATACTTTGTCTGTGCTGGTGCTTACAGTACATTTATTGCAATATGCAATCTGATTATATGAAACAGCCAATTGGTACTCTGTTTAAGTAAATATTTATTTTCAGAATAACATCACCATTGCTACTCATCGCAATGGTTGCCAGTTTTTTCGGTTATCGGAAATTAACTTCTGGTCCTAATACTTGGAAGGTAAGTTTCAATCTTTATAAATTGCTTTTAAATATAATTTATAAACCAATTACATTTTTATTTTAATGTAATGTATTCTTTTATTTTGTTTTTTACAGCCCAAAGTAAGTTCATAATATCTGTTTTTTTTTCACATTTTGTGTCTCATTTCTAATGTCCATCTATATTAAATTATTTTTCCTTGTGTAATGAAATCTTTCACTTGTGTCAAATCTAAAGGAGAAACCTTTATAAATCCCTTATACTAAGTAAAAGTAAAAATTAAGTAATTTTGGTTATGGTCTACAATTCCTTCATAATAATGTATATCGCTATACAAATATTATACTTTATAAAGCCACTTTATTTTTTATTACAAAGATATTCTCATAAACTGCTCACTGAATTAAAATTTACTGAACTGTTTTTGCAAATGCAGCGCTCGATTAAAACATCGATAGCGTGATTCAGGTATGTGTAGCGCCATCTCTTATCGGTCTACGAAATTTTGCTACGCTATAAATTCGATATTGTGGTGTTTGTTTTTAAAGTTCCTGTCCTTATCTCGCTATTGTACTCTTTCCCTTATTCACGAAACCTATCTGCAACTTGGCTCTAACCTTCTCCTCAATGTGATTGTGGCGCTAGATCGGCGGTTGGGAGCTGAGCAAGACGCAGCAGTATGCGGTTGCTGCGGCCGGCTCGATGGCCCTGTGCTGGTTGGCGGGAGCTGGTGCTGTGTTATTCTGGGTGTTGGGTAAGTTGATGTACTTATTACTTACATAAAACATTCCGACTTATTTTGTGTATAAGAAAATTCTAAATTAAAAAAAATATGTACATACTCGGTTTTAATTATTTCATTGAAAATGCATTGGAATTTGTAATACCAGTCTACGTATGTCTTGCGTACTTATAAAAATTATATGATATTATTTATGTTGATTGTTGATATACGTATTATTTTAGCTAAAATTTTAATTGTTCTTCTAAAAATATTTTCCATTGGTTTAAAATGCTTTGTATTTTAGAGGATTTTTTATTTCAAATAGTTTATTAATATATTCCAGGGGCCACAGTAACAGTGATTGCATTGCACGCGAGCTTCTTCGACGCGGAAGCGCTGCCGCCCTCTGACGACCCCGAACAGTTTCCCATGATCGAGCAAGTCTGACACGGGCATTTACCGCTCTACTTGCCCCGGGCAATTGCGAACAAGCAATTTGGACCCTGAAGTAGAGAAAGTCATTCAATGCGACCTGTATAATGACCAATATAAACTGACCCTTGTACCTTACGATTTTAAGATTGCAATTCTACTCATCTTGGATTTCACAAACCCTTTTGCCATCCGAAGAAAGGACCATTTACAATTAATATAACCTGTACCTTGTATAGTACAGTTTTACACGGAATATACCTTGCATTATTAAATTGCAATTCTTCTCATCTCGGGTTTCTCATCCATTTTCCATTGGACGATTTACATTTAATGTAACCTGTACCTTGTACCTTACAAGTTAATACCACATTGGTACATATTACAATAACTATATAACGCAAAACGTTGGACTAAATCCTTTGAAGGCTATTATTATACTTAGTACCTTTTATTATAAGTAATCTTTAGTAAATTTGTAAGTATATACTAGAGTGTGTAACCACTAGATGAAAATTGTAAAACAATTTTATTTGGCTGTAATATTTTTTTGAGAATTTGTTTTTTTCATATTGGCTTAAATATAATTGTATTTTCTACACTTGTAATCTAAACATTCAGTTGCGAAGCATACATTAGTTAAGTATTTATATTTTGTGTGATCTTGTATTTTAAGCCAAAAACATTTTGATAATGTAGCACTTTTAAATAATAACGCACATTTTGTATATTTAATATCTGTGACTGTACAATCACAAGTGTTTAAAAATTATTTCAGTGCAATTTCATATGGTAAATAAGGATGCATTTTAGCAATAAATATCATAACTCATATCTAATACACATGCGAGCATACAAAGGAACATCCTGCCAATAACCTTAAGCAAGTACTATTGAAATTTTCAGACATGCAATTTTAAAAATGCTAAAGCTTTCATTGCAGTTATCTTGTATATTTTTTTGGCATAGTTACAAAGTGTTTACCTATGTATCAGATGTACCTATTGTTTAATTTATTTTACGATAATTATTTTTAAGATATTTTCCATTTCGTGCCATTTATGTCACTTAAAGAGATTAGCCAAATATCTTCCCCCCAAATTTAAAAAAAACCTGTCCAGAAATTAAATTTAATTAAACCTAAAAAATATCGTAAGCTAATCTAATGTATCTTACACTGTTATTTTCTGATGCTATCTAATTTAAAACAATTACAATTAAAATGTAATGGTACCGTAAAAAATCGTATTGACAAATCTTATTTTAATTTATTAAATAACCTTTCTAAAAAATAATTGTAGACCAATGCACTTATACACCTAATCGTAAGCTGTGAACTATAACCTTAAACTTTAGATACCTTGTAAATTAGATTTAATCCTTATATTTTTTATTATTAATTCAGTTTGGTTTTAATTTTTTTATATAATACACGAATATTATGTATGCTTTATTTGAAATTGATATTTTAATGTGTATTTATAATAACAATCATAACTTCATTTCACATAGGGCGTAATTGTAACTAAATTTATATATATTTTTTAAGTAAATGATATTAATTGTACAATAATTTCAAAGTTTCCTACATTTAAGGCAAAACTTATAAGTAACTTATTTGTTTACGTAATAAATCGTTTGACCAAATATTTTTTTTATTTTGATTATCACTTTATCAGTAATAAAATCCTTAACACGAGGACATAAGCAGGTAAAATACTTAAAAAGCATGTTACAATGAAAACAATATAAATTCATGTTATTTAATATTACAAGTAACTTAGAACAAATACAAATTTAAAAGCAACTTTATATAAAATTCTTCATAATATGTATTTAGCAAAATCGATGGACTTAGAATGTATATGTACACCTATACATTCTCGAGATAACATATATTTATATCTACGGCATAATAAGTAGCTCACACATTCATGTGAAGGCTACAGTAAATAATTTTCAAGAATAACATAGCTACTTAAATACATAATTTAAAATCTTTATTGCTGTCACTTTTACAAGAATAATTTATAATAATTATCTTTTATCAGTCCTTGGGCTCCCAGGGGTAGGAAGTTTCTTGACTATTTGGTTGTAAATTGTATGCATAAGCAATAATCATATTTATCATCACAATAATATAACGTGTTAAGTTATAACATTAAAATAATTGAGATACTTAATAAAGGACCTATGAGCCACACACAATACTATTATAATTAAAGGCTTGACCTGTTTCGAGTAGAGCCTTGCCTAGCAATGTAATAAATACAACAGAAGATGCAGGCAATCAATATTATGCAGAACCCACAAAGGCACAGTTGGTATACTTAGAAATGTAAGTGTTTTATTTGCATGGTCCATGGTTAGCCACACGGCGAGAATCAAGCCCATGTAAATAATCAGTCTTCATTTGACAATTTTAGGCCCTACAAAATTGGGTTAGAAAGAGTTTATTGTATTCTAAGCTGACTGATGTACAATTTCTTTTACAGATATTAAGTATCCTTTCTATGTGTTTATACTCGTGATAGTATTCTCCTAACCGATTTTATGATAGCATTTTCTAGTGTAATTTCTCCCCAAAATGTTGACTTTCTTGAAACTTTTATTTCTCCCGTAATCTAAAGAAGACCTTTATCCAGATATTAACTGCAGAATGATTACAATACTTTGTGATCTCATAGGTTTAAATATTTGCATAATATAAAAATCATCTAGAATATAATATATTCTTATTATACAGTTTGACTAAGACAGGAACAAAGAAATATTTCAGATGTTCTATATAGAAACACTGAAAATGTAATAATCATGTAAATTTTAAACAACTACTTCATAAGTATTAAATAAAATTATAATGTATAAATCATGTTTATACTTTAACATGTATAAAAATAAAAAATAAGTAATTAATTTAAATTTCGTGTTATACTTTTTCTTTACAAAAATGGAAGAAAAAATTAATATAAATAAAATTTTACACAGAATTAGTTGTCTAGGATACCTAGAACATAATGAGAACCTACAATAGAAATTCATAATAACTCATTATTACAAAATTGAATAAGAATTATTAAGCCTTTCTTTCAAGTGCAATAATATAGTTTTACAACTTTATAAGGTTCAATAAATCATAAAAATATGATAAAAATAATATTGTGTACTTGTTAAACATTTTGCTAATTGTACTCTGCAATGTCTGAGACAAAAATAAATCTCTAAGCAACAAATCAATAAAATTTCAAATAATATGAACATATTATTTCATATAGCTATAATAGTTTATTGCATTTATATTTAATAAATCCCCTGGAAGACAATATGTATGCTTAAAATACAAGTCATCAGTCATTAGTCCACAACATATTAATTTCATTTCTCCTAAAGTTTGATAAAAAAATATATCAAACTTTGTAAAAATCCTGTGATATTATTTTACTTTGTACACAATGGTTGATGATGCTAATTATAGCATGAAAATTGCATATTTGTAATACACAAGTTAAGGCCTATATTAGCTTAATAGCTAATATTAGGCAAATTAATTAATTAATTAATTAATATTATTGATAGCCTTAATTTGTGTATTACAAAGGTAACAGAATACTGACAGCATACCGTAATGGTCATTACAATATATAACAATCATGGATCTTTGAAAGGGCAATTGCCAACTCTTGACTTTAATGACCACCAAGAAAAGTATTTTGCCCCAAAATTAGACATGGATTCATCATACATCATTGTGTACTAGAATTCAATTACTTGTATACATCACAGGACAGTTAATTAATAATTTAAATAAGTCACAACATAACACCATTGTTAATTCTAGTCAGTTCCATGTCCGCCACAAGTAAGATTTCATCCCATTTGTGTGATGGTATGTGTGGTGGGGTGGTTATGCCTAGCCTCAGCTCAGCACTGCTATTTGGCGTTGTAAATTCCAATTTCCTTTTAGACCTACCTGCGAATACGTGACATGGCGTAACTCTGTGAGTATTTGGCATAGGAAGTGGCGTTACGGGTGACGGTGTACTCAATGTGGTTATCACCACTTTATCAGACTTTTTCATCTTATATGGCCCTACGTACTTAAATACAGGTTTTTTTAATATTAAGTTACCAGATACTTTTTCTATGAGACCAATGGAAATAAAGACGTTGGCAATGTCGTACAGCCTCCTCACTTTGGATTTGTGTTGGCGATCCAGCTGTTCTGGCGATAGAGCTGCCTTGTTCTTGTTATTTGTGTCAATAAGGACCCTCACAGCCATTTCCAGGTTTATTAGGGTATTCTGTAAAGAAAATAAAATAGCCACATTAGTAGCTACTCTTATAATACTCATACTCTGCTAATCAGACATTTACAAAGATTTATAAAATAAATCTTATTTTTGTAGGAAAAAGAAACTGATATAATATTTGTCTGAAAAGTCAATATCAATCATAGACCGAAGGGAAGGATCCTCATAATTTGAGAAAATACCTTTTTTACCTAAAATTATAATTAACACTATATAAACAATGACTACAGTAATAATAAAAATTAGTACTATGTAACTTACCGGCGGCTCCACTAAGAACAGCATCAAAAATCTCTGTGCTAACACTCCTAAAGTCTTATGTTTGGGGGCCGGAGGTTTAGGAGCCCTGCCCCGCAGAGCCTCAGACAGCCTCAAGGTCTCGCCCTGTTTCTTTAGCAGCTTCAAGAAGGAGTTCAGTCTTGCACCTCCATGCCACAGATAGGTGTTCTTCCTCTTGTGCACGGCACACTGCATGGCCTCCAGAATGTTGATGATGTCGTACATGCGACGTTTCTCCACGCCTAGCCGGGCTGCAGTGCTGTCCAATTGTATCTCCACTGTGCCATTACCGTGCAGTGGGTAGAGATCGAGAAATCTAAAAAAATAAATTTTATTAAGCTAAAACTAGTGGTGGTGAACTCTATGAAGTTCTATTACCTGAAGCAGAGCACCTAGAACCTTAACGTCTACTTCTGCCTTATAACAGCTATTTAGAATTGGTAATCAGATATGCAAATAAGTATGAGACTTAAATCAGTCTTTATCATCAGACAAAAATTAGTCTTTAAAGGCAAATACATCTTTTCTGGTAAGGGTAGGGTACAGAAGTCTATGAGCAGAATTTGCCTCTTGATATCCAAGTTGGATGCACTTGTTTGGATATTATTGTATTTGTATTTACCTAGCCTACACTGAAAGATATTATAAAACTACTTTTTCACCAATATTTATGACAATTTTTGATGAGAAATAATATGAAAAAACTAAATATTTATCAGGTACTTTTGACATTTTTACTACAAGTAATATCAATGAACTTACTTAGTAAACTTTATATATTATAATCTTTAATGTAATGAGTTATAATTAAGTCTATTTAAAGAATACTGCTGCAACTGTATCTTATTTGTTATAAATACTTAAACCTCACGAATAGAATCACGAGACTCACTTGTCACAAAGTATTTGCAGGGACTTCTCTTTCCGATGTACCGTGCTTGGCGGCGGCGTGGGGTACTGCAGGGCGACATTGGTCAACAACTTGAGGTTAGCGGTCGGGGACACATAACTAGACGAGTTGGTCACCTCGCTCAGAGCGCAACGATGCTTCGGAGTACAAGTTATGTTGTCATCTTCATACATCGTGTGATAACATTATGCAAAATTCACAGCCCACAAAATATTCGCGTACTTTTTGACAGCACCCACACAAATCGAGTTGGTCAACAATATTATTATAAGAATATTATGTCAAGATTTTCAAATTTGATGCGTGATTTAGCTATACATTATTTTATTCAAATAAAATGATAAAATAAACATATTAAAAAATTATAACATTTAGTAACCTATCGATAAACAACTTTGACAGAAGCAAATGCGCGCGAGCCATTAGCCAATAACCAAATAGGTAAGAAAAAAAATAAACGTTCCGTTTTTTCTTTTTTTTCATAACCATTCAAGAAAAAATTAACATATATTTATTTATTTATTTCCATTCAACTCAAACATAGTCCATATTTTGTTAGTATTTACGTTGTACTAAAAATTACTTTATAATATTAATAAAATTATGAATATTTCGTTGTATAGTAATGATTTATTTATTTTATAAAAACGTGAAACAAACAAGTCTTATTTCAAAGTAGATAAGTTAAAATATGATACCGTTCAAGTAATAGTACTAATAGTTTTCTATATAAGTTACTATATTCTTTGCTAATAGTAAGGGTAAAATCATATGTTTCATAAATGTATACGACCCTGACAAGTGCGTATGACCGATTCAGTGTAATACAAGGATAGTAGGACATTTCATCTATAAGGTTTTCAAAACAACACAATTTTTTTTTCTTATCTGGCTGTACGATACTGTATATCGGGGTTTTAAGTGTAATATATAAAAAAGTGATTTTATGATCTTTTGTCTTTGCTCGTAATGAATTATCGATATTTTGAAATATGGTTTCGTGTTTGGCAATTCGGTCATCTCTAATAATAAAAATAGGGAATTGGCCATTTCCAAAAAAGGTCTATTCTTGAATCGATTTGAATCGAACACTTGATAAAAAAAACCGAGGCCCAAAGAATCGATTCTCCAAAAATCGATCTTTGATCTATTCAAGGCGAAGCTAGCGAAAAAAAAGGTTAATATCAGGACCAAACAATCACTGAAATACGTATCCGTAAGCAAAATTTGTTTATACTACATTTGTTAATGTTCAATCAACTTCGAAAACACCGTATTTCGATTTTCTACGATGAAAGATTAATTCACTGAATCGATCCAATACTGGAGATCGATTAAAATGTGTTTTTGTACCAAAAAATCGATTCATCGATTAACAGATCTCAGATGCATTCCTAGTTGAAAAGTGAAACGTCACTCAAGACTCAAGACTGTCAACATGGCAAAAGTGGCATGAACAAATAATAATTATTGACAATTTGAGGATATAATCAGCGAATAAAGTAATAATAAAAACCTGTAATGTTGCATATTTTTTATTTTTTTCTACTTTTAAAAGTTACAAATTGTCTAGTAGGTGAAATAGGCGCACTTCAGAAACCTTCAGGTTAGTATAAGAGAATGTATGGTAAATATATTAAAGAATACAATTTAGAAGTAATTCATTTTTGTAATTGCAGATTCTGTTTTGTGTCGTAATTGTGGCAGTGAAATCTTAACAACCGACTCCATTACTTCTAAACAGAGTCCTGTATCTCTTAATTCATTCTATGAGGCCATATTCAACAACGAAACAATTTTGGTTCAAATTTTATCTAAGCACTCCGTGTTACAATTTCCTGTAATAACGTCTACGCATTCGGCGTGTCTTGGGGTAGGGGAGGTAAGAACCAAAATCTTGTGAAGTGTAAACGGTCTTTAGTTTATTTTTAAATTGATTTTTTGTGTATCTTACACAAATGTAATTTAATCAAACTTTCAGTGGGAAGAAGACGATTACTGGTTTCCTGACTACAAGTGGAAAATTTGTGTATGTCCGGAGTGTGGAGCTATTCTAGGCTGGATGTATCAGCCCATTGACTCTTATTCTGTTGTTATTCCGACACAATTTTTTGGTCTTATAGTGGCTAATTTGATCTCCGAAACTTGTAAATACATTTTTTTTTGTGTTATGGCAAAATTGTGGTGTCTTGGTAAACCAAAAATGTCCTTGTCGGGTTTATGTCTTGTGTGATTTTGTCATCATGTTTAATTTGTTACATTACAGCTATTTATCATTTATCAAGATAAACATTTATAATTATTTTTATCAGAATCCTTCATGAATATTGAACAAATTGATAGCTCACTGATAAAAACTTGGAAAATTACAGACATGCATGCTTAATGTTGTAATATCTATTTCATATCTAAGTCTTAGTATTTTTTCTGCATTTGTGGATATTGTGTCTACTACATAAATAAGGAGAGGTAAATTGAAATCCCTGATGGATGCAGAAAGACTGGATTCCAGATGCAAATCCAAATACCTTTTGCCTCTAATTGATGTAGATACCTTTCTATAGTTGAACTTAGTTGCTAGATTGCAGTCTTAATATACCATCTTAAATGTAGTCACTGGATGATAATAACGTCAAACAAAAAAAAAAACATCTTTAATTTCAATATCTGTTTTAGTCCCAAGAATTATGAGTATATTAGTAATAGATAATTTACCAATATGATAAAGGCATGGTGTTAATAGTATAATACTATTTTGATTATTATGTGGGTTATCATAGTCTCTTATTGTGTCATTTGTTTTTGGTCTTTAGGTAATCATGTGATCATCATTAGGTGTCACATTGTGTCAATAATTTCTGTATATAATTGTCACATGTCTAGTAATTACATAGCTTAGGTATGTAATGCTTATCGCCTGGTATAATTAATCTGTCTAACAGCGAACAGAAATCTAAATTCATTATTTAGATATCTGTCTGGCCAGGGATCGAACCCGGGACCCTTTGCGACGTCAAACATCGTCTACAGATAGACTGATTAATAATAATGGGTGTATGTGTTTTTAGGTTATGGGGACATCATTTTGTATATTGTGCAAAATAACTGTTAAGAAATCTCTCTAATAATCATTTCCTTTCCAGTTACAGATTCCCTCATCAAATATCCTGAAAACTGAAATAAAAGATGGCAGCCACATCAACTTTATCGAAGGAGGATCAAGAATTTTTAGCTCAATGTGAAGAAGAATTCAAGGATCGTTTTACTGAAAATGATGAAGAATTTATGAAAGTCTACAATGCTAAGCCGTCCACACCACCTATTGTTGAAAATTGGTGGACCCCGAATAATCCAGGGCGTAGGAATGATCGCCGAAACAATCGGCGTTACGTCCCGTACGATCGACATGGGAATAGGGACAGAGGGTACCAGGACAGAAGAGATCATCATGAATCAAGAGGTTACAATGACTACAGAGGGTTTGATGATAACAGACAGAGACGTAGATATTACTAGTATTAAATAAATGTATTTGAGTATGACAATAATTTATTTTTAATGACTTCAATCATTGACCTAGTAACAAATGGATGTTGTGTTGGAAATTCATAAAAATAATTTCGAGTATTTAAAAAAATAAAATAATTTTCAAGTGCTACCAAGTTTTTAGAAAACTTGATTTTATGCAACCAACCTTATAATGTATAATTAACATCTTATCTTATATTTCACAATATGTATTTTGGTAGACCTCATACCTTTGCTACTCTCAATAAAAGGCCCAATGTCCAATTGATGAAAGGTTATTGATTTGATTTATTGTATTGAAAAACTCATTTCAATGCACTCGTTTATGACCTGCAGCCTTTAGGTGTGCATATGAATGTGTAATGTTTTGCTAGGAGCCCCTGTGTCGTAAGGATATTACTGTAGGATATAATGTATTAATCCATAAATGAATTTGTGACTCCTCAACAATTACTTTCTTGTAAGGTTGTAACACATTTTAGTTATAATTAAAATTGTTTACCTTAACTAATAGTCTTTTTTTTTAGATCTATAAAATAAAAAGCAATAAATTTTCTCAAAAGAATATATTCTCAGTTATTATGGCTTGATTTACATTTTAACAACTTAGAAATTACATAATGGATCACCAGTAAAACAATACAGCTACAGCAATTGAAAGATGGAAATCATAACAGAATAAATAAGTGTTAAATGTCTCTTGGCTACTCAACAATTTTAATAATGATTATAATTTATAACAATAATTATGCCGATATATTTTATTTTAAAACTAAGTTCGTTACTAAGATATTAGATGACAAACAATAACAAAGTCTATATCTTGCATGGACAGACGCACTCGCGACACGTATGTGCTCAACAATAGCTTATACAGTTGGCTTCTACAACATGCAATCTTATTATATAGTTTTAAATTATTATATTTATCCACTGCTCTTTCTACCATCAATACGTAGTTAATATGTTGAATACTTTGCGACGTCTCACAAAAATATATTTCACCAATAATCTCATATAGCAATAATTACGTCATTAATTATACTAACACGAACAATAAAATAGGACCACGGAGAAGATTAATAGCAACTATGGGATCTATTAGCGCCAGTTACGTCACACACTTAAGACAGACAGACTGCAAATCGGAACAAGCGGATATTTAACTTCCATCGACACTAACATTGATTAGGTAAGTATACTAAAAGCAAATACCGCATCTCGTATGCAATCTACACTCTGCTCGCTGAAACAACTATTATAAGGACTGGCCATCATTTCAATTGGGGGCATAGTTAATTACACAGCACGTTTAGCATTCCTAGCGAATGATAAAATCAGTGTAACTTATAGGAATCACGACTATGCAACACCGCAACACGTACAACTTAAAATCCTACTGTATGATCTTATTATTTATTCCGAGAACCTAAACAATCTAAGCAACAACAATTGACAAAGCATAAGACATCGGCGTAGTGTGGATCGCAATATTCTTACCTGACAAATAAATAAATATATATATTTTACTTCATTCAACCAGTTAGATCTGAGTAACATCATGCTAAGTGACACAATTACTAAGCACAATGACGATTACATTCATCAAGCTCTAAGGTAACTATTAATTTTTTTCTTCTATATCATTACGATTATAATTGCATCGGCTACTCGAATCTGTACTGAAGCTTCACATCATCATAAAAATATTTTTAACGTTTTAAATACACAATAATAATATAACTTCTCTCGAATACATTGAATGAAAACATTCGCTCACTAAATCTATAGTGAAAGTAAAGCACGAAACTAATAAAACGGATCAACTACATACATCATAATTAATTAATATTAAATAGTCATCGCATCAATATATAAAATGAAATGCAAACATATTAATCAAATCACAGTGAAAGTGTAACATAAATTATGCGCACTAACTTAAGATTATGACTCAAATACAAACAGACACGACAACGAAACATACATTCCACTACGTAAACTAAACATTATATCATAATGAGTGTGTCGCCCGCCTCGCCGCGGTCGGGGACACCCATTGGTGGATTCTAAACACAACGAACGATTCGTTACATATAAACCTCTACATAACATTATACAATTATATTTTATTATTACAAATAAGTTTTTTTAATATTGTTTATATCTTAACAACAATGCACAGTAGATAATAATTGTATGAATTGACACGTAATAATGTACGGAGCGGCCCCGCGGGGCGGCCCGCGCGAACGACAATTGACTAGGATTAATGCACTCGCTCCGGGACAGCCGGCGCCCCATCCGAACACGCCGCGGCTTCGGGGAGAATGAAAACATTGGTCGAGTTTCAGTACGTTTGACTAGAACTGCGCGCGGGGCGCGGGAGCTTTCGAGTCAATGCGAATACAAAATCGTTTTCAGACTCATCGGTACTAAAGTCGAAGAGACTGACGTTGTAAAAGTGTCAAATCTTCGTAGCAAATTTCATAAGATAGTCTAAAGCTTATATCGACGTGACAGGGGGGTTGGGGTGGGGGGTGGCGTGTTCAGATGAAGGTCCAGCACTCCATGATCTTGACGACGAAGTCCTCGCGCGTGCTGAGCGGCTCGTTGCCGTACGTGGTGCAGCGCTGCGTGCGGCCCAGGTACAGGTCGCCGTCCAGCCAGATGCCGAACTTGCCGCTAAGGGAAACAGACACATTCGCAATTACTTAAGAAATTCGATATAATTTTTTATATTAAGCCCAAAAATATTCGGTATTGAAACATACGACATTTATAATGGTATAAATTCATATATGTAAATATTTGATACTTATTAAGTGAACATTATTCAGTTAGAAATCTGCTGAGAGAAATAGAAATACAAGCCTTTTACAGAAAAAAAATCTTATCTAATTTTGCGTAATATTATGAATTAACACACAAATACAAAATATAATAAAACTATACTTACTCGCCAGCGCCAATAGATATGTTGTCGGTGCTGCCACGAATGAAATACATGTTGTCGCCGGTCCAGCCCCAGTATTTGAATTTGGTCTTGAACGTTACTCCTTGACCTGTAAGTTATTAAAGATCTTTTAGCATTTGCACTTCCGTTTCGTGTCCTATCACCACATATACGATATACAAAAAATAGTGTTTTCATACATAACACAACAAAATTTAACTTTCAACTAAAGAATAAAAGTTAAAATAGCTAATGGTCAGTAAAATAACACTTTCTCTTTGTCTATCTCATTCTCTCCACTTGTATAACTCTTTCTCTTTTCGCCTTCATACCTCGTATAAAGGAAGGATCTTAAAAACTTGTAAAGTATAAACTTTAAAGGACTTTTCTTCTCAATCCGCTCCCTTCCTCCTTTCTCGATGTCTGTCTTTCTCTTATTCTACCCCTATCTTTCTATTTTCCTGACCTACTCTCTTCCCCACCTCTCACTCCTCCTACCACTTCCCCACCCCCACCTACCTTCGCTCTCCTCTTCCTTCTTCTCCTCCTTGCCGTCGTCCTTGTCCTTGTCCTTGGTGTCGGCGGGCAGCGAGCGGCGGCGCGCGTCCTCGACACGCTGGAACGCGAACAGCAGCGACTCGCCCGTGCCGTAGAAGTGCTCCGAGGGGTGCAGAGCGCACGAAGTCAACGCGCCGAACACCTGCAACGGGTGACCACATTTTTAAAAGGCTTCCAAAAATACGAGGTTCTGTTTTCGACTATTATTTATGTACGTTTGTATGAATGTAAGTATGTTTATATGTCTGCGATTCTCAAAAACTACTAATTCGATTTGGATAAGGATTTAGTTATTTTATTACGATATATTATAATTAAGCCAACGCGCCGAGCACCTGCAAATGTTCACGTTTTCTTATTATTATATTGAAGTAGCAAATGACTAATTTGGAACACCTCGGAGAAGTATGTCTCCCTTCAAAGCGGAACACAGTAGTACTTACTACCACTGTTATTAGGCAGAAATAGGTGTGGTGATGTTGCCTACGGAGTCGAACCACAGAGGGTTTTATCACCTTGAATCATGCGTTCATTTATAACACACTTCAATACAGAAGGTTCTGTGTTCTACCAGAGCCCATGTGTGTATGTTTGTATATCTGTGATTTTCTTAAAAAAAAGTAATCTGTTTTGGATGATATTTTAGTTATTTTATTACGATGTAATATAATGAATTTCGGTTTTTTAATAAATAGAAGTAAGTACGTTGATTACTTTTGACCTAAAAATGTGTTAAGGATAATATATAATAATAAAAAAAACACCACTGTAAAGTTGACAGAACAGCTTTACGTCTGAATCCGGAGACACAATCACAACACCTATATCTGACCTAAAACAAGTCATCCTACTGGTTTTTCTTGTTATGGGTAAAGGAAAGAGTTTCTTTTCTATTTGTAACGTTTATAAAATTAAATATCTATAGGTGGTACCACCTTTTTTTTTTTTTTTTTCTTTTTTTTTTTTTTTTTTTTTTTTTTTCTTTTCTCGAGGGGGAAACCTTCAAAAGGTACCCGACGACGTGGGAGCGACGCCGGGTTATGTGGGATTTTTACCGCACTAAAACCCCCCCGGTGGCCGTCCTCAACGCTTGTTGGAGAACTCCGGGATCTCCGACGGAACACAACCGGAGCCCTCCAAGCGCGATGCCCCGATCGGGCTCTACCCTGGAGGAGCAGTTTTCGCTCCTCCCACACCATGTAGTGTTTACGACGGTATGCAACCACACATACCGCCGTCCTTCCCGGGGTCGCTAGCTGGACGGTTCGAGCTCCCACTCTTGCCGCCCGCAACCCCGGAAGCCCCCTTTTAGTCGCCTCCTACGACAGGCAGGGGATACCGTAGCCCTATTCTAGTCCCGGAAATAGGTGGTACCACCTAGTCAACGTTTTGCAAACTGATTGCACATAGTATAAAAAATATCAATTAAGCACTTGAGCACTTTTAGACCGTATCAGCCTATATCTGTGTCGACATAAGCTCTCAAGTCATGAATTTCACGCATGACAAGATTGCTCGTAAATTGCATCGAAGCTTTTACGGCATTTATCAATGTTCTGAATGTAAGCTTTTAAGATAACGATAAGGTTTCAAATTGATTTTTTACTCACTGGAAATTGATTATATGCATAAAATATGTATTGCAACTTATTATTGACCACCTATAGTTACCATCCATACCATACCATACAGCAGTTGCACTGAATTAGCAATTTAATAAAAAAAGCCTGGTATTTTTATATAAGATTGGAGTAGAAAATAAACATACAACCCATGGTAAATGGTCATAATCGTTCATGGTCATGGTCATAATTCTATAACTACCTCCGTATAGAATTGATTTACCTAAAGCCGATTATATTCCTAAGGAATAAGAAGAGGTGGCCGCGTAATTAACTCAGCCGGTATCCACTCCCTTCCACCAAAACGCAGACCTTAGGTATTTCACGCTAGAAAGTTACGGCGATGGTACCTCCCCGATAAAACTATGCAGTTTTATACATGTGACATGTATCTATGGATACATAGGTAGATATAATCACGTTATTATCCGTGTCCTGTATGACGAGCAGCACGGGGCTGTCGACGCGCTGCATCTTGCGGTACATGGAGGCGAGCGAGAAGCCGTGCTGGCTGGTGCTGAACGCCAGCGACCACATGTAGCCCTGAGCGCGGGCCGGCAACACGCCGCACAACTTCTCCCTGAAACGTAACAACATATTATCGTACTTTACATAAAAAAAACATAATAAAGTACTATGAAAGGTCTCGTCTCGGAGGGCCTGACCCGCGCCTTGGGGGCGACAAAATTTTAGATTTCAATAATATTCACAGAGGCGGCGTAAGGCGTGGGTGACGTGGGAAAATTAAAAACTTTTTAGACTAGGGGCCATTTCACTTTCCGCCCCGGGCTTCCGACGCCCTTACTCCGACAATGAATAATCATAATAAAATACAGTGTCAAACAGTACACTCAAAAGGTCAGTCTCCACATTTTATTGCGATAGATATCTACGTAAAAAGTAACTATCCCGTATTTTGGATATAAGGATCTTTTTTTTAGAAATAAAAATATAGTCACATTCAGTAACTACTATAATACTATGTTGTAAGTACTAAGTAGGTACCTGCTACATATCTTTGCTACAAGTGACACTTATTGCCGCTAAGTCTACTTTCCTACGAATTTACAAATTATGACGAAATCGACTCTCAGGACATTGACAGAAAGTGGGAGTGGTGTTATTTTAAGCCGAACGATATGCTAAAAGATATATATCTTTATTATTATATACTATTACACGTGTACAATAAAAAATAACAACATCGATATTTTCAAGTTTAAAGCTTTTATCTGTTTATGATACTTATAAAATATTCTTTTAATATACTCTTACGCGACATAATATTATGACAACGATATAAACCGGTTCCATATTTTTATCACTTATTATACAGATGATAAATCATTTGCACATTTTTTGTATTTTAATCAAATCTTTCCTTAAAATTTCAAAGTAAATGATCACCAGTAATCAGTATATTTCAGTCATGCAATGGCTATAAGTTGCTATATTTTTGTACGAAACAAAAATAACTCGTTTTAAATACTTTTATCGGTTAATTTATATAAATAACGAAATTAAAAATGCAGTGTTAATTTTCAGGTAGGTTCCGTGACTAAACATAATCACATCATTCTATAAAATGTGTATGAACTTATTTCTAATATATGTATTGTATCTTTGTTTATATTGTCTGAAATAAATGATTGTTATTATTATATCTTCCGGAATGCGATCGCGTGGACACAGGCCGCGCCTGTTAAGACATTGTACTTATGAAAAAATGTGTTTTTATCTTACATGACATCTTGAATGCCTGTAGATTTAAAAGGGACCTATAACGTCAAAAAATCGAAAAGTGCGCAGGAGGAGCTAATCTTTGAAGTACCTACTTCGCATCATATTTTTTTTTGCAATACACAACCTAGGAACATAATAGAGTAGAATTATCATCGCTGATGTCAACGCAAACTAAACTCATAGCCCCCGTCAAATCCAATTGCAGCCGAGTATAATTGCGTCACTCTTATTTAAGTCTCGCATTCGAGCTTTGAATAACGACAGAAGATACCTACATAGCAAGCGTAGCAATTTTTTTGTAAATACATGTTTAGCTGCAACTTTTTACGTACATTCCGTACCTGTTAATACTCAGTGAACTCGTTTGACTGAACAAAAACGTGATAGACGATCTATAAATTAGTAAAACTATTTGTCGGTTCGCCTGCGAAGACTCAACCGCCATACCTAAATATTTTCGCCCACGAACTAATTAAATTAAAAATATAACAAAACACCTAAGGTAAACTAACTAAATTTAAAAAAGACGCTATGTTGTTTTATTTTTAAGGTAGAGCAGCAGCAGACATAATTTAATAAAACATTTTTAGTATTGGTACCTACCGTATCAAAATACAGAAGCGTTAACACCGTTATATTACGTAGGTATAATAAAAAATAGGAATAGAAGTTGTGCGTCCTCAGTAGACTACAAGAAATAGGTACTATCTTCTTTAAAAGTATTTAGCTATTCCTTTAACACATTTGTACAAGGTAACCGTAATTTTGGCTTCATGCAACACCGTCCAACAACTTAGGGTCAGTGTTAGACAATACATCATTTACCATTGCTATCGGCTTGCGACTAGGTTTACCTTTAATTCATCCACATTGTTGCCCTTGTGGAGTTCAGGTAGACCATTTGGGACACCACGGCCTATCTTGTCGTCGTAGCGCCGGTCGCCAATCGCGCCATGCTGCCCTCAATGATGTCATCCGCAGGGCTCTTGCTACCGTCAACGTACCGGCACAATTAGAGCCGAACGGTATTGTACGAGACGATGGTAAGAGGCCTGACGGCTTGACTTTAATTCCTTGGAAGAATGGGAGGTGTCTTGTGTGGGATGCAACGTGTGTCGACACAATGGCACCATCCCATCTTCAACTATCTTCTAGGGCAGCTGGTGTTGTGGCTACCGATGCGGAAATACGCAAACTGCAGAAATATGCTAGTCTCAGTCGAGACTATATATTTCTGCCGTTTGGTGTAGAGACGATGGGGCCGTGGGGTTCTGACGCTCGATCTTTTTTTAAACACCTTTCAAGGCGTTTGATCGAGTGCACCCACGACCAAAGGGCTGGCGCTTACCTCGGGCAAAGAATTAGCTTTGCTATTCAGCGAGGTAATGTCGCCAGCGTTTTGGGGACTCTTCCAAGAGACAACAATTTGGATGAAGCTTATTATATTTAACTATTTTATTATAAGTATTTTTATAGCCTGTTTCATATATTATTTTGTACTTTTTTTTATTACGTTAATATTGTAAATAATTAAATGTAACTTGTAGGATTATTGAATAAAATACCATTCATAATTCTTAAAAAAAAAGGTAACCGTATATATGTACTGTAAAAACACTGTATAAATATCTTATATTTTTTGCTAAGCACAAATTGCAATTGCACAGTCACTTAATTTAAATTTATTGACGTGGACCTTATTTTATGCGTTTGAAAAATATAACAAAAAATGTTTGTACGTATTATATTGTTTGTTGTGTAAAAACACGTGCACAGTTTGCAGTAGGATATTTTTGGCGCCGGCGGTCGTACAGGAAAACCAGAGGGCAATCTTTTTTGTTCGTATCATAATAAGATTAACAATAAAACCACAAAGTGAAGACCAAAAAAGTGCTGAATATTAAGAATGATTTGTGGTTTGACTGCGATTGTACCACTCATACTTATGGTATACCACCCATATTTATAGTATCTATCTCACAGTAGCAGTGTTAAGCGCTGTTGTGTACTGGTTTGAGGAGTATGATAACGTAGATAATGACTCGCACGAGGCCTATTAGGCCGTCCTTTAAATATGAGTAACATTAAATCTTGTTTAAGGATTGATTACAGATGGGCGATAGAATCTGCATCAAATTTAGTTGACTCTGCCACTAACTAAAATTTTGTGTAAAAGGAATTATTATTTTGTGACTCTACTTCGTTTACTTGACATAGTCAAGTCTGCACCTAAATACGTAAAAGAGTTCGTCATAGGTTAGCTACATAATTATATAATTAAATTCTAGAAGATCTCACTTATGAAGTGATTTGACTTATTCCTCAAGGGTTGCCAGTATCGCAACGTATTTGCAACTCCAGGTAGAGCTCCTGTTATATTTTGTTCCTATTAGTTACTTTGCTGTTCGTCCGCTTGCTACTTCCCTAGTCTTTTTAGTTCAATAAGAATTATATATAATACCAACATACCTGTGTTCCATGGTGAGAATCTCCGATGTGCCGATGAGGTCCGGCGGCGAGAACTCCATGTCGACGGACGCGCCCGACGAGTACAGCGCACGGCGCAGCTCATCGCTCATCGACAGCACCTATGCGAGCACGTACTTTTAACGTCAACTACTTGTGAGTGGAGGTGTACGGTTGGTTGAATAGATCCTAGTGACCACGTGGAAGAGTCTAAGAGTAGTTATTTAAAAAAAATATATTTGTAATTTTTGTATTTACGACTCTACTCTCTACATATCATACGATATTTAGAGACGGACAACAAAAACATCACCGAGGATTTTGGTCGTGGATGTATTTTATTTTTTCTGTGCTTAAAAAAGTTATTTTATCTGCTTTTTATTTTTATAAAAGATACTTATATGAAGGTCACTAAGATTTATCCAAAAACAACAGTCTATAAATAACATTACAGCAGCCAGTTTCATAAAAATCATTAATTTTGAGATTGGTCACTTGAATTATTTTCAATATTATCGTATCGGATACAGGTACCTATGTATTAACTTCCAATATATTACTATGTATGTAAGTATAAAGTATGCATTCTTAGCAAAATCAAGGCACAAGTTAAGAGAAAGAATATGATAATGGAAATAAGAATAGAAATCCCATCAATATATTATGTACTGCATACATTTTTTTAGCTTGATTCGTTTCAAAGTACGAAAGTAGGTTAGTACGACAATGCTATTAAGTTAAACGTTTTCCTTTTATTGTTTTAATGTTTTCTGTTAAAAGTTTCCACAAAGCAAAGTTTACTTTCTGTCTATTCGTTTGAAACTGGCTGTGGAGACTTATGTATCATGATCAGATAAAAGTGAGACATGCGTAAACACGAACATAAACTGTTATTATTAATAAATAAGAAAATGTTATATATGTCTAGATTATTTTTGGCGTCTATTTTATAGGTCATATTTAGGCGGAAAACTTAAAAACGCGCGATTCATAGTGCACACAGAATACAATCAATATAATATGTGCGCGACCCTTATTGTAATTAATGATAAAACGTATTAAACTGAAAAGTAATATCAGATTTTTCTCATATTTATTTCGTTTTCAGTGCCTCATAGTTAGCAGTGCCTATATAATCTAGACATATATACACAATGTTATTAACAATTGATGACTGTGACTTAAGATTATGAATACGAGCATTAAAAAATAAAGGTACTTTTATTGGTAGCATGTATGTTTAATGATTCGCGTTTTGTTCATTATGCTCCGAAGCGGATTTACGAAGTGCTGTGCACACTGTCCGACCTTGCAATAATGTTATTGCACTACACGGACGATGTTTTACGTGCGTGGGGTATTGATTGAAATGGTTACAAAATGTTACAAAGTCGGGCTGGATGTAAACCAGAATTATGCAGGATGGGCAGGATGAAGAAGCGGAAAATTTGAAGTTTGCAATTTTCCACCAAAATCAGTGCAGTAAAGGGAACTTCACTACGCTATTCTTACAATACGCTCTATTTTTCGTCACCCAAATCTAATTAAATATTGTTCAAGTTAATTAATAGATCTTTTTCTAATTTTTCCTTTGAATTCTCAGCATAATTCTGGTATATGAGTAGCCTAATAGCGAATGAATGAGGTCGACAAGATGCACTATTGGTGACGCATTCCCGAGCACTACAGTTCACATTCAACATTCAAGTGCAGTGTGCTTCGTCTAGATTACTCTAGAGTTTGGTGATATTTAGCATACAACAAGGGTACAAGGTTTATTGTCTGGAATTTACATTAGGACACAAAAAAATAGTTTCTACATCACAAGAGGATTCATATAAAAAAGTTCACTTCAATAAATATGTTGACATTGTGTTTTATTCGCGATAGCCTCACTAGCTAACCCCATTAGAGGTTTTTAATCAAGAAGACCAACCGCTTACATAGCTATTCTGAATAATCCGCCAGTCAATCGACTGTAAAGATATCAGATCCTATCCTTCCGTAAGATCTGTTGTACGAAACAGGAGATCTAACAATACATACCACTAGAATAAATAAGTTGGTTGCAATACCAATTAAGACTTAAGCTTAACAATAGACCAGTTTGTAAAATTAAAGGACACTAATTAATCTAATAACAATATATAAACTACTACATCTTTAAAGTGATCATCGTATCAATTAAGAAACATTTCAGAATAGATTAAAAGTCTAATAAATAGGACAAATATGATGAAAATAATAGGGGTATGCACTATTGAGCTAAGGCCTTATAATTACAGAACTAATTAGAACATCATATTAATATGTACATGTAACAACGGCAATTTTCATAAACTCGCTAACAGTTTAATTAGCAGGCGTATGGGATAATTGGATACTACGTACGATTGTTATGCGCATTTTTAACAATGTCTAACTCAACTAGTTTCAAGATAAATTTTAAAAAGTACCTGTGTTACTTATACGTACATTGTATCAGCTGTCCTAAAACGTTTATTTTTATTGCCTTTATCAGCGGATTGCAAAAAGACTTACCTAAGATGGGTCACGGATGTAAAATTATGTAAATAAATAAAAACAGAAGATTTTACATACTTTAAATTTCTTACAAACTGATACTTATTGATAATTATAAAAATATCACATATATACAATATACAATTCCCCGCCACAAATATCACCTGGATATACAATTTTGCGCCACAAATGACAAATACCTATCTAGGTCTTGTTTTTCAATATTCACTCATTTTTATTTCATCACTACGCATTTTAGGATTATAACTAAGAAACGATAGAGTTTATTTATTTACCAAAAAGACCTGTCGAACGCACCTCACTTCTATATTTAAAAAAGTTGCAATGATTTAAAATCACATATCCTCAATTCCTCACCTCCCGTATAGAATGTATGGTGGCGCGCCTACATATGGAGTGTATGGTGCCCCTCCTCCTCATCGCCATATTGAACACCATCAACTCGGCTCGCCGCACTTTCTCCATTATTCTCCGCGCCAATTTACGTACGAAACGAAACATTATGACACGGCCTTTATATCACTTTCTCGACGATTTAAATAACAAAAAAACTATTGAAAATAAAAAACAAGATCAAAAATCAATTAAAATGATGACACTACTTTAGTTTATTAAACGGAATTTACGCTGTGGATGTTTTCTTTACGATTTGTTTACGACGAACAAAATTAAACATTATTTTGTTTATATTTTTACGATAACCGTTTGTTGTTTCGCAGCACGGTTACGGCTGAATACCGGTAATGGACATGTTGACTTCGGCGTCAATCGACCAAAGAAAAAAAAAACAATTTATTTTTCGAAAGTAAACATTCTCCAAGTTCTCTCCTTGAGTCCGATGGCGCGATAACCAATCGACTGATCCTTGGCCGTGCGTCCTGTACAAGTAAACTCGCGTTATCTGGCGACACCTTTATCTTAATGCATTTACTGTACGGGCGACGTGTGTCGTTAAACAATCTCTAGGGGATTTAGGACGACGATTAGAGAGAATTTATGACACTACGTAATGACCATATATCGATAAGTGTTAAATAAACGAGATCAACTTATACGATTAACGTCTTCGGATGAAGACGATAAGGAGATCCTTAACCGCTGGAATTTTTGGACAACAAAAAATGTATTACTGTCGCGGCAATTGTCAACTTCTGGTTTTGCTAATTTTGTAGTAGAAAGTACACCAACGTGTACATAGGTTTACATATTAGACTTTATCGATACTAATATTATAAAGAGGAAAACTTTTTTTGTTTGTTTGATTGTAATGAATAGGCTCAAAAACTATTGGACCGATTTTAAAAATTCTTTAACCATTCGAAAGCTACATTATCCACAAGTAACATAGGCTATATTTTATATGAAATATATTTGATAAATAGATTTTGAGGCGGTACAAAGTTTGCCGGGTCAGCTAGTTACCTATAAACCGATTGACATATCGCAAGTTTTACGGAGTTACGGCACCAACGAAATCGAATTACATCCGTTTTACTAACTAGTCTAAAAAACTGAAATTTATCGACACGCACACTTCAATTATTCAAAAAACATAGACACACACTTCAGTTATTTTTTCTGCACATATCCATTTACTCATTATCATTAACATTACCGCTAATGAATTGAATAATACCAAGAACCGCATAACATCTATCAGATGTTCGGTTTGTGTGATCGAGATCTATTTCACGGTTTGTATACGCGCACAGACGATAATTTCTTAGGATTATTTGTTCGGTGCAAATGGTACTGAGTTCTGAAACTGCTGAACAGTGTCTAGTACTTTTGAAACGCGACATAACACTACTCAACTGAACGTAATGTTCTTGAAGTCAATACTATTTAAAGAGGTCTTGAGGCATTGCGTGTGTCAGCGCTTGACTTGTCATGAAATCATGATATACAATTAAATATGAGACAATACTTTAATAGAAGTAAATAAACAATGAACAGGGCCGATGAATGACTCGTCCCGGGCATCTGTGTGGCTAAGGATTACGTCGAATATAAAGTCACATTTAATATGGTATCTTACAAGATTCAAGGAGGATATATTAAAATTGCACGTACAAAAAACACAGAAAAACCCGAAACAAAATGAAAATTTTGCAGGAACTGAGCAAAGGTAAATTGAGCAAATGTATGATCGTACATGTCTTTACTTAGCCAAGTGTTCACAGTATTAGGTTTTTTTCTGATGAACCTAGGATGTTACGTGTCGTTTTGCCATCAACTAAATATTACGTAATATTTCTGGTTACAACTGGCAACGTGGTAAATAAACTAACTCATTTATGCATTTTACATAATTATCAACTTTAAATATTATTATTTAAACTGTAAATATAGGTACATTAAATCAACATAGCTACTACGAAGTCTACGCTTATTAAGTTTCCTTTATACCTATACCTTGAATTCCTTAACAAATTCTTTTCATCATACAAGTGGTTTAAGTTAAATACACGTAGGTGGGCCGTATTGTGTAGTCGGTGTTTAATGAGCAATCTCTAAGAACTCTTATAATGACCCCGTTCGTAACCCTATTGCACAATGCTGGCTCATGTATGGTTCACGTTATTTCACAACCCATAAATGAATAATATATAATTAGTGACAGATTGTACTGGAGATAAGAGTTGAACTTCCTCTTAGAATTATGAAATCGTTATCTATACATTAAATTAATAGGCGATGAGACGTCGTGTCGTGCGTTTTAGAACGTATTTTAAAAATACGTTGTTTTTAGTGTTCCGTACCCAAAGGGTAAAAACGGAACCCTGTTACTAAGCCTTCGCTGTCTGTCCGTCTGTGACAGGGCTCTATCTAGTATTTAATCGTAATAGACGGATACTAGATTTTTTACACAGTATTATAACATCAAATACTAAAAATAAAAAAGGTAAAATAAATTGGGGTCGTAAAAAAACGTCGAAAAATAGCGACTTCTTAGATGGCGAAGTCGCTATTTTTCGACGTTTTTCGCTTTATTTACTGAACCCATTAGGGTTCAGTAGATAAATTTGAATAACCTTTTAAGGTAGTTCAAATTTCCACAATGCATTTGCTTCAAAGGCTGCTATAACAAATAATAATATTAAAAAAAAATAAGTGGTACGGAAATCTTCGTGCGCGAGTTCGAATTGCACTAAGTCAATTATTGTATTACAATTCAGATTTGTAGAACGTATGTTTAATCGCGGTAGGTGCAGTAGAGTGCAGGTGAGAGTCGTTAGAGCGTGTTTTCCCATATTAAATGTATGGGCGTCGGAAATACCCGTCGATATCAACCATTGGGCGATCCCAGTACGTATAGTAATGTGTATCTCTATTATCTCTACCAACATCATCATCTCTAACTAGCACGTGTTTTAGTTTTGGCTTATTTTATAAACAATTTATTATTGTTGAATGGGAAAAAACTCATGTATTTTATTGTTCGGAAACTGTGTAATCAATCAATAAAACGGGATTTCACGCAGTTTTTTTATGCTGAAATAACGATTTGATGGACTGGCCACCTGATGGAACTATTCACTAATGGACATCTGCATCGCTAGGGGAGTTGCCAATTTATCACCGAATAAGATAAGAATATAAAGAAATGTAAAGGATTGAAAAAGAAAAAAACTCTTCTTACATTTGAAAAAGGAGAAGGTATATATGTATGCATTTATTTTTGCACCTCTCTTAAAGAGCTAGAGCGCTCCAGAATACCTTATTATATGAATACGTAATTTTAGTATTTATATTAATTCCATATAAAGAGAACAATAACGTGAACTATATAATATCATTGGATATATTTAAAATAATACGCTAAACAAAGATATATAATTGTTTATTTACAATACTTAATATCAGGGGAGCAATAACATATCGTTTCGCACAATAAACGCTCATAATTCGTTATCGCCGAGCTTACGTGCACGATGTGAAATAAAACACTTACGAAATGACATGTACAATGGAGTTTAATAGCCTAATGGAAATTGTGGAATTTTGGCGAACTTGAATTTTTCGTCAATAGAAGACCTTTTGCGGTTATGCTTCATCGTCATCACCAATAGCATTGCAATTTTCAAACAATAGTTTTCGAGCAAGTTATGATCGGAGTGACGGTGACAACGGTTTGATTTATGTACTGGAAAATGATACTCGTAATAAAATTTTGTTAGAAAAATATTCCGAGCAAATTAACCTAAATCCGTCTCAATTGGAATTCCCAATTCTAATAAATATAGATCATCGGTGTTTCAAAATTAGATCACCAATATAAAACAACTTCAACACTAAAGATATTTCTAATTTCGTTAAATCAAAACGAGTTTCTATAATTGCTTACTTCCGCGATAGCGATTCGATAATAGGCGACAATAAAAGGTGTTTTGCAATTAGGTAACGTTTAGCAATTGAACTTGAAACGGTAAAAAGTTGTTGATTCGATAAAATCCACTTATAGCAACACACCTAACCCGTTAGTCACACTTTATAACTATTTATAAGTGTCTCGCCACCCGCGGAAACCCGCGTACGGTATGTAGTATACCGCTCTACTTACGCGGTTTAATAACAATGAAAATCACTTGATTATTGCGTACGGAGTAAAGGTTTGATCAGGATTAAAAAAGTAATTAATAAATTGATAATACAATTTATTTCCTTTTCAACTATATGAGGAAGTATGCTATGACGTATGCTATCAAAGTATAGGTATGAACAGGGAACTAAATTGACTGAACTTTTTTGCTATAATTATTAAAAGTAATAAAGTAGTTATTAAGTAATTATTATTCCGGTAATTGTGTACTATATAAAAAATATATGAGCGGTGACGACATAGATGACGTTGGCGTTGAAGTAGCGATATCCACCGATAACAAGCCATCTGTTAACCAATATTTACATTTATCTACAGCTTGATTAATCAAGCGTTGACCATCTCATTGCGAACGTGTTTTGTCTCGGCTAACGGCGCGGCGCAGGCTTACCTTATCGCCGTCGAAAGTTGAAGACCTTTCGTGTGACGTCGGCCCGAGTCTCACCATCTCTATCCATTTCATAGTTTGCATTTGTCTATTGTGCTGTTAATCCACATCAATGAAACGCACGCGCAGTCTCGCGTTATATACACACTGGCGGTGCAGAGTGAAAAACGAAAACAATACACAACCACAACATGCACATCGGCCAACACTCTATTTAGATTAACCCACGCGATTACGTATCCGAACTTTGTAATGGTATCGAGCGCACTAGTCGCGAATTTTTGCTTACAAACAAGAGTCGAAACGTACGCGACGCTGTCGTCGAGACCGATTAATGGTCGTGGTGCATTAATCGCGGAAACGTCGCTCGTCGTCGCATGCAGGTGACGGCCGGTCGAGCGCGGCGCGCGACGGTATAGTTACTGTTTTTATTAAGATTATTTTTAACTACGCGCTACGGCCGAGAGGCGGGCACGGCGGAGCGGTGCTGCTTGTAAACTAGAGGCGAAAGAAAGGCCCGAGGCACGCGGCTGCGGCGTCGACCCCACCGACGCTCTGACGACGAAAACTGCACATTGTTCTACGTCGTGTGAACGCTGGGAAACAAATTAATTCCGTATCGTCTTGTTAAGCCATCCGAGTGCACACTAGGGGTCAATTGCTAGGTCATTCTAAAGAAGTCTACGCGGCGAAGTATATCTTATTTATAGGTTGAGTAGATACGCTTTTTCGCGTTTACCGCAACGTAAAGACAGCAACGTTTGTTTTAGTAACATCGTAAATAAATCGAACACAATGATCCAAGTGAGTAAGGAATTCAAGCAAAAAAGAAATAGTAGATGCTGGCGAAGTGACGGCATTGGGAATTAATGCACGTTACCGGCTGACCCGGCCGCGAAGGTGACTCTCAGCTCACGTACACCTCTATACCGACGATTGAAGTTTCTTTAACATACTTCCCAAAGAATTTTTAATTCGAAGGGCTTTAAATAAAATATTCGAAGACGACTAAATTCAAGTGCTAGTGTTCCTCATAATATGACACTGGAAAATTTTCAGCCGTATTCCTGAAAATCTGGAAAAACAGCAAAACATACATCTACTTATAACAAATCGGGTATTTGTGGATCGATTCCATTTGTTCATATAATGTATTTTTAGGTTGATTTTTTTTTTAATAACCGTTCGATACTTGTTAAGTACCAAATAGATGAAACTGATTAGACATCTGAATAAAAAATTTCGGTATTTGAAACGAGAGACTCAGTAAGATTTGTTATTTAAAACGTCACACATCAGCGAACATTATGCAAATAATTTACAAGAAAAAATGTAACTACGTACTGTGCACACATGCATACGTACTTAGCACAAGACAAAAGAAACAGACATATTATAACTTTAATACTGTACATACTCACATTATTAATAAAATACATACGCTTTTGATTCCAAAGTAAGATAATGGAGGTGTTGTTTATTAACCATATACGGCACTTTATTATTCAACCTTCACTGAGTATAACATCGTTATTGGTCGTATTAGGAATGCCATAAAAACAGTAATTACCCACTACTTTAATGAATAATAAATTTCATACATGAAATTCATACGTTAATTAAACATCAATACGTAAAATGTCTGTGTCATACATGATGAAGTTATACGTTTGTTTTAAAAAATGTCAAATGAAATTAGTTATTTCAAAACTAAGTTATAAAGCAAGGTCTCCACTTGACAGCTGGTCGCATTCCGTAGAAATTAATTAATATGCAAAATGTTTAAGCACCCACAATAAGGTGTAAATCGTTACATATTTAGTCGCTTTAGTCTTTATGCATATGATGTAGTAAGTAAATATGCATTTACATTATGTGTTAAACGTTCACTGAAGCTCTTAAATCTAGTCCCAGTATCAAGATTGCACTTGCCATATATTGTTACAGTCAAGTTTGAAGGAATGTGTGTTACTTTATCAAGCAAAATCGGTTGAACGATTTTGATAAAATTTGGCCCATAAATAATTTACGACCTAGATTAACACATAAGATCCCGATCCCGAGGCCCAAGCAGACAGAGCAGCGGTCAAACTGTAGAGGCGCTCCACGGCTGCTGAATTCTGCTATCATGTTTTTTTTGTTATTGGACCAAAATTGTTCCGGTGGCATGTCGACATCGAACTCCGTAGCTACAAGTCAACGACATTTCACACCACAATTAAAACAGTTACTCACAAACTCTAGAGCGCATTTGCGGAATAAATATCTCATTGCAACGCACAGTAATAAATCAAGCGGGCACGGACAGGAAATAAAAATGGTTAAGTTAATTAAAAACACTCAAATGTGTCACGAATCATGATTGATCTCGTAAGATTGTGGATTCAAGAACGACCATGTTTTCTATGCTCTCGGAGTTTCGTAATGTATACGTATACGCAGGTAGGTACACAAGAGTAGGCTTATATAAAATGGACAAGGGACACGGCTATATATTACGCGCTCTAGCCTAGGATATTGCTTAGTTTAATAATGTAGATATTTATTATACCTTGAACGTCGTTTACCTCTAATCGAAATAAAAAAAAAACACTTGAAACTTTCGATACATTTTTAAATCACTGCAATCTCGTAGGTTGCATAAGAATCCCTAATGTCATGGAATCATACAGACATGTAACACGTTACAAATAAGTACAAAAACAGTGGGCTTTTTGTAGTGCGACATAGCAACCATTATGCTATATAAGTCCTTTGCCTTTACATTGGGAATACCATTGAGTAGCTGTCACTACGTCGTGACTATTGAAATCCTTACTTTCACGCATGATAGTAGCGGTAACCGAGTTTTAGAGGAGTTCTAGATACCTATCCTGGCCATTAACTTTAGGTAATAGTTGTTAAAACTCACTTACACTAGTTGGAAGACCTTCAAACCTGACTACTCAATACTTTCTAATCCACATTGGAAGAATGCGGGGTAAGCCACATTCTCCCGAAATACGAGGAAAATCTCATCCCAGTACGAGTTGCAAAGCTAGTATGCAAGTCGACTAAACAGATTTCAATAACTATCATTCTTATAAAGTTATTATAAAACATACAAATATAATTATAGAAAGAGAGGTACATCACGCATTTTCCGAGAAAACATAACTAGTGTAGAGCGCCTATTGTATAAAAAAACGAGAAAAATCGAGAAAAGAACAGTTTCACGATTACATACATTTATTTATAGTTTGTTAAGGGCAATTTACTTAATCGATTTAAATTGTTCTCCTAGATAAGGTTGTGGAGAGCTATAAAAATATTTTACTTTATTTTTCAAAATGATACGATTGAATGGATGTCGATAATTTATTAGATACATATTTATATTATAAATGAAAGTATAAATTGTTATTTAATATTATAAACACAATGTTTAACAAAAATTGAAATTTTCCACCTAACACGTCACAATTACGACTGTCATAAATTTAGCAGAATTCTGTTACAAAATTTTAATTTCCGTAACATAATGGCTTATTTATAACGTAGAACAAACATAACGAGACAAGATTAATCCTTGGATTAACTAGTTTTACAGACTCGATGCGGCTAACCTCATAGGCACATCGCCACTGCAATATGTTGATCCCCTTATCTTAGCACACATTCCTTACACGTAACAGAAGCCACTTATGACATAACATAGAGAATATGTGTAATCTGTCTACAAATTTCATAGAGTTATAGTATCCCTCAGTTAAACGTCGTTTTTTCAAGACTACAACTTATATCAAGTAATAAATTTGATAAGACATATTACATACGATTATATAGGAGGCATAGACCTAGGGGGACACATAGGGGGAAAAGTGTCATCAACGAGTTTGTAAACTGACTTACTTGGTAAAAGTCAATCTTTTTTTTTTTTTTTTTTTATTATATAAGAGTAGCAGACGAGCATGCAGTCCACCTGATGGTAAGTGGCTACTGCCGCCCATGGACATCTGTAATAAACCCCAGATAGGATTAGATATTCCTACCTGAGGTCGGCCACAGATGCGCCGCTACCCCTGAGGACTAAGCTGGAATGCCTCGGAAAAGTCTTTCTCCCTTACCACACCCTTCAAACCGGAACACAGCAGCACCTAACACTGCAGTTATTAGGTAGAAATAGGTGTGGCGGTGGTGCCGCCGGAGTCGAACCACAAAGGGTTCTACCACCGTTAATCAATCTAAATCTAAAAGTATTTTTATATTCATTTTGAATATCAATTTTAAAACTCTTTTATATCACCTCTTTGTTTTACAGTTGAATATTGCTAGGTAAATTCTGAAGGTACATTTAGTATAAGATATAGATACTAAGAGATAACTGTTACCCTAAGACATATCTGCTGATGTTCAATTCAAAGGTAAAAAATATAGTGTGTTGGATTAATATTTTAAATCAACACCTTGCTTCAAGAGAAACCAGTTTGTTACAACAAGTCTGTTGACGATACTAAAGTAATAAACGACTACCTCCTATGCACGAACATAACAGAATAAAAAGCTATTTCGAAAATAAAAGTACCAAAACCAATATTTGACCGCTTGGTGACGGCATGACGACGACTTATATCGCGATCGCCACACTGTATTAGCGGGACTGTACGAAATATTGAAGCTGCACTATTATATTTATTTCTAGCTATTCCCAGCAACGCTTCATTGTGGCCCAATCTGATATTTCCCGTGGGAGTGTCGGGATCAAGTATACAAAAACATTTTACATAGAAATGCGTTCATCAATCCATCCGTTAATTTCGAATTTTGTTTAAACAAACATACAGAAGTCAACTTTTTATACATACAGATATAAAGTACATACATATTTCGTGTTATATACGATTACTATGTACTACAGTTGCATTTACAATTCATTATTGGAACAGGTTTCGTTATTTATTCACAACACGCCATTAAAAGCAATACGTTGTTGTAAGCGAGCACTTAGAATGTGCTAAGTAAAATAAATATCGAGTTGATGGCAAAAAAATATTAAATCCTGCGCTACATTTTCATTATAGAGACCATAATAACCTCCATTTGTAATAATCAAACTTAACTAATTTGCACATACTAACATTCAAAATCGGACACATTTTCTAAGAAATAATTATGAATTATGACCATTTTCGTACTTTAGTAAGAAAAAAATTGTTAAAGTGCTAATAATATTACATTATAAGGTTATATTGCCAAAATCGTCAAAATACGTAATGACGTAAACAAAATTATATGATAAATGATGTATGGAACGCTATCAAGAAAATGCATTATTTTATAATATGACTATAAAATTGTATAATATCTATTGATACATATGGTCTCTAGGATGATTAATATACTGAACAATCATGTTTTATAAAAAACGTTATCAATTTCATCATATTACAAATTTATAAAACAGGTAATAGAGCCAATATACAACAAGGTTTTGGAGATATGAGTGCAGAACAATTTTTTGTCAAATTGACTGACTCATTCTATTTTTATGTGACATAAAAACATTATTAAGCGATACTCACAACAACACATGTCTATCGAAGTGAACGATTCGTGACAGCCGCACAAGGAAGGCTTCCACTCAATGCACCACGGCGCCATGCACTTGGACTGCATCTGGGGCCGTCTGGGCGCATGTCGCGGCGGTTACAAATATATCGACTTTACGAACAGTGTCTAACTAGTCTTACGATATGTAAATGGCGACGAAAAGTGTCAGTTTTAGAAAAACAGTAGGCTCTACCAATGAATTTCATTAATGTAAAGTTTCATTAACTTAACGCCAATGAGACAGAAAAGTAAATGTACCCAATAGTAAATTTTACTAATTGTTAACTTGAAGACACATTCTTATTTTACGTTAACGCTCATACTATTTAACTTTTACAGTTTTGTTATAAGCTGTCCAGCTGTCTGTGTTATATAATATTTCCATTAGATTAATAGATTAATTGCAAATAAAATTTAGTAACCAGGCCTTCTCAATTCCATTTAGAGACGATTATTGCTATTCCAGTAAAGAGCTAAAAATGAAACAGCGTCTACACGCCTTATAAGAATCGTACATTTTTTCTTTTTAGAAATTACGCATAACAGCACATCCCAACAAGTGACTGCGACACAAATATATCACCATCAAGAACGCTACTGACGGACAATTATTACGATTAACATCACGCTAAACGGGACGATTAAGACGGCGAACCCACGCGAATCTAATTGAAACGCGCCGGGGATAAGTAAAGTGACATGCAAATTAATTGAAAGCGACAAACACTTAACGCGTATTAATGATCATGATGCGAGGATATTGTTACAGATCAACTGGATACACGTTCAAAGTCATCCCGGTCGATGTGCTAAACAAACGAATTAAACTTGAAGGTCGGTAGAGCCTCTGAAAACATCTTCTCGTAATTTGATTAGTAAAAGTAATAAAAGAGCCCCGCGAGTAATAAAAGTATGTAGTAAAGTGTGCAAGACTGACATGTTCAGACTTACTGAGACGGACTCAGGTTTATTTCTGACTAGGCTGAAATCTAAATCATCATTTTGTTTTGGGTTGTAGAATTGTTTAGATATACATGAAGTAGGTACTTCTTCTCTTTATCTTATCTTTTCCAACATGTACTACATTATACATTAATGGCTATTCAAAGCGTTACAATTTAATTATGTACTATAAAGAAAAATGTAGATTACATTTGTTGTAATTAATATTGAAAGCAATGACGGCATATGATTATATTAAATGGTTGTTATTATTTACGTTACATGGTTATCCACGTAACATATATAAATATATAAATTATGTATTAAACACGGTATACATATTAAAAAGCAGTGATAGCCTAGTGGTTAAGAAACTCGGCCTCTCGATCGAGAGGTCCGAGGTTCAAATCCCAGGCACGCACCTCTGATTTTTCGAAATAATGAGCGTATTAGAAATTAATTATCACTTGCTAAAACGGTAAAGGAAAACATCGTGAGGAAACCTGCGTACCTGAGAGATTAATAAAAAAAATACAAAGGTATGTGAAGTCTACCAATACGCACTTGGCCAGCGCGGTGGACTATGGCCTAATCCTTCTCATTCTGAGAGAAGACCCGTGACCCAGCAGTGGGACAATAATGTGTTGATGATGACATATTAAAAAACAAGAACGCTCTATGCGGACAAAGTTGCGGACAAAACCTATACGAATTATTAATAAATTAATCTCAACTATGACAAATGTGAGACACCATAAGTGAACCCTACCATGTAAAGATATTTACAACACCACGGAAGTCACCTCGTCGGAATAGAGTCGTAAGCTTTGAAGGCGACTCTCTTTACAAATTAAACTTGACAACATAGACAAGAACTATTCACAACCAACTATAGACAATAAAAATCAGCCAGTAGGTACGCAATAGAAACAATGTAGCTAATAAAAGTTTAATCATTTTAAACATAAACAAAGATATTAGATCTCGTTCACTCCAGATGTGGGAAAACACATCCAGTTTCATTCGAGACGTTGGAACAAGATATATTCAATTAACCCATGTACTGGAACGCAAAAACGTGACGGTGGTCTTCCATGTCTGATACATAAGCTCGATTGCACGTCGGATAAGGTTACTTGTACAATTAGTTTACACACATAGAGATTATAAAACTAGCCGAGCGAGACAAGTACAACATGTTCAGAGACATAGATTACAGAGAAACTAATAGAGTAGCAGATTGTCATGTTTGTTGTCTTTACAGACCAAGAAAATATGGAACCGATTTCAAATAAAGTAGAGGTCATACTCTTCAGGAGTAAGACAGAATTCCTTGAAAAACGAATCGCCATTTACTCTTTAAATCGGAAAACAGTAGACTTACACTACTGCTATAAGGCAGAAAACAAAATAACAAACTGCTGTAAAAAAATGAAAGTTCCACTTAAAATATATCACAGCATTGCTAGCTTTTGAACTTAATTATAATGCAATATATAGGTACGTAAGTCGATTTTAGTAATCTCAGCCTTCAATTTTTTTTTAATCTTTCGCTTACAACGCAGATGTGTGAAGCTTCTATAATATCTTCCGGAATAAATACACTACAAGGTTACAAAGACGCCACCAAAGTTAATTCAAATTCAGTGAGACTCATATAATCAAAAGATGTCGACCGAATGTAAATTTGATGCAAATTTTAAAGTATATTATTTATAAGGTAATTCGTAATTATAATAACTGTCTGTGTCATCATGACTTAGGTATAGTTTAAAACATTCCTTATTTAGCGTACTGCTTTAAAAAGAGGAGGCACCTACTAAATTTGAGTGTATGTATTTTTTACTGTTCAAGATACGTTTTTGTAGTACCGTTATGACACATTTTTTTATAACAAATGAAACCATAAAACAAAACATTATTCAAATAGTCACCATAGAGGTTTAAAACACCAGAAGAGTCTCCAATGCATCACCAGATTTGGAGGAAAGCCTATGAATTATAATATATTTCCAAGAATATTCCTTTAAATTTAAGCGTTGGGCAAGGTTTATTTGATCTATAGTATTTCAAACAAGGTATTAGTCGTATTAATTTGTTGACAAGCCGCCACGGAACTTCCTTTTACCACCCATATTTCATACAACATGTATGTTAACTTGTATCCCAAAACAACCTACGTTGAAGCCAATAACCCATCAACATAAAATTTAAATTGAGATTGATTATAGTAAATAATGTAAATATTATATTTGTACATAAAAATAACGATTGAAGTATACCAGTTCAATCAGGTCATATTGTTGCACCATTGTTTATCGTACAAACTATATATAGCACAAACGATAATTATAAATTTTCATTATTATTTAATCGAGAATGCGATTAGAGTCGACCGACAAGGTCCATAACATAATTAACCTTTATGGATTAAAATGTGTAAACAACGGAATAAAACTTAAAAAACCACAGAAAAAAAACGAAAACAGAATTTGGAATGTTCCATAGACGGGTACGTTAAAAACCCATTAGTACCATTAGAAACAAATTATTGAATAAAAGATTACATAATAATAATAAGTAACGATATTATAGTTTGGTACTTTGCAATAGTTTTCTTTAAGAAATATGAATAGGTATATTACAAATACTTTTGTAATGTTTACACCCGTCACAAATTTTCATCATGACGCTACCCTTCGAGTGACAGTAGAGAATACAATGAGGCATCAAATTAGCTAGAAAACCCGTATTTAATTTGTGCCACTTCATCAATGTGTCTAAGAGTATCTTGAAATAATTAAGCCAAATTTACCAGGACTTTTACGGAAAACGAGAGGACTTTAAGCAAAGAAACTACCCGAAGAGCGGACACTGGAAAATTTTTAATGCAAAGACATTCATCCCACTCCACACTACGAGTAACTAACGTCATCTCGAATTGACTAACATTTTACATATATTTATTTATTGAACACCAACATAAAGCAAATATATACATTTTTAAGACTTCAAAACACAAAGGGGCTAGCCTAGCCTCTATAATTACAGGTGTAGACTGCATGCAATAATAATGCATATAAATTTCACATAATATTTATAGTCATATTTCAGAATGAGTGATTAGATTACCTATGTGTGATAACTCGTGGACGACACTTCTCCTCCCATGTCCGGCCTACTGCTATACAGTTGAATGTTTTGTAAACGGTGTCACAACCGCAGCGGAAGTTCGAATATTTCTAAAAAGGATCGACATCGTGACAAGGCTAACAACACTTGTGGGCGGATAGGGTCTTAAATCACTCACTTCACATGTCATATTTACATTTTAAAGAGATAGATTCTGCGTCGTAGTTGCCATATCTTGTAATATTCTTAATAGGTACTCTATTATTTGATTTATTATTACAAAAGCATAGAGCTTAGCACAGAAATAGGTAAATTCAACTTTTTTTTTTAAGAATGAAAAATAGTCCAATATATTGGCGAGTGTTTCTGATTATTTTGTCAATACCAATTATTTTCGGAGAGAAATGGAGAATAATTAATTTCAATCATAACATAATCGTAAAAAAGAGAAATTTATCGATTTCTTGTCGATGATAGAATCATGGACCACGCACGGGGATGCACGCAATTTCGGATTTACCAATTGGCTTTGTAGGCTGGAGTCTAGAGCAGCACTTTTTAAGGGCGGCAAATTTATCTTAGATGGCCTTTTTCACTAACTTTTTTTAAACAGACTTATTCTTACAGGGATGACGAAAAAACTAACTTAAGATATTTATTTTTACGCCCCCCCTGTAAATTGATTCGGATTGGCCCACGATCGTATCCAGTGTGGACAACATTAAACGTTATAGAGTTGTAGAGGTCAGCCGGGGCGGCAATATTTGAATAGCCTACTGACGGTTTATGTGTAAAACTGCCACTGTATGCACGTGCTTTTCACTTTGCCCGTCACGTTGTTATAAATCAAATTACAACTACGACTGGACAAGATGATTGATCTCATTAAATTAGAATGATGTTTCCGGTTTATTCATTTCATTCATGCAATACCCATAAAGTCTACTACCAATTTTAGCAGCTGAATCAGTTTGACTGCTGCTGTTTACCTTTAGGGATAAAGATTTGATGAAATTAAATCAGCGTAAGATAATAGGATAATATATCGGTACTCCTACGATGAGATATCGGCATCTTTTTTTGAATAGAATTGTCTACTTCAAAAAATGTAGAGGTCCTCTGAGGACACTATCGGTAACTATAAATTTGTATGTAACATATATTATACGCATTCAGACAGTAAAATACCTCAAAAATATAATTAAATGCGATAGTTTACAGGGCATTTAAGCCTGTCAAGGTGTATTGACTACATTCTTTAACAGAATCAATTAACATAACATACAGGGAGTAGTACTACATACATTTCGTTACGCTCTAAAAAAGCTGTCTTTCGTAAGTCACATATCACATACGAGTCACATATATGTCACTTCATTGACTTGCCTTGCAATACGAACTTGGGCTAAGACAGATAATATACGATAACAACTTTTACTTCTGTCAATATTATGTGTTGTTTTGTAATCTTTTTATTTTATAATACTAAAGTGGCACTCGAGCCCCTTTGTCTTTCAATATTATTCAGCACATGTAGGTAAAATAAATCATGGTTCAAATTCCCTCTGACCTTTCAAAGTTACGCACGTATTAGAAATTAATTATCAATTGCTTAAACGGCGAAGGAAAACATCGTGAGGATACATGCATGCCTAGTTCTACGAAAAAGTTTTCGCGGGTGTTTGAAGTCTACAAGTTTTCAGTTGCCCAGCGCGTTGGACCTAAATTCTAACCTAAACCCTTCTCAGTCTGTGATGAGACGTGACATCAGTAAAAGAGTAATGGGTTGACGACGAATTAAAAAATAATGCGCGCGACGGCGCTAGAACATTGTCTCAAATTCGTAGAAAAGTTTACATTGAACTGTTATTGAATATCACCCTCTTCAAAAAAAAAAAAATCATCTAAAGGGTATCCAAACATACCTTACATATAGGAAAAACTAAAGCGTATAATCTTAATTCAAATAATTAATCAGTAACATTGCTTATTTACACTTGCCTTAAAGACTCCACAATCGTCGTGATTATTTGTTTTGTTTAATTCTCCCAATAGAAATAAGTGTTAAGCAATTCAAAACAACAAACATTAATTACATATGGATAATTCAATACCAACATTATAGGGGCGTTGAAAGTGTAAATGGTTATTTCAATTATTTATCAATTTAGCTACTCAGGTTTAATTATGCAGCTAATCGGTGAATTGGTGTCATTACCGTTACGAAGTCTGTTACGATGGAAGGCTTAGAATTTTGGTACCTGAATATTCTGTGAATATGATCCGAAGTTGCTATTAAGTTTTTCATTTCTTAGAACATAAGGCAGGTATTGTAATATAATAGATCTACATTATATCTTTATCTACATTATATCATTGAAAACTCACGTCTTTAGTCCGAATAATTCAATAAAGATAGTGTAGTGTATTGATTGG
The DNA here is from genome assembly GCA_014595695.2 of Epargyreus clarus clarus. Taxonomy (NCBI): domain Eukaryota; kingdom Metazoa; phylum Arthropoda; class Insecta; order Lepidoptera; family Hesperiidae; genus Epargyreus; species Epargyreus clarus. The sequence goes on from JACTTY020000037.1 coordinate 2,217,224, forward strand.
ATTGTAGTGTACCTGAAAATATTTTTGAAAACGTCGGAACTATATTTATATGTAGACTTTTATAAAATGTGTACCTACATTTATGTCTGAATAAGTTTATTTAAGATATCTACAAATCTAAATAACTTAAAACACAAAGACATTCGAATGTACCTACTAATAACTTTGTTAAAACATTACTATACCATAAAACAGCTGATCCGAATGTTACGAATCTTATTTATTGGGTACTAATAAGCACTACAAACAAAGTATAAGTATAAAGTATCAATTTAATAAGATGGGTAATAAATAATTAAAAATGTATATAAAAATGCATACAACGTTTCAATTCATCGATATACATATTGGCAATCAAATGCAAAGTGTCTGACAGACGTCTAAATATAAATCTTCCACCGACACTGCGTTCAACGTAAACGCGATTAGAATAATAGATAATAATGATTTTCAAACATTATCTTACCGTCGTATTAATACGTATTAAGATATTCGATATTTGATTCAAATAATTATTTCCGTTATCAATATTGCCTTATTGATTTGACTAACGTCACGCTGACTTAAAGAAGAAGACTTAAGCTCAAATTAATTGATATGATTGATCATAACAAATATAGAATAAAAGAAAAAATATTTGTGAAATATATTATGAATGCATAGATTAGTAATATTTCAACGAACTCAATGGAAACAGAAATCGGGGAACATTTACGCAAATTAAGACCCTGCGTGTTCCTCTTGTCACCAGACTGAATTAAATCGCCTACTAATACAAATATGCTAATAGATGTTCGTGGCGGCATATAAAATTGTGACATAGGTACGTAATGTAATAATCTAATGTGAATTGATATTGCTGAAATCTAATATTAACGCGTGGAAAGGAATTATAACAATATTGTATTGAGGAAATGATAGTAAAAAAGTAATAAATAATATGGTAGAGATAAACGATAAAAAAGTTCTTAAAGGTATGTGAAGTCTATCAATTCGCACTTGGCCAGCTCGGTGGACTATGGCCTAATCCTTCTCATTCTGAGAGGAGACCCGTGCCCATCCGTGGGGCGATAATGGCTTGATGATGAAACAATAAAGATGGAAGCAGACGGGCACAGCTTAAATTTTATAATCAATAATTAATTTAAAGAAGCTATTTCAATAGTTTTCCCCTTTTTTTCCTCTATTAATTTGTATCCAGTGTGATATGATGGAAAATCTATCTGAGTGTAAAATATATATTTTTTAAAATAATTTTAGTAGGCCATCATCAACACACCTAACAATAACCATTCTCTTTTAGGACTTCTCCAAGTTCTCCAGGACAATTCCGAGACCAGAACAAAGTATTGCAAGACACATGCCTCGGATATAAGAATATTTATAAAAACATGTCATGTCAGATGCTACATAATACAATATGCACCTTCGTATAACCTCAGGTGTAAATCAGCGAGCATGCCTAATTTGTGATGCTAAGTAGGCCCGTATTAGGTGTGTTATACTGTGACGCACTTCACCGTATGCAATAATATTGGTTTAAGGGCATCAGAGATACACCAATTATGTAGGTTATATGATCACATGGTGCTCAAACTTGAACCAAGAGGTTTACAAGGATATATCTCCCATAGATGTTTAACTGGTTGCGTCCATACGGGATGGCGGAGGAAGATACGGATTAGTGACAAAGTCGCCCAAAGATATTTCAAAATGTTTCTAAAGGTTATGTTCTTCGTTATTTAAAAATGGATCTAGCATTGATTGTAGATTTACTCTTGTTTGTCTCCTAATATACTAAATCGCAAGCGAGATGACAAAATACTTGTCGGAAAGAAAATCGCGTCCTGTGATGCTCTAATCAAGCCGATATCCTTATCCTTACTAATATTATAAATCCGAAAGTAACTCTGTCTGTCTGTTTATCTCTCCTTCACGCCTAAACCACTGAACCGATTTTAATGACATTTTGTACAAAGTCTAAAATCCGAGAATAGGATAGTTTTTATCCCGGAAATCCCTCGGGAACTAGAGATGGCGATCTAAGATCGATTAATCGGATAATAGATGTTTTGACCAAAAAGTCGATTATTATAATCGACCAATTTTCGCCAGATGGCGCCACTGTCATTCCAATGAAGGTACGAATTTTTAGTTTTATATATGTTAGTATGTCATATTATTTTCTTTTAAACGCGGGCGATGCCGCGGGCAACTAGTAGAGAATAAAACTAACCCCGCAGTGAAACAAGGACAAGTGTGAATGTAGTTGTTATATAGTAATTTAACTCCTATGAATAAAATATAAACACTCATGAGACCTCTAAGAAAATGAGTAGATAGAACTCCTGTTACACAAGTACGACAACTAAGACCATCAGCTTCATATGGTGCCAAAAATCCTGCAACTCACAGTAGATCAACAAGTACCTACATCCCAACCATTCTAAGTAGTAAACCTATAAAGTGATTACGCAACAGTAATCACATAATAACAACCTACTGAAATGAAGTCGGCATCCATTGTTCACATACCATTGTCGTTCACAATATTACGTTGTAAACACCACACTGGGACACGTAAGATTGGTAGGTACCAGTGCAAATAATTGTACCGAGTCTACGGGTCGTACTGTGTTTTTCTTGATGACTTCACATCTCTTCACAATTACATTCGTTCCTAACAAATAGATGACACAAAAAAAATATTTTCTTATGATCTTACTGTAGATTAGTAGCCTATGTGGGTGTTCTTTTCACCCAACAGATCCAATATCTGTTAATACCATTTGAGTTAAAAAGCTTTTATAATGGATTATGTATTTTTGGGACTTCAGACCCTACAGCCTTTACAGCGTCGACTACAGGACCGAGAAAACATGGAAGACTAATGATTTAGAGTGTAGACTAGACTAAGTAGAGCCCATTGATTAGAGATTCTTTATACTCTGAATAGGAACGCTACAATTACCCGATAAACCACCATTTAATATAAAATATGAAGATCTACTTAGTACGATATTCATAGAGCATCGGTCATAGAGCACATAAATGAATGCTAATAATATCGATCGGATCAAATCTATCTCTTTATTATTACCACATCACGATCATAACATATGGACAAGATCATTCATACAAATCAACAATTTCATGTGTTTAACTGAAAACATGGTATTGTGCAATGTGACTTTAGCGGCCGCGGCGGCCTACATTGCCCATTGTCCTCTAGTCCCACTATCATTGTTCATTCCACCGTATATGTACTTATGTACGGAGTTGTATTATACCCGTATTGTCCGAGGATTTCACTAATTTTGCGTGACACAAAAGTGTACGACTGCCTATTATCAAATTAGACATACGTTTTGTTGAATCCTATGAATATGCTAAGTGATAAAATAGAATGAATAGTTTCTTGTTTATTTTTACGCATATGAATACGTCATATTGTAATTTCTTTCGCGGCTTCTTTACCACAAAATACGTACCTACCTTGTAAAATTACAAGATTATTGACATTCAAAAATAATTCTGTAAACACAATCAAACAACTCTAAGCAAAACATATGAACTTGTTTTCTTTTATTCTGTTTACAAGCTTTCCAAAAAACATTATGTATTAAAAGTACGGTAATATGTATGTATATTTTATGAAAAATATATAAAAATAGAATGGATGTAAATTGATTCACTATAAAAATATTTAATTTTGCATATAATTTTAGCGTTAATTTAAATGTCAATACCTTTTGCATAATTAATTAACAACCTAACATTCCAATCTCATAATAGCAGGGACCACTTTTTCAAGGACTCGTTTCGTAAAGTTTACGACATCTACACAAACACTATGACATTTAACTTTTCTGAAAGTCAAAACGTAATCAATACAGATAAATGAAATATAAATATTTTGTGTGCTGTAATTATCGCAAATCATTTTGTTATTATTTGTGTCATACAGATTAATTATAAAGATAACAATTCTTTCACGAATGTTGGCCCCTGAATGACTTGACCCTGTCAGGTCCCTGGGACTGTATTTGTAACGAATGCTAGAGAAAAATAGTGGTCCTACTAGACGCCTCAGGATAGTTATTACGCGTGGCTATCCCCTGAAACTATTAGGCTTCATTTATTATGAATATATATGTCTAGTCTCTATCAATTTGGATTAGGGTAATAGCGTTATCAATTAGTAGGATGATACTATATAACAGTAATAATGTCATTGGAGCGCGTAAAAACCCAATAGATGAAAAAAGTCGCGGTAATAAAGGAGTTTAGTAAGTATAGAAAATGCCATTTGTGAAAGTTGTTTCACTTCGAAGCTGTTAAATACTTCCAGCTTATCGCAGAGAAACGGTCAAAGGAATATATTGGTCGATTTATTGAATTTTACGATCTAGTCATATATGTAAACGTGTCGCGATATCTTTATTGCAAGCTTTTAATAATAATACTTACATTGCACACATTTTTGTAAAAACTAAAATGTACCCGCGTCATACCGATTGTAAGATAATTTTAACGATTTTTATTACATATTACATTTTTGGTTAGATAACAATGGAACTGAGACGGAAAATAAGTTTACAATGAATAGTTTAAAGAAGATAAAAATTAAAATAATGTCAATGTTAGAGACACAGTTGCTTGAAAAATCGATCTACTCGTGAAGTTCAAAGAGAACATGCAATTTTAATATTTACATATGGTTTGCGTTCGCCGTTTTACTCTACGTAGAGGTAACAAATGTAGTATTTCTATTTTTATACAACGTTAAAATAAAAAAAATCAAATAAGTCAATTACTTAACTTCGTAAATTTAATCGCACGATAAGCTATTAATTATCTAAAATTACACGTAAGAAAAAATTATCACCTAAGTACTCAGAAATTTCTCAATTCTAGCATTCCGAATAAAATCTAACTTAATTAGAATCGAGCGATATTCACATAGATCGGAGCTAATAATAAGGATATCATTCACACATTGATGCAATTTTCCAACTAGGGGTAGTGCGTTTCACATCTCACTAGAGGTGCCTTCTATATAGCTACACAGAGCTGACATACACAGTACAACCTGGTTCATAATTGCACGCCGCGATTAAGCGCGAGGTCAACGACCTCACCATTGTTATTGAATGGTAATATAATTTTTATTGTATAGAATTAATGATAATAAATGTAAAGGTAAGAACGCAAATCGACTGCATTTGCATAAACCTTCAAAGGAAACGTCGACCAAAACAAATTACGTAAAAGTAGACATGATTTCCGAGCAATAAACGAACCAAGTTGTATCATCTTTACTTGCTCACAAAATCGACGAAACCTTAGTTTCAAACTATATACAAATTACATACAAAAAAACAAGAGTAGTTAAAAAATAACGTCAAATTATGAACGGTTTCGTCAACTTTACGCACGCGCACGTAAGCACGTGTTTACATCTATAGCCCGCGCCAAACTTCTAGTCCGCTCTGAAGTTGTTACGTGCAGGTTTAGTAAGCGTATACTCCGTAACGTAAGGGCACCCTAACGTAGCTATGTACTCGCGGGCGAGAGCGGGCAGCGGAGAGTGCCGGGGGGGGAACCGCGCTGTCTTCCTCCCGCTAATATCTACAATTTGTTATTGCGACGCGACTCGTTTCTATATTCGGAGCGGACTAGCAGTTTGACGCGGACTATGCGTGCGTTCCGAGCGAGCGGTACCTCTGGCTGCGGTTCTTCGCCCAGCGAGTCGCCGAGCGCCTCCGCCTGGCTCTTCATTATAGAATATATTTTCACGTACGGCGCCTTCAGCAGCTATGCGCAATCCCCACCAAATGTTAGTAATGTTTACAATTGCATTCGTTTCATTGTATTGTAATGATTAATGTTGTCGTTGTATTGTGAATGATATTCATTGCTGTTATGTCATTTTAATGAGGTAATAATACTGTCGTCCTATCATTAACGATATAGATTACTAACTTGTCATAGTGTTATGAATGCATCAGATATGAGTATGTTTCAGTAGAATATTTTTGTTATGGTTTGTTTTTCTTTCATAGAAATTTAAGGCTTAACGAGATAAATAAATACTAATTTGTAATTCGTGCAAAGGGTCAACCTTTATTACAACGTACAATATAGTTAACTATTAAACATCTTCTGTATTATATATTTATTCTATTGTTTATAAAATATTATAATTATAGAAAATATTATTCTCACATATTGGCGGAAATAAATAATCTTCGTCCTCCTAAAGAGAATTCTATCTTTTTCCAATAAAAATATTAAAAGGAATATTTGTATTATTATTTAAAGAAAGTTAGATAAAGGGCCTTTGTTATCGATTTTATGTCTGAACCCGCAAAGGCCCTATGTAATCATGGGCATAAAACACAACAATAGTTGACTCTTAGATAAACTTATTGCCGTTAAACTGTCAGAGGTGTAAAATACTCGTATTATTTACGACCTATTGAGTGGCGATGTGCAGATTATTTTGTTTTCGTTGATAACCGTGTCGCATTATGTTAATAATGTATGTATAAAGGTCGGTACTGACCATGGGTGTTCATGTGTAATGTAACAATTTAGAAATTGACGATATAAATTCCTCGACGAGTGCTTATCAAACGCTTGTAACGTTCATTGAATTAATTTTCTAAAATTAAACCAGTACTATTGGATCGTACATCAAATTAGCAATTATTACATTACATTAAGATTCCCCCGGTCATTATCCACCTTTATTTTATATATGGATTAAATGATATGATGTATTGCCGATATCGACATTTATCGATAAACAAAGAAGGCGCCAAACGCATTCAAGTTATCGTATCGGTGAAAGCTGCTAATCCATTTATATACTACCCGATAACATTTATAATCGATAATTCGTTTTAATTGCATTGAAAAAGGTGAAGGCAATTTAATTGTCAACATCCATATAAAGTGTCTTTGTATAAACAATCGTAAACTTCAAAATTGCTCATTCAATATTGCATTGTTTTAAATATTGAAATAATAAATTATCGGGGCGCGATCTTGTTAGCGCAGAAAGAGCTAAATATACCATACATTGTTCTTAAAACAGCACAGATAAGGTGTGTATATAATTGTTTTGTTGACATCTGTCATGTCGTGCGTTTGCGCATACGTAGCGTGTTACGTTTCGGTCTGTGAATGGAAATACCGAATGTTTCGCGGCACAACCGTATAAGGTGTACGAAGTTTTCATATATAATAGAATACATGTTAAATGTGTACTGTAACTGTGGGAGGTGATTATGCGTTGTTAGTATTGACTGAGAAACAAATGGACTTTGGGTCTGCTTAGTAGTAAATTTTTGAAAAAAGAAATTCGGAGAAAACATAATTATTGCAAAATATGCATTTATTTAACAACACAACAGTTGCTATCTTGATTAGATAAAACGTCATAACCATTACAACACATTTAATTAAAATTTATAATTTTAAACATAATTTGAAACAATGTAGTATGTTTAAATGATATCTTTTCATTTATGTTGTAATTTTTCTGCCTAAACTTGTCACATATTCATATTTAGACCGCTATTATAACAAATGACAATTGTGTCCGCCATTTTGGAAAATATTGTAAAACATTCCCGAAGTCCATTAGTCGATTGTCAACGATTGTTAGATATAGACGTGTCTCAAAACTGTTAAACACAAGTGCTCAAAACAATGAGTTATTAGTCAAATATTGGAATATTTAGCATAATAATAATATTGTATAGACTTACCTCCCAGGACTCTCGCGTAATATCAGACACATCGCCGGTGGAACCGGTGCGTTCCTATAACAAAATTACTTCTTAAATATAAGCGACACTCGACAATTACGATACTCATTAACTTGTGAGAATCTCTTTATTATAATATAACGCAATTTTAACTACAAACTGTTATCTTGAGTGATTGCTGCGAGATGCGAGATAATATTATTATATTTATGATATAAAGGGCATTCGTTACGGTGAGCTGCGTACGCGCAGGTGTTGTGAAACATTTTAATATATGGACGTCCTGATTGATTGTAGACTTCAATGTCAGACTATAGGTAATTTTTAATGTCTATGGCATTTTTTTTACATAAAACAAAAAAATATTCAAATAATTTATAATCTCACGATACCGAAATCAATGCGGTCTTTAATTTGCCGAATCGAACTAAGCGTGGATTTGAAATAATCATACCTGCAGCAGCAGTGTTCCGCAATTTTTTTGTGTTCAAGGTACATCTAGGAAAACTAAAATGTTTGGAGGTACACCACAAATTAAAAATTAGTTTTTAAATAATATTAATCAACATTTATTGAAACCAAAGAATTAGATTAACGAAACAAAACGCGTCGCTCGTGCGCTCGCGTAATTTCTGTAGGTATTTTACTTACCCTTACTTACTTACTAAAATAATTTTATAAGATAACCTTATATTTCCGCGGCACACCAACTAATGATCACGTTACACTAATGTGCCGCGATACACACTTTGCGGAACACTACTGTATAGGACACCATGTAGAGTATCGTCCGTTATTAATAATTACTTCTATCCAATGTTTGCCTATCAAAAGTAGAAGTTTAACAATTTCTGTTAAAAATAGTAATTGTCAAAATTGATCTTTGGTAGGCGAAAAATGGATAAATGGTTTATAAATAACGGGCAATTATATACACTTTGTATCTGTGTTCAGTCAATATAATATGAGTAAAGTATATTATGTTACCTTCTGTCCGGGCTTGGCGTCGTCGTCGTCCCACTCGGTGTCGCTGTCGATGAGCTCGTAGCCGTGCGCGGCCACGTCGCCCAGCGGCCCGTACCGGTCCGGCACCCAGTGCGTCAGGAACTTGAACAGGTCGTCCACCCTGCGAGAAATGTACAATGATATTAGTAGAACATCTTTTTACAAAAAAAATAGAGCATAGTTGTAGAGAATTCAATTTCAGACCGAAACGGTTTTTTACAAATTTTCGAAGCGACGAATAGTTGGTTCGCTAGAGCGCAATAGCGATTTGCATATCTATTTTTCTAGATAAAAGTTGAAAACGAACATATCTGTAAACGGACGGATATAGTTATGTTCGTACGCAATGACGTAGGTACATTACGTTACACATACACATTGTGTAACATAATGTACGCTTTATACAATTTCAACTCATGTTTAATTTAAGATTTATAAATAAGGAGATTTCTAATCAGTACTGGAAATATAATAATTCAATTTATTAAGAAATATTCAAAAAGAAAATAATGTTTCTTTCTACCCTTATTCTTTGATACTCTTAGTATAAACCAAAAGAGTGTCTCACCGGTTCCTAGGCACGCCGAACCAGTACTCGGGCTTCATGCGCTTGCGGCCGTAGGACATGAGCGGCGTGGAGCGCGGCAGCGGGCGGCCGGCCGGCTTGCCCATGCGCAGCCGCAGGTACAGCGGCGGGTCGTCGCTCGGGCGCGCCGGGCGCGGGATCAGCTCTGTAACACGTGGGCGTTTAGTAATGGTTTTCATAGGGGAAATAGCGAGCGAGGGAGATTGAGAATCGAATCAACGGATTTTTGGCGAAGCTACAATAGTGAAGGTCTTGATTTATTATACTTAGTGTCATCGAAGTATATTTGTAACATTATTTTTGATATAATTCCAAGATATTTATTATTTTGTACCACCTGGAAAGCAAATATTAATTCGCTCACGGGTCCTTTCCACATATTTAATTTATCACTAATATTTCAAATCCGACTATCGAGATTAACATAAGAAAATATTGTTATAATCATATCTACAAAAAAATCAGATCAATTGCATTGTTCCACTTACAAGCGAAAAACAATTTCAAAAAGATATCATCGTCCATTGTTCCATCGTCAATCCATTGCTGTCCTACTGCTGGTCACGGGTCTCCTCTCAAAGAGTGAAAGCTTAGGTCATAGTGTATCACGCTGACCAAGTGCGGAGTAGTAAACTTCACACCATTTTTTTTTCACTTAGGCGTACACATTTCCTTACGAAACAAATTCAAAAGCATTTAAACAGTACTCACTATCAAAAGACGCGAACAGATCTGGCATATCGTCCACGGAGACCATGCTGCGGTAGTCGAGCCGCGGCTGCGTGGAGCCCGCGCTCGAGGACGACTTGCTCTGCGAGCGCCCAAACCCGCCCAGCGAGCTGCGCCTGCGTTGTACGGACGGAAATAGTTACGTATACGTTCACTACTCGTTAATACACGAATTCAACGTTTGTCGAATGTAAATAAATATTTTATATGTTTATATGTTATTTGATGTAAATATATATTGTTGTTTTATATGTTGTTATGTTGTTTTATATGTTATTTTAATGTAAATATTTTATTACATTAAAATATACCAGACACAATTAAATTGAATACCTTTTTACAAAACAACAATGTTATGTCACATAGGTATAGGACCTAACATTGAAATCTACCTAGATAGCCACTTTAAAAATTAAACAAATATATTCACTGACTTGCCACTTTTATCGAGACAACATTCCTCTTGTCTTGTACTAGCTGATATGCATTTTACAATAAATTCAAGTGGCAAGTGGCTTTCTGTTCTTCTACCTTTATTTTACTAAAAGAAACATCATTTATTGTACAGTGTATTTGTCTCAAAATTAAACGCCTATTTAGATCAGTTAAATAATATACGTTCCACTCCCAGTAGCAAATTATCATTATATTCATTTCATTGAATACTTCATTACAATTTCTTTCCTTCATGGCGTCCCTAGATCTAATATACCTATATAATATACAATACACAAATACATAATATAGAATATTCTCCACCTGTCAGAAATACACTGTAATTTTAACAAACATACAATAGAATATAACAGGACTAAACATGCTATAACTTCACGGATCATAGTAAAAGGTGCTATAATAAAAATGCTCGTGGCAACAGTGGTAATGATAATAACACACAACTGACCTTGGAATCCATACTTTACCCTATAATGAGGTCTAGATGAGAGAGAGTACACAATAGTAACGTCGTCATGAACTAGCGACAAGCCGCAAGACGGCACGCCACGGCGACAACAGACAGAAAAAGCTTTTTTATATATATAAAAATATAATGTTTAAAAAAAACAAGAAATTTTGACAAGCAAGAACAAGCATATACCATACATTTTTTTCTTTTAAAATTATGAATGTGTAAATCATTAAAAATAAATATATCTTTCACTTTTAAAATAGTATATACTTGCTCTGGAGTAAAAATTTAAACCAATTCCAAAAGAAAATAAGTATTGAAGAGTCTATTCTATGAAGCGTGTCGAGTAGGCGCGCCGCCGGTGCAACATCGGTACAACATCGGAACGAGTACAGTGAGACAACAGTAAGACTATGGATCTCGCTAACACTTCAATGACACTAGGAACGTCCTAACACATATACAACATGCCATTCAGCGCAAATTCTTAACATAGAACGCTATGCGTTGGATTTAGGATCACACATATTATCAATTTTCCTATATATTCTTATCCGAAATCCAACCGTATAATACGAATAAGAAGTAACAAACACAATTATGTCGGTGGAGATGCCTAGTAACAGAGTGATAACGGACAGGAGGCTAAACGCAATAGATCACAGTGACATGGTTAGCCAAATATAATTTGCCAATTATTTCCAAATATAAACAAACTCTAAAAGTATCGTAGCAATATTACTGAAATTGAGAAAACAAAGTTTACCGACTTGATTGTCAAGAAATTAAACAATAACAAACATAAATAAAACACAAGTGACACGTTGATATTCCAAAAAAATTAAAGCACAGACGAAAAATGTATTAAATCCATAATAGTGTACGTAATTCGGTACGTACATACGTGAACATTTACGTGCACAAATATATGGATCATTTCATTAAAATCAATCATGAAAAAGTCACTAAAATTGTCAAAGACAAGGCGTGCTTAAGCTTATATGAGTACCATGTCATTGAGATCTAAACATCGTTCATAATGCAACACATAACGGAGTTGGCACATCCAATGTTTCCAGCGGAGCGTCACGTACCCCGATGTGAACACGTCGTGGGGCCCCTCCTCCGACGGTGTTTTACTCAGGAACAAACCCGTACCGAACTCCACTAGGTTCATTGGCGAGCTGTGCACACAGCACGCGAACCAATGAACGTAGCGGATTCGATAAACAAATTCAGACGATCCCGGTTAGCATCCACGGTAGCAAAGGAAAAATTTAGGATTGCAATATTATTAATTCATTAATTTAATTTATTATTTCTTACGTGCATGTGTATATGTGTGCTCTTATTATGCGGTCTCATGTTTGCCTAACGAATGTCATTTGTGAACATCGAAGAATTTTTGTATGATTTTGGAAAATATTGCATCGATGTGCAATATTCTCAATATAATACACAATCTTTATAAAGTTAAGAAACATTTTTATCGAACATAGGACTGTCTAATTGTTAATGATTAATCAGTGCTGTGTCCGTTATAATACTACATATTTTCATGTAAAAATGGTGAACGGAATTATAATTTCATTCTTATAAGCCGTAAGTATTTTCGAGTGCTATTATAGGTTTACAAATGTTTACAAATAATTTCTCTCATAAGTTAAGTACACTGTTGAATTGAATAAAAAATATATAAAATAAGTGTATTGAATTTCAGAAAATCTGCCTATTCTTACACTTACATGAAAATTTGCAAGTAACAATATATATTTGTTTCTTTGTCTGTATGTTTGTATATAGAAACAAAGTTGGTACTTTCGAGCTCATATAGAGTATAAACATAGGTAATCAATTAACCCCCAATCAAATTTAGGGTCCTTGCGTTAACATTAAAATCAATTACGACAATATAAAGATTCATTATATTTTTATAAGAGAAAATATAATTATAAACAGTACGTTACCTGTTGAAGACCTTGGAGAATACGCTGGTGGAGTTGTGGCTATCGGCGGAGGTGGGCAGCGAGTCGCCCTGCGAGCCCTGCGCGCCCTGCGGCCCGGCCTCGCCCGTCAGCCCCTCCACCCACGACAGCGGGTACGAGAGGCGCTTCAGCATCTGATCAGTACAGATTGATAGTTTAGACAAACGTGTAAATTAGCGACAAAGCAACAGATGTTTTTGGTAAATATCCTAAAAAAAATAATAATTATTAAATAATATTTGTTAAGTTCTTATTTAGTATTACCGTTCGGATTTTGATAAGACAATTAAACGCAGACTACGTGTTCAATCGACTATTCTGTCTGTCTCTAGACGCAGACAGATAGATCTAAATATTAGTAAAATCGTTCCACTGACTCCTTTCAGCATTTTCCGATATTTACTATACTTTCCTGCAGTTGCTGGCTAGTTAATGTAGAGGACTATTATGATGTCATTATGTTGCTCCGTTTAAGTTAACTGTTATATTTTACATAGTGTTCTTTTAAATGGGCTTGTCGGCCTCCTCCTGGTTGTCGTCGAGCGAGACGGAGGCGAGCACTATGTCCACCTGGCTGTACAATTATACCGCGGTGCGAGCAGTCATACATTGCGCTAAACTTCTAGTCCGCTCTGAATATAAAAACCGAGTCCCGACGCAACAGCAAGTTGGAGATATTAGCGGGACGAAGACAGCGAGGGACCCCCCAGGCACCCGTCCGCTGCCCGCTCTCGCCCACGGGTACATAGTTGCGTTAGTGTACCCTTACTGTTGCTACAGAGTATATGCTTGTGGTTGGGTTCGACAGTATTGGCTCTCTGACTAGACCTGCGCGTAACAACTTCAGAGCGGAGTAGAAGTTAGGCGCGGACAGTTAGTTATTCCAGTACCTTATTCTTCTTGTCGGGCTTGCCGGGCTCCTCCTTCTGGTTGCCGTCGAGCGAGAAGGAGACGGCGGCGGGCTTGCGCGGCGCGCGCTCGTTCTCGCCGAGCGGCGGCGCTGACAGCGGCGGCTCCCCGCGCGGCAGGCACACCGGCGGCACCCACTCCGCCGACAGCACTATGTCCGCGTCGCTGTATACCTGCATCACCACGTTTATGTTTATAACTCGACCCATTAAAACATGTTTATATATGTTGATTAAAAGTAGCTAACGTCTGACTGGTGTAGTTGGCCGTATGGACCTAATTTACTTCGCCAATACGAACGCATTTCACCTTGATTAAAATAAAAACAATGAATATTTAAAGAACCCACTAAAATGTTGATGTTAATTAAAAGTAGCTAACATCTGACAGTTGTAGTTGGAAATTTGGATTACCTACATTTACTTTGCCAAATAGAAGCATTTCACCTTGATCAAAATAAAAATAGTAAATATCTAAAGAAGTCAACAAACACTAAAGAAAACTTCCTCCTCGCATAGATCTATAATACAGTACCAACAAATACGACGACAACACAAATAAGTGAAAGAAGAAGAAGAAGAAGAAGAAGAAGAAAAAAATAAGAATAAACCTTAAACAACTGTACTACGCAGAAAATATTCCTAATAGAATACACAAAAACATATTTTTCCCAATACCTTTCAACATCTATCATAGAACGACATTCACATAAAGAGATATATGTATGAAACACTTTCATTAAAAATACCGTAACACATAGGAGTGTCAGAAAAAACAACATTAACGACCAACGAAGATTCATCATAAGATATTCACGACACATGAAGGAACATATAGTTTCACCTATACATATGACATATACAAGTTCTTACAAACAGCGAAAAAAGATTTCAATTCAAAGACAGAAAGAATAAAACAGTAACATCCAGTTACAGGAAGGTACAGTTACTTCCACCGCGAGCCAACCTCACCTCGTCGGCGGACGCGCACGAGCGCATCTCGTCGTCGTGGTGTTCGAGCGCGAAACGCCGCAAGAACCTCGTCTGGTACGAGTAATCGCAGTCGCAGTCGTCGTACATCGACACGTCGGTCTCCGGCGTCTCGAATATCGTGCCGATGTCGTGACGACAACACTCGTGGTAGTGCGACGAGGATAGGGACGAAGTGGAATGGTACATGGACATCGTGTGATACTCCTAAAACATTAAGTCATAAGGGAATTCGTCGACAGTAGTATTCTCCCACTGTTTAAAAGAATTTGTGTTCTTTTATTTAGTAAAAAATATTTATTTTTGTAAATTTTGTAATTAATTCTCTTTGTATTCACATATTATAATATGTATTTTACCTAACAATACAGCAGAAAAACTTATGCATAATAATGTGTATAATACAATATGAACTATGAAAATGGTGTTAAATGTTGTAGCCAATATAGTCAAAACAAATTATTTTGCTGTTCGTCGAATTTCAGTCATTATTAGGTAGATTAATGTAACACGGTATATGTTCCAGATCCAGACATCCGACCTTTCCTCCTCCGGATTATTTACGAATGTTTTTTCCAGGCCCACGATAGATTACGATATTAATTGTTTAATAGACAAACCCTACTCAGTACTGAGCAGGTCGGAAGAAAACAATAAACCGCAGTTTAGTAGTCATAAAAAAAATATTTTCAGACGGATCCGAAACTATAAAGCCCGTTCCACATTCTCGCGAGAATCTCGCGAGAACGCGAGAAAAGCACAAGAAACGAGAATGTGGAGCCGATACGAATCTGGTTTTTCTCGCGTTCTCGCGAGAATGTGGAGCGGGCTTAACGCGTATGACGATTAGTTCCATATCCCACCTTCTTAGAGTTAGTGGGCGTAACGTGCAGCAGCGGGTCGCGGATGTCGATGCCGGAGTCGTGGTAGGACAGCTTGACGAGGTGGCGGCCGTCGTCGTCGTCCGCGGCGCTCGGCGCGCGCTCCGCCTCCGAGCCCTCGCGCGACGGCTCCAGGCTCTCCTCCTTGCCCGGCTCCCCGGCGTCGCCTTGCTCGCCGCTGGTGCCTGACACCTGTAACAATAAAAAATATTATCATCGGTCATCATCATCATCATTATAAAGACACAGGTTTTGACGATAGTAGAAACATTTGTGGTTGGACTCCGGCGGCACTACCGCCACACCTATTTCTCCTCATAGCTGCAGCGTTAAGCGCTGCTGCTGGTTTGAAGGGTGTGGCAAAAGAGACAAACTTTTCCGAGGCGTTCCAGCTTAGGCTTTAGGGGTAGCAGCGCATCTGTGGCCGACCATAGGAAGGAATATCTAATCCTATCTGGGGTTGATTACAAATGTCCAACAACGGCAATGGCCACTTATCATCAGGTGGACTGCATACTCGTCTGCTATTTCTATATTACATTGTTTGTCAACCAATTTGTTTTCTGTTACAAGTTAATGTTATAAAATAAAATACTCATATTTTTTAAGTTTTTGGTCAAATTTAGACCATCATACGAGAAGAGTATCGTATAACCTTAATATATTCTCACTTTATATAAATTATGAAAGAAAACTAACCTCGCTGCCTTGATCAATAGACATTCTATCCTTGCTGGGAATGGCCCAGTGATGATCCAGTAAAGATTTCCGCCTCTCTTCTGTGGTCTGTTGCTAGAAAAATATATTTATAATGAGCTTCTAATTTATATCAATTTACCATCATTATATTTTTAATCGGACCTTTACCGATTAGTTACTATTATTTATTTAATTCGCTACACAAGGTATAATCAATCACCTTGTAGCCTAACAAATTATGCTTATTTAAAACGCTTTCTATTGATAATTCATTGCCATTTAATTAATAGCCTTTAAATAGAAAATACAGTTATAATAGTTTAAAAAGCCTTTGTTATTAAACGGTCAAGTTATTCAATTGTATCTGTAGACAAAGGACATCTGCAATCAACTGTTCCAATAAAGTCGCTTCATATAAGTAAATTTGTTAAAACGCGCTTTTGAACTCTCTAGCTTATAAAGGGGGGTCGGAAGGACCGGTCTGCCCCGGGCTCCCAGTTCTGGCGGCCCCCCAGATTTACTTGTTATTACCTAAAAAAAAGTACGCCGGACTCATCGCAATATTTGTCGGCGAAGTACAAGTCTATGAGACATTTGTAATTTTGTAAAAACAAATCAACTTTTTAGACTGGGGGCCTCCAATCAATTTTTCGCCTCGGGCCTCAGACGTGTGGCCTCAGACATGATGTGGTCATTACAATCTTAAATATCTTTACGATGTTAAAAACCCTAATTTCCAACAGTTACCTGCAAAGCGGTGGGCGTGACGAGTTCCCGCTCGAAGGCCTTGGGGAAGGCCGCACCGCCGCGGTCCTCCGCGTCGGAGCCGCGCCGCTCCTCGCCCGCCGCCGCGCCGCCCTCCGCCGCCTCGCCGCCAGAGGCCGCCTGCAGCTCGGGGAACGTTTCATCCTGATAAATGTGTATGTTAGGATTTTGGAAGTGGAATTCGCAAGCGATTTCATGATTGGTCAAGAAAAAATTGACCACACAAGGTACCATAATTGTACCAATGGAATCAGTAAAATCGAACCCCGTGTAGTTCCCATGCTATCACATTGATTTTAAATAAATTGAATAACCATGAAATCGCTTGCAAAACAATAGTATTATTGGGCACTACTCGAAAGAGATTTTTAAAATTTCCACATTTTAATTGTACAAAACAACACGAAGAATAGCTTTTCTTTAAATATACATAACAATTAGTACCTATATTACGCAGTAACGGTAAATAAGTAAAGAAAAAATATATTTCTCTAATCGCCAATTACCTCTATAAAACCTGATGAAAATAGAACCATTACAAAGATAAAAATTACGGAAAATGTATTTTTTAAACCTTGAAATTTTAATTCAACACGCCACTTATGCACACAAGCAGTAAAAAAGTTACGTTCAATTTTAAAGGAAGCAGTACAAAAACTCACTTTGACTAGAAGGGAGTCCTTGCCAGGCGAATGTTCCGACTTATTCATGTAATATATTTCAGCTGTCTCGGCTCTGTAACGCAGAAATACAAGTTCAATACAACAACACAGTAGTGTACCTACTGTACAACAAATTGAAATACGAATGCCGATACGAATATTTAATCAAATGCTTCTTGACGCCGTGAACATTTCTATTGGTTACACTTACGTCATTGCTGTTTTTCGTCATATTTTGAACTGAATGAGTTCTGAGTATAATTTCATAATTAAATATTGTAGTTAAAAACATTTTTACTTATTTTATCTGCGTTTTTCTCTACATGGATTTAAAAAGACGGGAATATAAGGATTAATTTCCGTTATAGAAGATAAATTCAAACATCAATATAATATTTTCAAAAATCTTCGGAGATATTAAAATATCTTGTCAGTTCCTTTCCGGTAGATCTTATCCCATCTCGTTCCATCGCTTACGGTCCCATCCCGAATAATCCGGTGACGTAATGCATTTTATCGTCTAATTTCATCACAATATATCACGTCACATCTCGTCACATCACTTTTCACTACCTCTACTCAAAATGAGAAGTAATTAACGTAAGTAACGGAAAGGTAATTTTTTGTTGAAAATAACACCCACATTTCACCCTAGCATAAAAGACACGGGTACGTACTTGTGCATGTTGTGGTCGGGCGTGTGCGTGCGCATGTGCGCGATGTCGTAGAATATCGCCGCGTTGACCACGTACTCCATCGGCGCGATGACGCCGTACGACTCCGGCCCGTGCTCCATCACCAGCGTGTCCGACACGTTCGGGTCGAACATCACCGCGTTCGGCGTCACCAGCAGCACGCCGGACACCACGCCCTGGGGCACGCGGAATGTGAAATAAGTTGACAAATACATGTGGAATAAGTTGTCGAACAGGTCCCGAGACCTGTCAATAACAACCCATAACAAAACTGAGATCCTCTGATCTCAGACTTGATCCTCTGATCTCAGATTTGTTATCAACTGAGACATACGCGTAGATTAAGTAAACTAGTAACTTCTAATGCAATAAATTAACACTTTCTGTGTTTATATCTATTTACTGTTTTGTGTGTTTACATATCCAGATACAGTAAACCCGGTATAGACTTCAATTCTCATTTTTTGTTTTTCTTTTAGTATAAGTTACTTTGTAGATGACATAAAATTACGTAACATACTCGTAATGTAAACGGGCATGTGACTGTGTACATTCAAGAGTTTAATTCACAAATGAGTAATAGACAATGCCTGAAAGCGACAATTAGGGCTAATTAAGATTTAACTGGTCAGAAATATGTAGAACTCGAACTAACGCGCTTGAAAATTTTAAAAATAATACTTCACAACTACCATGCAACGGTCTACTTTGTTTTGTCATTATGCAATTATATTATTATTTTATAGATTTCATTAAATCATTGACATTCTGAAGAGGTTTATACATATTTTAAGTGCTAGTATAAGAAGTATTTAAAAGATTAACTATATCAATGATAAGCAACATAATAAAGATAAAGTTATATACTATCATGGCAGACAGTAATACCACATTCCCGGAAAGTACATAGAAATTTATATGCGAAGAATCAAACGAGAATTTAATGTAATGCAACTATGTAACTATGTAAAATGCAACTCATGCCTGTCAAACAATTTTACAGCAGGAAAATCCTATTTTGAAGTTGATCATTTATATTTATGTTATTATATTCGAATACTTCAGTACAGCTAGTACAGCCCCTTCTATGTACTTATCAAACTAGCATGACTATTGTGAACACATAAAATCTATAATCTCGTTCGATGTTAAAGGAATCTTCTACTTTTGTGCACATATACTCGGTAAGTGTTCGTTTCTGCAATATGAACGACTTTACGAAGATTTAATGTTTTCTACTTTGATCAAATCGCTCTACTATTTTAATTAGTTTTACCACCTTCAAATTAGAATTTAGCAGGCAGTTCCTATTTAGAGAATCGTCATTACATCTCCAGCAGTAAAATCACCTGTCCATCAGTGATGTGGCGCACGTTGATCTTGAGGAAGCGCTGCGGCGCGCTGCTGCTGGCGGGCGCCTCGGGGGACACCGGCCGCAGGCTGTCCAGTATCTCTGAAATTATAAACGCATTTCATTTTAATATTGTAACATTTTTGTTACACCGGTTAGTCAAATTATACAATTTGACCTCCCAAGCTGACAATTCAAAGTTTCAAACCGTAGAGACTTAGGAAATTGTGCAAGCTAAATAGCCAATCTTCATGCCTTTTTATTTATTTATTTATAAGTTTGATCATTTAAATATTGTTAAAAGGATGTCAATATGAAGTCTGAGAAAATTCCAATATATATTTGACCAGCTTGGTGAACTATGGTTTTAGACCATAGTTCACCAAGCTGGTCAAGTCTATACCCTTCACTTGCATTGCATTGCATCATGTTGTGCATTCATGACAAACTGATGATTTTTTCTCTGGATTGACAGATTTACCTTATATGTCATATGACACACTATCTTTGCACAATTCCTTAAGACTCATCAGTAGCAACTCATTTCAAATGTGCCTTATTTTAAAATCAATCGTAAACGTTGTAGTAGAAGCGAGTATAATGTGATTTTAAATTACTTGCGACTGAGGTGAGAAGACAATGACGTAGTTTTATTTTAATAAAAACTAACATAAAAACCGTATTATGTATGTATGTACATTTTATTTACATAATGTTTATAATTTTAACATGCAATTGCAATGCACTGTGAGTTACAAAGATATTATACTAAGAAACAAAAGGATAAATATGACTCTTGCAAACGTTACGTATCCTTGAGTGGGAGCAGTTAGCACTGAGTTAACTGCACAAATCATTTGCATAATGTTCGTTTCACGAAATGTTTTCATAATTTTCACAAACAATCATAAAAAGCGATAACAGTTCACCTTAATTAATTTCGATAACAATAACAAACTATTCAAACGTTGCTATCCAAAACCTATTTGAATAATAAGTGTTTGATTAATCAGGGAACAAATTGCGATAACGCTATTTTTTCACAATAATTAATTTATTTATATAATAGTAAAATGAATGAGTTTCCCCGTGTGCGATTAAATTTACTTCAATGTGTTTAATTTACACAAGTGCCGTAAGTATTTACAAATCAAAACTATCCAATGTCACTTCTATTAAATTTTCTTTAGACATCTAATTAGGTGAAGATTTCTTTCTCGATAATTCGTTCCCGATTAAAAAAATATGATAGAATATGATAAAGTAACAAGCAAATAAGTTATTACAAACAAAAATGTTTAGAAAAACGCAATTATTTCTCAATTACGGAGTATTCCAATCTAATTTACTAAGACAAGTTTAGATTAAATACCTTTTTCCTGCGCAGGTTCGCTCGGCGGACCCTGTGTTGATTCAGATGTATTGTCGCCGCTCTCGGACGGACCATCCGAATCTTTGTCGCCATCTGGAATCAACAAGCACAATGTTTATCGAACTGAACGATAACAAGCGCAACGAAATCACAACACACCGAGAAGAAAGATTAAGATTTAATGTCACGGCGCACTAGCGTTTCACACGAAACAAAACAATATGCTACGAACTACAAACACACCTTGAAGATACCAACGCTTCATGAATTCGAAACCGAACATTCTTGAACAGCTGTAGAATCACAACAATCACAACAATATTCCTTACACCGGCACGATTGTCGCGCGTGACAGAACGGGATCCATATCAACCGAACGCAATTGTCTACTTTGTTACTTTAAAAAGTGACAGTTTTGAAGCACTAGCCCTGTATGCATACGATACGATACGATAATGTCGGTCAATGACTACTGAAAATAGTAACTCGTTTTAGCGCGGCGGTTCTCGGCGCGGCCGCGTCTGCACGCCGCCCGCGACGACTGTTGAAACTTTTGTTTGCGGTGCAAATAGAAAAAAAAATGTTCAAGTACACGTCACATACAGTGAACACCACCAAGGTTGAGCGCTGTGCGAAGACAACAATGAATCAACTCGGCATGCACTTATCTATTGTTGTTGATTTGATTACACTTATCAGCTGTTCCACTTTGTTACGTCGTACGTTTTGGCGCATTGTAGGTAAGTGCGTACAAAAAACCGAGCCCACGTGAACGGACGCGACTGTTCCGATGAGAACTCTCGTTGCGAATACATCCAATCGATACGAATCGATGCAATAAAACGAAATAATTGGGTACCTAACAACTAGAATTTACCCATAAACACCATAGTTAATGATAGAGATCGTTAAACGGTTGCTATAAAAACAATAGAAGTAGGTAACTAAAGCCATCTGTTGTAGGTCTGTCCATTAAATATTAAAGACGATTTTCCTACAAGTAAAATGATCGTGTCAGTAGGGTAAACCGTAAACAATGTAGGTTAGAGAAACATGACTGGCGTGCATTCGTCGGGTAGGTATCTAATATAGAAATCGATACTGTACAATTTCATAAAATATTTAAGTTACTGTGGGTGGAACGTTAGCGTGGAACATTAATGGCAAATGACGTACAGCACGACCCTCGACATTTATTAAATACATTTTTAAAGAGAATTCAGACATTTATGTTGCAAACTTTGAACCTATTTTCAGGAGTAATATCATAATATAACATTTTTTAACATTCCCATTCATATTTCAAACATATCATATTATTATAATATATGTAATACGGATACACTTATAGACTCTACAATGGAGGTGCGAGAAATGACTCGTTTTTGTTAATGTGTGCATACATCAGGCATGTCGTGTATATAAACGACAATGTGTAGCTGTTTGCGTGAGATCTGTGCAGGAAAAAAACAAGTAACTTCCCAATTTTCCCTTTATTTTTTCTTAAGTTCTTCTATTAATCTTAACAGATTACAATCAATATGTTACGTTTTTTTAGTAGCAAACGAGCATGCAGTCCACCTGATGAAAAGTGGCTACTGCCGCCCATGGACATCTGTAATCAACCCCAAATAGGATTAGATAATCCCACCTGAGGTTGGCCACAGATGCGCCGCTACCCCTGAGGACTAAGCTAGAACGCCTCGGAAAAGTCCTCGGAAAACCCTTATCACACCCTTCAAAACCGAACACAGCAGCGCCTAACACTGCTGTTATTAGGTAGAAATAGGTGTGGCGGTGGTGCCGCCGGAGTCGAACCACAAAGGGTTCTACCACCTTCAAAACAACAATGTTACAAGCAATGAAAGTGCTTAAACAGCATTTGGTTGCATTTGTTTCTTAAGATTATACGTACAAATAGGTATAATAGCGATGTTCAAAGAAAATAAAATATGATAAGATTATTTTATGATCTAAAATTCTAAATTCTTATGCGTAGGTAAGTAGACATGTGTCCGACAAATTTGTATATAGATATTAATAGTGATAAACTAATTGTTTGTAAAATGAAATGTTCGTTTGTTATTTTCTTATGCGTATTTTATCACTGTTTATTGCATACATATAAGTAGGTATAAATAAACATTGTTAATCTTTCTGTACGAACGGATTTAGCTCCAAAAGTGGGTGTCAAAGTATTTTGCATATAATGCAATTATGAACAACAAATTCATTTTTAATTCATCTTAATACATTCATTTTGATATTAAATTATAAACAAAGTTGACATGTTTCTCGATATAAAACATGAATGTAAATGGCAAAGGGAGATAGATTCTCAGTTCCATAGAAGTTTCCATAAATTCAAAATATTGAGAAAACGACAGCGTGATTACTTTTAAGTTTTAACTTTTTTATAATATAAGAGTAGCAGACGAGCATGCAGTCTAACACTGCTGTTATTAACTAGAAGTAGGTGTGGCGGTGGTGCCGCCGGATTCGAACCACAAATGGTTTTACCACCTTCGAAACTTAACTTAACTGCCTAAGGTTCGTCAAAGAAACTAAAAATCCATATGTAGATGATCAGTAAACTAATAAATATAATGGTTTATATTATAAGTGGTTTAATTCTGAATTAATTTGTTAAGAAGCCTCAAGTCATATTCTTAATACCTCTTCAATCATTATGTAGTGGCAATCTGGCTTTCCGCCAACCAATTTGGCTCAATTTTCAATATATCAAAGTGCCATTTAAGGTTGATCATATAAGCATAATAATATTACTGTAGCGTATAAAAATAACATTCTTTACTTAATGTTAATAATGCAAACGGTTGTGTGGAGAGTTCCAGTAAAATATGAAGTGCAGTGTGATTTCATTTACTAGTCCAATGATATAAGAAATCTCGAATGATGAGTATCTGTTAGATATTGGCCACAACGTTGCTATCTCTGTGGGCTAAATTAGAACGACTTATCCACCATAGATACTTTTTAATTACTCCATTATTCCACAAAGAACCACCGCGAGAATTACAAAGTAGATAAACGTGACGTTTCAGATCCCTGCACCGTAAAATAAAAAGAAGTGAAACGAATATAAAAAGAAAACGCTCCGACTCAAACTCTTAAGAAAACATAACGAGTTAGTTGAACCTTTTCGAATTAGCTTATCATAATTTAATTGTGACAATTAAGAATAATGGCCGCTCTCGCCGGCCAGCGGCAGGCCGAAGGCCGTGTTTCGCAAAGTACAAATTTCTCGACCGAGTGATCCGTCACGACTGGAAATTAACTACGAGCCGGCCCGTCTCGCAATTGAATTACTCGGCTAAAAAAATCTATTTCTGCCTTATAACAGCAGTTGTCAAGTATTACATTTTAAATATTAAAGGTAGTAACCGAAATGGTTGTACCGGGAAGGTTTCACCGTCTAGTCGGGAAGAAGATCTTGCATTTCAGTGGAGAGGTATAGATCCCGGCTTACTTATATACGAGGCGGCTATGTTAGACTATCTAAATAGTTCACATAGAACCCCTGTTTCTTATGGAGTAGGTTATAGATGTTAAGGGTAACAATGTGTGCGGCTGACCTCAACTGAGATTTATTTAAGTTCCATGCACCAATTGCAAGAAGTACTAGAACGATGAAAGACGTTAAGTTGGATGCCAAAAGTCTATTTCTACTGTTGAATACAGTCGAATATTTATACAGGTCTCCAATTATTATTAGTTATAATTCACAATCAGAGTTACAATAACCAAACATAAGCAAGAGAACGAGTAATTGCCATTTCATGTTATCAGGCGCTTCGTTCTATTTATACCGTCAGCCTGTCTCCTACATACTAAGCTTATATTTTCTCTTATAACTCTTTATTAAACGCAAGAAGGTGAAGTAAATATAAGGTTCTTATTAAACAGGTACGTGGCACATAAAGTTCTATGTAAGTAAGAAACTTAAGTAAAGTGCTTCATACAGAATACCTTTTTATTCTAGAGAATTTTCCCACAGAAATTTTCCAGACTTACAAATTGAGAATAGGTACCTGAGCTCTATAGTAAGATGAACATTTATATTCTAGGTAGATTTTAAAAAGACCACATAATATCTGTAGAGGTTGCTTCGAACTACTTAGGTACATCTTACGGACATAATTTTATTTAATTAAGATAGAGATACGTTATTCTAAGCGTTAGACGCTATTACGAGTACAATGTATTCTTATTTTATTTTCCTGCAATCGACATTTAAATAAACATAGGACTTAATCTCTTATCAAATATATATCACTTCTATGTAAGCTTCTGAAATAGATAAAAATAAGATTTTCTGCCCTTGTAACGATCATTTTAAATTATATGCGTCGAGAAATAGAGTATTTTCATCGATCGATTTTTATTATTTCAGTGGTAGATACTCTCAGTCGAGGGATCCGAGGTTCACATCCCAGGCACGCACACACCACGATGTTTTTCAAAGTTATGTGCGTATTAGAAATAATAATCACCTGCTACACATAACGGTGAAGAAAAACATCATGAAGCGAACCTACACAATAACTATGAGTGCTTAAAAAGGTTCTTTGTGGTATACGAAGTCTACCAATTCGCATTTGGCCATCGAAATACAATATAGCCTGCGTAGGTGATCCGTCCCCAGCAGTGGGACAGTAATGGCTCGACAACTATCATTTTTAATAACTTCTGTTATCGGCATTTAAATAAGTAGGTACAAAATTAGCCGACTTTAACACTCAATATAAGTAGTTATTCTTTTAGATGGTATTCTTCAAAAATGCCTACGTACCTACCCCGCATTCAAATAACTATAAGGATTGTAAATTCAAATGTATCGAATTAATCGACACTAAGCTTCTGGAAGGAGCAAGTAGTTCCAATGAAACGTGTCCTCAATTAATTCTCTCCGTAATCCGCAGCTAACTATCATATTCATCTAACGTACAATGTTATCGACTGATATATTAAGAGTTATTTAGTACAACACTGTAATTGGGGATGCAGATCACGTCCTCAGGTTACAGGGTGTACTGACACCTTGTACGTATATACTTGTAAATGTTGCTACTCATATACAAACACATTTTTGTATAAATACATTAATAGGGGTGTACGTGAGTATGTTGCGAGATACAGAGATAGCATTGTGCTTAGAAACTACACACTTGGGGGGTCCTAGATTCGAATATCTCAACCGCACCTCTGACTTTTCTAAGGTATTCGAAATTAATTTTTACATTCTTAAACAGTAGAAGAAAATATCGCGAGGAATCCTACACCCCCGATCGATCTTTAAAAAAGTTGTGTGAAGTTTACTAATGCGTACCTACTAGGCTAGCGCGGTAGACTATGGCCGTCTCACTGAAATGAGACCCGCGCTCAGCATTGGGACTGTAATGGGTTGATTTCCACCACGAGGATACAGCCATGAAATTAATATATGTGTGAGAGTCAAAGTTTATGAACACTAGTTGGAGCTAGTTTAATTAGAAAATCGAAGGTGTAGTAAAATAAATAATTAGTCGGTTGATCCCAGGAGAGAAAGATAATATTACGTACATAAAATTTTCAATTTATAAATGGGTCTTAATTAACCTTTAAAATGTTGAGCGAACCAACCAACACTAAAACCCTTAACCCTATCAGAGAAAATTTCATTAAGCTCTCAAATCTTTCAAATTATTTCGGCGGTATTTAAATAAGCTTTCGATTTCACTGCTTCTAGGCCAGAGGTTGCCAACCTTTTCTTGCTCCGAGACCACTTTTATGTCATTCTATGTGGGTATAATAAAAATAATAGCAAGCAGTGATAGCCTAGTGGTTAAGAAACTCGGCCTTATCTTAATTATATTAATTATCACTTGCTGAACGGTGAAGGAAAAACATCGTGAGAAAACCTGCATACCTGAGAAATTTATAAAAAAAAAATAATCTCAAAGGTATGTGAAGTCGACCAAGTGCACTTGGCCAGCGCGGTGGACTATGGCTTAATCCTTCTCATTCTGAGAGGAGACCCGTGCCCAGCAGTGGGACAGTAATGGGTTGTTGATGATGATGATGATGATGAAATAATAACAGTACAGGAAAAAATTTATGTGATTACTGAGCCTGCATCTTCTTCACTAATTCGGCTATCCTAGGATAAATATTGTTATTCAAAGCTAAACGCAAATTACGCACGGCCCTTGCAATTTAAAATTGTTCGCGGACCATAGTTTGGCTTTCGCGGACCACTGGTTGGGAACCCCTGATCTAGGCTACGTCTAGGGACGGCTCTTGGTTACCTAACAAACGTCTATTTCAATTTAATTTCGCTCTTTGAGATTTCTGTAAACGATTTATTAAATCACAGGACACTGTGTTTCAAATTGACATTTTAATTATTTTCTTGTATTCAATATTAAAGTGAGAGAGATATCATCAGGTGCTAGGTTTAAAAATGGTAAAACACCTTCTACTCCCCCTAATCTACGCCGCGTCCTAATAACAACAGTATTAAGCAATGCTGTGCTCTATTTTGAAGGGTGTGGTGGAGGAGACATACTTATCCGAGGCGCGCCCACTTGCTTCTACAATATTATAAAAGAGAAAACTATTTTTTCCAGCGCAATAAGATCACGCCCTAATAATAGTAGTATTAACCAATGCTGTGCTCTATTTTGAAGGGTGTGGTGGAGGAGACATACTTATCCGAGGCGCTCCCACTTTCTTCTTCAATATTATAAAAGAGAAAACTATTTTTTCCAGCGCAATAAGATCACGCCCTTATAATAGTAGTATTAAGCAATGCTGTGCTCTATTTTGAAGGGTGTGGTGGAGGAGACATACTTATTCGAGGCGCTCCCACTTGCTACTTCAATATCATAAAAAAGAAAACTATTTTTTCCAGCGCAATAAAATCACGCCCTAACAATAGTAGTATTAAGCAATGCTGTGCTCTATTTTGAAGAGTGTGGTAAAGGAGACATACTTATCCGAGGCGCTCCCACTTGCTTCTTCAATATTATAAAAAAGAAAACTATTTTTTCCAGCGCAATAAAATCAAGCCCTAACAATAGTAGTATTAAGCAATGCTGTGCTCTATTTTGAAGAGTGTGGTAAAGGAGACATACTTATCCGAGGCGCTCCCACTTGCTTCTTCAATATTATAAAAAAGAAAACTATTTTTCCAGCGCAATAAAATCAAGCCCTAACAATAGTAGTATTAAGCAATGCTGTGCTCTATTTCGAAGGGTGTGGTAGGGGAGACATACTTATCCAAGGCGCTCCCACTTGCCTCTTCAATATTAAAAAAGAGAAAACTATTTTTTCTAGCGCAATAAGATCACACCCAAATAACACTAGTATTAAGCAATGTTTTGCTAAATTTAAGAGTGTGGTAGGGGAGAGTGGTACTTATCCGCTTGCAATTGTTACTTCAATATTATAAAAAAGTTTATTTTCTATCTCAATAAAAGAGGTGTTATAAGTTAAACGTCTATGCGCCTCTATATAGCAGCTCTTGAATAGGCGAATCAATTTAAATGCGGCTTTAATATGAAAGCCTGTTTTTTCATTGCGGTTGCGGTTTCTACTAGCCTAGATGAAAACCTTTTAAAAATTATCAGCTCTTTTATATAACACCTAGATGTAGACCTGGATTTATCCCTACAATGGTTGTTCACTGAATTATCGTTAAGCGATGGATTTTTAATTTTTAAAGTAATCCTATCAATAGAAAAAACCGTCATGTATGCGTAACGATCATGTGTGTGTTATGTGTTCTATTGAGGAAAAAGCAAACTAACGTACATTTATCATACAACGCCAATGTTTGTCAACATGGCTACCTCCCGCCTCCAATGCATGTAAGTTATTCATTAACCAGACATTCAGGTTGAAACGATTTTAAAAGTAATCAGTAAGTCTCGTGACTCCCGACTGCCTTCTAACTGACGAGCGATTTGTTTCTAACACACCTAGTTATAGTCCACATCAAACTTCTAGTCCGCTCTGAAGTTGTTGCGCGCAGGTGTAGTCAGAGAGCCAATGCGGTCGAATACAATTACAAGCATATACTCCGTAGCAACAGTCAGGGCACACTAACGCAGCTATGTACCCGTGGATGAGAGCGGGCAGCGGACGGGTGCCGGCGGGGTCCCGTGCTGTCTTCGTCCCGCTGATATCTACAACTAGCGGACTAGAAGTTTGGCGCGGACTTTACTCAAGTTACCGTTTATATAATTAGTTGTTTCCCACATACCTTTCCTCTTGTCGGGCACGAGCAGCGTCTGCCCGGGAAAGATGAACTGCGTGGCGAGTCGGTTCAGCTTGGTGAGCTCCGAGGGCGTGGTGTCGAAGCGCGCCGCCAGCGACGTCAGCGTGTCGCGGTCGCGCACCTGCACAAACCATACATACATCTTTATACAATACAGACACCATACATTCTTCATACAATGTAGTGTATCTACACATATTCATAGAAATAGGATATAAGTAACGCTTTAACGTTACTTATATCCTCATATCCCCATTAGAAGTTACTGTGGTATGGGTGCCATCAACACCTATAAAGACGAATACACAAAGAGTCAAACACTCGAAACCTAGGGCGGAGGTCTAATTGATTTTGATGTTTGCCTGACCGAATATCGAACCGAAATCGAACTTTATTTATATTTTATGCCCACGGTAAAATTCCCTGTATATTAGGTACCATAAAGATAAATAAAAACTACTTAGTTGCCAAACAACTAAATAAATAAAAACAAGTAAATTTGATTGCACTTTTCTCAGCATGGTGACCGCGCCGCCACACGTGTATAAAATAACATATAAAATAATGGAGAAAATATAAGTATTCATAATCAACAGAAACAGTCATCTCATTAATTATAAATGAGGTGGAATTCTATTGCTTTGTAATAAAACTTAATCAGTTCTACCTGTGCAACATGTTTACAATGCTCATTTAATATCCAATTAGGAATGGTCGGCTATTCATTTTTATGGTTTATAAATTTCATAAGTAAACTATATAATTAGGCACATAAAACCTGACAGACCCAGACAGACGTCCTACAATCTACAATCAATGTGTCGAATGTAATGTTATCTATTTACAAAAATATTACTCGCGCTCAAACAGATACCTTTGAACAGATAGATGTAAATGGAAATGCCATGAAGAGGTAAGTAACAACAAAGAGGATAGGATAAAAGCTTTCCCTTCAATAAATACATTCATCAACTATGTAAAGTTATGTTGATACCTAAAATATTAATGATCTTGATATCTTGGACAGATGTGGACGAGTACCTATAGAACCACCCACACCCACAAGATAAATACAATTCATTATTTAAATGCCCGCCTGTCCAGGTATCGAAGCTGAAATCCTCTGTGATACTGATATAGTGAATCCCATTTCACTAAATCTATCAAACAACTACTGCTGAACATAATAAAATTATCCTCCACTCTTAACCAAATCCTCAATCCAGCCTCCAGTTGCGATAGTCCGTTACAACTTCATGCGTAGAACAAACCTAAAGCACAGTATAAGGATATACAGTAATTTAACTCGGCCCTGACCTTGAATTAGATACCTACGGTTGCGCTGGGCACGGTAACGCGTTAGGGCTGCCTGCCTACAGTTTTTTAATTACATCTGCATACTTGACTTTCTTTTTAATTTTTTGATTGTAAATGTTGTATTTTTTTATTTAAACAAATGAATGCTATAGTTAATTATATAGAAAGTGTTGAATGAAAATGCATGTTATGTTTCTTAATATGTATATATTACGTAATAAAAACTATTCTTATAAATGGGTACTTGACAGTTACAACAATAAAATATGAAATATGTTCGACATGATAGCTTATAAATTAACACAAATTATGCAAAATTTAGTTTAAATATCTAATAATAATTTTAATATAATCTATACTCCGATTCATAATTGGGTGTCCAAAATGTAAACAAAGGTGTTGACCTATCAAGAAAATACTTTTCAAATGGTAGTTTCTTATTTTTGACGAATTTAAAATAATACAACAATAATAAAATATTGATCTAAATAAATTAAGATCAATTCTCATTTTCTAATATTTATATTACCTCATTCAGAATAGTCCCTCGGCGGCATATCGCGCGAACAAACGGGTGCCGAAAGGCCGCTAAGCCACGCCCTCAGCCTTTGTTGCGCCGCGCGACGACGAATAAATACGACGCGTGCGTTGTGCAAGCAAGCCCTTCGTTTATCAACAGTTTCGAGTTTTATTTTGCGCGGGAATAATAAAAGTTGTAAATTGGTCGAAGAAATAGTTTTATTCTATTAATTCAGAAGAGGGATAACCTCTAATAACAAGCTCTGACACCTGTCTACTGAACCAAAATTACAACAATCATACGTATTTTTTTCACATTCACATCAAATTGTATTAATTAAAAACTAATCTAATTTAGTAGTAGTAGTACCTAGTAGATTAAGTATCTAGTATTAACATAAAAATCATTGTAATTGTCTTACCTTTCGGAGTTTCCAGGCAGTTTAAAAAATGTTATATCTGGATGTGTTATTGACGAATTGAAGCAACCAAAAACAACACAATATAATCTATAACTTTTCTTCGCCATATTATTCTTGAAACAACAAAATATCTTACAAAACCGTCACATCACCCGCTCGTCACCGTGGCACATTCACGAATATTCGTGTACCGAGTTAGTACCGGCCCGAGGCGAGTAGGCGTGGCTTGCGTTTCGTGCGTTTGTATGAAGATAAAATACTGTATATCCTTATACTGTGCCTAAAGCTAAATATAATTCCCTATTTACATGACAACGATAACCGATCGATGGAGACTTGATTGAACACGTGTGAAGGCGCAGAGTAACGCTCGTCACGTGTATTTCATT
Organism: Epargyreus clarus clarus; assembly: GCA_014595695.2. Taxonomy (NCBI): domain Eukaryota; kingdom Metazoa; phylum Arthropoda; class Insecta; order Lepidoptera; family Hesperiidae; genus Epargyreus; species Epargyreus clarus. The sequence continues at coordinate 2,249,468 of JACTTY020000037.1, forward strand.
ATAACAAATTCGAATCGATAACACTTCTCGGTATCAAACACGTCAATTACAAACACTAAGGAAACGAATAATAAGGTGTTTACGCGCTCGAAATTACGGTTGAAGAGGCACTTTGTTGTGAGCGGAAGTACAATAGCATAAAACTGAAAGTACACTAGGTGGTACAGGTACTAAAGGTGGTAAAACCAGTATGGTTTGACTCGGATGGTACAACCACTACAACTATTTTAGCATGAACCAATTCTGCGTTCCCGTGGAAGAGTGTGAAACTGTGGACCGTCTGACTTAGATATGAGGCGACGATCTAATAGGTGATAAGTGTCTATCAGGGGTAGCATCTGACATCTATAAGCGACTTCAGGTTAAAATCATTGTTCTACATCTATCTATCTATCTAATACCTTTAAACGAGCAATTCTTGTATATATATTTATATCAACGATCTCGGAAATGGCTCCAACGATTTTCTTGAAATTTTGTATTTAGGGGGTTTCCGGGGCGATAAATCGATCTAGCTAGGTTTTATTTTCAGAAAATGTCGTTAAAAAAAAAAACTTATACGGTCGAATTGAGAAACCTCCATCTTTTTCGAAGTCGGTTAAAAAACACCGAGCAAAGGTCGTCATCCATGTACTGATGTTCATAGGCGGCAGTAAATTAAATACACATCAGGGTACTGCTCCAGGGTACCACACATCAAATTTTATTTGACAAATAAGTCATAATCAGATTATATCGATTGATAAAATTGGAGTGAAATGATCTATTACAATAATTATATAAGCTTACTTCATAAACCCAATCAGACTAGATAATCATTACTATTTCTAATCACAAAACAATTGATTGTAATTGATTAAAGTAATTATGTATGTACTCGATGATCAGATTTGAAGCACGTTTGTATGACATGGATGACAAAAAGCCAAATAATAATTTCGCAATGAATAGTAACACCGACACGTGCATTCAATGTTTATCTTAGATTTTTAAACGTATGTGTTATCTGTATCAAATCTATGACAAAACATATAGCTTATATACTCGTGTAGTGCGAAATATTTTTACTATTAATATAATAAAGTATATTAGAAGACATATACAAAATAATGTTGAATTACTTAAAGACGGATATTTAAGTTTACAATTTTCAAACAATTAATTTAAAAAGTGACATATTTCTTTCAAAAATATTTGCGACGGTAGATTTAGGTCCCCTAATTTTTTTGTCTCCTAGTACCTTTATTAAAACGGAAACGAATAAGTACTGAAAATCAGGAGCACTTTGTCCTGTTGGAGATTACAGGAACGTCTTACATAAGAAAAGCTTTTACGTTCAAGTCTTTATATAAGAAGCTTTCCAAAGCTCTTGTTTATCATGGCCTTGTCAAGACTTGTCTGAAAAATATCTCCACCGACGCGGAACGACATGCTCCTGACAAATATTATACAACAAAATACAATACCGCTTCCCCGCTTATAAGACTCTCTTCAACAAAATTGTCGTCGAATATTCCTCGCGAGAATAGGAGACAACAGATTTATTGCCATCAAAACCTCATTATGGTGAAAATAATCACTTTTAAATAAAAAAAATTAGAATTCCTATCGTACTCTGAATGCGTATACTGGTTGACATCTAAAGCAGCCCAGTAATTAGTTCGTATGCATCGTGTTGCTACTATTATTCTGTGAAATGGCAACAAATCTCTAAGTTTTTGAGTTCAATTCTAATGCCCTTAAAATGTTTGAATAAAGTACTTGGTACTCATTAAACTTTCATAGTAAAACACAGGTATGTTTCTCGTTTATCAATACAATGTATATAAAATAAGACGACGTTCCACACAATAGCGTCTGCTTCGTAGCAACGTGTGGGAACTGACAGCTGCCAGTAAGGAGCGCCACGCTGGGGGAAATCGATAACCTATAAAATAATACTGAATTTCCAATGACGCGTCACAAGCACAATGAATGTTAATAAATAAACTTATGCTACAGTATTTAATATACGATATTTCCAAATAAGTTCGATTCGTTATTTCAATCAATTGTCTAAATGACCAACTCCTTTTCCACGACTATATATTCGATAAAAAAACATCGTAAAATTATTCTATAACATATGGTCAACCATGGTTCTGCAAAGAGACCGTCAGGTCTTCTATCTCCATACTTCTACGCACAATAACATCAAGACCTCTATACTAAATTTGGTTAGTAATGAGGTTAGTTTTGATGCATAAGATTTGTTTTAAATAAAGTGTAAATTAAAGTGTACGTTTAAACTCGTAATTAGCACCAACTACATTCAAAAATACAATGTCACTTGCAATATTTGAATGTAATTTATAGATTGTCCAAACGATTGATTACTGCTCGCGTAGTTTAACTTGACGTTACACAATATTTCGCGTAAGCTACCGAGCTTACCGGCGAGCGGTGTCTTGTATAAAATCGATGAGAAAATAACGCCTATATTTTACCGTATTGTTATAAACGAGACACGTTCTAAGGGAGAGATTTGCATTCACAATATTGTAGAGCTTAAGCTGTTTGGGGCAGCGGTTCTCAACCTTTTTCTCTAAAGCTTTTTATTAATATATCCTTTGTATTATTTTGACGGCATTTTTATTTTATGACATTGACCGAGGACGTAACCTATATTATGTTTAAATGTATAATACTTTTTATATCCTCTTACTGTTACAAAATGAAACATGTATTACATCATACATGCAAAAAGTTTATTAGTCTTTATGGCTATAAGATTTAATTGAACGTTGAAAATAATTTATTAGTCTCAAAAATCTTTCATTCATTTTAATGCACTACAGATACATAATCCATTATTAAAGTTTGCGACACTCGTAATTTGATATAATACACTTAAGCAATTTCCATTTAAATAATATTTGGCCGTCTCAGAAGTTGAGAAGACATAACAATTCTGAGGTCTACGACCGACCCTTAGTTTGAACACAGAAGGCTTACAAGGATAATTTAAGAACACCCGTACAAGAGCTACAAAGTGATTACAGGTTTATCTTAGTTTATTTTACGTGAAATCTTATATCATTCTTTGTTATTTTGAGAAAGAGTTGTTTAAAAATGTAAAGTTTACTATTTAAGTTAGTCCAATTATTTAGTCCCTACATGAGAAGATGTCCCTACAAGATTTCGGAGTCTATTGCGAAAATTTAGCAAAGGTGAGAAAATCAGACTAGCAGATTATTTTTCTCCGAAAGTCGTGACTATCCCCATGAATATAGTACAGGCATTATATAAAGGGCGTGTAAACGTCATGTACAGAATAATATAGGAATAGAGTGTAGGAATTTGAATCTTAAATCCATTTAAGCTAAACCCACATACTCACCGTGTACGTCATAGTTTTAATCGGCGGCGGAGGAGGCAGCCGCTTAGCCTGTTCATCCTCATCTGAAACAAGTTTAATATTTATAAGGTTTCACATTCATTATGAAAATTTTACTTAAAGTAAAAAAGTTGCTACAAAGAGGAAGTTTAAGGAGTCTCTTAATCACGCGGGTAAAACCACTTGAATAAGCAACAAAGTAGTAATGAATTTTGATGTAAACATTAGTTACGTAAGACAATGATAATTCATACGTTTTGACACTCACATAAAACGACGAATTCACAAAGGACTAAAAATTGGAATAAATCTAAATATTTATATAACTCAAATGTGACTGACTGACATATTGATCTATCAACGCACAGCCCAAACCACTGGACGGATCGGGCTGAAATTTGGCATGCAGGTAGATGTTATAGATGTTACGTAGGCATCCGCTAAGAAAGGATTTTGATCAATTCTACCCCCAAGGGGATAAAATAGGGGATGAAAATATTACGTCGTAACGCGAGCGAAGCCGCGGGCAAAAGCTCGTCCATAATAAAACTTAAACATAATTCAAGTCAAACCAATTACTATGATCGTTCATACATATCTATCGAAGACATATTATTTCGTATCGGTTCTTAAATTAGCGAGCGCTCCCAGGCAATTCGTATTTAATTAAACGTTCGCCATCTGGCGACGGAGAACAACAGTATTGGATTTCCTTATGGGAGGATGTTTTATGGTCCACCGAAACAGATGCAAATGTACGACCGCCTTTGAACTGCAAGATTAATTTTGGACGAACGGTTTTTAATAATTAAAAGTGATTTATGGCAAAAAAAAAATTGGAGATTTAAAAATATATTAAATCGAACTATTTCTTAATAAGATTGAAGAATAGTCAATGTGACAAGAACATACGTACATACTGTGCAATGCCAAGCGCTGCTGTGTTTCGATTTGAAAGAAGTTGTAAGGGAGAGACATTTATGATTACAGACAGATGGACAGCAGTCTACTTTCCATCATTTGAACGGTACGCTCGTTCGCCACTTCAATTTCAGGAGACAATACGCTTTTTGCTTCCCAATTTGGATTTCGATACAAAAAGAGCACTGCAGTTTCGTTATTGCGCCACTACAATCGTGACAGCCATCGATATGTGATATTGACATCGAGTGCAAGTGCCCGGAGCCGTTTCACAATTGCATATCAGTCGCACAAAGCCTGCAGATCCGCCGGGAAAGTGGAAACCGTTTGATAATATACTTTTCTGAGAAGCACTTTCTATAGAAATCACTCAATTGTCATCTATTACAATAACATTGCGAGAGAAATCTAATCAATACCGCAGATATATATTTATAGTGTCACTGATACTGATCACTTCTAACGAGAGATGTAATACAAGATTTGAATCAAATTGTGGAAAATCTGGTTTTAATTTACTTTAATTACGTACGTTTACGTTGGCTGAGGATGTAGTCAGAAGAGGTGTTTATATTACAAAATCCAAACCGTTAAAATCTGAAACATTAAACAAATCTATCGAGCTATTAACGATTAAATTTCATCGATTACAAATATTCATCAACAACGCAACAGAACTGTTTACTACGCGAGATGATATCAGCGTCGAGAGCGGAGCAGATGAAATATTCTCGTCCAAACACATTCATTAGTCAGCCGGGCACATAAATCATCATCGAATTAAATGGCAATACCCACAAGCAATTACGCGAACATCCCAAAATCACTCGGACGGCGTAAATAAACAGCGCGAGTTTTAACTGAATTTGCTGAATTAATTATAGCAACGCTGTAATGCCGGATACTGCACTGGCTTGTTTATTTAGAAAACAACTCCCGATGCCAGCGAGTGATTCGCAAACTGTGATAACAGCTACGGTGATGGCATGACATGTGTAAGTAATAAATAATAGATTTGCTACAAAATATTATCTCAGGTCGCCTTTGTTTATTATTTAAATCCAATGCGAAGTGAAGCGATTTTAGAGTACCAACCAACCTATAATCCTAATACCAAGGGATACGTCACCGAAGGAAAAAGAATTTTACGACGGAATGCACTCTACTTTTCATACCACATTATGAGAAGAAACAATATCTTATAAACACAAACACTCTTAAAACTGTCGTTATGTTTTTTTATAGCACGACTTTTTAAAAAGAAGCTTTACGGTCCTTTCTAACTTTAAGTCAAAAAGGAAAATCAAAAAATATATTTCCAATTAAAGAAAATGAAGCTTTAAAAATTGCTTACAATATCAAAGCAAACAGTAACTTATATCTTGGAATTTTTGCCCTGCGTGTGTTGGTCGTGAGTTTTCGTAATCTTGGCAATCACCTTTGTGCGTTTAATGCAAGACATATCTGGGTCGAGATCAGGACGACGGATATAATTTGAAAATACCACATGATTACTCTAAATTATTGGTTTGTTTTACTAACCTATCGACAAGGTTAGGAGATAAGGTCAACTCGTAAAAATAGATTACGTCCATATTTATCGTAATGATAAATTAAACCATAGACTTGATTCGCAAAGCACATTTGTCAATCTCTTTATAGATTGCCGCTTCCGATTGCCTTTTAGTGTTCAATGCTTTAAATAAATCGAAAACGAATCACGGAGTCGTTGTCACTGATTGCTATATTTACTTGTCACGTGTACGGTGTAGTATGTTAATTTTTTAAATTGAAATATCAGATAAATTTCAATTGATGATTTATTAGACAAGGTATTTATTAGCTACCAATAAATCTTTTATGAAACTTAAATAGTAATCTTAGGTCGGCAGATATTTTGCGTGAATGTATAAAGTAACGCGCGAATGCCGGCGGACTAGGTACATGTTCGATATTCTTCAAATCAGAACATAGAAACACAAAATAAAAACTAATAGAAATTACAAGTCGAACGAAAGTATTTTCTTTTATTGGCTTAAAACAAATGCACTGATATGAAACTTCCGCTGCAATCCCGAGTTGCTCTTAATCGTTTTTCTATACTTAATGAATATATATCAGATTTTTCGTGCTTACCTCGATGTATAGCGTCGAACCTGCCCTCGACCTTGGAACGCAGAGAGTCCAAGTCGAAGGGGGCCGCGAACCCATGGTCCACAGAGCGGCTCTTCGACCTGCAAACATGAAACAATACAAATTACTACCACATCAGCACTATATGCAGTTGTGAAACGTATCATAAGATACGTTTACATAAGTAAAGAGGCAAGGGCGGATGAGTCACGCTGAGTGCACATTCCACTTCGACACATCAGCATAAAGGAGGCGACAGGGAAAACGTTCGTTTGGAGTCTGTCGCTCGCAGTAATCACAGGCGATGTTAATACGATTGCGAGTGACGCAAAACACTAAAAATTCAGTGTCAGTGTACGGATAATTGCCGAGCACTGTAAGCGACGCTCTAAATAACTCTCACAGGACAGATTTGAACACAAACGGGAAGAATTTTAACGGCGCCCGCCGTATGTAAACACACCCTGTGTGCCTACCTTCTCCGAATTTGTTTGTGCGAAATCACATTCAAGTTCAAAGAGACGTGCCGGGGTTTTACTACACCGTATTCGTATGCACTGCTTTTGAAATTTGTTTTCTGACTACAAACGACGCTAAAACGTTAGCTATGTTTCAAAAACAAGGGATAAATGCAATAAAAATGTTATCACTGTAATTTTACTTGAGTGTCGTTTTTTTATAAAAGATCTTGCAATAATTGGAACATAACTAACCATAAATGTAATATATTGGACAAAATAATGTTTTAAATAATACCATGAAGTAAAATGACTAATTCTGTACGTTCCTTGCCAAATTGCTTTGGACAAATGTACAAATAAACTAATGCTTCACTCACTTGCTTCACTTTACACTAATTTACAACCTTCGAGGATTATTTTGCCTCAATATTTTGTTTATGTTTATTGACTAAGTGTGTGACATATATAATGTATGTACCTAAATAATATTACGATTTATGTTTATTTTTATAATGTACGCATTTTTTATAATTTGATTGATAAAGCTAATACTTTTTAATAAACATGAAATTAACAAATAAGCTAATATTAATAATAAGTTATTGCACAAAATGGCAAAAAAAAAAACAATATCTGCACAAAAAAATGTAAGCGACAAAAATCTAGCAATCATATTTAAATTCAATAGCAATTAAATAACACACAATATTTTGAAGAATGATCCTAAATTATCACGTTTAATATATAAATTATAATAATTCTGAAAAAACTCTGAAATACAGAAAATTAATTCTAATTAAAATTTGTTACACGTGGAACTGACATTGGATCATCCTTTATTATTCTATATTAATATTTAAGAGCGTAAATTCTTGGCACCACTGTGATATCAACCATTAATTAGATTTTGCATAAATTATCCGAACAAAACGATTTGGCTAGGCATCCTTTGGCTTATAAGGAGGTGTGAGGGACACTAATATGCAATTGCAGAATGCTAATGAATGAATGTCGTACGTACAACAATTGATAACGAATCCTTAACTATGCACTAGTTCGCTATGTGTTACACATGGTTTTAACGTTGTAGTTGTACATGTTTATTCGGTGCTTTGTTGCCTTAGGACTCTAGTAGACTAGCTATTTTTAACGACGATAGGAGTTTAATCGATTACATGGGGGCATGAAAGTGATACACTTTTTGACTAATTGCTGAGGTCGTCGCAAAGTCCAATATGAAAGTAATATCGACTGCATAAATTCAGCAACGGGCAACAGACAACAGCTGAAAAGTTTACCGTGACCGGCGCTCATAAGTGTGTAGCTTCTGTTTTCTTTAATTGTTTGGGTCTCTTAATTGACTCTAAGTTAAGATCTACAGTCAGACATTGGTGGGGACGGGAGCACATACCCCAAACTGGTCAATCGTGGTTATACTGAGATAAGGTTAATGTCTAACCCATCCAACGATATCATCAACAACGCATAAATAAAACCATAAAAGTCGTACCATTCCAGTCGGTAAAATTAAAACAAACGGGTTTATCCCGTAAGGGTTTGAAATACCGCAAAGCGTGAAACCCGTCGGTGTGAGCGGCAATTCGTTAAGCCGCAATGTCTACGGACTTACGCCTCGTGTGTGGCGGGTACGAATTAATCGGTGCTTAGACGCACGATCAAATTTACACGTGTAAAACCCGAACTCTTCAAAAGATAAAAGGATGGCCCGAAAAGGTTTGCGGGCGATAGAACTCTTTGTGGTTCGATTTTGTAGGCTCCACCGCCTCGCCAATTTTGAAGGGTGTGATAAAGAATAGACACTTGGAAGATACATTCCAACTAAGTCTTCAACGGTACTAAATATTAATTCATTTCAGGAAGGATTCCAAACCTGTCTAGGGTTAATATAGATATCCGTGAGCAGCGGTTGCAACTTACCACTGATTGAACTACAACCTTTATCGCTACTCCTACATTACTTAAAAACTGGAATAACAATCCTACATATTGTGGTAGCCAAAAGTTTACGCTCCTGTACTTACCTCAAATAAACAAATAATAGTGGCAACATTACCTCTTATACGACTGATCGATGCTCTCAGCACTCCTGGATAGCTGCTGCGAGGCTCGTCTAGACCTGCATGCAACAAAAACCACGAGCTAGACACAGGCAGCGCATGCATACATCTACTGCGGCTCTAATCAGACAATACTGCTATTGCTACTGCTAAAATTGCTATAATAACTCAAGCGCTATTTACTCACATAACTGCCTTCGGTGTGGCCGGAACGTTAGTTTTAAAATATGGAACTATATAAATATATAAAAGTTACAGTTAAATAGCTTAAAGTTAACTTGGATTTAATAAATCTTATAATTGACTTCTGCGAAAGCGAATATATTAAAAACAAAATACTGAGTCCTTTGTTAAAATTATCTTATTTATCTCGATAGGAGTATTGTCTGAATGATTTTTTGAGAGTATATCCAAATTGGTTATATACACGAGTATAGCAGTTTCGTGTTAACTGAACCCAGCGATCATTTAATGGAAATCAGTTATCACAAACGCGGGCTTATAAAACCTCTAATTCCCCGGATTTCGATAGGTAAGAAAGATTTAGTATGTGCACTGTACCAATGTGAAAAACTCTCATAAAGTGTATCTGGCAAACGGAATTATTACTATGTGCTAAAATAAAATGTAACACATGACGTAATAAGACGCTTGTCTTATTGGCATAGAACAAGCGAATAGCAATGCCTAAGTTAAACATTTGAAAAAACACATGCATATATGATCGTAGTTTATGACAATGTTGTTATTCAGATCGTTGGCGACAAAACGCAAAACATAAAGCTTACAGCACTATTATTTTTCGAATGGACAGTGGCTGGGTCCTAGATCCTAAGACCTACGGCTTATATGTATCTTCATAGAGATTTTCTTTTTTCAAATATAGGAGTAGCAGACGAGCATGCAGTCCACCTGATGGTAAGTGGCTACTGCCGCCCATGGACATTTGTAATCAACCGCAGATAGCATTAGATATTCCTACCTGAGGTCGGCCACAGATGCGCCGCTACCCCTGAGGACTAAGCTGGAACGCCTCGAATAAGTCTGTCTCCCTTACCAATAAGGATAAGGAGAAAGGAGGAAAGTTAACCTAGTAGTAGCGAACATTTGTTATACATATTTATTTGATAATTAGTATGAATTTTATAGAGTTACACGTTTACTAACTGACGCGGATTAACCTACAGGATTATCTTCATTTGACATTGCTTTGTAGTTATTATCTCGCTTAACTCGCAACTCGCTGGCGATGAGGTAAGCATCTAAATGGGATATCGATTCATGTGATGGGTTGGTGCCGGAATAAACAGCATTCACTGCACAAATAAAGACCGTTGCCGGTGACTCAATAAACTTTTAACTCCGAAAGTGTCTACAAATAATGTGTAAAAATATTAAAACCTGTACACATGATGCACAGGAATCTATATAAAGTTTATCGACACCAATAACAACTATAATAAAAAGAAAATTAAGATACTACAGAATGTTTAAAGTTATACTGTAAAGTGTAAACACTGCTCCTCCGTGCAGACTTTGCGAAGTTAATCTTATGCCCATTTGGATATTGAAAAACTTTCCTCATCAGTCACCCTATTTGCTTGATAAACATTTCACTACATATCGGTTACTTTGTACACGAGATAAAACTAGGGTTGGCACCCGTACTATAATACCCTTACTATACTAGTATGTAGTATTAATTGACACTTGTACTATCATATATACCTATTCTATCTTAATATTTTTTAAGTATGATACGTATGATTGATATGAGTATGATATATTCTACATATTACAGAAAAATCATACAATTGATTATTCTGTAATATATAGTAGTAAGTTGAAGTACGGAGTATACTATCACTTTCATAAAGAGTCAACAGAAAAATAAAAAAAATACTATTTTTTTTAGAAAATGTGACAACCCTAGATAAAACGTAGCATTATAGGTAGCGCGATAACTTCCATGATTTATTGCTATCAGTGGCTATTATATAAAATGGCTTGATAGCCTTTTCCACTTGGAATATGTCCTATTTAAAAATAAAACGAAATGGAGTATTAATACATATTTAGATTAATAGTTACTACAAAGTGCAAAGCTAGTTTAAATGTGAAACGAACCTAGTCATCAGGAGTAGTTACGCTTCTGTGATCGGCTTTGGAAACCCCTGTTCTATATAGAGTAGGTTCCAAATATCCATGGCCAGTATTGACCACTTACCATCAGGTAGATAATTAATAAATTTGCTTCATAAACATATTTATGTAAATGTATGCTAAACTCTTCTTCCTGTTACTAATTTTATTTGTTATGTGATGTTATCTACATAACATGCGTATAAAACGACAATATTATTCATATTCCATTATTATGGCTATAGTTATAGACATAAGAATCAAATTAACTGTCTATTGTTATCGGTAAATTATAAACAAGGCCCTCGTACGAACGCTGACTATAGTAGTAGGTAATTGTTTAATTTATGAGATGTAATCACGGGAGTGTAAAATCTAATGATTGTTTGAGCAGTAACTGCCGATAGATTCGTTCTAATTTATGTTGTATACGCTAACGACGAACTGTTTACGAATGAACGTCAAACACAGCGTTAAACGGTCTATCGATAGACGCCGTTGAAATATAAGCTGTAATATATTACATAAAAACGTTGAATTACCAATTAAATTTAAAAAATTCAAACATTTCACACTAGCACATCACACTGATCATTCGCAAGCACTTGAAACTTTTCACTCGAGCGACATCGGGGAGTCACGACCGCTAAGTAAAGTACGTTTGGAGCGTAATATCTGTTGAATAAACTCCATGTTATTTCCTTGAGCGAACGAGTCGGTCCTTCAGAGGTGTTTTGAGTACTCGTTACCGCTGTGCAAGCGGCCCGCGGAGGTCTGAGTCTAGGTGCTTTGCGAATGAGCCGCGACGGAACGTTATCTCTCCCTTAGGGCCACTCTACACAATGGTCGAGTTAAAAAGAGCTGAGAGGCGGGATATGTGCTGTATGGAATTCACGAAATATTAGCTTGAAGGGGTTTTTATTACGTTTTTAAAGGAAAGTAAAAAGAAGTGACATTTTATAATCGTCCAGGTCGTTTTGGGTAATATAAATAGTCTGACATTTATTACAGACTTGTGTAGGTACAGATAAAATGAACAGATAATTGTATCTAACTTGTCAAAATTTATTAATAATTTTCAGGATTAACCTATACAATCTCACTGGCTACTCTATTTTTTTTTTCTAAGAACTAACGTTAATCTCAAAAGTTGTTTTTTTTTTCAATTCCTGTCTTATACTTACATTTGGCATCCATTAAATTATGTGAAAGTATTTATTACAGTAAATATTATATAACAATAACTGTATAATATAAGCCTAATGTAAATATTCACGGTAAAGTGTAGAACGGCCGTCACAAATGACTTATTAGTAAGTCTAGGTCTAATTTGCCTGGTCGTCTCATCTAATTGCTCCGTTGGCTTATATTTACAACAAACATGTTGTGACGACTCATTGCCGCAGTCGGACTACTGCAATGCCCCGTTTCTGATCCAGAACGCCACGTGAGATAACAATAGATTAGACAGAAAAAAAAAAAAAAAACAGGAAGTAGAGATCCTTTGTAGTATAAGGGATTATGAGATAGGCGATGGATTAAAATGTTATCTGTTAAAAATAACTTATTAAAATATGAAACGCTTTACTTTCGCGTTGTAAAAATAGAAGTGTAACGAGGCAATATTAAAAACTGTATTTGTAAATGGAACTATGGAAATAATGTAAAACCTTTTTAAAATCAATTTCATTTTTTATTTATGGAAATTCGGTAAGTACGTGAATTCTTCTATTTTTTAATGGAACGACGGAGTTTAATGCTTTTTTGTACTTATGGTATGACATGGGGTGGTAATTAGCTATAATAGGACCCTACTAAAAGTTGTTATCCAGATTTTCTTCTGATTATTTTTTAAATTCCCCTATCTCATAATATGTCAAAAAGTAAGCTTTAAGAGCTTTTTTATTTATAAGATTAACACAGTCCGCCACGGACAAAAAGCTATACAAAATACCAATACAAATCATTCAGTACCCAGTATGAACGAACGTCAATAGATTTCGTTTGGCCAGACAACTAATCACATCTCGGTCCTGAGGGCGCGTCCTTGGCACTGGGCGCTCTATTTACAAACAGCATCGACGTCTCGTCATGTATCCATGTATGTTTCGCTTATCTTAACGAGTTCACATAATGTGTGCGTTTATTGGCAAACGCTCACGACGGTAATTAAGAGGTGGCTGATCTTTTTACTGCCGTCTACGATAACTTAGCTATTTGGAAAAATAAAAACAATCTTTTGGCAATCGTTTTCGATGTTTATTAAGAAGTGCTATTTCCGTTGCCAATGAAGTCATTAGTTACTAAATAATTTGGTGCATCGTACTGACTGTTTAGATGGTACCATAATATCGTAAGTAAACTAAGCACTTTCAATCAATTCTAGACAAAAAATTGCTAATTTACGAATTTATTGTAAGGCCAAAAAGCATAAACTGTTATCATTATTAAATTCGTGAGTATTTCAAGAGTATTTCAAGTATTTTGCAAGCGGGTATTATTATTATTTTTCAATTATTTTTGTAAAATGTGTACTGATACTTTTAGCCAAAAACAATGTGACAATGTTATCACCACCTTCAAAACTGTGAAAATCTATATCAACTTATCGATTTAAAACTATACCAAAGGCGCAAAGGCGGCAACAACGGAAGACTAACCTCAACCTACCCACATTAAACCACCGCTCATCAGAGATGACATAAAAGCCCACATTACATCCATAAGGCACTATAAACTCATCGATTGCACGCTCGTGCACTTGACAGTTCCCTTTCCCCGTTTACTTTCGTATTCATCGCACCTGCGCCCGACAAACCGGTTTACGTTTTTACTATATGCAGCTAAAAGTAGCGTGGAACATAACCAGTAGCATATCTATAGCGGACCGCCGTAATGTGTATGAATGATTCTCGTTCTTTGTATTATAAAACTAGTAAGTATTTCCTCCAAATCGGAATTGGAACAAAGTGGTTAAATATGGTCCAGAACTTTCCCGTTATAGGGAGAAATTCATTCGCAGTAATAGGACTTCAAAATTAGTGATTTAAGATGGTTCACTATTTTTATTATGTTTCACGTAAAACAACTGTAGTGTACTCAATTATGACATAGAGTTCGACTAACAATAAGTTCTCAGTAACGTTAAGCGTTCCACCGATATGTTGCTACCTTACTTTAATAACTTTTCCTTTAAGCAGTTTAAAAGTTTCATACGTAAATTACACAAGATTTCGCCTTACCCAGCTACTAACAAGGTGTATCCACAGTTACTGAATGTATGAAGCAACATAAAACCGTTTTGTAACGTATGATCGCTCATTCAACTAATATAAACTATCAACATTGAATGTATTTATTCGTTTAAGGTTACGCAAGGTAAAATCGTTGGCTTATAATAATCGTAACGCCTCAGATGAGTAAAATACATAGATCGAGCACTCCTAACAAGAAAGTGTAACCAGTTTTGAGAGTTGAAATTGTTTCTTAAATAAAGTTTTTGCCACGTCTCCGTTCTAAAATATCCCTAAAATGTTTGGAATACTTATTATTATTTTTGGAGTTTACTCCTTAAGAAACGATTTGAGTTATAAGGCCCGGTACGGAAATTTTATGAGGAGTAAAATCAAGTGTAACACGAAAAGTTGAGGCGTAACGGTAACCAAAATATGAATCAAGAGTGCTTTTATTAATTTAAAATACAGTAAGTTCAAATCCCATATGAAAGTAATTATTACAATAAAAATAATTAGCAATATATAAAACATTAAAACGTCATTAACTAATTTGTTTACATTTTTGCATAAATTAAGTTATAGGTTTGATCATTTATAAACACTGTGAAAAATATGAACATTGGCGCCATAATATGATTAACAATCTTTTAAGAACGTTTTTAAAGAAGAGTAACATATAAAATCACTAAAATCAGTAAGCAATTGAATAAGATATAATATTAGCAAAATAAGTTTTTAACATAAAGAGGCTTTTGTAAGTTACTGATATATTATTTAACTTATAAAAAATGGATGCATTATTGATCAGCACCATCTATCAACGATAAACGGGCAAAATCAAAACAGTATTATTTAATATTTATTACAGAATTATTGCTAATGAATTATGTTCAAAGTAAGTTATATAAAATTAGCAATACGTTTTAAATGAATTCTAGAATTATAAAACATTCAGAAACAATCCAAATTACATATAATAACATGTTTATTGAGTCTCATATAAATTTCATCCGTAAATTGCAACAAGGACATTTTATAGATGGCAAAGAAATTATAATTATTAAGTTTTAAGTTATAAAACGTTTAACATTGTTTTAAATATAAATAATTATATTATATTAAAATTTACTTTAATATAAACAATTATATTAAGTTACCATTATAATATTTGGAACCAAAATACATAGATTGATAAACTTGCAAACTTACAATTTATAAAACTTGCCACTAGATGGCGCTATTTTATATTATTTTGTAACATACTTTATGTAATACGCATTATTGAAGTAATATAAATAATCCGAATAATTACAGATATATGTTTGATTCTCTTATCATTTTAGCAGATGCGTTCATTTACCTACCCTTTTTTCTATTCGATATATATCATAATTATCATTCGTAAGGAGTAAACTCCAATCGTGCGTCGTAGCTGACACACACACACTTTTTTTTATTACGTAAATTACGTAGTATTAGTAATTTTATACGTAAATTTTCTCTAAATATGTTTTTAATTTGTCAAGAATTAAAAAATAAATGATAAAGTCGCACTTTTGTGGCTTTATTCAATTTTAAGGCGACGAAGTATTTTTCTATTTTACTTATTAAAGCGCAACACAAAAACGCAAACACATGTGTCGTCGTGTTACAACTTTACTATGTATAGTATTAGCGGAAGCTTAATACCATACAAGTTGCGTCTAATCACTTGAAATCGGTGATACCTATACTACCACGTACAGTATTTACCGTTGACGTGTTATATTCGAGTTTGATTCATGTTGATATTAGGGGTGTGCGAATATCGTTCGAATCGAATCGAATCGAATATCAATATTCGATTCGAAATTCGAATCGAATAATTCGAATTTTCGAATTATTCGAAATTCTTCGAATAATTCGAAAAATTTCGAATAATTCGAAAAATTTCGAATAATTCGCAAAAATTTCGAATAATTCGAAAGTTTTCGAATAATTCGCGAATTAAGGGGGTATTCTAGTCTAGAAGCATGAATTTCAGGTAATTTTTTGAAGTGCCGTAAAAAAAGGCAATCAATATTTTTACCATCCATTTTTTTATAAGTTATTTATTAACATTAATATTCAGTATCGTATTTATTATTTTTGTACAAAAATTTGTAGCAGATTTTCAAATCTTGATTTTTCATAATACTTTATTTGCTATAATATAATTTTTATTATTTCATTATTTAAAAAAAACTATATTAATTGTTCTATTTGTGTAACTATATGGTTTAGATAAAATGTATATTGATTATTGACTGTTAAATTTTTATTCGAAAATTGAAAATAAGAAACCCTGAAAAAATTCGAATTATTCAAAAAAATTCGGATTATTCGAATATTTTCGAATAATTCGAAAAATTTTCGAATAATCCGAATTTTTTTGAATAATTCGAATTTTTTCAGGGTTTCTTATTTTCAATTTTCGAATAAAAATTTAACAGTCAATAATCAATATACATTTTATCTAAACCATATAGTTACACAAATAGAACAATTAATATAGTTTTTTTTAAATAATGAAATAATAAAAATTATATTATAGCAAATAAAGTATTATGAAAAATCAAGATTTGAAAATCTGCTACAAATTTTTGTACAAAAATTAATTTAAAAAATCAAAAACCCGACTGCACCAAAAAGGCTGAAATAGAATTTCCAAAAGCAGTGAAATAGGCATTTCATTATTTTTATCCAGAAAGCCAAATACAAAGTTTCATAGTAGGTGTCTGCTTCAAAAACAAAAGATGTTCAAACAATATTATCCTATTTTATCCTCGTAGTGTTCATTTACGCTATATAAGGAACCTATTTATAAAAGTCCAGCACACTTAAGTTCAGCGGTTTCCCTTTGCGTTGATCTCTGGCACAGCATCTCACTCATTTAGTCAGACAGTCATCTCGATGTGTATATACGAGTATATATGTACTGGCTGACCCGGCAAACGTTGTATTGCCATATAAATAAAAAAATGTTAAAGGTGAACAACTCTTATCACTTGGGGTAAAAAAATAGATAGTGGCCGATTCTCAGACCTACTGAATATGTATATAAAATTTGGTGAAAATCGGTGAAGCCGTTTTGGAGGAGTACGGTAACTAACACGAGAATTTTATATATAAGATATATTATTTAATGTATGTGTAATCTCCTCTTAAATTCCTTTATTTTGACACCCTACTCGATTGGTTATGTTAACTTTTTTTAAAACGTGTTAGTATTTCGCGAAAAAATCCACCATTTACGGTTTATAAAATATATAACTTCAGTAATTCAAAGTTTCGGTCATTATTTTACCTCGTTAGAGGTAGAATTTCATTATTTTTATCCAACAAGCGTGATACAACATTTCATAGTGTTTGCTTCAAAATTGACGATTGTTCAAATGAACTTTTAACCCTTATTTTACCCTCTACGGGGTTGATTTTTCGGAAGGGGATAAATAAGTACGTCCTTATTCCTATTCAGAAAGCCAAATACAAAATTTTATAGTAGTTGCTTCAAAATTAAAGGATTTCAAAAAAACATTTTTCCCCTATTTTACCCTCTTAAGGGTAGAATTTCCAAAAGGCCTTTCTTAGTACTTATTCACGCTATACAGAGAACCTTTGTGCAAAATTTCAGAACTGTAAAGTCCTTGGTTTAGGCTGTACGTTGATTTCTGAAAAATTAAAAAGTCATTTAGTTAGTCAGCCAGTCAGTCATCTTGCTGTTTTATATATATACAAATATGTTTTTATAATCTCCGTTTAATTTCCTTTCATTTGATACCCTACTCGATAGGTTCGGTTAACTTTTTTTTTAAATGTGTTACTATTTCGCGCCAGAAATCCGCCATTTTGATTTTTTTTTTAGTAACACCTATCTAAGGACACTCGGGTCATTGAGACAAATATAATGACACCTTAAGTGTTGAAACTCATCCAGCCGTTTGTTAGATCGGATCAAATAAAGAAAGACAAACATACAAGATACGCGCGAAAAACATAACCCTTCCTTGGCAGTCGGGTAATAATAAATACGATACTGAATATTAATGTTAATAAATAACTTATAAAAAAATGGATGGTAAAAATATTGATTGCCTTTTTTTACGGCACTTCAAAAAATTACCTGAAATTCATGCTTCTAGACTAGAATACCCCCTTAATTCGCGAATTATTCGAAAACTTTCGAATTATTCGAAATTTTTGCGAATTATTCGAAATTTTTCGAATTATTCGAAATTTTTCGAATTATTCGAAAATATTCGAAAATTTTCGAATTATTCGAAATTTTTCGAATTATTCGGGAACTTTCGAATAATTCGAAAATTCGAATATTTCGATTCGAGTTTCGAATCGAATATCAATATTCGATTCGGAACGAATAATTCGTAAGTTCGAATTATTCGCACACCCCTAGTTGATATGTTTATTAGTATCTAATAAATGTTAGGTATATTAGATCTCAAATAAAACCGCGATTAGTAATCAAATAATTAAATAAACCGCAATTGATTTGCAAATAATGACCTTTTATAGGCCTTTAAAATCGAATCTAACTAGTAAACTGTGCAAGAATAATGACCTTTTTTAGGCCTTTAAAATCGAATCTAACTAGTTAACTACGAACAATAACTTAACGAAAACATCTTGTAAATTCACATAAAATTGCAAACCTTTTCCGAATAAAATATAAACTCGTATCAATTGTACCTATAAATGATTTTGTGGTTAATGCCATATTATGACAAAAAACTTGTGAATATTATCAGCGTATATTTATTAAAACAAAAAGATTACCAATAAGGCATATCTGAAAATATATCTTCACATCTCTGCTTAAAATAAATATTATATAGGTGTGATCAAATCTAAACTAACAAACATTGTAAGTTAAATAAAAGCTTGTAAAACAGGCATATACTACATACATTACTTATTATTTTGTATCACAAGTACAAGTTATTAAGACGTTACAAATATAATAAAATTGTTTTGCATGAATGTCGCAGCCACGAGTACCTACCATACGTGACTGTAAGGGGATCCGCCACCCGATGCACCGTATATTATGACGACTAATCTGCATAAAGTGCAGCTCGGAAATACCAGAACGAAGCATGACTGTCTCGTTGTTTTTTATTAACACTAATAATGTAATCTAGCGAGTATTACTCTGTTACTTTGTAACTATTATGTAAGAAAACGGATTTAGGGAACAACGTAAGTGTAATCCAAGATATACTATATGAACATTTAAATGACAGCATTTTCATGATGGCGGCTACACTCATGGGCGTAAGCTATATCTTTGTGCAGTAAGAGGAGGGAGTCCAAAGCAGTGACTATACTATGACAGTATACGAAAAGGCCGGCGAAAAAAAGGTGTCTAGTTTCTGAACTTTTTCTGGAAAAAAAGTTTGTACTGTTTGAATTTTGTTCACCTATGCTTAGGGAGGCCCCCTAACCGCCCTCCCTTGCATACACCTCACGCCACGCCTATTTTTATAGCAGGAGTTGTACATCCGTCAAAAAAGTTTTGGATTCAGCCAAAAAACTTTTTACTATTCACAGCCACATTGGCTATTTCTGTCCTATGAACCAGCTGACAAATGCAATTTTTCGAACAGACTTAATGCTATTGAATATAGGGTTTAACTAACTATAAAAACGTTAAAGACCCGTCTGAAAAGTACTTCCTACGTCAAAACTAACTAAGTAAGCCTCAGAAAACTAGTGGTCATTAAGGCAGTACTTTAAATATAAATTTATCAGTAGTGTATACTCCGCCTTAAATCTCACCATTTAGGTGCTACATTTACGTAAGAAAATCTAATTTAATCCTAGCCATGTATTTGTCATGAACTTCAGATAGGACTCCCACTAATTCGGGACTGATCAGACGTTTACAGGCGGTTGTAACCAGCTCCCATCAGATAAATAGGAATGTCCTGTTCTATTAGAAATTTACTAAAGTAAGATCTACTCAATGTAATGTATTTTTGGTAACTTAATCAGGACTAGAGATTGTATCCTTCTCGATAGTTTCTGGCATTTATCAGTAGCCTACGTTAAATTACCACATGTTATTTATTCATAGATTTTTATATGATGTTATAATGAATTAACCTATCTCATAATAATAACAACATGAATATGATAAACAAGACGTCAACATTTATTGCAACACTTTACATGTTAATAACGCAAGTAATCTCTCAGTATGAAGTTACTGTGCAAAGTACACCCCGTTAAACTGTAGTAACGAGTCCCATGTGACTTTATTTTATATACGCTACTACTAGCTTTTATAAATAGACGACTTGAATAAGCAATTTTTGTTCATAATTTTATATTAAAATACTTTAAAAAACGGAGATAATACTATGAGATTATGAATAATTATACTTTAAAAACAAAAAACCACGCTAAAATCGCGCAAAGAAAATCGTTAATCCTGACGATCCTGATGAGGAGATCGGAACAAAATTATTAAAATCGTGTATTGTCATCGGTTCTTGATAAGTGTTCAAAATTTTAAATTAATTGGACCGTTCAAAATGGGTAAAAATCGAGTTGCAAGATTCCGTTACGTACATACATACGGGTCAAACTAATAAAAGCGTGGTAAAAATATTTAGTTGTAGAAACTTGGAGGAGATCTAGAACACAGACCTGTATCTATACAATACAGGTTTGTGGTCTAGAGGCTTTCCACTACCCTGCTTCAACGCCTTTCGATGGACAGTAGCCAACGGTTATCACATATTTATTACTTGCGTTATTAAGTCCGACAAACTTAAACGACTAGTGGTCACCCATCCAACTATCGAACGCGCCCGACGTTGCTTAACTTTGTAGATCGATTACGACCGCGGGGCTACGCGCGCTTCACCATGTTTACGTATAGCATTAGATCGGAGATTCCGTGATAAAACACATTACTCCATTATTGGCACGCGAAAAGGAAATAAATACATAAGAAAAAACCAACGTTATTAATCATTAATTATGACCAATTGCACTAATTAGTATTGGCATGTTAAACTATTGCGGATCGCATCTATTGGATATTGAATTTTACTTACATAACTTTTAATTATATATGAATATTTTTCTTGTATGTATGTTGTCATATATAATATTATTTTTGTAAATGTTATGTTTGCATAAATAGCTCATAATTTATGTATACATTCTCAGGAAGCGTAATATATAATTTACGAGGTTAAAGAAGCGCATGATTTTATAAACCTAGAGTAGACGCAAATCGAACCGGAATTTAACTTATTTCACCACTAACCACAAAGTACAAACAAAAACATAATAACGAGAAGCAGAATTATCTATTGCTAGACGTAAGCCATGGTATACCTATGTAAATTGGAATGGTAATCAAGATACACATTGTCTTAATTTAAATTTATTTCAAGTGTTATTTCAGCGACTGTTATATCAGAATGATTCAACTCAACACCCATATCATCACATAAATTCCTAATCAAATCTGTAATAAACTAAAGTGTAATAAAGAGTTCATGAGGTGACATACAATATAATATAGAGCAGTTGCAAAAAGAAATGACATTTACTATTAACATTATCGTTACGTCTATGTATCACCCACGCAAAAAAATTGCGTCGCATTTAATACTATGCACGCCTAATGTCCCGGCGTTGAGTAGTGGGTTCATTTCGTTAAAAATACTAAAGTTATCATTTGCGAACATTCAGCAAATATTTTTGGCAAGACATGGGTCTGGCGTGTCCAGATGGAAACACGGAAATAGCTCGAAATGTGATTTGCGCAGACATCTGGTGTTTGGATTCTGAGATCTTGCACAAAATATTTTGTCTTTGAATTCATAAAACGTTTCCTGGACAATTTAACTACGGTTTATACATAAATACGTACGTACGTTTGCTCTTTGGGAGAAGTGTTTTTAGTTTTAAACGACTTTGAAGGCTTTCACGAAGCCTTATAGATATCCTTGGACGACAGGATCACTTTCCGTTAGCTCTATTCAACATGTCTACGATTCATCACATAAAATTAATTTCAAATGACTGCCACAGATCAGATAAATTCAGACTCTTTTTTACATAATACAAGTTTCACAAAGAAATGTGACCTGATTTCAGCGACCTTCATATACATAGCCATAAGTACAATATAAACGCAGCTTCCCACAACGCCACACTAAGACGTCTTTATCTCACAAATGGACGACGGCGCTTACGAATGTTCATTTCTTCAGAAAGTTATTCCACTGTATAACAATTTTATTTAAAAACAAAGCTCGAATCGTGAATTTTTTCTTCATTTGTACGATCAAGGAAACGGAAATAAGACGGTAAAGAATATGATTAACATTTTTTTGTGATATTGCTGTAGGAAAAAAGGACATGCAGCCCGTCTGATGGTAAGTGCTCCACCCATGGACATCTGTGAACAAGTCCATAAAGATCGTGGGGTTTTACCTGAAGTCAATTACTGATGCTTTGCCACTCCTGATGACTAGAAAGGTCGCCTACAAGACAGCCTGCTATAATTGGTAATTGTATTTACGTTCAAAGATAGAAGGTATTCACCGAATGCAAATTTTTAACAAGAAAGCGTGCGAAAGTTTGTTCCTGTTGTGTGTAAGCTCAAAGATAGGGGAGTTTGATAATTACATAATGGTACTATGTAAGGAAACGAGCCTTATCTGTCGGCCCATTCAGGCGCGAGGTCGTCGGACTGCGGCCGCGCTTGTGAAATGGTTGCGCATGAATAAATACCCTTACAGAGAGGCAATGAACTCTGCGTACGACTACCTCCGCAGCGTTTTATACCTATTGCACTATAAGGATCGCGAATTGCAGAAAACTTTATGCACTTAAAAATAATTGGAAAATAACTTCTGCTCAATGACATAGATATTTGAACATAAAATGTTATCGTCGTTTATATTTTCTCTCTTATATTCCATTAATATTAACTGTCGATATACTGCTGATGTGATGATACATTTCCGGATGACGTCATCTTCGAATGACATCCTGTCTTCCCGTTTGATCTCGATATTGGCAATTTTCGTGCTTATTTATAGCTCTTTAAGTGTTCGATTATGACAGATCAATTATACTTCTGTTCAATTATAGAACCGCACATTGAGGTATATCCATACGAATCAATCTTCAATCTTCGCTACCAAGCCTTTAGTGCGTCTTATACGATACCAATTGTATATGATAGCCTTACTGACAATAAAATGATTGTTTAATATAATGAATATAATGATACACTGCAGCACTGATCCATGAATACCGGCGAAATACATGGAGTGTCTTCTCTACGCGCATATTTATTCTCGTGTTGAAATATAGGTCGTACGCGCTCGGCCGCACGCGCTCACGTTCGCGCTATATTTCGTAGTTGCACCACAGTTTGTAAACAGATAAATTATTGAAGGGCCATAGAGCGAACCTTTTTAATTGTTATTGCCGGAAAACGTCGTTATTGTATAACGAAATGACAAAAGTAATTAAATTTATTTAGATAAGCATCGAAACGAGACAGAAGAAACGTCGATACGTATCTATGGCTAAAAGCAGCAACTAGCTCCAATATTAGGAAATGAACCGAAACGAACGCTAAATAAGGTTGACCGTAACGCGGATATTACAAAAATAGAACAATAACATGCAATACCGGAAAGGAATCCAAAAAATCTCCGATTACAACACATAACTACGTAACGACGTAACGAGCGTAAAGTGAGCAAAGCGCGAGATTAGTCGAAACAAAAAACAAACAAATAAGACGCGGCGAGCCTCATAAATCATCAATGTGGAACATTTAATTATTGCAAGCGTGGCTCGCGTTACGGATTCGTACGTTGCCGGTGCTTGTGATATATTGGATTACCGCGCACGTGACTCGGCGATCTTAAAAGGGTAGGGGGAGATTACTTACTCCACCATAATTATTATGTTTGCGTAATCGCATGAGCAGTGAGTTATGAGTGAATCTTGCACTGACAATGCAATGTAGTACGAAACGAAATGGTTTTAAAACGCATACCTGTTTAAAATGTAATGTTATTTAAAAACGGATATTCTTACTGCACATATGTTATGAATTACACAATAAATTTATGCATTCAGATGCGTTATGAACGGTCACGATACCGGTCTATGTATTTTTTGTATATGCCACTCACGACATAGAAAATTGTAATGTACGAATGAATGTCAACCGTCCAAAACTTTGTAGATTTGTTGAAAATTTTAACACAACAATCATTTTGTCACGACTAGCCTTTGCTCAGACATGCACTGAGCAAACTGACAGAGGCCTCTTCATGTTGACGTTTGAACCTATAACAATGGTGGTCATGATAAGCTTTTACCCAGTCATATACTGGCCAGAGGTCCTCTACATTCGAACTGAAAATTCTGCATCTGAATTTATCCATTCATAGTACGGAATGGACAGCTTCGGAAGTACGATATCACTCCGGCTGACACCTCTCTGCAGTTGAACGGGATCGTGGCTTCGTGCTTTTGTCTTATACTCGGATTGACATGGAGGTTCCTTTGTATATGTTGTGAAATGCAAATGCATGCAAAATTTCAAACAAAGACCTCTCAGAAATTACGTGACCTACATAATGTTTAGCCTTGGTGTCATAAAACTAACAAAGCGGGTACACAATTATATGGAAGTAGATTTAAACGAACTCTTCAGTATTTTTTCTAATAATAAAGAAGCAAACGAGCATGCAGTCCACCTAAACTGGCTGGTAAGTGGCTACTGTCGCCCATGGACATTTGTAATCAACCCCAAAATAGAATATTACATTGAGATGCGTTGCTAGCCCTGCGGATTAAATGGGAGCGTCTCAGATAAGTACGTCTTCCATAGCAGACCCTTCAATGTGGACCACAGCAACGCTTAACATTGCTGTTATTAGGCAGAACAATTATTAATACAAAGAAAACATTTTCTGCCCTTTCTGGGTATCTTAACGGCCCCTATAAGTGTACCAATTACAGGTGCATTGGCCATTAACGCCTTAATAAACAATTGAATGCGACGAATGCAACCACCATTGGTGTTATGTTCATATTGACCCTAATGACCGTATCGGCCTTACAGAAGCACTCCATTCAAACAAATAGTAAGTACGTACGATATTAAAAGATGCATACGAACATTGTGTGCGTTCAGTGTATAATTGTCTACTTTTTATAGCCTCTTTGTATCGATCCATTAAATTGTTCTCTAAGTAGTGCATGTCATTTGCTCAATGCCAATAAATTCTAGCCACTACGTTTCCTGGATGTGTCGTGTGTGCAGACTGCACAGTGAATCGCAATTATGATTGTTCTGTCGCTATTCTAATACAAATCGATTTCTTCTACTTTTTATAATCAAAAGCGGTTATAACTCTTTGAGTCTGGCGTTTGGTAGATATTGTTGGTTTTGAAAACTTTGATGAGTGACCACTGATGGTTAATGTTCATTTGCGATTTTTTATATGTCTGAGGATTCATCAAGAACTCGTTAAGAAAGGTGTTGGGACCTCCGGTAAATTTAAAATCTTTCTTCAACTACAGTTCAAAAATGAAAAGGAGAAACTTAGTACAAGGCAAGTCTAAGTTGCAAGAAGCAAGTTAAGGCCACCACAAGTCAAGTTGCAAGAATTGACTTATAAACACCAACGAACCTACATAAGCAATTACCATTATAATATCACGAATTTCTTTAAGTAGCATTGAAGAGAACACCAGAATCAGGTGACTAAGTTGTTGCCTAAGTTCCGTAACTTGTCTTTTAAAATATACCACGAAACGCTTTCTGTATCTTTTGGAGGTCAATGTAATTTTGCCGCCAAGAAAATAAATATCCTGTTAAAACAAACTTGAAGGTAAAATAAAACTGTTTTTTTTTTAAATACCACATGTAATTTATATGTTCTACTAATTATGCCGCCTTCCAAATCAGGTTAGATGCGTCAATGATACATACCCGTAATAAGGAAAAGTCACATTCAATGAAAAGGCTGATTTATTAATGGTCAAACGTAAGTTCTCTTTTATTTAGATTTGCTTATGAAATTGAGAGAATAAAAGAAATAACTTTAGATGTCCTGGCTACTTGGAGCACTTCACGAAAATGTCTCAGCTTCAAAACTACTCTAAAACCAATACAGCAGCGTTTAATAATGTTCTTATAAGCAAAAAATACAAAACAACAAACTCAGAAAAATATTGCGAAATAGGAACAACCTTGTGCATTAAAGAATTATCAATAAAAAGTTACCATGTTATGTAAACGTAGCATATTCAATATTTCAGTGTACGAGAAATACACATATAACATATATACATTTGTACAGGCAGTCAATTTGTACCCTCGTCAAGGCGGTGGAACCTCTTTAACGACTATTTGCTTCAGTTCCGGAGCATCATCAAGGGAGCCGAACGGGACCTTCTATCGACCTTTCATGTCACTAAGAACTGGAGCTAAACACAGACACACCCGAATTACTTGATAGCGGCAAAATATATAATTTGTTATCGTCAAGTACATATTACTTTGTATGAATGGAAAATATTTAAAGTATACTTAACACAAAGATAAAGAATGCAACAGTAATAAAAACTTCAAGATAATTTGTGTGCACCTATGTTTGAACAAGCATCGCGTAAAACCCACCGATTCCATTCAGGTGGAAGTAAAAAAATATATATTAAAGAAGAACTATATAATTCCCAGTTCCAGTATTGAGTAATTTGTAGAAAGAGCGCAGACAGAAATAGTATTTTGACAAATCCAATTAAATAGTTTATTTGTACAACAACTATTATTACACACAGGGCAGGTATAAAAGTGTGACAAGGGATTTACATACGATATTTCATTTCAATTCCTGAGCGAAACGACATATCATATTATTTGGTGTAAATAGAAGCCTATACAACATTACGAACAGCAAACATCCCCATTAAACCCTCATTTCGTGGTCGCACCCCACATTTGTTGGCAGACGCCCGTTTGTGGTCATAAAGTGGGGGGAACTATTCAAGGAGTTATGTGTATTTTGCGCCTTAGTTTACGTCATTTATAAGTTTCGAAAACGTCCGATACATAGCTCTCGCTGAGTAATCAGGACAAAGGATTCGGTGGACATGGAGCGGCCAGGGTCGATACTCGGACATGCGTTAAGTTGACACCTGTGCAACCGACATGATTGCTATGTGAATGTTTATGTCGGAGCACTTACGTTCAAATGACTCAACTTGCTCGACTTAAATCACACGAACGTTCAAAAGTCGATTACGGATGCAGTGACAACACTATTTCAATTTCCATACTGGTCTTGTAAACTGCTACTTATGTGGTCGCATTAATCATTTGATTAAAGTGTTTATAAACACACAAGGGAACAAAATACAAAGTCCTTTCTATTTTATGATGTCTGTAAATAATTTGTTGGCAAATATTTATGATAGATACAGAGCTTGTAATGATAGGAAATGTACGGTATTCAGGTATATAAATATTATGATTGCAACACTAGTTCTTAGATAAAGGTATTATAAGATTCGTAGTTCATATCCGCGTACGTAGGCAGTGATAAATATCCCTGTAGTTCCGGGACAAGAATAGGGCTACGGTATCTTCTGCCTGTCGTAGGAGGAGACTAAAAGGGGGGCTTCTGGGGTCGCAGGTGGCAAGAGTGGGAGCTCGAATCGCCCGGCCAACGGCCCCGGGAAGGACGGCGGTATGTGTGGTCGAATACCGTCGTACGCACCAGACGGTGTGGCGAGCGTCAAGCTCACCTGGGCGGAGCCCGACGGGGCAACGCGCTTAGAGGACTCCGGTTGCGTTCCTTTGGAGATCCCGGATTCCTCTACGCAGCGCCGAGGACGGCCACCGGGGGGGTTTTAGTGCGGTAAGAGTCTCACATAACCCTGTGTCGCTCCCACGGCATCGGGCACCTTTTGAAGGTTTCCCCCTCGTGAACAAAAAAAAAAGAGGCAGTGATAAATAGGAGGTCCACGGTTCGAAACCCATGCTGATATGTTCGTTTTATTTGATTTTTCAAAATTATGATTGTATGATTGTATTATTATCACAAAATTATGATTGTATTAGAAATTAATTATCACGGTAAAAGAAAACACTCATATATGGAAGATCCAAAAAAAAAAAGTAATCAAGGCGAAGTCAACCGATTCGCACTTGGCCTTACCAATCTTTCTAAGAGGAGACCCGTGCCCAGAAGTAGGACAATTATGGGTTAATGACGATCCGCTTGCTATGTACAATCATAAAGAAAACTGGCATTGAGGAGTGCCACGCCTCGCGAGGTGCGCACCCGTTCATCAGCGGCCGCTAATTGAGGAGTTCGCAATTAGTCCAGTGTCATTCATAAACGAGCGCAATTGGCACAATGGGGAGGAAATGGACATCTATCCTAGAATACAAACACACGTAGCCATAATAATATGCCATGATATAAATGTCATAGGTAATTCCATACGCAAAAAAACATTATATGGGTCGATTGTCAAATCTAAATTTAATCTGGTGGTAAATAATTTTGTGGTCGTTTTTATCGGGCATAATTATTGTTTAATTGCAAATCGAAAGTCCGATAGAATACTTTCTACTGTTGTCAATAAGCGATGCTTAAACGAATTTAGATTTCAAAACCCGAGATTATATGTAGGTATCACAATTTTTTCTTCCACTTCAACCTTATCTAAAAAAGTCGTCGTATAAAGTCTAGCTTATTTAATGTTTACGATTAATCGTACATTAACAAAAAATGTATTTTAGTTAACACATAGTGCAGTGTCATATTTGTATCTACTTGTATTAATTTTAGATCAACAATTCTCAAATGATTAACCAACCATTATTCATTGTCATGCACCGACTCCGATATTTAATTACAGGCGTCAGTTTTGGGCAGACAAAGCCTCCATATTGATTGTTAACAAATTACGATGACCTTATAAATATAACAGTAGGCGGCACAACGGATACAGTAATCACAATTCGATGATATACCTACTTATCCGTAGATAGCTACTCGGTATTACTTATTGTTTTTTTAACCGGCTCCAAAAAAGGCTTCGCATTTCATCATTATGTGTATGTGTATGTTTGTATGTCCGCGATTTTCTTAAAAAACACTTTGTAAATCAGTGTAACACTTTTGTTACACCGATTGTTTTTTCCTTGTTATTGACTTAACATCTATTTTTTATGAAATTCCAATAAGAAATGAATTAGTCTTAGGAACCGTAGCTACTAGATTTTTTGCCTTAGGTACGCTCCACAACATAATAGTACATATGGTAACATTAAATACATCCTGACTTTACACAAACTAACTTTTTATATTTGATGTTTAAGAAGATCGTATCCTGAACAACTAGAATGGTAACTGCTATGCTAATGCTAACTTGAAAGCTTACTACCAGCTTACAAGCTTTAAACAATTAACTTTGATTACACTAACTTGTTTTACATTAGTGTGCCGGCTAACTGGTTCATTACTACTATAATAATAATAAAGCCTTTTTATTTCCTTAATAACATTCGTTTTACAATTGATAATTAAATATGTCATGCAATTTATGAATTAATATAATAAATTAATAAAGAAAATTTTTAAAGAATATTTAAATTAAAAAAAAAATGACAACATTATTAATAGAAATTTGATTTAAAAATATATGTTTATCTTTATAATATTTAAATTAATGTTTATATTTCTTCCTATTTATTTATTTCTTTATTTATTAAGGACCTTTCTGTAGAGTAAAGTCATTACTACTATACTTACATGAAATACAAACAATTTTAAACAATGGCCGAAATAAAATCCAGCATCAAATAATTTAAATTCAGCTCGCCACTTCGGTTACCATAAGAATCAATACCTCTAGATACCATTTGGACATTACGTAATGAATGGAAATGGAAACGATAGTACGTGCAAGAAACGTCGTGGATGCATAAAAAACCGGCCAAGTGCGAGTTGGGCTCGCACTGAGGGTTCTGTACTAATACGAAATAATAAGTTAATAACAGCACCAACCGCAAGCATTAGGTAAGTTTGTCATAATAAATTCGCTTTTTTTCAGAGTTGACGGTTTTCAGATATTTAACATTCATATGCTACAAAATCATTGCTACGGGAACGCGAACATAAACTATACTACTATTATTACTATAGGTTTGATAGACTAGAACTATAGGTTTTGATTTCCTTATGAAATTGCAAAATATGCGACTTAGACGATCATATCACTTGATCTCGTTTACTTACAAGTCTGATTTTTTCACACGTGAATCAGACCGTTGTAATATTTGCTACGAATTTTTAACTTGAAAGCATTAACGCGGTCCTAATAAAAATAAAATCTTGACAGACAGACAGACAGGCAGAGGACAACAAAGTAATAGTCCTATACGCTTCATGTTTTGCTTTTGAGGTACGGAACCTTAAAAAAATAGTAATTCAGGCCTAATTAGCGGAGTGGGCGAGTGCGGCACCGTATCTAAAAAAGGCGTGGCATCCGCAGCACGCTCACGACCGACCAGGCGGCGAATGATCTGTGACCTACCTATTACAAAGTATTCGTATAGGTAATATTACAATTTAAATAGTAATAAGAAATACCGTATCGAAATTACTATTCATTATTTTCTTGTTTAACACAACCATATGAGCGTGTTGTCACAGTTAAGCTAAAGTAGCTGTTTACAAGTTTTATGGTTAACGGCAACATGTAATTATAGTCACCTACGCTGTTTGGAGGTCTTACGTTTTAATAAATTAATCTATCTAGTTCGTGCCTACCAAAGATCAAAATTTTACAATTTTTAGTTGATAGAAATTGGCTAACTTCTTTGACAGACAATAGTTGTCTAGATCGATTATAGATAACGGGTGTTAAAGCGTTAAGGTGGTCACAGTGCATGAGACGTTCCAACTTAGTATGCGAAAGCCGACAATTCTATGACCTATCTCAAGAAGAACGAAAAGAAGAAGGAGAAATCCAATTGCAGCAAAATTTGTAATAGATACCTATCGCGTAACCACGTGGGATAGATCACATACCTACCACAAAACTGAAAATATTTCTATCGCTTTATCGCATTGAATACCCAACGTACTAGCCCACATGTCTAACATGTTCGACATAGGCAAACGCATTTATATCATAGCATTACCATAGATGCATGTACTAGCGCGCGTACGCAGCGCGCGGCGGCCGGCGTCGTATAAATTTGCAATAAGATAAATGCGAGTGCGACACACATCTCGACACTCGTAACCACGACCAGTGCATGAATGCGGCCGTCCTTGTCGCAACATTGTCGGCACCACGCATATGGGTCAGTTTCTATCCGCGTTTGTTTTGGCGGAAGCGTGCTGGACTGAAGTCGATAGATCACTGTTTCCGTTTTTACCTATTTCTAGGTTTCTTCTTATAATTATATGCGATCTCGAAGTACAATTATCGCATATAGGTGGTGATTAATTTCTTATCTCCTCAATATTTCCCACGTCTGTATTTAATACTAAGCAATTATTTTATTTATATTAATAACTTGTTTTAAACAAAATGCCATACTACAATATCAACACTAACATTCGTTGTTATTATGAATGCTACAGATAAAAATGATAAACATAGTAAGGGAAGGTACACTCCGAATAGGCAAATAGCTATCTAAATTTATCACTTCGACATCCTGGGTATCGAACCCGGAACCATTGTAGAGCCGAGTATGAGTAAACTCCGAACCGGTTCAAATATACATTACTGAATACCGGTTTTCAGCTTCAACCTACTAAAAAAAATAAGTATGAGCTGAGCTGCAGGTCACGCATATTCATGGATTATCCTTTCTAACGACAAACATGTATAGTATATGGTGCTGTAATTTAGCGCCGTTAAATAATAATCGTTTAAAATGTCCTATTACTCACTAGCACTAATCAATGAATGATCTAAGAATTACATCCTAACAATATGTTGAGGCTATCCGAGACGTTCACAAAGCCATTATAAGCTCCGATATGTGAATACACAAACAAACGTCAACAATTAATTATAACAAACAAGTGCGAAGAGAATCACGAGCAGTTTGTTCAAACAATCGGCGTATGCGTCACGTGTTTCATCTCTCTAATTACATTACTATTAATACTGAACTAATATTGTTATTCATTACTGCCAATGCCACGGAGAAATACACAAAACAATTTGCGAATTGCAAACGATGATATCCGCTGTCATGCTGAAAGCGAATTTTGAGCTCAAAATGATTGCCAGCAGCGCCTACGAGATCTTTGTTTTTCAGTTCACTACATTTCACTTCAAAAGAACGGAAAAATATATGCAAAGCATCCATCAAATCAAATAATGTTTAGTCTGTCTTTTCATTCATCATAATGCACAGCTGGTACCACATTCATGAGATCTCTAGTGTTTTAAGCAACTAGTTAAACATCTTTGATCACTTTAGTCATCAGGCTTATAGCGGGAGAGACCAGGTACAAATTCACATCAGGTGGACTGCATGCTAGCATGTTTTTTTATGATATAAGAGTAGTAGACGAGCATACAGTCCACCTGATGGTAAGTGGCTACTGCCGCCCATGGACATCTGTAATCAACCCCAGATAGGATTAGATATTCCTACCTGAGGTCGGCCACAGATGCGCCACTACCCCTGAGGACTAAGCTGGAACGCCTCGGAAAAGTCTGTCTCCCTTACCACAACCTTCAAAGCGGAACACAGCAGCGCCTAACACTGCTGTTATTAGGTAGAAATAGGTGTGGCGGTGGTGCCGCTGGAGTCGAACCACAAAGGGTTCTACCACCTTCTAAATATCAAATAGCATATCAAAGTAAGTCTCTGAGCACACGCACTTTGTAAACAAAGGCAAGATATCGTTACATACAATGGAACACTGAAGCCTTCATCCAAATGCAACTTAAAGGAATATATAACATCGATATCAATTTAAACCGCATCTGGTTAGCAAAAGTATATTTTTATCGAGGTTCAAGCCTTATAAAGTAAACAAAGAAACTTCTGTGAATGTTCATTATATTAATAAAAAAGGACGAAATGTACCTTATTGAAATACGGTCACCTACATTAAACTCAATTACAGAATATTTATTGTATGTTTACTGATCCGGTAGTAGATTAAGAAAAAATATTGTGAGTTATTTTTTTTTAACGACCACTGTAGACCTATACATAAAAGGTTTTCATTTCTTTTATTAATCGAATTAAATCTAGATAAAACTCGACTCGAGAATCGAGTGGCCCAATTTACAAAGTTCTAATCTCAGGCTTCTGATTTTCAATAATATGCGTATTAGTAATTAATTAACTTTTTACTTATTATCCGTTAATTTCAGTAAACGGTGAAGGACGCCTGAAGTTCCTGCATGTCTGAGGTGATATCTAATAAAAAAAAATCTCAAAGGAGATTTTTTTGCGGGATGACCCTTCTCATTCTAAGTGGAGAGTCGTTAACAGCAATGGGACAGTAATGGGATGATGATGAAATAATTTTCACGGCATAGTAAAGCAATTTGAATGTTGTGATTTCAGTCATATCGCGTCTCTGATCTACATGAGAAAATTAGCATGGCATCCATAATAATGAGCTGAATGGTAAGACATTACGCGCACGAGTGCCCACCTATACGCCACTAATTTAACCCTCTTACGCACTAGCGGTTTTGATCACAGGGGCGGCTAACCGCGCGGCTAGCTGCGTTTTCTAGTTTAATATGCAACCGCTTGTGATGTACGCATTTTTAGTACGAAGTAATTGTCAAATGTCGTTCTTTGGCAAAACATTGAATGAATTGATTATAAACAATGGGCATTAATCGCCATAAAATAAAGAGATGGTAAACGCGCTGTTAGCCGCCATGCGTTTAACCGCTAGTGCGTAGGAGGGGTAAGAGATCCCTAGGAGCTTGAGTGAGAACGGCAACTTATCTCGTTTCGTATACATTTATGTACGGGTAATTTTAAACTACACTGCACGCTAAGAATATTAATACGCAAGCATTACCGATGCGTACAAAACAAAACAACACGCAAATTAATATGTAAATTTTAATTGCAACGCACACGTTAGAATGAATCAGGAACGCAATGAAAATTCCTAAGCGATGCTTAAGTTTTGCATTATACGAATCAAAATGGAGTTTTGACTTTTTGGTATTGGGTAACTTAAGAAATCTAAGCTGTCTTACTTTGTAACATATCTGTGTATTTTCCCATCAACCTGCATTAGAATGCGATGGAATATGATTTACGCAGAGTTATAACAAGAGAGACCGGTGTCAAGCAATGGAACATAAAAGTTTAAGCTGTCTTTGTAAAATGCAAATACGAACTGAAAAGCCCAATAAATGTGTCCTGCTGGTTCAAAAATCAAATAATCCCATTATTTAAAAAAATGTTATAAAAGTATAAACAAAAATATATAAAACGATCTTCTGTCTGCAACCCAGATTAAATCGTGAATTTTTATTAGTATATCCGAAGTAGACGAACTAAATGCTCGCGAGACACATGCGAGACGGTTGTTTTCGTTCGTTTGTTAAACAATAACAATGAATGATTTAGTAGGGGCGACCGGTGGGAAAACTGGCCGCCAGCCAATCTTAGAAACGAGATTCTGTGCAAAATATTCAATGTACCCTTCAAAAAGAAAACTTTGTTTACGCGTCAAATGTAATATTATTTTAAATCGTGGGATTTTAGATTTAAACATCCTTTTTACAAGCTTTTTATTAAACTTGACAAGTTTAATCGACAAGTTCGTGTGTAAATAAATAACGGTACTTGTATTTTTTTAGATCTTACAAACCATTTTTCAACCATTTCCTAACATCCGATTGAGCTAAATGTTTGCATGCATTTTAATACTTTATATTATTTTATTTTAATATGATTATTTTAATTTAATATTTAAATTTTGTATGTAAGTCGGGTGATGCAATATTGAGCTGAGCTGTGATGGAGCCGTATGGTGGCTCTAGAAATTCTAGTTGTTAGATTTTATATTTCCGTAAGAAACACTTGTTCGTCAAACAAATAACAATATAATCTAAGTGTAGGAAACAAAACAAAGGAAATAACCAATGTAAATGGAAAGGTTGTACGTGTTCGATTTCCAACGTCCGGAGACTCGATTACGCATCGGATGCAAATATATATATTTGCATCACTTTCTATTCACTGCCACAAACGCCATGTACCGAATAGAGTAATAGGTGCCATAAAGTTATATGTACCTTTCATATCGTTCACGGTTCAAATAGCATATAGGAGGATAAAGCATAAATGTAAATAATAAGCATAAATATAAATAATAGCAGTGATAGCCTAGTGGTTAAAAAACCCAGCTTCTCGATCGAGGGGTCCGAGTTTCAAATTTTTCAAAATTATGTGCGTATTAGAAATTAATTATCACTTGCATAAAGGTGGTAGAACCCTTTGTGGTTCGACTCCGGCGGCACCACCGCCACACCTATTTCTGCCTAATAACAGCAGTGTTAGGCGCTGCTGTGTTCCGGTTTGAAGGGTGTGGTAAGGGAGACAGACTTTTCCGAGGCGTTCCAGCTTAGTCCTGAGGGGTAGCGGCGCATCTGTGGCCGACCTCAGGTAGGAATATCTTATCCTATCTGGGGTTGATTACAGATGTCCATGGGCGGCAGTAGCCACTTACCATCAGGTGGACTGCATGCTCGTCTGCTACTCTTATATTATAAAAAAAAAAAAAAAAAAAAAAAAAAAACGATGAAGGAAAACATCGCGAGGAAACCTGCATACCTGAGAGATTATAGAAAAAAATCTCAAAGGTATGTGAAGTCTACCAATACGTACTTGGCCAGCGCGGTGGACTATGGCCTAATCCTTCTCTTTCTGAGAGGAGACCCGTGCCCAGCAGTGGAACAATAGTGGGTTTATGATGATAAATAATAAAAATTATAAAGCGAACTACCGTGATAGACCTTTTCGTGGTTCGACTGTGATCGAAGTCAGGTAAGACTCCAATTCTAGAAGATTGATTGCAAAAGTCTATGGACGGCATACCACTTACGATAACTTGACTTGCATATTTGTTTGATACTTGAAGAGGAAACTTATATAGATGGTGCGATATAAGACTAGATGCGATTTTGGTTAACGTATATGATACGACTACCTTACTGTAATTAATTATTTAAAATTCTTTCTGTGACCCTGGGAGCATTACTGAGGACTTGATTCGAAACTCCATCTACCCTGGGAAACTTTTAAATAAAAAATCTAGTTTCAATTTCAACTCTGATATTGCAGCGATAGCTTATCGGGCTGTCAAATTTACATGTCATGATAGTTGCAATTATCGTTACATTCCGATGACAGACAGTAGTCTTGACCGTCAAAACTACCGTGTGAAACGACTCCGATAAAAATTAGGACCTGGTAAGGAAATATGATAATGAAGTAAGAGTTTAGAATGGTGAAACCCGTAACATTTACTGAATAGTATTGCAAGAGCATAAACACTTATATACTGCTTATAATTTTCAAAATCCAATGTTATGCCTATTAAAAATTGAAATTGGACAATTTAGACAAAGATTGGACGGATTGATTATGAATAACGGACATAAACAGATACTTCTTGGTTTATGGTTGAAATATAAAAATAGTTATTAGAAGCTTTCTTTTAACTAATTAGAAGTGAAATGGAACAAATAGGCGCAGCGTGCCTTCGCACACAAATCACGAAAGGCTCCACGGTACAAGGGTAAACGTCAATATAATTTCAGAAACAATTCCAATCACACTACTGCTCACGTGTACGGAGCGGATACGCACTAGTACAACATAATTACGAGTTATTTTATTTCAAGTGGCTAGTGAATGAGTGTGTCGATCGTTTACCGGCTCGAATCCGGTTTTGTTTTTGTTATAATCGAGTGCACAACGAGTATAACTTTCCCTGGCTGTTATAAAAACTATGAATAAATAATACAAACAGGTTGTACCAAATTAGTAGAAATATTATTTATGTTTGCATAATTTGTCATCATTACAACTTATGAACGCTAATAAACACGTATGATTACTTGTAGTAGTTACGAAAGAACTCATGGACCTTTTGGGGTCACTTGCATCATAGCCCATTTAATGCAACTGCCTATTAAGTCATTATCTTTTATAACACTTAGGGCAAGTGGTGGCCGCGACAACGTGCGTTTCGTTAGTTGTACGGCCATAAACGGTGGCATTAACCGTGCATGACAAATATGACGAGGAATTATATTAATTAAGGATATAACAACAAGGGTATAAAGTTTCCAACATACATATATCACAATAGATTTTATATAATCAGTTATCTACACTAATATTATAAAGAGGAAAACTTTGTTTGTTTGGTTGTAATGAATAGGCTCAAAAACTACTGGACCGATTTTAAACTTCACCATTCTTATTTCTTCTCATACTTCTTTCACCATTCGAAATATACATTATCCACGAGTAACATAAGCTATATTTTATATGAAATATATTTGATAAATAGATTTTGAGACGGTACAAAGTTTGCCGGATCAGCTAGTGTATTATATTTGTAGCTTACCGGCCGCGGTTCTATTGGAACGAAAAACCATTAGAACCCACTCCAGTAATTTTTATCACAGTATTTTTTTATTATAGAAGTCACGATCGTAACTGAAATTATTCTATGATTTTTTTCTCAACAAAATCTGACCTAACATTCAATGATAGAATTTTTAAATGAGATACATTCTCCCGTCTTATCCTAATAAACCGCATTACATCATAGTACTTATTCACGGCATCCATAATGCAACTCTCCGCTATCCAGACCTCATTAAGCCACGCTAAAAACACGGCCCGCACCTAAGCCCCCTCGACCACATCACAAGGTCTTGTTAAGTTTTGCACTCGGAAAACGACTCAATTGACCAACCTCTGCTAGTTTGCTCATTTTCCAGTCCAACTTTATAAAATAAGCTTGTGTTTACGATAAAATGAGTCGTCGATGGTTAATTACATTGCAAGCCCAGAGTATTTTGGCATGCTTCCCAGCCATCGGTCGTGATAAAACTGGTTAACACTTCACGTTCATAACTACAGGCATTAGTTGCATTGCCATGTTTATATAAAGTTTAAAACATACAATAATATTATACTAAATGTACCTGTACTAATGATTTATTTTATCATTATAATATCAAACGTAAGTATTATAAATTCCACTAACAGGATACCTCGTGAGTTTGACTACTTGAAAAAACTAGATTCATGCAGTTTGATGCATTGAACTCTCAGAGAACCCACTTGAAATATTAGGCAATCCGATGTAAACTGTTCAGAACAATGTATACGTTCAAAATAATCGTACCTACTCAAACTAAACATTTATCAAAATCATGATACTTTAACAAAAATGACTTTATGACTAAGAACTGTTTTGGCTCATTTCATTTCAAATCTTTGTACAACAGAACCGAAGGTTGAGAGAACGTATTACCACATTAAATAGAAATCTGATTATTATAAGCGTGACGGGATATGTTGCAAGTAATAAGACAGCTGCCAACCGAAAGTGGGACGTACCCGTGTCCATAGCTCAGTCGGAGTAAATTGGGTCATAATAATTCGAAGACGCTAACACGAATAGAGAGGCGAGCAGTCAGTAGCCTGCGCCACAAAGAAACAAAGGTGAACGTACGATTGCGGAAATAACGGAGGCCACGCGACGTGATGAAACCATTTTGCCCCATGACGCGACGCACCAACCGTTAAACTGCTGCAGTTCACGTATAACTTGCTATACTCAAAGAAACTTCTTTCCGCGTTATTAAAATCACGGATCATAAACGCCCACATAAATCCACCATAAATATTAAGACGGTTTATCTTGCAACTGTATTTGGATACATATTTACGGAACTCACGCTTTAAAGTGGGCTGGTGGAGGTCTATGCAAATTCAAATACGTCATGCGAATATGATAACATTGACCTTTAACAAGATTGAAGACCCATTTGGCACAATAGACACCATGCCGGACTGCAGGCGTATCCGGTTTAGATTCTAGAGCAAACATCTAGATGAGATATTAAGATACCTGTTCTAGATCTGGATATTTGGATCCATCGTAGCTCAGGGTCTAGCGTGAAGTTTAAATGTGAAGCGTTAAATTCGTTAATGATACAAATCAGAGTAAAGAGCAATAATTGAATGAGTTTGTTTCTCATAAAACGTATCTGGATTACGATTGTGAGTCTTAACATCATAACGTTGCCACAATGCGAAACCACATCTAGATCGTTCGAGTGTTTCGAAGCGTTACGTTCAATTCGGCGAACGTGATACGGGGTCATAATCAAATTGCAGATGTGCGTAAGGAAATGTGGTTACGTGAGGTTATTTCTTTGCTCTGACGTCATGTGAGCAAAGAAAGCAAAAGCGAAACACGCGCGAATAAACATGAGGGACCGTGAGTGACAGTGAATCAACCGCCTTACTGGTTGGTTTATATTTGTATTTTCTTTCACACCTAGCTTAGATGTATGTTAAACCTGGCAATAGGATAAAACTAGCTTTCTGATGAAAAGTGGTTACAGTAGCCTAGTCAACATTTGCAATACCAAATAAGTCGTCAATGCATCACTGAATTTTTGCACTTTTATTGAACAGTTCCATGTTATAGCATTCAGAAAGTACTTGATGCGACATGCTTTTAAAGATTGAAAGAAAAAAAGAAAAAAATATATTTACATTGAAAGGACAGAGAGATCATCTCCTTATGAACTGTTTATTACATCCAACGCACATTTAAATGTTTTGCCCAAAGAGGCTAAACTTAGATAAACATACCCCTCCAGAAGGTTTCCAAGTTTCTTATTGATATAATAAGCATATCCCTTACATTATTGATATTTATATATACTCAAACATATTCATCAAGAAACTGAATGCTTTCCCAAAGTAATGTTTTCGATTTGAATCATTATAAAATGCATTTGTCTTCATCACTAGTACTTGAGGCACGTGGGCTTAATTAATGATGCAAAACGAATAGTTTATGCATCAGAAACTACATACATTTATATACAGAGCACTGTTTATGCGTAACTACTTCATGCATACAAATATAAACAAAACAAATTGAGGAAGTTTCAATTTCAACATGATTATTTCGAAATTAATTGTTACATTTACATACTTTTAAGGTTATAAATGAATTAGGAAATTGTATTTTAATTTTTTTATATAATTTTGAAGTATTATACAGTAGTGGCTACTGTCGCCTATGGACATCTGTAATCAGCTCCAGAGAAGTCTTCTACGTGAGGTTGGTCGCAGATGCGTGTTGCTACCTTTGAGGACTAAGTTTTAAAGCCTTGGATAAGTGTCCACCACACCTTCAAAGTGGAAAACAGCAGCCCTGAACACTGCTGATATCAGACAGAAAAACTGTGGCGGAATCGAACAACGGAGAGTTCTACCACAAGCATTTTTTATACGTACAAAGATACGGATTAAATTGTTATGGAAAATATCTGGTTATTTCAATAGTCAAGGTGAATGTAACATGTTTTGAGTCAACAGTCACACCCGTTAAAAGGCGCACCACGTTTTAGATGACATCGTACAAAGAAATCGTGAACAACACACGACTCCTAACGAACGTGCTAAATATACAAAAAAATGAGATTAGCGGCCATTTTACTCCAATATTGCTCACGTATATAATGTCAACATTGCAAACATTCGAGTCAACCGAATAACAATAATATTACTAGTATCCTGTTACCTAATGCGGTTTGAATAAGTAATTCTATATGTGTGTCTAGTATTTAGCCGGATTAGAATTGAGACATCTGTTAGTCACAAGATCTAAATACATTTCATCACGTACTTACGAACAAGTACATTATAAACAAGAATCTGTCCGCAGGTGCGGCCGCGTACATCACTTCTTACGATATTTCAATTAATAATATTATGTACCCTCTGCTATACTTTTCCTAAAACATTCCTGCGTAATATAACATACTATCCTAAATAACTAAAGTAACCTATGCAACTCATTGTTAAGTCCTTTATGTCGTGCGATAATCTCAAAACTAGTTCCAATTGTTTTCGAAATTGGCTGGAACAAAGGCATGGGCAGATGAAAATAAAAATCAATGGTTTTTGTGTCTCTTAATCCTTAATATATCTGAAACCATGCCAGTTAATTTCAAATCACAGACAATACATTGTATTTCATTTATGTGTGTAAATAGATAACAGTACACATGTTAAAGATTGGCATTATCTGATAGAAGCCCTTGACCGCTAAAGATAACATATGTTTCTAAATGTACATGGGCCTCAGCTGTGCTGTTAACATCGACGATCGGGAATTTAGCTGCTTTAAGGTATGTAGAGGCATGGATGAAACGTTACATCCCGCAAATGTTTGAGCGTCAGTCGTAGTTACTTTGGACCCTCGATACAGCAACTGAACATAATAAACGCAATGAAAAAAAAGTTGCTAAATCGCGCGTGTTTGATACTGCGACGAAACGCAGCAAGATGCGAAAAACGCGAATCCTCTCATAAAAAATACAGAAACAGTTTTCAGTCTTTACAAAGTAACCGTTCCGTTTAGCAATGTAAAAGAAAACAATTTTTACAGCAGCTCAACTGGCTGGCACTATGGGCTATATTTGAACCAATAAATTCCAGAGCATTAAAATTATAGCGTCCTCAATTTTGTCATTCCAATAATTCACATACAGTTTCGGTTTTATATTACACCAATTAAAATGTATATTTTTCTACGGCGCTGCCGTCTTTTAACCGTGTTGTTATTGGCAAGGAAACTGTCGGTCAACGAGAGTGACTCACACTGAACGAGTTTACTTTTTCTAGAACAAATAATGCCACCAGAACTGAGCAACTGTGATCTCTCTGTGCGCTCATCATGACATCTATTGATATAATCGTAATGTAATAATCAAATGTTGTGACAGCCAGTATCATACTGATACATGGATAATATGAGTCAATATTTTTTTTACTTTTTGCATCATTTATTTATGTAAACTTGGAAAGTAAAATATGTAGTCCTAATATGTGTAATAAGTCCAAAATACTATCATAACATTGGAGCATTTCTGAGCAATGAAATGATTATAATCTACTACCGGATCAGTACTAAATGTAATCTTCTACAAGAAGCTTCTCAATTAGTGCAATCAGGTGTAAAGAAATTAATGACAAAATGAGCAACACCACATTCAAAACTTATGTACTTTGCGCTAGCACTTTTTTCAGGGATGACCCACCTATGCGCGGGGGTATATATAGGTATACGCGGACATTAAAAACAGTAATCTTTATTTAAGGATCTACGATATGCATCGTAGTGTGTTTAACATTTATTATCATAAGTCATACCATTGAGTTTAATGTATGCCTTGTCGGCTAACCAAAGCAAATAAACTTTGACGAGCACATCGCGGTCATCGTGTCTATTTCTGCCACTGCATTCACAAGTATCCATGTCTAATAATTGCAAAGTAATTCTTGTACTGCATTAGCATTGAGCACGTGGTCAAAGGACGCGCGTTCTGCATTTTTTGTTGATGGCGTAACGTGTCGCGATCCTTACAGGTCTTGTTGTTTCATTACCACTCCATCTTTACCATATATAGTCGGATATTAGATGCTAAGCAATGTACAATATTCAAGACTCGATTTAAACCTTTATTTATGTTCTAAGAACTCGTCGCAGGAATCGGAAAATTACTTCGGAACTTCCTACTGACAGAATACTTCACATTTCACATTAGAAGGTTAACCATCTGATCAAAATCCAAATTATCACGGATCGAAAACTAGTTAAGGATTTTCGTCATTATTATTGTTATCGCTACACAAATAGACAACAAGACAACATACTTAAAGAGTCCATTTATTGCACTTTTATCATTTGACAAGAGATTCTCATTTCTTAATACCTTTAATGAATAATAAAATGCAAAATTATTTTTACCTAAATTATCATAAATGTTGTTTGTGTAAAACTTAACTTTGATAACTTCAACATTATCGTCTGGCACCGAAGACTCAAAACCTACATAATGTATAACGTTCGCTCAACGATAACTGAGATCATAAACATATCATGTAAGAAAATAAATAACGAGACAAAGTTTCCTTGGCGCACACAGAACCACATGATTCTCGTTAACGGAAATTTTCGAGACCAAACAAATAGCGCATCCTTGAAAAGGCGCTATAAATAATAACGATATCACTATAAATATTAATGATAACAACAATATAATCACGCATGAAATGTTCCAAGAATATGTATCAGGTTAACCTTTTGTTTTTCAGATATACCTACTAATTGCATTGGCTTTCAATACGAATGATATACCAATTTTTCACAAGTGAATCACGAACAAACAACGAGTACCGATTCGTTTCCACAAAAGGGGACGAATTGTAATTGAAGTGTCACTGACACAGCTCCATTTCTAAGTAAACAGTTACTAGGCGAAAAAATATATGCCGTTGACGAAAGCAACTAAATAAATACAAGATAATGCTTTTTAGGTGTAATGTCAGCTATAAATCTGGGCCATGCAGACGTCATTTGTCACAAACTAATACTATCGTGTGCAGGTGTCAAAAGAATAGGAAAGAACTAACTGATTGCTTAATTAAAGACATCGACCCAGGTTTTACTGTCCATTCGAAACAATGAATTAGGAGTAAACGTTCACAAGAAATGTAAACAAATTTTAATCCCTAACTCTGTTTACTGGCATTCTAAATTAACATGACGAGAAAACAGTGTATAGATAATCTTACAAACTACAAAAATATCGTACTTTAAACATCATTACACTAAATTAGCCACATGTGAATAAATCAAAAACGAATATATGTGGGTAATTAAAATTAGTTATAAATACATATAAACCAAAAAAATATCCAGTCCAAACAACAAATAAATGCTTTATGGTTAGGCCAAACGTCATACGATTGCATGTTGTATGTAGCCTTTTTAGTAAGACACAAAAATATTTTTCAAACAATCGTCTTAGTACTTTTGTTTGTAACAAGTATGTATGTTTAATTGTGAAATCAAACGCCTCTGAAAACTACAAACATTTGATATAAAGGTTTATAATCGGACTATAGCGCTAGGTCAAGGAGGTCGAGTGTCATGGTACT
Organism: Epargyreus clarus clarus; assembly: GCA_014595695.2. Lineage (NCBI taxonomy): Eukaryota > Metazoa > Arthropoda > Insecta > Lepidoptera > Hesperiidae > Epargyreus > Epargyreus clarus. The sequence goes on from JACTTY020000037.1 coordinate 2,294,158, forward strand.
GTATTTACACATTTCCATTCTAATCCCATACATACAACTAGTACCTACAGAGACGTGGATATTGCCATGACTAAAATATCTCAACAGCGCGACTAATTCATAATTCATGAGGTAGTTTAAGTTCTGCCCGTGAAGCTCGGGCCGGTCTTTCAAGTCCTACCAACATAGTAAAGACGAATTAAAATAATGAAAATTACAATTAACTCTTGTAATACCTGTGTTTCAGCATGTTATCTGGCACGAAAACGTTCCACCAAGAAGGTCGTTTCTGGCGGATGTAGGTGGGCATATCGCTTTCTTCATCGGTGTCGTTTCCACCGGACTTCCGCCGCTTCTTGCGCTCGAGCTGCAGCCTCGCCGCCCACGAGCGCCTGCGACCTTTGTCACTAGGTCCGAACCCGTCCGACACGACGGGCACGGCCAGGGAGGCTCGGCGGGGCGCGTCCAGCGGTGGACCATCGAATTCCGTCAGCTTTCTGTATCTCTCGGCGAAAGTTGCGTCCGAAGCTCGGCGACCGTTAGATGCGGACGGGGAGGCACGAGGAACGAAAACTGGATCGGTGAAGGCCTCGTCGTCGTCGGTGTCGGGTGCGTAATTCTCTTCACTGAATCGTCGAGGCGTCTCGTCAACCGCCTCCTGCAAGCTCGCGAGCTGCAGGCTGGGGCGGTGGGTGCGCATGCCGCGCGGCAGCCGCCCGGGCCGGCCCTGCAGCCTGGCCAATGCTAACGGTACCGGCGACTCCGTCAGTGTCGGCTCACTGCCACTCATCGTCACAACAACACAGCACTCAGTCACTATCACTTCACTTATGAAGAATCAGAGTTACGGGCTCCGCATTTTTTCACGAGTGTGATTCGGAGACTTGAATGGCATTAGTATTCTTTTATTTATTTATTTATTTATTTATTTATTTATTGCACCTCTATAAAAATAAAAAGATACAATAGGGCAAACTTAATGCCTGATGGCATTCTCTGCCAGTCAACCCTGGGTGGAAGGAGAGAATGGCGGCAGGTGTTTAGATCTTACGGAAAGAGTATCTGCACCGGAATAAATTGAATTTAATTTAAAATACACATTGCATCGATTCCGACAATTTGTGTGGCATTATCCTAATCCTAATTATAAAGAATTTTTATTTTTTTCCGAAGACTTTTCCACATAAGAAACTTTTACTAGGATCGAGGAAGCGTCTATGCAAACTATAAGAAAAAAAATCCCTCAAAAATAACAGATTAGAGCAAACAGTACAATCAACTTTTCTAATATCATGTCATATCATATCTGCAATTTGATTTATAGCAAATAATAAAACTGTAGGTATATGTCACAAAACTTTTGCAAATTAAAGCATATTATTAAATTTATTGCCCGGAACCTTGGCATTAACCTTGCTCGCGACTGCATTTGGCTAATCTTAAATTATAAATTAACTTCCGAATAATTTCAATGTCAAAAGTAATATCTAAGTTGCACCCGATGACAGTAATTTATGTCCCGTGACAAAATTATAGCGGTCAGTAATCAGACAAAACAGATTATTAGTTATAGAGATGAACTTCACCGTTATTTAAATAAGATTGAGGTATAAAAGTCACCAACGAATGTTAAACAACAAACATTAGAGTACTGCCTTATAAGTGAACCGCAATGGGTAGTTTAAAATCTAATAATACACGCTCGTAACCGCTGTTTACGGCGATAACGATAGAAAATCTATTCGAACAAGCTTTCCTGTCATTAAACCGGGATGACTAGACGTATTAACTCGTTGAAGAGCCGCGGTGACAAGTGCCAACGGTATGCCTTTTAAGCAGGTGGTGCAGCTTTCGTAACTGCATAGTCGTCATCGGCTCGCGCGAGGGGAAAGTTACGAGCACCGCCTTCTGTATAAATAGCCGGGCTCGGGTTACCGCGGTTGATTTCATTATTAACCAATGGTATTGTCTATTACTGCACAGTCAACTTGACGGTAATAGTCTTTCACCGTTCGCAATATAAGATGAATCGCTATTACCTAATCCGTTCTAAATGAAATTTCTTTTTGTTTTCTCAAATGATTCTAAGACATTGGAATTCCATGGAGATATCCAAAAATGTTTCGCATAAAACCTACATGTCGCAACATTGGAAATATAAACCAAAGGGTGTCTCCAGGGGATGCCCAGAAAATATTATATCATTCTACTTCGGATTTGGACAACACACACTAAGTCATAGTGGAGCCATATAATATTATACTTATTATTATTTTTGTTATTTATATATAGCGTTATATTAATCAGTCGTTGATATAACATATGATTTTGATTACCACTTGTCACCAGTGTTAAGTGTAGAAATATTCGATTATGCAAAATGTCTCGTAGCTTTCCTATAACAAGTTAGCAATTGACAACGATATAGATTTTTTGTCGTTTATTGCTTGCACAAACGAGTTTATTTACATCGCCCAGACGCGACTGTCTCTTGATGACGTGCAAGCCCGTCGTATTCGTTCACATGACATGTGCTCGCTTGAAATAGCTAGAAAAACACAATCAGTGAGGCGTCCGAGATACTTCATCAAGGTCGCGGCTCAATTGGGTTTATTAATTGACACTCATTCAGAGCAACGAAGCGTTATTATAAATATAAACAAACGACTAATTATAGAACCGACGAACCTAACATCCCAATTAAAAGCGGGAATTATGAATATTTACAACGCTCAATTAGGTAACCACCACGTGAACTTGAAAGTCCGTGTGTGATAAGTATTAGAAAGTTAATAACGTATCTTTAGCCTCAGTGTATGTAAGCCAAGGATAGCGAATCATACATTTGATACGCAATGGACGATAAAAAGGTTTCTTCTCGCGGTTCGTCTAAGGCAAGCCACATTGTTACGTCGAGCGTACGTCCTGCATCCACCCAACTATAGCGACATAACCTAATACATAACGGTTGTAGCTGTATATAGAGGTTAACCTCAAACGAGATCCGACCCCTTCACAATAAGCTCGATTCGCCGTTGATAGAATCTATTGTTTTACACGAGCAAATAGTCACACTTGTATCAAAGTAAATAGATGATATTTATTCACAACTCGATGTTAGCTAGCAAATATGTAATGCGTTGTACATAATAATATATTAACTAGATGTGCTCGACATCCTTTACAAGGCCGTTAGATTTGTTTGAGATGAAGAAATTAGAGAAGTAACAGATGTACTTTCACGGATTACCTTCAGAATTTAGAATATCATAGTTTCGGTATCGTAGGAAGAAAAATGGTACCGGAACTTATTTGTGCGTAATTTGAGTCAACAGTTTCATCAAACAATTTTAAATAAAAAAGTCCCGAAGTAAAATAACACATTTTATATCATTCGGTTTAGATACGAATATACGATTGATACAGACAAAATGTATTTCAAGAAACTGTTATTAACAGTTGTATTATTTTTTTCCTCATAATCCCTAATTATCTCTACGAAAGACACTGAGGAAGTTCTCGAAAGCTTTTGATGTTTTAGTGTTTTCGCTTTGTGTCAGAAATACATGAAGGAAAATTTATTGAGTACGTACAAACAAACATAATCTGCTAACAGTCCAATTCTTTGTGGAAGCTTCATATGAATGTTAAAACAAACCATTTTCTAAGAACAGTCTAAGAAATCATGTTGAATTTACTAAAACTGATTTGTGATTAATAATTATTTTGAAAAGCGGTGTACCTAATACAAATTAATTTTGTTTTTGTTTATTTCAAGAGCCAAGTAATATTCTGTTAATTGCATAGGCTCCTGGTATATTAAAGTCATAAGACAAAGACAAATGTAACGATACTTCATGGTTCAAAATCAGTCAAGCCATTTAGGCTACTGGCAAAAAAATCAACATACCTACAACTGAAAAACAATACCCTTCAGATTCAGTCGTGTAAAAACGTATAACCTGAACTACCCAGTTCAAAGATTTCACTCAGCAACAAGGTCGGCCGTATGTGCGCATGCATGGAATCAGTGGAACAATGAAGCCATTGTCTACTAAGATAGGGTTGTAATAAAACAGGCATACACATGCCGACACAATTGCATTTAAAAATAGATATATTATATCTGTTAATTATATATTGCCCCGGGTATTTAAATAGAAGATAAAAGAGATTTATAAACAAGAAGTCCCCTTAATTTTCAGGAATGAAATTGGCTTTAGTCAAAAAATGGTCAATTTTTTTTCAAAAATTAATGGATGGCACTGTTGGAAGCAAAAAGAGACGTATATAAATGTATGTTACAGTATTATTTATTAACTCAAACCCTGCAAGACATTTTAAATTGCGGAATCACATTAAAACGCTAAGACATATTCACTATTCAAAAAATCTGGAAAATTGTTGGTGTGTTGTAGGTAATGGATAATTAAAATTAATATTCTAATGGAAAACATGTCGGCTAAAACATTATGCGGTTTATGGTAATAGGCTGTGGAGATAGAGCACGCACAATCGCTCATATTTTGTTGCAGCGTGGGTGACCACTATTTCGTGTTTATCTCACGTCACTCCGCTGTTACTATGTCTGTTTTATGGTTTTCTACTTGTTCGTTGTTTGGTAGCCTTGTTTTTTGTTTTTTGTGTTGATAATATAGCATCGTATTTGTTAAAAAAACTACATTGTTTTTGAAAAGGATTTATAATTTACACAACCACATTGTTCATAAGTTATTTCATAATGGAATTGCGGGAGACGATTGTGTATGTGTAGTTGCGGCTGCCGCATTATAATAAAACCTTGTTCATTATTATTATCTCTATTTTCTTGTATATTAAAATCCTTTACCAATATTGGAAAATGGTAACAAGCCAAAATACAAATTTTAAAACGAGGTCTATGGGGTGGAATTCAAAATGTTGCTGAATATCAATAAAGAGAAAAGAATAATCAATAAAGATTAATCAACAGTTATAATTAGAAATATGGTTTAACCATGCATTGAACTAAAGTAAAATACTCTATCTATCTATACACTCATATAAGCAGAACTAAATATATACGCATAATATAATAAATAAACATTTATCTCACACAAAGAACTGTTTACAGCGCTCTGTGTTACAACTTCTAGCGACTATCTAAAGACAGTAGTTTGTAACTATATATTCAATTGTACAATGTTTCGCGGAATTTCTAGAACATCAGCAAAGAATCAGACGTGCAGACCAGATTGTATTGAGACGTTATATTTGCTCTTATTTCAACACGTTATTTCTTTATACTGAAAAGTCACGATCACGACCTATAATATGGTAACTTAAAGGTTATAAATTAGCATATATTTATGTTAATAACCGCATAGTAATGTTAATTGCATGTCAACATTCCTAGCTTTGCGTACTATGCAGTGAAACGCGACAAATATGTAAATCATGATTTACTTTAAAATATTTTAAATAGAATATTGACGGTACCCACTGGATAAACTAAAAAGAACTAAAAATAAAAGCTTAACTTTTAACAAAAATTTAAACAGGAATTCGTAGCGTCTACTTTCGTGAATTCTCCAGACGTTACAATGACAGCTGAAACCTTTTACTTAAAAGTTTTTACGTTGAAAAGTAAATGAAGCAGACGTTTTGAAAACGGGAAAAGCTACGTGGTACGTGAAAGAATACCTATTTAGCGGAACAAAATTTAATTTTGTCAAGCGTATGTGAGATATGTGTTTATCGTACCTGCTTACGGACTCAACGATTACCCAGTATTTAATACAGGTGGAATACAAGTTGTGGTAAATCCGATTTAAGATCAATTTGAAAAAAATGTTAATGATATTAATTGATAAGTGCCCTAGTAGAAGTATACAAAATGATTAAATGTGATCACAATTAGGTATTATTTAGCTAAAATAACAGGAAGATTGATAGTAAGTAAGCCAACGGTTTTACAGGTACTTAAATCTTGATAGTACGAGAGAAGGCACGAGCGGGAGCTAGTACAGAATATATTATTGAGGGCATAGCGAGATACAATAACATGTCCACAAACAATGACGGTGGCCGACAAACGCAAACAACGCATGTTTAATGAGTTGCCGCGGCACGTCTCCGAGCACGGAATACAGATCAATTGTTTACGACAATAGACTCGCGCTGGACAAAGAAAATATCGAGCTCATTAATATAATTACATCGAGTGAGGAAATCGCTCTCAGTCGTATACGTTTATTGCCCCTTCATAAAGGTATAGGAAGTACGGATTAAGGAGACCCTACCAGGTATATGTCAAATAATTAAAAGGTTGACGGCCGAAAAAATCTTTTGGAAGTTGGTCCTTTGTACTTAAATTTGAGCAACCTTTTTGTTAAATTTAATTTCTGTAGCACACGACTTTGCTCTTCCGGATTTTGGTTTGTTTACACGGGTTAACAAGACTTCAAAAGCTATACAATAAACCTCCTTCAAAGGATCAAGTACCACCATCAACATTATCATATAAAATATTCTACAAGACTGGTATCAAATTTATTACGAGGATAAAGAACGTATAAAAGGAAAATTTGTTAAGAGGTGCTTTTACTTTAACAAAGTGAAATCACCAATTTCATTTAGCTGGCGGTATGCACGTTATACCAAATTATTAGAAGCTCGAAACACGATAAACGACGTTGTTCTATTGTAGATAAATCATACTTGATCGGCATACAAATATTTTGTCTACGTTTTCGCAAACTTGAAAGTGTAGACAAAATAGTTCAAGGATAAAATGTGTGTCTGAATAAAGCGATATGACAAATGAACGTGCGTTTACTAATGACGTAGACTAACTGTAATGATGAAGGGAACAACGAACAACGGAACCACCAAGTCACTGCACGGCACGATCGAGGCCTCGGTGACCGTTACAAAAAACACTGGGCTGAATTAGAATACTTCACGTGAATCAGCGCGGACATAACCAAAGCACGAGAGCTGTACGAAGATAAAAACATAAGGAAGTACAAGCTACATTTAAAAATACCAACAAATGTATAATAATAAATTCAAAGACGTATTTTACCGGGCGGTAATTCCGTCAAAATTTATGGCATGATGTAAGCAAAAATTAATTGACTATTTTGGGCACTATTTTCCTTCTTCCTTTTTCTATAGGTATTTCCCCTTGTGAGAAAAGACGTCGAGTCCAAAATTTTAGGGGCTAAAATGGTTCAGTGACTTTAAGCGATGTATTGTTAGAGCTATTTCCCTTAACTGTAGGCGAAAATGTATAATCTACCACATATTATACCAAATATTATAAATAAGGGATAATGCAATATTAGACATTCCACTAAATTATGGTCACTTCCTTAAGATTTGAACAAGCAGGTACAAGACATATATCATCAATATCCTAAGTAACTGAAGTTCTTCACTGAAGGCTAGGGATCTCTCCATAAAAATAGTGGGTTATGGTCATACAGCACCAATACCACGACGCTAATCAAGAATTGGTTGGAAGACTTTATATACGTTTGAGAATATTGTTTGCAATTGTCAATTTTTTGCAATTTTTTTTATCCATTAAGGCTGGTAAATAGATTTATTCCTAACACATATTACTTTAAAACTTTTCTGACACAGCGTCTGAGACTGATAAATAAATTATACCACTTGACTGTTACTGTTCCGACCAAAATATTACCAACGTTAAAGTTAAAAACGCTTTGCAAAGAGCTCATATTAAGCTTTAAAAGGATTTTAATGAAAAATCGGGTGACCAAAAAATAAAATAATTCCACTTTTTTAGCTGAATAATACGAAACAAACACCTGTGCGCCCGCTAATTGGCGGTCGTGGTCATCCATTTTTGTTTCAATCAACTCAAATTGGCTCATGTTGGTAATAACCCATTTGTTACGCGGTTCAGCTTCATTAACTTTGTCAATATTTATGTCATCCATTTAACAACAACTTTCATCATGCATGCACACACATATTGCACATTTTAATAAAATATACTATTATATAGGTCTAGTGCAATGAAAATTTAAATGTGCTTCGTATATTTTCGTTTAACGACTTCATAATCGTCGCAAGTTATGTTTCCGTCCGTCATAAATTCCTTTTTATTGGAAATATTTATATTTGTCTGCTTTTTAAGATATAATATTATTATGAATGGCGCAGCATTTGCGTTTAAATTAACTATTAGAAGAAGACGTTGAATAACAAAAATATTATTATATTATATATCTTACTAAGTTTATTAAATATTTTTTGTACGCCAAAGACTTTGTGTGTTAAACCTCACCACTCTGTCATTCTCACCCGCTTTTCTAATAATAATGAATCTGATTAACGAAATATTACGTAAAATTACATTTAAATTACTGTTGTTGCTGTCCGTCTCTGGAATTCTCTCCCTAAAGCTATCCGTCTATCCAGCTCCTTGCATATTTTTAAGAACCAAGTCAAGGCTCATTATTTGCAGCTTTGACTTGGTTTCCTTCTTCCTCTTATCCCTTCTTCCTCACATCATATTTCCTTCTTACGTTTCCATTTGTGCCTCTATTGCGCTGTTTACGTGTATTTATGTATATACTTTCTTTATGTATGTGTACACCCTACCTTTTCACGATCTCATATATCTTTAACTCCATCCCAAAGGTTGTCTGGAAGAAATCGCTTCTAAGCGATAAGACCGCCTATTTGTATACTGTCTCATGTATTGTTTTATATGTTGTTTATATTTGGTGTACAAATAAAGAATATGTTGTTGATGTTGTTGTTGTTAAATTATTCGCTTGTCATCACATTATTAACGATATACATACATTTCTTATATTATTTTACAAGTATTGTCCTCAGAGTTCTAATTATAACTGTTTTATGCATTCTAACAAACTGCGCTGAAATTTCAGCAATGTTGTCAACGTCTTTATGATGAAATTTAATTATAAATGGAGTGGGAGACTGTAGGATGATATTTGGAAATATTCCCAAAATTGCAACCGGCAAGAATAAATCTTGGATACGAGCTTTCTACGGCGACGGTGACCCCATTCCGCTGTTCGAACGAAACGACAAATGTGCTACAATCTTTTAAAATCCCAACGAAAAGGAAAGTCCAGTGTTATTTGTTAACGCTATGATAACCAGTTTTTATTACGATACACGACGTAAAGAGTTTTATAATTTTGATGAATTCTGTCCTATCTTTGTAGTTCTAGCCCCCAAACAGAATTAAAAATAATTTTACATAAAGTTAAATTTTCAATTAATGGTGTATTATCCATGGTATATAACATTAAAACGGTATATAACATTAAAAATCCTTCATGAATAAACAACATATAAACATTGATAATTCCATGCACCGTTTTTACAACTTTGATTTCCGAAAACATTGATAAATAATCATTGCAACGACATTTGCATTGAAATTTATTACGAATAATATTATTATAACATACGGCTACTTTTTACATTCATGAATACGTGAATACTATTATATTTTATTCAGCCTTATGTCAGCAGTATTGACTGTCATACTATGAGCATAACGTAAATGGAGATCTAATTTCGCTGGATTACTGTGCATATAATGTCATGCAGGTTCAAGCACCTCGTACGTTCTCGGATGTGTGCGAAATTTTTGTGGCTTATAAAATATTTATTTAACACAGATTTTATTTAAATTATTTAATACCGTGATATCGGCTGCTTTTTTCTCATGAGTAGGTAGGTGAATATTTGTATGCTCTGTAGTGTATATGTTAAAAATTATCAGACGTGTGCGCCTTTCCATCTCAAACCAGTCAATTAAATAATCTGCCCTGAAAAATAGATATACGGTGAGAAAAAAATAATAAACAAAAAATTGAGATAAATAATATTGCAAGACCAAACCTAACAAAGTACCGATTAATAATATAGATCATCTGTATCATCGAGTAACCCGTACTAGATATACATAGAAAAGCAATATCGATTTGACGATTGCCTTTTTAATCTTTCTTAAGGGCTTCGACCCAATACATGTGTCTGCTTCTTTTCATTCTCATTTTCTATTCCATTCGAGTGTCAATCAGCGAACCGACGACAAATCAATTTCTGTCGATCGCGTAGATAGGCGACGGGAAATAAGATGTTCATACGAAACGAGGCGAAGCGCGCCGGCGTTCCTCTCGGATATTAAAACATCCAGCGTATCGAAATCATATCTATTAAATGTTACTGTTCAATATTATACCGTACATAATTGTATGTGATAAATGATCTCGTATGATATCTTTAGATTTTGTGTTTTTAATTTCAAACATTAGACGTTTGGGATACTGAAGACCTAATCTTTTTGGTATGGAAACGGATTGTTTTTCGAGTAACTTTTGGCCAAAATTATTCGTAACAAGAGCAAAAAAAATATAGTAGGTACCTACAGTATATCTACTAAAATAGTTTTAATAACAAAAATAGAACAAACTTCTAAATGACTTATATTTAAGCGGACCCGGTTTATTTTTTTACAATAAACGGATTAAGTCAAAGGTATTATGTGTAACATAATAACGATGACCTTTCGGGCCACTTTTTGTTACCATTAACATTGTGCGCATGGGCCGCCGTAAATAGCATACCTTGTATGTCACACAAGGCTGTAATTAATTTAATCTGAACAGTTTAAACAGGCCGTTTCTTTGGAGCAAAAAAACTATGCGTGAACGTTAGAACATTATTAAGTTTGAAACGCTAAACAAAGCGCCGCAATGCAATTTATCTGCGGCATAAAAAGCCTACGTAGATTGTTATCGTCATAAATTTCATAACCGGTAGCACAATGAGAATTACCTACTTAAATATTACGTACGGCCAACTCTGCAATAAAAATGGAAACATTACAATCATGCCCCATAATAACTAGCTTAAGCATGCGGTTTTATACGCGTTTGTAGTGTAACTTTATTTATACAACCTTTGATGAATACTCGTATGTAAGTAAAAGGACTGCGCTTAAAGGTAAAATTTTAACAAAAAATTAAAGTAACTCCTTAATCTATATATAATTAATCTATTGAGTCGATTTAAAATATAACTTATTTTAAAATGTTTAGAGTGACGCACAAATAATAATTAGTTTATATTCCTTAACAAATCTAAAAACCTGCTAGCACTAGATCGTTGTTTTCAAATTTAAATGAAGTACGAGTAAATCCATGCAACGAGCGTTGTTCAAGTAGCTTATTTCATAATTTTACATGTATAGACTATTGTCGCCAGTCAGCGAAATAGTAAATTGGTTATGTTGACACTCCGGAGTGCATAGCACAGTGCACAACACTCAAGTTACGTCTACCGCCAGAAAAATGTGGGTCGTGTCCGATTTCAAAGCACAGTGGGACTTGCATAACTCAGCCAAATACTATGACACCGACACGATACCGGCTTCACAGTATCGAATCGGGTGATCACTTTTTTATTTTATTACACTTATTATCGATTATCGATAAGATAATGAGTATTCAAGAGCGCTCTGATTGAATCACACTAACGACTTATCTTTCAATGCCTTATTAAACATTGAGTACATAGCAGATGATAAAATTACTAGTGATGTCGCGAAATTAATTAACTAAAATAATTTCATTAATACCACTAATATAATTTATATGTATTTAAAAACATATTTAAATAAGACATGTTTAAAAGCGTAACAGACCATACAGTAATATGACTAAAGTTATAGCCGCGGGCAGATATTATAAAATATAGTACTTTGAAATTATTTTTCATTTTGGGTGAAATTAGATAGGAATTTTATAATTTACGTTTGTATTATAGAATTTAAAGCCGTAACTTATACTCATACACATTCGCAATCACTTAAATATCGTATAATATATTTAAAATATAATCTTATAGGACGCAAATAAATGTTATATTTAAAGTATGAATTGTATCAATTGGTAAAGAAATTTTGTAATCGAACAAAATATCGTTTGCATCTCAAACGCATTATTGCAATCCCTATATATTAGTAACTTAGTAAAAAGGTGCAAATTAATCTTGACCGTTTTTTTTTTTTTTTTTTTTTGTTAACGAGGGGGAAACCTTCAAAAGGTACCCGGTGCCGTGGGAGCGACACGGGGTTATGTGGGACTCTTACCGCACTAAAACCCCCCCGGTGGCCGTCCTCGGCGCTGCGTAGAGGACTCCGGGATCTCCAACGGAACGCAACCGGAGCCCTCTTAGCGCTGTGCCCCGTCGGGCTCCGCCCAGGTGAGCTTGATGCTCACCACACCGTCTGGTGTGCACGACGGTATGCGACCACACATACCGCCGTCCTTCCCGGGGTCACTGGCCGGGCGGTTTGAGCTCCCACTCTTGCCGTCCGCAACCCCGGAAGCCCCCTTTTAGTCGCCTCTTACGACAGGCAGAGGATACCGTAGCCCTATTCTGGTCCCGGAACTACAGGGACACCGCGCCGGTGGGCGTTACCGACGCCTGCGGCGACTCCTTCTCAAATTAATCTTGACCTATATTTCTATTATCAAGTACCTAACATCTGAGGTTTTAGGGTTAATTATTAATTTTAATTTCTTTTTCACTATAAATCGCTATAAATGTAAAAAACATAACGCACTTACAATTTTTTTAGTCAAATAATTAAAGCCTCAAATAATTGTACCGTGTCTTTAAATTATACTTTTTATTTAATTACAACAAGAATCACTTCATTTTAATCAATATGAGAATCGAAATATTTTACATATAAATTATTTGAATAACACACCCTTTTGAATTGAACAAATATGTGACTATCATCTTTTTTTTTTAATTTACAAGTTAATATATAAAAAACCTTTTTTAAAATTGTAAGCAATTAGGTATATTTATTTTAATTGGGATTTTTATTTTTTTTACTTTGCCAATTTCTAATACCATTTGATATATAATCTAATACATTATTAATTCATAACTTTTATCTATACCGTACATATGAACAGGATGAACTATTCATCAATAGAAGCTACTGACAATAATTTTATACATACTGTTTCAATAGCTACTTAAGTCAATGCCAACTTCATTAAATCGTTTCGAAATTATGATTATGCATTAAATCAATTGCCTAAGTTTACCTAGGCATGTAAGATCATCCAAAATTGGTATCGCGAGTGAAAAATAACAAGGGAAAGTAAATCTATACTCCGCGTTACTTAATACAACCCTTACACATGGTATCAGAGCGAAGAGACATTAAGTCCGCCCACGACTTCTCTCGCAAATTAATCCAACTGTTTCCCATTTCCTCCCGCTTCCCTCGCAGAGCTTTAGAATGAGAACAACACATACATGTAGCTTCACATATGCCTCTAGCTTTTGTTCGCGAGACCGTCTAGTTTCTTGGAGAATGATTAAATACTTGTGATAAATCTCCGGATGAACACTTGAAAATGGTCGTTTAAAACGCAGATATTTTCAAAGAATCTTTTGGCGCGTTTATTGCTTGAACACACGCCCAAAATACATACAACTCTCAAATAATTATATATTGTGTACGTAAAAATCAACGACTACTTGTTATTTCATTACTTTAGTTAGGAAACTTATGCTAGACGATATTCTGCAATGGATACTCAATAGATTAAGTGAGGCGAAATAGTTAGCTCAACTTTTCGCAGAAGAGCTTGCGGAATCGCTAAAAGTTTTGATAACTTCACACAGCGCTGCTAAGCAAGCGCTCCGTATCTACGAAATTTGTAGACTTTCGTAGCAACTTCATGTAATATGTCATAATGATGTGTTGATAAATAATATATGCGCTGGGATAAAAATACAAGACGGTACTTAAATAATTTAACGTACACCTTCAAATAAAAATAACATTTAATTTAACCTAAGCGAAACAAACAAACATGTTACGGTCTCCTGACATTTAAACGTAGTTTAGAAATTCGAACCATGGGCACCTAAGTTAAGATTGACGGCCGATAATTTGAATGGAGTACGAAACAATTTGGGTAATGCCACACAAACGTGGGAATCGATCGACAACTCGGATAGCACAAATCGCGTCGTTCTTACGGGCTGCGGCCGCGGTGCGACCTCCTTTCCCCGCTGCACTGGCGCAACGTACAAACAAAATAACTAGACAGTCGAAGATGCCGGCGTACGAACGAAATCGTAGCGGAAACTGCGCGTGCGACTTTCACTGCGGTGCCGATACGCGTGCGCGTGTCCGTGGCGTGCGAGCCGTGCGCCGCTTTGATTGCTACTGACTGAGCGGTGGCAGGGCCGCTGGAGGGGCCGCCGCCCGCGGGATGCGATATCGCCATCGTCTGATAACCAATCTGAAATCAACCCCATGCCTTGGCGCACATCACACGCCATTCATTAGCTACCAGTACATCTTTACTTCCAATTTAATCGATCATCAACATTGTTTTGCCCAAAGGGTACTTTCGCACTTTGAAAATGATAATTGTTTCATGATAATTGTTGCTAAAAGTCCGCCATGGTAGTTTTTGTGATATCCAATCTAACGGTACTCAAGCGCAGAAGATTGAATCTATCACCGGATTTCTACACTTTATGTAAGACTTAAGACCCTGAGCCTTAAGAACCTGAACAATCACATGGTCTGAGGCTAGGTTGTGATGTGATTGATGAACCAATTGCTTAGCCTTATTTTATTCAAGTATTAGAAAGGACCGAATCAATTTCTTTAAACACGTCACGCATTAAAGGTGCCTTCCACATGTTTTCTAGATTTCGTCGCCAGATATCGCTCGATGGATTTTTGGAAGAGCGTATTCGAATACTTTTTACTAAATTAATTTAAATTTTCTTGGTATATAATACAATCATTACAAACAATAGTTCGAATCTTAAAATAGAAATTTAGATTTAAACAGGAAAACAAAAAAATCCACGAAAAACGCTACGTGACGTGAAACCATGACAAGCGGATGCTAGTATTTACTTGACGATAAATACTGAAATAAATAGGCAAAATGACATTTTAAAATGAGGTTGGAACGCATTGTGCAATGAACTGGAACTGAAACGTTGCTTTCATTTTAAAGTGTCCCAATTCGATTTTAAATTTTGCAATAGAAACATTATTGTCGAAAGCTATTCATGCAAACTAATAGTAGGACTAGTAGTATAGTGCTTACCACATATCAAGGCTTCATTTAAATTAAATCGTGGTATGAACTAAATATGCATGTGGTTTTAATTGGTGCCGCGGAGCTCGCAAACCACCTACGCACCGACGGTGGTTATTGTATTCAAATTTCATCTACGTCTGGTCGCAATATTATGAAACAAATGTCAATAAATGCTTAGTTCTTTATTAATTAGAATCTACTAAGAATTTACGTGTTGTTGGCATTAACCCACAGATCAGGAAATGACTAAGTTATTCATACTCGTACCTAACTTAGTGTCTTTTCCATGATGATATAGGGAAAACCCAAGCAGGGTACTTTTTATTTTTCTACTACCTGAGTGATGGTGTAAGGAGGCAAAACACTAATGGTCAAAGAATCCAATACTATTTAAAATTCATTATCTATACCTACATGATACAGTCAAAATTGCATGAGTAGGTATAATTTAAATAAGTGTAGGTACTTAGTTTGTGATAAATGTAAGGAATGCATTGATGAGTCAACAATATGACTTAGGATATTGAGGTCATAACTTTGCAAATCGTCGGAGGGCAGTGACTGCCTAAAATATAAACAATTTTTCATTAACAATTGATCGAGACAGCGTTAAAACTTCGAATGAATTCAGCGAGAAAACACACATATAACTTTAGAAGATACTCTACAATAAACATTTGGTCCAAAGTAATAGTAAATTTAAAAATATAGAAAGTATTACGGTACGGAACGAATCAGCGAAAAAGACCTGCAATTACAAATTTAAATTATTACCTGGTTAAAGCTATCCACAAAGAATCACAGCGTACGATGTCGAGGTGCCATAAAACTTTCTATTTATAGGCAAGAGCAATCTTGCGAACTTAACTCCGAATTAAGAATTTCCAGCGGCTCGGATGCATATTACTGATAAAACTTAACCTAAAGGCAAAAAGAACTTCATTATAATTACTACTTTGGTGTTCATTAATTGTTTCGTCTAAAGTCGAAAAATGTAAAAAGCCGTTTAAGTGAAACCAAAACGACCATTAATTTCATCAGCGCTTTAAATTCCATCCATATTAAGATTAATAAGCTTGATCGCATATTTTAAATGCAGACATTTAAGTCTTTATTGGATTTTGATCTCGGAGATGAAACGACACGATATGAGCCAGACCGACCATTCCTGGGCTCGACGATCTTATTTCCTGTTAGTCCATTTATGCAAACGAATTGCGATTGCGAAATTTAATTTTAGCACACTGTGAGTGTGAGAACAAATTTCTTATATCTTATAAATTTCGTACTCACAAAGCGAAATGATGGATACATTATAATTTTTTGACAAATAATATTAGAAATGATAATAACATAAAGTTCTTATACCTCTTTAAGATCTTCACAATATTTACCTGCTGATGGGAATTATTGAGTACGGGCAGAAAATGTAAAAGTATTATCTATTTTCATGTTTGCCATTATTTTGGTCATCAATAAAACAGCGATACCCAAATAGGAACTATAATTAATAATCGCTGACCGAACTGTTAGGCCACATCATTTCTGGCACCCAAATTTCGTTAAAACAACACCTCATACTTGTGGGCGGCGTTTCGTCCAGTTTAATTATACGTGACCCAACACATCAACGGCTAGGAGCATCTGCCGGAGCGTACATTTCGGCCCATTAAGCGATTCGTCCACCGGTCCATTACCCAACACGTGCCCTTTTTGCACGCTCTTGACATTTGTCGCCAGTCAGCCACACTGATGCAAGACCGTTTAATTTAAATACATTCATGTGCACCAGCCTTTATCACCGCGACGCTAAATCAAAATATACGACACGTCAATGTGACTAATGGTTCTTCTCTCGGGGGTTCGTCTTGAACGACAAATCACGTAATGCGGTCGCGATACTCGTAAATCAATTAGATGCCAAATTTTTAGACAATACTTTGAACGTACTAAAATAAAGTGGTTAGAGCATTTCATTATCTCGTTCACGAGTTTCTACGTGTAGATTGATTGCACCAATGCGTCATTCTCACCAAACATGCAGTCATCTACGAAAAACTATTCACCTGCAATCATCGACAAAGAAGACTTTCTCAAAGAAGTATATATCAAAGAAATTTATGACCACTTAAAATTAATTATAAGTATCCATGGACTACACTTACCACCGATACCTGCGTAAAATGTCATCTACAAATCAAGTTTCAAATGTTGATTCGAAATCAAAGATTCTTCTTATGTTTTTAACTACTGTAACGTTGTGATATGTACGAGTACAAAAACTTTAATGTTTCCTGTTGGAACCCATAATACGTGTAGATTTCACATAACTATTTTTATGTATATACCACAGATGGCTAAAACGATGCAATTATGAAATATATGCTTAAGTTGGCATGTGGAACGTATAATTACAGGAAGTTCATCCGCCAAAGAAAACACAGGTTTCTTAACGCTGAATTTGTTTTAGTCAGTATTTAAACATTTTATTCACAATTCTATGCATTATATTCTTCAACTGAAAAAAGTGATGAGCATTTGTTGACTTAAGAATCTATTGTTATAACCGACTGAGCCGATAAAAACATGGTAAATGAAAATAAACATCACAAAAGGCCGTCCGAAAATAATTCGTTTGACTTATTTTGACTTTGAGCCGATCCTGCGGCTTCGCAAACTCGATTTCGTCAACCGCGACTCCCACGTGCGCTTGGAGCTTAGTTTTCCTGTTCCGGATGATACAAGACGCGGCGGAGCCAGTTTTAAAATGTCACTGATCTATACAAAACAGTGAGTTTTTAAAGACATTCAATCCAATTCATTATACATACTCACGTCACGTATGTATACAATGAAAAAAATAGGCAATTGCAAAAAACATCGCACGAACCTAAATGTTATGCCGATGCGCGCATAAAACGATCTAGAACGGAAACAAAGACCAACACATGAAATTTGCCACCCTTTGTAAATTGGAACCATTGGAACTAACCTCTGTTGAAATATGGGAAAAACACAAACACATAGGATCGTTTGTGAACAACAGGAGATCATAGACATATTCCGTTTGAGCGGTGCGGTAAACGCTCGATAGCGTGTATAGATGCAACTCTCCGTAATATATCATTGTGTTTCTACCAAGCGGACATACAGCTTAACTCGAGCCTAACAGAATACGTAACGTTGGTCGGCAAACGCACACAAGTCTATAGAACAAGCGAGCCTGCCGGTCGACGGAGCTGGCAATGCGGTTTTAGTGGTATTCGGTCGTTTCACTGGCCTGTAACACTACTCAAACTATGTCTATTATTAGAATATGGATTTACAGAGAGAAGCGCCAGTAACTGAGATTTTAGATGATTTTAATGATACACTTTTTCAGACTAAATTGGTACTCCACATATTTTTTTCATAAGCATAAGGCAAGATTGAGTGATGACTGAATATATTCTGAAGGGATGGAATTATGACTGATAATAAGAAACGAAAATTAGCCTAAATGTCACTTCAGTGTGAAAATATTAATTTTCAGTTTCTATAAATGGAATCAGGAAGTAAATTACAACTACACAATGGGCGATTAGCAAAACATAATTCAGTTATGCGTAAAGATAATACAATAACATATCAATATGAATCGTAATTCAACATAACGAGAGGAAGATATTGATGAAATAAACAACATTGAAATCCTGAAGATATCTGTATATCTCTAGATATGAACCGCATGTAATATGGTGAGAAATTGTGATCCTAAATCTTATAATGCGGAACGACAGGTGTCATTCAGCTGAATATCTGTAACTGGTACCATCAATCTTTATTGACTTTTGTAATACAGACAATGGCAAAAATTTTCAATGGATCTTCAAAAAATATGTAAGTAAAAAAAAAAAAATAAAGCGCTTGGAAATGAGAACAGTCTGTGATGTCACAAGCATAGCAATACGCTATATCAACGCTTTATAACAATAGTTTTTAAACTAGTTATGTTATATGAACATTATATTAAACAAATTATAGCTATTCTGCTATATCCGTCTCAGTTGAGCAAAATACAGTTACTACGCTTTTTGTATCCATTAAGTTACTTATCATCGGTATAAGGTTTATAACCCTACGACACAGAAAGGTGAGAAGAGTTCGCATGAATGACTAACGTGTTACCAAGAAAATTATGACTGATAAGGAAATAATTTGCATCATATAGGTAAACATGATACGTGCTCCAACTCACGGCGCGGAGGCAACGCACAGCAATAAAGACGCACTTAACTAACGTAGATGCATGTAAGAGATAGTTTTGTCTACAATATAACAAAACTATACTGCTACTTGAGCACGATGCACGTATTGTACCATTAAGGATTAAGTTAGAACAACTCATAAAAGAGAAGCTGCTTCAGCAGAAATAGATCAGTTTGTTTATCAACCAATAAGAATTGCGACATTTAAGGTCGAAATGTGTACTGGCAAGTACTTGCATACTTAATAGTCAAATCTCAATTTTACATACTTGAGATACATACTTTTCCAAGATGATTAAATTAATAAAATCCGCTATGTAAACTGCGGTCAGATTAAGACGAAAGTTGGATAATGTTTAGGGTGATAAGATTTTTCTACGCATTGCATCAGCACACACATTGTGATTCGAGGACAAGAGGAAATGGAATATTTAGAATACCACAACTCGACGGCTTTCATACGTCCACTAGTTCTAGCATTAACCTTCCCGTCAGCGCCACTCCGGCGCTACGTCACACCGCTACGTCATTAACTATTGTCGTAATTGTGTCAATCAAAGTTTTCAACGGCAGCCAACGAACACGTAGGAGCAATTAGTAGACAACCAAGTATTACGTCACCTACATACGTAAGCTTTTAATCGTACAGGTTTTGGTCAATCGGAATCAATCAGAGAAATAATGTCAATAAAGATTAATCCGCTTACTCGTTTCAGATGCATAATTCTTAAATATCAGTGCCAAGTTATCAAGTACTGTAACTACATACGTAACAAAATTAATGCCAGATTTGCATATGGGTCAACGCCGATCGATTAATTCTTAATTGCAACGAAGTGAAAAAGTAACAAATATTTTACGCTGGATGGTTTGAAACTTTAAAACAGTACTTACAAACTTTTAAGCTCTCTTGTTGTACGCCCTTCAAAAGTTAAACTAAAGTTAGTTAATCGTCAGGGTAGACGTCTGTAATCAATTTCTGATAATACTTTTGTTCTTTTTTAATTTACCTACCAAGGATTGTAACGCGCCTAACTCTACGGCTTATGGGATCTACAAAGTTAAGCAACGTCGAGCTCTGTCGCGAGTAAGATGTCGCTTTTGAACCAAGTACGCTTCCGTACTTTGGAGGTTACGTTAAGCCATTTAAATTGATTAAAAAGCAATGAATAAACCTTGTATAAGACCTTATTGTCGGTTTAATAACATTCAGCACGGATTAGCCCATAATCCGTATTTTCCACAAGAAATCCGCATTTAAGCAGCATGGTTATGCACCTACATTAATGTAAAGTTACAATCATCATCTAATACCAATCAATGCCATTTTTCATCGTTAACAATATAATAAAACCATATATTTTTCTACCTTTCCCACAACCTTTAGTCTCACATTACTAGGTCGATGTGCCAACCTCAAGGCCGCTGTCGCTCATAAAAACAAGCAACTAAACATCATTTTGAATGGCAAGTGGCGCGTATGCCCAATGAATGGGTAACGGTATAACGGAAGAGCCCCAACGGTACGCGATTGTAACTAAACTTTCAACTAATGAGGTCGTCTCGATCTGAACGCGCTTTGTGCCGGGACGCGGTACCGAATTGAGAGTGTCGATACTGTACTGTGTTCAAGTAATAAAGTATCGTACACATACGAGTATCGAAATAAAATATCGATAATTTAAAAGAATGATTGATTGATGCCAACTTCCGAGGTTGCTCCAATTTTGTGACCTTTTTCATTGTTAGATTTTAAAGATATATTTATGTTACCTTAACGATCTCTTTATTCACAGGCTAAAGCCGACTGCGACCCACCAATACATCGTGGCAGCTACTGTGTGTCTGCGTTGCCCAGAAATTTCATCGCCAACAACAGCCCGGTTTTAAATAGGCAATTTCTAAGATTGATTCGATACGATATCTGCCAAAAAGCACGCACACACCAAAAAGTATCGTATACAATTTGTAGGTATCTGATGTACTCAGCATTTTGTATATAACAAATACCAAAGTACCAGTATCGAAAGGAAAAGTACGCGACACGATAAAGTATCGATACTTTTTCCATGTCACTAGTTTAGTGGAATGTCGCTTCTCTGTCGTTATTACTCTCGTTACGGCGACTAGAACCATTTATGTGAACTCATTGCACTTATTCTAATTACCTTGCTATTTGTGTAATATTTCATTAAAACGTTAGTCAAACTTTTTGATGTTGAACCATATTTTTGATACTAAATACAACAATAATAGTTTTCTAATAGGAAATATGAAATGCTTTGCGGATAAGAGATAATGTTATTTTATTTTTAAAATGAGTTGTCGAATGACTTTTGTAAATAATTTATAAAATAAAAATATTGCTTCGGCTGTACATTAATATTTTTAGAAGAAACATTTTGGAAAAGAGCCGCTAATGTGAAAATAAACACGATTAGCACATACATATGTATATAGAGTGGTTTCATTATTAAAACTATATTACTTTACGATACCTAAGATTTTTTATCACAATTAACTGCCGACTGCCGATGAAAATGCCGATCAAATCAATTCAAAACCTTCGTGTTCATAACGGTAGCACGCGTCCAGGACGAATGTTAAATGTTCATATGAGATATGGGAACATGGCCGTCGGAATAACATCCCTAATCAGAGAGATGACGGACATAAAATCAAGTTTACTGCGGCCAGTCAAGCGCGTAATGTACTTAATTGCTAATATATTCCATTAGTTATCCTTAACCGTCCATTATGACTGGAAATCCACGGATATCCAGATAAATGACCTAAATATACATATATGTATTGTATTAGATAAATAAAACTGTAGATATATATTTCAATATAGATAAATGTTAACGTACAATAACTGTTATTATAACATTTCCTTTCATGGAAAGAACTAAATATCACGTACACCTATTGTCAATAAACAATAAACATTTTTACTACTTCCAGTAAATAATCTAAGGCGTTAAAAAGGATTCTTTTTACTACGAAAATGTCATTGTCTATGTTTTGAATTAATGAATATACATACATACAAGTACACGTAAAACGTCTATTCTACCATGTCTGATCTGGTCAAGGATCCCGGAACCTGCCTGGCAGACCACTGCGACAGTTGCGCCATGCAGTTCATAGACATCGAAAACAACGTGGCTATTTCCTGCAATCACTTATACCTCCCCGAATATTAATTTTAAACATAGCCGGGTGGAAAATTCGAAATCCTCAGTTTAAATGAAGAGTTATCTAGTGGATTTTCCGGGATTACCATTTTCGCGTTCCCCAATTAGTCGGTACTCGGAACCTGTCGCCGAACCTCATCAAAACTTGCACGTTTTTGGCTAAGCTCCAAAAAGGTTCATCGCTGGAACTTTAATTTTATCACGTGGGAAGGATACTGTATCAAACTTTGTTATTGGATTTAAATTTTAAAATTTAAGCTTCCATGGCGGTTTTTATGTAAGCTCATAATAAGCATTTATTTCATCCCTATATGCATGGGCGTATACATATTTGTGAAGGGGTGAAGTATCCAGATCCTCCTTGTCGTAGGTGAAAAAATAATTTCTTCAAACTGGAGGATCTTTTTAGTTTTTTTCGGAGATGTATACAAAGATTGGTACACTTGTCATCCATCTCATTATTTAGAACCAATGAAAAGATATAATTATGGGGAAAACTGTTTTGTCCTACTTTGCCCTGAAGGGTCACTTCTTACAATAATTTACTGTCAAATTTTGGTTACAGTTTTGTATTCAGTCAGTTGGATACGAAACCCTAAAATCGGACAAGCAGACGCTCTCGTTATTTAATTGTATTTATTTGTACAAGAATTTGCAATTTCATTCTTCGTATATTTAATTATTGGTTGGTCATAATCAATTAACACATAATATTGCGCGTTACCTTCAGGTAAACGCTAATTAAGTTGATAACTTATTCTACTAGGTAGGTAATTATCACATCAAGACTTTCATAAGACAAGTTGAGTACGATTCATAAATAAAACATATGTCTAGCAACACCATATTGTATACCAGTCTGATATTACGATCGATTAAGTGCACCCAAATGGTTGTCACAAGTGCTTTTAGCGATTTTACCACTTACTGTACGTTTACTGACTGATAACAATATCAGGTTAACTTCCTCGAAAGATAAATTTCCTTTGAGTCGTAAAACCTTATTGAACAAAGTCACACCTTGCTAACAAGACACGGATACGAGTAAACGCAACGTCACAAACACGACAAAGATGTTTAATAAACAGCATCCAGATGCGAGTCATCTGTACATTTACAATTCATTTGTTTACCATTCACTGTAAACCCACGTTCGGAGGGCGTAATAATTTTATGGCATAGCACGTTTACGACCTTCCGTATGTCACGTGTGTGTGTATTTCCTTAAGAATTCGTATGTTTGTTTGTAACAGCAACAAAATGCAATGTTTATCGAACGAATTGCTACAAAAAAATTGTAACCTCCGAATTAATCCAGTAAATGTTATGTAAAAATGCGAAATTGAATTCGACGCAATCCAGATCTGAAAATAAATCACGCGTAGGAAATAATATAAAATTGCCGAGCGAATTTATCATGTGTCAAAACACGGATACTGAGGTGAACGCGTAGGGACCTCGGTAGCTTGTAGGATATGTAAATCAAAATAATCGCTGAAAGCACACACGATAGGCGGAGGCCGGAGATTTATGAGCATCGCGCAACCTAAGGCTCGGCGGCTCTCGGCAAATAGAACGTAAAAACTTGAGCAAAATATAAAATCGTGTTAGAAACGAGCAAATACAGCACCTGCTACGTATTTAACGCTACCGAATGTTTCAACTGTTTGCGTTAAAACTCGTTGTTTAACGAGTACACAACAGGAATAGACAGACGATACAATAATCGTGCCTCAACCATAAGCCTAAAGGAAACAAAGTACCGGTTTCTGCACTTAACAAGATTATTGGCCTGAGATTTATTGCGGATACGCGTTGGATACCTGCTACCGGGAATATTATCTGTAGACACTAACACACGCTTCATAATTGCCGTAAAACGTTTAACAATAACAGTATTTCGTAACGTTTTTATGGGCACTGATGGTTATATCGTTGTGACTTCCACTTTATTTCGTTAAACATATATGTACATAAATAAGCGTAATGTTAACTTTCAATATTAGTATACAAAAAGGAAGTATTTCCAAAAAAAACATACGCTATGTAAGAGAAGCGGCGGTGCCACGCTGGTGAAGGTTGAGGAGTGCTCGGCGGCGACAAAGCTACGTAGCTGAAATTTCAACAGGAATTCATTAAAATGCGTCATATACAAGCGTTTCGCTCGTTTACGACTCAGGAATGTAGAGACCAAATGAGATGAAAATGCTGGAAGAGAGTACTGTCCTTGGAACAATTTGCGTAGCTCACTGGAGCAACTAAAATAAACTATTAGCGTCTTGTGAAATCTATGAATAATGCGTACGACATTTACTTCGTCACTAGTAATCTTGTTTTCAAAAAAATACAGGGCAAACACGTCAAAGCCGATACATCATCGTCTCATACCATAACGTTCCGTTTGAATATCAGTTGATATGATAAAATTATAAATTATAATGAATTGAGATGACGCTGCATTAAAAATCGGTCAAGAACCCTTTCACCTTGACTTAATAATGAAAATCATATTTGGACTCAACGATTTCCGGAAAATTTTTATACCTATAAACTAATTAAAATGAATCATGAAAGAGTAATGGGGATTTTCCTTATGATAGTAAGATTTATTACTGCATATGCTCTTACAAATATGAGAATAAAATCAGCCAAATTAAAAGTAGACCACCAATCAAATCGAATGGAAAGTAATGTTATGTTATGTTACGAAAATGCAATTAAAACTAAATATATTTTGCAAAATGTGAAAAAATAAAACATAATCCGATAGGGGTGGTCTAAAATAAAGATGATAAGATCTACCTAGTCCTCGAACAAAGACATTGCCGTTTGTGTAAACATTACTCTTATCTTGATGGGTTTAGACTGTAAACACGGCTTCCGAGAAACATGTTGGCTTAATATTAAAATGACATAGATATCACAATTATGTATATGATACGGTAAGAGTAATTAATAGGTACACAATGCGCCATCCTGGGATCAACGGTATTAATAAGCGACAAACACGTATTGTGACGGTAGCGAAAGTATGGAAATAGATAAATGAGGCACGAATGTACATATACGTACAGACGGAAAACGTGACTAACGTATTGATAAATTTAATATCTAATGATTTTATTAATTTATATTTTTGATTGAATCATTAGGTTATTCCTTCAATGCATTTGAAATCGTTAAAAATTCATTAATTTCGATATGATGATAATTGTATTACGTGAGTAATCATAGGTGAGATCAAATATGAATGATCAAATGTGATATTATCTCACTCCCATTGCATAGGATTGAACCCTTCGATCCATCTAAATCCATCGGCATCTCGTTCAACCTCTTCCCACTACAACTTCCAAAGTCACCAGACCTGTTATTCCGCTAAACATACCTATTTTACTACGTTACTGAACTAGATTCAAACTTAGTGTGTTTTTGTTTTTTCATCAAAGAATGATGACAAAAAATGGTCCCATTTAAAATGGTGTTCAAAAAATACATACAAGGCACACCGGCGAATGCCTATCATAATTTCGCACACATATATGCAAATCAGAGTAATGACATACCAATCTGCTAGGAAGTGATTAATTGAATTATGGAACGCGTTTGGTATAATTGCTTAATGTTTCGCTGATCAAGACTGATGAAGCCACTCATTACTGATAATTAATTTCTAGAATGGATTGATACTTATAACAATTTAAGTCGGGACGTAAGTTTCTTAGTGAAAGACGTATAAATGAGATAATAACAATACTTAATCTCAGTAGCAGTTCCATTTCTATTTAAGCAGAAGCATGATGAATCGAAAGCAAATTCAGGGGCAGCAACGCTTCTGTGGCCAACCATTTTATAATTGATTGATTACTGCATACTTGTTTACTACTTCTATACAATAAAAGTGTAAATACAAAATACATGTGACTTTACTTAACTATGACTTTAGGTCAACGATAGGCACATACAACGATAACACTTCAGGCTGATTGACTGCAACAACGGCTCAGGGCTGAAATCATATCATTTGTATGCTGACGCCATCGTTCGGTTGGGTTTAGTATCCGGCTTAATAATCCTCAATAACGGTTATATTTTATATGTAAAGTTCATACTCGTAGTAACGTTTTTTATTTCATAACAAAGTTGCAAATGAGTAGGCAGTCCAACCGATAGTAAAAGGACGCCGCTGTCCACTAACATCTAGTCTACCCCTTTAGGATTTAATTCTTAGGCATACCTAAAGTTGGCCATCAATATGTTACTACTCCTAAGGAGTAAGTTGAAAGCCTCATTTAAGTGTCTATACTCTATGCTTTAGTCCACCCTTCAGATCAGGGCGCACGCAGGAGCGCAGAGAAGTACCACGTCGAATGACGAAGGCTTTTACCACTTATAAAAACGTTATTA
The DNA here is from genome assembly GCA_014595695.2 of Epargyreus clarus clarus. Lineage (NCBI taxonomy): Eukaryota > Metazoa > Arthropoda > Insecta > Lepidoptera > Hesperiidae > Epargyreus > Epargyreus clarus. The sequence goes on from JACTTY020000037.1 coordinate 2,321,149, forward strand.
ATTGAGTCATGTTGTGAAAACTTCAACATTAAACTAAATATACATCCAGTTAATAAATCCGCACCGTATAAATACTTTTACGCATTACGACCACGCGTGTAAACGAGTTATAGTGGCAGCATGTTCACTTATCCATAATTACAGGCACAGCCGACAAAAAAGCTGCCGTTGATTAAGAATAAATCAAGTGAATCATAAAAGCCAATCAGATTCACGGACCTAGACATATCTGAATAATTAATACGGAAAAAATGAAATATTAATGAATAAATTAATAATGTTGAACTGTTTATTGCTAATTGATAAGACCAGAGATTTAATATAAATGAGAAATAGAAAAATATTTTCCTTTGATTACGTACTTTCGAAGACCTTTTATAGCTTTATTTATTGTGATAAATAAAACTGGAAAAGCCCCGAAAGTAGCGGCATATTTTTGGTTTTGTCATAAATCTGCCTTAACATCATCAAATTTTGAAACATTTCAATTATTTTTACCGTCAGTGAGGGTGACAGGCTATAGTAGATTAGATGAGATGATAAAACACAAAGGCTTTATGGTTTACTAAGTAAAGAATATACCGTCACCATGAAAACGCAACGCAGTCGCAGCTGCCTTAAGAATCTTCAGGTCACGGGCTCCAGTATAAAACATGAAAATATTGCAGTAAAGTTACATACGGAACGTTACGATATGGACTCAATTCCTTTGAAGCGTTTCAGGGAATTTATTGCCCCAATCCTAATATTTGTCAGTAGGGAATATCAAAAAATATTATCTCTTTGGAAACTTCAAATTCGTTTATGAAATGTAGCTATGTGGCTAGCTTTGCTTTATATGTGCATTTAAAGTTAGATTCAGTGTTTACATGTAATGGAATACACAAATGGAAATCCTATCTAAGGTTGATTTCAGAAACACTTTTACGCTTAAGTTACTAAGTTGAAAGGGCTGATGTTAGTATACATGCCTTGCAACTGCCTTACCACCTTCAAGTTTAAGGACAGCTACTATTTTATGACAGAAATAGGTATGGCTGTATCGCCACCGTAGTAGAACCATGTCATGATGATTTTAAAGAGAAAACCACTTTAAAGAGTGAACATAGTTCTATTTCCGAGTCACTCAACTACCGTGTTTGACGTACTAATCAATACAGCACTGGGAATCGAGACCTCGCGCCGCCCTGCTGGGTTAATGGTTAAATCGAACCTTACTAAAGCTGTTACACAAATTGTAGATAGAGGCGTGGGTTGACCCATTTAATTCCAAGTCCAATTGGATTCGTCTTTGAGTAAACGGAGGAGTGTAGCACGGTAGCTCGATATTAGTATCTAAATCCAATTTAAATTTCTTTTATTGAATATTTATATTGCTGATTAAAGTATAGTGCCATATTGAATGCATTTTATATTGGCTAATTATTTATTTTGCATAATTTACAATCTATGCATATAATATGAATAAATAAATTTAAATCCATCCATGTCGAAATAAATGCACATGAAAGCCGGTTTTACGATGTTATATCATTGTCAAGTTACTAAAAACAGCTGAAACTTTCATGCAAGAACAGAAACATGCACACTGCAAGGAACTACTTGTCATTTATTTAATGTTATAATACACCAAACGACCATGTAGTCCATTTAATGTTGACTTATAACCGGCCACAAACAGAACAAGAATCCTACCTAAGGTAAGGATCTCATAAAGCAGCGGTAGAATTGCATTTCTGTTGAATACTATTTTTAAGATATGATATTAGTAATGTGTACCACATCCTTATTACCGGAACATTTATTATAATATTAGAAAGAAGAGTGTCAGTGGTGGAACGGAGATAAAAAAATACTAAAAGTTCAACCATCTTCAAATAAAACACAAGCACATAAGTAAAAGTTTAAAGTGCGCGCAAGCGGAATCCCGCTCGGAAGTTCGTACGAACTATAAGTAATCAGCAATTCAGAAATTGGAAATCTAATTTCGATCTACCGTGGGACCCCAGCTATAAGATTAGTTTCAAAGTTTTGAGGTCAGTGAAATGTCGCGTGCGGGCCGAGCTGGCGGGTGGGTAGTGGGTACTCACTCGATCTCCGCACTCCAAATCTCCTCATCGCCCGCGTCTATTTGCATTTTATATGTGGAAAATTCACGACCAACGAATGACGTCACGGGACGCTATAAAAGGAAAATGTTTTCATTCAAAATGAGTTAGCGTTTGTTTTATGTTAAAATCAAAACTTGAAACTGTTTTTACAACCATCGGTTAATTAGTTAGTTTTACGGTGAGAAATTAAATGTTTTGATTTATGTTCACGTATTTTTATAAGCTTGGCAAATGACTGACTGTTGTTTTTAATGCGGATGCAAGCAACAAATAGTAGGAACATAAGACATTTTTAAGTAAATTCGCAGAAACATGTTACATATTTTTTTGTGATGTAGAAGTAGGAAACTAAATGGTAAGTAGCTACTGTCATGCCTGGACGATTGGACATCTTTAATCAAGCCCAGATAAGATTAAAATGCTACCAGAGATCGGCCACGGGTGCGTGCGTGGTACTCCTAAGTTGGAAAGCCTCTGATACTCTCGCCTACCATATCTACATAATTATGCAGAAGTAGATGTAGCTATAATAGCTCCGTAGTCGAACCATAACTACCATACTACCTTTAAAACCACAATTTAACCAATACACTCTCCTATACTGTAGAATGCTTAAGAGCTTTAAAGTTTTCGCAGAAATGATCGTATTAATTAGTTTATAGTTATAACAATTGCATTAACACTGCGCAAAAACATTATGAGGAGATTACATACCTGGCTTCTTCATAGTATCCTTATAATGGTTGATAAAGTCTAGGCCTTTGTTGAGAACTATTACCTAAATACTATAGATTTGATAAGGGTCCCATGCCCAAAAATGTATCAGCAAAAGATTGAAGGTTATGTTGATAAAGCATTTGTTTATGTAGCATTTCACTTTATTGAGTTCTCCCCATACATTTATTGCAGACAATAGAATAGAATAGTTTAAACTACGTAAGGCCCAAAAAAAGCAGTGATAGCCTAGTGGTTAAGAAACGCGGCCTCTCGATCGAGGGGTCCGAGGTTCAAATCCCAGGCACGCACCTCTGATTTTCAAATTTATGTGCGTATTAGAAATTAATTATCACTTGCTTAAACGGTGAAGGAAAACATCGTGAGGAAACCCGCATACCAGAGATTTGGCCAGCGCGGTGGACTATGGCCTAATCCTTCTCATTCTGAGAGGAGACCCGTGCCCAGCAGTGGGACAGTAATGGGTTGATGATGATGATGAAGACCCAAATTCCTTTTCACGAACAACGACATTACACAAATCTTCTTCATCTCGAAAATGATAAATTAAATACAACTAGAGCCTCTCAATCATCTCGAACAAGTGAAGATAATTAATCATGCTTTTTGGACAAAGAGACGATCATCCGCCTCAAATTACTACCGACACAGCATTTTGTTACCATCTTCAGAATAATTGCAAATTATTAATCATAATTTGGTATACGTTAAGCACGAGACTCGGTGAGTCACACATCCAAAAAATATAAGATTACACATTCATAAGATTGTAAATACATACCACAATAAGTACAACAAGGACATTGCAATTTCACTATAAATTTAAACCACTAAGCATTATGTTTACAACTTTCATTACAACTATATAAGAACTTGACTATAAATGATATTTCATCGACACATCGCGGCGTACTGTTGTGTTATCAATTACCTATTATATTCCTAATCTTTGATATACGATAGGTACTAATTTGGTAATAAGATAATATATATTATTATCAATCATCCAAATCTAGATTTTAATATACACGATATACAAAAACATTCAAGGTTGTATTAATTAAATGTATTTTATTGGCTCTGAAAAGCAGATGTTTGTCTTTGAACCATCTTAATTACATGTGTGTTTTACATTTGGCAGTCTCTGTTTGTTTTTGTTATTTTATTGCTTGATATAAAAAAAACAAGTCCAATTCTGAAAACCTCGTTTGGTTTATATTTTTTACAAAGAAATAAAAGATTCGTTTGAAGAGTTAGTATCTTACCAAGGGGTAATTAAAAAATACTTTTTAACCGACTTTGAAAAATAATAAAGTTCTTAATTAGACGCGCTATTATTTTAACTCTAGTTTCAATACAGACGTAGATGAATAAAGGTTTCTTTTTTATAAATAGCCATATATTTTATATTTAATAGTAACTTTTACCGCAATTTGACCGCACAGAATTGACACTAGCTAAATATTCGAGCAAAATAGTGCGAAATATTAAGAATTAAGGAAAAAACTTTATCATTTACAAAGTGTATAAATATTCATGTCATATTCAGTGACACATCTAATACCCAGGTTGACAATTATAACATGATACGAGATAACAAACTGAAATAGAATGGGAGGAGTCGCTCATGAGAACGTTAAATGGAGCTAATATATGTGTATTTACGTTTTCTACAACATTGTAAATGCTGCACGTTGTATTTCCGTGATGGAATCTCTCGATTATGGAATCCAGTTCTAAATCCATTATTTCTTTGTATTTTCTAAACTAGAATCTAGCGCGGCTTTTCCCTCTTTTAACTACATGGAACTTTAATAAAAATATAGATAATATGTCGTGGTGCGTGTGATCGTCATTAACTCATTATTGTCCCAGCTGTCCAAAGGTTTCCTCTCAGAGTAACAAAGATTTCACGTCACACATCTTTGAACTCTCAGGGCCCTCAGTCGCGTAGGTATCCTCACAATGTGATAATTAATTTCTCATACATAAATAACTTTGAAAAATCAGACGTGTGAATGGGAACCGAACCTTGGACCTTCGATTAAGGGGCCGATTTTCAACCGCTAGGATATCGCTGTTTTCTAATGTTTCTGATGATGCGTCCAATAAATTCCTTTATCCAAACTGGTTCACAAGTTTATAAAGTTTAACCCGTTCAAGTGAATTTGAAAAGTGAGAACAGATAGATAAGATTAAAAACCTTAGATTTATTTACCTTTCAAATGAGCTTAGAAATGGCAATCATTAAATTACAGTCAGACACTTCAATTTTATTTATGTACATAGACGTGGACTAACAATGTACGATTTATACGGAGGTCGCTAAATCAAGCGGTGACGTAAACACATCCCAAACGTAGATACAGAATAGAAACTTAACAGAATGCACTTGTGTGCTTAGGGTGGGTCCACATGCGGAGTTTGCAGATCGAAAACAAAACACTTATATTAATAGTAGTTATATTATGTATATGTATTCTTGTACATAAGGTTTTGCTAGACGAAGGACTACTCGCGTGTATTTATGTTACTTTCAGTACACACGATGTATTTTAATGGCTCCGCTTTTAAATCAATGTTTATGCCATAACGTACATTATAAGAATAAATACAAAGTATTGTATAACGGCATCATCATATTTTACATAATATCTGGTGCTTTAACGATTAGGTAAATGGGTCTAATAAATATAATCAATTTAACAGTTCTTGAACTAAAGAGTACTTAAAGCGCACCGGTGAAGAGGAATTCGCTTATTTGATTCATTTTATTTTATACACCTTAGTACTGAATATATGATAAAGTCATTCTCTACGAATCAACCTCATGAAAGGAAAAAAGAAACAATGCGAGGATAAAAAACAATATTTTCATAAAGATAAAACGCTAGATCGCTTTATATCAAACCGTCCAATGTAGTGTCAGCCTAACTGGAACAAACGGCTAACGACGTGATGCATTGCAGGACGGATGCGAGCCTGCGCAGCATCATCTCGAGAGGTGTCCAACTGGCGCCGCCGCCAATCATTCAATTATGCGCACTTCTCCACCGCGCAGACCGACAATTGTACGTAGGTACTCGAACTCCAACTCGAAAACTACGCATTAAGCGTTGCACTTGTGATACATAAAGTTTTGAAAGTGGAAGCCTTTGTGAATCCATTGCGGAGGCACCACCGCCACGGCTTATCGAAGCAATGTTTAGTGCTACTGTGTTCCAACTAATGCAACGCTTTTTATTTTCACTACGCTTTTATTATTATTATTGTGAGTGTTGATTTCAATATCGGGTTAGTGTGCGTCATGGAACACCGAATGTTAAAACTGTTTAATTTCGCTTGATATCTTTGATATCACGGTTTAGGCAAGAATATAACCAAAATACTTATATTCCAGCTCGATCCACTTATAAATAATAAAGAACACACACCTGTGTAACATCTTAAAGAGAGACCAACATTAAATATCATCAAATATGACAACCTTAGTTTAATTTTCTGAAACATACCTACCTATACAAGGGTCAACTAAGGCGGAACCGAAAAGCGTCGCCAAATAAACGTTCTGATATGGTTTCATGGCACTAAACCTATGATTATGGCCTATAAGTTATGAGGTCAAATGCAAAATTATCTATAAGCTGCTGCTCCTACTTAACTATGTGCTCACATCCGCTATTTGACCTTAGCATTGACTTTAATTTGACGGGTAGGGTCAATCGATATTTCCTATAGGTACGACAAACAAACATTGATTGGCATATTTACAATGTATAATAGGTAGATTGAAAAAATCAAGTATCTAAATAATACATTGTAAAAAAGACTTTTTATCAACGACTATAATAAAAGATTTAAAACCTACCTATTTTAGATGGAAATAATGATAAATCAACATTCGCATTATCGCTATCGTTTATAATGTAATAAAACTTTCTTAATTTAAACGGTAATAAATTACCAAATGCAACTTTTACCAATTACGATTTCGACACAAAATAAAAAATACGTCAACGGGACATTTCACAGGACGCGGAATACAAATTTGTAGTGTTATAAAAATGTCAGCTACTTGTTTCGCAAATGCGCAAAAATATTTGCGCAAGGCGCACCGCTGTCACGAGATGTCAGACGGTTTGTTTTGAATTCCTTCAGTGTGAGTCGGCGGTACAATAAAGTTATCTTATCCGTTTCTTTGCTAATTAAACAGCGAACGGGTGGAGTGATGAGACAAACAAGAAACTAGGGGGCTCGTCTGCTTATCTCCCCCTCCCGCTCTCGTTGTGCGCAGTAACACTACTGTCACGTTCTGCTGTTATTAGTGCTGTTCGTGTATAGGTATGTGTTCGTGTTAGTCTATGAAAAGTTATGACTTTTTTATAAGATTTATTTCGCACAAATAAGCATATAATCCACCTAACCGTAAGTGGTCACTGCTGTCTATGGATATCTGTAACCAACTCCATATAGCATAAGAAATCTGACTGAAGCCGTTCACAAATACGTTGCCACTTCCAAGGATTAAGATAGTAGTCTCATATGTAAATCAGCCGATATTCACACCCTTCCACCGAAACGCAAAAAATGTTTTACGTCAGAAATAGGTTGGGCTGATACCTCCCCGATAGAACTATACTGGTTTATTTCAAAGTACAAAATTAATGTTATTCACACCTTCTATGCTTCTTCTATTTATTAAAGATAACTAGCACTTGACTACTATATCTATATGTGTCTTCATTTTCTAACACTCACTGTTCAAATTTTCTTAGAAATAACATTGATATAATTTTTGTAAACATGGTTTACATCTCGTACGCCAAAAGTAATATAAAACGTGAAGATTATGTCAGCGGCACTAACTTTCGCGAATCGATAACATTTTCACCCATTACGACTAAATCGGATAAGATAAGGTGATTCAATGCGGAAAGATTGCTTTAATATTTGTATCATTACACAGTAGATACTGAGTAAGATTTAAATTTCTTCGAAAACCTAGTTTGGTACGATGTATCACAATATAGAAGTATGTTAGAAAGATAATCATTCATCAAAATATATGACATGTGACCAAGATAATACTATCCCACCAAAAGACTTATGTAAAATAAAGGCCAAATATGTCCATTATTTGAGTGACCGATCGGGCTCAGAGGATTGTAATATTTATAGAATCCTGACAAAGCTATCCATTAAAAATGAATGTTACCCGGGATAATTCTTTTCAAAATAGATTTATCCCCGAAAAAATCATTGTAAAAACAACAATTACCGAAATGTACAAAGTGAAGAAAAGTGCTCAATGCTCAACAGCTAATGATGATAGATTTATCGTCCTCGAAAACCATATACGATTCATACGACCACAATCCAATTATATGATAAATAAATTGAATGTTAGTATTTATATACCAATATCTCGGAATGGTATTCTCTTTGTGAAACATGAATGCAAAAATTACTAGCTAGTATAATAAGGGTTATTCGCTCCGACTCTCCCTCCATCCTATAAAAATGCATAACGTGATTGTTCTACAAAATTAACCCTACATTATCTTGGGAATATAAAACACATTTGATATTATGTAAAGTTATATGTACAACAATAGAAGCAAATGCGCCCCGAGTCTCTCGAGATTAGAATGCAAAACTTATGCAAACGAAATAATGGAAGCCATTTTTGTAGCGTTATTTTATTCATAGATTCACAGCAACAAAAACGATGAACGGGCACTGAACTTAACAAAAAAAAACTTAATATGTTATTTGTAATTAAAGTAGCAACCAGGGTGTCAACTTGATACTGGTATTAAGCTGACAATAGCAGCCGTGATAGTTATGGCAAACAGGATGGGAACCAACAATAATATGCCTTAATCCACTGATGATGTATTTTGGGCAACAGTTGTATTTTGGTGTACCAGGATACAAAAAAGCCTTCCAACTTTGTCCTCAGGTACCAGAATTAGATATGTTCAGGTCAACACGAGTAACTTACCATCAGACGGACAACATAAGCCATAAGAAAGTAACAATATAATACAAAATGATTTACAAAACCTATGCCTGGTAATGACGAAATGCTATCACTAATCTTTGAGCACCGAAAAAAGTGCCCAGTTGGTACAACAATCATACATTAATCATTCAAGTTGCAACTCAAGATATATGCGCAATATATCTAACTGCGCGAGAGACCCTCAATTATTGATATGCAAATATTAAAAGGGAAAATAGATACAGTTGTCATAAGAGCAGTAGGTGTGAAATCGATTCGGACGCGGTAGGTGGACGATAAAGAGGAGCACTTGTATGACGGAGGAGGCGCGTGACGGCCCGGTTAGCCGTTCAATGTGAGATGGCCTCGCGCAGTCAACGCTGTCACGATCCTATACCAATAGTGCTACGTTTTGCGGTAACGCTGCCCTAACATTAAAAAAATAAAAAGGATAATCGTAGTAAAACCTTACAAAACGTAACGACAAAGTTTTAAGAGAGCTCATTAAACGTTTGATTTATGGTACAGCAGAAAAACTAATAACATAAATCGTTCTAAATTAGTAAAGACGTCCTGTTTTAATCACAAATGCAAAAGCGAAAATTTAACATAAATTGACGGTATGCTACTTTGCAAACTTTATTGCAAAAATAAGAAGAAAGCAATTTGCTCTTTCCCTTGTATCATACTATTGCAGTATGACATGTAGATCATCCCAAGTGTACAATAACACCTTCGTTTTGTAAACGATATTCAATGACGCAGTGCAGGTACTGCTATAAGGCAGGATATAGGCGTGGCTACGGACCATGATGTTATCAGTTCAAACACAGTTCTACCATCAACACTGCGATAGGTTTAACTTTCTACACATTGTAATAAAATATGTGCCAATATATTTAGTAGCATCGGACATAGGCTACGATCAATAAACCGTTGTGTAATTTACATGCAAAGCGATGCACCTTCTGTTGCGAAAGTTTAATATATAAACAAGTAATGTCTTTGAACTTCACTGAATCAGTAACAGAGAACCGGTACGGGCGAGATACATTGCCAGTCTAGACTAGAACGTAACTTTGCTATTAAAACACCTATATCTGGAATAAATTAAATAACCAACAACATACGTAAAATCCTATGTTTCAAATTCTTTAGTATATTTACTCGTATCTAGACAAACAAAATAAACATTTGCCTTATAGTATCGCTCTTGAAAGCGCTAGTAGGTATGTACATTTATTGCCGTGGACGGCGTGGGAGGCGACTAAGGGATTAAATCCAGGTAGTGGGCGGAATCAACGTTTTCCTGCGAAATTTCCATACGTTTAGCTCAATGAAAAGGATCCAACCAAAGATCTGACCGAAAATAAATTGTGCGACCACTTTGTAGTTAAACATTTCATATCACAGTAAAATCTAAGTAGGTAAAGTTCAAAAGCAAGAATTTTCCGTACATAAGATAACAATCCTTCTATGTTTATTATTATTTAAAAAAGAATATCTCAAAAATCTATTTGTGTGTGTGCGGGATCATTGTCTTTTATATGGTCCAATTGTGAATTCATAATTTCTTCCACTTTGTAAAATCACTGCCCTAGTGGTACACTCCGCGATACATACCATATGATACATACGTGTGAACTTCGTATGGTATTTGAGTCACATACCCTGGCATGACATTGCATTTCCCAGCTACGTCGTAGATTCCTGCCGTGCAATGTAAGACGACTCTTGCTACTAAATAGTTTTCTGCATAACTACACGCATTCCAGATGGTGTTCGAGTTTAACGGATCAGATTTCAATGCTATAGGAATGCCTGACTTCGGGAGAATATATTTCTTATGACTTAGATTCTACTAAAATGGCTATGACTATAATATATCTCCTAAAACAAACCTCTACTTGCTACCATCGCCATATAGGCTGTAAACATCATCAATCTTTATCATAATCAGATATTACGATTTATACGATCTGTAACGGTAGCGACACCACCCTAGATAGATAAAATAGATACGCCATTGATTCCTAATCTTAGGTATTACTTTTGAATGTCACGCGTCACATGTATGAAGATGTGTATGTAGAACATAAAGTACTACGTTCAATGCCACTGGGCATGGTAACTAATGGAAACAACATTTCTAAATAAACTAGATGTGAATAATTTTCATTCGGTGCAATCAAACGTATAGGAGTGGGTAAATATCAGTCTATGAACGAAGCCATCTCAACAATAGATCAATCTTCGCTCGTACACCTCCATACATTAGCAGATACACGATTTTTCTCGCCTACGTGTGAAAGTTAATTACGCATCTCCCACCGTTTTCGCAATGTTTGCCACATTTCACCACAATGTAGGCCCACAACAATGCACATTGTAGATGCTAATGCACGGAAGCATTACGCATGGCCGGTGGCATCAGTGGAACAAAGGGAACAATGCCGGGGAGTGATCACCCCTCCCCTGACTCTCGCTTCTTTCCACCTAAACGTTTTATATCGGCCAAGGACACCCCCATATGCAAAAAGTATAAGAGTAGTGCATCGACACTGAATACCCCACTTGAGGCTCGATAAGCGACTGACACTTCTGATTTAATATTGAACAGATGTTGTAATATATGTGAAGTACTCTCTTAATATTGTACCCGCACTGTATCTTCTCGAAAGTCGTTACATAAGACACGGCAAAAAGATATATGGTAGGTACGCTTATAGCTATTCTGCTAAGCTTATTACTTTAAAAGCTAGTAAAGCGTTCTGAAAAGATCCTATAAAATAGACGTTGTACACTACAATACACTGAGATAACGCCCACGTTGAAACTGGGACGGGCATCTTTTTAATTAAATTACGTTACAAACAAGCCAGTTGATGGAAGGCCGCTTCCAGCGGAGTCTGCTCGAGAGGAGATAAGGGGCTAGTAGGTAGGTAATGTACACAGCCGAGATAGGAAATGTTGCACAAAGTAAATATTTGCGCTGTTGCCTACTACGTATGTGTGTGGAGGTACGCTGAAACTTTTTGAACTGAAACTTCCATGACTTTGAGATTAGAGAAAGTGAGTATGTGCGAAACACGACACGCGATGCAACGGATGACGTCGACATCGAGTAAAGCAATAGGCGCAACAAGTCATGGAGTATATTTCACTCTGCAATAAATAGCTTAATTTCAATGTGCTCTCAGTTTGACTTTTTTACAAACAGTATATATATATATATTTTAATCGTAACATTAAAAATACTGTAGCTAAGTATTCTCATGATGGAATATTTCGTATGACAAAAATATGTATCAGAAACAAAATGTAAATCTATCATAAAGGTATTTTAAATAACGAATAGCAAACCTTAATGCATTATATAAGTAAATGCTATTTTAAGCATATTTTATTTTTACATTCCTATTCCTACTTACAACAAAGGATGATTACACAAAGACTATAATGTCACAGAAAAAACTTTAGACTAAGAAAGTTTTGTGAAATTCTAACGAAACGTGAAGAAAACACACATATTTGACACACATAGATAAAACTGAGACAGTGCAGCAAACAAATTGAATTCTCGTGAACGAGGCTGCACCGTCTTTTAGCTGTCTTCCCAGAGGCACGTAACACTTTACAAGCCTCTACGTTACCTAAAAATTGAATTTTCTAAACTGCTATCCGAACTACTATTGAATTTGCAAGTTATTGAGGATCTTGCTAGTGGATAATAATAAAGAATAAATTTAAATTTCATTTCTCGATATTGTTTAAATAAATAAAGGATAATTTAGCCCTCGATTATTTTAACCTTTTTTTAAGTCGTATAAGTATTTATACAGTTATGTCGTTAGTGTAACAATCAAAGAATAAAATATCGTTATCATATTCTACATTAAGAAAAGCTTTAGAACACAGTAGTCAATAGTTCCTAATACCGATGATCATTTAGTTCTTACATCGTATTTACGCGTAATTCGTTCACAAACAAAACTCGTGAATGGCTTGAAACAAGAGAGGATTTCTGTTTAAACAAACACGAGGCTTTGCATTGAGCAATGTGATCAATTACGCATTACAATTTCAAGTGCACAACTTTATCTCATGATATATACAAAGAACATAGTTTCTCAATAAGTGCTGTTTTTGGGCCATTCTCAAGAGGTCTTAGTGCGGAGATAAAAAATGAGATTAATATAAAGCGTTCGTCAGTCGCGGGCAACATGCAGATTAGGGGAAATCTTAAGCAACTCCGCAGCCGGGTCGGTCCTGGAACAATGGCTTCGAGAGGTATAACAAAAGCACTTACTGCCAATGGAAGGGTCCGGTGATACCCTCTCGGAGTCGGTCCTTGAGGGATCGCTGGCGGGAGGGGCCGGGGCCGGGGGGCAGAGTGCCCGCGCCGGCCGGCACGGCGGCCGGGGGCGCGCGCGCCGGCGACGACATCGCTACACTCGACGAACTACGAGCCTCCCACGCACATTAACATCACACCACTGCACCGCCAAACGCCACTACTAACGCGCGCTGCAACATAACAGAGACAACCAAAGCCGCGTAAATAAACAAAGCAAAGCGACTACTACGAGTACTACGCTCTAGCGCCAGTGCGCAAAATTTACATACATAAAGCCAGATGGTTTCTGTACATTGATGGAAACTATTGCAACACATGAGATGTAGGTGATAAGCAGCCGTGGGGTACAATGATCTTTACTCTACCGTACAATATGACGATAATTTTACCTAAATATGGTGAAGCACAATATTCAAAGTAGAAAGTTTTTCAAAGCATAATTAGAAAAGTTCTAAGTTGCAAAAGACAAATTCTCAATTACTTTAAAGTTTCTTTGAAAAGATGAAAGACTGTAATTAAATTTCCTTTACAGCGTGTATCAAACCTTAGAAAGTTTGAAATGTCAAAGCTGAACGCCTTCCATTTTATTACGAGCAATATCAACGGAGCGTATTGCTTTCATTTTTTGCCAGACGTTTATAACGGTCAACTTATTCATGGAACTATTTTAAATCTTTTTACTGTTATAATATGATTATTACAAGCTACTCATGCTTTTTATTACATTACTTTAATTATTCAATACATTCATTGCATAGAGCACATATTACAAAGTTGTAAACGAGTTTTGTATCGTAATGAATACATTCAAGATAATGAGAAATTCTCAGCATGCTCATTTGATGAAGTCCTACTTTGTCGATCTACAAAGTCGCTGTTCCTAGGAGCTACACAACGCTAGCTTAACTTGCAAACTTTCCTTCATTAGAGCTTGTTTGTCGTTCGGAGTTGCACTTTTATGGAAGTTCACTTTCTGCTTCACTTTTAGTTCGGATTTTAAGTTAAATATGCATTTAAATGTTTACTTCACTCAATTATTATTATTTTACATAAGATTATGAAATACAAAAAGTTAGACAGAGATAGGTTTTCATCTATTCGTTTTTTTATCTATTAGTATATTCGTATAATTTATATTGATTGCTTTGCAGTTCTTCTCCTAGTTCTACCAAAACTGTAGTTTGTTAAGAACTATCCAATTAATCCCTCGATTTTTATTATTTAAGAGGAAACGCCAAATGTACACACTCTTTACAACGTGTTTTAGTGTAACTATTGCATGAAGTCCCGTCAAAATAATTGAAGCCGCGTACAATACCTACTATCCCAAAGCACACACTTTGAACTTACGGTCACGTACAAAATTTATTGTATTTTGATGTAAATATTCGATCTGTTGTATTTTGTGAAATCTAAACTTAAATTACAAAACATCTTTATTCTTTATTTGTTAGAAGTAAATAAACTTAGAAACTATTTATTCTTATAATATAAATTTTAACCTTACAAAAATAAACATATTATAAAACGTACCTAATCCATACGCAGGCACCACAGCTATGCGTGAATTATAGCTAGCCATAGCTACCGATTATACAAAAAGGTAAACAAATAGAGGAAAACGGTATAACAATAATATATGATAATATAATCACTCATTAAATCGTTTGTTGCGTGTCATAGTGTTGTATGCTCGATCGTCCTAACATCACCTTTTATTTACCGTTTCCTGCGAAATATTCGTTGTCGTTATGAAATCACTACATTTACAATGCAGTAGTTATTAGATAGCATTATATGATAAGATATTACTTAGAACTGCAATACAGGAAAAACTTCTGAAGTTTTGAAACCTTTGTCTTTGAGTGCTAATATCAAAAATGTTAAATGTTATCAAAAAATTAGTGGGTTTATCGCCACAACTCCTATAGCTATAGTTCAGAAGTAGAGGTAGAGTACACGTGATCAATTATCATTTAAGTATAATTATCATATAAGTATTTAAAATAAAATCAAACAAACGACAATTGTAGTCCACATAGTTCGCAAAAACAATCCCAGTTTCCTTCCCTTTAGACTACGAATACAAAATCAAAAACGTAAACCAATATTACAAAACATTCCTGGAAGCCACAACACGAATTCGAACTTTGCAAATCAATTTTTCACCGAAATTGTCACTATGCGGATACCAACGTTCTAAAACATTGTTACTTCCAATATAACGATATAACCAGGACAATATTCTCGTTGGAGTTGTATTAAAATATTGAAGCAATATGAGAGGCAACGACGCTTCAGTTTCTCCGAAGAGGAGTTCCATAGCGCGTTGCGTGGGAATAAAAATGTATAATATCTTCTCGCCTCCTACACAATGACTGAAGGACCCTTGTTGTATAAAAATATAAAGGTATTGAAAAATTCAAAGGTCGATCTGTAATATCAATATAACCGCTATTTCCTAAATTTATAAACTTATTTGCATTTTGGAAGTGTTAGTTTAGACGTTTGCCTACAGACGCGACTGCCCAGTGCTCATGTCTGTCTTACAGCAGCTGTAAGGTATGGCTGATATTGGTCATGTTGCAGGTTGTTATCAGACAGATTCTCACTTTCATTATTTTTATGAAAGTTTTTAAAATTAATCAACTGAAAAGTCATACTGAGTGACATTTTATTACAAAAAACATAACCCTGATAAAAAATAAATCTTGTAAAGTTTGTGATTTAGAGCAAGATAAGAAAACATTTGGAAGTTTGCGAACGAATTTGTCAAATTTTATCCTAAAACATAAGTTAGAGTAAAATTAATTCAGAGGAACGTGTGAAAAATAAATTATGCATTTCTGCCAACGAAGCGAAGGTAGGGTAACACCGACCACGCATATGTAATGGGATTCTCGGCTGCGGTGCAAAAAACACACCTTAGGCTTAAATAATTACATGGGTCTTTGTTGTCTTAACCGTTCATTAAAAGTAAATTACGTAAGAAATCTTTTCAGTAAGATTTAAGGTCCAATTTATACCTATCGACGTGTCAGTCTCGGGCCGTGGCGAATAATTTCATGTTTTCACAAAATATTTTTTGACAGGCACGGTCGAGGTTTGTGCGGCCGGGTTATGGCAGATATAAAAAACGCTATTATACACGTTGTATGGGAAAGTACTTCTTTATTTGCTTAGGCACATGTCCGAATCTCTCTAAATCTGTAAATGTAAATGAACCCTTAATTTGTCAGTTTTTCACTCTCATGAATTGAACTGTGCACACAGACATATATCATACCTTTTGTAAAGAAAACAATTAAGTTTAAGTGTACACTACGTACGTCATACTTATATTGCATCAACTATTAAAATAACCCAAGAATCCATTTAAATAAAATATTTTAGTAATTATAAAAACAATCTTAAACTTCCTTGCCGCTCGCATATAAATGATTACTTCTTTATTTATACCTACCGAAAGACAAACAAAATAAATTCAGTCACATTTCTTAGTTAAACAATAAGATTTATGAAAAACACACCATTCTCGTATAATTCAATGGGAGTTCCGGAAAATGGCGCAGAACGAACGAAAGAGAAAATTTCAAACAAATAATAATTTGCTTTTTTGACACATGAGTGACGTACGCTCCAGTTTGTTCTCATACGTGCTTTTGGTGAAAAAAAAATCATCATGAAAATATATGCCACGAAACACCGGATACAGTCAATTACGACGATATTATAGCTATAGCGTAACACATATCTGGTAGCGAAAACATTTCTTTGAATATTCGAGGTCTACTTTGTCATTTACTAATAAGATATTCATCTGGTGAATTTTTAAAAAGACAGCAGGACTGGTCGGTCGATTCAGCGAACAACTAGCTATTGCAGCGGTCTGCTGTCAAGTAATTTAATATTTAAGGGTCGAATTGTGCAACGTCCGTCCAGAGCGAACCGGTGCCATTACAAGCCGTCATTGTCAGCGTTTCCTGTCCGCGGGAACTCAATTGGAGATCCTAAGACGTTGTTAATCTACTTTGTCACACTTGTTTCGTACTGTGTTACAATCGACATCAAGCTGGACTACACGTGTAGAAATCTCTAGATCAGAATCCTTATATTCTTAGCCTGTGTGGGTATCATATAAGTTTTATACATACATTTTTATAAGATGTACTAAACGAGCAGGCAGTCTACTTCATAGTAATTAGTTGTCGTCTATAGATAGCCATAACCCAGTGGTTCTACCTGAAGCTGATCACAAATGATTTGCTACTCCTGAGGATTAAGATGGTTGCCTCAAGTCTAAGCCAACATCTACATTCTTCCAAGGAATCGCAGTACTGTAAATAGGTGTAGCTGTGGTACCTTCCCCGTCAAACCATACTGATTCGACCACCTTACGAAACATTTTTTGACATATACAAGTCACGTCAATATTTCGATGACTGACGACAAACTACTGCTTGGTAGGCCAGTATGGACGCTACAATTACACGATCCAATGATCTTTTGTACAAGACCGACAAAGTTCAGGAACATTAGTTTTTAACTAAAAACCTCTTAGCCTCTAACCGTCTTCTGTCTTCGCCGGATAAATCAAAGGCGATTAGCATTCGATTGCTACTTGGCATCGACTGCGATGTGCTCGTTTGGCAATCGCACACGAAGCAACATTTTTATGCCACCTTGCCAACAACTACTACAGAACAGTTGAACTCAACCAAAGCATAATATAAACAAACTTCATTGCAACTTTCAAACGCACTCCTCATGACCTAGTTGTTATATTAATTTTATTCGGATTTGTTTCCGCGCTTTTGATATTCGCGCGATTCAAGATCGTTCTTTGAAGTTATACTTGTTTTGGTGCGTTCGGTAAAAATGATGAGTGAATTTCAACATTGACATCTAAAATCAAGTTTTGCAGAAAATGCTACCAACAAAGTACCTACTAGCAATCATTTTATAATTATTTTTTTTTAGTTTTGTAATAGTTTATATTTTTGTGGTTGTACACATTGATTGACACGTGCGTTTACAAGTACGCACTACAAGCTCATTTAAACCATTCATATGCAAGTGGTAACGTAGTTGTGCACAATAGGTTCAGAGTAGCGTGGATATGAAGCTAATCAGCTTGAAATTCTAATTTTCCGTTGACTCCGGAGTCGCGTCTAATTCCACATAGATAGCTGAATTGTTGGCCGGCCGAGAGCAATTTATCAATTACGGTGATGGGCCAGACGGGCGGACAGATGGACAACGCAACGATGTTGTATTCACAAGAAGTCATAATATGGATCACTATCTGCAAATTGTTGATCTGTACAATTATCTTAATGAAATTGCAGTCGTCTTGCTGTGGACTATATTAAAGCATTGTACTTGCATTTTTAACAGACATTGAGACAATTGAGAATTTCTTCATACTACACATTGCCTTATTTCTATGTATGATAGAAAAAAATGGATAGAATAACGGGCATAAATAAAGTATCTTTAATTGTAAACCATGATACAAAGGTGCTTCTGCCGCCGGAGATAGCACAACGAAGTTTCGAGTGCGAAATACCCCGAAGCAGGGCGACAGCAAGAGGCGAAAGCGGGTATCGATCGGCCCTAACCTCCACCGCGGCGCCCGCACCCCGCGCCCCCCACCCCCGCGCCTTACGTAAGTCCAGCTGATCGCACCCACCCTGTAACCTTGGCAACGGGCTCTGTGCACGCGCTTCTCGATAGCTTTGAAAACAAATATGTTATATACAAACGATAGTAGTACAGTAGATAAGTATTACCTGGAAGATTCTCCGTACCTACGTTCTGCGGAGAATACGAATTAATTCTTGGCTGTACTATCGGCAATATAGAGTTTACCTGAGAGAGTTTTCCCCTTTAATGAATTTGGGTTAAGAATGTTTGGAAACTGTAATAGCCCAAAGATATAAATTTCGATATTTAGCTCCAGAGGTCCAAGTTCGAATCCACAGATAAGCAATTAGCTCCACAGTAGTAGTAATAATAGTAGTAGTTAAAAATAAAATAGCAAGGAACGATGCCGGAAAGTTCTGAATCATGTTACAAAAGGTGCATAAAGTTTATCAGTACCAATCAACCCTTGGCCTGAAGAACTATGTCCCGAATCCATATCATTCTGAAAAAAGGCAGCAGTAGCACAGTAAGGACTTGATGAGGTAAGAAAATTGAAGATGTTCGACAGCGTCATGGAAAAAATAGAACAGGTACCAAATTAGTGAATGTTTTAATATTCCAGCGAAAAGTAGTTGACAGAGTTGTTAACACTGATCGTTATCGTTCCACTATTGTTCCAACATTTTGATGCCGTATCATTATATCGAAAATACCTACCGTCAGCGTTATAGCATGAATACAAATATTGAAGCACCGGCTTTCAACAATCCATCGAATTTGATTTGGAATTTCAATATTACTCTGATTTCATATTATAAATTCTTTGATGAAAAGCAATAATTGAATTTCGTTCCGAGCTGACTTATATTTAGATAGCGAACCACTGGACGTCCATTGACATGTTAATTTCCTGGAAGTGGGGGACCCAACTCTCCCAAGTCCCAATTGTACTGATAAATAAACTACATATAGGTAGTTACTATCGAACGCAATTGAAGCACACGTACTCGCATGGCATAGTTTTAAGTATTTTAAAATAAATAAATCTTGTGAAAAATCTTGTAAAAAATAAAGCTTTATACAGTTAGTCAGCTTTAAGGGCGATCGGCACTTGAATGGGTGACCAACAACGACCAAATTTCATGCCCGTTTAAATGCTTCGAGGAGTACGCTAAGCCATCGATCCCAGTTACTATCATTAGATAGCAGCCAGAAACCTTTCTTAGTCGGTCTTATAATTAAAAAATGTCCGACACAAGTTGGACACTAGCCCGTACCTCCCTTGATCAAAACCGCTTTATAACATTGAAGTGGGCCAATATCGCCCAGACCTCTTCCATGATAATAATGGGACATGAAAATAGTAGTAATAGCTATATTCGATCGAACTCTATATCTTCCTTATCAACAAACCTCATACAAACACAAAATATAATTCCCTGTACCTCAATTTTCACGTCCGATAACTGTTAAAAACATTTGACACGACAATAGATAATAATTGTACACATAGACCACGAGTTCCACGAATTTTCCAAAGGGGAAGGGAAGCCAACGAGACGGAAAGAGCGCGGGAAAATGTGAACAATGGTACAATCACGGCGTACTGCTGCTCACTTGTACCTAGGGTCAGGGGAAAGTAGGTCAGTATATAGATTTTTCCATACATACATGGCGTTTAACCCGTGTGTGCAAGAGTAGCCGAGTTATCGATCCTATTGTCTCTTCAACACCCAAATCATTACGTTGAAATGAGACACAGCAATTCCTCAAAAATCAAATGCCAAAAACATATGCTAAGTGCGTAAGTTTTTTATTTAAACACATATCGTATACTGCCCCCAGAATAAACTTTGTGGTTCAATTTTGGATATACGAAGCTTAAGCTTTAAAAAATATGAAGAACATAATACCGCTGTTCACGTAAAACGCTCTAAGGAAAGCGACATCCTATTAAAATTCATAAAGTAAGGAGGAAAATTCCTGTTTAAATTGGTTGCAGATTTTGAAACATTTTTATAAATGTGTGTTAAGAAAGATAATTTATTTTTGAAGAGTCCCTGGCCGCGTGTTACCACTGGCGCAGATTTTGATTTTTTTGTGTGAAATAAATGCCTACACAGACATAAATGCCTCTTGGGAGTTCGAAACATTTTAGTCGGAAGTAATAAACAAACATACAAACATTAAACATTCTTGAAACATACAAGTACCTTAGCAATTTTAATCCTAAATATTTAAACGGACACGGTAAATTTGAAAGTAGCCAAGACGTCATGTAAATTTTGAGATGATAAACGAACATTAGTATTTTTTTTAATAAGCCCGTTGATCTTCATCTCCACCAATCCGCATTTAGCGACATTTGAATTTGTAACATGAGTACCCCATGATCATAAATTAGTCATAACTTAAATTACATAACAATCTCAACTTCAGTTATAGCTAATCAGCAATGTTACATAGTTTATTTATTTCAAACATATTGTTATCGCTTGCCGTGTGTTACACAATCCTGTTATTCGTAGAACCATCTAGAGTTAACAATGGAATAATAATACTTTTTTCGCCTAAAATTCTGTAGAACGGCATAAACGAGTAGGTAGCATAAATCCCCGTTCGTAGAACCGAAAAAAGCAGGAGTTGGGGCTCGGAAAACACGAACAATGGAATTACGCTGCTCCCGTAAAGCGCTTCCCGGAAAGCTGACAACTCTCCACTCCAACTTAGTATATAATGCAGGGGATTTTTTTTATTTTCATTTGGAATTTAGAATCTGTATGTCTACTCGGAAAATTGTCTTTCACTTTTTCCGGGTTTGGGGTCTATAAAACTCTACAATATAGAGTATATTTTATACATACCCAGAATCTTTTTTATATATTTTATATTTGGAATGTATATTTTAATTTGAATTTGGAATGTATAGTATACATGGACTTTTTTATTATATAATTTTTGATAAATTGTACATTTTTATACCTACTAGAAAATGATTTTACTTTATTTTGAATTTGAAATGTATATACTACATACTCGCTCGGATTTTTTTCATATGTTTGGTATTTGATATTTCCATACAGTATCTCCAAAACCCAATTTTATTTGGAAGTATAAAGTTTACATGATACCCTGATATAGTAGATATGAGGATAATTTTTTTACAGAGATTTTTCAATTTGAAAATGTTTGATAAAGAGCATGTAACATTTTAGAACCTGGCATTCATAATGGCGGACATTTTGAAACGGACTTCATTTCTAGGGCGGTTATTCAAAAAATGTTTCAATCGATAGACAAATAATTCAATCAAAGTCTAAACGATGTACATCCCCACAACTGGGCACGACGGTATATGCCAGTAACGAACGGGAACCAAGTGGGATGACCTTTCCCACTGACCCCTTTATTTAATTAGCGTTCAAAGTTAATCCAATTAAATTAACTAATAACCCAATTAACACTAAGCCGAGCAGGAAACAAATCGTTTAAGCGTGCATTTACGCTGGTTAACTTCTTCTATCTTATATTTTACTGTATAAACGAATAGTTATTGTTATTGCATACTTTGTTAAAGACCGCTCTATATGCGTTTACTGGATTTCAAAGAAACAACAAAAACGTATGATAAATAAAATGAAAATCACTTTTCTTATTTCCGTATTATATAAACTATTTTTTAAAGTTTTGACGGGACGTTTACACAATAATACAACGATTTCTGGAGATTTTCTACTACATAAAAAATATCTGGTTACCGAAAATAAAACGCCAAAAAGATAATGAAAATTTCACGCGAACCAACGCGAGCAGAGCCGCGTGTAAAATAGTCCAAAATAAAGCCACCACTGCCCATTGACTTTAGCGATAGTTGCGTAGGCTACAATTTTGTTGCTTCATCTACTGAGCAATCGTCTAATTCGCTACCGTTCGGGCATCCGGGCTTACGCAATATACACGTTTGAAAACGTTCAATAATCGATTATGTGCACGTCTGATGCCTAAGCTACTAAATAGTCTTCAAGCAACTTATGCCAGTCGCGTTAACCACTACCTATCGCTAGCTTTAGCGATGCACAAACTCTAGTAGCTAAGAGACAGAAGGCTGACCGTTTCTTAGCTTAAAGAAAATATAAAAAGTAAAAATATAAAGAGAAAAGATAGTAAGAGGTAACGATCGACGATTCTTTCAAATTAACTTAACACCTACAAGCCTTAGGCCACTGAAATATAGAGTTCCCGAACTTCCCGATCCTTCTAAAAGTGGGTCAATCGCATTCTACAGCTATATAACGCTTAACAAAGTTTTATCTAAAACTCGAAAGGAACAACGATTAGTTGGTCCTTTAGAACATTTCCTTTAGAGATACGAGATCACGTTAAAGAGTTTTAAGTGCCTACCTATGTTTGATATACTCGTGGAGAAAGGCATCAAATTATACGTATTTATTATTTATGTATAATGTATATAACATTAGTAAGTATTTTTATATTTTCTGATTGACTAGGCGTGCGTTTATAATGATGCCCATTAATTTTATATTCAAACAGAATATTTTCTAACAGTTACTCGTATTTGTATTTGAATCTTAACTGAGAAAAAGTAAGTCAATAAAATATTACCAAAAGTACATTATGTTTTATTTTCTCTGACTAAAATTAACATAGATGGTCCATCTAGCATACAGAACATACATAATATATTACGTTACTCTAAAACTTAACAGAGGAATTAGTACGAGCAAATGTGCTTCTGTTCAAAGTTTCATTTTAAGCCTCTCACTAACTACTTATTCTGCAAGAGATTGATTTAGCTAAAATTATAAATTTCAAAACATGACAAATTTCATTTCACCTTTAAGTATCAAGTCCAGTTTAAAACGAACAAATACCGTAACATTTTGTTCTGTTTAAAGATTATTTCACACCTCCAGTAAATGGTAATATTAACATTATCGTATTCAATTTAAAGGGTTTATTTTTCACTGGCAGGTTAAACTAGATCCTTTGTAATATACGTGACGATTTGGAGACCGACAACCCACGTGTCTATCGACACGTAGCCCATGCGTGGGACCAACACGTTCACATGTAATTACGACACAATTCCGAGACAATTATATTTATAACTAGAATATTTAAATGGACACCAATTATTATTTGAACTGATTTTCTCACTATTTTCAAACTATAGTTTAACTTATTCGACAACGGAAAAATCACCTTTGTAACAGATTTAGGGGAAAGTAGTTTGAATTTCAATAAATTATTTATTTTATATTAATTTGATGAATTCAAAACTCTAACTGTAAATTATTCAATTTATACGGCTAGCAAAAAAGTAACACTTCTAATACAATTTTACAAAAATTGAACGGTAAAAAAGCTATTAATAAATCTATCAGATATTTTTATAAACAATCATATAACAACACCTATGTTCACATTCCACTAATCGAACTTGGCGTATGAATACAAAAATGCTATACTATGAAACTGGCATTCGAACGATTTGTTACAATGATATCTGTGACGAAACACCTCGATGAGTCTACTATCACTCCGTGATAATGGGAACTAATACATGTGTTTACATGATGAAATAAACAGATGTCGGTGTGGACGCATTCGCATGTCGGATGAAGATGATGTGCAGATAAGCATCTAGTGTGGTTCATGCATCGATGCAACGAACCGAAGAACGTATTTCGCATGAAGCAGCGGTGACGGGAGATGGTACGGCATAGCGCGCACACGTCCTCTGCGAGGGCTGGAAACGTGCAACTGTTCTAGAGACGGCGGCGGGGCGCGGAGGCGAGCGCTCGCGGGTCGCGGTGGGCGGCGCACGGCGATGGCGCCCGCCGAGGGACCTCACCCTTTGTCACCTCCTCATAATCACACAACGGTTTATCGACACCTATCCCGTTCGAACATGCAAAAATACAACCACATCGTATTGATTCACCGCCACCTCACTTAAATCACTCACACCGAAATCCCTGATGGAACATTAAAAATAAATTGTTTAAACACTGCCGAAAATTCGTACCGATCAATCGGCTCCCATCACAAAATGTACAATCGCCTATATTGTGAAGTAGTGTAGTTGTGTCGCACATCGATACACTGGAGAATGCTTGAAATAAAGTGAATGCAGGGAACTCAGGAACTAGGCATGCGCGTAGGTGCGGCTCTCGTTGCAAATATCGCATTTAAACCGCACTAATATGAACCAAAACAAAATAATTTAAACATAAAACGTCTTATTTGATAATATCAGCACAAATGATCATAATCAAACCTAGTACGGTAAAATATTTTAGAACATTGTGTTGTGTCAATATTCATCAGGCAGCTCATGAATATAAATGCGTTATACGTAACATCAGCGGATTTTATCGGCCTTTTCAAACAGCAAGCCACATAACCGTCCATAATCCGTGTCAGATTGTTAAACAAAGCAAATATATATAAACGTCTGATTAAGTTGAAAAATACTTAAAAATGTGTACTGTGGAATTCCAAAACTCACGTGGATACAAAAGGCTGCTTGACACCACACCCTGTCTTGACCGACCTACATAGCAGCCGGCCAAGGACCAATACTATTTTAACGGTTTTTATGGATGGCCAAAGAGTCACCAATGTTTTCAGGCCCTTAGAACCTTAGGAGTGCGCCTAATGCATCTAAAGCTCCATTTATGTTAAATGGAGCTTTCAGTGACATACGCAAATGATAGATATATATCATTTCTATCAAATTGGGTCAGAACAAATTGAACTTTAGTTAGGTTATACTGAATTGTTTAGGATAGTTTCTTATTTCTCAGTATTCCCACACGTCCGATACAAACAAAGAGTAACTATAACAAAGTTCCTCTCAAGTGTATCGAACAGATACAAGTTCAAAAGGTAAATGCATTGACTTGAGAACGAAGTGAAACATTAAAACTAAAGAAGTAACCTATGACAGAACAATTATTGGTTAGAATAAAAACGTTAGAAGTTCTGGATCCGATCAACCTTTAATAAAAATAATATTGGATATAAAAACATTTTTTATACTACCGCTAGTCATAACCTACTACTTTCTTTAATAAAGAATGTGATCCATAATTTTACAATGGCGGATTTTGTTTCTTACTTGCTCTCATTAGAAAACGAGCGAGAGAGGAATAGAAATTATTTCGTTTTCTATTATTTATTACAATCCTCACTGACACACGATTACATAAAGAAAGCTAGTAGAACCAGTATGGTTCGACCGGAGAATGACTCCTGCCACACGCATTACTAATGGGAAACGGTACAGAGTGTCGGCTGTCGACCATCATAGACCCCAGGTGTGGCACCTGTAATCGACTTTAGGTAGCGCTTATTTCATATGCAGTTGGTCATAGATGTCCATGGGCGACAATGACCATTTACCATTGAGTACGTCTGGTACTGTAAGAAAATAGTTACGTGGCACAAATTTCATATATCTTAGGACAAAAAATAAGAGTCAAATTGAAATATTTCCTCCTTCAATTAAAAACTTGTGTGAGTAATGTGAGAGAAAATACATACATCAGGTATATTTAAATAGGTATATTTAAATCATACAGCTTGAAAGCCCTATGTCAAAATATTCAGCTCCGAGTTTGATTTCGCCGTCGCCCCGCTAGATTGAATGCTACTTGTACAATAGACGACGAGCCCCTCTGTTGCAGCTAAATGACAATCCGCGTACGGCTATAAAAGAGCCTCAGAATATATAAAAAACAAACATAATTGTATCATACCTATATAATTATTTAACGCCATTTTGGCGAAGACGATACATACGGAGACTTCAGAAAACTGTCAATTTAAGTAATCAATTTCAAGCATACTTGGATGTTTCGGAGGATATGTTGGTGGTGCTAGTTAAAAATTTTCTAAAGTATTTTTGGAAGATAGAAGAAGGTTGTAGAACCCTCTAGGGGTCGTCTCCACCGCCACTCTTATTTCTGTCTAATAACAGCAGTGTTGAACGCTGCTGTGTCCTGGATTAAAGGGTAAATAAGAAAGACATACAATTCCGAGGCGTTTTAGCTTAGTCCTCTGGGGGTAGCAAGGCACATGTTGCCAACCTGGCGGCCACTAATCCTACTTATCCTTCACTAATCCGCATTCAGCATCGTAGTAAACCATCCTCCCGGCTTTCCTCAACTGTGCCAAGTCATGATTGGCATTAAGGCATGCAAATGGTTACCACCAACATATTTTTACAAAGAAATGTGTAGGCGCCTTCTACATTTTTCACTATTTTCTAAAAACAGATTTTTTATGTAAGTACAATGATCCATTGAAAGTCTTCTGACAATGAAGAATGAACAGAGCCGCGCAAATCTTACATATATTATGATTCATTTAATATATAATTTAAAGAATAAATTATTAAATAGTTGAATAAAAATATTTTGAGATACAGTTCGTTAGCTTCTGTCGACTGCGTTAATGGACACTCGACTAAAAGTTAACTTTATAGTAAAGTTATCCGTGACAATCCAGTTTATATGTGTGTATTAGTTTATACACTCTATAACCAGTTTATCATCATTATCATGATCATTATTACTGTCTTACAGCTGGGCACGAGTCACCTTTCAGAATGAGATGGATAAGGTTAATCTACCCTGCTGATTAAATGCGGATTGACATACTTTAAGTTTCAGGTGTTTTTTAAAGATATTTTAGGTAATTATGTGTGCAAGATTTGGCACAAAGTTCATCTTAACCGTTTAAGCAAGTAATGTGTCATTACTGATACGCACATAGCTTCGAAAAATCAGAAGGGCTGAAATACGAACCTATAACCTCGATTGAGAGGCCAAATTTTAACCACCAGGCTATCACAGATATGTAATCAGACTATAGAAATTAGTAATCCTACAGTACTTCGTAAACAGATACTATTGGACATAAGTGATTAACGTAGTCGAATCACGAAGAGTCCAGTACCACCAACACTTATGTCTGTCTGTCACTGTCTTACAACAGTTTTAAGCGTAGTTATGATAAAAAAAGTGAATGATGATTACATAGATTAGTAAAGATTACTCACTAAAATATTTGAAATTATTATTATAAATTATTTATTTATTATGTAAATTACGCAGTATTCGTTATTTATTCGTAAATTTTCTCTAAAAATGTTTTTATTTATCAATAATTAAAAAAAAGAACTTACTTTAATAAGCCATTTGTGGCTTCATTCAATTTCAAGGCGGTGAAGTATCTTTACTAATCTATGGATGATAATAGAAACTTACTATATTTGGTATGAATAGGATACTCACATAACACGTTCGATTTTAATCCTGAGTAATAACAACGCATCTAAGGCTAACCGCAGGTTAAGAGTCCTATCTCATTTCAGTTTCGTCATAGATGTGTATAAAATACTATGATAAAATATTAATAAAAAGACAATCAGGTGAACTAAATTCGTTTGCTAGTTCAGATTAATATAAGTCTTGAAATTTAGGATAAAATATTATAATCACATGCAAAAGGACGCAAGACTTCGTAACTGCAACTAACTTCCGTATATAATTATAACCACACGTTGTCATTATATTTTAAAACAGGTTTCTGTATAGGTATTATTTGGGCGTCATCATACGAGTTTATACAATTAGGCTAGCATAAAACAGTTAAGAACCTTATTGTCTTATTTTTAACCGATATATTTTTTTAGTTTTTTTAGCTTTAGCTTTGACGAGGAATGGTGATTATTACAAAAAAAAAATAAAAAAAAAATATTATTAGGTACAGTCGAAATTGGACCTTCATCATACTTCTGTCTGTCAACTGTTATATTTTATTATAAATAAAAAATCCTTAAATAACTTATCTATGATGATTATGTTCAGATTTTGACTATCAGACGAAATATAGTATCTAAAAATGTAGTAGAGCAGAATAATAACGGTTAGTATCAAAGGAACGTCCTTTTCACAAACGATCGGCATAGCGACCTACATTCGTCGCTGCAAAAATTATGATGCAGTAGACACGAATGATCAATATTTCACAACATTAACCATGAACTAAACATCCTCAGCTTTCAAAGCTAACAAATCTTACGTGAATAAATATGTACACTAGACACTATTCAAAAAGCCTTTATCTATTTGAAATTGATAACATAATATGTATTCATAACATTCCTGACAATGGAATTTTATCCAGCGATAAATTAACTCCATTTCCTTTAAACACGGATGTATACTTTATAGAATAAATAAAAATCTTATAATTAAGTCACCCAAATGAAAATATCTACATAGAAACTAATGGTTTTGGGACTTAAAAAGGGTAAAATATCACTGTTAACGCTTACGTTCATATGAATGAATAGAACATTAGATTTACGTCGTTGTGGAACGCCAATATGCCAAAGGTCATCTTAAAAATTTAGCGAATCGATACGCAGTCGAGGTATGACCACGGAACTGTGTATAATTTACGCTAAACATAACATAAGAATAATTTACGACACAACATCTATAGAGTTTATAAAAGTATAATACGCGCAGGTGAAACAGATGGTCATGCTTGTAGCATAGAATTTTTCATAGAGGTTCTGTTTATGACGTAAAAGAGCTCTAAGAAATTAATTTTAAAAATTCATCGCCTAGGGCCAATGGAGGATAAAAGCTTGCACTATTATAACATTTTAATAACTCGGCAATGCTTCATCAAATACATTTTTTCCATTCTTCATACAGCAATAGCTTTTGTAAAATTCCCGACATATTCATGGGCGGAAATTTTACATGAATGCACAAAATATAATGATAATTCGGACCATATATTATGCAACTTCCATTTATAATTTTATTCAATGAAATATATAAGAGAACCAGACGATAGAGCAGTCCAAAATTAGATTGTAGAACTTGGGGATCAGTAGGAAATGTTCTGAAACTCAATAAGCACCTAAGCACACCTCACCGTAAAGGTCAAAAGTCACACATTTGAAGAACATCATCAAGATGGGGCTCCGTTTGGAGTGCTGTGTCGCGGAATAACAGTGCTTGTACAAATGCAATATGCTACATTCTTGTCACGTTTAAAATTTGCCGTTTTTTTTGTATCGACATACGCGTCATGTATGGTAGCTTGATCGCATGCTTTGCCAGATCAATTTATAATGGATTCGACATTTTTGCATGAATATATAGTTTTTCTGTGACAACAGGAGTATTTTATTCAATTATGATTTATGAATAGACAGAAGTATTTATAAAGTTTGAAGAATAAAATGCGGACAACGCATAAATGAGTAATTCAGAAATCTAAAGGTTTAATTTATAAGTTAAGTTTAAAGTAATAATCTCTACTCTAATGCAAGTGCATTATATGCTAGTACATATAATGGCAAGACATTTGGTACCTTGAGATACTCCTATAGAGAGTTAGCGTCTGTAAAATAAATTCTATTTGAAAACATTGTGGAATACTTTTGAAAAATGTGCAGAAGAGACCCAGGACAGTCAAAACTACTAAATTACTAAGGTAATTGAGAAGGTTATCATTAATAACTAAATTTCTTGTGCTTCAAGGGTTCACAGAATACTTTAGGTTCCAGTTGTTGTCGGACAACAGCTGTTAAAACTTGTCCGCGGCCTCATATGCAGTTTGAGTATATTTGATTATGTCGCTGCTTCAATTCAAAACTATCATAAATCAAAATAACACTTTTTTACAGGAGAGCTAATAAGAAAAATAACTTTTTGCTGCTAATACTCTCTTATATCATTATATCAAATTATACATAGAATACTTCGTTAGGAGCGTATTTTCAAGCCGCTTCAAATGTTTTACATAGTATTATATTAAACTAAATACTAGAGAAGTTAAGCAGCTAAGATACTTTTGAATATAAAAATATATTTTAAATATATAAAATATGGAATAAAACAACCATAAATCCAAAAATAATAGTTTCAATCATGTTTCACTATAAAACTTTTAGGGAGCATAATAAAAATCGCCGTGCAAGTTAATAAAAAAATTGAAATGCTATCTAAAACTTAAAACAAAACAATGTTTTCTCGAAATAACAAATAAAAATATTTGAAACTGTTGTTAAATAAATCACTTATTATTTAGGTGCTATTTAAATAATGAATACAAAAAAGAATATTGACCAAGCTGTATTAATATATAACACAGATTAGTTTTCGAAATGTGGCACTTTTGTACAAAAGAGATGTGCTTTCAGCTAGTTTGTTGATGTGCAGCTAACAATATGTGTGGGTTTCGTATCTCAGAATGCAAAATCAATGGGAGTCATTTTCAAATATAAAAATATAAAGGCTTACGATTGCATGTATGCAATAAAAACATTTTTTATATGTTTTTATTTGAGGTACTTTTGAATTGAAGCAGAGATGTGATGACCACTAACTCAAACCTTTCTCCACTTGGTGGAGTAAGCTTCAGATCGTCCCGATTGTGAAGAGAGACTTGTGCCCAGAAGCCACATTAAAGGGATGATAGCCAACATTACCCTTTATTGAGATTTTTCTTTATAAAATATTTGTGAGTACTTGAACTGTATAATGCTATTGTATTGTTTTATATGTTAGTTTCTTAATGATAACAAAATTAACATTACCAACAAGTAAGAAAAGATTGGAAACATTTATACAAATATTTTGATTCCAATGAAAAAGATAAAATTCTTTATCTGACATTGTATGTACAGAATGTTTTTATGCTTCTAATAAAAACAAAACTGTTATCTTAAAAGCGTACATTACGTTGATACCAATACACCAATAAATTGGTTTGTTATATTATATGAAATAGTCATATTGGGTTGCCTGTTATTTATGTAGGGGTCAGAGAAATATTAAAAAAGGACTAATGGGGGTTGCGAGGGGCCTTGATTCTTTGATTTGCTTATTTTTGATGATATAGGGGTCAGAGGAGTTGTGGTTGTTACACTGACAATTTATTTTCTATTATTCTCTAATAGTAAACAGTATAATTTTAATAAAAACAACACAATACATACAAACAAATCAATGCAAGAATGGAAGAAAGAATTTATTGCACAATATTTTATCTGAAGAAAAATTATATAAATATTTTAACAATAATATTTAGAAACTTGCCTGTAGAAATTCAATAACCATAATAATTTTATCATCCAATGACAATGATAAATAAATAAATTCATAACTGATATTTTCAATCCCACTTTCCTATTGACACTTACTGATACAAAGAAACTGAGATTCTAGCATATCCTATATGCACCAGTTTGTACCAGTTTTTCTTATAAACCTGCTTGAATACTATTTCTAATTTGGTGCACTGAGTGCTTGCTGGTAAACAGAACTTTTGTACAAGATTAACACAGTAAAGGACAAAGGAATAACATGGTTTTTTTTTTACAAATTAATCTCAATTAAAACCTTTGCTCAAAACAGTCACAATCACTCTATAGTCTAGATATTAATATCTGTTGAGATTTATTATAAATTTGACTTGATAGGTTCATCACTTGCAAACATAATTGATACCATAGAAGTGCCACTGGTGGACATATGCCTGATGCTACAAGTATAGAAGTCTTGAAAAATACACTATCTAGTTTTCTTAGTGGTTATTTATAAATAACAGAATATTATAATAATAAATAAGCTTAAGATACATTGACATTTACACAAATAAGACATGAAGAAAAAAATGTGATAACCTTTTAATTACACAAATAGTGGTTCAAATACGCTACAATTATTTTTATAGCAGTTACAAAGTAGGAACAATAAATTTAACTTGCCCATTGTTTTTCTGATTGCTTTCTTATCTTTACTTGGTACGCTCTGACTTTATGTATTGTACATATTTATGATTTAAATTCATGCAATAATATAGAAACAGCCACTGCTTCAATGTTTTTGTAGGTTTTTTTTTAACTTAACTACCTACCTGATAATTGATATTAATGAAGTAACATTGCCAACATAAACTACGATCTTTCATCAACAACGAAGCGGATTCTTATAAGGAAAATGTCAAGATAATTAGATCTAAAATGCAGTTTTATCATGCAATATTTTTCTTATTTAACTTTAAAACTATTACTTACATCTTTTAGGTTCTTGTGAAAGGTGTAGTGATTCGTCCCTGATCGTCACAAAAAACTTTACTTTAGTCTCAAAGTCTAAAACACCGAAAACATTTCGCACTGTATTAAAGAAATAACGAAGAAAACTAAAATGAAAACTTCAAGACTAAGTCGTAATAAAAATAATTCCACGGCGTAAAAATAAAAACAATTACATTTTCTACATTTACCGAAAAACCAATATAATATAATCAATATGAAATTAAACCAATCACACAGATCCGGCAATGTTCTTTTTTTTAAATAAAAAGAAAGAGAAAAAGAAAACTAAAGAATTCAAACGTCGTTTTGATGTTTCAGAGTTCTGTAAATACCGCTTGATCAAAGTTCTGCGCGAAATACACTTTTTAAAGGCAAAAATCTATCGCAAATTCAATAAAACGTTTGTCTCGCTTCACGCATCTGTCATGTCATTTTTCTCACACACATGAGATACAAAACTCAAAACAACGTTATCAGTGCCATCTAGTATCAAGACCGCGATGTAATTATACGTTCAGAAATATAAAGCATCATGAAAAATCTATTAACTAGAATAAAATAAAGTATAATTTTATTAATACAATAATTCGTTAACTATAATAGTTACTACTATTAAGTATGAACTTACTCATAAAAACAATTTTGACAACATTATTATAACAATGAATGAAAAATATTATTATTCTTTATTTCCTGTATACGTTTCCTTTATTTCCTGTAAAGCATAGTAACTTTTCGGCTAAGGTTCTATAAAGTTGCGGCAGCCAAAATAATGTTTCATGAATTCGTAAATGCTTTAAGCAAAGAATATGGCTTTTACCACTTACAATGATCACTTTACATTTCTATAAATACTTCATAGGAAAAATCAGTCAATACCGTAAAAAAAATCTAATAACTAAATTCTATCTACTGATAAATATATTTACGACGTTTACAAATAAAATTAAATTTTGTAATATAAATAAAGGTCACAACATAATCATATCAACATAGGAACTATAAGAAATTTCCACGTTTTAGGGGATAGTAGAAGATTGATACTCAATGGCCACATTGCACATACGGAAAGTCCCGGTTTGTTGCGGTGATCGGCTTTTACCATCTTTTACCTACATAAATAAAAAAATGGTTCAATATAATGAAATCCATTTCTTTCCATCGTCCTATCTAAATATATATAACTCAAAGGTGACTGACTGACATAGTGATCTATCAACGCACAGCCCAAACCACTGGACGGATCGGGCTGAAATTTGCCATGCAGGTAGATGTTATGACGTAGGCATCCGCTAAGAAAGGATTTTGATCAATTCTACCCCCAAGGGTATAAAATAGGGGATGAAAATATTACTTCGTAACGCAAGCGAAGCCGCGGGCAAAAGATCTTTGCTTTATAAAGTCCTATCATCATTATTCAGATGTGTATAATTTATTAAATACTTTTAAATACTTTGTATATACGTACGTGCTTTTGAAATGTCTTACTTAGATAAGAAAGAATTAAAAACAAATTTCAGACATGGTATTTCATAATTATTTGTGATGAAATTTGGGTTACTATAAATACAAGGTTACTCTAATATTGAACCACAAGTCAGTGAAATGGGGTCGAAGAGTATAGGTATTTTTGTAATTATTGCTATATGTGTACGTGTTTTGTAAACAAATTAAACTATTTTGACGATAATATTTGATGTGTATTTCTTAAAGTTCGTTGATTCCAGACGTACTCGGTGACTTGTCAATATGGCTGCTATCTGCCACCTTCGATCCCTCCAGCAGGATACGGCACGTCTCCGCCACCAAATACCATAAGAAGTGAAAACGACCATCGGGATCTCCTATACCCTCTCCTCTTGATGTTGCTCTTGGGAGGTGACGCTTTCTAAAATGAAAAAGTGGTACGTGCGTATTTATTTATATTAACCACATTGACGATGGACGGGTGCGTAATAATTAAATCAAAATATTATAATATTGTATATAATGTGTACTGTATTGGTATCTATAAAATCCTAATCATATATTAAGTATTAGTAAATTAAATAACACTTTCTTGGCAGTCGAGTAAAAAATGTAAAGTCATCGTGCTTCTGTTTTCGTTTCTTACACCATAATATATTTATTCTCTGTTATTTACATGGAAAAAATGCACCAAGAATCATTCTTCATCTGATGCCACACTATTTTATTTATCCACATTTCTAAAATGTCAATAAGTAATGTTAAAATATTTGAGCTTTTTGCCTTTTGTTTAATAAGCTTATCATCCAAATGTTATGTAATATTTTGCAACACATCCTTGTCCACTCTTCATTCTTCGTTTGGTGGTGGTAGGTGAATGTAAATAAAAATATTTACTTTTAATTCCTTTCATATTCTCGAAAATTTGATCACCTCTGTACCGTTACACCTCAATTTCAAGATTTTCCTTCCAAAAATCCTATAACCATTTAAGTCCACCATCACACCACCATCAAGCCAAATCCAACCATTCTACTTTTCAAATATCCTTTTGAAATTATCATGTTCATGATCTCGATTTTCAAATTTTGCCTCGCCTTACCTAGACTATTTGCTTTGCCTTGCCTAGACGGCCATGTTTTCCAGTTTTGTCGACACTTTTTTCCTCCCTAAATGCCCACTCCTCATTGTTGCCTATATGCCATTTGTTAAGATTACGGTTCAACACAACTTATGTATAAGTTGCATGGAATATTGTATATTTTATTATGATTAATAACATGAACATTCGTATAGAAAAAAAATGACTGCGGAGTTACATATTTATGTCTCAGTCTGAAAGGTGATAGAACCATTGTGTGGTTAGGCCAGGGAAGAACAGTGCCACGTTGAGTTCTAGCGTGAAGCATACACACATTACACACATTTTCACGTAAACGCAAAGTTTAGGTGGAAGGGTGCGTATGCGCCGGCATCATAGGACTCGTAACGACTAATGGTTGGGTTAGGTTAGGTTAGGCCGACTTCTGGTGAAACTACTGTTCCATGCACATACGAGTATAACAGAGAATTTAGCTACGAGTATGTAACCAACTTTGGAAAATGATTATAAATGTCAGTGAGCGATGCATGCAATGACTATTAATATTCCTTCTTAATATTGGGTGAAATGCATTTTCATTCGCTAGTTTATGTTTAAAAATATATATTTTTCCTTCTGGAGGACGCTCATATGCTATTTCTTGTTTTATGAGTTTTGCTACTGCGATATTTATATCGTATCGTATTATATTGTGTATAATATCTAGTGATGATATTTTTTTAATACAGCGGTTTGAACTACACATAACGTAGTGGTGGATTATCTTTTCGATGTGAACAATTAAATAGTCAAATATTATAGAAAATAATCAATAGCCGAACATAATCCCGTTATTTTTCAAAGCTGGTAATAAGTAAGAAAGCGCTAAACGTGCTCTAACTATTTTTATAAATAATACAGAACTAGCAAAAGTGTAGTCCACCTGATGGTAAATACTTCTACCGCCCACGAAAATTTGCAATGAAACTCAGATAAGACTAGATTCCTACCTGAGGGGGCCAAAAATGCGTTGCTATCTGTGAGGACTAAGTTGGCACGGCGCGGATATTAAGGTATTTCTCCCTTACCACGCCCTTTAAAGTGAAACATAGCAGCGATTAACACTGCAGTAATTATGCAGAAATAGGTGTAGACTATTTACTTTGATGTAATTTAATGTATTGCCGAGTAATTTGTGAAAAGAGTTGGTTGTTCCAGCTGATACATCACTATTAACTGTTTAGAATCCTCATAACATAGGTATTTAACTATTTACCCTTTTCAACCGATTTGATTATCAAATTCTTTTTTTTAAATATAAATTTATTACCTACTTCGAGTCTATAATGTAAACATTTATTAGTTTATTATTGCTACTTATAATTTTAATTTATGCTAATACTGCTAATTGTAATTCAATTCACCATGACTACTAATTTTACGGATTGGGAAAAGAAAAGACGTCCCATTTAATTCTATCCATTTCTCTCTATGTAGGTACGTCTATCTTTTTGTTTTTGACACGTAAACCATAACATGATTTGATGGAAATTTCAACTCCTTTTTTAACCCCCGAGGGATGATTTTTTAAAAACGATAAAACAGGAGTTTCATTATTTCTACCCAGAGAACCAGATCCTAAGTTTTATAGAGCTTGCTTCAAAATTTGACTTTCTAACTTTCAACTCCGGTATAACCCCTTCGGGGGTGGAATTTCATATTAATCCTTCCTTAGTCGACTTACCCTGTTACCTTGTATATATAACAGAGATGAAATCAATAATATATACTAACAATAAAGTGTTTTACAACTTTGCCCAATAGAAATTAATCATATAGGTTAGCTAAAAAGAGTATATAAGCTAGGCCATTAATATTATCATTTTATGTATTTACTTACTTCAATTTTAAATATTATTTTATTTTATTTTATTTATTTAATTTTAATTTAATCTTTCTTATTTATACAAATACAAAAATATAACTAAATCAAATATATAATTAAAATTTTAATTGTTGCGGTAGCATTTATAAGTAGGAGGAAACACACTAAAATCTTGTACGTAATATACTAACAGTACTGCGTGGGTTGCCGGAGTTTGTGAACGCATTTCGTGTTTTTTGATATCATTATATTCATATTTTATTAACACTTATATTCATACCAATACTAAATGCCTATATACATTTCTTATTTATTTTGAAGGTGGTAGAACCCTTTGTGGTTCGACTCCGGCGGCACCACCGCCACACCTATTTCTACCTAATTACAGCAGTGTTAGGCGCTGCTGTGTTCCGGTTTGAAGGGTGTGGTAAGGGAGACAGACTTTTCCGAGGCGTACCAGCTTAGTCCTCAGGGGTGGCGGCGCATCGGTGGCCGACCTCAGGTAGGAATATCTAATCCTATCTGGGGTTGATTACAGATGTCCATGGGTGGCAGTAGCCATCAGATGGTCTGCATGCTCGTCTGCTACTCCTATATTATAAAAAAAGATGCTATACAAATTAAATCTGATTCCAGTTGTTAATATCACGGGTCAGAATATTTAATACTGTACTGTCAATCCTCCTAATTATCCATATTACTACCATTTTTTTACCAATACATCGCAGGTTCTCAGGTGGTAAATACCCCCCGGATTTTTGATATTCATTCATAATAGTATAATGTTATTAAAAACATTAAAGAAATTATAGATTTTTTTTTATAATATAGGAGTAGCAGACGAGCATGCAGTCCACCTGATGGTAAGTGGCTACTGCTGCACATTGACATCTGTAATCAACCCCAGATAGGATTACATATTCCTACCTGAGTTCGGCCACAGATGCGCCATTACACCTGAGGACTAAGCTGGAACGCCTCGAAAAAGTCTGTCTCCCTTACCACACCCTTCATAACGGAACACAGCAGCGATTAACACTGCTGTTATGAGGCAGAAATAGGTGTGGTGGTCGGAGGTCGCCAGTCCAGGGAGTTCTCACGGGAGCAGGCTCCCCCCAGGTGGTCGATCGTGTAGGGGCGCGAACCCCTTTAAATGGGAGTATGGTCCGGCCTCCGCCCGCTCATACAGTGAGCGTGCGAGGCGGACCACAAACTCCTCTACCGTCTAACGGACTAGCAGTTTTACGCGAACTATACCAGTAATTAATTTACCTGCTTAGATAATTAAACTTATCTGAGAGAACTGATCATAAACTGAGAGCATTTATTTTTACTGACAGTGTGGCTAGCTGTAATAATATAATGATAATGATAATAAATATTACTTCAGGCAACTTATAATTTCTATAAATGTCATGTCGTCAATACGTCATTGTCAATTCAATCAATTTATCGCAACCAGCAACCAGTTTTGATGTAAAATAATTATCAAGTGGAACAAGTCGAGATACATTGCAAAAATGAAATTTATGAAGATTCAATGATATTTAATTTCTTTTTAATAAATGAGATTAAATAGTAGAACGTAAACAATTATGTTTGTCACAAACCTGACATGGGATAAGTTGAAACAATGTGCAACTGATTTCGTTATAAATCTAATCTTATCTCTATGATTAGATTTTTGTTTTGTGTTTAACTGTAATTAATGATTAAAAGTGATGAGTTAGAAAATTTGTCCCATGCGAAATGTCTCAAGCGACCTGCAGCGAAGATGACGAGTCGTTTCCACTACACGAATGTGTGTTCGTCGGGGACGTACGTAAACTGTCCTCTTTATTAAGATTCAAAGATGTTACCCGCAAAGACAAACATGGCAATTCGGATCGCTGCACCTGGCCGTCATGTTGGGGCGCAAGGAGTGCGTACAGTTGCTACTCGCGCACGGTGCCCCAGTTAAGGTAAAGAACTTAGCGGGTTGGTCTCCTCTCGCCGAAGCCATCAGCTATGGCGACCGGCAAACTATTTCGACTCTCGTCCGCAAGCTCAAGCAGCAGGCGCGCGAGCAGATGGAGCGCCGAAGCCCAGACCTGATCAGAGCCTTAGCACAGATACAAGATTTTTACATGGAATTAAAGTGGGACTTTCATTCCTGGGTTCCACTAGTGTCTAGAATGTTACCATCTGATGTTTGCAAAATTTACAAGGCTGGATCGAGCATTAGATTGGACACAACACTGGTTGATTTTTCAGATATGAAATGGGAGAGAGGAGACATATCTTTTATATTCCAAGGAGAAAAACAGCCCAGTGAATCCTTGACTGTACTAGACAATAGAGCTAAAGTGTACCAGA
Organism: Epargyreus clarus clarus; assembly: GCA_014595695.2. Lineage (NCBI taxonomy): Eukaryota > Metazoa > Arthropoda > Insecta > Lepidoptera > Hesperiidae > Epargyreus > Epargyreus clarus. The sequence goes on from JACTTY020000037.1 coordinate 2,360,945, forward strand.
GAGTAAGATATGAGGAAACTGAAAATGAAATAGAAGATGAAGTTGATATTTTAATGTCTAGTGATATTATGGCAGCACAGATGTCCACAAAGGGTATTTTGTTCTCACGGGCTCAGTCGGGTTGGATTTTCCGTGAGGATCGCAAGGAGACTGTTGCAGGTTTATATAAAAGTGATATTTACACGATTACAGGACTTGTTTTAGAGTCCAGAAAGAGACGTGAGCATTTATCTACAGATGATTTACAGAAAAACAAAGCTATTATAGAGAGTCTAACTAAGGGGAATACGCAAAATTTAGATACAAATGGTGAGCCAACTCGTCGAGCCTCTCTCAATCCACCCCCTGAATCCAAGGTAGATTGGAACTCTTACATATCGTCTTCTCCCGGTCAGTACCCGAGCTTAGGTAGGGAGTTGGTTTACAAGGAATCCTCCAGAAACTTCAAAGCCACCATTGCTATGAGTGATGACTTTCCTCTCAGCGTTGACATGTTACTGAATGTGCTGGAAGTTATTGCCCCTTTCAAGCACTTTGCTAAATTACGTCAATTTGTTGCTATGAAGCTGCCCAAAGGATTTCCTGTGAAAATTGATATACCAATCCTTCCAACGGTAACAGCTAAGATAACTTTCCAAAAATTTGACTTCCGTGATGATATACCACCCCAAATGTTTATAATACCTGCGGAATATAATGAAGATCCATTACGTTTTCCTGATTTATGACGCTTTGATATTCTAACACTGTTTGAAATAAGTGAAAGACCAATTTGGTGTCGTGAAGGGAAGTGTGGTCGTGGAAAATATGTGGTTAGAGGTAAACCGTGCAGGCCGGCACATGGCCTACTGTCTATTGAAATCCCAATGCTGTTCGGCTTGGGTAGCTCTTATTCCAGCCATTATGTCTTATTTGTTGAGAAGGTAATTTCCAATTGTAGGATTGTAAAATTGATGGTGAACAGTCAAGTGTTGTAGTTTCTGTAAAACAGTGTTAGAATAAACTCTTTTGTTTTTAAACTTATGGAATGTTTGTCAGGCATGCTAATTCAATTAAAAAATATAAATAGGCTAAGACAAAACAGTTAAGAACAGTTTTCTTTTGTTTCTCAATTAATTTTTTTTGTTTCCATTTTAGTACCTATTGACGAGCTTTAGTGACAATCAGTATTTTTTTTAAGGAAAGTAAAAAATTTCTGATTCAACTAATTTTGACTATCACCAAACTTCAATATTAACTTATTTCTCCTTAGTGTATCAATCGAATTTCTTTTTTTTTTTGTTTGCTAGGTATTGACAATATTTAGTTTTATCAATGAAACAATCTTATTATTTTCTTTTATGACTATGTTCTAATTTCGACCACCAGGCGAAAACTAGTTAAAATAATGACATGTTATGTTGAATTTATTATTGAATGCAAAATGATATTGTTGAACAGATAGTAAATTTTATAGTTTAAATGAATTACAAGAAAGCAGTGTGATTTAGATAATAATAATATATTAACTAATTGCTCATTCATGGATTATGTCCAGGGTGGGATTTTATTGTAATTTGTGTACGAGTTTAATGTTTTATTTATTTTAATTTCTATAAGTTCCTTGTAATATGATTATGTCAGTTTGTGTTTTATATTTTATGATCTTGTGCTATTATAAAAACAGAAATGTTTGTAATTATTTTATCAACTACATTGCAAGGCCTGAATCCTACAAATGTCATTTGGCCTATTACATTAATTAAGGAAGTAAAATCCAGAATATAGTTCCTGTTAACTCTGTAGTTAATACTTCCACCTATCGAGAGTAATATTAAAGTTTGTTATGTGTATACCATGACAGTGGTAATAGACATGAGTTCTAGAAGTTTTCATGAATGCACATAGATCATCTTTAGAGGATATGAAGCTTAATCATTCACAGTGACCTTGTGCCTTCTGAATTTCTCATTAGTAGTGTGGTGTTAGAAGGAATGTTTCTATTTGTGAAATTGTCTTACAAGCACGTTAGAGATTGTATCCACGAATGCTTAACAATGCAAAGTCTAGCACATAATATAGAGTAGTTTGGCTCGTGTAGAAAGTACCTGTGCAAGTAACGATTTAGGATTGTTGTTGTATTAATACTAAAATCTTAAAATACTATCAGACAATAATGTTTAAATCCCACCTAAAGCGTTTTTTTACGAATGTATAATTTTTCTTGCCAATATAATGTTTTCACATGTCAATATTTGAAAAGACATAAGTATATAATGTAAATTTCAGTGGTAATGAAAAATTTTTGAAATGTTGTAATAAATAATTTAAACTTAAGTCACGATTGTTTTATTTCGAAACCGTTGTTAATATTATTGTAATGTAAACTACAATATAAATGTTACTAATAATTATTACGTAATGTTAAAGTGTACAACAATATTTCTTGGTTTTGCAATGTATGATATGTACGTGATTAATATTTTACAAAATATCATTCGATTCTACCGCGACTTACAGATTGCTCATTTTGTTATATGTTCAAATAGTCCATATAGTTAAAAGTACATGTTAAAACATTAGCTCCATAGCTGTACTTCACTTGATTTCATAGTTGGAAACAAAGTTAGAAAATAATAAATATATATCTTTGTTTATGCAATAAAATATGCAGCTGTATATGAACAGGTGTCTGTGTAAATTTGTGAAAAGATGTTATTGTAAGTTTATATATTATTATTTGTTCTGTTCTGGACGGTGTCCTAGTAAAAAAATAATATTTATCGTCTTGTGACCATAAAATTATGAAAATTTTAAATTATAAGATCGCAAGGATATACAAAGGTAAAACAGGTAAAAGAGGAAATTTCAATAAATATTTATCATCAAAAACCAAAAATTACACAGCTTTCCTGAGTCACATGTTCCTGACATTTTAATACAAGCTCAATAAAATACTTCATAAAATATTGTTCATCACGTTCATCTGAAGGACTTCCGAGACTTGGTACTTGGTGAGGCGACCATGGCGGGTGAGGACTCTTCCAGGCCAAGCGTCACCACTCGCAAAGAGACCGTGGAACGGCGAGCTAAAAGAACACATTTATTATTATTATTACAAGATAACAATTATAAACAAAATTGCATATAACTGAGTACTGTAAATGTCTACATCGTTCACCAGGTGCGAAGTGGTCACTACCGCAATACATATCTGTAGCCAACTTTCCCTGTAGGTTGCTATGCTCAGGGTTACAATGTTTCGGACATTATCCATAAAGCACACAACTTAAACATAAAGCAAATAATATTTTACTTTAAAAATTACCTTGTTCTGGTATGTCGTCGATCAACTGTAATAAATACAATATATCAATTAATAAACAATTATTACAATTAAGTTTTTATGTAGAAGTAGATAAGTATTGTGGCTATGAATAGAGACTTCTAGGGTACGTTACTTGCAGACCCCATGAAGCCACGGGATCGTTAAGAAATATGACACAAAACCAAGATAAAAAGACAGAAAGGTTCCAGTTACTATTTAGAGATGTCGAGTCTTCAATAAAATCGGTCAAGCTATTTAGGAGAACAAGAATGAGAAACATACGTTAACTGAATTAATAATATATTAGTACACGTAAACCGAAATAATAATATATTAGTACATATGAGTAACATAGTAGTTACATATATATAGATATCGCTTTGCTAAGGACTGCAGCAGAGTAGCAGACGAGCATGCAGTCCACCTGATGGTAAGTGGCTACTGTAGCGCATGGACATCTATACTCAACTCCAAATAAAAAAAGATTCCTACCTAAGGTCGCCCACAAATACGCCGCTACCCCTGAATACTAAGCTGGAATGCCTCGGATAAGTATGTCTCGCTTACAACAACTTTCAAACTGAGCACAGCAGCGTTTAACATTACTGTTATTAGGCAGAAATAGGTGTGGCGGTGGTGCCACACACGGTTCTACCACCTTCACTTATTCACACATGGTAGCCACACAAGACCAAACGCAGGCAACTGACCGCAGTCTCCTGCACCTTGGCGCCGAGCGTCCTGCGGAAGGCGGCCAGGCGCCGCGTGTAGCCGCTGGCCACGCTCACGCCGCGCCGCACAGACTCCGACGAGCTCGAGAACACCGTGTCTACGACGGAAGGAGGGAATGGGTCAAGTAAACAGTTTTTAGTAGTTGGAACTCGGCCTGTAAAACGGTTGTCCGAGGTTCAAATGATGAGACACACTATTAGTACAAAAACGGTTCACGGGCAACACACCTCTGATCGTTTAAATTTATGGACTTTTAAATTCTAACTGCCTTTCACGGAAGATCTACGTGAAATCTACCATGCTACGGAAACGTAATAATATACATTAAGCTAAGAGATCTTAATATTAATCTGAATAGTACTGTATCTGTGAATTAGTACATAGCCAGTATGGTAAACCATGAAGGCAACTGCGCCCATTCTAAGGCAAAGTACATGAGAATGTGCTCAATAATGTAAGGGTCCGTTCACACAGACCGGCTCAGAGAGCATCGGCCCGCATTTTTCTTTTCACACAGACCGTATGGTATACGCTTGGAATTGACCGGAGCGGAGCCGCCAATTATTTCACATAGATCGGCTGGTAAAGATCTGAAAGCGAATGCAATCGGAGCCGGTCGGCTGCGCGAGGGAGAATGAGCACGCAGTCAGAGCCGACACGCTGCTCTTATTATTTCACACGAAACACGTTCAAGCATTCTTAGTGACAAAAGAAGAGCACGTGTGTACTCAAAACTCTGTTTCCAACGTGATAAAAATCTGCTCTCCTCTCCGAGCCGGTCTGTGTAAACGGTCCCTATAGGATGATGATGATGAAGTAAACGGATAGTATATAAGTTGCTAGCCAAGATTTGTGCACGGACATTATTAATATCTGTTGATATGGAATAATATGATGTTGATAATAAATAAGCTTCATTATTGGAGCTATGTTATTATCAACTTATAAAATGTCACGAGCATATACTAGTTTCAGTGATTTTAAAAGAATAACCGATTTCAATAAGGCACGACGTATTATTATGCAAATTTTGGTACATGTATCATTCTTACGGGCCTTGAAAATATATTTGAAATTCAAATGTAGCCAACCAAGTGTTTGTGAATAACATGTAAATTATGGAACTCTGGGCGAGATGAAGCGGGTCGCGGTGTCAGGACATTCAAATGAGTCTAAATATAAAATGGTACCGACGTCACAGGTAGATGTTGAGTGATAAGCCAACGTGACAAACAGAATAATGTTATCGCCAGTTTAAAAGATTTTTAATGACATTTATTTATTCACTGGATGCACGTGCAAAATTGCAATTGCAATGCAAAATTTATACTTTTGCATTTGAAATAAATAACATACATAAATGCTTTATTGCAATTAACTGTTATTAAATGTTCTTGCCTATTCTCTAAAAAACGGAAGCGGAAAAAGATAATTTATCGCAGTCAAATAGCAAATAATTCAACATAATAAAACATGTCTAGAGTACTTGTTTAAGTAATTAAATTCGGGTTTTTAAAAAGCGTGTGTCTACTTATGTACATACGTAAGAAGTAATATTTATTGGCGTATTTAATAATTAAAAAAATACATATTCCACATTTATATAAATAGTGCTACAGTAGCTATAATTGATATAATGTAGTTACCATCGATTTCTCTAATTGACTCCCTCGGTTCGGAATCAGCACCTGACATGATTCTGTGAAACGAAAATATGTTACATTATATTTTTTAATTTATTTTCGTTTTTTGTAAATGGTATGACGAAAATTGAACCATCATCATTATATATATTCTGTAATAAATATGTTGATTCTTTATTATAGTTTCATCAACGGCTTTTCTGAAGAGCTTATTTTTGAGTAAGCAAGGAGTAAACATGTAATCAAACAAACGTTGTTGCAACTTCTTGCAAATGTTTCTGAATTACGCTATCGTATCTTACAAGCTCCGGTCTGAGACTGTTGGAGCACAAGTTGTACTTCGGGCATGAACACCTAGCCTGACGGGAGACCACGAAGGATTCTATCACCTCCACATGTGTGTATAGTTCGCACCAAACTGCTAGTTCGCACTGAATATTGAAACGAGTCGCGTTGAATACCAAATTGTAAATATTAGTAGGACGAAGATAGAGCGGACCCACGGGTACTTAGCTGCGCTAATATACCCTTACGTCGCTACGGAATATATCGTCATAGTCGTAGAACAATAGTGGATTTGACAAGAGATATTTGGATAACATATTGTCTAAATATTATTACTGCATTACAGAAAGAAATTCTACGTATTTTAGTTTTCAAATTAATCAGTCGGTATAAGAACGGATTTGAAATGCGCTCGTAGTAAAATGTCGTTTGTGAATAACTTGAAATGGTTGCCCTGTAAAGTTTGGTATCTGTTAAATTCGACTTTGTTCGACTACGACGATATGCGTGCAGGGGTGCGCAACAAGTTCAGAGCGGCCTAGCAGGATGTCGCGGACTGTACCTGTCGATCGCTTGGTGCAGGCGGCGGCGGTGCGGCGGCGCGAGGCGCGCGGCGTCGGCGCCGGCCAGCAGCGCGCGCAGCCGCGCCGCGCCCGCGCCGGCCGCCGCGCCGCCCGCCGCCGCGCACAGCGCGCCCAGCGCACCCAGCGCGCTCTCCGCCGCCTCCGCGTAGTCCCGCACCCACACCGCCATCTGCACACGACACCTTCCTAGAGTTACTTAAGTTAGTAAAGTCGTCTAAGGTTAGTACAGTTATACAATTGTCTTCACTGAGACACTTAAAGATCATGTTCCTAAAATACTCTAAATTAGTAGTGAGTTGTACGAGCGTGTCAACCTGCCCACCGTCTACAGACCTACCGTCCTTTGAAGAAAATTGATATTCCATAAATGGTGAAAAAATATTAAATTGGCAATAAAATTTAACAGTCAGCTTAAATATATTCTGGTCACAGCCCCACGGCTATACCTACAATTCTACTCACAAATAGAATATAAAACACTCAACAAAATTAACGCATATTTTTTATCTCCCAAAATATAAATTCTCATAAAAAAATATTACATAATATAATTTACAGTAAAAATTACAAAATATTTATAAAATATTAAAAACAAAACCTTACTAAATACATTTATATAACAAACATTTGTATGAGCACCATATCAATCTACCATCCACAAGATTCCAACTGCTCACAAAAACACCACGAGTCAATAAATTCAACAAACCTGAAAGATCCTCCAATCATCGACGCCCTCAACGAGTTTCTTGGCGCGTCTCGCGTTGACCCGCACCACGTCCTTGGCGTTCTGCAGCCGGCTCTCCTGCCGCTGCTTCCTGTCGCGAGCGCCTTCCAACTCCTGCTCCGTATCCGCTCTGAATACACGGTAAAAGATAAAGATCATGAATAAAGGATTTTCTTGACAAAACCTAAAATTGTAATTTCTAATACGTACAATCGTAATCCAACCAATAGAGTGGCAATTAAAAACGTGAAGAAAAGTAGTTGTCATTAGACAACATCAACATTGCTGTTTTCCTAGACGGAAATTTACAAAAAATACATAACAAACGTGAACGATACATAATGATAATGTATAATGATCATACATTTCTCGAAATTCATCCAGATGAAAAATAAGAGGTATAAAAGAGGCTAGCAACTGTTTCATTGTTAAACAAAGTCACATTTACTTCCAAAAAAAAACTTGTAGAATAATAATAGGTACCAGTTCACTAAAGTTAGCATAACTTTTTGTAGATCGACAGAATAAACAAGTTGTATAATGCAACAGGATGTCGAGAACTGCATGCATTATTTGTTAAATCGACATTTAATAAATCATTCATTTATCCTGAATAATGCCCGCTTCATGAATTTTTCATTGCCAATTCTACCAATAACACCAACGATAAACATATTGCACTTGCGAAAAGATTTAAATTTTCTATAGAAATCTAGAACATTTATAAAATTCGTAATGGATTACGATTTCCGTCTCTTGTTATGTTTTTTTTTAATATAAGAGTAGCAGACGGACATGCAGTCTACATGATGGTAAGTGGCTACTGCCGCCCATGGAAATCTGTAGTCAACCCCAGATAATATTAGATTCCTACCTGACATCGCCCACAAATGCCCCGCTACCCCTGAGGACTAAGCTGGAATGCCTCGGATAAGTATTTCTCCCTTACCACAACCCTTCAAACCAGAACACAGCAGCGCTAAACACTGCTGTTAATAAGCAGAAATAGGTGTGGAGTTAGTGCTACCGGAATCGAACCACAGGAGGTTCTACTACCTTTAAGCTGTTTACCTTACATAACATTGAAGCTGCATTTAACTTTAAGATGCAGTAGTTAATTATAGTAGAATGTAAATTAGTACAAAAAAGAAGAGATCGATTAAATACATTTGAGACTTCGTTTAAAGAACTTTCAGTCATGTAGTCCTGGCCTCATGATTTTATCCTGCACACACAAAGTGATGCTACTTACCTAACAATACTATTATATAACATCGCTATCATCTGTATTGACGCATTGATAAATAAAATATTATATAGTCAACTCACTCCCTAGCCGTGAGCTGCTTGCACTTGTCACTGAACATGACGAGCCGGGAGCCGGCGTCGGCCACCCGCTGCTCGAGCGCGAGGATCCGCGAGTGGACGCCCTTCAGCTCGTCCCGCTTCTCGTAGTACTGCTTCGTGATGTCGTGGAGTTCCTCGATTTCAGGAGCTGTGGGATATTGAGGAACATATAATGGAAAAATGAAAATGTACAGGGTGGCTGGTGTCGGTTCATTATATTGACAAAAGGAATTTAAATATCACGATGAAGAAAATATACTGAGAAATCCTATATGCCTAAGAGAATTTTCAAAGATTTGTAAAGTCTATCAATTAGTAATTGGCCAGCGCGATGGTCTAACGCCCTAACTCCCTTTACTTTAAGAGACACAAACAAGTTACTCTATCCATGTTCGAATTTGTGACCGTTGGCAAGCTTGCAGGTAGCATATATTTAAAACAATGCTATAACGCGTAGTCCTCGGGCGACTGCGCTCACAGTGCTCGGGCAGCGGCGCGAGGTGCGCCATGAAGTGCGCGTGCGCGTAGTGCGCGAGGCGCAGCGTGGCCTCCAGCGCCGCCACGTCGCGCTCCGCAGCGACCGTGCGCCCCGACACACACGCAGCGCGGTACTCACAGTGCTCGGGCAGCGGCGCGAGGTGCGCCATGAAGTGCGCGTGCGCGTAGTGCGCGAGGCGCAGCGTGGCCTCCAGCGCCGCCACGTCGCGCTCCGCAGCGACCGTGCGCCCCGACACACACGCAGCGCGGTACTCACAGTGCTCGGGCAGCGGCGCGAGGTGCGCCATGAAGTGCGCGTGCGCGTAGTGCGCGAGGCGCAGCGTGGCCTCCAGCGCCGCCACGTCGCGCTCCGCAGCGACCGTGCGCCCCGACACACACGCAGCGCGGTACTCACAGTGCTCGGGCAGCGGCGCGAGGTGCGCCATGAAGTGCGCGTGCGCGTAGTGCGCGAGGCGCAGCGTGGCCTCCAGCGCCGCCACGTCGCGCTCCGCAGCGACCGTGCGCCCCGACACACACGCAGCGCGGTACTCACAGTGCTCGGGCAGCGGCGCGAGGTGCGCCATGAAGTGCGCGTGCGCGTAGTGCGCGAGGCGCAGCGTGGCCTCCAGCGCCGCCACGTCGCGCTCCGCAGCGACCGTGCGCCCCGACACACACGCAGCGCGGTACTCACAGTGCTCGGGCAGCGGCGCGAGGTGCGCCATGAAGTGCGCGTGCGCGTAGTGCGCGAGGCGCAGCGTGGCCTCCAGCGCCGCCACGTCGCGCTCCGCAGCGACCGTGCGCCCCGACACACACGCAGCGCGGTACTCACAGTGCTCGGGCAGCGGCGCGAGGTGCGCCATGAAGTGCGCGTGCGCGTAGTGCGCGAGGCGCAGCGTGGCCTCCAGCGCCGCCACGTCGCGCTCCGCAGCGACCGTGCGCCCCGACACACACGCAGCGCGGTACTCACAGTGCTCGGGCAGCGGCGCGAGGTGCGCCATGAAGTGCGCGTGCGCGTAGTGCGCGAGGCGCAGCGTGGCCTCCAGCGCCGCCACGTCGCGCTCCGCAGCGACCGTGCGCCCCGACACACACGCAGCGCGGTACTCACAGTGCTCGGGCAGCGGCGCGAGGTGCGCCATGAAGTGCGCGTGCGCGTAGTGCGCGAGGCGCAGCGTGGCCTCCAGCGCCGCCACGTCGCGCTCCGCAGCGACCGTGCGCCCCGACACACACGCAGCGCGGTACTCACAGTGCTCGGGCAGCGGCGCGAGGTGCGCCATGAAGTGCGCGTGCGCGTAGTGCGCGAGGCGCAGCGTGGCCTCCAGCGCCGCCACGTCGCGCTCCGCAGCGACCGTGCGCCCCGACACACACGCAGCGCGGTACTCACAGTGCTCGGGCAGCGGCGCGAGGTGCGCCATGAAGTGCGCGTGCGCGTAGTGCGCGAGGCGCAGCGTGGCCTCCAGCGCCGCCACATCGCGCTCGCGCCGCGCCGCCTCCGCGTCCAGCGCCGCGCCGCGCTCGCGCAACTCCGCGCGCTCCGCAGCAAACTGTGCACACAGATACGTTATTAGATTCCGGACAAAGTTTCGGCCTCGACCAGCTTCGTCCAAAAAAATTACCTTCCCACGCCTCAGTAAAACATTATGAAATAAACATTGATATAATAATACAGCAGCATTTAATAACGCTAACAACCCACCTTAATCTTGAAAAATGTTACAGAGAGTTGTTGACCCGCCTCATCTTTCCCGAGTGATGCAATAAATATATCATGTCTGAAATTATAACAAATATGTAGTCAATTTTATATGTGAAGAGAGTGGGGATCATAGTCACTTTTCAACAATATTTAAAAAAAAATAAATTAAAAAATAGTAGATTCTAATTCCAATGTTTAATAATAATACTGATCTTGTATAGTAAAACAAATAGTTATAGTATCAACAGACCGCTTGATGAGCTGCTCGACGCGCTGCTCGCGCTCGCGGATCATGGCGCGCAGGTGGCCGCAGTCGTGCACCAGCGCGCGCTTCTGCACGCTGAACATGTCCCGCCGGGCCGCTATCTCCACTAACCGCTCGTTCATAGCCTGGAAATTGGGAATTTAACACTATTCAATGAAATAATTTATCTCACAATTAAATATTTAGAACAATAATTAGATTACTTTAAAAATATCTTATATTACTACCACAATTGAGACGAATCCAACATCTCATATGTTAAATTCTGTAGAATCATGTCATGTTTGGACTGTTCGTAAAAAATCATGAGACACTCGAAATACATTTTGCTTTGTAGTCGGGTAAAAAACAGATCTGCACCTGCTGCTTATCCAGTGAGAAGGCCGACGAGCGCGGCGTGCGCAGTTTCATTCGTGCGTTCTCTAAAACATTCACTCTGTTCCATCTCCCACGTATAGCATCGACGACAGCTTGCAAACTTCGCTTAAGATCTAAATCGAGCACTAACCGCATCAAGCTGCAGCCGCTGCTTGTCGAGCGAGAAGGCGGCATCGCCCAGGCCGGCGAGCGCGCGGGCCGCGTGCGCCACGCGCAGCCGCAGCAGCGCCTCGTCCACGCGCGCGCGCCGCCACGCCTCGCGCGCCGCGCGGAGGCCCTTGTCGCCGCCCTCCACGTTCAGCATCGACGACCGGAGGCGACTTTGCTGGGGACACGGTCACGTACGTGAGTATGGCTCATAAAATAAATCACCATTTAATAAACTTAGACAATATGAATTTCTCGATAATCGTTTATTGAAAATTAAATTGGTTCTTACGACCTAATAATATATAGCCAAATATTCTAATTCACTTACATCTGAAATGTAATAATTGTATTCATATCTATACCATCCAAACCACACCATTTTAGCAAAAAAATATTATGATAATAAAACGGCACTCGTATAACTCAGAAAATTCCAATAATGATCAACAATTTAACATTGAAATTAATATTTACCACCTTATATTCATAGTACGAGACACCACCACCACACTTATTTACCCTTTATAACAGCAGTATTCAGCGCTACTATACTCTGTACGTTTAAAGAATAACCTTCTAAGACTAAGGCATTCCAACTTAGTGCTCAAGCATAACAATGTGACAGACTTTCATGATGACAGAAGTTGATTACACATGTCCATGGAGGGCAATGGCTACTTATCAATCAGTTATTATGTCGACCAGACGAACTGCATGCTTGTATGCTACTTTCTAAAACAAAAAGCAGCATTATATTTACCAAGTTCTCGTGCTCGACGTGCTTGGTCTCGAGGTCGCGCGTGAGGCGGCGCATGTCGTCGTGCAGGCGCCCGGCGTGCCGCTCCAGCAGCGACACGCGCGCCGCGTGCCGGCCGCACACCTCCTTCAACCTGCGCACCGCGGTTACATCGTCAATGTACGATAAAATACTCTTCAATTCACACTTACAAATGAAATTAAAATAAATAACATACGCAGCTCAAAGTAGTATTCAATGCACAGGAGTTAAGTGAGTGCCATCTCAATTCAAAAGTGTCCGCCTAATGTCGTAAAATTAAGGTGGCGTTAGTGTAGCAAGTTGGTAAATAAACAGCCAAAAATTACAAACTTTTTCCAGCTATGTAAATATTTAGAAGTTCTGTAGACTGCAGTTCTATTAACTAATCTAGTGCCAGAATCCTTCAACTACTAAGTCCGTTTAATGTTCTTGCTACACTAACGCAATTTTGAAAGGTTATTTATTATTGAAATCTGGATACTTTTTCAACAAATCCCTTTTAATGAGATGATTTTCCTTATCTCCACCTTCCATAACCAAAATTGTCATTACTGTCGTAATTGTCATAGTTATTACTAAAAATCCTAGGTAGACCTTCTAATCCGCCTACTTACTTCTCTGAAGCCATTAAGAAATATAAAGACATTCACAAGATATTTGAGATAGATAACCTGTTCTCCCGTTCGACGAGTTCAGCGGAGCACTCGCGCTCGGCCTGCGCCCCCTCCATGTGCGACACGCGCGCCCCTATCGTCTCCACTTGGTAACACTGCAAGGTGTAGTAACACATTAAATAAATATGTATTATACAAAAATCATTATTCCAGTTGTAATAAACATTTGAATGTTATAGACAACATTTTTGACAAGGTTTTTGAAACATATTTCCCAAAGTCATTATATAAATAAAACTGGAGTATGTGTATTTAAATAAATCATTTAATTTTTTTATCTAAATAAATAGCTATAAGGATAAAAACAACAATTACTAATAAAGTTGAAGGGGACCTAAAGTAATAATTTTATATTGTCTCAGTATTGCGCTTAAATTTTATATACACAGTTGAAAATAATGAAACACATATAAAACAAACACAAATTTCTAGATGTACGATATACACTGTGCTTAATTTAATCTATTGTTGAAATCACAAAAGATTTCAGTGCACGCATTTCTGTAATTTCTTTCCTTGTGTAGACATATTGTGTAGGCGTACTGTGCAAACAACACAAGTATAAATAAAATATCACCCAAATCTGTGCAATAACAAATCTACAACGAACCGTAAAATCTACTAACGATAGAATACAGAGACTCCTTCTGACTTTGCAAATTCCTTTCGACGCCACGCTGTTTGCTGTCCAACTTGCTCATAACCGCCTTTGAAGCTATAAATATTACGGGGTTAAGTTGAAAATCATTATAGTAAAAGTATGTTTTAAATATTGGTAAGCCAGTTACATTTGATCGGCTACCCGACCGAGGGAAACAGCCATCAACACCACATCATAGCGTAAAGGAGTTCTTGCATTTTGGTTGGGTTGGATACCGGCTGACATATAATGCGTATGTGATCCAAAACCTTGTTGGCAACAGATGTCACTGGGTGGCAATTATTACTTACCATCAAATGGACTACATGCTTCTTTGCAACTTGATTGTTATATAAAACCCCCTCTCACCCTTAAGCTGCATATGGAAGAGTTTCTCCTCGTTCTTGAGCGTGATGAGTTTCTGCTGTTCCATGAAGGAGCAGTGCATCGCGCGCTGCTGGTTGGTCGTCACCTGCGTCGCGTAACGCTCCTCCTCCTGACAACGAACAAGGCACCACGGACCATTAAAGAATTACATAGACCATTAAAGAAATAGAAATGATACCATTAAAAAAGTAGATATGTCGTAACTATCTGGCTCAATTAGTCGTTCATTTAACAGCCCCTGATACAATTAGAATAGAACAGAATAATTTATTTGCATAGTATAGGTAAATAATTAGGTGTTACAAACTTTTGGTCCTCTTATTCTGCTAACAATACGGTAAATTTACGGTAAACATATGCAAATTAAATTGCGGTCATAAAAAACACAATTAAATTGATAAACCATTGTTTTTCTACCGCTTCTCCGCAATTGTAAATTTAAATGTCTGGGCTAAGTAATCTGTTTAATTGTTTTAGGCTGTTAGACTACTCTAAACTAGTTAGCGGCAATATAAATACAGGGCTATTCGCAGCACGCGATTTTGTTTAATACATAATATACTGTTAACTTCCTATAATTGAAAAGAAAATAATTAACCAAGTATATAATATAGAATTGATAAACTTAACATACACGTATATAGAAAGGAATTGAAATCGAATAATGAACATACAGTTATTTTTGAAAGAATACTTACATTTAGCATATCCTCCAACTGTTTTGCTCGATTTTCAGAAGATTTAGACTTATCAGTTGACTCCGCCAGTTTCTCCTTCAGCTCCCTGATCTATAATCCAAAAACAATATGTAGACTATTATCATATAAATAATACACTTATCATTACTGTCACCTTCTGAACCTATATTCTTTTAAAATTATGTTTCAGAGAATATTTCAAATCGTTAATAAGTATATTACTTTAGTTAAACGATTGAACATTTCGTAAATTATTTGCGAGTAAAATATAATAAAGCATCATACCTTATTGTTGAGCGCGTTCAGTGCGACATCCTTGCGGTGCTGCTCGTCGAGGATCTGGCGGTTCTCCATGTGCAGCGCCTCTAGCTCGTTGCGGATGTTGCTCGACTCGCGCTGGAGACTTTGCGCCTGGAAATAAGTGATTGACAAAAAAATTACATTTATACCTTCAAAACACCATCTATATTCGAAAATTAAATTACGTAAGAAAATGAACATGCTGTCCACCTAAAAATAAGTTGACATTGTGGACATCTATAATTCTAGATTAACATAACATATCTGCTTACTTAAGATTGTTCACGGGTGCGTTTCTACCCTTGAAGATCAATTTTGCTGTAACAGACGCACATACTGACACAAGCGATCTTATAACGTTTCCCTCGTATCGTTATGACACACGGAGCCCTCCCTCACCTCGCTGTCGAGCGAGACGTTCTCGTCCGCGGTGCGCTGGTGGTCGGCGCGCGCGTTGCTGAGCTGCTGCGCGAGCGCCACGTTGTCGCGCGCCGCGTCCGCGTTGTCGCCGCGCTGCTGCGCGCAGAACTCCTGCTGCGAGCGGCACTGCTCCGTCAGGCTGTTCGCCTCCGACTCCAATACCGCATAGTCCTATAATAAATGTAAACACAAATCGCAAAACTGAAGAATTATTATAAAAACAAAAAACCCGATCGCTCAAGATTATACCTTAAGTCACTCCCACCATTTAGGCGAACATAACAACATCTACTATGTTATCAGGGCCGCATTTAGAGGTCTAGAGGCCTTGGGGCAACAAAGGAGTGGAGGCTTCCTGGCCCCAAATTTTTTTTCCGAATAAAATGAACAATTGTTTCAGTTGAGTTTTTCAATAAATATTTTATTGTCAAACGCAGGTAGATTCTTCTAGTATTCATGTTTGTACAAAGTACTGTAGATAAAGGTAAGACAGCGAAAAAAAATATCAAAAAAAGATATATATTTTTTTTTTACTAATATTTACTAGTCGGAATTTAAAAAAATCCGACGTCTCTATTGTGGGGGCCCCTCTTTTGTGGAGGCCCCAGGGCTGCCTTCCCGGTTGCCCTCCCTTAAATCCGGCTCTGTATGTTATACACCGATTGAGGTACAGGATGTGCCCAAGAATGAGACATAAACACTTGCATACATACGGTCGAAACAAATATCAATATAGAGAAACTGCAAGAAGTTCTTTAACCCTCACTAGAACACAGTAAGTAGGGGTAATTCGACAAAAATATAGCCGAAATTATGTGTGACAATAAAAATCTATATTTTAGATATTTTTATTATAAAGATCTGCCTGTTCTCTACCTGCCTGAACTATTATATATTTTTCTCACCTCCCTGATATGCCGGATGTCCACATCACGCTGCCTTAGATTCTCCACAGCATTAGTCCACATTGCCATCATCTGTTTCCTTTGTTCCATGCCTTCCATTACCTGAAATAAAAACAAAGATTTGGAACTCTAACAAAAGCTACAGGCTTTCAGGATTACATCAATCAAATAAATACTATATAAAACTAAACCTACATGACCAATAACGGCTGGTCTAAGATCTGTAACTAATTGGTCGCCAGCTAAAACCAGACCCATACCAGTTACAGCCAATCTGTCTATGACGGCATTACGGCATTTTCATGGACGTATATTGGAGACTCTATTTCCTTCACCTATGTGTATTTGTATAATCCATCCATCAGCCTTTTAAGGTCCATTGCTGGTCATAGACCTTCCCTACTTAGTGCCATTCCAAACAGTCTTTCAGTTCAGGTGTCCGGCTGCTTTCTTCAGGTGAAATAGTATAGTCCGCGTAAAACTGCTAGTTCGCTCTGAATATAGAAATGAATCGCGTCGCCATAGCAAATTGTATGACTACACCTGCTCGCAACAACTTCAGAGCGGACTAGCAGTTTGGCGGGGACTGTACAGCTACAAAATATGCCTTTACTTCATCTTAGTTAATATTTCATAAAATTATTATCTTATCCCATAAAAATCTTATTTGATAAAATCAATATTACCTGAACTGATATTCTTTCACAGGCTCTCTCCTCAGCACTGAGGTTGGAGATCAGCTGATTCAGACGATCTATCATTTTATCATGTTCCACTTTCAACTTCTGCCTCTTTGTCTCAAGACCCTGAAAGTGTAAAAAAGAGGGTTCTTGTTAATTAAATTTAATTAAATAAATAAAGTTAAAATAAAGCTGAACTCATATAGTGTCTCTTTACCTTATCATGCTAAAAGGAAACTCATGCTCAGCGGTAATGGGTAATTATGAACAAGAAGAGATCTTCTACTGTAAGATCAAAGCAATCTGTAACCTTATTTTTCGAGTAAGTAAGAATAAACAAACCTTGGCTTTAGAAAGGTCCTGTTTGGTGAACTGCTCTATAGCGGTAATGTCGTCGGCGCTCCGCTCCAGGGCCGCGCGCCATTCTTGTAGGGCTCCACGTTCGCCACACACTTCAGACTTGAGAGCATCAGCCTTTTTCAAAAGACGGGCTATGTTGCCTAAAAATGGTATAAAAAATAATTACAAAAAACTAGCAAATAAAAAATAGTTAAAATAGCCTATACACATCATCATACAGAGTATCATCATATTATACAGATATGATAAATGCAAATAATTCAAGCCAAAGTTACATTCCAAAATCACTTTAATATATGATTTTACCTAGCCCTGAGGAAAAGAAAAGTTGAAATATTATTTAATCTTAGAGAGAGATGTTAATGTTAGAATAAATATGTTAGTAACAAGTACCATATTACTTCTACCTACCAAATACTATATAAATATTGCATGTTCAAAATATACTACCAAGTAATAATAGAGGACAGATCATGAATTATTACATTTATTTGAAATTCAATAAAAATCATAATACACAATGTACCATAGCAAGAGGAAAACTAATTACTTTGTAGCCTGTCAATCCTAGTGTCGAGGGTAGCCACCTCCTTGTTGCAGTCCAGAATGTCCCTGTCGAGCCGGTCCGCCTCATTGCAGGACAGCTGCTTCAGCTTCACCTCCTGCTCCAACTGTTGCTTATGAGCAAACAGGAGGCGCTGGAAAACATTAAAAATTATAATATTTATGTAGCGACAAAAGTACACTGAAAACATGCCCAAAGGATTTAAATGTTTCTCATATACATGTATTGGGCTGTTGGTCTGTTAACTTTATTATACTTTCTAAATAACTTGGGATTAAACATTACTATTAAAGATAAATAATTACTTGTCATTCTTAAGTAAATAAATATAAAATCATGAAAACCTTCATGTATCCAATGAAACTGACTGTCTGTATGACTGTTTTCCTACTATCCTTAAATATTCCTTAGTATTGTATTGGTACTTAGTACTGTATTGTTGCATCACAATTTACTACTAACCAGGAATTCCACCAATTTCAAAGTTTGTTACAGCTTATACTTACTGTGTTTTCTTGGTACTCGGAGTGAACATGGTCCTTATACTTGTTGAGATCATTACGCTTTTGATTTTGTAAAATTAAAGCTTCTTTCAGGCGTTGGATCTCATTTTGCCTAAAAGATAAAAGAAACACGTTTGTAATAATTACAAAGTACATAGAAATACATATCATATAAAACCTTAACAAATATATAAAAAAAATATTCAAAAGATATTGATAAAATTAATTTGATAAAATGTTGGTTGCTACCCTCAATTTTTATGCGGGGTACCCGTGCCCTGCGGTGGAAGATAAAAAAGGGTTGCAGCAATACTATACATAGCAATTTATAGTATTGCTGAAAAAATTGGAATGACTATAGCAATAGTTTTTTCAGTTTCCATCACATTTTTGTATTGCTAAATAAAGTTTTAAAGCAAGTTTAGAATGAATGTATTACTACTCTTATACTACAACCGTGATCTAAGGACCTGGAAATCAGAAGCGTTTCTAAGTTTTGGTTGTCCGGATCTGCTAAGGGAATACGAGTCCCTTGATTCCATCCCAATTCTTCCAAGAGTTGCGCCATGTAACCTGGAACTTGGGCACTTTGGTCCCCCATGTTTTAATTATTCAACTCGCAATCTAAAAAGAAACAATTTTATATTACTATCCTTAATGTTACTACAGTAACAAGATTGTTTAATCGAAATCAAGAAGTCTCTTCAAAATAACAAACAAAGCGCCATATTTTCAAAAAATCAAAATAAACAAAACAATAAACAACAATACGCACAGATTAAAAATAGATAAATGAAAAAACCGGAAAGGTAGTTCATTACAATTTATAAACAAATCGATTTTTCCGGAAGATATACCTGTTTACTATATTAATAGAATTTCTTTTTATCTTTAAATATTCTATGTATGCTTAGATTACCGATTAAATTGCTTTTGCCTAGAAGTATTGTATTGTGTTTTGTATTACATAAGCAATATGAATTAAAGTAATATTTACTCGTTTAATAAAAAAATTATAACACATACATTTATGGTCATATCTTTTTGCACACGTTTACATACTAAATTATATGTATTGAGCAAAAAGACACCAAGCCATTATTTTTACGTGAGTATATTTTGTGAAGAGAAATATCTTGAAATGTGGCCAAAAGAATATGCGCGTAGTCCTCCAAAAATAACTCACTGCTAGTTTAGTTTCACGCTACCGCGGTGGCTTATTGAATATATTGAGTTCATTTTTTAAAATAATAATATCAATGAGTGCTGACGCAGCATCTTTGCCGTGTCCAATATGTTTACATACAGGAGTTTTCAACTCTGCGCAATCATTAAAAGATAGATTAATATATGTTTCGACAAACAAAATCCTGTGTCCCGTGTGTCAAGAGGAAGTGTCTGGACTGGATAAACTTACGATACATTTGTTTAGTCATGTGAAAATAATAGCAGCAAAAGAAATTCCTAAAAAACTTCAAGACGGTGATAATAAACTTCAAGCAAAATCTGAAAATGCATGTGTTGTAGAACAGCAGCAAAAGAAATCCAGAATATCGGTGACTAAAAATAAAACTCCGACGTCTATGCCATCCGTTACGCCCGTAAAATATGTTAAGATTTACCCAAAGCTACCGGTAATTGCTCTGAACACAATGCCTGTAATAGATATATCACATGGATCTGTAGATGCTTGTATGCAAAATGGAAACTCTTTATATTTATCAGCAGCAAAAAATGATTCAAAAACTTTACAAGTGAATAATAAATGTGACATTTGTGGTATACAATTTGTAGATGCGGATATATTAAGAATGCATAAATGTTTAATACATAACCTTGATAATAACACTGAACATAGTTTCACACGGTATAACTGCCACCTCTGTCCAAAGAATTTTAAAATGAGAGGATCTTTGATGGTTCACTTAAGGGTAGCTCATTTTGGGTTTTCATCAAATAATGCGATAGATGATAATGTCAACAATACTATAAAAGGTAAAGATATAAATCAAGCTAAAGATACATCACTTATTCTCGAGAGGAATGATGGAAAACAATGGCAATGCGATGTATGTCGTAAATGTTTTACTACAAAGTACTTCCTGAAGAAACACAAGCGTCTTCATACAGGTTAAAACAATTGGTGTTTCTTTTTGAGGTAATTTATACTAACGGAATCTAATACCTACATTATACTGGTCACTGTCAAATCACATTTAAGCCATATCGCAATCATACAATTAATACTGTAGGATGAATTCACAAGTTAACCACTTCGTAATTAGCGGGCTGCTTCATTGCTAATTGGTAAATAAAACGGATTTCATAGTTCAATTAATTTTACTTTGTAGATCTTAATTCAATTTATTTAATTTATTTATTTATTTCCAGGTGAAACTCCATACGCTTGTACGCAATGCAATAAAACTTTTACATTTCAGCAATCTTATCACAAGCACCTTTTATATCATAATGATGAAAAGCCACATACGTGTACATATTGTGGCAGAGCTTTTAAGGAATTGTCGACTTTACACAACCATCAACGGATTCATACTGGGGAAAAACCGTTTTCCTGTGAAACTTGTGGTAAATTGTAATATTATCTATTTAAAAATTAATTAAAGGTGTACTCTACACTCAATACGTAGATTATTAACATCATTTCCATTTTTAAAATGAAGCCTTTGTATAGATATCTAATGTAATATAATATATTAAATAATATTTTTTTTACGTACTCAGCTATAGTTCAGTTTAATATTTCCCGTAGAAACTACTGAATACATTTCGATACTTATTTAGAAAAACAAGTTTTGCTTCAGAATAAATAGTTTACTATTTTTACGAGCTTCCAAACATAAACATGTTGAATTTTCATAAAATTATCAACAACGCATTGCTAAACTTCATGTATCTGATTCATTTTATTTGGATTTTTCAGGAAAATGTTTTAGGCAAAGGGTTTCATATCTAGTTCATCGACGAATACATACTGGTGCTATGCCTTATAAATGTACAGCATGTAACAAAAGTTTCAGATACAAGGTAAGTTTTGTATATTAAGCCTCTATCACTTTGTGAAGAAATGTTACAACTTTAATAATACAGTCATATTATATCAAAAAAAAATTCTAGGTTTCACAAAGAACTCATAAATGTCAGGCTCAACCACCTGGTACGGTAATAAGAAAAACTGGCGATCTTGTTGAAAAACTTAAAAAGAAACACCCGGATTCTGTAACCGTAGAAAATACAGCACTAAAAAATAAAAAAGAACTTAATAAAGATATTACATATGTAGAAGTTTCCGAAGCAAATGCAGAGCTAGTTCGCACAGGTGCGAAAATATCATTGGAAGATATGGAATCTGATAATTTCAACATCATTGCAGAATCTTTTGATGGAAACAACGATAATAGTACTCCCAGCACAAGCTATTCTTCCCAGGCAATTGAAATGAAGGATATGAACAAAATTGATTCTAATATAAAAGATCTAATAGATTCTCTACCAGTTGAAGATAAAAACGTACCCTCTCCTTCGGACATTTTAAAGAATTTATGCTTGTCTACAGACGAAGAGTTAAACAGCGTTCTGGAAGAGCTTATGTGATGTCATGTGAATGTTCATTTTTAAGTTAGAAAAAAATGTAAATTGAGTAAATAATAATACTGCAAGTTGTGTTATAATACGTGGATTTATTTTTTTCCAATGTACCAATGTGGTCTCACCTGGCACAAAATACACAATGAAACTAAAATTGTTATGAAATATATCCTGAAATTTCTAACAAATATAGTTTTGTTTGTTTTACAAGAAATTACTTTTAAAGTTAAATAATATATCTTTTTCTGGCCAATTACAAAAATTACTAGTATAATTTGAAGAAAGAACAAAATTTACTTTTTAAACTTTCAAGCAAATAAGTATAATCTTATTTTAAACAATCACGAACTTTGTTCCAAACAAACCGGAGCATGATGCTGAATAATTTAAGCTTCGATTTCAAAAATAAGAGATGATATAATAAACAATATTTAAATGCTTTCTTTACTTACTAAGACGGGTATATCATAGTAATATTTTTTATATTTGAGTTTAATAAACTTGTTTTTCTATTACCTCAAGAATCGAGTTTTTAGTTCGTATAGATATCGATTTGAAATTTTACCGGAAAACTTTATTGAATACCGGTTTTACGATACAAAATAACGTAAAGATTTAATATCTATGGTATTTTTCGCTTTCCGTCACTTACAGCTAAACACACACACACGTCCACAGCTCCGTGGACTGTGGAAAAAAAATACGTGTGTAGCAGCCAGCTGTTTTTGTTCGAAGTGTTTTGAAAAATCAGTGAAAATCATTATGCATCGAAATTGAACAGTGTCAGTTACCTTGAAATAGTGTCATTTTATGAACTGAATGTGAATTAACAAGTTTGTATAAAATTCAAGCTGAGTGGACAAATAATCGATTTGTGGTTTTGTCAAACTTCACGACGAATGCACTACGTTTATAGCGATTTATTACGTCGTACTTATTTGCAGTGTAATGTGTGTAAATTAAACATATGAACTAAGGTCTGTTCATATGTTTTAGTGTTCCAAGACTCCTGTTAACAAGGGTAAGTGAGGAAATGGCTTAAAGTTATTAATTTCAGTTCATTTGCTTCATGTACCATAATTCCTTTGTATCGCAACTTTATACTACAGTTTTAGAAGGTCATACTGTAATATCTGAAAGCTATAAATGACTTCCTCGTTTTATTTAGCGTTCAAATGATATTGAATGAAGTAATTATATTGTTAAATTATTGTTTAATAATCTACGTAATAATTTTACCAACTATATTAAAGTGTGTTCCAATGACTTAAATAGAATTATCGTTGATAATGTACATTCAGTAGTTGTAATTACCTACTTTAAAATATTTTTCTGGTGCATATTTTTTTCGATAAAACGTGAACTACCTACACTTTTTTCATTACCATGGTGTGTATTGCATATTGTGATAAAGTAAAGAGCTGTAAATTGAACCACTTTGCGATATATCATAATATGAACAAAGGATCTTTTGTTAATTTTCCTTTAGGGTTGAGTGGATATAAATTTATGCTAACAACCACAGACAAATCTGAATCTGTGCTAACAGCATTTTTCTCTATAATAATTATAGTTCAAAAAATGAATCAACTAAAAAGTAGAAAATAATTTTCAATCTAACAATCAATTAAGGAACAGTAAATAGTATAACTGTGAAAAAAGCGTAGGGTGCTTCATTTACCATTATCAAGAGTGTTAAAAATAATATTGATTAAATAAAATTACTTATTATCTGCCTCTTTTAAAATATATTATGCAATCCATTTTACATATATGTTGAATCAGTAATTAAAGAATAATTTGAAGTAGGTTTTGGAGGATAAGAAACATAATTTAGTTCTCACTCAAAACCATTACATGCATTGTAATGGGTAATCTCCGATCGGAAATAAAATTTCACAATAAAAATAATTTATTGTGCAACCCGCATCAATAAACACAATTTACTAAAAGGTGGAAAATAGAAGGTCCTATTTTATTCACTTTGAAGATTGAAGCAGTCCGCTGTTTGTCAATCAAATCCTGCATCTGGAAGTTATCAATCAGAAGGTTTACTGCGTGAACTTTGACTTGCTGAGTATATGTATTGACTCTTAAAGATTTACTGTACACTTTTATACATCAGCCTCATAACAGCAGAAAAATAGTTTTCCAAGATATTCCAACTTAGTAGTTCAGAGGTGGTGGCAGATCTGTGGGCAGATCTCAGGAAGGAATCTGGTCTTGTCTGGGGTTGATTGCAGATGTCCATAGCTAGTTAACTTGAAGTAGTTTTTTTTTTATAATAGACTAATAGTAGTAGCAGACGAGCATGCAGTCCACCTGATGGTAAGTGGCTACTGCCGCTCATGGACATCTGTAATCAACCACATATAGGATTAGATATTCCTACCTGAACTCGGCCACAAATGCGCCACTACCCCTGAGGACTAAGTTGGAATGCCTTGGAAAAGTCTGTCTTCCTTACCACACCCTTCAAACCGGAACGCAGCAGCACCTAACACTGCTGTTATTAGGTAGAAATAGGTGTGGCGGTGGTGCCGCCGGAGTCGAACCACAAACCTTCAAAATAAGGTACATAGGGTTATAGTTTATATACTCATCTGCTACATCTATATTAGATAAAACGAAACAAAAAAAGACTTACAGTAATCTGGCCCCTAAGCCTAATGTAGTGCCCCCTGTAATCCAACAAGCAAAAATATTTGTTAATGTATAATTAAATAGGTGACAAATTATTATACGGCTGTGCAATATTGGATTTGGGGCAAGACAGGCAAGGCTACTGCCCCCAATATTTCCATAAGAAAGGGGCCCCCACAAAAAAGAAAAAACTCAAAATTTTTATGGGATCTGAAGCTTTTTACAATTTTACTGACAATAAGTGGACTTTTATGACATTCTTTGAAAGTTGTTCAAATTCGGAAATTAGGAACCTCTGCTGCTTTGTTGCCAAAGGTCCTTAAGACCTCTAGATCTAATCCTGCAGCTGCGTGACATAAACCTATGTTAATTCCAATGCAATTAATAGTTACATAGTCAGTTTAAATGAAGAATAATTAAAAAATAGTAAAATATTACGAAGGTAGCCATCCATTAAATTTGTATTGTAAATGGTATTTTTTGCCTGTGATAGGAACTAAAGTACATTGATTGTGATGACATTGAAATTATGTGCGTTAAAAGATTTTGTGACCATTTATGAAACTTCTGTATCTAATAAAACCTTTAAAATAAGTATGCCAATAAATGCATACATATATCCCCTCTGTCAATGAGTCTTGAGAAGTCATTCCTTAACTTCTCAAGACCTATTGATACAAGCAGCAAGAGTAACATTACTGATTAGCCTAAGGGTTTTTGACCCTTTTTAGTTTAATATACAAAATATGCAGTCATAATCTGGTCAGAACAAATGCAATTACTTTTTACCAGTGGTTACTGCTACTGAAGTAGTTAGTGAGTATGTAAAAATACTTAAAAATGTTTTTCAATTTAATATTTTGTATTTTAAAAACTTCTCTTCTTAGGTCTTATATATTCAAGGCTACATAAGATCTACATAGTAGACTTGAGTAGCTCGCGAGTGAGTGATATAAAAGATATATATCTTCACCAAAGAGCTAATCACTCATCAACTCCGACGAATTTGAATTATATCTTTATATCCGCGTCACATGGTTGAGTTCATAGGTCCATACGATTCCGGATATAAGATCTTCTTCAACTCAACAGTTTTATACTCGCTCGCGAGTGAGTTATGAGTCAAATGAGCGACTGACTGAGAGAGTCTGATTCGAGTCAAATGCATTACGTCTTAAACACTTATTAAAATCTTTTTTCTTTGCTAAGAATATGAAAATAGGGATATACAAATAGTGTTGGCTGTGAAATTTATATATAATTTCTTGCCAGTTTTGTATTAATTATAGGAATCAAAAATGTTGTCAAAACATTTTGATCTGATTCTCTGATATACTGATATAAAATGTCGCTTATATCTTTACAGAGCTACTGAGCTAAAGTGAGTTACTGAGCTAAAAGAGTGATATATATCACTGAGTTGAAAAGATATATATCTCTCTTTTCACTTCAGTGATATATAATGCGCACCTCTACTACATAGGTCCATGGTATGCTCCAGCCTCTGGATGCACCACTGCCACACCTAATTGTACCTAATGACATAACACACCTATTAAGAGCTGCTGTGTTCTGAAATGTAAGGTGTAGTAAGGGTCACATTCTTATTGGAGGCATTTCAACATCTCAACCCCTCCTACATATAATATCGTAACTGCAAAATGACAACTTTACAGGAGAGTGTTTCAAAGTTTTGAATATGCTCAAATATGCATTTCTTCAGGTATCTCTATGAAATTTGGTATATATATTTTATTTTATATGCTTTAAACTTTACTTATGTCAATAAAACACGTTAAAATAAGGCAATTTATGAAATAAAACCGAAAAGGTACTTTTGTGGGTATGGTGGGTGACATTATACGTAGGAGGGGTCGATCTGAAGAGTAAGGTGGAATGCTACAGCAAATTTACAATTTGCTACAGCAAAGCATCTGTGGTTGAGCTCAATCAGGACTCTAAGGTCTACAACGTATCTAAGGTTGATCACGGAATTCACAGATGTCCATGGGTGGCAGTACCCATTTACTATAAGGTGAACTGCATGTTTGTTTAATACCTTTATATTATAAAAAATCTAATGTACTACTAGAAGATTCTATAACCCTATATTGCTCTCTCTGTTTAGTTATGTACATTAGAACGAGATATCCACACACAAAGAATCATTTGGCCTATTGATTTGATAAGTGAAGAATGTTTGAATGAAGTTTGATAGTTGAAGGTGGTAGAACCCTTTGTGGTTCGACTCCGGCGGCACCACCGCCACACCTATTTCTACCCAATAACAGCAGTGTTAGGCGCTGCTGTGTTCCGGTTTGAAGGGTGTGGTAAGGGAGACAGACTTTTCCGAGGCGTCCCAGCTTAGTCCTCAGGGGTAGCGGCGCATCTGTGGCCGACCTCAGGTAGGAATATCTAATCCTATCTGGGGTTGATTACAGATGTCCATGGGCGGCAGTAGCCACTTACCATCAGGTGGACTGCATGCTCGTCTGCTACCCTTATATTATAAAATAAATAAATAATAAATAATAAGTTTTAACATTCTGACCTAAACTGGCTTACAAATTAAACATGTCAAAGAGCGTATCAATGTTTATTGTCGTGTGTTGAATACATTACAGATTTTTTCATAACTTCTAGCCTCAACCGCGTGTGGTACATATTGTATACATATAAGTTTCGAATGATTATGCCTTCTTGAAATAGCCTGTTATGCAGGAGCATGTATAAGGGAGTCCGGAAATATGTACAAGGAAATCAATTTTTTTAATGAGAGGGAGCTATTTTACCGAGAAAATTCAAAGGCTGTTTATTGTGGGAACTCCAAAAAAATGGGGGGCCAATAGCGTCATCAAGAAAAAACGTCGGTAAGACTTTTTCGGGACCAGAATAAGGCTACAGTATCCCCTGCCTGTCGAAAGAGACTACTAAAAAGGGGCTTCCGAGATTGCGGGTGGCAAGAGTGGGAGCTCGAACCGCCCAGCCAGCGGCCCGGGAAGGACGGCGATATGTGTGGTCGCTTACCGTCGTACGCACCAGATTGTGTGGCGAGCGCCAAGCTCACCTGGGCGGAGCCCGACGGGCCAACGCGCGAAGAGGGCTCCGGTTGCGTTCCTTTGGAGATCCCGGAACCCTCTACACAGCGCCGAGGACGGCCACCGGGGGGGTTTTAGTGCGGTAAGAATCCCACATAACCCTACGTCGCGCCCACGACGACCGGGTACCTTTTGAAGGTTACCCCTCGTAAACAAAAGACAAATGACTTTTTCTTTGTCAAGCTATAGCTACGCCCGTGCTGATGCAAATATTTCTCGTTCCGTATTGGTGACCGCACGAAAAATAACTTGTGGGGAATTGGTATTACCCATATCCTAGTCATCTCCTTCGTCATCCATAAGTCAGCGCGAAGTGGTTACATTCTAATTTGATACCACAATAACATAAAATATATTTTAAAAAGCTTCTTAACATAAAACGTGTAAAGTGTAAGATTATGTCTCTTAAGTCTCAAATCCATCATCAGTTTCAGAAGATACACACAGCTATGTTAATTCTGTACTAATTGTGTACGCAGACGTGCCTCGCTCAGCATGCATACAGGTAGTTGTTTATCACAGCCGGGGCAGCGCTGTGGAGTCTGTATTGATCCGCCGCGGCCCCCGCCCGCCCAGACACCGCCCGTCACCCGTCTTTGTTTGCTCATTGCATACTCTAATGACACTTATATCTGTCAGTCTGTCTATTGGCAAAATATAGCAAATAATAGTCTGTCATATACCTACCATATTTAAGTAATAATCAATCTTACGAATTTTGCCTCACAAAGTTCGTTTGAAAATTATTTCCTAGAATTATTTTCAAAAGAAGAGAACCTCAAAAAAGTCAAATTCCAATCTTAACCAAGCATTGCTTAATATTGTTTTAAGATCGGGCGTTTAAATTACAGGCGATAAGTGTCTCAGATTTAAATTTGTAATAGAAGTGTTATTTGCCAATTTGTTGTATGTTGTCCTGTTATCATTATGATGTCGAACTGTACCACCTTATCTTTGACCTATCTTATTCTTATCTTCTACCAATCTTCGAGTTTCTTGTAAACATGAGTTAATAATTACTCTTTGGACATATTTCCCAGCTTAAGTAAAGTGGATAATAATTTTGAGTAAATTTAAATAATGTACGGAAGTCGTACGATCGAACCCACAGACTTGTATTTGTTTTGTACCCAAATCGAACCTACTATTTTTTGGAAGGTTGTAGAACCAGTACAGTTCGGAGGAGACACCAGCGCCAAATCTATTTCTTCATTAGAATTCCTAGCGTTTCGGTGCAAGGCTGTAAATGTCGACTAACTTACTTATACGATGCGACCATTAGACCTCAGGAGTGGCAACGTATCTGTAATCAGCTTCTAGTGAAACACTTGTTCTATAAAGCTTTCATTACAGATATCCATGGGCGGCAATGCCAACTTACCATTAGATGACTGCATGCTCGTTTGCTAATTCATCCTTATAAAATTTATGCGTGAAGTGTGTAACATGGTATGCAAAAAATATACACGCATACTTAAAACTGTGTATTCATCATATTCAATCGTTTCATATGCATACTAGATGTATATTTGGTTAGATGGAGGGTCAGAAATACATCAGAGGTAGCTCGCTGAGTTTGAATCGATATGATTGCGCCGCCCGGCCGAACCACCTTCCGTCGCCCCCTCAATCTGTTCGTTGCATAATGGAATACTATTATATTTTTGGAAGAGACACTCATTAACAGGCTATTCAGTTTATAATTGAAATAATTAGCCAAGTGCGAGTCAAATCCGCACCCAGGGTGCGACCAAATTGTCATACTGGTTTTATTTTTTGTATTTGTTATCATTGCAGCTATAGTACATATCCCGGGGACAAGGCCGCCTTTATTTTTAACATTTTTGTATTAGTTGTCAAAGACACCATGTTAATAAATAAATTAAAATATTTAAGGTATAAGGTTTCAAGAAATAAAGTTGTGTGACAGACGAACAGGTAGCGGAGGCTTAGTAATAGTGTTCTATTCTATTTGGATATGGAACCCTAAAAAAGAACAATTTATTGCACCAAGCAAGATGTGTCAGGTTATCGAAACGTCCTTATCATTCTCCGAGACGACCCGAATTAAACAATACTCGAGGGATATACTTGTAACGTCATCTTAAGTCGAATAGCCCATTGTATTATATGTAATTGCTATGGATGAGATTATATAATTAGATGTTACTTGTAAGTACAGCTTAATTTTGTACGCTACTAATTCATGTTTTTTCAAAGCAATGATACTACTTACAAGCAATTTCAGGTTATTAATCTTGGGGGATTGCAACAACTTGACTTGGTTAATTTAAATGTAGGTACGTATGTGAGGGACCAATCTTGCAACTGTAAGTTAAATCAGTTAACTCCAACCGATTGAGTTGAAATTTTGCATACGAGTTTAGACGACAATCGATTATTCGCGATATTTTTAATTCAATAGTCTGGCGGACGCTCCAAGAGGGCGGACCAATTATTTTTATGCCCCTTCAACATGTGAGTATCAAATGAAAGGGTTTTTTAGAATCGGAAAAAGGGAAGTATTAAAAAGATTGTTTTTAGATTTTTTTTAATATTCCATGCCAAAACTTGTCTTTTGCAATTTACCCTGAACAGGTATTTTGCAAATAAGATTGTTATCAATGGTAGATTATATCTGTATCTTGTTTTCATTTAAAAACACATAAATTTTAGCAATTACTTGCAACCAGTCACTGATAGGTACTAATAGACATAAAAGTGCATGGTCGTCTGCTAGGTCTCTCATAAAAAAATGTTTGTCTAGTTTTTTTATGTATCTGTACATTGGCAGGGCAACAGGGCTGTATCGATTCGCGCTCGGTGGCCGCCCGGACCTCGCTCTCTCCTTCCTTACAGTCCCCATTAGTTATATTCAGATAATTATGATGAATCATACACAACATTTTTAATAAATATACACGTTGATACTTTTTGTATGACGGTCGACGAACGGAGATAAGTATCTATTGCTCATTTGTATTTTGGTCCATATTAAATCTCTTTGTTTGAGCTCTTTATTCTCAAAAATGTCTAATTAATAATAAATCTAGTTGAAAAATAAAACTTATAAATCTTTCTTACCCTGTTTTGAGATTCGTTGAACATATATTAAATTTTGATAAGCTTTTTTTAATTCACTTGCTTTGTTAGGTCGCATAATAAATGACGGTCAAATCTTGCAACTGAATTTTAAACAAGTTTACCCCAACCGATTGAGCTGATATTTTTTGTACATTTTCAACAGAAATACAGCGCAAGATTAGCTCAGTGACGTAATTGTAAATCTAAAATGACGGATGCTTCAAAATGGCGAACTAATTATTTATAAGTACATATGTACCCTTGTTGACATGGGTATCAAATAAAAGGGTTTTCTGAGAAAAGTTTGATATTAACCACAGTTTTATATACATTTATTATTTTATGTGTGTATTATTTAACATTATTCTTAAGTACAGCAACAGGCTAATTCTTGCATCAATCTACCATATCGAACAAAGGATCCGAGATCTTGAATAATATTTTTATATGTAAACAAAATCATACGGAAGACCATTATAATGTAGGATGTATGTATGCAGTATGCTTATGTTAACGATGTAAAATAAAATTTTGATTTTTTTATTTTTGTCTTTGCTTCAATAGGTTGATCATAAGCCTATGTAGCAGGATTGTTTTTGGCAGTTTTTTATTCCATATACCCAAGGATAAAAAATTTCATACGCGGTAAAGATTATCGTTGTAGCTGTTCGTAATAGGTTATATTTAATGTAATAGTATATAAAATATCTAACGTTAAATTATTTTTAAATACAAAAAATCTATATACGAAATCCTTTTTCAGTAAACGTAATAGCAACAGGGCCGTGTTTGTATCGATCCGCCGCGCGCCCGCCGCCCGGACACCTCGCGCCGCCGTCTCTCTCGCTGCTCGTTACGTTGCATTGTGCGAGATAATAAACCATGTTCAATCTGTTTCACCTTTGCTACTTATCTACGGTAAATTTAAATACGCTCTTCTCGCGGTAATTAATCATATAGAGCGGCGTAAATGGCCTGTAGCAGCCCCTAATCTCGCCAAATATATCGCAAGCGGTCGCGTACTGGAAATGTTGAGTGAGTACATTTTTACCTTTTCCGTAGATTTTTGAGTCTATATTAAATTTGCGTTGGAGTTTAAATCAGCTATGCGTGACTTTACAGAACAGTCGTTTATTACGTAAAGTTATTCTTTGAAACGTATTTACAATTAAAATAAAGACAAACTCCAACTTTTAATAAAGATTGAAATCTACAAATAGGATCAATGCAGATCCTCAACTTTTTCGATAAACCTGTTGTATTATTAAGTCTCCCTTCAGTGTATCGAATGCGAAATCTGTGTATCCGTTGTTGCTACGCTAAGCGCTCCCATTGCCTCATTCTTTCTTCCACTCAGTTGCTGGGCAGTTTTTGATAATTATCTCATACTTTATTACTATTATAATATAATGTTACTCTGACTGTACGGATTCTTTATTTTTGTTTACTTACTTGATTGTACACAGTTTTTTGTTGAAGTTCATGCTACTCTTGTCATTGGACAAATGGAGCATCACTTTCCAGGAGACATTTTGTTTTTACGACTTGTGAAATTGATAAAGTTGTAACGCGCGTTTCTATTACTTCACAAGCAACAGCTTTGTTCTTACAAGATTTTGTTCTATTTTTGCTTTCCAATTCCACTTCACCGTTACTTTTTTACTGCCCATGCTACTCGTCTTTCAAAAGCATTTCTTGAAGAACCGTTCAGTAAATCGAAATAGATATTCAAAATGAAAATTCTTGGTATCGCATTGTATCGCCAAGGCTCATTGTGATCGTCTTGTTCATAACAGTAATTGGTTTCAATATTTATATTTCCACTGGTTTCCGTGACACCGTTTGTTAAATTGCAACTCTTGCTAATCGCTCAATCGTCTGAACTGCTATTAGTCACTTGAGGTTCGGGGAACTGTTTTTGGTTTACCTACTTATGGTGACACATTCAAATATAATTCGGCACCTCGTACCCATTGCTTCGTATTTAGATTGTTAGGACTGTTTTATGTTGGTTACTTCTTGTAACTGAGTAGAGTGCTTTATTTAAAACGCGCAGTTTTTTTCGGTTTCAAATGAAATGAAAAAATATTTTAACTTCCCAAAGAAGTAATCTGATTTCCTTATTTTTCAATTTTCAAAACAAAACTGCTTGTTCCCACAAAATATAATTTGATATATGTGTTAATATGTGATATTTGTATGTCAGTAACTATTTATATCCCTACAATGTACGCCGGTGGATGCTGCGCCGCGTACAAAATGCATCCCCCGCGAGCCCGGACAGATCGATCGAGCTCGTCGGATTGAATGTCGCGTTCGCGATAAAATTAAATAGTTTCCAACTGAACGCGTATTAGCTTCATAAAAATGTTATGCAATATACCTAAAGATTCTATTATAGTTAGTTAGCTTACTTGCGATACTGAAACTACTGGCAGCGTTTTTCTAAATGATGATTTATAAGTTATTGAAAACGTGTAGGTACAAGGTACCTGATAAAGATGGATGAATGGATATAACTTGAATAAAAGTTTGTAAAAAGTAAGCTGTTTTGAGAAGACGTATGTGCGATAATAGGACTATTATTGTATGTGGTCCATATTGTGGGCTCTTTATAAAGGATCATGGATGCAAAATTAATGTAAATGTTGGTTAGTTTGCCAATATAAGGCCCGAAACGCTCGGCCTTGACATAGGCCTCTTGAGAAATACCCAACCCATCGGCTCAGCTGACAAGAGTCCGATATGTTCCCCTCGTCGCCTCCGCGACGGTGAATTATCCAAAAGGCAAAAGTTCGTCACATTTCGTCACATATTTATTTAATTTGCAGTAGATGACATAGCAAATAGACATGTTTACACAACTCATAAAAAGGATATAATGTTATCTCGGGTCGGTCATGGAACTAACAGAAACATCCTGCATAACTAGTATGCTGGGGAGTATGCAGGTAGGGTTGCCACCCGTACTGAGAATAGAGAAATAATGTAATACAAAAAGTACTATATTCGCTTTAACGTACCTATATTATAGTAAGTTGAGTCCACAAAAATAAGAAGACTTTCAGACAAATTAACTGTATCTTTCCTACAGTACTATTTTGCAAATACTATTATTGCAATGCTTTTGTAATAAATTCTATATTTCTTTAATAAACAGTGGGAACCCTGTATGCAGGCTAAACCACCCGCACTCTCATACAAATATCAATTCTACACTTAATAAATGTTATAGGTTAATCTCAACAGGTAGGTAGAGCATTAACCCGCTCCGCTAGCACAATGTTTGTTATTCCTTTTCCCTTCAAGGTTATTTTTTATAAAAATAAGTTTACCGTCCGCATCTCGAAACGAAGTCATTGACTCTGTACAAAACCTCGGTATAACCCGATACCTACTTATTCTGAACTTGCCAGTTACGTCGCTACTTGTAAAGTGCTTTGTTATCGTTTGAGTACAACACTATCTATGTTTGTGGTACACCGAACTTTACTATTTTCGTAGCGAAACGTATCCTATGTCATTTCGAAACATGTTATACTAGTAAGTATGTGTTTATGCAGATTTGAAAACAAGTTTTGATGTTTATGTTGTGTATCAAGTTATGTATGATAGGCCTAGAACGGGCATTTAATGTCGAAATAACAGACACACATTTCATTTACAATGTTCAATTTTATAATTTGCAATACACGGTTCTACATTACAAGGTAATCAATCATTGCTACAAAATTCTTATACGGACACAACAATATACATTTAATCGTATGTATGTAAGTAGCAGCACATAACCTTCGTTATAATTTAATTAAACTACGCAGTGAAATAATCCCGATTACTTACATGAACGTAAGCAAGGGTCATCGCATATAACGACTCAGCAACAACGGCTCAAAAGCGTTGCAATAAGCGAACAAGGTGAAGAGGTAAGTCTAGTTTACCTACTTCGATTCACAACTATAAGAAACATGATTCAAAGCTCATATTACAATGGTTCAGTTGAAGTTAATCGATTTGATTTTGACGTTGTTATGCGCGATGGTCTTATCTTAAGGCAGCATGCGTAATCTTTGAAGCGAATCTGATGTGTGTTTGTATATTATAGAAGTAACGAACGAGCATGCGGTACACCTGACGACAACTAGCAACTGCCGTCCATGGACATCTGTAATTGACTCAAAACTTGAGGTAGACCACAGAGGCGTGGCTATTTCTGAGGACTAAGTTGTCACGTCTCGTACGAGTGTATCTCCCTTACTACACTTTTCAAATCCAAAACAGCGTTTAACACTGCTGTTATTAGGCAAAGATAAATGTGCCAAAATCGAACCTCAAACATTTCTATCACCTTTAATTTGGTCAATATAGGAAATATCATAGGCATCAGTTACCACTGTCATTACTATTAGTCGTTATATTGTCTAAATTTGCTCTAAAAGATAAAACTTGTTTATTAATTGTATAGAACACTAGTGAAACAGATGTGTGACGAAATTGATAATAATAACCTGTCGTTCGGTTGACCTCGCGAGATCTGCATTTTGTACACGGCCCGGCAGCGACACCCGCCCCACATAAATATAAACGGTATACAGGAAATCAATACTGCCGCACAGTTACCAAGGTATATCTGTCTGTAGTAATAATAAAGGATCTCGTGTTACAATCCCTAGTGTGAGGTTTCTAATTCTACCTGATTTTTTGTTGCACATCTGTGTGTGAGCTCGACCGGATAGTATGGTTGTAGTCGGCAGTCCTAACATCCAAAAAAATATTTTCGAAGAGGCGAACAGCTGATCTCACTTACTTGTGTTTTGCTTAAGTAGTACTGCCAAAATCACATCAACCTGAATAGAACTTAGTCATATCAAGTAAATTACTTCAACCCCTTTTAGCTGACCAACATTATCTTCTACTGACATTGCAAAATTGATATCGCATTCCTCTTTCATATAAATATCGCACTAGCAATCTGCTTGTTGCCTATCTTATCTGGGTCATAGATATCTCGACACTTCGGAAATAAAAATATGTCATCAGCAACTAAGTGGCCTATATCTCACCAGATGAAATATTTAATTTTAAACCAGCGTAAACCTATCAATCTGCAGAAAATGTAATGCAGCGTGACAGTTACAGGAAACTGAAACAAAATTTGAATATTTTCCGAATTTGCATTTAGTTTCGGTCAATACACCTCCATTAATTACACCATTCAACAAATAAAACTTTTTTGTTTTTGCAGCGAAAAAATATTCCTAAACCGTTTCCGAAAATAGTTGAGCACCAAATACTTCACCGCTTTTGGAGTGCCTACAACTGCAGCCCAGGCTACATACGATGCAATCCGAGCTTGTACCTATATCAAACGATGTGGTATAAATAGCTACATTAAATTGATATTAGTGTTTTTAGTTTGACATGAGGCGATTCTCTCGTAATCATCATTATTACAAGCGCGCACAATGAGTTTATTCTATTGGCCTACATACGCACTTGCGTAACGGCCCTAGACTTGAACTCAATCTTCCAACCGCTGACACGCTTCCGATGGATACGTCCTACTGTAATACTTTTTATGCGTTATAATAACAAAACAAAATGGCACAATTGAAATATTATAGGTAGTTATTGCTAATGAGGTCGCGATCAATGGTCGCTATGTAAATGGTAATTTAGAACATTACGTGCGTTTAAGTGCCTGGCGTGCGAGGAAACATTGCTTACTTCATTTGCCGGAATACTGATAGCTTAATAAACAAAAAAACCTGACTCAGATAAGGGCTTGTGGCGTTAAAGTGGATAATATTAAATTAAAGAATTAAAGAAAAAAAATCCGTTCTA
This sequence comes from Epargyreus clarus clarus, assembly GCA_014595695.2. Taxonomy (NCBI): domain Eukaryota; kingdom Metazoa; phylum Arthropoda; class Insecta; order Lepidoptera; family Hesperiidae; genus Epargyreus; species Epargyreus clarus. The sequence continues at coordinate 2,397,721 of JACTTY020000037.1, forward strand.
AATATTGAAGGTGATATTAATCAACTACGTAACTTTATGGGTCACGTTTATTTTGTAAATTTGTTTTTAGTTTTTTCTAGTTTAGTTTGCATTTATAAAATGTATCGTGGTGTACTTTCGACAGCTGATATTTCCTGAGCTGCAATACGCCTTCTTCCGAGAATAAAGCGGTTTTTATTTAGAACAGTTTTTTTCTAAAACGAACGGTTCTACAGTATCTAGCGGTTAATTTGCTGAGTGCCATCGTTTTGTATTCAACGTTAATCCGAGTTAAGGCTGCGGAGTGGTCGTGGTCGCGGCGAACGCAACGCTACCTTGCGCAAGAGGTGCGGGGAACTGTCACGAAACCTTTCGGCTCCATGTTGGCGGTGTGGTTACGCCACCATAGCTTTCTACTCGCCACCAACCGAAAGCTTTGCTTACAGTTTTTGAGGTGCTCAGATTTGTGTTGGCGACGTCAATGTCTCTGAAGAATTTGATAGCAATCACTGGAAGCACCTTGAATTTGTCACACGGTAGCGTTATAATTTGTTAGTGCGACCAGTTGACTTTGGCACTTAGATCCATGATTTGCTTCCGGGCTTTGAAAGTATTTCGGTTTTTATAGTTACATGTGATTATGACGTAGCAGGTATTTTTCACAGACGCTTGTTATTTTAAAACCACGCACTCTCAGACTACCCTGACTGCAAGAGTTTTCATTTAGTCCCAAACATTTTCGGTTATTGATGCATGTGATCCGTCGTTATTGCAATGGCGAGGCGGCGACGCGACGACGCTCCCTTCCGTCCCTATAACTACATCTACCGTACATATTGTACATTATATCAGGTTAGCAGATAAGAGGCACCCTTTTGCTCCCCGTTCCGCTAGCTCTTTATATCTCTCGTGTTCTTTGTTCTCTCAACGAATATTTTTGTATCGTATTTGGGTCAACTGAGGTATAAGTAACTAACTATAGCCGTACTTACAGGTTTTAGAAACTTAACAAAGTCACAATTAGTTACATTAAACGTCATTAAAAGAAATTATTTTGTATAATATTTGTAAAATATAATTATTTGTAAAAGTATGGATTATTATATAGACAGAAATTTTATTGATAAAATTTAACTTTTAGATTTGATCATAATTGGGTTTAAAAACAAATAAATAATTCTCGCAACACAGTTGCTACGTCGCTCATTAAAATAGACAAACAAAAACGGGGTTGAGGGTCATACCCTTCCATTTCGCAGTTTCCCTTATCTACACGGCTGCAACAGTATATACAAGTACAAATGACTGTCAACTTTTCAATCGTCCCCACTTCCCCTTCGTCAACATTGCAATACTTACTATGCTCTACGATGTAGCTTCAACATTGGTATTTTGACGAATATATCTCAAGTTTTTTATTGTCACTTCATGTTTGTCTGGTGTGGTGTTAATTGTAATATCGGATTGTGCGTCGTAGGGCTAAACTTCACTTGTGAATTTGCATAATTCTGCAAGAAAAAATCTGATATTCTTCTTCGATTCAGTTTGAACAATGAAGAACACAACACAGCCTGTGTAACATTCAATATTGGTATTTAGAAATAGCGTAGCAACAGTGTTTATTTAATCGGACCACAGGCCAAGGCCACTGGTAGTCTCTGTAGCCTGTAGTAGAATGGCCAGGGTAGTTGCGCCGTTTGTAACTAAACCTATTTGAAGAATAAACATAGATTACGGTTTCATCAATAGACTTACGCTAAGCAATCGTATACTTACTTACTTTACTTACTACTTATATATAGTCGGAGTAGAGTTAGTACGAATACACCTTTTCTGCTCTTTTCGATTTAAAGGCTAAAAGAGAAATATTTAACCGAGGCGCATCAACATAGTCTTCAGAGGTAGCAACGCATCTGTGGCCGACCTCATGTAGGACACTAATCTTATCTGTGGTTGATAATAGATGTCCACATGTCCAGATCAGGTGGACTGCATGGTTGTTTGCTGCTTCAGTAGAAATGTGCTATGAAAAAAACTATTTAATAAATAATAGTTAAAAAAAACTAAAAAATACGCTTTTATAAAAAAATCGACCAAAAAATTAAAAATAAATAATAGTTTAAAAAAACTAAAAAAATACACTTTTTATAGAAAATCCAACTAAAAAATAGAAAATATTTTTTTTTTAAATTTGAATTAAAAATAGTGTAAATAAGATAAAAATATTTTTTATTGTAAAAAAAGCGTGGGGTGCATGGTGTCAATAGTTATAAATATTTTATTGATAGATATTAAGTAGAA